>OY756375.1:1870334-3280334 GCA_963576895.1 Ceraclea dissimilis
ATATTTTTATTATTTAAGTGAATAAAGTACAAAAATACCTATGTTAAAATTATAAGTCATACGACGTTTGTTTACTAGGGCGAGCTTATCGCAATGCAGCTATCTCTTATAATTTACCGTTATTATTTTCTACACTATTGTGGCTTCACTCGCAGCCGAGGTAAGAAATCGTAAAAAAAATCTAAAATGACAGTTGTCTTTTTATAATGGTTGCTATGCATTTTGCTATGATCCAATGGCGTTTATCACTTTTTGCTCGGCTGCGGGTGGGACAACACAAGACAGTTTAAAAACAATATTTTCTGAGCTAAAACTTCACGAATAAATCAATCTTTAGAAATTTTCGATGCATAAAATTACCTAGTTATTTTTTCAAAGGATCTGGGCTTGTATAGATACATACGTAAACCCAAATAATTTCCTGTACACCTTGCACTAGGCTAAACGCCTGTATCACAAAGTGCGGAATACATCGCCAGCGCCAGGGTTTGAACCTGGCACCTCCCGCTCGTGAGACTGCCCCCTCGATCAACTGCGCCAACCATGCGCTCACAGTAAACTGAAAAGTTTGTGTGCAGAAAAAGTGCTGGGATTCGAATCCGGCACCTCCCACTTGTGAAATCCGCGCTCTAATCATCTACGCTGACCCCGGACAGTTTATATGTAGTTTATATGAAATAAACCCAAATATATTTTTGTACACTTCACAGTAACCTAGAAAAGCTTGTGTCGTGAAGTGGAGTAGGTCGACATCGGGGATCGCGAACCCGCACCCACTGGATTAACAATCGAGCGCGTTACCAACCAGGCTACCGACCACTTCCTTCTTCTTCTTTTGTCATTAATTCTCTCAACAAGGCCAAACCATCTAAGCTTATTCACTTTTATTCTAGTCACTACACCCTAATGTCTTACAGTCACTCATCTTTCTAATTACCTCATTCTTTATCCTATCTCTCAATGTTTTCCCACACATTCTAATCAACGAACTCATTTCCATTGTATTCTACTATGATTTGAGGTGGTTGGTAGCCTGGTTGGTAACGCGCTCGACTGTTAATTCAGTGGGTGCGGGTACAATCCCCGACTTACCCCACTTCACAGTACAAGCTTTTAAGCTTTCTGTGAAGTGTTCAAAGATGTATTTGGGTTTATTTTGATAAGCCCAGGTTCATCATAAAATAAAAAGATTCATCCTTCTTCAGCCATGTCCAGGTCAATGTCTTAATAGCATACAATATTAGGGTCAATTTTATACTTACTGAAAACATGCCCAGGTCCTTTTATGAATAAAAAATTAAATTTTATCAAATTTATCCAAAATGTGTTTAATCAATTTGTGTTTTTGATAATATAGCGACTATCAATTGTGTTTTTCTTGATTTGTGTAGTGAATTTTAATGATATTATCGTCAATAGTAAACTGTTTAGTGCCGTTTCGTAATCACTCGTTTCACATTGCTGTGTGATAGACACATCGTCTACAGAAAGAGTAACTTATGGAAACAGGTAAACTTTTATTTATTTATTTAAGTATTTTATTTATCCATTTTATTCAATGGACAACCCCAACTGCCCTTGTGGTGGGGTGGAGTCCGTTAATAACATCAGAATGTCGGTTCACTAGGTTCAGCGGCACAATGGAAGACATCCATAACTTATCTCCTGAAGCACTTCAATACCTGAGCTCTCACGAACTTAATCTCTGACTCTGGTCTCTCCAACGCCATACGATATATATATTCAATGTACCTACGGCTCAAAAGGCAAAAAGATTTATTTATTTACATTATTTATTTTGTTTTTTCTCAAAGCGTCTTAAGCTCTCCACACACGTCCGGAAGTTCAGTTAACTGAATCGACCGTTTGCAAAAAAGCTCCGAGCAAAACCTTTCTCAGAATTAAGTTTTTCAGGTCTCCTGTTTTTACAATTTTTTGAAATGTCAGTATGCATGCATACTCTAAATGTGGATTTTAAAACTAAATATGTACATATAGTCTTTTCATTTTTACCCTATTTCTTATTATTATGGGTTGACTGTAAGATATTGCTTTTGCAATAAGTCCGCCTTTTGGCACACTGCATTTTTTTGTTTTTGTATCTATACATATTTACTGGACAATAAAGATTTATTTATTTATGTAAGCAACACCAAATCTTACAATTTAGCAATTTTGTGTCCATCTGAAAAGATCTACATATAATACCAACTATTTTATATTCGTTTAACAATATTAATGGCATTAAAACGACTATAGTGACATCTGTGTATAGAATCGTAAAACTAAATTCGAATAATAAATTTAAATCTGTTCTCTTTTGAATACAGTCGGAAGACAATTATTCGGCTCATTTGTTAAAAAAATGAACCGCATCATTTGTCATAGAAAATTCGCCGATTTTTCGAAGCAATGTTATTTCAGTATATTTATGATTAATTGAAACATATTTTTATATTTTTTCAATACTTCAAGTGTATTTGTTTTAGCAGAAAATTATAATGGGATGCAATTAATATCTCGCCGTTTTGTAACGTAAATATGAAATTATTGTGACTTGACTCTATTTTTCAATTAACATTTTTTTGGCACAAGGCCAATTTTTGGTATACTATGCACCTGAGTATTATGTAGAAATATTTTCGTTTATCACTAAAAACGTTTCCTTTTTTGTGAAAATTTTTTTTTTTATATCCTGTTCTGGCAACCCTACGGAAGATAACGTAACAGTGATGGCAAAACTTTTGACCTCTGTGTGTCAATTTTTTGTAAAATTTCAATTTAGATAGCTTGTTGTATAATAATCGTATAGAAATGTCAATATTTTTTTTTTCGGAGGGTGAGGTTTATCTTCTCAAATATTGAAATTAGTAGTATGCCATAAAAAAACAAGGAAATAGCACCTTTTTTAAAATAGAAATTGGCGAATTAAAATCGCTTTTGAAAAAAAGAATTTCGCAAAAGATTTTGTGTATTAAAATACGTATGTACCTACACATATTGAAGAAAAATCCCGCGGGCTTAAGGCCCTCCACATCCCCGGGTAGCTCAGGCGCATTAATAGCGACCTCTTTACCCGCACTTCTAGCAAAATATTATTAAGAGCATTAACCTACACATATATATAATAATATATTTTATTTACCGTAAATCTGTAGGTAGATCTCCACCCTGAGGTTAGAAACAAAAACACAAAGAAAATTCACCGCTGGCTGGTGGTTTTTTTAGAGGTATTATTGAAAATATGTGTTTTTCTTTTACATATCATGCATGAAGTTTGGGGCACCCAAATCTCGGGAGCTCCACCCAGTGGCATACCTTGCGTAACGTATAATCTGCCACATTGCTGACTCGTTAATTGTGGCTCACGGTAATATATTATAGATATTCTGTTTTGTGATGTGTTGCAATTTTTTGTCTCTGTCGATTCGTGGCACACAATATAAGTTCGCGATGGTTCGCGATCACTGCCCTATCATCAACGTACATAATTCTCTTCTAAACTAGCCATGAATGTAACGCAGAACCGTGGAAATTTCGCAAGTCGTTCAAATTTGTATTGAATTTAAGACACTTCGCGATCGCAACGCCTTCAGCTGTTGTAGAAAAATATTCGGCTAATGCCACATTCTTTCATTGACATTACGACCCTATAAAAATCTTTTGAGTAGTTATCTATAAATGTTATCACTTTTAGAATTCGCGGTTTTAGTAAATTATGTATTAAGTTTAGCAGTTAAACATCGAGCTCGTTTATGTTCAATTTGCACATTTTGTTTTGTGAAGTATTAAGTAGAATAGAAAACACAATGCTTAAAAAAATACTTTAACTCAAGAATGTTCGTACAACAGCTATACGTGTAAGGTTCTCTGTACTTACCCCGCAAACAGCGTGATTTTTGACGGGTTACAGCTGGTGTTATAATTACGAACCGTTGTAGATATTATATATAATTAGTACTTAGGTATACCCAATCCTAATAACTTTATAGATATCCGCGGACCCTCGGTATAATTTGAAGTATAATTACCCTGGATTAGATTCACTTGGCACTTTGTACTATAATAAAAATGATTTGTATGGCGATCACTCATCGTAATCACATCATACCACACTAAACCACTTGTTATACGGAATTATACCACACCGGATAGGTGCAGGATATATAGACCGAGCAAATAACACCAAAAATGACGTTAATAATTCTCGGAAAGCTGAAAACTGTTTTAATCTCTTCATTAACATGGAAAGTAGGTTTTTTAAAGTTTGCATCAATTTTCCGCTTGTGTTACGTGTATGGTGTCCCAAAAACCGTTTTTTTTTATTGCCTTTTTTAAGTTTTTCACTTATAACTCTAGAAAAATTTTAGGACTGTTTCGTAAAATCTGGGAAAGGCCTGATGGAGGGAGCCCTTTTGAAGAACTCTGAGCCTTAGTACATTTGTTTACGATAAATATCGGGAGACGTAGGAACTGGCGATACATTAGCCTCCAAGGACTACTGGGAGGGAGCCTCGCTCGGGTATGGAGAGAGAGAAAATTACTAGAGGACGTGTCCGACTATAACTACCACCATCAGCCTGCGGTTGCCCACTCCAGGACATAGGTCTCCCCTCTCCTTCCCAGGACCGAGATTCCCATCCATTGGGGTCCGGAAAACCTCTTGATGTCGTGTATCCATCTGGTAGGTGGTCGCCCTTGCAGTTTTATGTCGGCCGTTGGTCTCCACTCCAGCAGTCCCCTCGTCCATCTGTTGTCCTGCATTCTTGCAATATGCCCGACCATCTCCACTTCTGCATCGCTATCCTCTCAACCATAACAACGTTGCATACTAAAATAAAAAATAAAAAATAAAATAAAATAAATATTTTTAAATTTTTAACGTTTCCGTGGCTGACAAATAATTCAACGTGCAATCTCAATAATCTTATAATAATATTTCAGGTTTCCAACTTTATGTATTGGCCTCTTACTGTACGAGGGTTTGGATCTCTGACCTCTCAGATTGATGAATGAGTCGGAATGGGTCAGATACGTCTGAACGAACTCCCCAAAACATGAAAGAAATCACGCGCCCGTGTATTAATTTTTTATAAGCGTCTAGGAACAAATAAACAAGGTTGTGTCGATTTAAAAACGCCTAGAAAAAGAACACAGTGGAAATTCACGTTGTTTTTTTAAGAAATTACAATACCGTGTGTCGTGTGCAACCCAGCATTGAAATACTTATGCTGGATTTCACCAACTTTTTAGGTGAGCGATAGCGGAAATAAGATCCACGTATCATTATTTTTCATACAAAATTTGTGCTAAGTGGCTCCTATCTATGCTATTCCTCACCTAAGAAGTTGGTGAAATCTAGCATAAGATGTGGTGATTCTCATATATCCCACTGGCTATCCTGCGGAATAATAATAAGGTTATTTTCTAAAATACGAGTATATTTACAACAATGCAACATCTAACAACTGAAAACGCCTTTAGTCTCCTCGCTAGGAAGGGCCTGTGTTGAGGCGACCATTGTTTATAATCAGATTTTACTCTCATTCTCTCAGGCCAGTGTTTATGATATTCCACACAAAAAAATAAACAGATTAAAGCATGTCAGTCACAGCAACTCAAGTATCACACAAAGAAATCACAACTCTGTCACACTTAATGGATTTGTATAGTCGTTCGACAAGAAATGTCAAAATCTTATCATTTTGTCCCATTAGTACCCATTTTATTCCCAATTCTACATAAAGAATTACTCGTCTGTTAGGAAGAATGTGTATTCTTTAACGGCCGTCATATTACTGAACTTATTTTAAAAATTTAGTTACAGTTCCTAAATTTTCTTTGAGCTACATGTTGTACATGGTTGGCGCAGTTGGTTGAGGCGACAGTCTCTCGAGCGGGAGGTGCCAGGTTCAAACCACGGCGTTGGCGATGTATTCCACACTTTGAGGTACAGGCTTTTAGCCTGGTGCAAGGTGTGCAGAAAAATTATTTAGGTTTGTGTATGCAAACCCAGATCCTTTATGAGTATGATTTGAAATATACCTAAATTAATTTACAGGACTTTATGCAGTGTTCAGGTGGAAACACATTACGGTTATTCCTCAACAGAAGGGAGACGTACCTACCTATCTACAGTATCTACAACATTATCACCATGGCAACAACGCGTAAAACGCCAACGTTTCTGTCATGTCTCGTGGTTTGACTAAAGCTCCAGTAGCCCAGGAAATTTAGCTTTGTAGCGTAGATAATTGTCGGAAAGCTGGAAACTGTTTTAATCTCTTCATTAACAAGCAAAGAAGGTTTCCTGAAGTTTGCACCAATTTTACGCTTGTGCTAAGTACAGGGTGCCCCAAAAACAAAAAAAAAGTTGAACTTTTTTCAGTTTTTCATTAATAACTCCCAAAGGAAGCATTCTAGACAAATTGTGTTCTCCTGTGAATTCAAGTAAATGAAATTCTTCGTCTACTGAGCATAAATACTACTCTCTACTTTGAAAAATAACTGAGAAATAGCGATTTAAAATTGTAATGTTTTTCTCAACATATGACAATTTTCTTATTTTTCTTGAATCGTTGTTGAATATCTTCTAATCCAAGCTACTTACAGCAAATTTTAGTACATATGATTCAATGGCCGGTTAATTCTCTATAAACTGGCATTAAAATTTTACCTCTATATTAAATTGTTTAGGATGTAGAGGTATTTAAAGAGAGACGAGTGAAATAGAGAAATTTATTAAATGATAGATTACAATATGTGAAAGGTAAGGAAGACTTAATTTTGCGGCTCTCTCTTATTAACGTACATTTTTTTTAGTTAAAAACCCAAATTTCGCTATTGATACGCCACTGTGTAACAACTTATATCGAAAAGACTATTTTTTTTACCTTCATCAGTTTTACTAATATAACTCCTGAACAGTTGATGTTACGGAAAAGATATTTTACTCAAAATATAACTCAAATTAATTTACTATAACTTGATTTCAAAATTAACTCTGTAACTTAAATAATAACTGAGTTACAGTGTTTGAAAAAAAAGCATTACTAAAAAAATTAAATTGCCTCGGCTATTTTTGTTGAATAACTCCTGAACCGTGATATAGAGAAAATGTTCAAGAGATTTAAATATAAGGTAAATAAATTTTCTATAACACAAGCGTAATAAAATAACTTTAAAAGTTATAGTAAGAAAGTTATGGATGATCAAAGTCAATATTTTGTGTAGCCATTCGACGCTTGTTTAGATATATTTCATACTATATGGCAAGCAGGTACTTTATTAGGCAGACATATTTCATACTACACCGGCTCGGAGGTGCTTACTAGGCAAATATAATTCATAAGCAAACGTCGAATGGTTACACAAAATATTGACTTTGATCATCCATAACTTTCTTACTATAACTTTTAAAGTTATTTTATTACGCTTGTGTTATAGAAAATTTATTTACCTTATATTTAAATCTCTTGAACATTTTCTCTATATCACGGTTCAGGAGTTATTCAACAAAAATAGCCGAGGCAATTTAATTTTTTTAGTAATGCTTTTTTTCAAACACTGTAACTCAGTTATTATTTAAGTTACAGAGTTAATTTCGAAATCAAGTTATAGTAAATTAATTTTAGTTATATTTTGAGTAAAATATCTTTTCCCTAACATCAACCGTTCATAAGTTATATTAGTAAAACTGATGAAGGTAAAAAAAATAGTCTTTTCGATATAAGTTGTTACACAGTGGCGTATCAATAGCGAAATTTGGGTTTTTAACTAAAAAAATGTACGTTAATAAGAGAGAGCCGCAAAATTAAGTCTTCCTTACCTTTCACATATTGTAATCTATCATTTAATAAATTTCTCTATTTCACTCGTCTCTCTTTAAATACCTCTACATCCTAAACAATTTAATATAGAGGTAAAATTTTAATGCCAGTTTATAGAGAATTAACCGGCCATTGAATCATATGTACTAAAATTTGCTGTAAGTAGCTTGGATTAGAAGATATTCAACAACGATTCAAGAAAAATAAGAAAATTGTCATATGTTGAGAAAAACATTACAATTTTAAATCGCTATTTCTCAGTTATTTTTCAAAGTAGAGAGTAGTATTTATGCTCAGTAGACGAAGAATTTCATTTACTTTAATTCACAGGAAAACACAATTTGTCTAGAATGCTTCCTTTAGGAGTTATTAATGAAAAACTGAAAAAAGTTCAACTTTTTTTTTGTTTTTGGGGCACCCTGTACTTAGCACAAGCGTAAAATTGGTGCAAACTTCAGGAAACCTTCTTTGCTTGTTAATGAAGAGATTAAAACAGTTTCCAGCTTTCCGACAATTATCTACGCTATACCCCCTTTTTAACGTTAAAACACCGGTCTACAGGGCGGCGTTGCTTTTCTCGGCGTTTCTCTTTCGGCATTGGAAACGTGCTGAGAGTGAAACGTGTGTTTTAGATTTATGTTTTTCTTAGGGTTGTATAAGTTCCCTTTCACATCATTATTTTCCTGCTAACCTCAGGGTGTATTATATTATTACCATTGCCTTTGATACCACTAGCTGCTGTATGGAGGTATGTTGCCAAGTACATTTGTTTTATGATCATGTTAAGCAATAACACTTTATTCGTTGAGCAGTAAAACTACACAATAACACAGCTTAGCTACTTACTTACAGTAACGTGCAAATGGTTTTAATATTAGGCGAGCTCATCGCAAAAAATATGAATTTCACAATAGGGGAATCTATACGTCAACTGTCAAATTCATACCGGGTCCAGTGTCCGATATATTCGTATGATTGAAAAAACATTCAAACCTTTTTTCCACCCCCTTCATCATCATCATCATAGTCACTGGCGCTACAGCCCACTGTGAGCCTTGGCCTCCTCCAGAATTCTTCGTCATTCCATTCGGTCCATCGCCCGCACCTTCCATTTCGTCACACCAGTTGCCCTGAGGTCCCTCTCCACGCCATTCATCCATCTCAGCTTAGGTCTCCCCACATTTCGTCTCCTATCTGGTCGCGTTCCGAGAATCTTCTTCGGTATTCGGTTGTCCTTCATTCGCTGGACATGTCCCAACCATCTTAGGCGATGTGAATTTATTTTACTTTACATGATTTTTCACCCAAGTGGAAGGTATTGTATTAAAACCTTTCAATCTTCAAAATTTCACTTCTCTAGGATTAGCCGTTTGGGCTCTGCGTTGATGAGTCAGTCAGTCAGTCATGACAATTTGGGTCAGTGTAGATTTAGAATTCTAGGAGCAATATACGAGTATATGAAATGTCTCCGAAGAATACTGGTATTAATGTTAACGGAAATGTGTAAAATTTAGGAATTGTGTACAAATCCTAGAAAATGTATACAATGCAGAGTCAATTTAGGAAATACTTTGTCACATGTTCTTTAATTTATACTTTAGGAAACATATGTTTTAAGAACTCGAAAACTTCTTTTTTCCGGGTAAGTTAGCACACATATAAAATCGAAATTTAAAGCGTTTTCAAACCTATGAACTTATTTATTTTTTGCAAGTCAACTGGAGTCGCGTTTAAAATTACATAATTTTATATATTATTTCAGATTCCTTGTAAGTACATAATTCTTCGTAAAATGCGTATATTTGCATTAAATTAGATTAATACCTATATATAAAATTTAATTTATAATACATTGATGAAATTTATTTCACACACTTCCTGTCGATTTTAGGCACTGTACGAAAATACCTATCCTAGGAATTGTATACAATGGCATATTTCATACATTTTCTGTAACATTAACATTTGGCACCACAAACCTTTCAGTCAACCCCAATTAATGAGGGCAGATAATAATTATTTCAATTCCTTCCTTATCTTTAAGTTGGCAACCTTAGATGATTACCTAATAATTGTTAAACTGACCGCTTAGATAATAGTTGCTTTGTAATATTGTATCTTTGTCTATCCCGCATGAGATGGTGATGGACTTTTGAAAGGAGATAGTAATATTAATATTGAAGTTTAATTCAACAACCCGTATGGAAACTTTTAGTGGGTAATCCATTCGATTTACTATAGGGCCGTAACCAGGAATTCAAATTGGGGGGGGGGGGGGGTTCAAGCTCTGAAAAAAAGACAATAAGTAACAATCATGAATAGCGCCACAGGCGTTTTTTTTGTGAAAGGGTAAATTGATAAAAAATCGCCTAGTGGGGCAATAAAATCCAGTTCTTGTTTTTTGCTTATATTTTACTTTGTTAAATGCTTTTTTGGATATTGAATAAATGGAAAAATGAAAAATTTTGAACCTGGTTGATCTCAAATGCATACTTCTGGGTTATAAACATGCTAAATGACCAGCGTCGCAGGCAAAAAAATCATGAAAAGGTAGATAAAACAGAATCGTTTAAAACTTCAGTTTATTTTTTTGTGAACAAACCCTTACTTTAATTTTAAGAAAGAGCGCCGCATGCAAACATTTTTAACGCAAAAACTGTGATTTTATGGATTTTCACAATTAGCGACTTATGGTTGAAAAAAAAAACATCTCATTAAGTTCAGCGATGAGATTCGCGACCTCAGAATTAATACATACCCATTGGTATATTTAAGTTAGGTAAAGTAATTCAAATTAAGAGCTTGGCACCAAGAATGACGTCACAGTCTTTTCCCACTGCATTAAGATTCAAAATCGCGTGATAATCGCATGATAAAATGGTAAAAATAGCGTGTTTTCCATTTTTTGGGGTTAATTTTGCGTCTATCAAAAAACTTTTACGGTTATTCCCTAGATTTTAATGCATATTATCAATACAAAAAAAAAATTACTCCGCGACTTTCGGGAAACGAGTTTCCGTCTTTCGGAAAAGAGGTGTTTTTAATTATTTTTTTTGAGAAATATATACAAGATATAAAAAATCTTTTACGGTTATACCCTAGATAAATGTTTAATGCATCTACCCTATTTTGTTCCAAAGCATATTTAGTAACGGTTGTCGAGATATAAGGTCTCCCGTTTTCAGAAATTTTTGAAATGTCGGTATGCAAACTCTTAATACATACCCATTGGTATATTTATTCAAGTTAGGTAAAGTAATTTAAATTAAAAGTTGAACATTTATATAAAAGATTAAGTTTACACAAACGTTTCGATAACTCGTTAAAATACTTTTTGTTACCCTTTGACCCCGAGCCCCTCCCCTACCCTAACAAGTTGACAACTTGCGGGGTCTTGTTTTATTTGTATTTCCAGAAATGTAATTTACATTTTTTTCATTCTTAAGGGCTTGGCACCAAGAATGACGTCACAGTCATTTCCCACGGCATTAAGGTTCAAAATCGCGTGAACAATCGAATGATAAAATGGTAAAAATAGCGTTTTTTTCATTTTTTGGGGTTAATTTTACGTCTATCAAAAAACTTTTACAGTTATTCCCTAGATAAATGTTCAATGCATCTACCATAATTTGTTTCAAAGCATATTTAGTAACGGTTGTCGAGATATAAGGTCTCCTGTTTTTAAAATAAATTGAAATGTCGGTATGCATACTCTTGAGAGAAAGCATACCGACATTTCAAAAATTTCTAAAAACGGGAGACCTTAGATCTTAGCAACCGTTACTAAATATGCTTTAGAAAAATATTAGTAGATACATTGAACCTTTATCTAGGGAATAACCGTAAAAAAATCTCTATATATTGTATAGATTTCTGAAAAAAAATGTGAAAAACACTTCTGATATTTTTTCAGAAAGACAGAAACTCGATCGCATGAATAAATGTAAAAAAAGCGTTATTCCATTTTTTGGAGTTAATTTCGATTTAATAATAAAAAAAAATTACGTTATTCTATAGATTTTAATGCATAATTTCAACACAAAAAAAAAAATCCGCACTTTCGAGAAACGAGTTGCTTTCTTACGGAAAAAATATCAGAGGTGTTTTACACAATTTTTTTTGAGAAATCTGTACAAGATATAAAAAATCTTTTACCGCCATTCTCTAGATAAAGGTTAAACGTATCTACACTATTTTTTTCCAAAGCATATTAAATTTGGTAAGGTTGTCGGAACTAAAGTCGCCCGTTTTTAGAAATTTTTGTAATGTCAATATGCCTACCCTTAACTCCGCTATGATAAATTCACAAACTCAAATACTTTTTTTACCTGTAATATAGGTACAGTGAACATTCGAATAACGAAGGGTACAATAGTTAACCGATACAAAAAGTTAATAAAATAATTGAAGTTCGAATTGTTTAACATTTTTGAAATTGGAATTAAAACTGAAATTTACATTTTTCAAAGCAGATTTTGTTTTAAACTACTCCAGGTTTGTAAATCGCCAGCAAATGAATGACGTAAGAAATTATATAATATTCTCTTTCTACCGCACTTTTATTTAACTTCATCTGTCGTAGTTGTTATCGTTGTCTGGGGTCTACATTTTTTAATTAATTTATTTATTTATTTGTCTATGGTTCAAATACAGTCACAACAGTGAAATAAAGGATCGTATGGAAATGGAAAGGGGAGGAGGGGAGCGAGAGAAAGGAGAAGGAATTGGATTGAGAAGAAAATATCTGGTGAGGTTCCACTCATTACAAACATTTACAAAAAAACGCTATTTTGAATATTTGATCATGCTATTGTGCATGCGATTTTGAACCTTAATGACGCCGCGGGAAATGTAACATTCTACTCCTCCCTTTAAAACGTTTTTTTTCATTACGATTGCTTATTAGTTCAACTGTGCAAAATTTCAATGTGCTCGGGCATTGCGAAGTTATTAAAATTCGAAGACGAAAAAATTAAAAAAACAAACTCAATGGAGGAAGACACCTGCTCAGTGCAATAGCAGAAAGACGTGCCAGATGGATGGGCCACATAGTGCGTCAAGAGGGTCTCCTATTTGAATTAATTGAAGGAATGAACGAGGGGACAAACTACAGAGGACGACCAAGGAAAGAATACCTGGACGACCTGTGCCAGGATATGGGCTTCGACTCATATAAAGAATTAAGTAAAAAGAACCGCACAGGACAGGGATGAGTGGAGAAGGAGACGTGGGGCTTTGCTGCAAACCAATCGTATAACGATTGACTGGAGAAGAAGATGAGATGACTACTTGTAACTCGCTTATCGTAAAGTTTCGAACTTTGAGAATCTCTTGTATTTTTACTAAATTAATATTTACACGAAATAAAGTTTGAAACTCATTAATTGTGTGACTTCGTCATCACGACGTCATGACGACTTCTGACGATTCGTTTAGAGAAAGTTTTGTTTCAAAGTTAAATACTTGTAATATTTTCTAAAAGGTGATTTGACCTAACAGAATTGTTCAACACAGAACGGTCCAGAACAGAACCGACCAATTCAAAAGAGTTAATTTATCGTTTGGCAACGTCGAAGTATTGTCACATCGTTAAAGTCTGACATCCAGCGCCTCTAGTCATTGGAGGAATTCAGGGGACAGGCTGGCAGCACTGTCAATGGTACCTACCGGGGAAAGCACGTATGGGGCAATCACACAAGATGTGCTGCATGGTTTGCTTTGAGTGTCCACAGTCACACTGTGGATCATCCCTCATTCCCCACTTGTGGAGCATGTCACCGCAGCAGCCATGACCCGTCCTTAGCCTATTGAGTGCCTATTAAAAGAGTTAATACAGAAAATAGACATTACAGAACATTATCAATATCTACAAACTACAAACATTTTTTAAAATATCCATGTTGTGACCTACCAGTGACAAAGGATCGATTTACCTTTCTGATTTAGTTAGGATGATAAAACTATAATGCTGGATTTCACCAACTTTTTTGGCGAGGAATAGCGGAGATAGGAGCCATTTAGTACAAATTTCGTATGAAAAATAATGATAAGTGACTCCTATCTCCACTATTCCTCACCTAAAAAGTTGGTGAAATCCAGCATAGATCTAATTTATTTATTGTTTTAACGGCCGCAAGCCTTTGAAAAATTTACAATACAAATAATCAAATATATGGTATATAGCCAAGCAATACACAGTAAACACAGACAAAATAATTACAATCAAAACAATAATCTGACATAACGCAATACTTGTAAGTATAAAATGATAGTCCCCGGCTTCCCTTCTACAGATATCCACTCTTCGCCAAAAGAACCGTCAAAATTGTAAAAGTGTGTCTTCTTCTTCTTCATGTGCCCTGTCGGGTTCCCCCAACGGTGGCGATCACTTGAGCGAACTTGTCCCTGTCCTGCGCCGCTCTGAACAGCTCCCCTACACTCCGGATGCCGGTCCACTCCCTTATATTTCGCAGCCAGGACATCTGTCTTCTACCGGGCCCTCGGCGTCCCTCAATTTTCCCCTTCAATATCAGTTGGAGAAGGTGGTATTTCTCCCCGCGCAGCACATGACCCAGATATGAAATCTTCCGGACCTTGATAGATGACAACAGCTCTCTGTCAACTCTAGCTCGCCTCAGGGCTTCGGCATTAGAAACCATGTCTGTCCGGGGAATTCTGAGCATTCGGCGATGGAGCCACATTTCGAATGCTTCTAGTGAAAAAAAGTAAAAGTCCTAGTAAAAGTGTAAAACATTTCCCCTGTCGCCACCCCTGTTTTATGTAAGCAAGCCGTAATAATGTCTTTAAAATTACAAAATAGGTAAGTTGGACGTTAAAACAAATAATTAATACTTCTGTAAAGTTATCAAATGTTTAGTCAAAAGTTCAATACAAAATTTTAATAACCCCTTTTCGCACTTGGGTTACGCGATAATAAAACTTTTGAGATGACAACGAAAAATCGATGACTCAAGCATCGATGTTTTCTTCGCCAGCCTCAAAGCTAGGGGGGGGGGGGGGGCGGCGACAAAATTTTTAAAGATTGATGTCGCATTAAAAAAGCGTACGTAGCGCCGCAGGCGAAATATTTTTGTGAGACATGACATTCTTTGTCGTGATGTGGTTTGGTTTATTTGAAAATGTATTTTGCATAAAAAAGTAATAAAAAAAAATCGCACCGCAGGTCATTTTTTTCAGGGGTACTTTAGGGATATGTTCTTTTATTGAAGGAATTTCCAAATATTGTAATTCTAGGACAGTCAATTTGTAGTCAACACTTTCATCTATCACTGTCTTCAGTTTCAAGACGATGCTATCAGTACTTACTGAAAAAACGATATGACGATACTAAAGCCGAATGACAGCATATCTTCTTCTTCTTCCCAATCGGTCCCTCAATGTTGAGGATCGTGACCTTCATGCGGTACTTCTCGCAGCAGTCTGGCCCACCCTGGTCTGTCTTCAGCCCGCCGCAATAATTCTGCATATTATAGCCTCTTAAATAATACACTTTTATTAAAATCAAAATAGCGGAAGCACTATTCGATGCTTCTCATCGATGATGTGTTGGCATTCCTAAATTAAAAATAATTTCACGCAAAACAAACAGATCGTTACAAAGCCTTAAAAGGAGACTGTTTGAGTTTTGTTCCGAGTGGAAATGTGAGAAGATAATAAATAATACAGCCTTAGTTCCAACAATAGTCTGTTTAAATATACTTTAAGGTTTCAATTTACTTACAGGTTCAAAAATACACATTAGTTATCATTATTCATTAGGTACGTTCTGCTCAGTGTTGCCAACCATGGGCGTCGCCAAGGGGGGCAGGGGAGACAGCTGCCCCCCTTTGATCTTAAAGATTGGAATAGGTATATATTTTTCATATTAAATGATAAACCTCACAAAAAATCACATTACTACCACACATTTTCTCATCATATCATACATTTTCTAAAATTAGTAAAATAATATTTATTATTAATTATTTTCTAAATTTAATTAATTATAAATTATTTGAAAATCCATCAGTTACATAAAAAAATTGCTTGCGGCGCTATTTTTCATTACTTTTTTTGCAATAAAACATTTTTCATACATATTGTTACATTATTATAGGTAAGTACATTATCAAATAAACAAACCACAACACGACCTTCTTCACTATGTCTCACAAAAAAATCTAAAAAACGCTATTTTAACCCATTTAAGTTAAGCGGCGATGTTTACCTACGCGTTTTTTGTGCTACATCAATTTTTAAAAAAATTTGTTGCCCCCCCTAGCTTCGAGGCTGACGACGCCCATGTTGCCAACTCTTTGAAATAGGAAAGCTGTGAAAAATGAGAAAAGGTTTCAAATTGGCTACACAAAGACAAAGAATTTAATGTTTGTATTTTTGTACCTTTGATTGAAACTATAAGGTTTTCTCTCGTGTATATGTTATTCTATAGATTGGTATGTCCTTTATGTGTGTTAGTGAGACGTGGACATGGGCACCAGGCTTAAAGCTAGGAGCCCAACTATGACGTCACGGTCATTTCCTACGGCGTTAAGGTTCAAAATCGCATGAACAATTGCATGATAAAATGTCGAAAATTGGGTTTTTTTTTTTCATAATTCAGGGTGTATTTCGATCCATTCAAAAAACTTATACGGTCATTCACTATATTTTAATGCATATTATCAATACGATACATTATTTTTTCTTTGCGAAAAAAGCTTCTGTCTTTAGAAAAAAAATCAGATTAATTAAAAAAAAATACAATTATTTTTGAGTACTCTATACAAGATATAAATAATCTGTTACGGCCATTCCCTCGATAAAGGTTCAATGTATCTACCCTATTTTTTTTACAAAGCATATTAAGTAAGATTGTCGAGATTCGAGGTCTGAAAAATCTTCTATATATTTTCCTCGTATAGTCGTAATATACCTATTCACAAATCACCACTCTTATGCCATAAAGTTAATTTTATAAAATATGGCAGTCTATTATTTAGGCACTAAAACTACTTTCTAGTTTAAATTTATCATAGCTTAGGGTAATTTATCATATTTTACTAAAGTGTCATATCACAGAGGCCGGTCTCCATACCAAAGCTCCTCCTTCTTTGCACACGTCAGGAGATGTGTATTTTCTCAATAATATTGACTGTTCTATCCATTGTATTATTATATCCCCCTCGCGCTGCATCCCTTGCGGGGTAGGCAGAGAGAGCAGATCGCCAGACTTTCCTTACCTCACACACTTCGGGCTTCCGTCACATTCATGCAATTCCTCATACACATTCTACGATTCCTTTTACTCAGAATACGTCCGTCTTTTAGAATGGTCAAGCCATGTGGTTCTTGGACGGCCGCGCTCAGTTATATTTTCTTTTTTATCCTTTCATCGCTCGTTCTCTCCACATGTCCCAATCATCTGAACTATCATATTAAAATTAGAAATTGTGTTAAGTAATTGGAACATGTTTTATTCTCTGACATCATTAGAATATCTACTATTACTGAATTTAGATAGTTCAGTTGAGGAATAAACTGTAAATATTTCAATTGACCAACCCTCGTCAAGTGAGCGTATAAGTACTCTTAAAAAGTAATTTATTTGTTGACAGTTAATGAGTTAAGTACATGGAACATTCGTTATTCTAATTAGGTGTTATGTGCTCTAACTTTGTTGTAGGTACTCTTATCTTAACTTCAAAGTATATAAATACACCCTGTATCGTTCCTCGCGGAACACAGGGAGAAAACTAAGCTTCGTCATTAAAGGTAGGAAGCCGACTATGACGTCACGGTCATTTCCCGCGGCACTGAAGCTCAAAATCGCGTTAAAAAATGCGTTTTTTAACGTTTTGGAGTTAATTTTACTTCATTCAAAAAAAATTACGGCCATTCCGCGACAATGTGAATTTCACCCTTTAAAAAAAAACCTGGGAACCAATTTAAAAATCTAAACCAGCCAATTTGTTAAGATTACACTTGCCAGTATTTTGGCTAAAAAACTTTTATATCTGAAAAACTAAACGGGAAATCTTCAGATCCCGTAAATTTCAGGGGTACTTTCAGAATATTTTTTTATTCCAAAAATTTCCAATTATTGTAATTCTAAAACACCCAATCTGTAGTCCATACTTTCATCTATCACTGTCTTCAGTTTCAAGACGATTCTCTCAGTATTGGCTGAGAACAATTCAGGGCGTCGAAGCCGGATGACAGCATATAGGACCATATAATAACTTCATTTCTATGAAGATTTCGCTACCCTACCATAATGTATATACAGAGGTGGGCACTGTTAATCAAAAAGTTAACTTAGTTAATCGATAATACGTTAACTAAAAAGTTAACTTCGTTAATCGTTAAAGCGTTACATTTTTCAAAATGTAACGGAAGTTAACGTTAATCCGTTAAAGCGTTAATGTAAAATGGCATGAAATAGAACTACATAAGTACTATACTACTATCACATTCACACTATCGCGATGTATCCCAACAAAGTGGGTATACCTATACAAAAATACATACAATGTGCCTACAACAAATAAAACATACACAAACTTTTCCAAAGCCCAACCCACATACGAAACCACACATAACCCCATATAACCCTTGGGTTATCTAATGCCAGCGCCGCCAGTGATGGATGTCTATGCAAACAATCAAATATTAATTAACGTACTTGATTAACGGAAGTTAAATAATCTGTTAACATTTTTGGAGGTGCGAAAAGCGTTAAATCTTTAATCCAAATGTTAATTAACGTTCGTTAATTAACGATTAACGGATTAACGCTTTTCTGCCCAGCTCTGTCAGTATATACAATATACATTGCCCGAATATTTGACATGCGTATTTCTTATGTTAGAATATAATGTACACATATTACCATATATGAGTATGTATACATTTGTGTACATTCTCAAAGTAAATACGTATTATATGGTTAACCCTCGGGGAATACTTTTCAATTCGTCAGATTTGTCAAGCCACTCCATGTAACACTCAATCAGTGCTTCTAAAAGTGTCATGCGGGACACTCATGAATCACGCTATACGTGACTGAGACTCTCGTGTTTTTTCCTGAGGGGTTATTCAAAAAAATGTGACATCATTTTGCGATATACTAAATTAGATATCACAAATGGTAAACATTTTACCGTATGATTACTATAAAAACAAAAAAAAATTAAATTAGTAAATAAATATTTATATTAAAATCCACAAAATAATGACTTTCGCTTTTGCGACTAGTATTCGAGGATTTTCATCATCAGGCCATTGTAAAAAAGAATACTTTATTCACAATCGCCTGATGATGAGGGTGCAAATCCTCAAATACTAGTCGCGAAAGCTAGTCTCTTTTATGGATTTTAATCTAAATATTTAGTTTTTTCATTATTCCTGTGAGATTCTACTGTCTATGTTTACCATGAACTTTAATGTGCACCTGAGAGGATACCAGCTGAAACTGACAACAACAAGATTCACATCCAACCCACGGAAACACTTCTTGACCAATAGAGCTGTCAGTGCTTGGAATCAGTTGCCAGAGTTAATGGTACTTGCTCCTACCACCAACACCTTCAAGAATAGACTGGATAATATAAACACAACTTAACTGGGACTTGGGTCAAAACAGCGAAAGCTGCCTACCCATTAACAAATAATAATAATATTTTTTCCCTTAGAATTAACCAAAGTTTGAGAAACATTATTTAATGAAAATATTCATAACGCGTGTCTCGTAGATGAGAAACCAAGTGGAAGAAATGAGAATATGGATGAAAAATCAAATGAATACAGAGGAAGAGATGTATGGGTGCATGTATACATAATACTCTGTATACCTTCATATATACTACGTACACGGCTATCAAATATAACATGAAAATACTTAAATATCTGAAAGAGACGTCTGAAACAATCTTATTCATGGGAAATCTTATACCTAGTAGGTATCTGGTATAGTCCAACTTCACACCCTTGGTATCTCATGGCTTAAATCTCTGCGTTCAAGTGGACGCCGATTGTTAGCCATACCTTCACATCACACATCTTTCTTCACTTCTTCTTTTACTACACACGCGGCTAGATAATGGAATATCCTTCCACTTCCTATCAGACTAGCTCCAACTATTTTATGACTTCATAATATCCTAGAACTGTTTTTAGCGGTCTTCCAAACACGCCATTCCGAGGGACTTAGATTCCTTCATTCCAATGGCGCCTCCCACTATAAGAATAGACAGAATCAAAATTTGTAAAAAGATATTATGAGTTCTACTCGTGAAGCACTTTCGTGAGATACCAAACACCGCGGTATGCGGTGACTGGATCCTCTCGATCGCTCGGTGTCTTCCAAGGCTTGAGCTGGACACAATATAACTTTTGATCTGGATTTCTTTTCCAACTTCCTTTCATACGATACCACACATGATCCACAGAACCCTCGGATCGCTTTGAAACCCTTTACATCTTTTTTGTCTCCGGAGTAGGCTGATGCAAAGTGGTACAGGATTGTACTGTCATCGACTTTATGTATTAAAGTTTCAAGTCTCTAAGTAGTATAGAGCGTCAGACAGCCCTATCCTTACACACACTCCCAGCTTCCGTCACATTCATGCAGTTTGTCATACACGCTCTCCGATTCCTCTAACTCAAAACGCGTCCATCCTTGAGGATCTGGTCGACATGATTGAACCAGCCCAATCTCCGGCGGCCGCGTTTCATCACACCTCTGTGGCATAAAAGTGAAATATGAACGAAGAAACAAACACAGCAGCCTGGCGCCCCCTGGAAACGGCCAACGGCCGGCAGATCCTTTCATCACCGAGAAACCAAGGCCACAACCCTAAACGGTCCTTTTCAGGACCATTAGACAGATCCCTTGGACGCCATCTCAAGACAACCTCAATAAACATTGAGGGCCTCAGTGATGATAAGGAGGAGATTTTGACGAAACTGGACTGTGATATTTTGTTGATGCAGGAAACACATAGAGGGGTGACAAGCAATAGACCCAAAATACAGGGCATGAAACTGGTGATTGAAAGACCACATGATAAGTATGGAAGTGCAATTTTTGTAAGGGAGAATCTTGACATTGTGTCTGTCGGAATGACGGACACTGATGACATAGAAATCCTCTCTGTGGAACTTTCTAACTGCCTCATTGTCTCTGTATATAAGCCACCCAATGTCAACTTTAAATTCTGCCCAGTGGAGAACTTCAAAACAGCCAAGATTAAAATAGTTATGGGAGATTTCAATAGTCACAGCACTGCATGGGGATATAGGGAGACCAACGATGATGGCATGGAATTGGAAAAGTGGGCTGAGAGTAATGAACTCCGCCTAATTTATGATCCCAAACAACCACCTTCCTTTAATAGTTCACGTTGGAGAAGAGGCTATAATCCTGATAATATATTTGTTAGTGATAAAATAGTAATAGCCCAGGAAATTTAGCTTTGTAGCGTAGATAATTGTCGGAAAGCTGGAAACTGTTTTAATCCCTTCATTAACATGCAAAAAAGGTTTCTTGAAGTTTGCACCAATTTTACGCTTGTGCTAAGTACAGGGTGACCCATAAACCGAAAAAATAATGTACTTTTTTCAGTTTTTCAGTAATAACTTCTAAACTATGCTTTCTAGGAATATCGTGTCTTTCTATAAATTAAAATACATAATATTCTGCGTCGTTTGAGCATAAATACTTTTTTGTACCTCAAAAAATATTGTGATACAGACACTGCCAAGTACATATTAATTTTCGGAACAAATTGAAATATTCGTATTTTTCACTTTTGTTGTTGAATAACTCCCCAACTCAGGTATTTACGGTAATATTTTAGTAAAAGTATTTAATTGTGAGTCAATTTTCTCTAACTTGTGATTAAAAGTTTAGACCTACGGCACACAGTTCAGGATGCACAGGTGTTTAAAGAGAGACGGGTGAAATAAAGAAATTTATTAAATGATAGATTTAGATATATTAAAAGTAAAATAATTTAAATTTTACGATTTCATTTTATTAATGTATAGTTTTTTCAATTAAAATCTGATTTTTAATACTGTTACGCCACTGCCTAATATTTTATATCGAAAAGAGTATTTTTTTTATATTCATTGATTTTATTAAAATATCTCCTAAACGGTAAGTGTTAGGAAAAAATATTTATCTCACAATTTATCTAGAATAATTTCTCTATATTATACTTGAAAAATAATTTATCTAATTTAAATACTAAGTGAGGTAGAATTGATTAAAACTGGTATATATAAAATAAGTTCATACATGCCGTCACTTTTTGTTAAATTGCTTCTAAACCAAGCGGTTTAGCGTAAATTAATTAAATTGCATTTAAAGCTAAATAAATTTCCTATAAATTAAGTGTAATAAAATTAATTTGGGAGTTGTAATAAAAACGTACTAGATGATCAATATCAATATTTAGTAAAATAATTCAACGCTTCCCATACAAAATGTTCTTACTTAGCAATGTGCCTTTACACAAAATCAACTTTGATCATCTAGTACTTTTTTTATTATAAATCACAAATTAATTTTATTATACTCATTTTATAGAAAATTTATTTTGCTTTAAATGCAATTTAATAGATTTACGCTACATTGCTTGGTTTAGAAGTAATTTAACAAAAAGTGACAGCATGTATGAACTTATTATTTATATACCATTTTTAATCAATTCTACCTCACTTAGTATTTAAATTAGATAAATTATTTTTTAAATGTAATATAGAGAAATTATTCTAGATAAATTGTGAGATAAATATTTTTTCCTAACACTTACCGTTTAGGAGATATTTTAATAAAATCAATGAATATAAAAAAAATACTCTTTTCGATATAAAATATTAGGCAGTGGCGTAACAGTATTAAAAATCAGATTTTAATTGACAAAACTATACATTAATAAAATGAAATCGTAAAATTTAAATTAGCTTAACTTTAACATATCTAAATCTATCATTTAATAAATTTCTTTATTTCACTCGTCTCTCTCTAAATACCTGTGGATCCTTAACTGTGTGCCGTAGGTCTAAAATTTTAATCACAAGTTAGAGAAAATTGACCCACAATTAAATACTTTTACTGAAATATTACCGTAAATACCTGAGTTGGGGAGTTATTCAACAACAAAAGTGAAAAATACGAATATTTCAATTTGTTCCGAAAATTAATATGTACTTGGCAGTGTCTGTATCACAATATTTTTTGAGGTACAAAGAAGTATTTATGCTCAAACGACGCAGAATATTATGTATTTTAATTTATAGAAAGACACGATATTCCTAGAAAGCATAGTTTAGAAGTTATTACTGAAAAACTGAAAAAAGTACATTATTTTTTCGGTTTATGGCTCACCCTGTACTTAGCACAAGCGGAAAATTGGTGCAAACTTCAAGAAACCTTATTTGCATATTAATGAAGGGAATCAAATAGTTTCCAGCTTTCCGACAATTATCTACGCTATACCCCCTTTTTTAATGTTAAAACACCGGTCTATAAATCAAACAATTAAAACTGTGGAGAACCCCATACCTAGAAGCCAGCACAGGCCAATATCATGTACAATAGCTCCAGTGGTTAGACCTTCCACTGTCCCTTTCAAGAGACAATTCAATTTTAACAAAGCTAATTGGGAGAGATTCACCGAGCAACTGGACAACATCGTGGAGAATATACACCCAACTCCTGAAAATTATGATGAATTTATCAAGAGAGTACAAACCGTATCACGTAAAAATATACCAAGGGGATGCCGTACACAATACATTCCGGGTCTCACCGATGACAGCAAGGAACTTATGTCGAAGTATGAAAAACAATATGAGATAGACCCATTTTCGGTATACCCTACACCTGGGAGAACAGCTGTTGAACACAGTCGCGGCCGGCAGGAGGGACAAATGGTGCAAGCTAATGGATAATCTGGACATGAAACAGAATAGCAGACGAGCTTGGAAAGTACTAAAAAATCTAAGTAATGATCCAACGGTTCCACTCCTTACCCACACGACTGTCACCCCAAACCAAGTAGCACATCAACTTATCCTGAATGGTAAAACTAAAAGGATTAAAGCAGCCACAAGAGACGCACAGGTAAAAGGAACTACTCTGGACCACAAAAATAACTTTCTAGATATACCCTTCAGCCAGCTCGAACTAAAGAATGCCATTGGTCACCTTAAGAGCAACAGAGCGGCTGGCCTGGATGACCTGAGGGTAGAACAGATAAAAGAATTTGGCCCAAAGACACTAAATTGGCTGTGTGAGTTAATGAATGCATGTATTCACAAAATTAAACTCCCTAAGATCTGGTTAAAGGCTAAGGTGGCTGCCATATTGAAACCGGGGAAAGATCCAACTGAACCCAAAAGTTACAGACCAATATCCCTCCTATGCCATCTGTACAAGGTACTGGAGAGAATGATCCTGGAAAGAATATCTCAATTTGTAGATCAGAATCTAATACGAGAACAGGCAGGGTTCAGACCGGGAAAATCATGCTCTGGACAGGTTTTGAATTTGACACAATACATAGAAGACGGTTTCGAGACCAAACAGGTAACGGGGGTGGCTTTCATAGACCTCACAGCTGCTTATGATACAGTGAACCATAAAACTCTCCTGAGAAAGGTCCTTAGCTTTACGGGAGACCCAAGACTCACCTCCTTTATAGGCTTAATGCTGAACAACCGCAGATTTTTTGTCACTTTACAAGGTAAGAATAGCCGCTGGAGGAATCAGAGAAACGGACTCCCGCAGGGCAGTGTGCTCTCTCCAATCCTGTATAACGTTTACACTAACGACCAACCAAAGACACTCCATACACAACAGTTCATATACGCTGATGATACAGCAATTGCTGCACAAAGTTCAACCTTTGAGGAAGTTGAGAAAAATCTGACCGAGGCCCTTGAACACCTAACAAAATACTACGATGGGAACTACTTAAAGCCAAACCCATCCAAAACCCAAATATGCGCATTCCATCTACGCAACAGGGAGGCCTCAAGACAGCTGAAAGTAGAGTGGAAAGGTGAACGACTAACACATTGTTTTACTCCTAAATATCTGGGAGTGTCATTGGACCGCACTTTATCATACAAAGACCACTGCTTGAATACAAAACAAAAGGTGAGCAGTAGGAACAACATTCTCAGAAAGTTGACGGGTTCAACCTGGGGCGCAGCACCATCCACTCTGCGAACTTCAGCACTTGGACTGTGTTTCTCCGCAGCGGAGTACGCAGCCCCTGTGTGGTTTTCCTCCTCACATGCTAAACAGGTGGATACAGCAATTAATGAAACTGGACGTATAATCTCAGGATGCTTGCAGCCTACTCGAGTAAGAGAAATATATCCAATTATAGGCATTGCTCCTCCCAATATTAGGAGAAAGGTTGCTGCGGACTCAGAAAGGCAAAAACAGGAGACAGATCCGAGACATCCTCTGTTCGGTCACAAACCTCCGGCAGCGAGACTTAAATCTAGGAAAAGTTTCCTAAGAATGACTTCTCCCCTAAAATTACCACCTGAAAGGGCGAGACTAGAACACTGGAACACACAACACAGTGAAAGTCAGGTCGAACTGCTGGAGACACTGGGACCGGGACACCAACTGCCCTTTTGCACGTGGAAAACGCTAAATAGGCTCCGAGTCGGCGTTACACGGTGCAAAAAGAATCTACATAGATGGGGCATAAGTGTGGATGAGGATATCTCCTGTAGCTGTGGAGAGACACAAGATGACGAACACCTCCTCGTCTGCCGAGATATGGCGGAGGGGTGTGATAAAGCGGACCTATATAGGGCTAACGACAAAGCAGTTGCTGCTGCAGTGTATTGGGGGGGGTTGGCCTAGTGTAAACGGACTCGTTAAGTAAGTAAGTATCACACCTCTTCGTTCGCTCAAATATGTATTTTTTGACAACAAACAATCTTAAACGAAAGTCTGTGCGTTTCAAAGTAGGTACCCGGAAAATTAATATTAGAGAGATTGAAAATAAAAGGAAATAAAATTATTGCGCAGAGCGAAGACATAAATAATATAATAAACCATTTGCACGAGAGAGATGGAGGAGTGAAAATGGGGTGAAAAAATGTATGAATACTAAATTGATTTAAAGGCAAGGGATCGCTTAAGATTTATTTGTTCCATCATCATTATGCTGTAGCAAGTTTGTATTGGTGGAACATTTTCCACTCAGCTATACAGTCTGGCAAAAAATAGTTGGTCTTGATTTGGAGGTACAATTTTGTTTGCTGGCAACAATGTCATTTTTGCAACATTTGACTACTGTGGTGTTTTTTGTCTGTGGACAAATCTTGCAATCGATTTTTCAACCACTTTCTGAATACTTAGGCTCGATTGTTCGAAACACAATAGGAACAGTAGAATACCACTGTCGTTACTGCCCAGTGAACGAATGAAATGGCCTGCTTCAAAACACCGATGACACCAGGTAAAAGATAGCTGACTATATTAACACGCACGGACGTTTTGTTTGCCGTTTCGCTTTTTGTTACTGCAATTACTGTTGAGATGGCAATATTAGTTAAGAGAGAACGCATCTAGCAGTATAGTGCGTCAGGACACCTCGGTACATTACATTTACTGGACCTGGGGGCAGCGGTAAACGAATAGGAATAAATCTTACGATAGCATATTACTTTTGTTTTGGGGCAACGATTTCTGTCTCCTTACCGTTGCCAGCCGACAATACTATCCGTCGAGCAACTGGGCCTTAGAGACCTGAAACTTTGTAAACGTACGTAAACTCGGTGACAGTACGATTCTGTACCACATTTGACCAGCATTCCCCAGAGACAAACAATATATAAAGTGTTTCAGGGGGATTCAATGGTCGTGTGGGGTTATGTGTGGTATCGTATCGTATGATAGGGCAAATTTTGGTTCTGTCTATTCTTGGTGGGAGGCGCTATTGGAATGAAGGAATCCAAGCTCCTCGGAATGGCTTGTTTGGAAGACAAAGAAAAACAGTTCTAGGATGTAAAGTCAAAAACTTGTTTTTACCGTGCCAAAATTAAGCCAAGCAACACCAAACTTAGCAATACCAATTTTGTTGCCATGTAAAAAGTTATATTGGACAGATATTAGTGAACATATTATACTATTCAAATACACAGAACGTGACATTAAAATGAATCGAAAAACAATATAATAATTTTATTTATAAAAACGAGAGCGCGCGTAGGTGGCCATTTTGTTTTAAAATAACGTTCTATATTTAAACGATGTTTGACAGTTTGCTGTTAATCAAGCGGGAAACGATGAGAGACCATAGATCATACTAATGTATTGTCTATTATGATGGTACTCACCAGTGGCGGACTGGCTATAAAAATCGGGTTGTCATCTAGTAAAGTCGGAACCCACATATCTCTTGAGATTTTTGTAGAGAGAGCAGCTTATAATATTGATATAACATAAAAAAAATCTTTTTTTAATTAAAGTAAGAAGTTCGTGTTATAGATCAGTATTTTCTGAGGTAAAGAATTTGGTATAAAATAATAGGCAAACTTAACACCGCAGGCATTTTTTTTATAAAACAAGCGCGATTCAATTGATTTTCGGAATAATTTTTGAAAATTAATGTTTTATTCATGTCATTAGTTCTGAAGATGGCCTCAGCTAGTAGGCCGAAAGCTCGACAACATCGACAATCTACACACGGTACACCCGAGAAGAATGGAGAAGAGATTAACAAGGACCTTGAAAATCTACAAAGCTATCTATAATGTGAAATTTAAAGGTGGGCTTAGGGCCCCCCTGTAACTGGGGCCCACATTCCATCGGACAGGCTGGCAACCTGGCCAGTCCGCCACTGGTACTCACTCATACCATAGACAATAAAGTAAATAATAACAGTGATAAATTCGAATACAATCGAATGTTTACATTTGAATTTGAAATGTAGAATTTGAAAATGGATTCGCGGGAAATGGATGTGCTTCGCATTGGACGATAAATAATGGTATTATTGAAAAACTAAATCAACAAAACTTAATAATACAAAGTAGCAATACCACAAATGAATCGATTAATTAAGAAACGGAAAAGTCAGTTTTTTATAATTTGGGCTATTTTATAATGTCTGCCAACCAACCATAATTCCACAGATCACGAAAACTCGGATAAGGCTCGGGACCCACGATCATTTTCTGCGGAATTAAGGTTGAAAATCGCTCGAACAATCGCATGATAAAATGTTAAAAATAGCGTTTTTTTTTTCATTTTTTCGAATTCGGACTTTCTTTTGTTTTCCACATTTTTTTTGGGAAATCTATACAAGATATATAAAATATTTTACGGTTATTCTCTAGATAAAGGTTCAATGTATCTACCCTATTTTTTCCATTTAGTAAGGTCGTCGAAATCTAAGGTCTCCCGGTTTTTGAAATTTTTTGAAATGTAATTTAATTAACGATCGTCTTATTGTTATTGTTCACTGTAAGAATAAATCAATACAAAAATAAGCAGGTAAGTACTTACAAATATTTAAATAAATTAAATAAACACACGTTGTTAATATTGTACGTGAGTTGCCGAGGGTTAAATAAAACAAAGGTTTCTCCAAATGACTGACCTTTTTAAATTTTGAATTAGTGATAGAATGAATTCCTTTTAACGAAACATTAGAGTTTCATTCAAATAAATAACAAACGTAAACACAATATTCCAAAAAGGAAATTTCGGTTGAAATCTTGTAGCATAAAGGAAGAGAATTCAATGAGGCATACAAAGAACGGTTCTCTTTTGTTATTTTTTTTTGAAATTTTAAAAAAGGAACGTTGCTACTCTGTTTCCTACGGACGTCGTTTTTTTTTGTTCCAATTTCCCTGCTGTTTTTTTTTATTTATACCTGATTTTTCCAAAGTACACAAACGGCTTTATTTGTTGCATTTTTGCAAATAAAGTCATAACCATTTTTTCTCAATATATTCGTAAGTATGCCGTTCATACTATACCCTCAAGGCATTTTCCATGCACAAAAGGCGTAGCATATAAACAAAATCTATCAACCGAGTTTAAATAGTGTCTTTCCGAATTGTTTCAATTGTTAAGGCTCGTGATCCAACTATGACGACACGGTCATTTTCCACGGCACTAAGGTTCAAAATCGCGTGAAAAATTGCACGATAAAATGGTAAAAATTGCGTTTTTTTTTTCATTTTTTGGGGTTGATTTCGCTTCAATAAAAAATATTTTACAGTCATTCCCTAGATAAAGAATGTATCTTCTCTATTTTTTGCCAAAGCATATTTAGTAACGGTTGTCGAGACCTAAGGTCTTCCGTTTTTTAGATACTTTGGAAATGTCAATATGCGTACCTACTACCTACTCTTTATAACAGTGTGTGCTTCTTACGCAGTTTTAAACACCTGTTTATACACAGCGCGACGTAGGCTATTTACCCTACTTGTTGACATGCTTTATGACTCCAAATGATGGAGGTTTGCAATAATCCTAATGTTACTGAGACGAACGGAAAAGAATTCGGTAATTTAGTATTCCCACAACAGTGTAGAAGAATTAAGAATGAACATTGTCGGGCTTACGACCGACCTCGGCTGGCTTAAGTGATCACTTTACAGTCGAGAAACATTCGCCATTTCAGTTCACCCCGGTTGGGATTCGAACCCATTGTACATTGTATGTAGAAAAAATCCAACGCTTTACAAGAATAAAATTTGTAAATCAAAAAGAATTCGGTAATTAATTTTTATTTGATTTCATTCTGTGAGTTATTAGACAGAAATCACTCGGGAGTCACAGATGAGATAATTATTTATTTAAATTAATAATCAAAATAAATAAATTGGTTTTCCTTCCGAGAAAAAGACATAAATCCGCCCTCAACGGTTCAGTTTTTATAAACAATTTGTTTGTCTGTATATAAAATTTTTTTTTTTTATTGTTTTTTCATGAATAAGTAAAGCATCCGATTTTTAAATCCCTTGATTCCTCGCTTGTCTTTTATTTTTCTCTAGTTTCAATCCTGCGGATTGGTTTGCAGCAAATTCTCACATCTTGATCTCCATTTTTCTCTATCTCACGCAGCTCTCTTCAGTTCGACATAATATGTGGCGCAGTTTATGTCCTCGTACACCTTGTCCAGGTACTGCCGTCGGGGGCGCCCCTGTGGTTTGTTCCCTCAACCATTCCCTCTATTAAGTCATGTAGAATTGTAGGAGACCCTCGTGGCACATGATGTGGCCAATCCAGCGGGCACGTCTCTCTCGGAGATTGTTTCAAGTAGGTGCCTCCCTTCTTCGACTCTGCTGAGCACCTCGGCATTCGTGATGTGGTCCCTCCAGGAAATTCCCAGAATTCTTCTAAAACACAACATCTCGAAAGCCGGCTTTTGGGAAGACCATCTTTTGATGTACATCTTTCTTGGTTGGATCCTCCCATAATTTTGCACGGATTTTATTCCTTATCCACTAGTTGTATTTTTTCTTTCTTTTCCCTTTATTTTTTTGTTTTCTCATACTCCTACATGTAGGCAGGCAGGTACGTATAATGTATTTCGAAATGCAATGTCGCAAGTGGTTGGTTGGTAGTCATAACCTACGGCAATAAACCCGTCATTCGGGATTTTTTCAATAAAAATTTATTTAAGTAAGTGTATAGTTTTCCGGGCAACGCCATCACAACCATTTAACACAGCTAATAATAAATTAATAACGTCAAACATTCTTTCAACACAATTATAAAGATGTCACTTTTATTTCTAGGTCAACTATGTCATCAAGATTCCTAAATTATTAAACGAAACGATAGCATCTGTTCCTATAAGTGATGTTTTAATTTTATATTTCATTATACCTAAACTAGTGAACAACGGCGGCCAAAACAGGGGAAAATATTTGTAAAATAGTCTAAAAGTTCTATTCTATCCTCTCACGTCGCATCCCTTGCGGGTTAGGCAGAGAGAAAAGATAGCCAGACTTTCTAATCCTAACATGCACTTCGTGCTTCCGTCATATTCATGCAGTCGTCTACGATTCCTTTTACTTAGAACATGTCCATCTTTGAGAATCTGCTCTACGTGGTCAAGCCATTGGGTTTTTGTACGTCCGAGCTTCCTTAATTAGGTACATGGAAACCTGAATTTTACGGGCCAGTCCGTCGCTGATCACTGTTAATATAATTCGCAAAAACATATATTGTCAGTATTTTTTACAAGACTTTATTTAACTTCACTTCGTTGTTTGCAAATCTTGCAATCGATTTTTCAACCACTTTTTGACTACTTAGAGACCTGAAACTTTGCAAACATACGTAAACTTGGTGACAATACAACTTTGGATCAGTGTACGCCAGAGACAAAAAAGATGTAAAAGGTTTCAAAGGGATCCAAGGGTCGTGTGGGGTCATGTGTGGTATCGTATGAAAGGTCGTTGGAAAATAAATTCAGATCGTCAGACGTTGTCCAGCTCAAGCCTCGGAAGATACCGAGCGATTGAGAGGATCCAGTCACCGCATACCGCCTTGTTTGGTATCTCACGAAAGTGCTTCACGAGTAGAACTCGCACCTTTTTACAAATTTTGATTCTGTCTATTCTTGGTGGGAGGCGCCATTGGAATGAAGGAATCCAAGCGCCTCGGAATGCCGTGTTTGGTATTTATTTATTTAATATAATTCACGGCCTACGGCCTTTGACAATATATAATACAAAATATTTGATCATAATCAATTAAGCAATATAAAACAAGGCATAATACAAATGAGAAAAACATAAATGATATAGAATTGTAAGGCAAAATAATCATTAATACGAACAGTTATATTCAGCACAGATACAATAGAAAAGATTAAAATAATAAAATACAACTGTAAATGGCTAAAAACAACTATTCAGCCTGTATAGTAAAAAAAGACAATATAATAAAGAACAATTATAAAAAGGTCAAATAAATAAAATTAATAATAATAATAAATAAATAAATACTTTATTTCATAAACAGACATAATAAATACATTCACAATTTTGCCACCTAACTAGGCAAAGCCCGTACTAAGGTGGCATTACATTTCCATATTATGTATTACACTTATATATTTCATTCATGTATTTCACTTATATATTTCATTCATGTATTTCACTTATATATTTCATTTATGTATTTCATTTATATATTTCATTTATGTATTTCATTTATACATCTCATTTACCCAAGTATATAAAATTAGTTATTTTCTTTATGTAATTATGTTTTTTAATTATGTTTTAATCTGTCTGATGTATAATAGAAATGAATAAAATAATAATAAAATACAGCTATATAAGGTTAAATACAATCAATCTGTCTACTAAAAAGGAATATAGTAATAATAACAATAAAATACAGTCATATAGGTTGTTTAGTATACCGCGAAAAACAAGTCAAGGATGTGAAGTCATAAAATCTTGTCTTCTTTTTAATACAATGATTACTTTATTTACAACTGATCATACTGACATCAAAAGTTTTATGATTGTGAATAGATTCGTTTGTGTTTAAGTAGGTACTTAAATTTTTTGCCCTATTTTTCGTTCTGCGTAATATATTACGAGTTATGTAATATTTAAAAAAAGGTGTAGGGAGCTAAATAGATATTGCCACGATGATGATAATAATGAGAGCTTTCATGAAGCTTTCAGACTTCAGGTATACCGAAGCTGCGTTATTTACACTAAAGGTATACCTCCAACTCTATTAAAAAGCACATCCCTAGCGTGTCGCTTGGATATAATAACCTACGTTGAAAATAAAGCTAATACGCGGCCATATAAACATGAGAAAAATTGCGTTGGGAAAAGTAAGATTACTCGTCAGCTAATACTAAAGATATCATCCTAAGACTTAACATATGGATAAATGACAATATGTTTTACTGACTCTAGTGGTTAGAAATTTAATTTTTGTAAATTTTCTCTATAAATAATCGTTCCTAAATCATCTCTGAAATTTACTGAAACTTGAAATTATTCTCTATAGTTTGTTGGATATAATGATGTAATTTGGTTGGTAAAATGTTTAAGGTAAGACGCAGTGACTCTAGTGGATATTTTTTTGATATTAGCTGACTTATTTATACAATAAGTTAAAATCGATTTTGTCTCTTTTTTTGAAAATTTTCTTATAGGCGAATCACACAAAAACTGCTGGTAACACAAAGAGCCATGGAGAAGAGAATGCTGGCTATTTCGTTAAGAGATAGACGGGCAAATTAATGGATGCGAGAGAAATCCAAGGTCACCGACGTGGTAAAACGACCAGCTGCCTTAAAATGGAATTGGGCAGGACACGTTGCCAGGCGCTCAGATTCTAGATGGACCAAAAAGATTCTCGAGTGGCAACCTAGGACAAGCAAAAGGAGCGTAGGAAGACCTCAGGAAAGACGGTCCACTGACGATGTGAGGCGAATCGTAGGAAGCATGCCCAGGATAGGGATCTGTGGAAAGTCAATGAGGAGGCCAGCACTGGAATTAAAACGGCTGAGAAAGAAGAAAAGGAAGAAGTTATTTTTATTTTGCTCGTACATACGCGAAGTCAATAAGTGATTTTTTATCGCTATAACGGCTCTCGGTTAAACCGACCTGTTGGTAAAACTGACCTAGCAGACTTGTGTGGCTTTTTGTGCAAAGCACTTTCATGAATGTAGTAATGTTTATACAACAAAGTGGCCAAGTAGATGCCGTACTTGGCTGGTCCTCATTGGAAATTCAATTAACTCGGATGTGCTTGATGTATTATAGGATGCTCTCAGTGGAATACGCCACTGTCGACGACCAAACTTACACAATAGTCCGAGAGCCCGCTGCTTAAATTATGACCTAAGTATATGTTTTTTGGCAAACTACTAGTCCTACGAAAAAATTGACATAAGATTTTTTGTAGAGAATTTAGCAAGGATAATTTCTGTCATTGACCATTTTTTCCTATCTCTTAGCATATTCCTATAAAATGCGAATAACCGCGAAGAGGGACCCTTTCGGGGGAGGCAGGGGGGGTTGTGGCAAGATTTTGATAGGCAACCCTAGTGCGATGTAATACCCTATTGGTAAGCTATCATTTACACCACATTTCGATCAAAAAACAGATACGTCATAATTAGAGCAGCGGGCTCTTGGTCTACAACCACGAATATAAATTAAGTGCATAAAATTTTAAATTACAGTTTTTCCTCAACATAAGCGAGAGGTAACTACTTTCCCATAATGTAGCATTTTGTGAACTCCCTTGGGGAGAAACCAGGAAGGCTGTTCCAACGCTTACGAGGTATCTACATTTCCATAATGTGGCATTATGTGAACTCCCTTGGAGAAGAGGTAGGATGGCTGTTCTGATGCTCACGAGACATCTATATTTCCATAATGTAGCATTTTGTGAACTCCCTTGGGGAGGAAGTTGGATGGGTGTCCCGACGCTTACGCGACGGCTTTGGCTGACTTGAGTGATCACTTTATGCCCAGGGCAACGTTCACTCATTCCACCACATCCCAATTTTTACGCCCAGTTTCTTCTCCAATACGTAATTCCTCTAAGGAAATATACTGACTTTTGCAGGCCACACGTAAAAATATTTAAAAAATTATATGACCGTTTTTAGGTTAGGTTGCCTCTAGGACTTTAGGTTAGGTTGAGTCTAGTTGAAAGGGTTAAAAAAGGAAGGAGAATTAAAAAGTGTCTGAATATATTATAATGTCATACATTCCCTCAACGGTCCTGCATTCTTTATTAAGCATACATCATGTAGTAATAAAACATTTAGGTACTTTGTGGTAACCCTGTAGTTATATCCTTTCACGGCACACGTGTACCTAGTCGGGTAACTTGAAATTAAAACTCTGATCAGAACATCTCGAGGGAGGACTCCAACATACATGGTATTCCGCTTAAGGGCTTGGTACCAAGAATGACATTACGAATGATGAACAACATTAAGGTTCAAAATCGCGTGAACATTCGCACGATAAAATGGTATTTTTTTATAATAATAGCGTTTTTTTCCATTTTTTGGGGTTAATTTTGCGTCTATCAAAAAACTTTTACGGTTATTCTCTAGATTTTAATGCATATTATCAGTACAATAAAAAAAATCTCCACGACTTTCGGGAAACGAGTTTCCGTCTCTCGAAAGAAAGACCAGAGGTGTTTTTCACAATTTTTCTTGAGAAATCTATACAAGATATAAAAAATATTTTACAGTTATTCCCTAGATAAATGTTCAATGTATCTACCCTATTTTTTTTCAAAGCATATTTAGTAACGGTTGTCGAGATATGAGGTCGGGGGGGGGGGGGGGGGCGTGAATACAATAAATTAATAAAAGTAAATATTTTTAAGTGAAACTTGTTTGAAACGTTGTGATTCTATAGGAAAAAAGTACCAAAACGAACATACTCGTACATTTACCTTTTGGTGTAATGAATTTATCGAAAGTATGCCAGGTTACTGAAGTAAATATTGCTTTCTGGGGCCATAAAATGTATTCTAATGATATCGAATTTATTCCGAAATGAAATTGAATGTTGTTTATTCGACTTCATAAGAAATAAATAAAAATAAAAACGGCGGAAAATAAATAAAATCAAACATCTGGAATTAATGAGTGGACATAAATCTTGGCAATAGACAATATTACACGGTTGCCAACATAAAAAATAATACTACCACCAACAATGTCATTACGGCACACTCCACTTAACGGCACTGTCAACTCATATCGTTCATACTTAATGAATCGTACATTAGACTGCACGTTCTTCAGCGGCAAATTATTCGAACTAAAGCCATATTATTTAAACTTCTTGGAGCCAAATTAAAATCGAATTCAATGTTGGTATGCTCCGTAGTTTGGCTTGCCCTAGTGTACAGTCAGTACAGTGTATAAAGAAATGGTTGGTCTCGAACTTATTTGGATCTATAACTATGTTTGCTGGCAGAAATGGCATTTCTACTAAAAAAATGAGAATTTTATTTATTTTTATTTATTTATTTAATCTTAAAGTAAACAACAAACACATATAAATATACAAAATGGACATCGTACAGATTATAAAACGTTGTTCACTAGGGCGAACTTATCGCAGAACTGCGATTTCTTCCAGTTAACCCATTTTTCTTACAGTTCTTACAGTTAAGAATTTTCTAGTGCAGAAATAAAAAAAAACTGCCAGATAATTTTCCATTCCTATTTTTCCCTTTTCACTTAATGTTACAAATTAAGACATCTTAATAGCAAGAAGGGTTGGCAGAGAGAGAGAGAGAGAGTGAATTCCCATCGAAGTGAAGTTAGGCACGATATTGTTATTATTAAAATAACACTGTGCGGCATTACAGTGTAAAACACCTTTGCGCGGCAAATGTGCAGGTTACAATTATACTCATGACTAAATATGGTTACGATTTGGCGACAACTACGCCATCTGTCGTAGAACACTGTTTTAAGTATTGCCGCTATATTTACCGAAAAGCTACGTCCAACGCCCTCATCTAAAATCAACGTTTTCTTGACAGACTGTATGTGTATATTATACATCTGAAGTATAGTCGATTCAAAACTTACCGCAAATTATAATGAAAATTGAGCGGCACTAATCGAACCGTCCGTTTCGAATTACCTTTACATTACTGTTCAAGTCATTTCGTTGAGGTATTCAAGCGGCACTCTCGATTCCAATATTCATTCAAAAAAATAAAATTATGTAAGTATTTTTTTTCTCTCTTTGAACACGATAAAAGAACTTTTAAATATTATATAAACACGAAAATTCCGATAAATTATAAATTACGAATACAGCTTTTGGAATGTACGTATTTTTTTTTCAAAATACCAAATAAATTCGAGTTCGTATTATAAATCTTATTCGCTAATCCGCCCCTGATTTCAGTGTCAAATTTTTGTTTCAGGTCTATAATTTAGAATAGTATGCTTACATACAATTTTATTAAATAAATTTGTTTCAGTGTGTTTTTTGTCTATTTATTTATTAATTTATTTACTTATCTATCCCCGTATGCTTCATCCCTTGCTGGGTAGACAACTGTCGGGGATGATTTGTCGAGGATAGAACCGTCGAGGAATGAACTGTCTAAGAAATGAACTGTCGGGGGACGATTTGTCGGGGATAGAGCTGTCGGGGGGTGAATTGTCTAAAAAGTGGACTGTACGACAGATTAACTGTTGGGAGATGATTTGTCGGGGGATGAACTCTCCGGCAACTGAACTGTTGACAGACAAACTGTCGGAGGACAAAAGGTCGACCAATAATTAGTACTATAGTGAAATTATTTTAAACTTTTGAACGCAGTCATAAAACTGTGACCGAGAAGGGACGACTACCTTCTTTATTCGCACTTACGGCCCTGGCATTCTTTCAAAAAATCAAAAATTTCACTGCATTGTTGCATTGTCAGCCCATTTTTGTAGCCCTGTTCGCAAAATATGAAATACTGTACCGATTATTACAATCTATCTATACCCTCACGCCACGTCCCTTGCAGGGTAGGCAGAGAGGACAGAGCTCCAGACATCCCTATCCTTACACACACTCTTAAGCTTCCGTCATACTCATACAGTTTGTCATACACGCTCTCCGATTCCTTTTACTCAAAACGCGCCCATACTTGAGGATCTGGTCGACATGATCGGACCAGACCAGTCTCGGGCGGCCGCGCTTCCTCACACCTCTTCGTTCACTCAGATATATCTTTTTTGTCATCCTGTCATCCTTCATTCTCTCAACGTGCCCAAACAATCTTAGTTTATTCACTTTCATTCTAGTTACATCACCAGTCTTGCAGTCACTCATTTCCCTAATAACCTCATTCCTTATCCTATCTCTCAGCGTTTTCCCACACATTCTTCTTAGCGACCTCATTTCCACTGCATTCACATTACAAAATGTATAGATATAGCCTATTACACTAAAATATATCTTGTGAAGTGTTTCATCATGCTATAAAATAAATGGTTCCCGGAGAAAATCCCATAAGAATATTTCTCAACATGAATAGATCCCAAAAGACAAAAACCCTCCACGGATAAAAGCCCAAACTTTCTATTTGGATTCCAGCAGATGAATTATTTATAAAATGTTGACTATTTTATTGTCCATACCATTTTAGATCCGCATTTTTATTTGTTTATTTTTTAATCTATGCTAGTTTCTAACACACTGAAGGAAATCGTATGCTAATAGGTACAATTTATTCTATTTTCAAAATCCAATTAGATTGGTGTTTTTGTCCCTTTAGTAAATTTCTTAAGGGCTTTCGTCCTTTTTTGGTATGTATTCATATTGAGCAATAGTTTTATGGGGATTTTTTTCGGTCACGGCTATAAATACAGCAATAAGTGCGACCATTAATCAAAGTTTTTCATTAACTGCTCACCCGCAGTATAAAGATGTACAATATGAAATGAATATACTAGTATTTTTATTAGTGTTGTAACGAATAGTATATTCAGCCAGGAGCATGGCCGAACACTATTTAAAATAATACGAAAATTCGGCTAGTTTTTTTTTTTTATAAAAAGAGGATCTGGGCTTGCATACACAAACCCAAATACTTTCCTGCACACTTTGCACCAGGCTAAAAGCCTCTATTGCATTGTATTGAAATACATCGCCAGCACGGGGGTTTGAACATGGCACCTCCTGCTTGAGAGACTGCCATCTCAACCAACTGCACCAACCATGTACTCTTGCTTGAGAGTTTGACATCTCAGTTTGACAGCACTGTTGCTATTTATTTCAGAGGAAAATATTATATCCCAAATTTGTAGGAAATTTTATGTAAGTAAAAAGTTGAATCATGAGCAACTAAGTTCGCCAGCAAATGAAAATATTCGCTATTTTTGGAATTTTTCTTCATGTTCCGTTACGAAATTTTGTGGCGAACCTCTTATTTAATTCAGCAGTCCAAAAAACGTATAGAGTGAAAGAAAATCCAGACTATCCCACAACTTTCCATCGAGAACTACACTGGACTCAGTGACGTATATAGGATTTCATTTCGGGGGGGAGGGGCGATCTAATATTTGACTTCGGGGTGGAGACAACAAAAATTTGAAGATAGACGTAGCTGCAGGCAATTTTTTTTCGTGAATGTAAGTGGAAAAGGTTGTGTTTTAGGTTGGTATTAATATTATGTGCAGAAAATACAAAGAATAGCGCCGCAGGCGAATTTTTTTTGAATAATGTAAACATAAGTATATTTCGTGTTTTAAAATAACGTTTTTTAAAGAATTGTTCAACATTTCGGGGGGAGGGGGGCGGGCCTCCTCGCCCCCTCCTCCCTATATACGCCACTGACTGGACTAAATACCTAGTTACCCAAATTATTTGTTGTGTTTGTATTAAAATATGGTGTAAGATATATGTAGGAATAATGTATTAACAGAGTGTTGACAGTTTTTGGACAGAGGTCGCACAATCGTATATTAATATATACGGGGTGATGTTTTCCGGTAGCGAAATACTTTAAGAAGTGATATGAATATATAAGAAAGTTATCTGTTTTGAAAATCTTCTTCTTCTTCTTTTCAGCCCCTTTCCCTTCACTGCTGAATATAAGCCCCTTCCTGTCTCTTCCACAATTCTGTGTTTTGGGCTCTTTTTCTCCACCCATGTCCCACCGACTCGATGATATCATCGGCCCATCTCCTTTGTGATCTCTCTACACTTCGTTTATTTTCGTAGGGTCTCCAGCTCAGTACTCTGGGGGTCCATATGAAAATAGATTATCTGTTATCCCCCTAAATTATTCACTCTTCTTGTTTTTTTTTTGTGTAAAAAAAAACACCTGGTTCAGTTCGATGCAACGATTATTTATTGCACGCATGCTCATTTATTTTCCTTAACCGTGATATATATTTGATTTTTTAAAAGCCCATATTATAGCCAGGATTTTGCTCTATTTTTACTTAAAAAGTGCAGTTTGAGGGTTCCCTCACGTAAAACTGATTCCTGGAAATAGGATATATAGTACCTATGCAACTTTACCAAAATATTATAGTGATAAAACAGTACTAATAATAATTTGAAACTATCGCCTAAAAAGCATATGCGTACCTTCTATGGAAAATTTCAAGACGCAGGGTTATTGGGAAGTTATTAAAATTTGAAGAGAAAAATATATGTAGGTGCAGACAATAACAACAGCAACAACGACAGACGAAATGAAATAAGAACGTGTTTTTTGTGTGTCTTTTTTGTTGTTGTTTGTTTTTTGTGTGTTTGTTTTGTCGTTTGTGTGTTTTTGTTTTTTTTTTGTGGAAACTAAAGGAGAACGATTTATGAAAATTAAACAGACAACAATAATTTAAACAAGGCACATCATCCGTTGTAGATTACGTATACTAATATGATATCAAATAGCGAATTGAGTGAAATATTATATGTTTTTCAACTATCTATCACTCATCACTCTTAAATTAGTCGCATCCGGAAGTAAAACACTCTGTATATAATACGTATACAGGAATTAGAATTATTTTTCTGACAAAATTAGAATTATTTTTCCGACAAAATTAGTGTGTTTTCATAAAGAAATGACTGTAATCACTTATGTTTTTAATAATATTGTATTTGTATGAAAAAAATACCAAAAATAATATATTTTTCGTAGGTTGGTATTGTTGGTATAAATATAAGTCCGAAATCTCGGGGCAATAACAAAAGTCATGATGAAATATTTAGCAGAGAGGAAGATTATCCTCCCATTCTATGTACACGTTATTGTTTGTGTTGTTTACGAGATTATTATATTAATTATACTAGTCATAACCTGTCACAAATCACGGACATGAGTATTTGGTATTTTTATGAAGAATGAACATGGTGGTAATCATGGGCGTCGTCAAGGGGGGCACGGGGCAGCTTCCTCCCCTAGAGATTGGAATAGGTATTCTTCTTCTCTAGTTTCATTCCTGCGGATTGGTTTTCAGCAAATTCCTACATCTTCTTCTCCACTCCTCTCTGTCTCCCGCAGCTATTTTCAGTTCGACACATGTGGTATTAGGTATATACTTTTTCATACTAAATGATAAAACCTCACAAAAATCACATTATTACCACACATTTTCTCATGTTTCTCACATTTCATGTCATATTTTTTCTAAAATTAGTATGAAAATCCATCAAAATATTATTGTTTCACAAAAAAATTGCCCGCGGCGCATTTTTTATTACTTTTCATAAAAAAACATTTTTCATACATAGTATTGTGGAAATTATTATGTACATTTTCAAATAAACCAAACCACATCACGACCTTCTTCATTTGCACATCATTTTGCACACTTCACGGAAAGCTTGAAAAGCTTGTGTTGTGAAGTGGAGTAAGTCGGCATCGGGGATTGAACCCGCGCCCGCCGGATTAACAGTCGAGCGCGTTACCAACGAGGCTACCGACCACCGCCTTTCTTCATACTATATAAAATTATTAAATTTTTGTTGCCTACCCCTCCGAACAGTTTGAGAATTACCACAAAATTGTCTCTGAATATAGAGCACTCGCATATCGTAAAAACATTAACACTTTCTTATGTCTGCAGTTAAATATCTGCAATTATGTTGGTGTCAATGGATATAGAACAATAATGGTCTAATTGGAGACAACTTCTCTTGAAACACAATAATTGTCTGAATCGTTTTGCATGTACAGGTTGATTTGTTTCGTATGGCAAATATTTAGGGAGGATGAAAAAATACGGTAAATAAATAATGAATAGATTTTGTTTCTATCGTGGTTGAGAACGATATTTGGCACATTGATAATTTTATCATTCTTCCTTAAATAATTATCACTTATTGGCGCCGTTTAGTGACAAATATCATCCCTTGATAAAATTGAAAGTTTCTGATAAAATTATAGCAGTGTAATTTAATAAATCGAAATTCATTGCCGAATCGAGTAAGTTCATTCTCATTTATGAAGATCTTTCCGAAGAAAATTTGAGAACAAAAAAAAAGTGCTGATTTCGTCGATTTGCACGGGTTATAGCTAGTTACATATTTTCACGTGATAATTGTAGTAATTTGTATTACAATTTATGACAATTTCTTGTAAAATATTCACTGATACATTCCACTTGAGGTGTAAAATACAATATTAATGACTTCTATTTTAAAATAGAATATATGGAGTATCCATACCGACATTTCAAAAATTTATAAACACGGGAGACCTTCAAAATCCGACAACCGTTACTAAATATGCTTTGGAACAAAATAGGGTAGATGCATTGAACATTTATCTAGGGAATGACCGTAAAAGAGTTTTTATATCTTGTATAGATTTCTCAAAAAAAAAAACGTGACGAACACCTCTGATCTTTTTTCCGAAAGACGGAAACATGTTTCCCGAAAGTCGCGGAGATTTTTTTTTTGTATTGATAATATGCGTTAAAATCTAGGGAATGACCGTAAAAGTTTTTTGATAGAAGCGAAATTAACACCGAAAAAAAAAAAAAAAAAACGCTTTTTTTACTGTTTTATCATGCGATTTTGAACCTTTTAATGCCGTGGGAAATTACCGTGACGTCGTAGTTGGGTCGGGAGCCTTAATGACTTCTATTTCAATACCAGTATTGTTTTCAAGCGTCCCGTCCGAGTTGTACAGTTGTTACATAAATCTTGTAACTTTATTGATATTACAACACCTTGTTTGACAATCAATAATTTAAATAAATACATAATGTTATTTTCACACAAGTGTTTTGTTGACCGAAGGGTTTTAATAGAAGTTCATTGTGCTTAATAAAAATATTACTTCTTCTTCTGTAGCCACTTTCATTTCATTCCGGTCCATTGTTGGACATAGGTCTTCCCATTGCTCCTCCACAGCTCCCTGACTTGGGCACACTGCATCCATCCACCATCGGCACATTTCCTGATATCGTCAGACCACATTGTCTGGGGTCTACTGACGCTTTTTCGGCTTGTTCTTGGTCGCCATTTCATTATATTTTTGGTCCATCGGGAGTCTTGGCACCTGGTAACATGCCCAGCCCAGCTCCATGTACTTCCATCCTTGTGGTGGGGTGCAGTCCTTCAACTACATCGTCGAAGAATGTCAGTTCACTAGGTTCAGCGGCACAATGGAAGACATCCATAACTTTTCTCCTGAAACACTTCAATACCTGAGCTCTCACGAACTTAATCTCTGACTCTGGTCTCTTCAACGCCATGAAATCACAATTTAATATGTTTTTGTGAGACCATCGGAGTTTTTCTACATGTCGTAGTTGAATTTAACAAGTAGTTATATCTCAACAGATATACAAAGGGCCGTGTACAATATATACACGTCTCATCTCGACTCAGCTACCAGCCTTCATAGCATAGCGGTAAAATACTTCTCAGGTTGGAGGTCTGGGTTCGATTCCCGGCCGCGGCAGATGGATGGACTGGAATTGGTGAATGTTACTTAAGTGTAAAGTGATCGAATTAAGCCAGCTGACAATCAGTCATAAGCCTGATGGAAGGTCCATCCTTTGCTGTATATCAATTGAGATATAACTACTTGTTAAAGAAGATGATAGTTTGTTGAAGATAGTGATTCATACAGAACACTCGAAAAGTATTAAAATTCGAGTTGAAATATGCAAGACTCGTGGTTTGAGATTTTCTCGCCAAAACAGATTATTAAATTTAAAATATGTATGCATCATTGGCGTAGCGCCAAACCAGATATTATTAATATAATGTTTTACTTTCTCGATTATTTGAGTACTACATTATCTACGCTACTGTTTAATTTTAATTTCAATCATGATAAAACAATTATAAGTGATTCACCTTACGTAAAATTACGTAATAAACAAACTATTATTACGTAATTAAGAGTATGCATATTGACATTTCAAAAATTTCTAAAAACGGGAGACCTTAGATCTCGACAACCGTTACTAAATATGCTTTGGAAAGAAATAGAGAAGATACATTGAACTTTTGTCTAAGGAATAACGGTAAAAGATTTTTTATATCTTGTACAGATTTCTCAAAATAAATTTGAAAAATACCTCTGATCTTTTTTCCGACGGACGGAAGCTCGTTTCCCGAAAGTCGCGGATTAATTTTTTTTGTACTGATAATACGCATCAAAATCTACGGAATTCCCATAATAAATTTCTGATTGATGCAAAATTAACCCCAATAAATGGAAAAAAATCGCTATGTTTACCATTTTATCGTGCGATTGTTCACGCGATTTTGAACCTTAATGTCGTGGGAAATGACTGTGACGTCATTCTTGGTGCCAAGCCCTTATGAATGATAAAACAATTATAAGTGATTCACCTTACGTGAAATTACGTAATAAACAAACTAATATTACGTATGATTTGAGATATACCTAAATTATTTTAGGTATTGAACCGGATTTATCTGCATTGCACAGACGGAAATACATTAGTTGTTTCCTCAACAGAGACGAGAGGCATCTTCATTCACATAATGAAGCGTTATGTGAACTCCCTTGTGGAGGAAGCAGGATGGGTGTTCCGACGCTAACGAGTCGGCTCTGGCTGGCTTAAGTGATCACATTATGCCCAGGGCAACTTTCACCCATTTCACCACCTCCTGCTGTCAATTGAGTAATTTTTTTTTGTTGTATATGTGCTACTGCCCCCATCTGCTGAAGAGTTGATGCAACAATTATCAATTAATTATCAATTATTTTACTTAAAATCAGAAGCAATCATGTAAACCGATTTCTTTGCACGTAATTCAGATTTTTTAAGCATGTAGCAGATTTATTTATTTATTTATTCCACAAGGTACACTCACTCAGATTCTTCCGAACCTTTTTCGCCTTGATGTTAATTTGTTATTTTTTATTTATTTATTTAGACTTATGGTGAAAAAAATGCATAGATTACATTACGAATGAGGGTCGTCTAATTAGTTAAGTGATAAATATTATTTTTTTCAACTGCTTACATTTAATGTTTTTCAACTACTTACATTTAAGAAACTCGCGTTGATAGCTCTATCAGTTACTTTTTAAAAACGGAAAAGTTTCTCTGAATGGATGCGGAGCTAAAGATTTTCGAAACTTTCTGAAAATATTATAAGTATTTTCAGTAATATTATTTTAGAAACTAGTGTTCAAAAGTCCTGATAGCAGGAGAAAATATTCACGATTCATGCAAAGTACTACACTTTGATCTTAGCCAACAGGCCGAGAAGCGATTTCCGTGAAAAGTACTATTAAAAAATTTGGGCTTCATCTATTGGCATAACTATGCAACAATTATTGCAAAATGTAATTAATTAAAAAAAAAACGTCATTTGTTGATATTCTTCAGAAAAAAGAGGCGTAGGATATAAATTTTAGCTGAGTCAGAAATTAATTTAAATACCTAATTATATTTTAAATTAATAAATATGTAAGTATATAATACAAAAAATATATATATAAACCACGCTTATTGGTCCATCCATTACTAGAGAAACACTTAATTTTTTTTGACCAGTCAAGAACGACCAAACAGGCGAACTAATAAGCTAGCTATCAACCAGTAGAAGCGCGGAATTGCGGATTATATTTTACTAAAACGTATTTATGATAAAACAGTAAGCTGCAGTTTTGAACTGTCACCTGTGCAAATATGTGTCCTAAATGTCAAGGTGCTGGGACATTTTGAAGGAATTAAAATTGGAAAAGTAAAATTTTAATACAGATGACAACAAAAATAGATGTGCTGTTTAAAATTCTACATTTTCATCACCTTTTGTTTATAATTTTTACAAGTGGACGTACGTACGTACACTTAATAATTTTATGCATTAGATTTTCGTAAACAAATGCATGAATATTATCATCCGCTAGCAGAAATACTAAAATCCATCTGAATAATTCCACACTTACTATTCCGTATGGAATAAACAAAGTCCGAACAACTTAGACACAACTTTTCTAACTAAACTTTTCCTCAAATATTCATAAAACTATTTTATCTCCCCTCACGTCCCGTGTCTTAGGAGAACGGTCTTCCATAATTGGTTAGATAAGGATATCTAATTGAAATTTAGCTTTTAAGCCTAGCGCCATCTAGCTTACGAATGACCTAATCGATCTGCCCAGAAACAAATGGCTTTTGATTTAGCTTTTTGCAGTAGCGTAGCGTGGGGAGAGGGGTAATTTGCCCCGGGCGGCATTTTTTGGGGGCGGCATTTTATGCGAAATTTTAGAAAAGATGATCATAGAAAATGTAGAAAAGCGTAAATTAAGGGTGGAAGTAAAGGGGAAATTAAAAGGAAAATCGTGGGAAGATTGGTACTTTTTGGTCTAAAATTTTAGCATCTCTAAAACTTTCTATGCGCATAAATTCTCAGTGTTTTTGTTCATCGAAGAATCACCTATGTAAATTAACTTGAACATCTTCAACACAAGAAAGAAGAACCCAATCATCCTTAAGATTGCCAGGTATTCGATTTATTTTTTCGCTTGAAACGATTTCAGACAACACAAATTCCCGCTAGAACTAAGCTGCAGAATCTAGGGGATGCAAATGGCAGCATTATTTTGCAGTTATTACATCGCTAACTTGATGTGAACACCCCTAAACTAAGCAACATTACATTAGCGCCAATGTGTCAGTTCTGTAAACTACTGTAACTAAGCTAAGCAACATCACATTAGCGCCAATGCGTCAGTTCTGTGAACTACTGTAACTAGATGCCATTTATTTTTCTTTCATGTTTACAATACATGAAACTTATGCAAAGGTATGTTTGAATTATTAGAAATATGAACCACCTCTTTCAATATTCATATTGCTTCTCATTCTGATTGTTGAAGAAGACTATAGTATTAGGTATAGCATAAAGGTTATGAGTATATTAGGTGCATAACAATATTTTATGTATTGTATGATTGAAATGTTAGAAATGCCAATGTAAAAAGAACGTCGACTCCACATTGAGTAATCGTAAAAAATATTTCTTAAAACCAAGATTTTATAACTTCACACCCAAGATCCGTTTTAAGCGATCTTCCAAACGATACCAAGCACGCCCTCCCGGGGTGCTTGGATTATTCATTCCGATGGCGCCTCTCACCAAAAATAGACAAAATCAAAATTGGTAAAAAGATATGAGTTTTACTCGTGAAGCACTTTCGTGAGATACCAAACACGGCGGTATGCGGTGACTGGATCCTCTCGATCGCTCGGTGTCTTCGGAGGCTGGAGCTGAACAAAATGTAACTTACAATCTGAATTTCTTTTCCAACGTCCTTTCATACGATACCACACATGACTCCATACAACCTTTGGATCTCCCTGAAACCCCCTATATATTTTTTGTCTCCGAAGAATAAAAGAATAAAATCGTATTGTCACCGAGTTTATGTACGTTTGCAAAGTTTCAGCTCTCTAAGTAGTCAGGAAGTGGTTAAAAAATCGATTGCAAATAAAACAAAAAAAAAAAAAAAACAACGGAGTAAAGTTAAAATTATGCCTATTGACATTTCAAAAATGACTAAAAACGGGAGACCTTAGATCTCGACAACCGTTACTAAATATGCTTTGGAAAAAATAGAGTAGATACATTGAACTTTTACCTAGGGAATAACCCTGAAAGATTTTTGATTAAAGCGAAATTAAACCCAAAAAATGAAAAAAACGCAATGTTTACCATTTTATCATGCGATTGTTCATGCGATTTTTAACCTTAATGTCATGGGAAATTACTGTGACCTGATAGTTGCGTCAGGAGCCCTAAAAAAAGTGTTGTAAAAAATCATCGATGCTTTTGATACGTCATCGATTAATTCTCGTGATACTTCGCATCACTTCGATGCTACTCTATTCAACTATGAAATTTCCATTACGTACTGTTTTCATAGCATGAGAATGTAAGAATATAGTATAGCAATATAATCTGATGCAGTTTATTCTTTCTCTAACGTATTTTCTTTAAACTCTTTCTCAGATGTCATTTCAAATACAAGACGGGATTTTCCATTCACTGTTCTTTCTATTCAACCTTCTGAGATAAACGACTTCTAAACGAACAGTTGAATTCTTTCTGTACTAGCGTAGTTACCCGAAGTAGCGGGTAGTTACCCGAAGACGATTAGGTTCTTGCATGGAAATATGAATTCTATATTTTATTGAGATTACATAAGGTACAAGGTTATTAGGGAAATGAATGACTGCAAGACTGGTGTTGTGACAAAAATGAAAGTTAAAAAACTAAGATGGTTTGGGCATGTCGAGAGAATGAAAGATGACAAAAAATATATATTTGAGTGAGCGAAGAGGGGTGAGAAAACGCGGCCGTCCGAGATTGACCTGGTCCGATCATGTCGACCAAATCCTCAAGGATGGAAGCGTTTTGAGCAAAAGGAATCGGAGAACGTGTATGACAAATTGCATGAATGTGACGGAGGCTAGAAGTGTGTGTAAGACGCGGCGTGAGGGTATAGATAGATATTTTATTACAATCGTTAGAATATGAATAACGTTCAAAACTAAACAAAAAAACAAGACAGCAGTACTGAGATAGCACACTATTTAGTATGAAAAAATATGGGGATTTTATTCCGTTCTAGACTAATTCTACGTGAGTACCATCTGCATACGTTAAAATACTAACATATGCACCTGAGAACGGAATAGTATATGCGGCTGAAAGGGAGATGTTAGAAAATGTGGTCGTCCTAGGGTAAGCTGGATTGATATTATGGACCAGATCCTCAGATACGCTAGAGTAAAAGGAATAGACGTCAAGTAGTACAGATATACAGCAAAGGATGGACTTTCCATCAGGCTTATGACTGTTCGTCGGCTGGTTTAATGTGCTCACTTTACATTTGAGTAATATTCACGAATTCCAGTCCATCCATCTGTCTCAACCGGGAATCGAACTCAGACCCTCAGCCTAACACACCGTTATTCTACGCTCTGTGTCATGAAGTGTGTCTGGCGGTCTGGCGTTCTACCCCGCAAGGGACTATGTCGAGTAGATCAGCAGTTCCTAAATTGTGTTCCGCGGAACCTTGGGGATCCACGGAAGGGTCACAGGGGTTCCGAGAGTTAGAGCGTATTGTCGTAGTAAATGCTTAAATTTCATTCTTCACATTAGATACCTACGTTCAGTACAGATTTTTAACTAAAAACATAGTTTTTCTTTTCAAGTCAAATATTAGTATTACATACAAACGTGTCATGGGTCATGGGTGTTAAAATTTAATTTTTGCCAATTTGTTTTTTTGTTGTCGAGATAGGGTTCCCCAAAAAAGGTAGATCAATTAGGTTTCCGTAGTCAAAAAGAATTGGGAACCGCTGGAGTAGACATTTTGTTTTTAGTAGTTATATGACAGTGTTTGGATTTAGCTGAGTTGTGGTTTTGTTTACTATTTATCCAGTTTCGTCCAATACAGTCGTTACACATTAATTTCCAGTCGATATCCCATCTCCTCCCAAGGGTAATGGTGCGATTAATGAAGAGATGTGTCTACACTCCTCCCCCCGGTGTCTCGAGTGTCCCGTGCAACGAGAGTAATTTGTCAATTGAGAGCCCCAAGACACTCGAGGATTTCTATCAGACGTTTATTTGGGATGTCAAAGATAAGGTCAATGCAACTATTATCAATCATCGATTTCTCCATAGAATTAGGAAATCTGTATTATTACGGTTGATAGAACGCGAATGACATTCAAACCTAAAGAATAGTGAGTTGGTCAGTAGCGGGGTTGGTAAGGCGTTCGATTCTTAATGCGGTGGGCGCGGGTTCGGACCCCGATACCGACTTACTCCACTTCACGACATAAGTTTTTAAAGCTCACTGTGAAGTGTGCCAAGATTTATAAAGATGCGTTTTAAAAAAGTAACAAAACAATTTCTCCGTATTGTAAATTCATTTAGATTCAAATTAAAAAAAAAATTAGCGCAAACATTGTGTCAAATCGTAACAAAAAAAATATAGTAAAAATATGTGTGGTTGTAAATTTAAAAAATGAACTTGAAAAAGTGTATAGAGTTACAGAGTTGAATATGAAAGAATATATTAAAGCTATTCCTTGTTTAGTAGGTAGGTAACTTGTAGTAATTTTTAATCCGTTTAATGAAAAATCGATGTTTTACATTTTTCACAAGATGTGTGATTGCACTCCCTATAATTGCTAGAATTTAGGAACGCAACTTTGATGGTAAAGTGTACGAGGCATTTAGTTTCAATAAGGTTTCGCCAGATAATATTGTCCCGGGACACGATGGGACATTGGGGCATGATGGTTTCTCTAATCAGTAGTCTCATATTTCGACCTTCGTGAGACCAATTCATCCTTAATTAGATTCTCTTGGGATTTTGAGGGTTACATATTATGTTTAAGCAGTCCAACCCTTTTTCGTCCCATGTCTTTTCTAGATGAGAAACAATTTGAACGTTACAATTATTTATTTATTGTTTAAGTGAAAATTATAGGCAATACAATTTAATACGATAATAAATACACAGTGTACAATAAGAAATCGCATTAAAAAAAACAAGATTTTATCACTTCACATCCTAGACCTCTTTTCCGCGGTCTTTAAACAGTGGCGTAACTAGCATTAGTGCCGCCCGGGGCGGACTCTGCGGCCGCCCCCCCTGACCCCTAAAGTACCTATACAAGTACATACCTACCCTTTGGTGTCCGCAGTTTTGAAGCTAGATGAGAGTAATTAAAATTTTAATCTAGATGTGGCGGAATAAAGGACGTAAATAGCGCCGCAGGCGAAATTTTTTATATAAACTTAATGAAAATGAAGGTCACGTTGTAGTTTTGTTTACTTTCCTTAAAATAAAAATATAAAACAATAAGTACATATCACAAAAAAAACTATCAAAAAAAGAGCGCTTTTTTTCGGACAAATGGGTGAAATGATGAACCTGGTTATCTTTTTGTGGTAGGTAACACATATGGTTACAGGTATTGTATAGGGGAAGCGACCAAGCAAGAAGTAACGAAATTTTAGTCATAAGATATCGAAAATCTATCTTATTTGAGCACCTATAAAAAATATGACGCGAACAGGATTAATTAGCGCCGTAGGCAATTTTTTTTTGACAATTATTGTAATTTAATAGATTTCATAATAATTTTAGAAAATTTTGAGATTTATTTTAATTTGTGTGTTTTATCAAGATGTTTTTTTATGTGTTGTGCCATTTTGCCGCCCCCTGAAATGCGCCGCCCGGGGCGGACCGCCTCCCCCGCCCCCTCCTAGTTACGCCACTGTCTTTAAAACAACACCTATCACGCCCTTTCGAGGCACTTTGATTCCTTCATTCCAATGGCGCCTCCCACAAAGAATAGACAGAATCAAAATTGGGACACGTAGAAAGAATGAATTATGAAAGGATAACAAAGAAAATATACCTGGGCGAAAGAAGAGGTGTGAGGAAACACGGTCGTTTAAGAATCACGGGGCTTGACCATGTAAACCAGATTCTCAAGGACGGACGTGTTTTGAGTAAAAGGAGTCAGAGTGTGTATGACGAACTGCATGAATGTTACGGAGGCAAGATGTATGTAAGTATTGAAAAGCCTGGCGATCTGTTATCTCGGTCTACCCCGCAAGGGATGCGGCATGAGGGGATGGAATAGAATATAATAATAATAATAATAGCAGGTAATGTTCACTAGGGCGAGCTTATCGCTATACACAGATCTTTTCCAACTGTCAGTCGATATGCGGGTAAAGACGTCGCTATTAATGCGCCTGAGCTACCCGGGGATGTGGATTCCTTCAATGTCAGTCGATATAACGTTCACGTTCAGTATACCTGAAAAAATATGTGAAAAAAGGTGTAGGTCAAATCTCCGGGGATCCTACCAAAACAAGTAAATTTGTAGTTAATAGTATTTGTTATATTCCTACAACTTGTGAGTGTAAATATCATTGTTCACAATCCCCCCGGGGGACAAGTGGGGATCTTGTGTTGTATTGTAACCTACCTACTCGGTTGTAACAAGTATTAATAATACTACTTAGGGTTTTTTCGAGGGCAAAAAACCAACAACCCATGGGACAAATGTGCGGGATCTTTACGTCATTGTCTGTTTATGTATTTAGATACACCGTACTTATAAACCTGTGTTTTATATTATTACAAAATTTCTGTTTTTACTCAAAACTCCGTTTTTATTTCGATTTTTTTACTATATTTTTTGTCTGTGCGAAATTCTTGTAATAGTTTTTTACAATCACTTCCTGACTACTTAGAGAGCTGAAACTCTTCAAACGTACGTAAACTCGGTGACAATACGATTCTTTGTAAATAAATGAGTACATGGTTGGCGCAGTTGGTTGAGACAGCAGTCTCTCGAGCGGGAGGTGCCAGGTTCAAACTCCGGCGCTGGCGATGTATTCCACACTTTGCGATACAGACTTTTAGCCTAGTGCAAGGTGTGCAGGAAAGTATTTGGGATTGTGAATGCAAGCCCAGATCCTTTTATATAAAAATAAATAAACAAATCTTTATTGGATTTAAAACATTATGCCAAATGGCGAGCTTATTGCCGTAGGTAATGTCTGCCATCCAACCACTTGTGACAATAAAATGAGATAAATTGTAAAAATGGAAACCAAAAACAAGATACATACATACATACATACAAAAAATATATAAAATAGGTGGTGGAGGATGGAATGAAGGACAAGACAGGAATCAAGGGAGTTGAGAGTTGGATGGATTATTGTAAAAATGTATCAGGTTTTTTCAGAGACAAAAAAAAATGTAAAGCCTTTCAGGGAGATCCAAGGGTTGTGTGGAGTCATGTTGGTATCGTATGAAAGGGCGTTGGAAATGAAATCCAGATCGTAAGTCATATTTTGTCCAGCTCAAACCTCGGAAGACACCGAGCGATCGAGAGGATCCTGTCACCGCATACCGCCGTGTTTAGTATCTCATGAAAGTGCTTCACGAGTAGAACTCATATCTTTTTAGAAATTTTGATTTCGTCTATTCTTGGTGGGAGGCGCCATTGGAATGAAGGGATCCAAGCGCATCGGAAGGGCGTGCTTGGTATCATTTGAAAGACTGCGAAAAACAGTTCTTGGATGTGAAGGCAAAAAATCTTTTTTTTTTAATGCGTTTCTTATTGTACACTATAAGGTAACTACTTACCTATTACCTACTATGCAATCAAAGAGTTGTATTTATTTACTTTTGCAAGTATAGTTTGACCGCCACTGGTTAAATTTTATTGGTCAGCGACTAGTTTTGAAAACACTGTTTGTTGTGGGGTTAAAACTTTAACCTATTGTGACCCGTTACAATGAAATTAATGCTTTATTTGTTCAATGTATATATTTAGTTAAATCTATGAACGTGCTGTTTCGTTTGAACAGATCCTTTTAAATAAATAGTAGAATATCTACTTTTGTGGGTAAAACTTTAGTGTTGTTCTATTTAATGCAGGAAATTGCCAAGAGTATAAACTACAACCATCAACAAATTGTATATCATCGCTTTTGCCATAAAGTTTATTTATTTATTTATCCTTTGCACAATACAGCACTAGAAAACATGACGAACGACGCTGCCCGCAAGCTACTTACAATGGCATCACCAACAAACACATCCACCGCTACTGTCGATCGCAGCGGCGCTACTGTCGAGCAAAATGGTATTAAATATTATTATTATTACGTAAAAATAGACCACTTTATATAGTCTTGCACACTGAAGAACCCACATGGATTCAAAATAATACGAACCTATTGTATAATTATATTCTTGTATAAGTGGCGATTAAAAAAAAAAACATAAATGGGAAAGTATGTTTTTCTTTAATTAATTATTGTTTTTACACTTTTGGCGAACAAAATACAGAGATATGTGATCGTTACAAATATAAATTATACGATTTATTCACTAGGGTGATCTTATTGCAATGCTATGATCTTTGCTAGCTAACCCCATTGTTGGTTAAATCTATTTCTCTATTTTTCGTAATGCACTTAGAAATAGCGAGAGAATAAAATACTGTTTACTACATTTACGTTACTTTCTCCGTAAATTGTGACGTCATCAACTCGTGTCACTTTATACATGCCTATATTCACGTCGGTCTCGACTGATCCTACGGTGTTATCATTATCAATTTGAAAACCTTTTGTTCTTTTTTTAAATGCGTTTAAAAGGATAGAAAATTATTCAATTTTTCTGCTACCTAATTTTATTAAAACCTATTTCATGGGTACTTAGTTTAAAAAATTCTCTTACATTTCCTGAAAATTATTACTTGACCACTTAGTATGTACGTCGCACAGTATGTACGTGTGTACTCGTACGTTCGTTTCTCGCATTATCAAGTCATCTCCTGGCCGCCCGGGTTGAATTAATTTACATATTTATTTTCTTCGCATTAATAATTATCACATTTCACACCACTTTTTACACGCTCTGGTGCCCAAAGGGTTAACCTACAAAATGTCAGTGACGGTTTCAGGACTAACAAAAACTATTAAAAAACAAACAATAGGTATTTAGTGCATCACTCAGGGACTTTTACTTATTAATCAGGCGACTAGTATAGGGAACAGGGGCAGAACCGGGTAGCGGGGCAGAACCGGGTACCGTTGATATCTTCAATACCAGAAGAATATTGACCAGGGTCAAGCTGCCAAAATACACTTTAGGATGGTGTTAGTTGGTCACTCAAATCTGACGGCTGTGACCAAGTTCGTTTTCGAGGGAATTTTTTTTGAAAATATTTTTGTTGTTTTTGCCATTTTCTTAAACGTGACATGAATATTGAGTTTGCCTTCAGTTTATGTACGCATAAATATTAATTATTTTTAATACATATAATGTTAAATTGGTTATTTTTCTTCTGTTATTGATATTTTAATATGTGTTTAATAACGCGCATGCAAAAATACACGCATTAGTTTTAAAAGATGCGCGCGGGGCATAGCCGGGTACCCAAAGGCGGGGCATAACCGGGTATACCTTAATAATACAATATTAATAATTATATGTAATTTATTATAATTTGTTTACCTTAATTTTCTAAATAATGCATAAAAACGTAAAAAAAACGGCAATAATAACGATTTTTCTATATTAAAATGTATTAAAAATGGCTTGCACGATGCTAATTTAAAAAATCAAATGTAAGAAAGAGGAAACTGAAAACAAAGGTTATATGAATGCAGTTGACATTGTAAATGAATGTTTATTATATACCAATGAAGAAATTACCTACTACTACGATTTTCTCCATGTTTTCATGGTACCCGGTTTTGCCCCATAGGTTTTGCAAGGCCGTGTTTTATAGTACATTTTATTTTATTACATCATTTAATTAATTTGTATAATATTGTATTTATATATTTATAAATACAATTTTATACAAAACATTCCTATCTGTCATATCCAATGTTTATTTTGTGAAAAAATAACATGTGATTCGTAAACCGGCGTTTCTTCCTTAAGTACCCGGTTCTGCCCCCTGTTCCCCTACAATTGCTAATGTTCCGTCACATTTTTTTTCTTTTTCAAAATGTAGCACAAATTTTGTGTAAGGTTAGAAAACTCTGCCGATCTGTTCTCTCTGCCTATCCCACAAGGGACGTGGCGAGAGGGGATAGAATACAATAGTATAGAAAATATTAGAAGGTTGTCATATAGGTACATACCTAGATCTGGTTTATTATTTGTCTCTAAACAAAAATATGAAGAATACGTAACGTGTCAAATAACACGCAGGTATAATTGGCGTCGCAGGCAAATTTTTTAATGAAACTTGTGATTTACAACATGTAGAAAATTTTCGATTTGGTTATTACTTACTTATCTATTTATTTCTCTCTAGAGAGTGGGGGGAGGGGGAGAGGGGGGGACACGACCACTGCCCCTTCTCGATCACCATCGAGTAGAATAACTACATATTTTAGGTACACCAAGTGGGGCAAATTAATGCATACGTTAGCAAATTAAGTTTCACACCGTTATGGTAAAAAAATGTTTTCCATCTGGATTCGCCTCTGCTCCCTACTCTGGTTTCCATTCTTTATGAGATGGTTTTTAACACATTGCCGACCGGATTTAAACCTTGGTGACCAACACACATACACACACACACAAACACACAGTTCTACAGCTTTTCCAGTGATTTAATTTATAAATGACTATCTCTCGACTGCCGCAATGTTTGTATGTTCTATCTACTTGATACATTAGTAGGTATCTATGTAATAATAAATCTAGTTAGATGAAAATTCATTCCGTCAGTATTTATGATTGATTTCCGACAGTATTTTTTTTTATAAAAAAGAATCTGAGCTTGCATCAAACAAACCCAAATACTTTTCGGCACTAGGCTAAAAGTCTGTTTCGCAAAGTGTGGAATACATCGCCAGCGCCGGGGTTTTAACCTGTCACCTCCCGCTTGAGAGACTGCCGCCTCAGCCGACTGCGCCAACCATGTAGGGGAAAGTGGGGGAACCGTGCGCAGTGGGTAATCATGCACAGTGAGATTTAGCAAGATCCCGTCCTCAAATAAAATCGCTGGTAATGCAGTTTTGTAGCCGCCGACAAGGCGAACGTTTTTAGTAAGATTCAGCTCAATCGATGAAGAAGTTGCCGAGTTTATGCCATTTTATTGAAAACTAGTATTTTATTATAATTTTTCACTGACTAAAATAAGATGGTGAGCGCATAATTACAATAATTTTTCAATGCTTTATGATTAGTTCGGTAGTTAACTATTTCCTTTGACCAATATAAAATAGTTTGGTGCTATTTGTAGAATGGTTTTTTTATAATATTTTGATAGATGCTGAATTCCACGTGAGGGGTAATTGTGCGCATACGAGTGCATACTATTTTATGAATGCGCTGGTTTTAGACTCAGCTGAAGGCAGACATAGCATAGGCCTACAAACATTGTAATTATTGTTGTTTAATAGAAGTTATTGTGTGAAACCGTGTTAGTCATTTCTTCCACTGCCCATACTTGGAACGAACCTTAGAAGCTCCCCGAAGACTGGATTCCAAGGGAATGCCAGTATATTTCATGGCATGAAATATACTGGCATTCCCTTGGAATCCAGTCTTCGGGGAGCTTCTAAGGTTCGTTCCAAGTATGGGCAGTGGAAGAAATGACTAACACGGTTTCACACAATAACTTCTATTAAACAACAATAATTACAATGTTTGTAGGCCTATGCTATGTCTGCCTTAATCCAGCACTTCTCTGTGCTCCTATAATCTCTTGTCATCACAAGATCATCCAACTTTAAAAAATATTTTTTTTTTTTTTTTTTTCTTTATGATAAAGTTTTTGTTTGTCTTTACTTATTTTTATGTTTTGACGGACCGACCTAGGTATTTTCCTATCCTGACCCATCCCTTCGGGGATCAACAAGTCGTATATACATTTCAACCTTCTTCCCAACATGAGCCTCGCAGGCTCTATACCTGTTGATGAGTGCGGTGTATTCCTATTATCTGTGAGAAAGTCGTTAATCAGATCTTCCCAATTTTGGGGTAATCTCTCGCTTTTCATGATTTTCCTTACAAAATTTTTGCAATTTCGAACCGAATTTTCACCTTGGCCATTCGACGATTGATGTTGAACCGGTGTTACTATGTGTGAAATTCCCTGTGATTCACAAAATTGCCTAAACTCGTGTGACCCAAAAACTGTCGCCCCATCGCTCACAATCACGTCGCAAACCCCTAATGTTCTAAATATTCCTTTCAACGTTCGAATGGATGAGGTTGAAGTGGGTTGATCTACCCTTACACACTCTAGCCATTTTGTCGTAGAGTCTATACAGATCAGAAACTGCGTCCCACCAATTGGCCCAAAATAATCTATGTGAATTCGACTCCATACTTTACCAGAGTCTACCCATGGACTTAACTCTACCTTAGGAGGGTTATCTTGTACCTGTCTGCATGTCATGCAACTTCCCACTAAGTTTTCGATGTCTTTATTCAACCCTGGCCAAAACAGATACCCCCTAGCCAAGCCCTTTGTACGTACCATGCCTTGGTGTGACCTGTGTAACAGTTCCAATATTTCCTTTCTCTTTACACTTGGTATTACCACCCTATGATCCCAAAACACACATCCGTCCTGAACATGCAACCCGTTTCTCAATTTATAATAAGCATAAACCTCTGAAGTCTTATCTACCCTCGTCTCCCAGCCTAACCTAATGCTTTCCTTTACCTGCGCCAGAACTGAGTCCTTCTCCGTGAGATTTTTAATGTCCAACCATGTGATGGGTAACTTTGCCTCTGAACATAGTGTGAATATCCATTCGCTTTCCCTTCTCTTTTCATTTACCATAAACAAATTGTTGAAATTCTCTGTTTCGTTAAATTTTGTCACCTCCGCCTCAACTAACGGTATAGGGGCCCTTGACAGATAATCCGAGCAATTATTACCCCTCATGAAACTAAATGGCAAGGAATATTTTTTTCACAATTTAAATAAAAATCGATATTAATTACGTAATAGGCACCTAATTATAAAAATAAATGTTTCAATTAATCCGAGTGCCTAAAATATGATAGAAAAACCAACATAAATAGTTAGACTAGCTAGGTATTCCAGAAAACTATATGCGATACTAAAAATAAAGGAAACTCTGAGCTGATGGTAAAGAATTAGCATATCTGCCCGAGTCAACACTGTGAAAATGTTTGAAAGGAATATCTTCCAACCATTTTTCTTTATGCTGGGAGCTGAAAAATCTTCTGTGACAAAATCACAGAATAAACGCATTTTTTTTGACGAGTCAAATATGTGATATCTTCAAATGGACTTCTTTTCCATTTTTAGTGCTTTTTCTCACTGTCAACAATAATAATTGTAATTTAAAACAATGACAATTGTCTCATTAATAAAATAATGTTGGTTATTTAATTTTAATAATAAGGTTATTTAATAATATTTAATTTGGTCGTTTAACTTCACCTTGAATGCGCACAATTACCCTACCCATGCGCACCATTACCCCGCGGTATGGTGAATGGTGCGCAAATGACTTGTCTCATTTAATGCTTTGTAGTTCAGTTCTGCGACTAATTAAAGTAAATAGCAGTATGCAGTTCGATAGAAGACATATGAGGCTTTCACATATCAATGTTTTACTTTCTGATCTAAAAAGGTTTCGACGTAGCATCAATTTTGCGCACGGTTCCCCCACTCTCCCCTACTCGATTTAAATTAAATATAGGTAATCGTAAAAAAAATGAAACCAAGGTTTTTTGACTTCACATCCTAGATCCGTCGGTCCGTAGCGGTCTTCCAAGCGATACCGAACACGCTCTTTCCGGGCGCTTGGTTTCCTTCATTCCGAAAGCGTCTCCCACCAAGAAATGACAGAATCAAACCCCCTAGCTTCGAAACTGGCGACGTTGATGGTCGTTACTTATTTTCTCTGTCCAGAACTCGAACCCAACCCTCCTTGAAGTGAATTCCTGGCTACGATCCTAACACAGTGTACAATAAGAAATCGTATTTTCTTAAAAAAAAAAACAAGATTTATCACTTCACATCCTAGATCTGTTTTCCGCGGTCTTCTGAATTTTCCAACCTTAAAAAAACTACTGTTTCTGAAAAAAGTACCGCGGTAAATTCCGAATGAAACGTAGTAATATTTACTGACCAATACGTCAGTATTTTTACGAAAATAATATCACGATATACTGATGTAGTAAGTCGCAGTCTTTATAAAATGGGCAAAGTACTTTTATCAGTTGTGGGGTGGGGTGTTTTGGCGCCTAAGGCACTTTTTCTCGAAAATAACGTCGATATTTACCCCATTTTCGTGTGTCATATAAAATTCAATAGGTCTTTTTTAAGGTTGTTTTTCGTATTCATGTTATTGAAAGGAAATTAATCAATATTATTATTATTTTATAAATTACATATAGGACTTTGACCTTTAGCGAGTTCGTATTTTTTCTTCTTTTTATAATGTTTTTAAGATATATAGTATCTTTTTGGTCTAAAGAAAGAAAAGTCGGCTTTAATAAAAACCTACCTACTCAATTTCTTAATATTCATAGCCAATGCTTTTTCTCAAAAAAAGTAACACAAAAAATACATGTTCACAAAAAATGAATATAAAAAACAGATATCACTATAGTATTTTAGTAATTTTAAAATCCTCTATGTCCAGGAATCAATTTTACATGAGAGAACTCTCAGACTACATATTTTCAGTAACGATAGAACAGAATTCTGGCTAGGATATAGACTATTAAAAAATCAACGTTGACGGTTGCTTTAAATCGGGGAGGGGTTTGTTGGGGGGAGCCCTTAAGGCGGTCCCTGAGCCCTCCTCAGAATGTATTACTTTGCACAGCTATTGGATGAAATAGGAACTGGCGTTCCTGTACCATCCAAGGGTAAGTGGGAGGGAGCAACCCTTAACGGGTGATTATGAAGAAGAACTATGCAATAAATAAATAAATACACCTTTGTACACTTCACAGTAAGCTTGAAAAGCTTGTGTCGTGAAGTGGAGTAGGTCGACATCAGGGATCAAACCCGCGTGGTTGCATAAAACCTAAAATCCAGGCGCAAGGCCGCCGTGCACAGAAGTTAGTACAGGATTTAATGTACATATCTATCATACAAATTCAAGCCCCTTTTTTCATAAAAAAGTTCTTTTTAATATTATTTGTAAAACTTGGTCCTATCGTGGGGGTATTGAGAAGAGCGGACTTGTTTGATACCAAGACTAAAAGGTACATATACGATGCTTTTGTGGTTTCTCACGTAATTTATGGATTGATTATATGGTCTCAATGCAGTCTAGAGGCGCGTGGAATGATCCAAAGATTGATGAATAAGGCTTTGAAAATAATCTACAGATTGGGTCGATTTACTAGAACTGTTGAACTTTATAATCTGACCAAAATGTTAAATTTAAATGACCTTATTTTTATAGAAAAAGCAAAGATGATTCACAAAATAAAAAATAAATTAATTAAATCAAATATCAAGCTGGTTTACAATTCAGATGTACACTCGAGGTACACACGTACCAGAAATTTTATTAGAGGATACACACCTCGGACCAATAGTGTAAGGCAGGGTTTTTTGTATACGGCGGCCGAACTGTATAATGGCCTGCCGACTGAAATAAAAGAAGTCAAGTGTCCAAAAAACTTTGCCAAGAAAGTGAAAAAAATAATTTTTGAAAGACGTAGACATGAAGTGTAGTTGGCTGTTTGTTTTGTTATACTCTTTGCTTTTATACTTTTAATAATGTTATAAAATATGTTTTAAATGTTGAAAAATGATATCCCCTCATACCAGCAATTTCTTTTGCTGACTGGGGATATTTTATTCTCGAATTGTGTTATTTGCATTATTTCTGTACTGTATTATGTAATGTCTTAAATTGTAACAATAACAATAAATAAATAAATAAACTTTGTATATTTCAGAGAGATTTACTTCATTGACGAGGGCGAACTTGTGTTTGTGAAACATAGTTTTAAAAATGGCTTAACTTTACACTGTAGCATTAAGCAGCCTGAAATAATAATTGTGGAGATAAAAAAAGTAGTAAAGGATCTGTTTTTCAGGAGAAAAAAGTTAAATTAGTTCACCTGATGTCATGGGCGTCGCTAGCCTCGAAGCTAGGAGGACGGGGGCAACAAAAATTAACAAAATTGATGTAGATTATTTATGAAAATCACAATTTATGTTTTTGTGAGACCATCGGAATTTTCTACATGTCGTAGTTGAATTTAACAAGTAGTTATATCTCAACAGATATACAGCAAAGGATGGACCTTCCATCCCCTTGTCTGATTGGAAGGCTGGGTTCGATTCCCGGCCGCAGCAGATGGACGGACTGACGATCAGTCATTAGCCTGATGGAAGGTCCATCCTATGCTGTATATCTGTTGAGATATAACTACTTGTAAAATTGATATGGGATGAAAACGCGTAAATAGCGCCGCAGGCGAAATTTTTTTGTGAGACATAGTGAAGAAGGTTGTGATGTGGTTTGGTTTATTTGAAAATGTATCCATCAATATTATATGTATGAAAAATGTTTGCTATTAAAAGTAATAAAAAAATAGCGCCTCAGGTAATTTATTTTGTGAGACAGTTGTGTTTTGATGGATTTTTTATACTAATTTTGGAAAATTTATGACATCATGTGTGGAAAATGTGTGGTTATAATGTGATTTTTGTGAGGTTTTATCATTTAGTATGAAAAATATATACTACCTATTTCAATCTCTAGGGGGGGGGGCAGTTGACCCCCCTGACGACGCCCATGCCTGATGTATAAAGTTATATGTTTGTTTTATACTTTTTATGCTACAAAAGGTTGATCCATCACACCCACAACTATTCTACCCAATCTCACCCTTCAATGTTCCTTAATAAAACACAGGTAGCGGCAAATAATAGTTGGAACATTTGTAGGCGCCGTTTAGCGATAAAACCTTTAATGGACTACATAATTGAGAGAACCTTAAATTGACAAGTAGTTTTATCTCAGCAAAGGATGGACCTTCCATCAGGCTTATGACTGATCGTCGGCTGGCTTAATGTGATCACTTTACACTTAAGTAACATTCACCAATTCCTGTCCATCCATCTGCCGCGGCGGGGAATTGAACCCAGACCTCCAACCTGACAAGCCGGTATTCGACCGCTATGCTATCAAGGCTGGTAGCTGAGTCGAGGTGGAACGCGTATATTATGTGGAACAATGTACACGGCCCTCCATTGAATATTATTTTTTGGTATTTTGTGTACGTCCAACCACCTTTATGGATCCCTGACCCATTGCTGTGTATCTGTTGAGATAACTACTTGTTATATTCAACTACGACATGTAGAAAAATTCCGATGTTCTCACAAAGCATAACTTGTGATTTTCAATCTTGTAACCTTAAATTGACTGTGAGTATGTATGCATAGATGTATATTGTATAGTCTGTTTTTCAAAAGTCTCACAGGAGCAAAATTGGTTTAGTGTTGCTTGATGTGATAATAAGATATGGTTACATTTTTTTACTACTTTCAAAGTATGTTTCAGAACTGTTGTTTATTTTTTTTTGCCAATTTTTGGATTGTTAGAATAAACTGGCAACATGGTTTTTTCAAACCTTTGATGGCGATTTAAAGGAATTGTTGTCTCGCTTTAAAAATTGCCGAAATAATTGTTATATATTGCAAAATAATGTTAATCAATACGATTTGTACGAGATGCGGCAATTATTTCTCGAAAAATTGCTCACGTGAGCTATTTATGTATGTTGAGTTTATTCCATATAGCCGTAACCATAGACATTTTATCTATGGACCGCCGCGCCAGCCTGAACATTTGAAGAGTGGAAACATCGCATCAGCTGATCGTTGGCAGAAGCTTTTTGGCGTTGTTTAACTCAGCGTTATTATAAGTTGATGTGAAGTTAGGGTTATTTTTGGTAAAGAGATGATATATGAGAAGATAGTTATCGGTTATAGTGATAAAATTCAAATTTGCCAACTTTCTTGCCAACAGTCACGTGACTCTACCAGTACAAACGATGTTTCCACTCTAATTTGTTCCTGTACCAGCTCAGGCTGACAGTCCATAAAGATAATGTAACTAAAATCCGGTATTACCGCAATTTTTATTGTTATATCTTTAAGTTTTTCATAATAAAACAATATGTTCTTTCAGTAAGTAACATATTATGAGATAAGAACATCTATTCTGTTGGGAATGCCGAATGCCAAGCCCTTCTTGAAAATCCTACTAAAGAATTGAAGTATTTAGTTTCGCCCCACTTTTGGGCGCCAAGAGATACAAATTTAAATCCTTTATTGAAAGGGAGGTGTTATTAATAACTTACATAATTCTAGTCGTAACCGTGTATGAATGTGACGCAGTACCGTGGCAGTTTTTGCAAGTTGTTGAAATATGGTTTTGAATGGTGTTCTCCGGGCTCCGGGTTAGCATCATATATCTCCGGGTCAGACTGGGTGGTGGGACAGTGGGTTAACTCACCGGGTCGTCCCCTCCCAACCCATATATTAGGAAAATCTGTTAAATCTCATTAAAAATTAAACTGTGTCATCTAAAAATTCGACTGCGGCGCTACGTTTTTGGTGGATTTACTATTTTTTTTTTTATATAGAAAATAGAGGTGCATGGTCGGTAGCCTGGTTAGTAACGCGCTCGACTGTTAATCCAGTGGGCGCGGGTTCAATCCCCGACTTACTCCACTTTACAACACAAGCTTTTAAGCTTTCTGTGAAGTGTACAAATATGTATTTGGGTTTATTGAAATAAACCAAGATTCATTTTTCTATTAAAAAAAAAAACTATTTACACCACGACCTTCTTTGCTCAATCCCACAAAAAAATCCAAAAATCTCCTTGCCTACCCTCTTTGAAAGGTGGCACCCCTAGTTACAGCTAGTTACCTGAGATAACGTTATTTTAAATAAAATAGTAGATATCTAATTCCTTGAATTTCTATCGTTTAGAGTTATTAAATAAATAAAGATGTGTGAATAAGCTTTTAATACTTATATAAATAAGCATTGAACGAAAGTCGGCGCGCCATTTGGGATTTGCTCAGCCGATAATAAATAGCTCTTTATTATGTAATGCCGTAGCATATAAACAAAATCTAACCGGCAACCTTACTAAATGTGATGCTTTAGAAAAAATAGAGTAGATATACTGAACCTTTATCTGGGGAATGACCTTAAAGATTTTTTTATATTATTTAGTATAGATTTCTAAAAAAAATGTGATAACTTGTTGAAGATTTATTTATTTATTTTTTTAATGCATATGTCAAAAACATAAGACCTGGCAACTACAAATTTAAAGGTAAATCTCTAAGCCAATTGGCATCGTCAACAGTGACTCCGTAAACTTCAGTTAGACCGAGCTGGAAACCGAAAATTGGACACTCAACTATATGGCCCATCGTCTGGTGGCAACCACATTCACAGTCGGGGCTCATGGAAAAGCCCTACCGATTCATTAGGTCTGCGCATCTTCCGTGGTCTGTCCTGATTCTACTAAGCGCGGACCATTGTTTTTGTTCTGTAGTGTTTAAGGGCTTGGCACCAAGAATGACGTCACAGACATTTCTCACGGCATTAAGGTTCAAAATTGCGTGAACAATCGCGTGATAAAATGGTAAAAATAGCGTTTTTTTCATTTTTTGGGGTTAATTTTGCGTCTATCAAAAAACTTTTACGGTTATTCCCTAGATTTTTATGCATATTGTCAGCACAAAAAATTTTTGCTCCGCGACTTTCGGGAAACGAGTTTCCGTCTTTCGGAAAAAAGATCAGAGGTGTTTTTCAAAAATATTTTTGAGAAATCTGTACAAGATATGAAAAATCTTTTACGGTTATTCCCTAGATAAAGGTTCAATGCATCTACCCTATTTTGTTCCAAAGCATATTTAGTAACAGTTGTCGAGATAGAAGGTCTCCCGTTTTGACAAATTTTTGAAATGTCGGTATGCATACTCTTAATTTCACAGGAAATGATTGTGTAACAGGAAACAGTGAAACAATACTTATTGACTATTGATTGGTTACATTGCAGCGTACATTTTAATATGCAGATTGTAATAGAACGAGCTATAGTAGTCGATAGGTCACAACTAATATCACAGTAGCAGTGAATTCATTGAGAAACAATTTTTCTGAAAGATTCTGGGGCCTGTATTCACAAACTCAAATCTTCTTCTTCGTCAGCCTTGGTTTGTTTCCAGTCTTTTCTATCCCTCGCCTTTCTGACCCACTGCCTACCCGCTACCGAGGTAACGTCGTCCGCCCATCTTTTCCGGGGCCTTCCGACACCTCTTCTGTTTTCCCATGGCCTCCACTTTACGAGTCTGGGAGTCCATCTATTCTCGTCTTGTCTTGCTATGTGCCCTGCCCATTGCCATTTGAGTCTTGCTGTACGATCCATGACGTCGACAACTTGGGTTCTTCGTCTGATTTCCTCCAAACTCAAATACTTTGCTAAAATTATATATCTTTAAGTTCAAAATATATCGTCAGCGTCGGGATTCAAACTCGGTACCTCACGCTTGAGAGGCTGGCGTTCATACCAACTGCGCTGACCATGTACTAATTGCAATCGAGCACTTGCATTCGTTAGACAAATGCATTAAATCAATGAACTAGGTACAATTGACGACATCAAAAACAACAGGAATTGTGAATTAAAAAAATATTTGGGGCTAGCTGGCAGAGACCGCATCACTGTGATAAACTCGCCCTAGTGAACAAACATTTTAGGATGTATTAGATACTTGGTTGTGTTAACATGTTTCTGTGTTTTGTTCAAATGAAGTGTAGGTAAATAAATAATATAGGTCTGTATAAAAATATTCTATCGACGCCAACCACAGTGCAAAGAGCTCCAATTGAGATCTTGCTGGAAGCAGGTGTGAATCTTTGACAAATAATAAAGTTATATGGTGTCCCCAAGTATATTTCAATTGTTGCTGTTCTTTTTATTTCTGTCACGCACCAGCCCTAGTGTATCGCCGTTCCGTTACACATTGTAATTCTGTATGTATGTGATTGCTACATTTAGATGTGAGTTGTTACAGTTAGTAGTACCTAGGAAGTAGCAGGTTACCGAGTAGTTACAAGTAGTAACCGAGTAGTTCCAAGCAGTCACGACACCGCCAGTCATCATCGCTTCGTTGCTTCCGGTTTCGGCTGGAAATCTCCATGGAAACCGATCGTGAACGTAAAGTGTCAGGGGGATTAGATGTATAGAAGATAATACCTACAGACAAGATAGAATGGATACATGACAACCTTTGCCACTTAATCCACTAAGGTGTGTTAGATATACCAGCACAAATCGAACAGAGTAAGTCAATGGAACTCAATTTTTCAGGAGACATAAAAAACCTTTTATTTTGAGGATTGCACGAAAGAAATCTTTCATCTTGTGTTATACCAGTTCCCGGAGTAAAACCCATAGGAATATTTCCCACGGTGAATGAACCCCAAAAAAGACAAAAGCCCCTCAGAAATATCCTCAACGGATGAAAGGCCAAACTTTCTAGTTGGATTCCGGTAGATGAATTATTTACAAAATGTTGACTATTTTGTTTTCGATCCGCTTATTTATTTGTCTATTTTCTAATCATGGTAGTTTCTAACACATACCTACTGAAAGAAAAGTATACTAATATATACAATTAAGTTTATTTCAAAATCCGATTAGTTTGAGCTTTTGTCTCTTGAGCGAATTTCTTAAGGGCTTTCGTCTTTTTTGGGATTTATTCGTGTCGAGCAATATTCTATCGGTTTTTGTCCGGTCACGCAAATTTATAATTTAACTGTTAAGTATACTGCCATCCTAAGGAAGAACCGCTTAAAAACCAAAATGTTGAAACTGAGATAATCACGAAAAACGTCTTGCATCGCCCATATAACTCCATACATTTACATGACACAGGCATTTGCATGGCTTGAAAAATTAGGTTGCGTATGGAAACTCAGACTTTTTATGATTGAAATAGGTGGATCCTAAGGCTGAAACACTATTTTTTTACAAAACACATTTAGTAAGGTTGTCGAGATATTTTCTCTGAAAAATACCTTCTCTTGAAAATTCTCTATAGATTTCATCGTCTTAAAATAGAAATAAACAGTAGTAAAACAAAGTTGTAGGAATATTTCATTTGTAAGTTGTATAAAGATGTAGTTTATTTGAACAAATTTTATTACGGAGCCTCCCAGGGGCGTGTCAAGTAAGAAACAAATTACACAAGTGCCGAGTGATTCCTTACCAAAGGGTTCAACATAAAACATCCACGTATATATTTTATGATACTTTGATCTTTTAAATCAATCTTCGGTACAAACATAAAATCTTATACGTAACGTTCGTTCAACATGGACGATACTTTCTATGATTTGATTTTTATAGGTATCATTATTTTTTTATAGATAGTGGATATTTGGAGATATATCCTATATCGTACAGATACCTATAAGTGATCTGATACCAAGTAAGATAGGCCCTTATCAACTTCATATGTCGTTGTTGTTATTTTTCTTCTTTTTTAGCCTTTTTTTAGACAGTCTATTCGATTTGATCAAATTCACACATAGACTATCATACCACATCAGATATTTTTTCCCTATCCAATTCCTTCTCTTTTCCCTTCCTTTCCTCGTCCTAGTCCCATTTCGTTCCGATCCTTACATGTAGGTACATTGTATATATTATGTTATTATATTATTTTCGCTTTTTATGTTTTGGTGTTTATCGAATTTTTGTACTGTAGTAATAGTTTGTGTACAGATGTAATCGGTCTGCTTTGATAATAATTTTACTTTTATCCTTGTATTGTTGTTTATGACTTCATCCTTAAAACAAATAATAATTAATGTAACTTAAAATAAATATTGGCCTCTTCCAACTGTTTCCACTCGTCTCTGCTCTGACCATTCCGCATCCAGGTTCTCCCAGCGATTTGGACAATGTCATCTGTCAATTTCTCTATAATATAGATTCCTCTAACTTTTTTATTACATAACTTACAGATACAATTAAATTTTATAAACTGGGGTACTTTTGCACATCCCTTGATAGAACAAATCATTATTATTTTGGAGAGAGAGGGGGTGAGAAAGTACATACATACTGATATTTTATTTCTTCTTCTTCTTCTCCTACTTTCAGTTGTTTTGTTGATGGTGTACCGTGTTTATTAGCGTGGCGATAAAGTTTCACAACTCTCAGCTCTGATTTCATTAAATTGTTGTGCAGGTCAAATTAAAACCCAACTCTCTCTCAACACTATTTCAGTCTTCTCACCATACCTACCTACTGTGAGAGTAGTTTGTTATTTTGACAAATGGGATTAAAGTAAAATAGTCATCAATTCATTTTATGCATAGAAACAGAATAGGTATATTGTCCCAGGTTTCATTTTTAGTATTCAATTCAATTTCAATTTTTCAATTGGAATCAAAGAAAGGGGGTAAAAAAATGGGACCAGGAAATGTAGAGGCAAGATCCGGATCCTTAATCTTTGATCTATCCTCATAAAATTGATGGAATTTGGTCCTCATAATATGAATGCTCAAATACTCCACGCCTTCAGTACTAAGTAAATTTCGAAAATGAATTATGATAAAAATGAGAAAGCACATTGACATTTCAAGAATTTTTAATAACGGGAGACCTTAGATCTCGACAACCGTTACTAAATATGCTTTGAAAAAAATAGAGTAGATACATCGCCTCTGAATTTTTTTCGAAAGACGGCAATTCGTTTCCCGAAAGTCGCAGAGATATTTTTGTATTGATAATATGCATTAAAATATAGAGAAAGACCGTAATTTTTTTTTGATTGGGGCGAAATTAACCCATAAACGTAAAAAAAACTCTATTTATAAGATTTTATCATGCAATTGTTTATGCTACTCGTATTTTGAATTTAAACGCAGTGGGAAATGACCGTAAAATCAAATAAATTTGTCTAGAATGCAAAAAAATATTAATACAAAATTTTTCTTTATGTTTCAGGTGCAGTGCCATGAAATAGTTTGCATGCCAAAGTGGTAAAAAATTGTGTTGTTTTAAATAAAATGTATAAAATAAATAAAAAACGATAAACGAATAAAATTTAAACAATTCCAACATAAATAAATAAATTAATTAAATATTAGAAATATATGTGTGTGTGCATGCATTGTATATCTGTATTAATATTTTTTTAATATATTTTTTTCAAATCAAGATGATTATACAAATTTTCTAGATGAGCCAATTTTGGAATCGAATCGGTACAATGTAAAAAAGGTTGTAGTTCGACCGTGGAATCAATTATATTTTGAATCGTCCAGCCATTTAACGAAATGGCCAACTTAATATCTGCCAATACTCCGAAAATTTATTTGTTACATTACAAGCGCGTACAATCCTGGGCATGCTGCATCCACCAGCTTCCTGCGATTGGCCTCACATCATCAGACCGTCTTGCCTGAGGTCTTCCTACGCTCCTTTTGCTTATTCTAGGTTGCTACTCGAAAATATTTTTGGTCCATCTAGAATCTGAGCGTCTGGCATAATACAAACTTAATAAATTATTATGATAACATCGATAAACGAATAATATTCATCGATCTGTTTAGAATACATCGCGATGTGACTAATAGACATTGAATTATTTTCAAATGGCCTAGCGCTTTCATGAAATGACAATTTCTCGATCGAACTGCAACAACTTTCCCGTTAGTTCAGTATTCATTCCGCTACGTCAGATTACGAAAGTTCCAAGTTTATAGTGAGATACAAAAAAAGCTTCATTAGATTTCAATTAAAGCTTTTAGTGTTTCATCCCCAAGTTGTTTAACACCCTCTCGAAATGCTTTATTTCTTTCTTCTCACGTTTCGTTTTTTTTAAGTCTTCATTATTTTTTCATCAGTTTTTCTTTATATCTCAATCCTATTGTACTAGCATTGTCGTAGGTCGTAGGGGGGGTTCAAACCCTCTCGAAACTCCCCAGCCAAACATGCTTTGTGTATAGGAGAGATGAATCACATTATTACCACATCGTTTTGTCATCATTTCATGAATATTCAATAATTATTTTGAAAACAGGTTGTTACATTAAAAAATTTGCTTGCGGCGCTAATCTCATTAATGTGGTTCACATAAAATAAACTGGACTTTTGAACGTTTCTTTTTTTTGTAGGTACCTTCTAATATTTAACGACAAAAATTTCACCTGCGGCGCTAGTCCTTTATCACTTTGAAACCCAGAAATATAATATCCAGATGCCTTACTATTGAAGTCAACAAGGTTCATCAGTTCACCCATATTTATGAAAAAAATTTCGTCTGCGGCGCTATTTTCCAATTTTTATTCCATTTAGCAATATCCAAATTATAGTTTGCTTACCCAGCTTACCTAGCTTTGAAGTTAACGAGTAGCGACGCCCATTGTTGTTACTTATTGTCTCTGATCCAAAGCTTGAACCCCCACCCCAAATGAACTCCTGGTTACGACCCTGTGTATTAGCAATCCTGAAAAACTGAAGGAGCAGTTTTTAGGACTATCAAAAATGATACTTAGATTATCGTATTTCTGTCTTATCTGATTTGATTTTGAATACATAATTTTTGCAGTTTGCTTCTATTCTTCTAGAAAAGATTAATGATATTGATAAGACGTCGACTATTATTGGAAAATTTAGTGAGTTGCCAATTTATTTTTAAAAAAAATGTGGGTTTGATTTTCGCTAATGACAAAAGGTCCAATTTTAAAAGTTTTCTACGATTGACAGCAGGATGTGGTGGAATGGATGAACGTTGCCCTGGGCATAAAGTGATCACTTAAGCCAGCCAATGCCGAGTCGTAACCTTCGGAACACCCATCCTGCTTCCTCCCCAAGGGAGTTCACATAACGCTGCATTATGTGAATGAAGATGCCTCTCGTCTCTGTTGAGGAAAAACTTATGTAATGTAATTCCGTCTGTGCTATAGGTACAGATAAATCCGTTTCCATACCTAAATAATTTAGGTATATCTCAAACCAAAATAAGTGTGTTTTAATTTTTTTAATAATCAAAAATTGGAAAAAAACGTATTTTTTCAATCAGTATGTACTTAATTAGTTACAAAATTTACCCAAATGTTTTCTGTTATACTTCACAACCACAACATAAGCTTTTTTCATTGTGAAATATCAAAAGCATTTTGAGTTTGCATTTATAATCTAACTTATCGTTATTCATATCTTCTATTCACTTATTAATTGTGTTTGTTTTTGCTTGTTTATTTTTAGTGGCACATAGCACTCCTCTTTTGCTTAAACTGATCTAAAATCTAGAAAATTTGTAATCTTGAGGTTTTTTACCGGCGGTACATGGTGGAAGTCCATTTTTATAGCGATTGTGAATAAAGATTTATTCACAATCGCCTGATGATGAGGGTTCAAATCCTCAAACACTAAAGTTGAATCAGTTATAATAATTATAATAAGAGGTGGTCGGTAGCCTGGTTGGTAACGCGCTGGACTGTTCATTCGGTGGGCGCGGGTTCAATCCCCAACTTACTCCACTTCACAACTTAAGCTTTTAAGCTTACTGTGAAGTGTACAAAGATGTATTTGGGTTTATTTCGATTAACCCAGATAATTTTTTTTTTTATATAAAAAAAATCTGGCGAACGCAGTCATAAAGATGTGTCCGAGAAGGGACGACTACCTGCTTTATTCGCACTTATGGCTCTGGCATAAGTGCGAATAAAGCAGGTAGTCGTCACTTCTTCATCACATTTTTATTACTGCGTTCGCCAGTTATAATGGATTCACTATAGTCGCGTAATCTAAAGTCATTTTTGTGGATTTTAAATTAAATATCTAATCTTTCATTTTACCTTAGAAAATTTGTATAATTATTTAATGTAATATTAACGTTATAGTTTCATATGTGTGTGTTTAAATGTTGTGTTTTTAAATTATAAAAAAATATAAAACAGTGACCAAATAAACAAAAAACATATTTAATAAATATATATGAAATAAATTAAAGATAATTTAATAAACTTAATATTACAATGTCATCCCTGGAGGGGAATGCAATTAGCCTAGAGGAACAAACTAGAATTGGACAAAGTAATGGTTCAACTTCTCAACACAATTCTGGATATTACGTTAAAAATGGTAAGTGGTGAACCTTATATTATAATATTTATTTATTTATTTATTTATGCGATTTTTTTTTGCGGTATTGCATAAGTATTCTGTGTGCCGCCAGAAGGGCATTTTCAGAACTATCTTGAATAGATTTACAAAATAAGGAAGAATACCTACTTCTGTTTTTTTTTTGTATGATGTACAGCAAAGGATGGATTCTCCATCAGGCTTATGACTGATCGTCGGCTGGGTTAATGTGATCACTTTACACTTACGTACATTCATTACCGGGGATGGGCATCAAAACGGATGGACTGGAATTGATGAATGTTATTTAAGTGTAAAGTGATCAGATTAAGCCAGCCGACGATCAGTCATAATAGGCCTGATGGAGGGTCCATTCTTTGCTGTATATCTGTTGAGATGACTACATGTTATATTCAACTACGACATGTAGAAAATTCCGATGTTCTCACAAAAAGTAAAATAACGCTTATTTTAGTTCGAAAAGCTGTACATACAGAACAGAACGATTTTCGTCTTTATTTATTTATTTATTATGACATAAACGGCCATACGGCCTTTGAAAAATACAAAATATAATCAAAAACAATAAAAAATTCTCACAATTGGTAGTGTAAGCGAATGTAGTACATGTAGTAAATGGAACATTTAAATTTATATTATGAAGAATTTATTACAATCGTAAAAAAAATATCACTTAATATGGACAAAACTATACAACAAAAACAAAATATGACTGTAAAATATTCATATGAAAATCAAAAAGAAAAAAGTCAAGAAAGAAATAAATATAAACAAAAAAAAAAACGTACAAAACATAAAAAAAACAATACCAGAAAAAATAATAATAAAGATCTTGAAAAAATTTGTGACAAAAACAAATCAGACATGATTGTAAGATATCAATACAAAATCATTGAGTCAAGCAGGAAATTTTAATAAAAAACATTACAGGCACATAAAACAAAAAAGAATGCCAAAAAAATAATAATTAAAAACCTGAAAATTTATGTGTCAAAAACAAATAAAATATGATTGTAAGATATTCAGACGAAACACGAATTAAAATAGAAAAAACATTACAAACTTAGAGCATACCGCGCCTTAAATACTAGTAAGTTAATATTTCCATGTTATTGCCAGTACAATTGTGACAGAGAGGATTTCGTGCTACCCGGGACCTGCGTTGTACATAGTTTGTGTAAATAAGCTATTAATTTTTAGTAGCTCCCATAAAACTCGCAATGTAATAAGAAGATACCTGATCATAAATACTACAAGGCACTAATTTTTGCACAATGTCTTCCTACTGTGCAAACACGGCCCTTAGAACGCCCCTGCTGAGAACCAGGGGTCGCAAACATGGGGATTTTTTTATTTTTTATTAAATGAATCTGGGTTTATCGAAATAAACCCAAATGCACCTTCGTACACTTCACAGTAAACTTGAAAAGCTTGTGTCGTGAAGTGAAGTAAGTCGGCATCGGGGATATTATGAGGGACTGATGGAAAAAAAGCAATGTTATTTTTTCGGAAAAAGTTATTTTGTGGCAGATTTTTTAACCAAAATGATAGGAAAAATCAAACTGAAATGCACTCAACGAGCAATGGAGAGACGAATGATAGGAGTATCCTTGAGAGACCGGATAAGAAATGAAGATATAAGACGACGGTTAAGGGTCTCAGACATTGCGGAGAAAGTAAGGACACTGAAATGGCAGTGGGCGGGTCATGTGGCAAGCCAAAAGGACGGTAGATGGACCCCCAGAGTACTGAGTTAGAGACCCTACGAAAGTAAACGAAGTGTAGAGAGACCACAAAGGAGATGGGCCGATGATATCCTCGAGTCGGTGGGGCATGGGTGGAGACAGAGCGCCCAAAACAGAGAATTGGGGAAGACACAGGAAGAGGCCTATATCCAGCAGTGGAGGGAAAGGGGCTTATAAGATGAAGAAGAAAACTCTGGAATAAAATTTGCATAAACATTGTTTCACACCTCTATTTATGTACCTATAGGGAAAGGGAACTGAGAATAGTTGTTAGAATGTCGTGAAATGTTCCAATTTACTGGGGGAAGGGGTAAGGAAATTGGGCAATAAACTGGAGTAATAACGGATTTAGCACTTTAAAAAGGATTGCCTGTTATATTACCAGGTACTCTGTTATTATTAGTCTGTACCTGGAGTAAGGGTACCTACCTGGAATAACCTGGAACATCGGCCCACACTAAATCGGGCCATTCTATGAGTGCGTTTCAGACATGTTGGTCTCTTTCTTTCATGCACAGGTATCGGCAAGCAAATGATTTTTTTTTTAATTTTATAAATGAATCTGGGTTTATCGAAATAAACCCAAATACACCTTTGTACACTTCACAGTAAGCTTGTGTCGTGAAGTGGAGTAGGTCGGCATCGGGGATCGAACCCGCGCCCACTGGATTAACAGTCGAGCGCGTTACCAACCAGGCTATACCGACCACCTCAAATATTATTATTTCTATCTAATTACCTATCCATCTAATTATCTCCTCTTTACACCATACTCAAACTTACTAAATTTCGCGGAACACGAAATAAAAATACGAATTACCTGTTTATAATAATAAAATTTACAAAGTTTTATTTCCCAGTAATTGTAATTTACAAAACAAACATAATTCCCGAAAAGCTAAAACTTTATAAAAACATTAAACTTGTAACTTTACTAATACTAATAATAATCTTCATGTATGGGAAGTACAACCTATTCACCGAATACGTGAAAAAGTTTTATAGTCTGTTCACTTAAAGATTGCTTGTATGATAATACGCGACCCTTTTGTAGGTCCGCGATTAAGGGCTTGGTACCAAGATTGACGTCACGGTAATATCCCACGGCATTAAGGTTCAAAATCGTGTGAACAATCGCATGATAAAATGGTAAAAATAGCGTTATTTTCATTTTTTCGGGTTAATTTCGCTTCAATCAAAAAACTTTTACGGTTATTCTCTAGATTTTAATACATATTCACAATACAGAAAAAACTCCGCGACTTTCGGGAAACGATTTTCTGTCTTTCGGAAAAAAGATCAGAGATGTTTATTACATTTTTGTTGAGAAAACTATGCAAGAAAAAAAATACTTTTACGGTTATTTCCTAGATAAATGTTCAATGGATCTACCCTATTTTGTTCCAAAGCATATTTAGTAACGGTTGTCGAGATCCAAGGTCTCCCGTTTTTAGAAACTTTCGAAATGTCTATAATATCAAATATGCATACTCTTAAAGATTGCTTGCGTATGAAAATGCGCGACCCTTTCATAGGTCCTCGATTAAATCCAATGTTTTTTTCTCTTATTGTTGCAAACTAGTACCTACAATTTATTTTATTTATAACTTTATTACTATTTTATCAACAAAACATTTTACATCAAATTTTTTTCACATCCCACAATCACGGCAATTGCCACAATTTACATAGTTATATATTTCTGAAGGGCTTTGGTCTTTTTTGTGGTTCAATACACCGTGGGCAATATTCCTATGGGTTTTTCGGATTACATGTGATTCAATTGGTTTGCAGGCGGTATGAGGTGACATACAAAAATCGATATTAGTGTCGAATGCATGAATTCAGTAGACATAATAGCGCGAATTCAGTATGAGATGTACAGGAATTTAAAACAAGTTTACAAGTATGAGGTATTTTTGAATAAATTTAAATAACAAATCATTGCTAGAGAGTGGTGGGGGTGGGAGAGATGGAGGGGGGGGGCAGGGTCGGATTTAAGGTATAATATTGTTATATGGTTTACAGGGTCGTGGTGAGTGTGGGGCGACCGCAATGCTGGCGCCGAGAGAAATATTTCAGAGAGGTTTCTAAATAAAATACCAAAGCTTATACGAAAGAGAAAAAAAGTTTAATAACAATAATAGCTATGTATCTGTGTTACCTTATTATTGTTTTATACATTGTGGTTTTACTGAAATACGAGTATGTTGTAGGCGTTTAAAATATTTTATTTTAATGAGAAACCAAAAGTATGTGGGTTTTGTTTATAGGTACTATTAGAGGGTATAGGAAAATACCAAATATTTTGAATCATAGACGTGGGTGTCTTCAGCTTCGAAGGTAGAGGGGAGGCAACTATTTTTTTTATATTGATGTGGATAATAACGAGTACGATTTATTTGTGAGATTGAGTGAAGTAAGTCGTGATATAGATCTATAGCGGCGGTTATAATTAGCGCCGCAGGCGCTATTTATAATCCTTTATAAATTATATAACCCGCTAAATAAATAAACCTTTACATTAACCTAAAAAAAGCACATTATTAAATCACAATCATTTCGTAAAAAAATATTTAGAACATTTGTGATAACAGATAAAGATAAGAAAGGCAAATATCAAATAATAAGAAAAGGGTATATCTTGAACCTCTTTACTCAGTCACACAAAAATAAAATTCGCCTGCGGCTCTACTCACCAGTTTTTTTTTTACCATACCTATAAAACTTTTATTGTCCACATATACATTTGAAATATATACTACTTACTATTTTTTACTTTGTTTGTGGAAGGATTGGGGTTAACTGGAAGAAATCGCAGTTCTGCGATAAGTTCGCTCTAGTGCACAACGATTTATAATCTGTACTATGTCCATTTTGTATATTTATATGTGTTTGTTGTTTACTTTAAGTTTAAATAAATAAATAAAAATAAATAAAGATTCTACCGAAACTCATACAGCAGAAGATACCCGTAAAACCAATGGTTCCTTGTTTATTTATTTATTTATTTATTCATCTATATACGGTTATACCATTACAAAATAAAAACACACTGACACAAAATAAACAAAATAAAATAAACAAGCACGCTCATTTGACAGCAGAAGCATGAATTCATAGATTAGATATAGTTTACATGATGCAGATTTCAGTGCTACCACCACGAGAACGTGAATACAAGCACCCAAAGGCGCCCCCTCTAGTCTTCAAACTCTAAAAAATATATATTTTTTTTATTTTTTTATTTTATTCATTAAACAAACAGACAGTAATACAAGAAATCTTAAATCTTAAAAATAGTAACTAGTCAAGTTTACCAATAGATGTTTGTTATCAATCTTACTACAATGGCAATTATCCTCTATGTGTTAATACCAACGATAGAAAGCGAATCTACACACGAAAGAAAAAGAAAGATAAAGAAAGATAATACAACAATATAGTATCAGTTACATTACATATGCTCAGGAATAGGAAAAGGAAAGAGGAAAAGGAAATTTTGTAAGAATATTTGCACTTTTCAACCGACCACTTGCCCACACATACTTCTCAGAACCAGACCTTTGAACTTACCTTGTGTGTGTTGATGTATGTCAATTTTATTAAAGAAAGCATTGTAATTACCACAGGCACGTCGAATGTATGAATTTTGTACATAATTGGTGCTGCACTGAGGTAACCTGAATGTCAGGGTTGATCTCGTCCTTCTTGTGGGACAGTTGATTATGAGTGCCCCAGGCACTTACCTCACGACGCCCCTGTCGGGTAACTTTCTTTGAAGTTGTGGTACTCGCTCACCTTCACCCACCTCTGATGTTCTCCGACCAATACCTTCTAATTGAATCATATAATAACGCGAGCAAATTGCTTCATCTAAATTCATCACGAGTCTTCGGGATTTAGCGCTTCAAAATGCATTACTTTAGAACTAATGTATTCTACTCATAATTTATTCAATAATGTAATCATTTTTACCATAAATTTAGGAATGCTATAAAAAATTTGATTTACTGGAAAATTTATACATAAAAATGCAAAAATCGGTAATTATTATTTATTTATTCACGGCGCAAGCCTTTAACATGAATAATAATAATAACAAGTACAATATAAGCCAGTGGCGTATATAAGGGGGGGGGGGGGCCGAGGGGGCCCGGGCCCCCCCCGAAATGTCGGACGATTTAACAAAACATGAAAGTTACTCAAGTTTACATTATTCAAAAAAATTTCGCCTGCGGCGCTATTTTTCTTTGTATTTTCTGCACAAAATGTTGATACCAACCTAAAACACGACCTTTTTCACTTACATTCACGAAAAAAATTTGCCTGCGGCACTATTATAATTTTTATACTGTACAAATATTAGATCGCCCCCCCCCCCGAAATGAAATCCTATATACGCCACTGTTATAAGCAACAACAAAAACAAGTAAGTTAAGGTACATCTGAAACATTGAGAAAAAATATAAAATATGAGATCAAAAGTACATGAGAAATGATTTGTAAAGACTAATTTGCAGGTACAGACAGCCTTATTAATACTTGCAATATTGTAAGACGATTTCTAAATACTGATATCTCAGACACAATACTTGTATTTTAGGCCCCGCGTTGAGCCTAATCCTGTGTTATCCATGATATCTGGATAGGCTAATTTTTCCCAGTATTAGGCTGATGAGTTTATATGTGAATCATGAATGATAATATGTAGACTCTTCTGGCTGATAATACTGAGAAGTGTGTTGGCAAGTCATGCCTCCGCGTAAAAAAAGAATAACAATCAATAGTAAATAGAAATCAGAAGACAGCCATATGGAGAGGGGGATACTATTTAAATAATGCTGTAGTTCCGTCATCGGGAAATAGCGTGTTTTTCTCCACTGTGGAGTTTTTTTTTTATCTGTGGCCCAAATCTTGCAACTTGCAATGTATTTTTCAACCACTTTCTGACTGGTAATCACAAGTTTTAGAAACAAAGTTGCCAGTTTATTCTAACAATAAAAAAATTGGCTAGTTTTTTTAAACAACAGTTCTGAAATACAATTAGAAAGTAACGAAAAAATGTAACCATATCTTATTATCACATCAAGCAACACTAAACCAAGTTTGCTCCGTGAGACTTCTGAAAAAAAAAATGGACTGTAGCTTAGTACTTTGTGAGATGTTGTCAAAAAACCAAAATGAGACATTTTCATGCTGTTTTCAAAAGGTTTATTCCAATACGATAGATTTTTGACCATGTGTAAGATCACTCGTTCTTTATGGGTGGAATACCGATAAATAAAAAAAAACTATAGAGCGGGTTACGTCAGGTACAAGAAGTAGTACACATTTCGGATCTGCAAAATCGTAAAAAATACGTCTATTTACAAAACAATTTACGAAATAAGAAAATTACCACTGAAACGATAATTACAGGTCAAATTTAAAGCAAAAACTGTGTTTTGAAGAACTTTTGAGGCGTTTTAAGATGTCGTTGATTTTATCATCATCTTTATTATTCCAATTTAATGTTATGTCACGCTTTTCTAAAGCTCCTTCTGTGTAAAGCTACTATTAAAACTTTCACAGAATGAAATATAAATTAGGGATGATATTACAGGAAGCTTTTTAACAAAGACATTACGTCGTGAAAAATTGTATCAAGCTTTGGAGATTGTGAACAAGATATATTTTGGTCGAATCTTTTTTACTTTTTATTATCACGCTTTTGTTTAACGTTATCTGTTGTTGTTGTTGTCCGAGTTTACATTTTTCTTTTTTGGATTACAAGAAAAGAACCTCATTAACTCAGACCGACAAACTTAAAAAAACAAGCTAACAATCGAATAGACGAACAAATCAGCTGACTATTGACCAATCGGAGCGCGGAATTGGAGCTTACCTATATTCGGAAGTAGCTAAAAAGCTGGTAGCACAAATTGAAACGTAGAGTAGGCATATTGACATTTAAAAAAAAAATCAAAAAACGGGAGAGCTAAAATCTCAACAATCTTACTAAACATGCTTTGGAAAAAAATAAATAATAAATCTTTACTGGCCACTAAATATAAATAACAACAAAAACAAGACAATGCAGTGTGCCAAAAGGGGGACTTATAAAATACAGTAGATACATTGAACATTTATGTACAGAATGGCCGAATGGCAATTCCTTCCATCTCTTAGGTGGCCTTCCGGGTACCTTCTTCCAGTAGGGTTTTCCGTTAGGGTTTCCGTGTCAGTGAAAAGTGTGAAATATATAAGACTCTCCACACACGTCCGGAAGTTCAGTTAGCTGAATCGACCGTTTGCGAAAAAAGCTCCGACCAAAACCTCTTTCTGAATTCGAAATCGGGGTAACACTGAATTCAGAGAGAGGTTTTGTTCGGAACTTTTTTGCAAACGGTCGATTCCGTTAACTGAACTTCCGGACGTGTGTGGAATACCTTTAAGATGTAATGATCTCACTGCCGAAGCTTTGTAACATCCCTATGTTCTCAAATCAAACATTAAAGTGAAAGTTGTATCGTTATCCTATTAAAGTATCTTCGTTAAGTGCCTAATGGATGTTATCGTTAATATTTTGATTTATCTCCGATAGGTTAATATAACGATCAGAAGTTTGGTAATATCTTACAGGATAATCTTCAAGTTATTGAAGCATTTAGAATATTATTACGCTCAGACAGGCTCAAGGCTGACTACAGAAGGTCGTGATGTAGATATTATGTATACATTTTCATTTATTTAATATCCATACACAATATAACAAAGTAAAAATATAAGTAAGAAACAAGTACTGGATTTTATTGCCCTACTAGGCGAAAGCCTGTTCTGGGGCAATACTAGCTACAATATAGTTCAAGGCTACATGCATGGAGAAAAAAATAACAAAAATAATAAAAAAATAACAAAAAAACATACATACATAGATTTGAGATAAGTATACCTAAATTCAGATTTTTCCTCAACGAAGGCGGGAGACATCAACATTCACATGAGGTTATTATGTGAACTCCCTTGGGGAGGGAGCAGGATGGATGTTTCGACGCTTACGAGTCGGCTTTGGCTGGCTCGTAAGCGTCGCCGACTCGTTAGCGTCGAAAACCCCATCCTACTTCCTCCCTAAGGGAGTTCACATAACGCTACATTATGTGAATGAAGATGCCTCTCGTCTCTGCTTTGGCTGGCTCGTCTCCGTCGCCGACTCGTAAGCGTCGGAACACCCATCCTGCTTCCTCCCCAAGGGAGTTCACACAACGCTACATTATGTGGATGAAGATGCCTCTCGTCTCTGTTGAGGAAAACACTGTAATATACATGATACATACGATCTTTTTTTCCGAAAGACAGCAACTCGTTTCCTGAAAATCGCGGAGACTTTTTTTGGTATTGATAATATCCAATAAAATCTAGGGAATGACTGTAAAAGTTTTTTTAAATGAAGCGAACCCCAAAAAACGCTATTTTTTACATTTTATCATGCGATTTTGGACCTTGACGTCATCCTCGGGCTCCTAACCTTATTGTAGGTACGTATAATATAATTATACTTGTAAGGATAGAGAAGTCTGGCTATAATCTGTTCTCTCTGTCTACCCCGCAAATAGGATCGTTTTTGACGGGCAACAGCTAGTCATAAATCATTGAACACATTGATAATATAATTGGTGGAACATTATGGCGTTTTCTACATTACGTATTAATTAATAATTTGATTTATTGTGATTAATTACGACACTTCACCGAAATTAGTATTTCAATACTGATAAAGGATTCAAGGACAACATATCGAGAATAATTCCCCTATAACAAATTCACCGAACGCAAGTTTTTAATAAAAGAAAACGATGAATTATACCGAGTAGGTATTTTGGAATTCAATTCTGTTCTATTCTATTAAGAGTGTGCATACCGACATTTCAAAAATTTGTAAAAACGGGAGACCTTCTATCTTGACAACCGTTACTAAATATGTATTGGAACAAAATAGGGTAGATGCATTGAACCTTTATCTAGGGAATAACCGTAAAAGATTTTTTATATCTTGTATAGTTTTCTCAAAAAATAATTTTAAAAACACCTCTGATTTTTTTTTTTGAAAGACGGAAACTCGTTTCCCGAAAGTCGCGGAGTGATAATTCTTTTTTGTACTGATAATACGCATCAAAATCTAGGGAATAACCGTAAAAGTTTTTTGATAGACGCAAAATTAACCCCAAAAATGGAAAAAACGCTATTTTTATCATTTTTTCATGCGATTGTCACTCGATTTTGAACCTTAATGCCGTGGGAAATGTCTGTGACGTCATTCCTGGTGCCATGCCCTTAATTTCCTTATGCCGCGTCTGCTGTAGGGTAGACAGAGAGTGTTTTATGTATACTTCTTTATTGTTATGTTCTTATAAGATCACTGGTTTTGAAGCCATTATATTTTTTCTTTTACAACCGATTTACTAACCCTGTAAGAACAGTTTTTTGTATGATTCCATTATTAGTACATAACTTTGCATTCGCGGCAGCATCACCCGTAAATCGGGTGCAGAGCCGGATAAGTAAAGGAAAAAAAAAGATCTATACAATGATTCAGGCCCGGTTGCTCGACAAATAGTATCGTCGGCTAGTAATATTGCTATTTCGTATGCGTGCGTAACAAAAAGCGAAAGGGCAAACGAGATAGCAATGGTTATAGCGGACGATACTATCCGTCGAGCAACCGAGCCTCAGGCGGCATAAATTATACGTTTAGCGAGAAATCGCACTCGCTAAAACAGGGATAGCAAATTCTCTCAAACACTTTCCAAATGAAGTATGAATATTCAGCAATTTGCTCTGCGCCCACCAGGGAGCGATAAGACATGACCCTGGAAAATACCTTCTGGAGTAAAATATGCTATGTTAAATAAAATAAAAACAGTCTTGTTCTAATTATTAAAATTATCCTTCACATTTTTTGTCTTGGGGTTTTTTCTTAAAGAGTTGTGTTTCCTAAAAATAAGACGACGGTAATTATACGTTTTTTAGAGCTCGTGAACACATTTTTTCAAAACAAATTTTAAGAAGGATAATATGTTGTTTCTTGTTTTTAATTATTATTGTTTATTGTGCTTAAAAACATTGGAAAGTATATTGTATGAAAAAACTTTGAGAGTTCGAATAAGGAATGAGATACAAAAACTGGATTCTAAATTGAGTGTAAGAATGTGGTGCATGTTCCTATTGTAAAACTACACATTGTAAGATATTAACATGGCAACAAAAGCAGCCATAACCCATATAAATATTTCATATAAAAAGTAATGGTTAAAAAATATTTAAAACAAGATTTTATGACTTCACATACTAGAACTCTTTTCCCAGTCTTCCAAAGGATACCAAACAAGCCCTTCAGAGGTGCTTGGATTCCTTCATTCGATATCTACTCGTGAAGTACTTTCGTGAGATACTAAACACGGCGGTTTCAGGTTTCTAGGTAGTCAGGGAGTCGTTGAAAACTCGATTACAAGATTTTGTCACTTGACCTGTACTTATCTCCTTCTTCTTCCTCAGCCGTTTTAATTCCAATGCTGGACATAGGCCTCATCTTTGACTTTCCACAGCCCTACTATCCTGGACATGCTGCATCCACTTGCTTCCTGCAGCGATTCGCCTCACATCGTCAGACCATCTTGCCTGAGGTCTTCCTACGCTCGTTTTGCTTGTTCTAGGTGGCCACTCGAGAATCTTTTTGGTCCATCTAGAATCTGAGCGTCTGGCAACGTGTCCTGCCCAACCTGTAGTTATATTTACGTAAATTTGGGTATGTCGGTCACAGAATGTAGTTTATGTTATGATACACGGAGAAAATTGTATTCTTGTCCTCATGATGAATTATCAAGTCTGATTAATAAAATATCACTATCATTATAATCTATCCATTCAGCATCATATTATATCATTACGTTCCGCATAAAATAACATTATAATAATAATGTATGCGTCCAAAATGTTGAAGACGAATGTTGTATTCGGGCGATTACTAATAAAAATACAATAATGATTTCCGAATACTTCATCATTATTAGTATGTCGTGTTATTTTATCAGGACGTCATGATAACTGTATTGCAAATTGTTCTTACCTACTTTTTATCATGACAAGACTAATATTATGTCGATCCGTAACGATGAATTATCGGGATTTCTTGTAAAATTATTCGTACAGGAAATGTTATGTTTTAGTGACGTATTTCCTAATACTATATTATGCCATTTTCATCATAGTTTATCAGGCAACATTATCATGATATACGCATAACCAAATATTATTCTTGTGTTTGTTCCCCGCAGTATTCATTCTATCGTTTTTTCTCGATCTATCGGTCGTCTTCGTGTGCACTGTGCAGTGAATGTACATAATTTATGTACTTTATACTATATATTGGGATTTTTTAAGAAGTTTAGTGCTTGGTTTTATCCCTTGAAGGCTGTAGCATCTCATTATTCAGCTTGTCAGAAGGTGAGTTTTGTGTGTTTCTTTTTTTTAATTTGTGTGTGTGTTTAAGGACCTTTATAAAAAAATTACTTATATGTATATATACATAGTGTAACCCTATATAACGTGTCTACTACTACTATACCCTCACGCCACGTCCCTTGCAGGGTAGGCAGAGAGGACAGAGCGCCAGACATCCCTATCCTTACACACACTCTTAGCTTCCGTCACACTCATACAGTTTGTCATACACGCACTCCGATTCCTTTTACTCAAAACGCGCCTATCTAATTAAACGTATCTAATTCCTGTTATATGTTTCTTGCAGAGGAAAAACCACGAAATGATTTTAAATTGAAAAGTGCAGACTCGTACGAGAGTCTCTGGGCAGAGAGTATGGTCGTCTACGATACTTATATGATGGAATGAATGCTTCAGCAGCATCGCTTTATCCAGCTCCAGAAGGTCAGTATTGTGTGCATGTTATTTTGTATGTGTGTTTAAGAACCTCTATGAGAATTTATTTAACCTTACCTAAGTATATAACCAACTAATTCGTATTGTTATCTCTTACTTCCAGAGGATACATAACCCACTATTGTTGGATTTTGACAAGGACGCAATCACCATACTTAAAGCTGGTTGGCAGAGATTGCGTTGTGAAATATTTTGTTTATTTATTTTACATACTTAATTTATTTTATTTTTTATTTACATACTTAATTTAGTTCAGTTGCTTATGGGGTGCAGTAGTATTGTATATAATCGTGTACATAGTTTTATATATTATATACGTGTATTTATTTTTCTTTGTTTTTAATGAAAATAAATTCAAATAATTGTAACTTTAATATTTGCTTTTATATTTCATGTCACCTCAAAATCGAAACACATACCTTCACCAATTAAAAAAACAAGCACTTAATATGTACTTACCTATATTCATATTATTCTGTTATATTTTTCTAAAATCCTTTATGCGATGCTGTTGTGTTAGTTACCTTCTATTTTCTGATAAACCACACCTTGAAACCCCAATATTCTATCAGTAAGTATGATAGAATATTAGGGCTTCTTAGAGGTTATCAGTAAGTAGAACATAATTAACATGACAGCACGCATAAATTATTAGCGCAATACTAACAAACTATCAAGAAAACTTAATAAAGCATTCGTATGCGAGCGAATAATCTATTGACACCTACCGTCAAATTATCAGGAAGACTTGCTATCTTATTCGTATGAGAGCGAATAACCTATAAGTACTTACTGTAAAGTTATCAGGAAGAAATGTCAACTTATTCGTATGAGAACGTATAGTATATCAGTACGTACTGTGAAATTAACAGGAAGAAATGTCAACTTATTCGTATGAGAATGTATAGTATATCAGTACGCACTGTGAAATTAACAAGAAAAAATGTCAACTTATTCGTATGAGAACGTATAGTATATCAGTACGTACTGTGAAATTAACAGGAAGAAATGTCAACTTATTCGTATGAGAATGTATAGTATATCAGTACGCACTGTGAAATTAACAAGAAAAAATGTCAACTTATTCGTATGAGAATGTATAGTATATCAGTACGCACTGTGAAATTAACAAGAATAAATGTCAACTTATTCGTATGAGAATGTATAGTATATCAGTACGTACTGTGAAGTTATCAGGAAGCGGCGGCCTAATATTATAACAGGCCGCCGCTTCCTGATAACTTATAAGTAAGAACTGCAATCCCTTTTTTATCTTGAATTCCGAATAAAATGTGAGGAATTCCGCATAAATTCACAATGCCTGTTTTCTCAGTGATAATAAATTATTAAGTGTAAAACTTTAATTTTATTAATGGAGTGACATATTATTCCAGATTAAAATTAAACTTAATCCGTGTTAATGGTTGGGAATTGAAACTAATTATGTGTTACTAGCTATAACCCGTCAAAAATTATCCGGTGAGGGGTAGGACAGAGATCAAATCGCCAGACGTCCATATTCTTACACGTATAATTATTTACGTAAGTACATATTCTTGTGGTAAATAAAATATTTATTTAACATAGTATTTTCTATTTTACTTAATAATATTTTACTACAATATTTACGGATTTGTTTTATAAAACAAAATGTACAATTTAAGTATAACAGAGCTCAATGTTTACCTCGTAATCTATTCTAAAAATGTCAACATCTATCGATAACTGCTCAAAACATTTCGTAGGATCGTAATGTCAATGAATACCAAAGTTTGCAGACAAACGATATGTATTGTATTAGGCAATATTATTTCAATGAAAAAATGTGCTATTAGACGAATAATTTTGGACTATAATAAATTAAGGCGTTGATATTCATTTATTGCATATATTTACGGCATTATTTACGGTTAAACCATTACAATAAAGTATAAAAAATACATCAACACAAAAATAAACATGCAAACACATTTGACAGCTGAGACGAGGCCGACGCCATATTGTCAAGTGTTAGTCACCGAGACAAGGTGTTTGTTACCGATACAAGGTGACGTCACCAATCGTGGTGGTGATGTTATTCGTGGGTGTAAGCTTGTATACTATCGTTGGCTTCGGCTGAGACAATGACAAACATAAATGAAACATATTCCAAACTGTTTTGAATTTCGTAGGTATTCGAACAACTTGCAAAAGTCCTGCGTTACATAGATATCCGGCTTCCACGAGAGTTATGTAAGTTAATTAACGGCATTATAACGCTATATTTTATTTTAATAATTAACAAGACACGAAAGCTTGACTTAGCAAAGTCGTTACGGGAGCTTTAGTATTATTATCACTTTATGTGAAAACTAATATAATTATACCCATTATATTCTATTCAATAACTTCCTGTCAGATCCCTTGCGGGGTATACAGAGAGAATAATGGATTCATTTATAACTGGCGAACGCAGTAATAAAAATGTGACTGAGAAAGGATTTTTATTACTGCGTTCGCCAGTTATGAGTAACTCCGTTATATTAACCTACTGAATTGAAAGCTGTTTACTTGACAGACAAAAAATTTCAGCCTTTTTCTTTAAAAGAAAGCATATTGACATTTAAAAAAATCTAAAAACGAGAGACCATAGATCTCGACAACCATTACGAAATATGATTTGGAAAAAATAGGGTAGATACATTGAACCTTTATCTACGGAATGACCGACCTTAAAAGATTTTTATAACTTGTATAGATATCTCAAAAAATAATTTGAAAAACACCTCTGATCTGAAGATAGCAACTGGTTTCCCGAAAGCCACTGAGAATTTATTATTTGTATCCATAATGTGCATTAAAATCTAGGGAATGACGTAAAAGTTTTTTGATTGAAGCGAAATTAACCCCAAAAGTAAAAAGAAAATGCTTTTTTTACCATTTTATCATGCGGTTTTGAATCTTAACGCCGCGGGAAATTACCGTGACGCCATAGTTGGGCTCCAAGATTTAAACCTATAACCTTGTTTATTTTAAGCAGAAAATAAATTTATGGATTAAAATATGCGTGCTGCGTGGGTGGGGGGGTTCTATCTATTAAAAACACTTACTTAAGAGTGTGCATACCGACATTTCAAAAATTTCTAAAAACGGGAGACCTCCTATCTCGACAACCATTACTAAATATGATTTGGAACAAAATAGGGTAGATGCATTGAACCTTTATCTAGGGTATAACCGTAAAAGATTTTTTATATCTTGCATAGATTTCTCAAAAAAATTTTTTTAAAACAACTCTGTACTTTTTTCCGAAAGACGGAAACTCGTTTCCCGAAAGTCGCGGGGTAATTTTTTTTTGTACTGATAATATGCATCAAAATCTAGGGAATAACCGTAAAAGTTTTTTGATAGACGCAAAATTAACCCAGAAAAATGGAAAAAACGCTATTTTTACCATTTTATCATGCGATTGTCACGCGGATTTGAACCTTAATGCCGTGGGAAATGTCTGTGACGTCATTAGCGGTGCCAAGGCCTTAAATATGGCCCTATTTAAATTTGTCTCTACGCCGCTCATTCTTCTTATAAACCACGCATTTAAACGGCGCCGTAACCCTACCCCTCTCCCCCCCTTCTTCTTAATCATCCTCGACTTCGTCTCCTCCTAATTACTACAATATCTCACCTTAATGAAGTCACGGTGACTTTCCCCACCAATCTGGCAGAAGGGTGAGTAACTGGAATGAGTATGCACACCATAACCTACCAGTAGCGCCACGAAATTGACATAACGTGCGGAAAAGTGTGGAACTAATGCTACGAGTATGCCATGCGGAAAACGATGGAACTAATTACTGTTATAATTTTTGAATAGTGTTCTGTATTTGAAAACGGTTGAGTACTTTCTTGAAACATCGGGTTTTGCTAGATACCTATACAATAGATCGTTTACTCTTATTAATTTGATGGCCCGGATATTATCTGCAAGTGACATGTTGCTAAATTGTATTGTTGGTAGCTCTAACTGTCAAATCTTGTCATCTTCTTCTTCTTCATGTGCCCTGTCGGGTCCCCCCAACGTTGGCTATCACTTGAGCGAACTTGTCCCTGTCCTGCGCCGCTCGGAACAGCTCCCCTACACTCCGGATGCCGGTCCACTCCCTTATATTTCGCAGCCAGGACATCTGTCTTCTATCGGGCCGTCGGCGTCCCTCAATTTTCCCCTTCAATATCAGTTGGAGAAGGTGGTATTTCTCCCCGCGCAGCACATGACCCAGATATGAAATCTTCCGGACCTTAATAGATGACAACAGCTCCCTGTCAACTCTAGCTCGCCTCAGGACTTCGGCATTAGAAACCATGTCTGTCCAGGGAATTCTGAGCATTCGGCGATGGAGCCACATTTCGAATGCTTCTAGTCTGTTCATTGAGTTGACTTTCAAGGTCCACGTTTCACATCCATACAATAAAACAGACCACACATAGCACTTGATCATTCTTTGGCGGAGTTTCAAATTGTCCTTGTCAAACCTTGTCATAATGGCTGTAAAAGGTCCGATTTTTCTCATACTGTACTTTTTACCTGTGAGAAAATAATACATAGCAGTTCTAGTGAAATATTTTTAAAAGCGGGAGCGTACAGAGGAAAAAGAACATTGCCGCCATTGCAGGTTTGAAAAATAATGTCGCCAGTTTACCAGATTATCCAAAAAATGCATTTTTTAGGAGTATGATTCGAATATAGCAGAGAAATATAACCATACCTTATTATTACATCGTGCAACACCAAACTCGGTAATGCCTGACTCATACAGGGCACTCGAAAAAATATTTAAAAAAACGTGTGTTTGAGAGGACTAGTAGCATAATATAATAGGTTTTTATTTTGGGGAGGGGGATACAGTATTTGACTTCGGGGAGGGGGGAATGAAATCTAAGCCTGGCTATTTAATCTGAATAATAGCGCCGCAAGCAAAATTTTTCATGAAGATGAGTGAGTAAATATTGTCGTTGTGGTGTACAAAAACTACAAAAGAGGAGAGAATAGCGCCGCAGGAATATTTTTATAAATGGGTGTCTTTCTAAATGTTTAAAAAAACGTTTTTTATATAATTGTTCTATATTTCGGGTGGGGGGGGGGGGGGCTATATACGCCCTTAGGGGGGACAATACTACAACCTGGGGATTACATGGGGATATGATATGACGATAGTGACATATAAAATTGTTCAACAATCCATCTGTCAAATTAGCCAGATTTTTTTTAAGAACGGCAACATTTTATTATACAGTAGCGCCCCTGTCTTTAGTAATTTCTTTAAAATCTAACCCACGCACGTGAATGAACAACACCCTACAGCTTTATTTACTCTACAGACTGGCAACACCGTCATAATACATCTTCATTATTCGCCTCCTCCAACACGGCCATGACAACATTCCTCGCAAAGTGCGAAAATGCGCGGGAATTTTTCTCGTTTGACGTTTCTATAAATCATTTTATAAATACCGTAAAATGAAATAAAGAGGGAACTTTAGTATTTTCATTTTTTTTTTCTTTCTAGAAGTCAATGTTTTACTATGTTACATAGCGTATGAAACTCCATTAGTAAATGCTTTTTTTTAATAAAACGCTGAATTGATTTATTAAATGTCATGAAATATTATGAACTGATATATTATATAGGTAGTGTATCTGTTTGCCGCACAATAATTAAAAAAAAATTAAGCGCTGTAGTTTAAAAAAAATACACAATTATGGCCTTGGGCAGCCAAAACTAGTCACAAATACTTCCTTTTTAATAATGAATTGCTTTTGTAACTCAGATAATTTGGTAATCCTTGAGTCTTCGCTGGTGTATTTGTTGATGATGTTGTATTGTTTATGCTTATTGAAAAAATACTCGAAAGATTAATAAAATAAAATAAATAAAGATTTTCTAAAACTTCAGTGTTTTATTTAAAACTGTAATGTTCACTTACCTCCCAAGTATCAGCAAGCTGTCCTGGGCTCTGGTAAGTGTTGCTAGTCTGGTGGTCTGCAGAGAAGTGGCTCTGCTCTGGTATGCCTGGAGCGTCCTGGCCTCACTACTACATTATATGGTGCAATAGTAGGAGGAGCCAGTCCTATGCCACCGCCTCCAGTACTATGGATGTAGACTATACTGTAGCCCAGAGTAGGTACATACATGATGTGGTGCAATGCCTATCTAGAGCCTATATTATATATGTTTTTATTTTATTTTATTAATCTTATAGAGTGCATACAGTTATTACATACAATATAAACAATCACAATATCACCTGCAAATAAACCAGTGAAGACTCAAATATTACTTAATTACAAATCCTGGGCAACACACAATATTTAAAAATCATATAAAAAATTAATATCAAAAAATCAAACAGATAAAGAGAAAATTATGTACAAAGAATTCACAAAATAATGAAAATTAATGATATAACTCTATTACGCACAAAAACACACACACACACCCTCACACACACAGTCCAACCACAAGCCGGAACAAAGAATAAAATTGCAAAAAATAATGTTAACATTAAAAATCAAACAATGTTAAATACAATGTTATATACAAAGTCAATTGAATACGATCAACAGAGCATAAAACACAGAAAACAAGCGCGCAGACAAACACGCGCAGCTCCAGTCTCAGAACCGGAGAATACCAAGGCAATTCACAATACAACCGAGGACCACAGTGACCCAGATACACCCCTTTTGAACTGAGCCTTACTCAGAGCAAAGAGATCCAGGCTCCTGAAAAATGAATTATACACTGAACAACTACGGTAGATGAATGCATTCTGAGCATAGTTAGTGGAACACGTGGACAATCCAAATAAGAAATTAGATCGAGTTCTGCGCGTAGGGCAACTAAATGTAACACGCTCTAAAATATTGGCCGAGTTCACCTCACCGTTCACAATCTTGTACAGGTATGACATATCCATCTCAGTTCTTCTATTCTCAAGGGTCGTCAGTCTGTGATGCCTAGCCGCAGGCCCATATTCAGTAAAGTACATACCAGTAATGTAATTGAGACTTTTTACAAACTTCCTTTGCACGCCCTCAATCCTGTCAATATAGGTGATATACTGGGGGTTCCAAACCACCGAGCAAAACTCCAGATGACTTCTCACAAAGGCGTAATAGAGTATCTTATATGTTAAGGGTGATTTAAATGGCTTACCAACTCTCAGGATGAATCCCATCATCCTATAAGCCTTCTCCAGGATATGGTCAACATGATCCCTGAAAAGTAGTTTCCTATCCATTATTACACCCAAGTCCCTAATGCTGTCACGTTTACCCAAAACCTGCCCCTCGATATTGTAATCAAATGAAATCGGTCGATCACTCCTAGAGAACGTAATTGAACAGCACTTTGAAGTATTCAAAAACAGTTGGTTTCTCTTACAGTATTCCGCAAGGCGGTCCAGATCCTGCTGCAGCTGAAGGCAATCCTGGGCACATACCACCCTCTTGTATATCTTTGTATCGTCCGCAAACAATAAGAACCGCGAATTCTGAAAACACGAGCCGATATCATTTACGTATAGGATAAATAAAAGCGGCCCCAGGTGAGACCCCTGCGGAATTCCAGACGTGCAACCGACGAATCCAGAAGCCGCTCCATCGACCACCACAGCCTGCGCCCGACCACACACGTACGATGCAAGCCACCGAAGAAGACCACCATAAACACCGTAACTCTCCAACTTATGCAGCAGAATCCTGTGGCTTATTTTATCAAAGGCTTTTGAGTAGTCTGTATAGACAACATCCACCTGCGCCCTCGTTCCCATTGAGCCAATGACAAAGTCGGTAAACTCCACTAAGTTCGACTCCACCGACCTCCCACCGACGAACCCATGCTGATTAGTGGTAATGAAAGAGGCACAGGCCGGCGCAATGTACCACACTTAACTTCTAATACACTACAAAAACTATTACTAACTCTTTTGTTCTCTGAATATACCTTTAAACATCACATGCAATAAATATGTGATGGAAAAACTGTAGATATTTTAGTTTTGTTACAAGAGTAGGTTTACTTTAATTTTATAATCTAATTTAAGATTTATATAATTAGTGGAATGATAAACTGAATTAAAGAAGATTGAGGTATTTGTCTTGAGTCTTCTTCCTCTTCTTCTTTCAGCCATCTCTCCACTGCTGGATATAGGCCTCTTCCATTTGTTTCTATTTTTCTCTATCTTGAGCTTTACGAGTCCATCTTCTACCCGCGACTGGGATAATATCGTCGGCCCATCTTTTCTGTGGCCGACCTACTGCTCTCTTTTTGCGCCACGGTCTCCATCTTAGAACTCTGGGAGTCCATCGCTCTGTCCCCTGTCTGGCAACATGACCTGTCTTGAGTAGTGAAAATTTATTTACTTTGTAAAAAAATAAAAATATATTCCAGGGAAACTATGTGCGTCCCAACTACGTCATACAGCATTTTGTCACCGTGAAGCTGTTGCTTTCTGATTTTGAAACGAAATTCAAATATGGAATCATCGAGCGTGTTCCATGGAATATTTTGAATTTCTCATTCTATCCTATATAATATGAGTAGTACCTATTCTATCCACACACACGTCATGTCATTGTAATCGTATCACAGCTGTCAAACAATTTATCAACCGCATTTTTAGTGTTACCATTGTGAAATATATTCTTTTTTTTTCTAAAGGTAGGACTAAAATCACTCGTAGACGAGTGGATAGCCGTAAAACATAATAGAATAACAAGTGGACAGGATTTGTGTATTTTCATATAAAGGAGACACCGAGTCATTTTGTATTTTTCTGAATGTTCCAATTAAAAGTATGCATACTGACATATCAAAAATTTCTAAAAACGGGAGACCTTGTATCTCGACAACCGTTACTAAATATGCTTTGGAACAAAATAGGGTAGATACATTGAAAATTTATCTAGGGAATAACCGTAAAAGATTTTTTTTATTCTGTACAAATTTCGAAACAAAAATTTGAAAAAAAAATTTCCGAATGACGGAAACTCGTTTTCCGAAAGTCGCGTAAGTAGATTTTTTTTTGTATTGATAATATCCATTAAAATCTAGGGAATGGCCGTAAATTTTTTTTACTAAAAGGAAATTAACACCAAAAAAATGAAAAAAAACGCTCTTTTTACCATTGTATCATGCAATCGTTCATGCAATTTTGAACTTTAATGCCGTGGTAAATGACCGTGACGTCATAGTTGTGTCTCGAGCCTAACTAATAATTAATTAGTTTAAGTAAGCATAACCTCAAACTGAGTAAAATTTCTGGAATTCCATATAAGATTCTCAATAATTATCTGTCATACCATAAAGATACGATTACTTATATGTGTGTGAAATTCAAAACGTATTCGTACCTACATCCATGGGCGTCATAAGGGGGGGCACGGGGGCAGCTGCCCCCCTGCAAGAGATTGGAATAGGTATATTTTTTCATACTAAATGATAAAACCTCACAAAAATCACATTATTACCGCACGTTTTCTCATCATATCAAAAATTTTCATGAAAATCCATCGAAATTCAGTTATTTCGGTGTTATTATTTTGAGGTGGTCGGTAGCCTGGTTGGTAACGCGCTCGACTGTTAATCCAGTGGGCTCGGGTTCAATCCCCGACCTACTCCACTTCACAACACAAGCTTTTAAGCTTTCTGTGATGTGTGCGAAGATGTATTTGGGTTTATTTCGATAAACCCAGATTCATTAAAAAAAAACATTAAAAAATTGCCTGCGGCGTCATTTTTTATTGCTTTTTAATAAAAGACATTTTTCACACATATCATTGTGCAAAAAAATATACACATTTTCAAATAAACCAAACCACATCATGACCCCCTTTCTTAATGAATCTGGGTTGTTGGAAAAAACCCAAATATCTACTTACATCTTTGTGTTCTTCACAGAAAGCTTAAAAGCTTGTGTCGTGAAGTGGAGTAAGCCGGGGATTGAACCCGACCTTATTCGCTATGTCTAAAAAAAATCGCTATTAACGCTTTTTTCAGGATATTTCAGATTTTAAAATTTTTGTTGCCCCCCGAGCTCGGAGGCTGGTGACGCCCATGCCTACATCTAATTAATTAGGGAAGTAAATTGTATGTAGTCCTCACTCCTCAACATAGGTAAGTACACATCTCCCCAACATTGCTTTATAAGGTGCTCTCACAAGGGCAATTTTTCGAGCAATATTTGCGGCAACTCATACAACTCGTGTTGAACAACATTATTTCGCAATATTTTATTGCAATTATTATACGGCAATATTTAAGAGAAGCGTCGGAAGACCTCCTAAAAGGTGGTCTGATGACCTAGTCCAACAAGCCGGAAGAACCTGGATGCGTAGGGGGAGAAACAGAGATGAGTGGAAGGAAATGGAAGAGGCCTACGTCCAGCAGTGGAGGGAGGAAGGCTGAGGAAGAAGAAGAAGAAGAAGAATATTTATAGCGAGATAACTTCATATATTTTTATTCAATTTCTTTTTTTTATTTCTTTTTCCTGGGGTTAACTGGAAGAAATCGCAGTTCTGCGATAAGTACGCCCTAGTGAACAACGATTTATAATCTGTACTATGTCATTTTTTTATGATAATATGTATTTCTTGTTCACTTAAAGATTAAATAAATAAATAAATATATTAAGTTCAGACGACAAAGAGAATTAACTCATGTTGGTGGCAGGAATTGCTGAATATCCGACCGGTTTGGAAGTTTTTGTCAATTTAGTCAACCGCTTTTTCTTGATGGATTTTTAAAAAAGGTCTAGTTTAGTTATATAATTAAGATTAATGAATGCCAAAGTATGCCCTATTCATGTCGAAAACACGAAATTCTCATTATTCTCGTAAAAATCACGAAATTCGCGAATATTATCGTGATATCGCGATCGCGACATTCTCCGGCACATAACATGTTGGCGTAAATCAAATCGTGTTTATTCAATTACCCACCCTGTGTGTAAACACCACGCGTAGGTTCTTGTCTTATCATCTTACACTCCAACTCAACCACCACATTCTCCACATCCTCAATCTCCTCATTCGCAAATTCCTAGAATAGCGACACACAGCCTAAATAAATATTAAGTACGTACTTAAATATAATAAATAAATAAAATAAATAAAACTTTATTGGCCAGAAAATATATGTAACAACAAAAACAAAACAAGATAATACAGTGTGCCAAAAGGCGGACTTATTGCAAAAGCAATATCTTACAGTCAACCCGAGTCTTAATCTTGTAAAGAAAACAACGTGGGTAATGCGTAATGAGTATACAAAGATTTTTTATATTATCTTTAAGAGTTCGCAATGTTCGCATACTGACATTTCAAAAATTTCAAAAGCTTTTTTTCTCTCTCTTATTTATTCTCTCAAGATCTCCATTTTAAGATTTTTGGGGTCCATCTTGTGGAGTTTTGTCTTGTGACATGTCCCGCCCATTGCCACTTCGGACTTGCTACGCGATCCATGGCCTCGTTAGCTCGTTAGAGTATATGTGTTCTGTGTCCATGGCGTCTGCTACTTTGGTTCTGTACTGAAACTTTCTAAAGGTTTCTCACCCGAAACACGCAGATAAAATGCACACGAAAAACGCCCTTATGTATATCGCCATAAGGGTCATTTTCCATAAATATTTTATCTGCGTGTTTTGGGTGAGAAAGCTTACAAAGTACCCCCCCTGTTCCTAATTTCCTTGGTCCTACACTCATACCCTACTAATAATAATTTTTAAAAGATCTTTGCAACATTCGCACTTATTAATTGATGCCACCTATGCAGAATTTAATTATTTATTTTTACTCATAATTTGAGTTACATTTCGTTTGCGCCGAGCCTGTTTCTTTTTTACATACTAAATGAGCATTCTCCTTTCTTGTTAAAAAGGTGATGTGGTATACACCAGTGGCGTATATAGTCAAACAATGATGTGCCATCTGCTATAGAAAGATCCCAGGTTCATCACTTTACCCATTTTTAAAAAAAAATTCGTCCGCAATGCTTCTTTTTTTGTTGCATTTTTAACGCGATAATATATGCCAACCTAAAATATAACCTTTCTCACTCACCTTCACGAAAAAATTTCGTCTGCGGCGCTATTACTGTTTTTTTTACCGCGTCTATGTTAAAATTTTACTTGCCTTCCCCAGTAGTTTCTTCGCCCCTCCCCCTCCCCCCCCCCGAAATGAAAACCTATATATTTCACTGGTATACACGTTACTTTTTTTATATCCAGATGTATATTACGTATTTATTTATTTTTATTAAATGTTTTTATATATATTATTTATATTTATGTGTGTATATTTATATGTATAAATTATATATGTGAATCTTTATATTTACTTACTTTATTATTATAGTATTTAAGTTTTTCTTTCTTTTCTCGGGTTGACTGTAAGATATTGCTTTTGCAATAAATTCGCCTTTTGGCACACTAAAATTGTCTTGTTTTTGTAACTATGTATATTTTCTCTGGCCAATAAAGATTCATTTATTTATTTATTATATTAAATTTTTAAAAAAGATTCAACATTCGATATTTAAAACTCGACAGATCGTTAGACGGGTTCGTCTAATTGGACAGCATCTACAAGCAGCTAAACCATTAGCCAATCTTACATCCAGACATCTTGAAATCGATACCTCTGGAGGGAACGTTGTTTTATTTTATTCAGAGTCGACATGATTCAGATCAGTGTCGGTTTCTCTCACATCTTTGTTCACCTACCTCCCCCATATCATCGTACTTTCTCCCAATGCTCTTCACATCTTAGTTTAAATTCACGTTCATTCTAGTCATTACTCCCGTCTTACAGTCGCTCATATCTTTAATATACTCATTCCTTATCCTATCTTTCTCTGCTATAGATTTCCGAAAAAATAAATGCGAAAAACACCTCTGAATTTTTTTCCGAAAGACAGCAATTCGTTTCCCGAAGTCACAGAGAATAATTTTTGAATTGATAATATTAATTAAAATCTAGGTAATGACCGTAAAAGTATTTTGAATAAAGCGAAATTATAACAAAAAGTAAAAATAATACGTTACTTTTAACATTTTGTGATGGAATTTTGAACCTTAATGCCATACCGTGACCGTGACGTCATAGTTGGGTCCGTAGCTTTAAGTGTAAAGTGATCACACAAAACCAATAGACGATACTCATGGTCCATCCTTTGCTGTATATCTTTCAACATAACTGCTTCTTATTCCTTATGATGTCTCTTAGTCTATCTATCTATACCCTTACGCCTCGTCTCTTGCGGGGTAGGCAGAGAGGACAGTGCCAGATAGCCCTATCCTTACACACACCCTCTTAGCCTAGGTTAAGAGCCTTTTTTTGTAGTGTAAGACAGCGTAACTACACGCAAGTCCGTACGCGCAGTTATAGTAGTATTGGTGAGCGCACAATGAACAAGAATGCATACAGATGCGTTAGGCAGGTATATCCGTCCTTTCACGAACACTACAAAAAAGGTTCTTATATTCGCGAGACTTCTATACCATAGACTTTTATCCTCTTCAGTACTGAGGACCCGTGTGTGGACCTCAGGACTTGTTACAGGCTAGATGGAATCCAAATCTATAAAGAGGTCCACACACGGGGACCTTAGGACCGAAGAGGTTAAAGACGATCAGTCACACAATAGTGAATAGTGATCAAAAGTCCATCCTTTGCTGTATATCTTTCGAGATAACTGCTTATCATTCCTTATGCTGTAGTCCAAGAGCCCGCTGCTTAATTTATGACGTATCTGTTTTTTGATCGAAATGTGGTATAAATGATAGCTTACCAATAGGGTATTACATCGAACTAGGGTTGCCTATCAAAATCTTGCCGCAACCCCCCCTGCCCCCCCCCCCGAAAAGGTCCTTCTTCGCGGTTTTTCGCATTTTATAGGAATATGGTATGAGATAGGAGGAAGTAGTCAACGACAAAAATAATCCTTGCTAAATTCTCTACAAAAAATGTTAAGTTAATTTTTTCGTAGAACTAGCAGTTTACCCGTAATGGCCGGTCCAAAACCGAAATTCATTCAAAATACTAAAAAAATGTATTTAAACTAAATTTGTTGAAAATTGATAAGAGCTACAGGAAAATAGTCAGAAAACGAATTAATTACCATAGTCTTAGCTACAAAACGAGCTATAACTTATGTTCATATATCTAATAATTTCGGAGTTATTGCAATAAAACTCAGTGACGAAAATTCTTAAAATTTAGTTTTTCATAAAATAACCAGTGAGCCAAATTTTTTTTTCCATAAAATGTTAGTAATAGTGGGTGGAAGAACGCGAAAGAAAAAAAAAAAACTTTTTTTTTTTATTTTTTCAAAAAATATCCTGTTTTTTGACCGGTCATTACGGGTAAACTACTAGTCCTATGAAAAAATTGACTTTACGTTTTTTATAGAGAATTTAGCAAGGATTATTTTTGTCATTGACTACTTTCTCCTATCTCTTACCATATTCCTATAAAATGCGAAAAACCGCGAAGAGGGACCTTTTCGGGGGGGGGGGCAGGGGGGGTTGCGGCAAGATTTTGATAGGTAACCCTAGTGCGATGTAATACCCTATTGGTAAGCTATCATTTATACCACATTTCGATCAAAAAACAGATACGTCATAAATTAAGCAGCGGGCTCTCGGACTACTGTCTCCTAGTGCTTTTCCGCATACATATCTATGTAGTCAAGTCATGTAAAATATAGAGACAATAATACATCAATATTGTAGGTAAATAGGAAACCTAATAGTTTCGGCAAATATATCGTCATTACTGCAGAGATATCTTGTTTCTCCTACACCCTTGAGGGGATGGGAGAGAGGATTACAGTGTCACACATTATATAAACGATAAATTACATTACTGGAAATACGTTCAATATTATATTGAACGTGCCATACGAACGATACAATCTTCTTTTACGTTACGTCTGTGGGGGTTGGTTGGTAATGAAAGCCGTATGCCCAATCTCGCCAACTTTTACCTAGGAAGGAGAGCCCTAAGAAATTTCCATACAATGTACAGAGGTAATATTCTATTTATTGATTAGAGAGACACGTGCAACAGCCTCCACCACAGCCTGAATCCATAAGAAATGCAACATGAATCTCACCTACGTTGTAGGTGCCCAAATATCTCCGCCCAGACTAGGTGAGTTGCGTGTTGCATTTCATATGGATTTAGGCTGTGGTTTAAATGGAACCTGATGTTCTTTATTCAATAAATACAATATTATCTCCGTTTTTGTATGGAAATTTCTTAGGGCTCTCCTTCCTAGGTTAAAGTTGGTGGGATTGGGCATATGTCATCTAAAACCTTGTTATTAACGAGTCCACATTGTAACGAAACGTGCGTCGACTAAAGGAACATTTGGCTTTCTGAAATACACGACTCATTTTAAACTTTTCTATTATTATTCGTATTATATGTTATTTTGAATATTTGTTTTTATGTTGTCATTCTGCTGTTGTGTTGTGTGTTTGTAATTTGTAATTGTTTATTTTCCATTGTATGTATGTGTGTATGTATGTATATGTATGTATGTATATATGTATGTATTGTATTACTTTTGAGATCCTCCTCGGAACACGAGTAATATACTCATATCCGGGGAGTAACAAGATCATTGCTAATCATATTCTTACCATGTATTTAATAGTTGTAAATTGTAAATGTATTTTATGTTCAATAAATAAAAAATAATAATTATTATTATATCTCGACAACCGTTACTAGATATGCTCTAAAAATAGGGTAGATACATTGAACCTTTATCTAGGGAATGACCGTAAAATATTTTTTTTATATCTCGTATAGATTTCTCAAATTTTATTGGATAAAAAATTATTATTGGATAATAGGCAGGCAGTATAAATACCGATACGCCTATTTAGTGTCTTTCCAATCTGTTCTTAAACACATTATTTTTGTATCTGTCGAGATTTATCAGTCATCCCACGCGTAACATAGTGGAAATGTAACAGAGAGGATAGTTGGTAGTGTAATCACACATAATGTTTCATCTTACAAGCAACGGTAGTTTAATTAGTGTAATGTGTACTGAATACCAACTTATATATCGTGAAGGAGCTATACTCGCGCTAATAACAACCAACACCGTATACTCCGAGTAATAGAGACTGAATATGATACCCTGCCTTGCATTAAGAGTAGTAGTTCTGATTTTATGATATGTTATAAAGGTCAGTCTTGTGGTTCAGAATTCAAGTTTGCGACCTCCGCACCCTTGTGTGTTTACTAGGGCGAGCCTAAAACCGTCGAAATTCCGGCCGTTTTTCAGTTTAATGATTATAACTTTTTACAGGTGAACCCTAGAGAAAAAAGACTCAAATAAGAATTAAAATTAATTGATTATTATTTATAATGATTAATTTTTATTTAGTCTTTTTTTCTCTAGGGTGCACCTCTAAAAAGTTATAATCCATAACCTGATAAACTGCCGGAATTTCGACGGTTTTAGGCTCGCCCTAGTAAACGCACAAGGGTGGGGAGGTCGCAAACTTGGATTCTGAACCACAAGACTGACCTTTATAACATATTAAAAAATCAGAACTACTACTCTTAATGCAAGCCGAAATCCTTTATAGTAATAGACTCGTAGCAACAGTAGCAATAATAAATCAAATGAAGGTTTGACACTCTGATTCCACATTACGACAGTTGTAATTTGTTACAGAATCCAATAAGTCTCACTCATATTATAACTCATGTACTAATATGTATTCAGTATCGTGTAAATAATTTCGTACAAGCATCTAAAAGCAATTTGCTAATTGCTAATTTAAGGGATTAGGCATAACACAACACAAAATATGCTGTACTTATACCATATACAATTATACATACATATACAAATCCTAGGAAATGTATACAATGCCGGGTCATGGCTGGCGCAGTTGGTTGACGCAGCAGTCTCTCAAGCCGGAGGTGCCAGGTTCAAACCCCGGCGGTGGCGACAAATTCCACACTTTGCAGTAGACATTGTGAAGAAGGCCGTGATGTAGTTTGGTTTATTTGAAAATGTACATATATAATTATATGTAAGTATAAGTATATGTCACCCTTGTGAGCAACGATTATGTCCATTTTTTTAAGTTTTTTATGTTCACATAAAGATTAAATAAATAAATATAATTTGCACAATATTATGTACAAAATACGCTTTCTATCAAAAGTAATGAAAAAATAGCGACGCAGGCAATTTTTTTGTGAAACAATTGTATTTTGATGGATATTTTATACTAATTTTACAAAATTTATGACATGGTGAGAAAATTTGCGGTAATAGTGTATTTTTTTGTGAGGTTTTATCATTAAGTATGAAAAAAATATATACCTATTCCAATCTCTAGGGGGTCATCCCCCCCTGCCCCCCTGACGACGCCCATGTTAGAGACTTGAGAGTGTTTAAGGGCAATTTATAATAATAGCCCATTCGATTGTGAGACATTTGAAGTTTTATATTGAAAAGAATTGTTCATAATAGGTTCTTAAGTTTCTATCATGTTAGATCTACTCGTTCCATATAAAAACTCTCGTCTTTGAAGTGTTTGCTATTGACATAAATGTTCTTACAAACAGCAATCAATTTTCACTACTAAATACTCCATTCTAATAAAGCCTATTGTACTTGCTTTACAAATAGTGTGTTTTCAAAGTAAAACCTTGAAATGCCTACTTGAAATTATTTTCAATCGTAAGTAGTCGATTCGAGTCAAATGACTCAGATAAAAGTCTCCATTGTCAACCCCGATACAGGTCATAACCTAGTGGGGTTGGCAATTACCTATATACCATACTGTGTACAGATATATTAATTTATTTATTTATTTATTCACGGCGCAAGCCTTTAACATTAATAATAATAATAACAAGTACAATTCAAGCAACAACAAAAATAAGTAAGTTAAGGTACATCTGAAACATTGACAAAAAATATAAAATATCAGATCAGATCAATACATGAGAAATGATTTCCAATGTATATATTATTTGTGTTATGTACGAGTATATGTTGAGAAGAATAAATAAATAAATATAATCAGACCTGCGACTCACGTATTTTAAAACGGTGGAGATTCACCAAAATGTTGGCCGTTACGTAAAGGTGCACTTATACGAGCAATTTTTCGAGCAATAATTGCGACAACTTGTACAAGTCGAATGCTTCTTCTCCACACCATATCCCATTTATTTGGGGTCGGCGCCTCGGATCCTCTCTCTCCATTTGCCCCGATCGAGGCAGTCTCCTGGAGTAGGCTCCAGGTGTTCCATGTCTCCTCTGATGGTTCCCTCAAGGGACTTTTTCGGGCTTATTCTTTTTCTTGGTCCTTCCATTGACCATAATCAGTTGAATTTACCTGAAACTACATTTTTCACATCTGTAGGACCCGGTAGAGGTCTAAAAGCACCCCAATATTGACACAATTTTGACAAAAGTTGGCTTGTAGCCTACCGCCATCTAACCTGCGAATGACTTAACAAAGTCGATGTCAGTGAACAAAAAATATGGTTGGTCTCACTAACTACTAATAGTCCAGTTTGTTGAGGGGAGCCCTTTCGGCGAACCTTAACTCTTCCCGTGAAAAAAAAAAACTTTTTTGTGCAAAAAACTGGATGACATAGGAGCTGGGGCTCCTGAAACATCCAGGGGTGGAGGTGGGTTTACCCTTAATGGTTTAAATAGTCCAGTAATACTAGATTCATGATAATAGGTTGTTGTAATATTCAGTTCCAAACGCCTGCGGGTTATTATGGATTTTTTTAGCTCATTGTAACATTTTATAACCATTTGTAACATCTGGTAACAAAAATAACAAGTTACTCATTATGTTGTAATATTAATAGTAATTTAAATTGCGGTTCGATGTCTGAAGCTAAAAAACATCGACATTCCATATAAATTTACTTCCTCATTCGTGTATTTGAAGCTACCGCTTTTTTCGAGCTATCTTAATTAAAGTTGAACAGACTTTTGATCTATTTTTTACTCATTTTTATTAGGTTCCCTTATGCCCTGTTCTTTTTTAATACAGGATATCAGTTTTTTAAAAGCAGATTATGATAACTAATGGAGAGAAAAATAAGTTCAATTCTGTATCTTAGTAGACTGTTGCCCAATCCCACCAACTTTTACCTAAGAAGGAGAGCCCTAAGAAATTTCCATACAAAACAGACATAATATTCTATTTATTGAATAAAGAACATCAGATTCCCGCATGCTCACAACCTAATTCCATATGAAATGCAACACGCCACTCACCTAGCCTGGGCGGAGATATTTGGGCACCTAACGTAGGTGAGTTGCGTGTAACAATTTGAATGGAATTAGGTTGTGAGCGTGCGGGAATCGCATGTTCTTTATTCAAATATTATCTCTGTTTTTGTTTGGAAATTTCTTAGGGCTCTCCTTCTTAGGAAGTTGGTGGGATTGGGCATGTGTGTTTTATTATTTTTTTTAAATTACGTCTTATTTTAGTTAGTACGCACTTAATTTGTTACAGAATTCACTGCAATTATATTTTAAATTTTATATACATATACATGCTATACCTACCTATTTTCTTTTAATTGAAAATCGATTTTTCTAATCATTTTTGTCGATGTTTTAAATTCGAATATTAAACATCACTAAATAAACATGAAAATACATATAATTTCATTTCATAATCCTTTGTAACGCTTAGATAATATTCCGTTTTCTAGAACGGACATTACGAGTAGGTAAACTTAGTTTTACGATGTCTATTAGCGAATGTAATGCAAACAAAGATGTTTACATACATGCAGCACTATTAAGGGGCGATATACTCTGAGTAAATATTAAAATATAATAAGAAAAAATATAAATAAGAAAGAGAGGACGGCCAAAGCAGTCCCTTGAGGAAGGTCCCTCCTCACACCCGAATAACACAGGCGCCAGTTAGGCGCCTTTTTATTCGCACTTACAGCCCAAAGTTACTCAGACGGCCCCAGGGTTAGCCAGAAGGGCACCCCCCAGCAACACCGTCCGGAATGACACCTTCAATATCCCTGCTACAAGGATGATAACAAATAATGAGCTACATTACATAATAACTTAGACTAATTATTAAATATACTAATTCCCTTGAGGAGACCAGCAGAGGGGACATGGATCACCTGGAGCTTTCTCCAGAAGACTGCTTTGATCGAAGCAGATGGAGAGAGAGGATTTGAGCCGCCGCGCGCCGACCCGAAATAAATGGGATATGGTGCAGAGAAGAGTATATTAAATATTATATTATCGCATCGTTATTTATAATCTTGTATGACATTTTAAGATCACCTGACTTTTACAGGACGCACGAAAAAATATCACAATGGTGGGGCCTATTCTACAAGCCTGAGATCGTACGTGTAGTTATTAAATTATACTATAACTAAAAACGAACATTTTCAAATTTCCCTTCTTTAAACCCTTTTCTCAGAATACACAGTAGGTTCAATAGTTTTTTAACAAATTTTTCCACATTTTAAGAGTATGCATACCGACATTTCAAAAATTTCTATAAACGGGAGACCTTCTATCTCGACAACCGTTACTAAATATGCTTTGGAACAAAATAGGGTAGATGCATTTAACCTTTATCTAGGGAATAACCGTAAAAGATTTTTTATATCTTGTATAGATTTCTCAAAAAAAAAAATAGAAAGACACCTCTGATCTTTTTTCCGAAAGACGGAAACTCGTTTTCCCAAAGTCGCGGAGTAAAATTTCTTTTTTGTACTGATAATATGCATTAGAATCTAGGGAATAACCGTTAAAGTTTTTTGATAGACGCAAAATTAACCCCAAAAAATGGAAAAATGCTATTTTTACCATTTTATTATGCGATTGTCACGCGATTTTGAACCTTAATGCCGTGGGAAAAGACTGTGACGTCATTCTTGGTGCCATGCCCTTAAGAAACGAAATTCATACATTGTGTAAACTAAAGCGCAATTGTCTTTTAAGGTGCGCTTGAACGAGCAATTTTTGGAGCAATAATTGCGGCAACTCGTACAAATCGTATTGATTGACATTATTTCGCAATATACAGCAATTATTTCGGCAATATTTAAAGCAAGACAATAATATTTCCTGCAAACGAGAAAAGAATAGACAATAATTTCCAAACCGATTGGATATTCAGCAATTCGTGTCGCCGACATCATGATAATTCTCTTTCTCGTTTGTACGCAATATCTCGCTTTGAATATTGCCGAAGTAATTGCTATATATTGCGAAATAATGTTAATCAATACGATTTGTACAAGTTGCCGCAATTATTGCTTGAAAAATTGCTCGTGTAAGCGCATCTTTAGGTGTATTGGCAACCGTCAATCGGTGTGACGAAGATCAATTGTTGTTTTTCCATTGCTGGGATCATTTTTAATGCATTTTCTAATCCTTCCAAGAAAGACAAATTCGCAATGTAAGAAAAAACGTAGGATTGTAAAAGGGTGGGTCTACTGTGGTAGGGTTATTGTACATTCAATGACCCTCGCTGACATTTTCTGGCCATTAATCACCAGAGATTCTCATCCTTCCTTCGTCTTTCTCAAGGTGACACAATCAGAAGGCACCAGCTTACATAATCCAAGTTTTCTCCTCCTGAATAGACAATTGTTAAGGTGTGGGGATACAGGTAGAAAACCCACGTCCTAAGATGATAATAAATGGGATGAAAAGTGTCTTTCATCTTTATTAAAAGACATTAATAACTTGTAAATATTTGATTAAAAATATACGTGCTCTATGTGTGGAGTATCCTGATGTACGTCACTGAGACGTGGTGCCTATCTGAAAGAGATAAAAAAAGACTGGAAGCCTTTGAGATGTGGTCATATAGGAGAATTTTAGGAATTTCTTGGAGGGATCACATAACGAACGAAGAAGTTCTCAACAAAATCAAAGGAGGAAGACACCTGCTCAATGCAATAGCAGAAAGACGTGCCAGATGGATCGGCCACATAGTGCGTTAAGGAGGGTCTCCTATTTGAATTAGTTGAAGAAATGAACGAGGGGACAAACTACAGACGACGACCGAGGAAAGAATACCTGGACGACCTGTGCCAGGATATGGGCTTCGACTCATATAAAAAGTTAAAAAGAATAGGGCAGTCTGAGTGGAGAAGGAGACATGGGGCATTGCAGATGACAAATGGACGCAACATCTCGTATTCTGGCGTCCTAATACTACTGAGAGAAACCCTGGACGACCCTTTAGCGTATATTATATATTTTTTGACTCTGGAGAAGGCTTATCCAGTCTGACACGGAATCGTTGTATCATTCAGTATACACAATTGGTGAAAGTTTCGGAGTTCTAGATAGTCTGGAAATGGGTTAAAATAGGATTGTCAGATTTGCAGATAACGACAACGCCAAGTGAAGCTAAATGAAAACGTGTAAAAAATATGAATGAAAAATCCGTAGAATGAAAGTTAACAAGCTTAGATGGTTTGGACGTGTGGAGAGAATGAATGAGGACATGATTTACAAAAAAATGTGAGGTGTGAGGAAGCTCACTTCTCCGAGACCGTTCATGTCGACCAGATCCTCAATGACGGACGCGTTTTGAGCAAAAGAAATCGCAGGGCATGTATGACAAATTACATAAATGTGAGGGAAGGCCCTCTCTGTCTTTCCAGCAAGGGACACACTGTGAGGAGATAGATAGAAAATGTGAAAGTTCACTAAGATGGACTTATTTCAAGCCGTGATTTTTTTTCAGTAAATCTCTGAAAGAAATAGATTATTGGACATATTGATGGTAAATCCATTATTTTTTGTGTAGTGGGATGATTTTGCGTTATTTTTTCCAAAGGAAATAAAATCCTTTTGTTGAAAATAGGGTTCAGATTGGATATAGGACGTTAATCGAGCGAACGCTTTCTGTTATGATGAAAAAAATATCAATCATTGTCTCTGGCAGAAGTACGTCAATAAAAGTGGACATAGGACAAACTGTAATAAAATGTGATTGAGGAAGGACTAATTTCATGATATATACTCAATGTTACTGCTAAAGTCCAAAAACAGGCATTAATTTTACTCCCTGTTCGTTCGTGCGCCTCGACTTTTACAAGTTTTTACTTCCGTTAATCCGTTGATTTTCTTTTTGTGCGCATATTTATTTATTTATTCAGGCACACAAACAGACATCACCCACACATAAACAGAAATTAAACAAAAAACAATACAGATCAAGTTCAAGTAATGCCCTATTACATGTGTACACAACTAGTCAATACAGATAAAACAATACTAATAATGAGAATTCAGGTAATTCGAGAAATTATATGTCAACAGTCAGTGCAAAAAGAAAAACAAAATGAAGTCAAGGTAATAACAATATGTAGTCAAAACAGTGTTATCTTATGCAATCGGTTTTTCTACCGCTCCCTGACAACTTAGAGAACTATGTAAAACATTGCAAACGTACGTAAACTCAGTGACAATACAATTCTATGACAAATTGGATCCGCTTTCTCTAGAGACAAAAAAGTGGTAAAGCGTTTCAGGGGGATCCAAGGGTCGTGTGAGGTCATGTGTGGTATCGTATAAAAGGGCGTTGGAAAATAAATCCAGATCGTAAGTCAGATTTTTCCGGCTCAACTCTTGGAAGACACCGAGCGATCGAAAGGATCCAGTCACCGCATACCGCCGTGTTTGGCATCTCACGAAAGTGCTTCACGAGCAGAACTCATATCTCTTTACATATTTAGATTCTGTTTATTCTTGTTGGATTCTGTTGGACTGAAGGAAAGACCTTGAAAAACAGTTCTAGGATGTCAAGTCATAAATTTTGTTTTTAATAAAAAAAAACTATTGTATTTTTTTTTAAATTGTCTGATTTTCATACTTTATCTGCAACGTCAGGTCTAGATAACAATAATAAGAATGGGTAATACGAGGATCTTAGTCTCTCACCACAGATATTCAATCTTGATTTCTTCTTATTGTCCGGCTACTCCATTAGATCGAATAAACAGGAATCTATTGTTGTTCATTAGACAATACGTAGGCGAGATACAAAAGTATTGGAAAACTACAGTGGACTGACTGTTAACAGGCCGGCATGTAATTCAATTTGATATTAGCAATATATTTACTTTTCTTTTTTCATTTTTCAAGTTTTGTTTTCCATATAACTTTTTTAAAACAAAAACAAGCACATACTTGTGCCACGCTTTTATTTAACTTCATCTGTCGTTGTTATTGTGGTTGTCTGAGTCTACATTTTCCTTTTCAAATTTTAATAACTTCATAATATCCCAGCACCTAAAATTTTGCACACATATTTACTTTAGGTGACAGTTAAAAATTATATAAGTAGTAGGTAAGTACTTTTGTCAATTGTTAAATTCTAATTAATTTAATTGTTACATCCAATGGCGCGCTCCGATTGGTTGATAGCTAGATGAATTGTTCGCTTGTTAATCTGATGGGTTGTTTTTTACAGCATCTACCTAACTTGATTGGTCAGAATTAATGAAAATGTAGACTCAGGCACCGACAACAACTACAACAAATGAAGTTAAATAAAATAATGGTAAAAAAGGGAGTATTCAACTAATACCTCATCGGGAATTTCGATGCCACTTGCCTGATGAAGTGCAATAAACTTTACTAATCCTCTAATTCCATAGACGGCTCGTGAGCAATAGTATTATTTTTAGTCGAATTTAAATTACGGAGATTTCCATCTTCACCTGAATTCTGTACAACCATCAATATCTATAGGAGAATAAAACAATAAGTGAAGTGTAAACAATAAATTCCACGTAACTTGTATCAGCGTGCATTATGCAGGTAGTATTAACAAAAATTGCCAAGTAAATAAACTGTATAATATTTTTTTCTGCGTCCCTGCACATCTCTTAGTCCCAGGTACCTAGGGCGTTGAATCTCCCGATTTATACTCCGAATTCATAAAAATACTACCTATATAAAATATTTTTTGATTATTCTTAGGTATATTCGGTACTTATTTTTTTATTCATTTCCTATGTCAATAAAAAAAGGCAGGTGTATTCGCAAAACGAAAATATTAACAAAACAAAACATATTATTTTAATATTTGTTCTGCCTTTCACAAAGTAAATATACCTGCTATCAAAGAGATTACATATTAAGTACTAGAGATCTGATTCTATGTATTTTCAATAGAACGGAAGTGACGCAATTTCACGAATGGCACTTTTTGATATTTTAGAGTCGCAAAGCTCACACTATTAAGGGCTTGACACCAGGAATGACGTCACCGTCTTTTCCCACGGCATTACGGTTCAAAATCGCGTGACAATTGCATGATAAAATGGTAAAAATAGCGTTTTTTTTTCATTTTTTGGGGTTAATTTTGCGTCTATCAAAAAACTTTTACGGTTATTCCCTAGATTTTAATGCATACTATCAGTACAAGAAAAAAAAATTACTCCGCGACTTTCGGGAAACGAGTTTCCGTCTTTCGGAAAAAAAGTCAGAGGTGTTTTTAAATATTTATTTTGAGAAATCTATACAAGATATAAAAAATCTTTTACGGTTATTCCCTAGATAAAGGTTCAATGCATCTACCCTATTTTGTTACAAAGCAAATTTAGTAACGGTTGTCGAGATAGAAGGTCTCCCGTTTTTAGAAATTTTTGAAATGTCGGTATGCATACTCTTAACAAGATATCATTCATAAAAACTAAAGCATCTTTAAAACTATCGTTTTAGTCCTAAATAACGTTAAAACTAATACGGTTTTTAACTATGAGAACAAAATTTCGAAACGGTTGCCCACAAACTGTCAAAATTTTCCATACGATTTGACAGTTTGTGGGCACAAGTTTTATTACACTTCTAGCATTGAGTACTCTGTCTAGGTAGTACTCAATATATTATGTCGCTGCCTGCTATATACATTCACAAAGTAAATATAGCTGCTATATGATGAATGAATAAAAGAAATATTTGCCAAGGGCGGAAGATTACTTTCCGATTCGGAGGTGGGCGGTTTTTTTCAGAAGAAAACAGAATCCAATGATTACTTTTTACTTGATTAGTTTGGCCAAAATTTATGCTTTTGATATTGGTTTATCAGTTTTTTATACGCGAAGGCAGGACTTTCTATCACATTTCTCAGTTCAGAAAAGTGAACGTATTGTCATTCATGATTGATATTATATAAACTCATCAGCCTAATACTGGGAAACATTCACCTATCCAGATATCATATACTGTATCAAAGTACTATACTACTCAGATATACTGCTCTATATACACATACAGTATTATGATGTAGTGCAGTGTACATATTATCATTCATGATTGATATATAAACTCATCAGCCTAATACTGGGAAACATTCACCTATCCAGATATCATATACTGTATCAAAGTACTATACTACTCAGATATACTGCTCTATATACACATACAGTATTATGATGTAGTGCAGTGTACATATTATCATTCATGATTGATATATAAACTCATCAGCCTAATACTGGGAAACATTCACCTATCCAGATATCTCAGGATTAGGCTCAGATATACTGCTCTATATAAAATACAAGCTGAGTGCCTGAAATATCAGTAAGTATTTAGGTATTTAGAAATCTTCTTACAATATTGTATGTAAAAAAAATCCATATGAACTACTGAAGAATAAGCTACTAATTTTTTGCCTACGTTTGCATTTTTATGTGCAAATTTTCTGGAAAATTACGTTTATTTGAATTTTTGATTAACGATTTTGACACCTGTAGCTGAGAATGCAAAATAGTTTTTATTTCAACTAGTTCTACAATCTTTCCATCAGGATAGGTATGTATGATCACTTTGCTTTACACATCCATCTGCTGTGGCCGGGAATCGAACCCATTCCTCTTTTATTTTACCTGCTAATTCTCTTTATTTACGAATTTATTTTCTAGTATTAAATTTTTTCCTCGACAGAGACGAGAGGCATCATCATCCACATAATGAAGCGTTTTGTGAACTCCCTTGGGCAGGAATCAGGATGGGTGTTCCGACGCTTGCGAGTCGGCTTTGGCTGGCTTAAGTGATCACTTTCGAATCGGAACACCCATCCTGATTTCTCCCTTCTCCTCAATAGGTACAGATAAATCCGGTTCCATACCTAAATAATTTAAGTATATCTCAAATCATATTTTCTTTATAGTTGTGGAGTTCACTGTATTTTATATGTTCGTAGTTAATCTGTATGAAATTTAGTTTCTTCCATGATATACAGAGGTGTTCAAATTATTAGACTAAAAACAGCTTATTCGACATTATAATGATTTGGCAGTATTTTAGTTTGTACATTATTTCGAATTTAATAATTTGTATGCATTCCGTTGACATTTATATTTATAAGCATGTTTATTCTTGTAGACATTGATTCTACTAAACTTCTGCACACTTTTTTTATATCTTCGTATTACATGTATTTGGAGGAAAACCACAACTGCTTCTCAGGAAATAGCCCAATCATGAAACTGATTGAGAATTTGTGAGCCATGGTTAAACATAAAAATTAAAAAATGACATTAACCACATAAGTGCTCATAGTAAAAAAGTTCAAAAATCTGGCACCATGACGATGATATAAAAAAACAAAAAAACTGTAAAAAAGGTACATATATACTTAGAAATGTCAAAGGGAGAAGCACAAAGTATTAAGTTCAAATCGTCTATTAAAATATTGTATTTATTCATAAATGAAGTCATTATTTACTGAAAAAATATTTTAGTCTAATAATTTGAACACCTCTGTAACACATATCATAACATGATAATACATATATCAATACAACACAGGTATAAGTTACCCATACCTCCACATCTCTTCCAGAGATAGTTCTCGCAAGTATTCCGTATTCTGGAACTTCCAGTTAACTTCTCCCCTTTTCCTCCCACCGTTCCCCCTTCCTCTCCACCCCCCACATCACTTCCTGAATCAACTTGGAGTACAAGTATCCAATTTCCAGTAAGAAAGTCTCATACACGTCGCCATATTATTATATCGTCATATAGAATATCAAAGTCTTAACTATGTAACAAATTTTGAAATTTTTACTTTTTTGGTAAAAATATTTGCAACCAACATAATCTATGAAAACAGTTAATAAAACCACCCTAAAGTGGTGTAGTTTTTTGTAAATAAGAGACTAATATGGTATTTCATACTTTTTCACGGATTTAAATTTCTGTTGCGTAGCAAAACGCGCAGGGTACAGCTAGTTTATTATAAATCAACAACATGTTTGACATTGTTTCTTGGTTTTTCGGGTGAACCGTGTATAGATAAACTTGAAGAGGAAGACACCAGTAGGAGTGTCGAAATGTCGATCAAGTTTATCTTCACACTATTCACCCGAAATACCAAGAAACAATGTCAATCGCACACCGTGAAAACCTTCAACGTTTACCAACAACATGTTTGATCACGTTTATGTATTATTTTAATCAGCCGCCTAAAGATGGCATCCCACGCTGCGTAATATCACGGACCGTAGGAAGACACCTTAAGCTATGCACTGTAGTTATTTTCTTGGAGTCTGTAATAATATATGTAGGTATTTCGTATGTATTTTGCTTTGCAATAATTTTAAATTGAGTTTTCTATTATACATTTTCTTTTTAATCAAAATGTTAATACTATACATATTACTTATAACTAGCTGAATCACCCGTGTTTCGCGACGGTAATTTTGGTTGGTGAAGTAGAACAATTGCAATGTTCGATTAATTTTAACGTCTACAGAGGTGCATTTAAAAAACTAAAAAAAGAATTAAAAATATGGGTTGCGGAGTTGTGATGGCTATGAGAAATTATGGTACTGTTATTTAGTGATAAGTACTAAAATATGTATTAGATTTATAAGATAGAATAAGAGAATATACTGCCAACAAACTGCTTTGCAGTTTGGCAAATATTGATTAACTATTTTTTTGTAATTTTTATATGTATAATAAACCATTAAAAAAAATTAAGAACTATTAGCCAAGACTGTAAATTTCGGAGTATGCATAATTTATTCAAAAAGAAGGTTTAAGTTTAATATCGAAACATAATAACTAATACGAGTATGTCTATGCAGTATTTAAATACTCATTTTTACCTATCATTTGAATTAAGTACATATCGTTTCCGCCTTGCCTGAGATTTTTTTTTTGAGAAATTTGGAAGTCATAACGACATCTATTTATTTTTCTACAGCAGGACACACAGATAATAAGAATTTTATTACATAAATCATTTCTATCTATTTCTATGTTTATGTTGCATGCAACCAAAATCTATCTACTTAGTTTAAATCGCATAGCCATAAATATTTTACTAAATGTATTTTGGCACATTTGTGTAAAGATATAGATAAAAAGTACCTAAGTAAATATATAATTCTTTTTTTTTGTTCTATGTGTGTGACTGTGGATGTCAAAATATAGGGTAAATAATTATAGTCACGCTATACGTAAACATGATGTTTAAAATTGTCTGGGTTCATGATTAGTTAGGTAGACAGTGTTTCTTTCATAGACAAATTGCTCCGGGGGGCATTTTTGTTTCAGGGCGAAGCGGGGTAGGGGGGGCGTTTGGTCTACTCCGGGGGGGACGCCCCGACAATTAGTCATTATTAATTGAAATTATATAATAAACCTTTTTCTCCTGGAGGGGGCCAGGGCTGCTCCGGGGGAGGGGGGCAGAAACACTGTAGGTAGAAAACATTTTATACTATTTTATCTTCCTTCTGTCCTCCACTGCTGGATATAAATAAGCTTCTTCTATACCCTTCCATTTCTTTCTATCGTTTACTATATCTATGCTATGCTATGTCGTCAGTCCATCTTTTTTGAGGTCTTCCGACACCTCTCTTATTTTCCCAAGGTGTCCATCATAAAAATTTTGGGGTCAATCTTGTGGGATCTTGTCTCGCAACGTGTCCCGCCCATTGCCATTTCAGACTTGCTACGTAATCCATGACGTCTGCTACTCTGGTTTTATTCTGCTATGCTATACTAGTAAATTTTGTATTATATTTAAACTAAATCAAAATAAAGTAAATACTACAGATAGATCTGCTGAAAAATAATATGAGTGGATTTCAAAGAGAATTTAATTTAAGTTGGGTTCGAATTTATCGTACGATACAATTTTTATTTCGTTTTGTATTTCAGAAAAATATAATATTTATAATATAATGTTTTATTCTATTATGTACCACTGCGTTTGCGCCGTTTATAGATATATCTATAGGGCTGCTAATCGAAATGAAAAAACATCGACTTCTTCGATGCTTATGAAGTTTAATATAAATGAATGAATGAAAATTATTTTTCCAGATACACAACATATAACATACAAAAAACAATTAATTTTGATATACACATATATTAACATAAATAAATCAAAATGGTCCGACATGTCGGTGCAACCTGGATGCAGTCTGCACAGGACATGACAACATGGAGGCAGATGGAGGAGGCCTTCGTCCAGGAGTGGACGGGATAGGCTGATGAAGAAGAAGAAGAAGAAATCAAAATATGCCATGTGGCACTAGTCGCTCAACTATCTGGAAATATTTTACTGCCTCACTAGACCGGAGTCTGTTCTAAGGCAGTAGACGCCAAATCAATTTGTGACGGAAGTATAATGTTGCAACAGCAATCATTAAAATCTATTTCACTAATAATCAGATAACTTTTAATTCTACCTGAAGTGAATCAGGTATACTTAGTTACTTCTTCTTCTTCGGCAGCCACCTAGGTCCATTGTTGGACATAGGCCTCCCCTTTGATGACAATTTTCATCCTTGCTTGAACTCAATATCGTTTTCCTTCTTTAAATATTATCGAAACAATCGCTCGATATTGTCCGCTCCATCAATTGTCCCCTGTTGATAAATATTAGTTGTCGAACAATTATCGCTCGAAAATTACCCGTGTAAGGCCACCTTTAGAGAGTTTCATAATGTGTGCCTAGTGTATATGATAGCAGAGATTTGCCTACGCGCAAAACGTAGGTACTTATATAGTTTATTATTATTTGTAAAAAAAAACTGTAATTCTGTACACAAAGTCACAAACCACTGCCACCTAGACACTCTTTCTCTAGCCATGCTATAGAAATTTTAGACCACTTCGTTTTAAGCGGCGTTGCCATCACCGTCGCTAAGGAAATGTATGGAATAACAGTCCCTTAACAACGAGTATGACAGACCACGTATTATATTCTGTTACGAAATTTGACAGGAGTAGTAGTCCTGTTTGATCATTTTGCTATGTTGCCAACTGTTACAGCACGGCTAGAGTACCTACTCCAGGAGGCGGTGCATAAGCCCAAATACTTTCCTGCACACTTCACAGTTTTCTTCGTATTTCATTCACAATATTTTTTCGATGTTCGCTAAAAAAGCATCGTAATATTTTTCCATCCCTACCTGTCATAACTTCCACTTAACTTTTCGTATTATTGATTTTAAGCATCGTTCGAATGTAAATATTTTGATGAATGTTATTATGATTGGAAGGGGGGGGGGGGAGGGAGGGAGAGTACCCAGGTCGTACAGTAACTTTCAAGTAGAAGAGTAAACTTCGCCAAGTACCTGAGTTCCACAGGTGTACCTACCTCCTGTAAACTTCCAGTCTCCTAATAGTGATGTAGAATTAATGTATTATTTCGCATTCGCAAATTGACGAAATTTTGCGAATTTCCACATTCGCGGAAAATGTTCGAATGTGTTCATTAATTTTCTAGTATTTTTTTTGTAATATAGATTCCTGTGACGTCCTAGGGTTGTAGAATAGGCCCTCATGGCTTTCTGATATTTTATCGAATGTCAGATTTTCGTAAAACTCCCATAAGACAATTCACAAATTTTTCAGTAGTGAGGTTTGCCACCAATTGTGAAAAGGTCAAAAACTCGTAAAACACGAAAATTGTGCTATTCACAAAGAACGAAATTCGCAAATTTCCTTTGGGATCGAGAAATTATCCAGTCTTTTCAGAGTTCCAAGGCAGTAAATGAACCATATGCAAAATATGAAAAAAAAAAAAAAAAGGAAATTCGCGAATGTATAAAACATCTCGTTACAATACTAAATTATGAAGTTCTCTTCCCGCTGATTCTCCTTTTTCTTCACATTCCCACATCCCGGATCTGCTTGTAACTTCGAACCTCTCCAGTAACTCATAGAAGTCATAGATAAATATTGAACCAACATCTTATTCTAGGAATGCTATCAATATTTTCACAAGTTACAGTCAATAGTATTAATCCAGGCATTGTGTATTCATCCCAGATCGACTATTGATAACATGCTTAGGTCCTTTTGTTCAGCAGGTATCGTATTCTGAATAGTATTTTGCATAATACAGTATAATTTGTTTTAAATAATAACAGTTCAACTGGAATTTCAATATGTATATTAAGGGATCTTAATATAATTCTGGTTGCCATAGTTAGACACACAAAAGGCAGGATCGAATCAAAGGTTCTTTATCTATAGTGAATAAATAGTGCAGGTTAGAGACTAGAGATTTCGCGTTCGGGATAAAAAAAAATATTCGCGAATTTCGTGATTTCTACCAGAAAAACGCGAAGTTTACTGTTTTCTTGAAGTTACAGACACACGCACACACATACGCACACACTCAATCGTACACTATTATCTACATAGATATATACTCGTGTTATATAACTTTTTTTAAAGGATTTGGGCTTGCATCCACAAACCAAATAGGTACTTACTTATTTATTTAATCTTTAAGTAAACAACAAATACATATAAATATTAAAAAAAATGGACATAGATCAGGTTATAAATCGTTGTTCACTAGGTTTGTAACTTATCGCAGAACTGCGATTTCTTCTGCACTTCTCCTGAACACTTTGTACTAGGCTAAAAAAACCTGTATCGCAAAGTGTGGAATACATCGCCAGCGCCGGGGTTTGAACCCGGCGCCTCCCCAACCAACTGCGACGCTAAAACGTGAAATTAAAATTCGCCTATGGTTTCAACTTGACTTCATTTATTTATTTGCTTACGGCTAAGCCTTATGTTCTTACGCCTTAAGGGATGTTTATGTTAAGCATGCATTCTTGTTATTTTTGGTGACATAAACAGGCAGGATCCACCGAGATACTAACACCAGTGGCATATATAGGGGGGCCGAGCCCCCCCCCCCCCTAAATGTCAAACAATGATGTGCCATCTCCTATAGAAAGATTCCAGGTTCATCACTTCACCCATTTTTCAAAAAAATTGCGCCTGGGGCGCTTCTTTTTTTTTTTGCATTTTTACAGCACTTACAATGCCAACCTAAAACACAACCTCTCTCGCTCACCTTCACGAAAATTTCTGCGGCACTATTAGTGATTTTTTACTACGTCTATGTTAAAATATTCATTGCCTTCCCCAGGAGTTCCCCCCCCCCCCCACCCCCCGAAATGAAAACTTATATACGCCACTGACTAACACCCAATATCACCTACGTAATATGTAGTAGGTACAATGATAATAAGATGGTGACAGATTATTTGAATAGATATTATCCTGTCAATTCTAGTATCTAGCATCTAGCTGTTCCTAATCATAATATTATACTATCTAGGCAAGATTCTAGCTCCAAATATACGTGATATTATCATAATAATAATGTTCCTCCTAAATGTGACTGTTAAATTATATTACTGCTACTTTTTAAAATACAAAATAACAGCTCTGTTAAGTGTAAAGTGATCACATTAAGCCAGCCGACGATCAGTTATGAGCCTGATGGAAGGTCCATCCTTTGCTGTGTATCTGTTGAGATATAACTACTTGTTATATTCAACTACGACATGCAGAAAATCCCGATGGTCTCACAAAAATATAAAATTGTGATTCCAAAATAATCTAAAGTATATTTATTGAAAATTCATATAAAAATTATGCAGCGAAGGGTGGACTTTCCATGAAGTTTGTGATTGATCTTCGGCTGGTTTAATGTTATCACTTTACACTTAAGTAACGTTCTCCAATTCCAGTCCATCCATCTGCCACGCCCGGGAATCGACCTTGTTATATATTCAACTACGACATGTAGAAAATCCGATGTTCTCACAAAATATAAATTGAGATTCTTTCAAAATAATCTGGAAAATCGAGATCGAGAATGATATGGCCATATCGAGACTTTTGACCATATAGTAGACCTGACAAGAAGTTTGCAGGGGTTCTTGAGGAAATCCATAAGGTGACGCCAAGGGCAGTAAATAACTTGCAGAATATTGACGCGGAGCATATTGGTCGTGTGCATGCGAAAGCAGAAGAATCTGGAAAATACATTCATTTGTTTCGCAAAAGACATTTTTATTAACAAAATTGTCACTATATTCCAACGCAGAAGCCAGAAATTAAGATCTTTATCAAAAGCGTAAATTGTTTACTATGATATTTCAGAGTTCTTTCAGAGATCTTTCAGACCTTTTGATGACGCATATCAATATCTATTATCTACACACTGTTAGCATTGATGTGCTTATATTTTTCTTATTGCTTCTCTCGATTGTTAAGGGCTTGGCACCAAGAATGACGTCACAGTCATTTCCCACGACATTAAGGTTCAAAATCGCGTGAACAATCGCATGATAAAATTGTAAAAATAGCGATTTTTGCGTCTATCAAAAAACTTTTACGGTTATTCCTTAGATTTTAATGCACATTATCAGTACAAAAAAATATTCCCCAACTTTCGGGAAACGAGTTTCCGTATTTAGGAAAAAAGATCAGAGGTGTTTTTCATTTTTTTTTGAGAAATCTATTCTAGATATAAAAAATCCTTTACGGTTATTCCCTTGATTAAGGTTCAATGCATCTACCCTATTTTGTTCCAAAGCATATTTAGTAACGGTTGTCGAGATATAAGGTCTCCCGTTCTTAGAATTTTTTGAAATGTCGTTATGCACACTCTTAAGCTCAACAATGTTCATCTTCTATTCTACACTGTTTTAGGAATATTGCTTTATAGTAAATACTACGAAATGTAGAAAAACCCAACACTTTACAAGAATGATTTGTAAATTAAAAATAATTCAAGTACCTATACTTACCTGCGAATTAAGATCTTCATCGATCAAAAGCCTAAATTGTTTCTTCTCTTCTCAGGCCGAAACCGTCCACTCCTGAACGAAGGCCTCCTCCAAGTCTTTCCACTCCTGTCTATCCTGCGCCTTCTGCATCCATGTACCACCTGCAAACTTGACAATGTCATCTCTACAGCGAAGTTGGGGTCGTCCAAGGTTTCTTTGCGACGTTCTAGGGCGCCAGCAATAAATTGTTTACTGTGATATTTCAGGGTTCTTTCAAAGACCTTCTCACTGATATCGATTAGGATTCGCATACGGGTACTATCGGTAGAAACGTGTTTTTTTCTTCATTCTGTCAATGTTATACAACATATACACACACCATACAGTAGGTATAGGACAAGCTATACCTTCTCTACAGTTAGTTACTGAGTGATAATTCCCATATATATTCCGTAGATTCTCATTTAGTTCCGTTCGATTCTTACATAGATAGGTAACAGAGATCTACTGACTGAAATATTATGTTCACAAATCAATATCGCCTCGTTCAATTTACCGCTTGAAATTATACCGCCATTTTTTTCATACACTCATTTTTCTTCTTTCATTTTGTGTTAACGATCGGTTACGTACACGTCAAGACAAACGTTCCATCCTCACGCATTTTTACTCATGAACACCAAAAGTTCGTGATAGCTCACGAGCGTGTGGCAGGAGCATTACCATACGACACTTTTTACTTTTTCTGCAGTGAGGTAACATTGAAGGAAAATCTCGCGGGCTTAAGGCCCTCCACATCCCCGGGTAGCTCAGGCGCATTAATAGCGACCTCTTTATCCACACTTCTCGGCAAATCTTATTAAAAAGTGGGCCCAGGGTTAGCCTTAAAGGAGCCCCCCGGCAAACCCCACCCCTAAATAACGTTCCTTCAGTGTCCTTGTCTAGTTAGGTAACAATACAAACCCATACATAATTATAACTTGATAGAGAATGCGAATTAAACTGTTTTCATGAGCGTTCATACGTTAGAATTTTAATGCATCTTGATGTTGGGTAGAATTAGTATGGAACATAGTTAACTCCCCATATACTAAAGTGACCCCTCTCTGCATACCACTTATGGCTTGTTACTTTTGTTTTGTTTTGAATGTTACCCACGTTCTGTCAATTTAAATAATATACTACTTTAAGTACATGTTTGGCGCAGGTAATTGAGGCGGCAGTCTCTCAAGCGGGAGGTGCCAGGTTCAAACCCCGGCGCTGGCGATGTATTCCACTTTGCGATACAGACCTTTTTAGCCTAGTGCAAGGTGTGCAGGAAAGTATTTGGGTTTGTGCATGCAAGCCCAGATCCTTTTTACGTAAAAAAATAAATAAATTATATGGCATTGCTAATTCGCTGTCTTGCTGGTATAGTAGGAATGTCTATTGGTTCATATTTTCACTAAACTTGCCTTTTTTTCTCGAGTATATCAATATCCTTCGGTAAATTGGATGCACGCAACTTTCCCATTCATTCGCCTTAACAATTTGAGAGATTTCCAATTAATAGTGGATTCCCGGTGGTGATGTTGGTGGGGGTTGGTAATAATCTAATATATCGGTTAAAGGATTTGGATTTTAAGCCACTATCCCACCAAGCCATATATATTATCCTTTGGCCGTATCCCATAACATTCAATCTACCAAAAAACATTGGTATTTCTAATACTAAAAGTGATCTCTGAAATTCTTTTTTCTAACCAGTCCAAATTGCCCATAAAAGGGGATATAGTTTCTGAAAATGCTAAAAATTGCCTCGAAAAAAATTAAGATTACTCAGCTAATACTAAAGATATCACCCTAAGATGTAAAACATTGATAAATGAGAATATTTTTTAGTGACTCTAGTAGTTAGACATTTGAATTTAGAAATATTTTCTCAATAAAAAATAGTTCCATAATTGTCTGAATTTTATCTGAAAGGATTATGCTAAAAAAACCTTATACTTTACATTACACACTTTTAAACCGAAATTGTAGATAATCTCGATGTTTTCGACCATTGGTACTTGGAGGAAGTCCATTTTTAAGGGAAAAAATGAAAAACTAAATATTTAGATTAAAATCCAGAAAAAAAATTACTTAAGCTTTCGCGACTAATATTCGAGGATTTGCACCCTCATCATCAGGCCATTGTGAATAAACTACCCAGCAATTTTTTGTACATTTTTTGATACATTTTAGTTGTAAATCTATTTTTTTGTACATTTTTTTAACAAATATTTGTACATATTTTTAGGTACATAAGTACAACCCATTTTTTTGAACAAATTTATATAATAATAATAAAAAAACTTTACATAATTAATCCCTGTTGAGTTTACGCATGAGAATTCGTAATCAAACGTGTTACGTGATTCAAAGAAATGTGAATCAAATCAAATATCCATTTGTAATGTTGAAAAAAAAAATGTTTGCCATCACTATCGCCTGAGGCGTCGACAATAAAATCGTTTCGTGCCCAAATTTTCATCAAAAGTAAAAACAAAAAAGAAAGGCAAAAAATCTGATTGGACGTCCTGCTTTTATGGATAGAAATGTTTCTATATTTGGTAATTCATGTGGACAAAAAACAGATACAGATTTAGGCAATCGTTTGATTGGATGATAACAAAAAATGTGAAAACATGTGAATCGTGTTTTTATTAAAGGCCTATATGCACTGAGAAAAAAACCGTTCTATTTTCTTTTCAACTTTTTCAAATTTTGTATGAGAATTCAGCCCGAAATAGGAATAACGTAAGCGACAATGTGAATTTTACCTTTTTAAGAAGAGCCTGGGGACAATAAAAAAATCTAAAATAATCAATTTGTTGTGATTGAGATTGTGATTACCAGTATTTTGGCTGAATTATACTTTTATATCTGAAAAACTGAACGGAAAATCCTCAGATTCCGTTAATTTCAGGGGTATTTCAGGAATATTTTTTTTTATTCAAAGAAAATCCAAATATTGGAATTTCAAAACAGTCAATCTGTATTCCATACTCTCATCTATCTCTATCTTCAGTTTCAAGACGATTCTTTCAGTATTGGCTGAGAACAATTCAGGACGCCGAAGTCGGATGACAGCACATAGGACCTTAATGCATATTATCAACACGAAACAAAAAAAAATCTCCGCCACTATCGGGAAACGAGTTTCATATTTCTGAAAAAAAAAAATCAGAGGGGTTTATCACATTTTTTTTTTTGAGAAATCTATACAAGATATAAAAAATCTTTTACAGTCATTCTCTAGATAAAGGTTCAATGCATCTACTCAATTTTTTCCAAAGCATATTTTGAAAGTGGTCGAGATCTAAGGTCTCCTGTTTTTAGAAATTTTTGAAATGTCAATATGCTTACTCTTAATCGTTTAAATTATTTCATGTTCAAGTTTTTTTCATGGTTCTTCTCCAGGTAGGGGGCAGTAGGTGTAGGTAGGTTCTCTATCAAATTTTGAGAACCACTTGCTATCAAAAAATCATATTGTCCGTCAATCGATTTGTTGTCGACCCCACATCGATTTTACACGAGGACAGATATTTTGAGAACCACTGATTACAATGTGGCTTCTCAATCTTTATGATTAGGTACGACATGTCGAATTTCCTTCACCCTAATTTTAATCAAACTTGGTCCTCTGGTTTTCCACATGACATCTTCTTCTTCTTCTTCCCTAATAATGATGGTAATAATCTGGTACTCCTCATCCGGCATCAATGTACGCTCCATTGGAGCGACCCTCTAAACGTGGATCAGTTTTATTAGGAGCAATCTGCTATTTCTAGAGACTGGAAAATATCGCTGTTATTTTTACAAAAATTAATTTATTTGCAAAAGCGGGTGTTATTTTTCACACAATATCTCATTAAAGTGGTCAATTCTATTTTATTTATTTATTCACGGGTAATTATCTCAACAGATATACAGCAAAGGATGACCTTTCCATCAAGCTTATGGCTGATGTTCATCTGATTTAATGTGATTACTTTGCACTTAAGTAACATTCAACAATTCCAGTCTATCCATCTACTGCGGTCGGGAATCGAACCCAGACCTCTAACCTCATACACCCCTTCGATGTATATCTGTCGAGATAACTGCTTGTTATTTCAACTACGACATGTCAATCCGGCGTTTTTCACAAAAAAAAAATGACAATTAAATAAAAATATTTAATTACACTTCAAGTGAACCAAATCCAGCAGTAAGTTGACATTACAAGTAATAGATACTAAAACATTTGTTCACTAGGGCGAGCTTATAGCAGTGCTGCAATCTCTGCCAGCTAACCCCAGCAACAACATCATTTGATACAATTTTTTATGGTTCTTCTTTCTCTCAAATCCACTTGTTAAAATGCTATGATTACGATTTTTTCCAGAATATAGATCAAATTTCGGGCTAAATGTGCGCAAATTTTCGCGTGATTCCTATAAAAAAATGATAAAATTCGCATTCTAATTCGATTCTAACATGAAAAATAACAGTGATTGTTATTTTGGACCTGTGAATTGACTTCATTGATATTGAATAGCAGTGACATATAGATAATTACCTAGATAGAAACATAATATACATTGCTATATTTGACATTCCTACGTCATGTTCATGTATAATATTTATAGACTATGTCAATACATACATTCTATAGCATTCAACAGAAAGCAGATTTTTTGACATAGTGTTGCTTCGCAATCATCATTAGATGAAACTACAGGCGATATTCGACTTTACAAACTCACGTAATTTAGTACAATTTATTAGAGATTTGAATTTTAATTCCACTCGTTTTTCTGTCACTCGTATTTCTTACCCGCATCATAATATACATCGATCAGAAGCTTTTGAAAACTTTCAATAGATGGTGTTAGCATATAATGATTGGTGCAATGTGAAATATTTTAAGCATAACTAATCGAATAATTTAAATGTTTGACAGCAGAATCTGGCTAAATTGGTGTTTTTTTTTTAACAAAAAGTTATTCTTAATTTTCGTTAGTAGATAGTAGCTTGATAATTCATATAGCTATCCCTAGTAACAATTTAGCTCCTAGATTGGTTCTAGAGCAGTCCTAGAACCGTTCTAGGACCAATCTAGGAGCTAAATTGTTACTAGGGATGTCCAATATAAAAAAAAACAGTTGCCAGAAAACAAAAGGGTAGTTTTCAATTGATCCGAAACTATATCTTTTTTGACAGACTCTAGTTAGAAATATGATCACTTAAGCCAGTTTAAGTCGTTTTGTAAGTATCGTGGAGCTTGTACTTCGTCTCATCTAAGGAATTTCACGTGACTTTAAATTTTGTGGATGTATTTGTGGTGTGGTGTCAGCTTTGTGGGGGAAAATCATATGAGAGCGTATATCGAAGGCATCGTGTATTCACCATACATTGTAATCTCCCTGAAGATATAAAAAATATCGGAGACATGATATAATATAATTCTGTAGATAATGAAATCGTTGGGAGAGACGGGACATTTGATAAACCCATATTGACAAGACACAAAACATCGTTGTGACGTATTATCCAGTTTTTTGTGTAAACTTTGATTTTCGATTCCACACTCCAGGTTATTCATCAGCTCTTCTCTGGCTACGTAACTATATCAGTGGCGTATATAGGTTTTCATTTTTTGGGGGGGGGGAGGCAATCTAGTATTTGACTTTGGTGAGGGACTAAGCTTGACTATACAATCTGATTTCATATTTTCTCTAAAGTTTTTAAAATTTTAGCATAGACGTAGTAAAATGTCAATAATAACGCCGCAGGCGAAATTTTTTTAGTGAAGATAAGTGAAAAAGGTTGTGTTTTAGGTTGGAATTAAAATTGTTGTGTACAAAAAATGCAATAAAAAGAGCTACAAGCGAAATTTTTGGAAAAATGGGTGAAATGACCAACCTGGAATCTTTCTATAGTAGATGGCGTATCATTTTTTTTTACATTTCGAGGGGAGGAGTCCCCTCCTATATATGCCCTTGAACTATGTTGTCAATCTTCTTCTTCTTCAGCCCTGATCTCTCCACTGCTGGATATAGGCCTCTTCCAAACGTTTCCACTCCTTTCTGTTGCTTGCGTTTCGCACCCGCTGCAATGCAAAGCAATTTTTAGGTACTTACAATACAAGACAAGAAAAAAAATATGTCGAGTGCACTGTAAAAGTCAGGTTTCTCCAAAAGAAAATATGTGTGCAAAAATCGAGGGCTATCTCATTGGGAAGTTATCGTATTAAAATTTAAAGAGGAAAATGTAGGCGCAAGCAACAACAAAAGATGGAGTTAAATAAGAGCTTGGTAAAAATGTATCTGAGCTTGTTACCTATAAACAAAACCAAATATTTTTCCTCTAACACTTAACATGAATTTTGTGTCGAACTGTACAGAATTAGGTAGGTACATTTGTTGAAAATCATTCATTTCTACCACATTTTGCAGCAAACCCGCAGATTTTATCACTCAGTTCCTAATTTAAACCTTCTTTTTCAAAAATAGAATCTGATGTTCTACAAATTTCAAATTTCCTCGTTGCTTTTTATAGCCCCAACACAAATACACGTGTATGATATAATTAAGTACCTTTATGTATGGGAACATTGCGAACCTACTCACATAAGGTTACGTGAAAAAAATCACACGGGAAAAAACTCACATGCAAAAATCTCACAAGTAGAATTCACACTTTTTGTTTTATTCATAACTAGCTGTATTTCCCGTGCTTCGCAACGGCTAAAATTGTGTACGGGTGGTGAAGTTACATCGTCTTAGAATTAAATACCTAGTGGAATAAATTTTTGGCATATAGGAAGGAATGTATTTGTTTTACCTAGTAAAATTATTTTTTATGTATATAGGATTCTGCTAAATTCAAATTTCACAAAAAGATAGTAAAAAAAAGAAGAAAAAAGCGTTGGGTATGGAGTGGGATCGAACTCGTACCCTCGCATCGCATAACACTCAATTTAAGTTAAGTACGCTAGCCCCTACACCACGCGAGTCAAAACAGATGACGACAGAAAGCGCCGCGGAGCAAATGTCAAAACTATTTTTTAATTATTATAGACACATTTTTAGTCATACAGAAGTATTTGTAGAGCAAAAACATTGTATAAAAATAATCCTTAGATGTATATCCTAGTTCTAGATTATGTAACGACGCAAACAAATTTAAAAACCATATTAACGGGACTACTTTAAATGGCTTCTTTCATTTTCATACTAACTTGATAGAATTCAGTATCTTGGGAAAATTGATAATTTTACCAAACCACGATACAAATCATATATTTTAATAGCCTATGTTGAAGCCGAGATTCCATTTATAAGTTTATTTAATAGATGGATGTCTAAAATCGTCTGGTATTAATGTTTACTCCGGACGCGAATCGTCATTTTTTTCAGGTTCTTTCCCGAGTCATTTATGATTCATAGATGGCGGTAGTGATGTTTTATAAAATCAGAAATGAAATAAAAAATCATTATAAATCAATAATTCCCTTTGTTGCACATATTTTTATCCAAAATATCAATACAATCTCGTGCAAAGTCAGTGGCGTATACGAATATCTAATTTTTGTATTGTACGTATATAATTAAAACAAAATTAAATTAGGTGCAATGCGAAATGTTTTTTGTAAACAGTATATATACAATTTTCAAAATAACGTTCCCATGTGATTGTGACGGCGTTTTGTCAAATACTCAACGCTGCCGAAAGTCCACAATTATTAAGTAGATTTGTTATACAATTTGGTTTTCATAAAACTATTGATAAAATTTATAATTTTTATAACCTTGGATTAGATGGTGGATGCATATTGACATTTCTCAAAACGGGAGAACTTAGATCTCGACAACCGTTACTAAATATGCTTTGGAAAAAATAGAGTAGATACATTGAACCTTTATCTAAGAAATAACTGTAAAATATTTTTTATATCTTGTATAGGTTTCTCAAAAAAAAAATACATGAAAAACACCTCTGATCTTTTTTCCGAAAATTTTTGAACCTAAATACCGTGACGTCATAGTTGGGTCGAGAGCTTTGAGTAAAAAATATAAATTATAGTGTGTCTAAAGGTTCGCTTACACGAAGCAATCTATTGCTCCAGTGATGGCAATTTATTGCCTCGTGTAAGCGATTCACAAATCGTTTATAAATTTTGAATAAAAGTGCGTTATTTTTTTGTGGGATTTTTCCCGTGAGATTTTTTCCCGTGTGTTTATTTCCTGCCACCCCTTTATATATGGGAACGTACCCACACAATTATTCCACCCTTCACTTATCACGATTTCTATAATGAAGAGGTAGTAGGGATCTGCTTTACCTACCCATGCGCGCTTCATGTTGAGAAACGTTGTTGATTGTGGTTTTGAAGAGAGAAAATAAACGAAATTTGAATTAAGTACGTCATCTGATGAGAGTAACAAGGTTCCAACTAGAGAATCTTGAATTTTTGCGTGAAAATGTTTCTAACCGACAAAAGTCAACATACACACTCCTTGCATCCGTCACATTAAAGATACCGACCTAACTATGACGTCACGGTCATTTAGGTTCAAAATCGCATGAATTATCGCATGATAAAATGGTAAAAATAGCGTTTTTCCCATTTTTTTGGGGTTAATTTCGCTTCAATCAAATAATTTTTACGGTTATTCCTTAGATTTGAATGCATATTATCAATACAAAAAAAAACTATTATTATTGTTTCTTGATTTTTCGGGTGAACCGTGTGTAGATAAGCTTGATCGACGTTTCGACACTCCTACTGGTGTCTTCCTCCAAAGAGGCGCGTCTAAACGTTGATCAAGTTTATCTACACACGGTTCACCCGAAAAACTAAGAAACAATGTCAATAGCACACCGTGAAAACCTTCTTCATTTACCAGTGGCGAAGCGTGGATTACTACAGAAGGCAAGCCGGGGCTAAGATTTCTGATCATGATTGGGTGACGTCAGATTACACACTATTTTACCTACCATTTTTCCCAAAAAAATGTGCTGTTTTCTTTACTTTTTTTGTACTCTTGTATGTATCTGTAAATAATTGTAACTATGTTTCCATCCTTGGACAAGGACACTGAAGGAATGTAAGTTAGGGGTGGGGTTTGTCGGGGGGTTCCCTTCTGGCTAACCCTGAGCCCACCTCTTAAAAATATTTAGCCAAGAAGTGCGAGTAAAGAGGACGCTATATGCACCTGTGCTACCCGGGGATGCGGAGGGCCTTAAGTCTGTGGGAGTCCTTCAATTTTTCGAAAAGGTAACTCGATGGGAATCGTGTTCTTAGGTAGCTTCGCACCTGTCATTTACTAACCTATTAATTATAATTTCCCAACAGCCGGTAATGATAGACATCATCGATTTTTAGAATTTAAAATGGCTGAGTGAACCAAAAATATCTCAGAAGCAGGTATCCATCCATTCGACCTACTTTTCTCGAGATTGATAAATTTCCCTTAACTTTACCCGACTTTTACACTTCGCTTGTTAATATTTACTTACAGGTTAGGCAACGGAACGACCTTTGTGCACTGAAGCATTCTAATAATTATTTTCTGCCTCCAGTGAGACCTTGAAAAATTTGTTCCTATAAAATATTACAGAGAGATTATGTTCGTTTGAAAAAAATGTATTTAGGCTCGCAACCCAACTATGACGTCACGGTCATTTCCCACTTCATTAAGGTTCAAAATCGCGTGAATGGTAAAAATAGCGTTTTTTCCATTTTTTGGGGTTAATTTCGCTTCAATAAAAAAACCTTTACGGTTATTCCCTAGATTTTAATGCATATTATCAGTACAAAAAAATAGTGTACGCGACTTTCGGGAAACGAGTTTCTGTCTTTCGGAAAAAAGATCAGAGGTTCACAATTTTTTTTGAGAAATCTATACAAGATATAAAAAATCTTTTACGGTTATTCCCTAGATAAATGTTAAATGTATATATTGTATATACTCTATTTCTTCCAAAGCATATTTAGTAACGGTTGTCGAGATCAAAGGTCTCCCGTTTTTAGAAATTTTTGAAATGTCAGGGTGCGTACTCTTATTAAGAAACTATTTTCAGATGTCTTGTGTGATTCCTTAAAATCACCAATTCACAACAGATGTACAGCAAAGGATAAATTTCCCATCAGGTTACTGATCGTTTGTTGGCACAATGTGATCACTTTACACTTCTGTTACGTCCACTTATTCTACTAGCTTTATGATTTCCTAGCATCGACTCCAAACGCCTTGCAATGGCTTGATGATTTGGATGTTGTTCTCTAGTGTCTCCTGGATGTAACAGCGAAAAATCTTTGACTCTCTTATCTTCTGACGACGCCACCTTTCAGTGGCTGACGCCAAACGATAATAATAATAATAATCGACTTTTTTAAAGCATTTGTAGGGTAGATTGCGTTATGTGATACGACCGATTTTTTCTTGACAAAACCCTGATGGAAAGTCCATCGTTCGCTGTATATCTGTTGAGATAATTAGCATATTAACTTATTCTTGTACACATTCATGCTTATTTAAATTCTTCTTCTTCTTCCTCAGCCTTCCTCCCTCCACTGCTGGACGTAGGCCTCTTCCATTTCCTTCCACTCATCTCTGTTTCTCCCCCTCTTTTTAAATTTACATTCTTGACGTGTAGAATTTGTTCAACTTTTCCCCAATGGCAATTTGTAAGAAGGTTATTAGCAAATAAGTACATGTACTTATGGTAGATATGTTATACGCAAATAGGTATTATAAAATTACATAAGTATAGATATTTCAGACTGACAGATACTCACTTCCGCCTTCCCTTTTTACACCGTATCTCCTCATTTCCTACATCATGTGCAGGACCGAATCAGACCGACGGCGACGTGGAATATTTCTTGTTTATTTATTGATAGTCAAAGAAACAGTATTAATTCTACAAGATTATTTTGAAATACACCATTTTATATTATTGTGAGACCATCGGATTTTACTAAATTGTAAATTGATCACATTAAACCAGCCGACGATCAGTCATAAGCCTGATGGAAGGTCCATCCTTTGCTGTGTAGGTATCTGTTGAGATATAACTACTTAGTATTAATTCTATTTTAACATAGATAACAGTAAATTATAATGTAATAAAATTATCAATTAAAGTCTGTTTAGTCTCGGATTAAATTGGAACTTAACTGGAAAAAACTTAAATTGCTGGTAATGATAATATTTCTATTGAAATTCTGTGAAGTGTGCGAAGATGTATTTGGGTTTATTCCGATAAACCCAGATTAATTTTGTAATAAAATAAAAATAATAAAAATATAATGTTGCCAATAAGCTATAAGCATCAAAAACTAAAAAAAGAAGAACTGTGGTTTTGGGCAACCAAGCAACCAATGAAAGGTAACGACGTCTGAAAGTGTATTTTTATAGTTATTAAAAAAATATGTATATGTTCTTTTCTGTAATTGTTAATTTTTAGTTATAAATTTTGTATTTGTAACTTTATTAATAAATAAAATTAAAATTAAAATAAATGGGCAATATATAAACACACTTAAACTAAAAAAATATTATATTTAGCAATACCTTAAAACATTCACACCCGCTTAGACAAGTTTCATAACTTTCTTATATTTTTTAACACAGAGAAAAGGAGGGGGGGGGGGGGGATATAGGGGAAAGGATAGGATGCTTACATGAAATAAAAAAAAGAACAAAATCTTTATTTTATACCCAATTCAACCCTGTTTACGAATTCAAATTTGCGTACAAAAGACAAAGGCGTGCGAATCTTTCAGTGGAATCGTCGTAGGTACTTTTCAGGAAATTAAAGTATAATCATATAACATACTCCAGTGCTCAAACAAACATACATACACACACACTAGTCACATGTGTTTTAATAATATATGTAGATACACCTGTGTGCTAATATACTTACACATCATTGTACTGCTGTCTTAAGCAAGAACCACGGATAGGCCAAAAATCTGAAACTGAGATGATTGTGACAAATATTGTCCGAAACCCTCTATTTCAATGTTCCGCAAACTTTTTGTATTCAAGGTACACCTATCAAATCAAGAAATTTTAGAGGTACACTAAAGAAATATTACTAAAATCAATATACCTAATATGTAAAGATGTTTAGTGAGAAATGTGAGCCTGTTTAACTGAGCGCAGGCGATCAAAATTTGGAGCAATCGTTATTAAGGCTGCTCTCATCTCTTCTTTGATCGTCCTCATGCGTTCTCTTTTTTTTCGATTTAATAGTTTATTGTTTATTGTTGATTGTTAATAGACTATAACTATGTGAATTTGACGAGTCCAAGTGCCTGAAATTAGGGCCTAAGGACGATAATGAACAATAAACAATGCATACATAAAATACAGCAGTGTTCCGCAAAGCGTGTGCCGCGGCACACTGGTGGACCATACTGGTGGATTTAATAGTAGTGAGAGTTGAAAATTCTTTACTTTCGCGGCACACCAAATGATGACCACGGTCCACCAGTATGCCGCGGCACACGCTTTGCGGAACACTGCTGTATTTTACGTATGCATTGTTTATTGTTCATTATCGTCCTTAGGCCCTAATTTCGGGCACTTGGACTCGTCAAATTTACATAGTTATAGTCTATTAACAATCAAGAGGAACAATAAGAAAAGATAAGCACATCAATGCTAACAGAGTGTAGAACGTCTGCTAGCATTTCCTAGGGAACACATAATAAAATTTGAACAATAAGCAATTTTTAATAACAGTAATAACAGATTCGATGCTGATTGCTGAGATGTACGAATAGTCTCATGCCAGCATCTCGTCCTTAAGGCTTTTGGAAAAGCAAAACAAAATTCGCAAATGGGTGGGGCTATGACAAAAATTCCCCTCGAACCCCTTCACACCGCACCAAAGGAACGCCCCTTTTCTATTGTCTAAGGTCCTAAGTTTTTTTTGTATAGAAATTACCTGTGCTTAGTAAGTGTTGTCGGTATTCTGACAATAGATAATATTGTAGACAATAGATCTGTAGACACTGCAGCGCAGCGGTCAGGTAATGTACAATCTTTACAAAATTCGGAAATAAATAACAAGTCACATTTTTTAAATTTTATAATATTCGTGCTGAACTACTTCACAGTTCACACTATGAATTTTTAGAATACTAGGTACTAATAGATAATTATATTTTACAGGATAGAAATTATTAGGTATCGAATCACAATACCTATTACCTGCATACCTAGGTATCTATTTTTATTAGTCGCTTGGAATACCTAATTTCATGTATCACTCGAGCTCGGGTGCTTTGTCCGAAGAGAGAGAGAGAGTACGTATTTAGATATGTAATTAGTACTTCAGTTACAAGATGCCCAGTTCAAAACCTAGGTATAAATTAGTAAAAATAATACTTATCATATCACTCAGTTTGCTAAGAGATAAGTGTAAGTACAATGTGAAAATAGAACATACCTATCAGTGATAGGTATGATAGGCTATCACTTAATGATCTGCACGTCTCATAATGAATATAGACATCTCCAAAATAATAATAATTATTAATTAGTATAAGCTAAAATAATGAATTCATAATAGTATTTACCAAATTAAAGGACCTATTATTATTATATTATTATCTACCCTATAGAAAGTATTATTACCTAGATTAGAAAACAACAAAAAGTATTTACAACTATAGGCAATAAATGGATATATTACAACAATGGAGATAATTGGTAATATAATAGGATTTGCAACACCTCTGAAGTATTTTACCATCCATAAATCACATAGCTAGCAATAACAATATCTAAGAATATTTTACAGTTCCTAATACTATTATGTTAATTATGTATACTACAAAAATACTAGATACCTACTATGACTAGGTAGGTACACAATTTACCTACATATAAGTATTCCATTACATAATACTCGTATTTTCCAAGTCATGTAGGTATGTAACGCTTGCCCATTGGAAAATTTTGCAAGTTCCATGAATATGTATGTAAATTTAAAGCAGCGACGCCTTTGTCGGTAGCTAGACATTTTCGTCGTGTTTCACATTTTTAAAATTTTATGAATGAAAAATTTTAATTATCGAATAGTACCGTACCTACTAATGAAATTATGAATGAAAATAGTTTTGAAATATTTCTTTAGTGGAAATAATCAAGTAAGTACCATACCTGCTGAGTCAGTCAGATATACATATAACTAGAGACTGGAAAATTTCGCGATCGCGATAAAACGAATTTATTCGCGAATTTCGTGCTTTTTACGCGAATAACGCGAATTTCGTGTTCTTTACACATATAATGCGAATTTCGGCATTCTTTTACAGGAATAACGCGAATTTTCGCATACTTGACGCGAATTTTGACCTTCATTTTGGAAAACATCGTGATTGAAACATTATCAAAAGGAATGTGGCTTTGAAAAAATCTTGCAAAAGGGGATTTTTTTGTTTTATTCAAATATTGTTTTATTTTATTGTTTCAGGGATTTTTGTATGAAATATTGTTTACGACCAACTTTTTTTATATTCTTGTATTAAAACCTGCAAAATTGACCACTTTAATGACATAAATGTATGAAAAATAACACCACATTTTGCCAAAACTATGAAAAATAACACTCCTTTTTGCAAAAAATAACACCACATTTCTCGAAAAATAACACCGATTTTTTCCAGTCCCTACATATAACATATAACACGATTTACTTTTGTATGGTTCATCAGGAAACTTTTACACATATACATCCATACATCCGTAGCTGGTTACTCCCAATTGGGAAGGCCGTGGTGATACAGATGGATAGAATAAAATATATTGAACCTAACAATATTTTAAGCCCCATAACAATAATGTGTTTAGTTGAATCTTGAGTGTAGATACATTACTAAGTCGAATGACGCGATATTTATCTAGTAATTGGCTTTCTTTACTTTTGAAAATGAAAGAAAATTTCAAATAATAATTATTTCCCTAAATCCATTACAGGCAGGTAGGTCCGTTAGATGTGCCTACCTACTCACAATAGGTACCTACACTACCTACCTACTTGCTAATTCCTAATTAGTAATTATACCACATAATGTATACCTACCATACCTATGTACCTACTGCGTGAAATAAATAAAAAAATCTTTGAAAGTCCATAATACATCATATTTATCTATGAAGGAGATTTTATTCCAAGAACTTCATTAGTCATGATGTCACAACACAGTAATGACAAAACAAATAAAAATATTTTGGCTTTGAAAATCTTATTATGACTATAGGTAGGTAGGTACTTATTATTTTTAATATCCATAATTATATTTTATGTTATAATAAAATCATTAATTAATCTGCTACCGAACACGCCTTTCATAAATTCGAGAAGGCAGCTAATCAAATTATATAAAAAGTACGAAATTATTTAGAGAACATTTTCTCCAAAATACAAAAAAAAAACATGTTGCAGTTCCACGTCTGATCACCTCGAGAGCACACTCGAGAATGAAGGCGTATCCGTAGATGTAAATGGAAGCTTTGAAAACTATTATATGAGAACGTATGCTGTTAAGGAATATAATCCCGTACGCCCGAGTCCAGTATATTTCAATAAAGCTTCTTTAGAATTACGCAAAATACGGTTTATTTGATTTTACACGAAAAGTAAAAACATTACGCAAAAACGAAAACGATAACTTATTAGAATTATAAATTACCTTTATTTTAAAAAAAGAACCATGCTTCTAAACCTCATAGGTTTTGAGTTATTTCCGATTAAACTAAAAAAACAAGTATTTTTATATATTTTTTTGCGGAAAAGGTACGAAAAATAAAAAAAATATAATACGACGTCTGTTTAGCTAGATAATTAAGGAATAATATATATTTTTTTTAAAGATCTAACTTTTAAGAGGACGGCGCAGTATGCCTCCGAAAAATACCAAAAATACGAAGTTGGCCAATCCTAACACCTTAACATGAAATTATTTGGGCGATTCTAAATGTTTTTCGCGATTAACTCGGTTTCAACTTTTTGGCTTATACGCGGTTATAACCTAGGACGGCAGTATCTAATTATCTAAATATATGTATAATTATATTTGCTAATTCACGTATACGTGAGACAGCATATACATGTACGTATGTTTCCACGTTGTCACTAAGGAAGGAGGGAGAAAACATATGTTGTCGCCATGTAAGTCAGGGGTAGGCCAGCTTTCAAGCATGAAAGTTTAAAAGTATTATATCGTCGAATTTGTATGTGATTGTCTATTGAATTTTTATGACTATTCCAAATTATTATTGTTAACTGACTAGTTAGGTTTATTGTGTGTTTGTCTATAATGTGATTTTTATCTTAATTTTCCTTTAAAAATGAATTGCTTTTGTGACACGGATAATTTGGTAATCCTTGAGTCTTCGCTGGTGTATTTGTTGCTGATGTTAAATGTTTATGCTTATTGAAAAACTGTTTGTACTCGTAAGATTAATAAAATAAAAATAAAAAATAAGTAGGCATATCGACATTTCAAAAACTTCTAAAAAACGGGAGAACTCAGATCTCGACAACCGTACTAAATATGCTTTTGGAAAAAATAGGGTAGATACATTAAAACTTTATCTAGGGAATGACCGCAAAATATTTTTCATATCTTGTATAGATTTCTCCAAAAATTGTGAAAAACACCTCTGATCTTTTTTACGAAAGACAGCAACTCGTTTCCCGAAAGTATGGAGGATTTTTTTGCTCAGTGGAGTGAAAAAAGCAAATTGTGACTGTAATTTTTGTAATAAAAAAATATTTATATAGGTATCGCGAGTTTAGCGGCCTTTTTTGTAGTGTTCGTGAAAGGACGGATATACCTGACGCATCTGTGTGCATTCATGTTCATTGTGCGCTCACTAATACTACTATAACTGCGTGTACGGACTTGCGTGTAGTTACACTGTCTCACACTACAAAAAAGGCCGTTAAGCTCGCGATACTACTATACCAAGTTTTCATTTATGAAATGGCGGGTTTATTACCATCTACAATCTACTAACCAACCGCAATTCCGCAGAGCGATGGAATTCGACAATAGAGCGAATAACAATCAAAGTGTTTGATTTTATATTCATCTTCTTCTTCATTGGCCTTCTTCTCTCCACTGCTGGATATAAGCCTCTTCCAACTGTTTCCACTCGTCTCTGTTCTGACCCTTCTGCATCCAGGTTCTCCCAGCGATTTGAACAATGTCGTCGGTCTATCTATTTGGTGGCCTTCCGACACTCCTTGTATTTGTTCAAGGCCTCCACTTCAATATTCGTGGCGCCCATCTGGTGTCACCCTGCCTGGCCATATGTCCTGCCCATTAAGTTTTGACACACGGCTCATGATATCGGCAACTTTGGTTCACCGTCTAATTTCTTCGTTTCTTAACCTATCCCGAAGACTAACACCCAGCATCTGATCCGTGGTTTGTCAACGGGCCCTGTAGGCGTCTCACAACTCACTACTATAAAATAATAAAAAAATCCGTATCCCCCTAGACATCCTGTATAACATTTTTGAAAGTAAATGAACCGCATCGCTGTAAAAATAAGTCGGAATAATTTAATTAGTAACTGTATTATGATATTTTACATTTAATTTGGCTACAATTTACGGTCAGCAAATCATTGAGACTTTGGTCAGCTGTAAAACACATTCTGTCAGCATGTAAAGTCGAATGGACTTAGGGTCGAATAATGCTGGAATGGGCAGCAAGTAAATTGGTTAAATGAGTAGCAATAAATGTATTGTGTACTAACAGAATACATTATTTGGTAACGAATAAAAATTATTCCATAATTTTATGAGAAATTAATCATTAAGAGTATGTATACCGACAATCCAAAAATTTATAATGACGGGAGACCTTATATCTCGACAACCGTTACTAAATATGCTTTGGAGCAAAATAGGGTAGATGCATTGAACCTTTATCTAGGGATTAACCGTAAAAGCTCGTTTCCCGAAAGCCGCGGGTAATTTTTTTTTATAATCTAGGGAATAACCATAAAAGTTGTTTGATAGACGCAAAATTAACCCCATAAAATGGAAAAGAACTCTGTTTTTACCATTTTATCATACGATTGTTCACGAGATTTTGAACCTTAATGCCGTGGGAAATGACTGTGACGTCATTCTTGGTGCCAAGCCCTTAACTGATGTTTTTTTGCTCTTTTTTTTTAATGGTTTCCTGATTATTAACTGTGGTTAATAATTTTGCTGATTCTTCTACTTTCTCCCTCTTTCCATATTTATTTGGAGTCGGCTCTCCTTGTTTCTCTTCTCCGGGCTCCTCTTACATTTGACCTCAAAATAAATGAAAGAAATACATTCTAAAATGCAAGTACGTATATTTGAAAACATTTTGTGCTGTTCAAAAATATTTATCAGCAAAATTTTCCTGCTTTCAAAAGTATTAAATTGCGGATCATTTAATAATCACTTCCCTTTTAATTTGGTTACATTTTATTTCAGTTTTTCGTTTCCTGAAATTCTGAAATTTAGCTTCAGATTTCGTGATGAAAATGAAATGTATTTTTTATTCTTTTTATAATCACAGAATTTAATTAATAATTGAATAATCCTCTCAGAATTCATATTTCGGAAAGTTTTATATTTATACGGAGGAAGAATATTAATTTAATTTTAAATAACTCTCCTCCATATTAGGCGAGGTTTCCCACCAATTCTGACATTACAATAGAACTGATTACATTATTATGGGTTTTCAAGTCAAAAAACTACGAGAAACCGGTTTCGACTGCTAATAGAGGAAAGAAACCAAAAATGGAATAAGATTATTTTGAAAATCACAATCGAGGCCGTCGCCATATTGTTCATGGAGGCCGGGCCCAACTGACATTTGACGATGATTACCCCATCTAAATTCTATGGGAAAAAATATTCCGTAGTTCAAGTGTTTGTCACCGAGACAAGGTGTTTGTCACCGATACAAGGTGACGTCACCACTCGTGGCGGTGATGGAATTCGAGGATGTAGGCTTGTACTCTACTATCGCAGGTTTCGTCACAATTTATGTTTTGTAATGCCCCCGCTACACGCTGGTGACCAACCACGAGCGAGTGGTGTTCATGAGTAAAAAGGCGTCAACGATCGGTTACGTACACGTCAAGACAAACGTTTCATCCACACGCCTTTTTACGCGTGTTACGGGGTCATTAGAACATCGGATTTTCTACATGTCGTAGTTAAATGTAACAAGATGTAACAAACAACTCGACAGATATACAGCAAAGGATGGACTTTCCATCAGGCTTATGACTGATCATCGGTTGGTTTAGTGTGATCGCTTTACACTTAAGAAATATTCACCAATTCCAGTCTAAAAGTGATCACATTAAACCAGCCGACGATCAAGCCTGATGGAAAGTCCATCCTTTGCTGTATATCTGTTGAGATAACTACTTGTTATATGAAATTTTATATATCATTGCTTGTAATGTTGACATAAATAAATAAACAAATAAATTTAAAAATAACTGGGGGGCGATTCTTTAACCGACTTCCGATAACCCGGGAATTTTTGTTTTTTTTAATGAATCTGGGTTTGTCGAAACAAACCCAAATACACGTTGTGAAGTGGAGTAAGTCGGGGATTGAACCCGCGCCCGCTGGATTAACAGTCGAGCACGTTACCAACCAGGCTACCGACCACCTCTCAATTCCACGGAGAAATTCAACTCTTACAAATTGTTCACGTTTTACGTTTTCAGAGTTCCAGGTTTACTACAAATAATATGGTATGTATAGTAAAAACATTAGGAATTCAGAATGGGAAAGAGCTATTAATTAAATGGTCATGTACTTGTAGAATGTTTGTCCAGTTCCAGTTCCAGGATATTCCCCTAAATAAATTGTTTTAAGATTGATAAAATCCAAATTGCAAACACGTTTCTGGACCGAAAACATCGTCCCTGTAAGATGAGTCGAGAATCAAAAGGGGACTAATGCATTTTCACTAAAATATCCAAAAAAACTTAAGTAAGCACTTTTTTAAGTTTGGATTAAAATAATTTTAAAAAAATCTGTTTACCTATTATATTGTCGTTTCCCAAGAAGTTAAGATGATGAAGGTTCTAATTGATATGACCTAACTCTAACTGAAATGAGAAAAAATCGATCAAAGTTTCAAATATTAGTATATTTTTATGCACTCATGTATATTATTTTTTGCTATCCTTTCATCATTCATTGTCTCTACATACCCTAACCATCTCAACTTGTTTACTTTTATTCTTTACTACCTACTACTTATACCAATAATACACGGTTAACTGTTACGGAGAAAATCCCCAATCAAAAGTGAAATCATCCATAAACATAGAAGTGATACCATCACCATACGAATTGTCATGATGGATGGAGGAATTCCCTGATTTATAATACCTGTGATACATGCAAAAGTGAAGCATGTAATATTACCTACATTACAGTCACATTTCTAATCATTTCACTTCTTATCCTATCTCACCACACATTCTTCGTAATGCCTCATCCACATGCTGGCCGAGCTACCACGTTTTTTGTTTGAATGAGTAAAAAGACGTGCGGACGGGGTGGTTGTCTTGGATTGTATACGTAACCGACGGTTAACGCCTTTTTACTCATGAACACAAAAAACGTCGTAGCAGTCATTTAATCTCGCCCACATTACATCGAGTCGACATCGCAGGAGGCTAATCCATCTTCATAACAGGCCACAAGGCCTATATTAAGAACAAGAAGAAGAAGACATTAATAAATAAATTTGTAAAATGGATTTGTCCCCCTTTGATTTCACCCTCCTCTACAGGTTAAGTAATTCTCAAGTAAAATGTGACAATTCTATAGATTGCTTTTGAGGTCGAAATAAGTAAGTCTCAGGATCACGGAGAGGTTTGGGAAGGGAAGGGAAGGGAAGGGAAGGGAAGGGAAGGGAAGGGAAGGGAAGGGAAGGGAAGGGAAGGGAAGGGAAGGGAAGGGAAGGGAAGGGAAGGGAAGGGAAGGGAAGGGAAGGGAAGGGAAGGGAAGGGAAGGGAAGGGAAGGGAAGGGAAGGGAAAGGGGTGGGAATAAAGGAAATGTTCCTTTGGGATGTAATAATATTAAAATAGAAAGCTTCCCCTAACAATATGTTAAGTTTACAATGGATCGTTTATAAAAGGAAATAAAATAGTATTTCAGATTATTTTTTTATATTTTCTCCTACTACAGTCGGTTTCCTTATGTCTAGATATTGGATTAAAGTATACAGTATGCATTATAAAATTATTTAAATAAACAGTAAAAAGCCCAAAATATGCACTATCATCAGCGAAGAAATATAATAAATATAATAATATAATAAAAATTGCTTTATTTCTGTTTAAGAAACATTACAATTCAATATAAACATTACAGGTCAAATCACAATTTAATACGATATACCTTCCTTCTAAAGCTATTGCTTGTGCGAAGGAAGGGCGATCGTCTCAACTTCACAAAAACAACATAAAATATATAACACAATAATACCCTATGAAAATGCGTTTACGGGGTATACTCCGGGAAACCTCGACATAAAATGGTACCCTAGCATGCAAATTGTACCTATAGTATTTCTGGTTTTTGGATATGTTATATAGGTTGGTCCTCTGGTTCAGAATCCAAGTTTGTGCGTGCACTAGGGCGAGCTTAAAACTGCCGAAATTTCGGTCAGTTTTCAATTTATTGATCATAACTCGTAACTTTTTAACAATGCATTTAAGAGAGTAAAGCTGTATGTAGAAGTTGAAGAATATTAAATTCTCTGCAACTTGAGCCTATAATTTTTTTTAGTAAAACTGTTATTTAAAGAGTTATGTGATATCCAAATTTGCAAATATTTCAGAAAAATGATTTTTTTTACAAAATTTCTCATTTTTTAAATATATTGAAATAAATATCCTGAAATGTACATTTTATAAAAAATGTTATAAGGAAATGTTGCAAATCGTTTAATTTAAAACAATTTTGAAGTCATTTTTTTGTCTTAACCATCCAATTAAGAGTTTCCGCAGCATGCATGCATGATCAGGGTCTACCGATCAACGGACTTTTTTAAAAAATATATTTAGTTTATCGTTTCAGGTGATGTAAACAGACCTTTACATTCAGTACCTGCTTGTCTTGACTTTTCTTTATGTTACCCTGGTAGCATAATGCCCCCTTTCTGTTCTTACTGAATATAATATACCAGAAACGTCCATGTTTCTCTACCCTACACGTTTCCTGTTAAATACTCCCTGAAGAGGACGTACCTAGGACCGTCCCAAACCTACCATCCGATCGCTTGCTTCCACATTACTAAAATTCATATGTCGTTGTTTATTTTTTGTCTGAGTCAGCTGGTTTATTTGTGACCTGCTTGGACAGAATTAATGAAGTGTTTTTCCTGCAATGGAAAACGCAAAGTGGGGTTGGCTGGCAGAGATTGCAGCACTGCGATAAATTCACTCTAGTAAAATAAAAAAAATGATAGGATTTGCATTCTTAAAAGTATGCATATTGATATTTCAAAAATCTTTAAAAACTGGAGACCTTATATCTCGTCAACCGTTACTAATTATTCTTTGGAACAAAATAGGATAGATACATTGAACCTTTATATAGGGGATAAGCGTAAAGGATTTTTTATATCTTCGATAGATTTCTCATAAAAAAATGTGAAAAAAACATCTGATCCTTTTTCTGAAATACAGAAACTCATTTCCCGAAAGTTGCAGAGATTTTTTTTTCTACTGATAATATGCATTAAAATCTAGGGAATAACCGTGAAAGTTTGTTGATTGAAGCGAAATTAACCCCAAAAAACATTAGAAAAAAGCTAAAATTTTTTCCATTTTATCATGCGATTTTGAACTTAAATGCCGTGAGAAATGACCGATATGTTATAGTTGGGATCAGGAGCCTCGATTTTAAGATAGTCGTATCTCGTATCGTAAGCATTAAAAGAGAAAAAAATAAAATAGAAGGGGTGGGTGAATTGGGGTGGAGGAAATGAAGGAAGGAAGAGAGGGATCAGCTGATATTCTGGGGGATCGATGCTTTTTCAGCGATCGATGTAATTTCTCGATGCTTTTTGAGTAAAAACTTAACATCCCGATTCACAGTATGCTTTCTATATGATCTATTGAAATATAAATTGGAGATAATTTCACAGTTCATTGCCACGAATATAATAAACAATTTTCCGAGTGGATTGAGGGACTGTAGGAGTCACAACCAGGGTGGGGTGAATGAAAATAGAATACCTAGTATCATTATTTTAATTAATTATTGTTCTTTTATGTGAAAACAAAAGGATTTTCATTGTTTTAATTATAAAGATTTTAATATTCAACATTTCATTATTGTATTATCTTTTCATGTTTTTTGTTATCAACATCCCTTGCTTAATAAACAGTAGGCGTTTTGAAGATAATTTTCGTGTATCTAATATTATCCATTTCTATGTTGTTCGTTCTTCGGGTTTCCTTACTGCGTGTAGAATGGTTAAATAACCGAGCTTTCGGCAGCGATACTACTGCCATCTTCAGGGTGAAGTAGTTTTTGTATGTAAAAGTCCGTCGAGGTATCAGTAATTTACTGCCGCAGCGTGAGCGTGTAGTAAGCGTTGTTCGTGTACTGTGTGTTTTTTTATCTGTCTTCTTCTTCTTCTTTTGCTGCTCGAAGGACTCTGGGGTTTCTTTGTGTAGAGTCTGAGGACTCTTGTGATGTGGACTCCCAGCTGTCCTCTCGATATTTTAAGGAGTCTTTTAAGCCATGACCGGACAAAAACCCATAATAATATTGCTCAACATGAATGAATCCTAAAAAAGACAAAAGCCCTTCAGAAATACGCTCAAAGGACAAAAGCTCAAATCTTATTAGATTTTGAAAGTAAAATTAATTGTATCTATTAGTATACGATTTCTTTCAGTGTGTAAGAAACTAGCATAGATTAGAAAGTAAACAAATAAATAAGCAGATCAAAAATGGGATGAACAATAAAATAGTCAACATTTTATAAATGATTCTCTCTTCGATTCGCCAACACCGCAGTTTTGAGTTGGGAGAGTCCACACTAACATCTGATCTGGAGATCCTGAGTCGATACTTACGAAACTGGCGACTACTCCCAAACGCAAGTAAAACGGAAGTTACATGTTTCCACCTGAGCAATAAAGATGCAAACAGAGAACTGAGCGTAACATTCGAGGGTAAAACGTTAAATCATAGTCGGTCCCCTAAATACCTAGGGATAACGCTTGATAGAACACTTACATTCAAAAACCACCTAGAGAAACTCTCGGCAAAAATAAAGACCCGAAACAACATCATCCACAAGCTGGCTGGCACAACGTGGGGATCCACCGCAGAGACACTACGCATATCTGCACTCGGCCTCGTCCACTCCGCAGCGGAATACGGATCCGCCGTATGGCTTAACAGCGCGCACACCAGCTTAGTGGACATTAGTGTTCAGAACCGGGAAATCCCGGTCCCGAAAGAACCGGGAACTCCCGGTTCTTCTGAGGTTACAAATAACCGGGATTTAAAATTTGTTTCCCGGTTCTTTCGGTACTTTCGGGACTAGACTTCAAAACGCAAAATTTTGTTTATATGGCGTGTGCAGACTGCGGGCTCTGAAGACGTGGTGTAATGCGGTTAGCAGGGGAAGGGATCAGTTGTTTTGTCATCGAAAACTACAAAATTCGGACATCTCAAAAGTTAGTCTTATTTTTTTAGACGTAATCTTTTTGGTAAGAAAGATGTTTATTTATGATTATGATCATATCGGTTAGTTTTTATAGTACGGTGGACGCACCAATCCCAAACCAGTTAAGGCAAAAATTCACATTGCAGTACCTAAAAATCATTTTAATTATTCGGTAGCACCACTTTCTACTCCCTTCATAGGCTGGTATCCTAGTACCGAAAGAACCGGGATTTCCCGGTTCCGTTGAAGGCCGGTACCGAAATCCCGGTTCTGTAAAAACACACCGGTTCCGGATACCCTAGTGGACATACAGCTAAACGACACCCTGCGTACTGTTTCTGGCACCCTGAGATCCACCCCTACACATTGGCTGCCCATCCTGAGCCATATCCCACCTCACGACCTCCGAAGACAGCATGCCTTGCTAAACGAGTACACCAAGCTGGCTAAAAATCCCGAATTGCCAGCCTTGCCAGACCTCAATTACCTTCAATCTGGTAAGAGGCTTAAATCGATAAGACCTCCACTAAGAGAGGGGGAAAGCCTCCACGAAAACAATTTTGGTATTCAGGAAGCCTGGAGGTCCAGATGGGAGGAGAGTGGGAGCCCAGCAACTCATTCCCTGCCCTGCATCACGGAGAAGCCACCCGGCTTTGACCTACCAAGAAGAATGTGGACTGCACTGAACAGAATCCGGACGGGCCACGGCAGGTGTGCCGACTTCTTTAAGTGCGGGTGGTCGGATTCTCCAAGATGTGATTGCGGTGCGGAGAGGCAGACCGTGAGCCATGTTGTGTCGGAGTGCTGTCTCACAGCGTATGGAGGAAACCCGGAGGATTTCTTGACACTCAACGAATCGGCGACCGAATATTTGAGAAACAATACTTTTAATTTTTAATTTCTGACAATCAAACATGAGCTCTATTATTGTAAATTGATGTGATGTACCATTATTGACCATACGATAAATAAATCTTCGATTACTTTTAGTCAAAACGCGTCCATCCGTGAGGATCTGCATCTCAATATCTGAATAAGTACTTATTTTAATCTTCATTTAAATAATAAATAAATAAATAAATAAATAACGTTTGAATATGTAGTCCTTAAGGTCGCCAAACAAAAGTGGAGTTGGGCTGGCCACATAGCATGAACAACGGATGGAGCTAGATGGAGCAAAAAAGTTCTCGAATGGCGACCAAGAACAGGCCGAAGAAGTGTTGGGAGGCCCCAGGCAAGATGGTCGGACGACATAAGAAAGGTTGCCGGGGGCGGATGGATGCGGTCGTAGTCCGAGAGCCCACTGCTTAATTTATGACGTATCTGTTTTTTGATCGAAATTTGGTACAAATGATAGCTTACCAATAGGGTTTTACATCGCACTAGGGTTGCCTATCAAAATCTTGCCGCAACCCCCCTTGCCCCCCCCGAAAAGGTCCCTCTTCGCGGTTTTTCGCATTTTGTAGGAATATGGTAAGAGATAGAAGAAAGTAGTCAATGACAAAAATAATCCTTGCTAAATTCTCTACAAAAAATGTTTAGTCAATTTTTTCATAGGACTAACTCGTTTTGTAGCTAAGACTATGATAATTAATTCGTTCTTTGACTATTTTCCTGTAGCTCTTATCAATTTTCAACCAATTAAGTTTAAATTAATTTTTTTTGTTTTTTAAATGAATTTCGGTTTTGGACCGGCTATTGAGGGTAAACTGCTAGTTCTACGAAAAAATTGACATAACATTTTTTTGTAGAGAATTTAGCAAGGATAATTTTTGTCATTGACTACTTTCTCCTATCTCTTACCATATTCCTATAAAATGCGAAAAACCGCGAAGAGGGACCTTTTCGGGGGGGGCAGGGGGGGTTGCGGCAATATTTTGATAGGCAACCCTAGTGCGATGTAAAACCCTATTGGTAAGCTATCATTTGTACCACATTTCGATCAAAAAACAGATACGTCATAAATTAAGCAGCGGGCTCTTGGACTATCGGCACAGGATAGGGAGCAGTGGAAATATAAGGGGGAGGCCTGTGCCCAACATTGGGCGCGAGAAGGCTGAGAAGAAGAAGAAAGAATTTTGAATATTGTGACTAATAAAGTCGCTATTAATATCTACCTGTTTAAAAAAACATTCACTTCTTTTTCTGGCAATGTCTCCCTTTTTTCTTTAAGATGTCACTCGTGCGTCTGCCTTGACATTTTAACTCCATTTTGTATAAAAAGATGAGAAGATTTCTTTATTTTCGCATTCAAATTTCTGCCAGTCATCCATTTCAACGCGTTTAAGAATAATATTATTTTGGTAATAAATCTAGGTTAGCTTTTAAATCGTTTGCGCCGAGACTACATCCGCCATTCAATGTTATTTAAATAAATAAAATAAATAAATAAAATAAAATAATCTTTATTGTACATAGACATACAAAGGGCGGGCTTATTGCCAAATGGCAATTTCTGCCAGCCAACCCATGACAGAAACCAAAGTGAGACATAGCTAATAAAAATTTAGTACCAAAGGGTACCTTTACCTAATAATAATTGAAAACATAAATACATACATAGATAAACATATTATAAATATATAAATATATACATAAATGGTATATGGGATGGGATAGGGGAGGGATGCTGGGTTCTTTTTGCTATTTGTTTTTTTTTTGTCATTTTAACGGACCACATCCGAAACAATGTAGTACTGAGCAGGGTCGGAGAAACAAGGCGACTCCTAAGTGATTTGGCCAACAACGATTCAAGTGGGTAGGCCATATTATCGGGCCTAGTCGTAACTATCATCGAAAGAATTATGGAAGGCGAAAACCGTAGAAGTACACTACACGAAAATACAAATTTGAAGCTAAATAAACACAGTTTCAAGCAGAATCCCTGTGTGCTATATTTCTTATCCAATAGAGTTGTGTATGTATGGAGGATGGTATGGAGCTTGTTGTTGCACAAAGTGTTAATGTATTTAAACAATGGACTCGACAGACTGAATGAGTGAATACTGTTGTGAGATCAGACATATCACCATAGCTGCCTGGCCGATAATAATAATATTTGGAGCCTGAAATACAGTCTAAAGCATTGCCGCATATCGTCCGGCGCATATTATTCACATTGCGCCTCGATTATAGATACATTCGGCTCACGAACGTGATTAAGTAATCATCGTATACTTTCTAAGATAACCCTCAAGAATTGTCCGCCCCTGCGGCAGAAATGTGAACTAAAAGTGACAGATTTATAATTAAACAGTTCTACGACTTAACCTTTATCGTTGAATGTTTGTTAGGTATTTAAAAAGTTAAAATTAGAACGTTATCCAAGGAATGATCGTAAAATATTTTTTATATCTTGTATAGATTTAAAAAAACAATGTGAAAAACGCCTCTGATTAATTTTTTCAAAAGGCAGTAGTATTTTTTTTCCCGAAAGTCGTAAATAATAAAATCTTTTTCGTATTGATAATATGCATTAAAATCTAGTGAAAGACCCATAAAAAAATACGAATTAAAAATAAAAGAAAAAACGCTATTTTTAACATTTGATCATGCAATTTTGAACCTTAATGTCGCCGCCACACGCCGGCGAGCGTTCACAAGTTTTTTTGTGTATATGAGTAAAAAGGGGTGTGGATGGAACGCTTGTCTTGGCTCGTGTACGTAACTGACCGTTGACGCCTTTTTACTCATGAACACAAAAAACTTGTGGACGTTCACCAGCGTGTGGCGGCGACATAAGGCCGCGTGACGTCACAGTTGGGTCTCAAATTTTAACCAAATTAACACGACCAATTTTTGTTTAACTATCGCGACGCCACTTTTGGTAGGCCAAATCTTTTTGTCAGAATATGTTTAGGTGTATAGCTCCACTAACGCTATAGAGATGTAGTGTATCTGTACGAGCCCACCTTGGCCCTGGGCCAAATGTCATTTATTAACATGTTTACGGCTCACATGTTATGTGAATTATGAGAAAATGTTAAGTTTTTGATATCTAAACATATATTACAACATTGCACGCGTGGATTATTCAAAATGGAGACAAAATGCAAAGTGCAAATGCTAAGGAATTCAGAATAATATAAAACAAACTAAAAATTACTTATTTTTGGCACTACGTATCTGTAAATATGTTTCCATTCTTGGACAAGGACACTGAAGGAATGTAAGTTAAATGTGGGGTTTGTCGGGGGGCTCCCTTCTGGCTAACCCTGAGCCCACCTCTTAAAAAGATTTTGCCAAGAAGTGCGGGTAAAGAGGACCCTACATGCGCCTGTGCTACCCGGGGATGCGGAGGGCCTTAAGCCCGTGAGAGTCAATCAATCCTGCAATCATTCACAATCATTCTAGTCACTACTCACATTTTCCAGTCTCTGATCTCTCCTTATTCTTTTGATTAATATAATTTGTACATTTAAAAGAAGATATGTTTTTGGGGTTAATTTCGCTTTTGTGTCAAAATTCTATATCATAGTTCTTAAAGCTAGGAGCCCAACTATGACATCGCCGTCATTTCCCACGGCGTTAAGATGAAAAAATAAATAAAATCGTTGTTGAATTTTTTGGGTGAATTGATGAATCTGGTTGTCTATCAATAGAATCATATTTGGATATATTTCTGGATAATTTCCCACAAGTAAATTTTTGTCATGAAACATAAAGAAGGCACAAATCGTTGAAAAGTCAAGTTTATTTTTCGTGATACATTTTTTTTTGCAGAATGCCATTGCATTCTTTAAATTCATATCAATCCCTCATTTCGATTATAATGCCCCCGCCACACGTTCGTGAGCCACCACGAGCTTTTGGTGTTCATGAGTTAAAAGACGTGTGGATGGAACGTTTCTCCTGACGTGTACGAAAACGCCTTTTTACTCATAAACACTGTCGGCTCGTGGTGGCTCACGAACGTGTGGCGGCAGCATTAAATTAAACAAGTAATTCATATTTGGTAAAAACCGCACACGATGAGTTTTAAAGTTTTAAAGTGAATAAATTGTGTATAGGTACGAGTATGTACGAATATTATAATATAGTGAACCCATTTTGATAAAATTAAACATTAATTTACTAATTGAAATAACAACGGTAAGTAGGTAGGTACCTAATTAACTTTGGTTTATCAAAATAGTATGGAGTTAATTAATTTCGACGTCTGTTGTGAAAACACGCACTCATTATTATCTATGGTTATCATATTAATTAATTTATTATTAAACCCAGATTCTGATTAGATAAACAATAAATATTATGGAATATATTATTAATTAAAACTAATAGAGAGAAGATCAATATAGGTATTTAGTAATGGGTGGATTTTTCTACAAAGTGGTTATCTAATTTAACAATGATGTAGTCTCTCAACTAATGTACAATGTAAGATGGGCATGCTGGACTTACGACCGGTGTCCGGTAAGTTCGTCTAAAATCAATTCGTCTAATTATCAATTCGTCTAAAACCAATTCGTGTAAAATCGACGAATCGATCGTTAGGCAAATTGATTTTGGCCGAATTGATTTTAGACGAATTAATAATTAGACGAATTAATAATTTGACGAATTGATTTTAGACGAATTGATTTTAGACGAATTGATTTTAGACCAATTGATTTTAGACGAATTGATTGACGAACTTACCCTTACGACCAGCCATCGGTTGGTTAAGGTGATTTTTGTTTATTGTTCTGAATCGTCCCTAGGCCATTTGCGGGCACTTGGACTCGTCAAAGATACATGTTAACACAGTGAATAATATACTATATAAAAAAGAGATGAAAACAATAAATTTGCAGGGAAATTCGATGCCAAATATAGTGTAAAAGGCTCTATTGGCACTTCGTCATGGTCGTAAAACTAGGTACATAATCTACAACACTCAATAAGCACATACAAATAAAATTAACAAAGAGATTATAATATGGTAAGGTACAGATGTGACATTGCAGTACAGACTCACAATCAATTTGAATCACTTTAATCTCGAGAAACTTTCACCATTCAGCTCTCAACACCTGTGTGTGTATTCTTACACCTTTTTCAGAGTATATTATAATCTGAAAAATTCGCAACTTGTGTGGGATTCGAACCTACACCCCACGGCTGTAAAACAAGATTTCTACCCACTAATCCACAAGCTGTCTAAGGCTCACTGCAAAGAAACTTAATTATAAAGGCCATTCCTTTTTATAAATAAAAAGTAAATGGCTTACAAAGCGTATAAATAAATAAATTAAATATGTAAATAAAAAAGCAACCAACTTATATGTTTTTTTTTTACTGTTGCAGGTATGTACTGGTGGATCAATTCTATTCTGCATTACGGCTAAGTACTCGGCTACGAGTGTTGTCATTTGAATGAAAAAAAGTAAGAGAAATTTCATTATTATCTATCAGGTTCAGGATATAATTTTTACGTGGAGGCAAGACTTGCCAACACACTTCTCAGTATTACCAGCCAGAAGAGTCTACATATTATCATTCATGATTGATATATAAACTCATCAGCTTAATACTGGGAAACATTCACCTATCCAGATAATATCCCGGATATCAAAGGATTAGGCTCAGATATACTGCTCTATATAAAATACCAACTTTGTGCCTGAAATATCACTATTTAGAAATAGTTTTACAAGATATAGATAGATAATAATTTGAGGTGGTCCGTAGCCTGGTTGGTAACGTGCTCGACTGTTGATTCAGTGGGCGCGGGTTCGATCCCCGATGCCAACCTACTCCACTTCACAACACAAGCTTACTGATGTGAAGTGTACGAAGGTGTATTTGGGTTTATTTGGATAAACCCAGATTCATTATAGTATAAATATAAAAAAATATAAAAACTGGCTAAAATATTACCGACTATTTTTCCATAATGTACCTACAATGGTATGTACCTACGTAGGTACATACCATTGTGATTTTGACGATTTCTCGCTATTTAAGAGTGTGCATACCGACATTTCAAAAATTTCTAAAAACGGGAGACCTTCTATCTCCACAACCGTTACTAAATATGCTTTGGAACAAAATAGGATAGATGCAATGAACCTTTATCTAGGGAATAACCGTAAAAGATTTTTCATATCTTATATAGATTACTCAAAAAAAAAATAATACAACCTCAGATCTTTTTTCCGAAAGACGGAAACTCGTTTCCCGAAAGTCGCAGAGTAAAAATTTTTTTTTGTACTGAATATATTCGTTAAAATCTATGGAATAACCGTAAAAGTTTTTTGATAGACGCAAAATTAACCCCAAAAAATGGAAAAAAACGCTATTTTTAGCATTTTATCATGCGATTGTCACGCGATTTTGAACCTTAATGCCGTGGGAAAAGACTGTGACGTCATTCCTGGTGCCATGCCCTTAATGAGTTATCGAAATCATCACTACTATACCTAATTCTTTCTTTTCTTTTGATGATAGTTTGTTTCGCTCAATTTCATCTGGAGAATGTCCCTTTGAATGGCAGAGAATAATCTCTATTGGCCCTCATTTTCTCAATCATTGTCTGATGAAAGGCCAGAGACTGAATCATTTCTTTATATTATGTAAGTAGTAGACTCCATTGAAGCGTAATAGAAGTCAGACGAATGGATTATGTGAAAATAATGGATGTAGATTTTATTAGTGGTGAAATTACTTCTATAGATTTGTTTTTCAGGCATAAACAATTGCTATTAAGGGCAGTGGCGTATATAGGTTTTCATTTCGGGGAGGGGGGGGTAATCTAGTATTTGACTTTGTGGGGGGGGGAAACAAAGCCTGACCATTCTTAAACCTAAAACTCCTGTCAACGGTTGCGACAGAAACGGGCAAAACCACGGGCCTGGTTCGAAGCTGGGGGTGGAGGCAACAAAAATTTGAACATAGACGTATAGTAAAAAAATCATAATAGCGTCGCTGGCGAAATTTTTTTCGTGAAAGTAAGTGAGAAAAGTTGGCATTATGTGAGACTCGTCGATGAAACAACATGTACCTTATATTGTAAATCACATAATACATTGCCATGTTTTTAAACGCGGAGGCATGACTTTGCCAACACACTTCTCAGTATTATCAGCCAGAAGAGTCTACATATTATCATTCATGATTCACATATAAACTCATCAGCCTAATACTGGGAAACATTCACCTATCCAGATATCACGGATATCACAGGATTAGGCTCAGATGCGCGGGGCCTAAAATACAAGCATTGTGCCTGAAATATCAGTATTTAGGAATCGTCTTACAATATTGCAAGTATTAATAATGACCGATTTTTGCATTTTTATGTATAAATTTTCCGATATATCTAATTTTTTTAAATTGTTTATTAGCGATTTTGGTATTATACCTGTAGCTGATAATACTAATGGGATTATATATACCGACCTAGAATGCCAAATATTTTTTATTTCACCTGCTAATTCTGTATATTTACAGTTACAATTTTTTTCTGCGACGGTTGTTTGAATATTTAATGTATTTGGTACAGCGATGTCAATTAAATAAGTGATTTTAGTTTGTTTGTTATGTAAAACTACATCGGGTCTATTATGATGTATTGTTCTATCTGTTATAATTATTTTATCATAATAGAGCCTATAATTTTGATCTTCTAAAACCGATTCCGGGTTGTAAAAAAAAACACAATAAAGTCATTATTATTATTATAAGTGTTGAGTTAAAAATGCAACAAAAAAGAAGAGCAGCGGGCGAAATTTTTCCAAAAAATGGGTGAAGTGATGAATCTGGGATTTTTCTACATGTGGAGCAGATGGCACATCATTTCTTGACACTTCGGGGGGGGGGGGGGGTCCCATCGCCCCTCCCCTATATACGCCACTGTTCAAAATTATTTTTTAACATCACATCACTAATGTCAAAAAAGTTTTAGTACATTTTGAACGATATTTGTATTCTAGGTACGTAGGTACCATTCGTAGTTCTATGAATTTTGTATATTTTGCGTAGAGCATAAATGCATAAAACATATTACCCTTTCCCCACGAGACGCTTTAAGGCTAAGGTAACCCTCTCTGCCTACCCTACAATAATATAAGCCATTATTGTTATAATATTATTGAAATGATGCCGTTTCGATGTAAGTTTACTTTATATTAACATATTATTATAATACTAGTATTCAAACTTCGCTCAAACACAGGAAAATATTGATGGAATACTCTCTTCTCCATTCTTCTCGGGTGAATCGTGTGTAGATTGTCGGTGTTGTCGAGCTTTTGGCCTACTTGCTGAGGCCATCTTCAGGACTAATGTAGTAGCCTCTTAAATAAATAAATAAAATAAAACAGTCTTTATTGTACATTGAAATACACAAAGGGCGGGCTTATTGTTAAAGGGCAATTTCTACCAGCCAACCCATAACAGAACCACAATGAGACAAATGGAATTATAAATTTGGTACCGAAAGGGTACCTTACCTTAACTACGAGTATAATTGAACTATTCTTCGCTGTGATTTTTGTATGAAGTATTTATGACGTATGAAATATGTGTTTAATTCATTAGTTTCAATCTGAAGAAAAAAAAATGATATAAAAATATTAGATTGAAACGTCTAGAAATCGTATTTAAAAAACGAGTTATATTAAGAAATGAAACACCTACAAACCTTAAAAAAAACTTCTCTGTTTTAGGCTCTTTCAAGTGATATTAAAAAAAAGTTAGTATCATAAATCTAGGATAGACGAAGACTAAAGCTAGCGACATCTGTTGAGAATTTTTACAACAAGACATAAACGCTCTAAGCGTTTTATTGTATAGATTTAAAATATGTTATTTCAATACACGTTTACGGTGAGTTTATTGCAAAAAATTCCCCGTAAGTATTTCTTTATTCATTTTTTATCCAGTTTCTCTCTTGTAGTGCACAAATATCGGTACAGAAGACCCTCTGTCTCTGTACACCGTTTTTATAATAAAAAGATCGGAGTAAAATAAACCCATCGTGAGCAACGAAGCCCAGTGGCGTAACTAGCATTAGTGCTGCCTTAGGCGGATTCCACCAGATTTCCTAGCGCCCTGGGCGTTAATTCAATCCCAATGGGCTTCAAAGTTACATAGACTTTTTGACTGTGAAGCCCAAGGGTATCGGAATTTCAACCCCCCTCCCCTATTTTAAAAGTCTGTATTATATTATCAACTGAAATTGCCCCAGGCAAATATTTTCCTTTTTCCTACGTATTATACCCTCAATTTGATGCACAGCCGCGGGCAGACCCCCCTACTGCTAGTTTCGCCACTGGTGAAGTCTTAAGGTTCGCTTACACGGGGCAATAAATTGCTCCACTATACCGGCAATTTCGCGTCAGCATGAGGTCACGACAACATCAAGCTTATTGGGAATTGCGTCATTGTGACGTGAAATTGCCGGTAGTTAAGCAATTTGGTTGCTCGTGCATGCGAACCTTTAGTGACCTCTCTGCGTTCCCTTAAGGAACTTAAACAAAGTCAGTAAGTAGCACTTGTAGTAGTATATATTTTTTAACCCTTGACCACCTTTACAGGCCTTTTGGGCATTTTAGATTTATGGGTACTTATATGTACCGCTAGGAATGCCTGGGGATAAATCGTGTTAACTCTTGCGTGTTGGCATACATTATTTTATCTCCCACTAACCCAATTATTCTTACCATAATAATATTTAACCTATGTGCCTCATAAGTATAATAAAATGTTCACTATTTGTTTGTCCTGTTGTTGGTTAAAGTTATTTAAAACTGTAAAATTTAATTATAGCCTAAAATTGACTTATTACCTAAGATGTACTTACATAGGTAGGTATAATCTAAGATTAACTTGTAGCCTAAGATCTGGCCTATCTGTAATTTAATCGAAATGTGATTTAAATGAAAATTTACACACACAGGATGGCACCCCGAAAAGAGGTCCCTTTGAGTTGTTTTTTTGCTTTATATAGATGGGAGAAAGTGGTAAATGAAAAAAATTATCCTAACTAAATTCTCTACAAAAAAAATCAAAACATTTTTTTCATAGGACTAGAAGTTTACCCGCAATGAAAAGTCAAAATACCGATTTTTTTCCGAAAATAAATAAAAAAGTTCATTTGTTGAAAAAATACTAGTATAATAAATAGCATTCCCAGGAACTACTCGTAATATTATTTATTATTTTGTTTTCTTTTTTCTTGTTGTTATGTATCTGAATCTCCATTCAACTTATTTTCTTATCTCTCTGTTGAATTACAGAAATATATAACATCTCTATTCTGAAAATTTATTGTTATACGTTATTCTAATATTTACATGTGTTTTTCTGTAACTATTTGTCATTTCCTTAGCATTTTTTGCGGTGTAAATTACGTTATTTAGGTGCATTTAAATAAAAAAAAAAACATTTGTTTGCTATATCCAGATATCCAGGGAATACTTTACAAAATATAATTAACATGAAATCTTCTTCTTCTTTGCCCTCGTCTTTGTCCCATTTACTTGGGGTCGGCTCTCCTAGTTCTCATCCTCCAAGTCTTTCTGTCCCCCGCATCCTACGCACGAAGCCTCGCCTCCTTTAAGTCTTTCGCGATTGTGGACATCCATGTGGTCAGGGTCTGCCCGGTCTTCTGGGCCCCATAATCAACAATGAAATATCCAATGTACAGGTCTATAGAATAATTGTGGAATGCTACTGTTATTCCTGGTTACCTGAAAATAACGCACATGAAAAAAACGCATATGAAAAAATCTCATAAGAATATAGCGCATATGAAAAAAGCGCATATGAAAATAACGCAGTATGAAATTAACGCAGTATGAAATTAGCGCATGGTGAAATTACCTCAGTATGAAATTAACGCAGGGTGAAAAAATCGCAGCATGAAAAAATCCCATAAGAAAATATCTCAGTATGAAAATATCTCATAAGAAAAAAACTCATATAGAAAATAGCGCCATATGAAAAAAGCTCATAGTCTAGTATTAAATTTGGATTCTCTCTGATTCTAAATTATTGAATCACTAGCATGGTTGCCTCGATGCCTCGCTCATTAGATACGTTTTACCGTAATGGGATATTTTTTCATATACTTAACATAACATGGGGTTAACTGGAAGAAATCGCAGTTCTGCGATAAGTTCGCCCTAGTGAACGACGTTTTATAATCTGTACTATGTCCATTTATATGTGTTTGTTGTTTACTTTAAGTTTAAATAAATAAAAAAAGGATATTTTTATTTATTTGAATTTAAATAAGAAGTACATGGTATACGGTGTGATCTACCTAACTGAGCATGAGCCCGTACCATGATTGAAATGTGTATTAAATTAAGTATCTACTCGTGTTATTCTTTCTACTCTATTACAATGTCTTCTAAATCACAATTATATAATTATTTAAAAATGTGTTTGTGAGAGATAAACATTAGTAATGATTACCAACAAAACAATATATTGGAACCTTACCTATGTACACAGAGAAATCCTATAATTACTCTAAGCCTATATATCAAGCTTTACTGAATTTAAGAGTGATTTGATAATTGCTGCCATGCATTATTATTTGAAAAAATAATATACAGTCTTTCTGAAAATATGGTATTTCCTAATTTAACTTATAAGTATAACAATATGTGAACCGTAGAAATAATGTACCTGATGTAACCTTTATTTTAATCTGTTTATTATTTTATTATCGTCAATAATAGATGGATGGTTATATAAACTCAGGCAGCTTATACAAGGGGCGGTCGCAGGCAGGAAAGTATTCATCACAAGTTAGGTAGTGTTAAGAACCGCGTCCATTATATTAACATTGTTTCATAAAAAAAATGCTGCGGCGCTAATCGCATCGCATCATTGTTTATAACACTTTTTATTTCAAGAAAAACAGTATTTTAAATTTACATCACGACCGTCGGTTCTGCATGTTCTATAAAAGCAATTTTTGCACTAGCTCCGCACTCGTTTTCCTCAAATAATACAACGTAATGCTTACTATGGCTAGGCTAGGTTCCTAAATTCACCCATATATCTAAAATAAATGAGAATAGGGGCCGCGACATTTTTTGCTTTTGCACACAAGCGACAGCTCTGGTTGTTGGCCCTATCTTGCCTTGGCTGTAATGGTAAATTGCTAAATGTATAAAACATATTAGGTGTTTGTTATGGTTCAAATTTTTAAATAGACCAAGTCGTTCAGACGTGATTTTGATACGGAACAGCTCCTCGAAAGAAAGTTGTTGTAAAAAAAACAGCACCGTATTACTGATACAAAGAAATATGTATTATGATTCCGTTCAAGGAGTTGTGTAATGTAATGGTAATGAGGTTTTAATTTTTATGTATTATCTTAACTTTCCCTGTCATGAACTCCTTATAATATTATTTCCTCCAAATAAAAGGTGTTGAAAAACATTACTGTAAATTTGCATACTTTTTCACTTTTTTACATTTATTTGTAAATTTATATACTTTTTAATTTTTCACATATATTTGTTTATTTTTAAGTGAACAAAGTATACACATAAATATAAAAATGAACATACCACAGATTATAAAGCATTGTTTACTAGGGCGAACTTATAGCAGAAATGCGATATCTTCCAGTTAACCCCAATATTTATTTATTTTTCTCCTAACGAGCACAGGATAAACACATTAGTAAAAATATAGTACTACTCTATACAAGAAAATAATAAATACATTTTCCTTACTAACATAAAACATAAATAAAATACGTATCTGTTTGTATTTCATATTCTGTTTGACGAGAAAACTGAAAATAATATGTAATTTTACAATACAGAAGGTAACACCTGACACCATAACTACCTACATGAAGAGTAAGCAGAGTAAGTAATTGATGAAGCGGGCGAATCATGTGTAGATTGACTTTTCATCGACACTCATGTTAGTATCTTCTTCTTCAGAGCACATCAACAGGAATGTACAAGCGTCGAGTAAAAGCCAATTTATACACGGTTAGCCCGAAAACCATGAAATCAGAACAACATTATGAGGAGTATGTGGCAACAAATGTTAAAAATTTAAACTGCAACCTTGAACGGAATCAACTGGAGGTAGAAAAACAAACAGTCGCGCCTATTATTTGTAAAAACTTACCTTGAACAGTAATGAGAGAAACAGGGGACAAAATTACTTTTTGGGTTAAGGAAATATTTCAATTCTCCCAAAGATCGTTAAAAAATCTTCTCGTAAAGCGTATCTAATGAGCGAGGCATCGATGTAACCATGCTAGTAAAACAATAATTTAGAATCAGAGAGAATCCAAATTTAATACTAGACTATGAGCTTTTTTCATATGGCGCTATTTTCTATATGAGTTTTTTTCTTATGAGATATTTTCATACTGAGATATTTTCTTATGGGATTTTTTCATGCTGCGTTTTTTTCACCCTGCGTTAATTTCATACTGAGGTAATTTCACCATGCGCTAATTTCATACTGCGTTAATTTCATAATGCGTTATTTTCATATACGCTTTTTTCATATGCGCTATATTCTTATGAGATTTTTTCATATGCGTTTTTTTCATGTGCGTTATTTTCCGGCCACGGTTATTCCTATGTATGATGAAGGGAAATAAAACAGTGGTTTATTAGCAATCATAAACAAATTTGCTTATTTTAAGGATTGCAAGTGAAAGCTGTCAACACTATTTTTCCAAATACAATACTTTCGGAATTATCACAGCATCATTTCTTTCTTTTTGGATCACACAAAACCTTCGTATCTTAAGAGTGTGCATACCGACATTTCAAAAATTTGTAAAAACGGGAGACCTTCTATCTCGACAACCGTTACTAAATATGCTTTGGAACAAAATAGGGTAGATGCATTGAACCTTTATCTAGGGAATAACTGTAAAAGATTTTTTATATCTTGTATAGATTTCTCAAAAAAAATATTTAAAAACACCTCTGTACTTTTTTCGGAAAGACGAAAACTCGTTTCCCGAAAGTCGCGGAGTAAAAATTCTTTTTTGTACTGATAATATGCATCAAAATCTAGGGAATAACCGTAAAAGTTTTTTGATAGACGCAAAATTAACCCCAAAAAATGGAAAAAACGCTATTTTTACCATTTTATCATGCGATTGTCACGCGATTTTGAACCTTAATGCCGTGGGAAATGTCTGTGACGTCATTCCTGGTGCCATGCCCTTAAATAACATTATTTCTTTGGCACTGCTCTATAATATATTCGACATTATTCTCAACTTGTGAATAACGCCTTTATGAAGTTTTGAAATTTTGACAGCTCCTTTGATTAGATTTGTCAATAAGACGATCATGCACTATGTCACTTGTAGATAACTTCATACAAAGGTATGTACAATATACATACATCTTCTTCCCCTTCTATCCTTGGTTGGGTTGGGGGCTCAAGGCTTAAAGCATTTATGTATCTTCGCCAGAGGCCCCGGTCACTTGCAGTTTCCAGGACCTCTGGCCACTCCAACCACAGTCTCTCCTCGCACACCTTTGTCACATGCTTCTGCCAGCTATTTCTGGGGCAGCTCACCAGTCTGCCTGCACCCTCGACTTTTCAAGCTTTTAAAGCAAGCCGCTTCAGCACTCCCAAATTATCTGAGACATTCTGAGGTACCTACATATTATTTTATCTATCTATCTATACTATTCTATACCCTCACGCCACATCCTTTGCAGGGTAGGCAGAGAGGACAGAGCGCCAGATAGCCCTATCCTTACACACACTCCTAGCTTCCGTCACATTCATGCAATTAGTCATACACGCTCTCCGATTCCTTTTACTCAAAACGCGTCCATCCTTGAGGATCTGGTCGACATGATCGGACCAGGTCACTCTCGGACGGCCGCGCTTCCTCACCTCTCTTCGCTCATTCAAATATTATTTTATCAACCCGTTTATTTTGACGTATGGTAATAATTTTATTAGAATTACAATAAAACGATTTTATTTTATCACTCAATAAATTATCTCATAACATCCCATACAGACAGAAACACTTAGCGGTAATGTGACGGGAGAATACTTGAAATAAATTATATTACGTATGCTGACAAAATAATCATTTTTATTCATAACAATGTAGACTTCTTACCGCATGCTTGGAACATGTATGTAAGAATCAGGGCCGTATAGGCCGTACGAGAATATGATAAAAATACTTATGGGCCGTTGCGGCCATTTGTTACCAGTTTCGCTTGAATTTATTCGCGAATTTTATGCTTGTTATGCGAATAACGCGAATTTCTTGCTTTTTACGCATATAACGCGATTTTCAACATTCTTTTATAGGAATAATGCGAATTTTTACATATTTGACGCGTAATTCGACTTTTATTTTGGGAGAAATCGTAATTGAAACATTATGAACAGCAATGCGTCTATGAAAGTAAGAAGAACTATACTGAAAAAATTCTTGCAAAGAGGTGTTTTTTGTATTTCTCAAATATTTTTGTTTTATTTTATTGTTTTAAGGATTTTTGTATAAATGTTCTCGATCAATTTTTTTTAATATTCTTGAAAGAGATTCAAACTTTAATGATACAAATGAACGAAAAATAACACCCCTTTTTTAAATAACACCCCTTTTTTAAAAAAATAACACCACATTTCCCAAAAAATAACACCCCTTTTTTAAATAACACCCCTTTTTTAAAAAAATAACACCACATTTCCCAAAAAATAACACCCCTTTTTTAAATAACACCCCTTTTTTAAAAAAATAACACCACATTTCCCAAAAAATAACACCCCTTTTTAAAAAAAATAACACCACATTTCCCAAAAAATAACACCGATTTTTTCCAGTCCCTAATTATAACATGACAGTTTGGTGCTCGATTACATCCCTAGTAACTCTATCGTCAAATTTTGTATCCACTGTGACACGTGCGACACTCTTAACAGAGATTAGACGAACGCACGTCTGGCTTATGGGCGTCGCCAGCCTCGGAGCTAAGGGGGGGAGGGGCAATAAAAATTAAGAAAATTGCCAAAGCATAAAAAAACGAGTAAATAGCACCGCAGGCGAAATTTTTTTGTGAGACAGTGAAGAAGGTCGTGATGTGGTTTGTTTATTTGAAAATGTAAATAATATTTTGCACAATAATATGCATGAAAACTGATTATTTATAAGTGATACAAAATAGCGCCACAGGCAATTTTTTTATGAAACTAATGGATTATCATACTAATTTTAGAAAATTTATGAAATGATGAGAAAATGTGTGGTAGTAATGTTATTTTTTGTGACGTTTTACCATTTAGTATGGATAATAAATACCTATTCTAATCCCTAGGGGGGGAGGGCAGGGGGGGGGGGGGGGGGCTAAAACGCCCATGATCTTGCTAATCATGTAATAGGTTTTTTTCATAGAATCTTGTATCGGAGTAGGGTCCTTCCTACACGTGTATTGAAAGGGTAACTTTTTCTAGGATTTTTTCTGTTTTCATTGCTTCAAGTACGACTATATTATTCCTTTAGCGTTACAGACATGAGTGTTTTTACTGCCGTCAATCGATCGTAAGCGTAAATACAATATTAATCTACGATAAGTGTGGACGTGTAACTGCGATAATAGGTTTGCAAAGGTTAAATCGTGCATCGAAGAATGTGGTGAGTCCATTTTTTGTAGAAATTATTATTTTGTAGAAATGTGTATGTCAAGTAGTTATATCTCAACAGATACACAGCAAAGGATGCTCCTTCCATCAGGCTTATGACTGATCGTCGGCTGGCCTAATGTGACCACTTTACACTTAAGTACCATTCACCAATTCCAGTCCATCCATCCTATGGTCTCAAAAAAATATAAAATTGTGATTTTCAAAATAATATTGTGCATGTTTTGCTAACTTAAATTTTATATAATTTTTCGGGTTCGAATCCCATTGCTGACGATATATTTTGCAATATGAGAGTATATGTATGAAAACAAAAGGAAAAATCCTTCTATTATCGCTTCATTTTTCCTAATTATGTATTTGAGCGAAAGGGCAAAATAAGGATAACATTAGCGACTAAATCGATTTTGGCTTTTTGTATAAAAAGGGATCGAATATTACAAAAATATCCGCTAAAGTCATTGCGTCTCAGCCAAATTACAGCATTCTGTCTAACAAACTACGGGAATAATCTCAAATTTCACCTGTAACTTAAGAATTATTTTTTAACGGAGAAAATTCGTTAAAATCTAATTTTTATCCACTCGTCACCAAAACGTGTTCTCATTTATCCTAGTTTTAGGATGATACCTATCCACATAATTTATCTGAGTAATCTTCTTTTTCTCTGCGAAATTCTTCGTATGTTCAGGCACTACGCCCTTTTTCAATTACATTTTAAATTTAATAGTTTCTTTAAGATTTCTGATCTGGTTTTTCAATTGCCCCAATAATATTAAGCCTCAAACATCGCTTGAAGTTTATTAAAAGAACTTCCTCGAAAACCCTTTATTATAATAAGGTATTCCTCAATTTAAAAAGGATTATGTAAAATAAAAAAAAAACAAGACAATAGGGATTAAGGATAAACACACTAAGCTCCAATTTTACCTACATTTTGGCTAGGTAAGCGTTTATTTATAACATAAGCCATCTTTGTTTTACAACACCGATAAAAATGAGACAAAACATTGATACCTACATATGTCCTCTTTGTTATTATTGGCTCGTTTTGAAAAAAACATTTTGAAAAACGAACGGATTCAAGTTTTTTGTATCTATTGGATATAGATTTCTGTATCTATTGGATATGGATGTCAATTTATCTAGATAATGCACCATGTAATAAAAGTGATGCCAATATTTTTAGAGGCTTCGGACGAATGTGTCGAAGATTTTGCTTAAAATGCGCAGTTTGTCATGATTTTAGTTTAGTTTCAAGATGATGGCGTAATATTTCTATCAATAAGGAATTACAGAAATACTATGTTTGTTGGAAGATGTTGCCTATGCTTTGAGTTCTTTCTGTATCCATTTTACCTTTATGAAGATTTTGTGTATTGACTCATTATAATTAACTAATTCTAATTTACGATTTTTTCATGATTTTGATTATCTACATTACATATTTATGATTATTGAGATTGACACTAATATATGTACCAATAAAAAAATGTTAAGATGTATGAATAAATAAATAAATATATAAACCCATTTATTGACACATAATATATTGCTGTATTTTCGTAACAAAAAATATACATGGACGAAAGAAGAGATCCATGAGCCATTAGGCTCAACCATGTCGACCAGATGCACAAGAAGTAGAGTGTGTATGATGAATTGCATGAGCGTGACGAAAACAAGAAGTGTGTGTAAGGGTATAGAAGTCTGGCGTTCTGAATATATGGTAAGATATTTTTTCAAGAAAAAAATTGTGCCTTACTTCCTTTCATTGGAAAGTCACTAAGTACGCTATCTAGTTAAAACGTTATAAAAATCTATGGCATTGGGTAGAATTGAATTTAAAAAACAGAATGAGGTCGAAATGGTAGGGCAATAATTTGATATAAAATGTTGTACTTTTCCATAATTTTTGACATTGTCTATTTTTTGTTGTGATCCCTCGGAACGTGCCACGGCGATGTACGCCAGGGGCGGTGTAGGGGCTAATCAAAATTTAGTGTAATGTCAGAACAGACAAGTCTTGCTAATACATAAGAATGAAATGTAAGGAGCGAACTGGGGAAGGGTTACTTATACTTATAATACTCGTAGTCATGTGTATTGTGTAGCTTCAGAATTCGCGATTTTGAAATGCGTAAAAGCAGTGACGTTATTAATAAGGAACCTATATAAAGGTGGAAAGTACTATTGAACATTGAGCCCCTTCTATATCTATGACAAATCTATGGTGGACGCCATTTTCATTGCAAACATATGATTGCGTGTCATGTTGGTGGCCCACAATTGCAAGAATCCTGGTGATATTTCAGTGATTTTTGCGACTCATTATGTATAATCAGTGTGGAGATTACCTTTGGAATATATCCTATGTAATCAAATGGTAAATTAGCTTACTTCACATCGAGAAAAAATTGCGTATACCTAGCGGAAATGCTAGCGGAGGTAAATTTTTGTCTATGGCTTTATCCGTTAAGACTTCCTACATTTATACAGGTTCCCTAGGTATTAAAGAGACGAGTGACTGTAATACCTTGTTCGCATTAGGCCAGTAGTTTAGTTCAAACTTCACAATAAATTACATTATTACCACACATTTTCCCATCATATCAACAATTTTGGTAAAATTAGTATGAAAATCTATTAAAATACAATTGTTTCTCAAAAAGAATTGCCTGCGGCGCTATTTTTTAGCACATTTTTTAAAATAAAATAATCAAACTACCTACGTAACGACCTTCTGCACTCTGTCTCACAAAAAAAAATTCGCCTGTGGCGTTATTTACGCCTTTTCTTGGTGTACCAAAGTTTTCAATTTTGGTTGCCCCCCCCCCCCCCCCTCCACCCTAGCTCCAAAGCTGGCGACCCCTATGCTGACGAGAGTGACGAATTGCATGAATGTGACGGAAGCAAAAAGTGTATGGTAGAGATATTTTGATTTTTTAATTCTGTATTAATATGATTTTTAAATGTTGTGTGTTGCTTTTGACTACCCAGGATTTGTAATTGGGTAATATTTGAGTCTTCACTGGTTAATTTGCAGATGATATTGTATTGTTTATATTAGTATATGTAATAACTGTATGCACTCTTTAAAATTAATAAAATAAAAAATAAAAATATGGTAATCTGGCATTGTGTCTTTTCTGCAATAGATCTACAATCACGACACTTCTCGCTTTTAACTGTAACTTTTTAAAGCATTTCATCGCGGTAATTAAGGGCCGAGAGAGCACACTTTTCTATTAGGAAATGCCTCTTATCTAGACCTCTTATTATAGTTAATAGGATTATAGCTGCAAAGAGTTACCTGTGTATACCTTTACCAACTTACCCCTACTGTACGTAAATTATACTTGAGTCTTATAATTGATCACAATATTATAGGAAATGTCTATAATATTTATGTAAGTGGATTTAAAATATAGGAATTATATCGTTAACAAACTGGAGCCCTTTTGTAGTGTGTTACAAAATTTGTGTAAACAAAATAGTGCACTACAAAACAAGTGAAAATATTAAAGCGCTTTTTCGAAGTGAAAACAATATAGCGCCCTAATATGGAGGATTACAAAACAAGTGAAAACAAAACGGTGGACTGCGTGCAAAACAATGCTTTACAAATTACAATACATGTGAAAACAACATACTAAATGGTGCACTTGTCCAATGCGTTACAAAACAAGTGAACACACAATAGTGCCCTCATGCAGTGGTTCATGAAACAATTGAAAACTATATGGTGCCTTTATACAGTGCTTTATACAACAATTGAAAACAAAGTGGAGCACTTATGCAGTGCGTTACAAAACAAATAAAAGCACGAAATGGTGCCCTCATGCAGTGATTCATAAAATGATTGAAAACAATAATGATATTCTGCAGTGTTACAAAATAATTTTTTTTAACAGGCGATGACAAGCCAGTAGCGTTGTGGAAAATATTCTAAACCAGTGCCACAATAATTCGATGTTCTTAAGTCATCGATTGGTTAGAAATATCATTGTTAAATTTACATCCCTCTAAGAATAATATTATTAATACAACCCATTGTTTTCTATAATGTAAAATAAATATTGAATAACGTTAGTCTATAGGTACATCCATTGCTTTCTGGAAATGCTGTGTTTTAGTATTATAATTTGTTCTCAGAACCATTGTACTGAAATAATTCTAACGTAATTTTGCAAGATACATATATTTTTTTTATTTATTTTCATATTTTTCTTAGTCCAAATATTCAACCTTTACTCTGGGTAAAAATATTTCTACTATTAATTGCTTCAACTTTTTATAATTTTGTATGAGAGTTTAGAATAACGTAAGCGACACAATCGATTTTGGCTTATTGTATAAAAAAGGGACCGAATATCAACATACTCGTAAAAACTCACTAGAGTCACTGCGTCTCATGCACCTTAAACATTTTATCAACCTAATTTCAGCATTATATCTAACAAACTACGGGAATAATCCCAGGTTTCAGTAAATTTCAAAGGTAATTATAGAATTATTTTATATTGAAAACATTTACAAATTCAAATTTCTATCCGCTAGAGTCACTAAAACACAAGTTCTCATTTATTCATGTTTTAAATCTTAGGATGACATTTTGGAGTAATCTTACTTCCTATTTCTCAGCCTTTTTAATTCCAATGCTGGACATACGTCTCCCCTTTGACTTTCCGCAGATCCCTATCCGAGAAACAGAAAAACTAATGTATGGATCAGAGAGAAGATCAAGGTCATTGATGTCGTTCACAGAGTTTCCAGTCATAAATGGAGTTGGACTGGTCATGTGACCAGAACCACAGTCTCTAGGTGGACACAGAAAGTTATGGAGTAGCGACTTAGAACAGGCAGAAGAAGTGTTGGTAGGCCGCAATCACGGTGGTCTGACAATGTAAGGCGAGTTGCGGGAGGCGGTTGGATGCGGTCTGCCTAGGATAGAGCTGTGGAGATCAATGGGGGAGGCCTATGTTCAACAATGGACGCAGGGTGGCTAACATGATGATCTAAGATCTATTTATCTTATCTTGTACATCTATTCTCTTTAGCGATTAATATTGGAGTACTCAATATAATATCTAGTTGTAGGAAGTTGACCATTATAGTGCTGTTATTGAATTCTATCTAGGTACACTGAAAGGGTTGAATTCTATGAGAAGCAGCTATATGTAGTACATAGCTACTGTTATTATGATGAATTGTATTGAAGGGGTTATGTTATAATAATAATTAATAATATAATACACCGCTTTATAGCTTGGAGCGGGAATGGCGACAGACTTACTAAAGATTCTGCCTTGCCTATACCTACGCCATTTTTGATCTGCTGTCACGTCATATGAAAGCTATGTTATTATAATTGATGGAATATGCGATAAATATTCAAAACTATGTAAATGTTATGACGCCGTCCTTTCGGTAATAAGACAGTATACGTTACTATTTAGCAGTGGTAAAAATACCAAAGAAAACGATTCGCATCGATTCGCATTGGGTAAAATAATAGGCATAATAATGTCTAATCTGACAAATAACGCAATAAAAAATGTAAGCCACGGGTTCCCTGTTACAAAATTTCAAAGTTTTGTCACATCTTGTTATAGGTATATTATGCATTGGTGTTGGCAGGGGCTCCGAGGCTGGTGACGCCCATGGGTATATGCATTCGTTTAAAGACTTATGGCCATTTATTCTGTAATATAATAATATACTTACACAGAAATGCACTGTTATTCACTTTTATCTAGGTAGTCTTAGAATATGAACATTTCTACGTTGATAACTCAATTTAAGCAAAATTGACTGACTGCTGTTTTAAAAAGATACAAAATGTAAATAAGTTTTTTCACTTAGATATCACTTAGAGACATTAGTAAGCAAATCAAGAGCAAAAATGGTGACCTTCCGTCAAAGGGATCTCTTATTAGTAATAAAATGTAGATCAAAAATGGCGACTGCTCATCATTCATTAGGACCCTAATAATTATATTATCTGCTGTCCCTAACTTTGAGGGTTGCCTCCGGTCAAAGTTTACGGACAAACTTCCCGTTTGCGGCTGTAAAACAACAATTAGATATGTACCTCCCTACGTACATTGTGATTGGTCGAGAGATTGGATCATTCTATGCATAATATCATCATTCAATGTCTAAATATTTGTACCCACGTCCAGTACTAATGAAATCTGATCAAAAGATTTTAACTTAACACAAGAGAACGTGCACGATCCATACACTGAATACAGTTAGGTCAGAGTCCTGACTTTTTCTCTTCTTCTTCTTTTTCAGCCTATTCCCGTCCACTCCTGGACGAAGGCCTCCTCCATCTGCTTCCACGCCGCTCTATCCTGGACTCTCTGGATCCAGTTGGCACCCACATATTTTACTAGGTCGTCTCTCCGTCTTAGTGGTGGTCTTCCTACACCCCTGGTAGTCGTTCTGGGTTTCCAGGTTAAGACTCTCTTCGACCACCCATGTGATCTGACTTTTTAGCAAACTTTTATTTAACTTCATCTGTAGTTGTTGTCTGAATCTAAATTTTCCTTTTCAAACGTCCCAGCATCTTGAAATGTTGCACACGTATTTGCTTTAGGTGACAGTTTAATACTGTAGTAGGTACTTACTCTTTTATCATAAAAACGTTTCAATTGGTAGATTTTGAATAAAAAAAATATATGGAGAAATAACGTCAAATACTTAACATTGTTTTTGCTAGATGGATAGGTACTAGGCCCAAAGCTACCTAAGAACACGATTCCCATCGAGTTACCTTTTGGAAAAAAAAATTATAGGTGTCTAATTGACGTAATACCATGAGAAATGTTAGCCCCGGCTTCACTTCTGCAGAAATCCACCCTTCGCCACTGATAGGTAGGTACCTACTATTGTCAAAAATAAGAAATAGGTATTAGTATTTTGATTTCGATAAACAATTCTACCTTTTGTTGGAGAAATAAGTCGAAAAGCTGCCATTGTTTCATAAATTTCCGTTTAATTCTCAAGTGTCTACTTACCTAGTCCTTTCACAGAAATCCGATTGTGTATTTGAAGTAACAATCCTCATCTCAGATTTTTGGGAAATTTGTTGACGTAACTGCTTGAAACGTGTAGGTTGTATTGGTACAACAACATAAGTACAGTCTATCAAGAAAGAGATGCTCTCGGATTAATTTAAAACTACAATTTTAATAGTAGGCATAGTGACATTTCAAAAATTTCAAAAAACGGGAGACATTAGATCTTGGCAACCTAACTAAATATGCTTTGGAAAAAATAGAGTAGATACATTGAACTTCATCTAGTTAATGACAGTAGAAGATTTTTTATATCTTGTAGGTATAGATTTCTCAAAAAAAAGTGAAAAATACCTCTGAACTTTTTTCCGAAAGACTAAAACTCGTTTTCCGAAAGTCGCGAAGAATATTTTTTTGTATTGATACCTCATCCTTATATGCATTACAATCTAGGAAAAGACCGTAAAAGTTTTTTTGGATGAAGCTAAATGAAGTTGTTTTTAACATTAAATTTCATCATGCGATTATTCATGCGATTTCGAACCTTAACGCCGCGGGAAATGACCATGACTTCATAGTTGGGTCTATAGCCTTAGAAGGGGGTTGTTGCAATTCAAAATTATTTGTTTTGTATTATTTATAATAAAAAACATAATTTTAATTAACAAACATCTTTATTGATAACAAATATTACACAGCATACACAAAATTTGGTTAAAACAATCCAATAATTATAGAATCGGGATCTTTCGGATAATTTCTGGATTGTTAGAAAAAACATAGAATATTATATACCTACTTTTGTGAATGTTCACTGGTCAATTTTATACAAAATCACTAAATTTTGCTATTTCTATAAAAAAAACTTTTGCAAAAAATGAAAAGTTGTGGTATGAATTTCGTAATTTTATTTCAGTGGGATCAATTCTGTTACTACTTCTATCTATCTATACCTTCACGCCACGTCCCTTGCAAGCTAGGAAGAGAGGACAGAGCGCCAGACTGCCCTATCCTTACACACACTCCTAGCCTCCGTCACATTCATGCATGCAGTCATACACGCTCTCCGATTTATTTTACTCAAAACGCGTCCATCCTTGAGGATCTGGTTGACATGATCGGACCAGGTCAGTCTCGGGCTCAGTCTCTCATTACAGTAACTACTTAAGTGCGTCCTAACTTATTTTAGTTCAAAAAGTCATAGAATCGAACTATGATTATTCTTATTCCATAATAAATTATGATTAAGTTGTCATGTAAACAATAGCAGACCGTATCGCTAAGTTAAAATGGCAAAGGACACGTTGCGAGACAGGGAAATGAGAGATGTGCACCCAGAATCCTAACATGGCGACCATGGCAGAACAGAAGACCTGTAGGACGACCCCAAAAAAGATGGGTAGATGATGTAGTCTCAGAGGCAGGAATAAACTGGTTTCAAACTGGCTAGACACTGGTTACAAACTGGCTATAAACTGGTAACAAACTGGCTAGAAACTGGTTACAAACTGGTTATAAACTGGCTAGGAAAAATTTGAAAATGTTAGAAGAGGCCTATATCCAGCAGTGGAGGGACGGCTGAGTAAGAAGAAGAAGAGAAGTAAATAATAGCTCTACATTTAATTTTAACAGCAAAATTATTTGTTTCATTACCGAAATTTATACCACAACTTTTACACAATTAGCTGCACTATTAAATTCTTAAAACTAACATTACTCTTGTTAGATACATAAGTAGATAAATCACATTTATTTATTTCCAAATATTTACATTACCTATTATGTACAAAAGACTATGAAATTTATGCAAGAAATTATTTTAATAATTATATATATATATATAAAAAAAATATAAACTGCAGAGAAAAACTTATACTAAGTATACTTTTTTAATGCTGCAATTAATTGTTATTTTAAGAAATTATAAATTTTGCTCAGTAGATAACTCATATTGAATTGCTATGTCCAATATAAAACGAAAACATAATACAAATATACAATACATAGAATTCAGTAGGTACCTAATATCTATGTACAAAATAAGAAACATAAACCAGAAACCTTTCTCATAAATTTGTCATTAATAAGAAAAAAAATGTAGAATCAATATTTTTTACCGTAATTTTCATATTATTTCACTACACAGGAAACATAAATATTTCAGTCAATAATAAAAGAAATTGTGGAATAAATTTCTTTTTTTTTTCAACCAAGTCATTTTTTTTTTATTTTACCAAACTGCATCACGACCTTTTTCCAGTCTCACAAAAAATAGTTTGCGGCGCTATTTACTCATTGTAAAGTGACACATCTAGAGGTGCTAAAATTATTTTTGATTCCGACTGGATTTTAAGCTGGTGACGTCCATGGGAAAATGTATGAGCATATTTTAACCCATATTAGAAAATAATTGTCAAAATTTACTGTTCGTCAAACAATAGTATATTCTAGAATAATCAAATATTATTCTAACTATTGCAAACTTGATCCTAATTGATTGTCGTTAGTAAAAACTTTGTATTATCACTGGGTCCATACTGTCCCAAAATTACATTAAATAACGATTCAATTATCTATTCGAAAACAAACTAAAACAACACGTTAAAGTTCATCCCGATAGGTCAAACGGACATTTTGTTCCGCAGCAACAGCTGATGTCAATGACAGACGCCATCTTGTTTTAGAGATATAATCGTTATAGTTGACTGCTGCGCCATCTGTGGACAAAATAAAAAGTAAGCATTAATAAATGACAGTTATGGGTTCGTAAATTTGTCATATCTATTGCAGGATTATCGGCCTATAGATTGTTTCAGATAATTTCGCGTATAGTTTTTTTTTTCACATTATATTCTTGTAAGGCAATATTTTTAGTAGGTATATAATCGTGGACTTTAGCTGCTAGTCATGGGTTTGCAAGATTGTATTGTTGGTAGCCCTGATTGACGAACTTATCATAAGAACTGTCAAAGGTCCGTAATATTCTCACATTGTATATTTTACAAGTAACCTACGATGACGAAAATATTACAGAGCAACGCTAGATCATTTTAAAGGGGAGATAGTTTTGCGAGTTGGAAAAAGAAAAAAAATACTCAGATTATATCCCTTTAAACCGCCATCACAAGTTTGAAAAACAATGTTGCCAGTTTATTCTAACAATCCAAAAATTGCTAATTTATTTAAACAACAGTTCTGAAATATGATTTGAATGTTGAGAAAAAATGTATCCATATCTTATTATCATATCAAGCAACACTGAACCAAGTTTGCTCCGTGAGACTTCTGAAAAAAAAACAGACTGTAGTATTCATGCAACAGTGAGAAGATGAATATGCCATCATAGTTTACAGATTGGCAACTTCATCATTATATTTTTAGCATACTTGCAGCGCCCCCATACGTCTGTGCGTAGTACTACTGTAACTAGATGCCACTTTACTGTAACTAGACGCCAGTTCTGCTACTGTAACTCGTAAAGGGGAGAGATTTATTTCAATACAATCAGCGCCAGCGGCGTATTATTGAATTCGTCTGAACTTGCGTATTTTTATATACCTGTTTATTTATTCGAATCAGAAATTTAATTATGTTTTTGGTTTTGTTTATTTACTTATGCGCCACTGTTTATCTAACTAATGCTTTTTGAAAAGGGTTGTGTTTATAAACAATGTATACGTAAAACATAAATGAATTCACAATTATTCGGTAGCCAAATAAGCCGGCTTGTTTGATATTGTTAGTAGAATACATAATTAGACTTGCAGGTATGTGCTACCGTGACGCACCACCCCGTTGATATGCGTTTTAGGTTACAAATAGCGGAAGTATTCTGGACCCTTCTAATATAATTTTCGTACACAAATTGTGTCAGATGGCCGTATTTTTTGTCCTAAAAGTTGATGAAATGCAAGGTCACTACGGTATTAAAAATAGGCTGATTCAAAATTTGCAGAATTTAGCGGTTTTTACTTGACTGATCTCGAGAGCAAAATAAAGAATATAATACCTACTCATTGTTTCAACTTGAACTTAACTTAACTTCAAATAACTTGGCCACTGGCTACATAGTAATTCTATACGAAAAGTGTGACAAGTAAGGTGAAACGCAATGTACACATTTTTTCTGTGTTATGTATATGGGGTAAGCGTTAGTATATGTAAATTTGGAGTAAGGTAAGGTTATGTTATGTGTTACATATGGGGTAATCTTTACCATCGTAAATAGGATGGATGACTCCAGAATCCCATATGTCGTGGCCAACGAAATCCCAGCTGGTCACCGGCTCGCCAGAAGACAACCAAAACGATAGAGGGACAGCTGGACTTCAGCCTCCCAAGAATGAGGGCTCGCTGTCTTTGTTGGGTTTGGCAAGAATTAGGGCTTTCTTGAACAAACAGGTCATTGATCTAAGAAAAGATTAAGAAGAAGAAGGCGGAGAAGTATGGCACATTCATTTTTTTTATTCTAAAAAAATAATTAATACTAGAATGATGAATAAAGTCAGGATTCAGTTACTGACATCGAGATTCGAATCCACGATGACGTGTTTGTAAAAATATATGCAGGTTTTTGAAACATAGAGTTAATTTAATATTTTTTTATCCGTTTTGGGCAGGTACGTACCCACAACTTACGAATAAAAGCGGACATACTGTAGTTTGTGCGGAAACAAGGGTTACCGATTTCATTAATTGGAGTTAGCGAAAAATCGTTAAGCCCTTTCAGTACCTACCTAGTTATTATTATTATTAATTACTCTATGAAAGCGTGCCTGCAAACGTGGACGGGTCAGGATCACGTGGCTCAAGCACGTGAACCAGATTCCAACACAAAACAATACCTATTCAATTGTTTTCCATCCCCTCACGGTACGTCAATTGCTGATAGCCGCGTGAGCCGGACGTTAAAAATACGACCTATCTGCTTTTTGATAGAAGTGTTGTTTAAATTATAGCTTACACATAGTGTCATACATCGCACTAGGGTTGCCTATCAAAATCTTGCCGAACCCCCCCCCCCCCCGCCCACAAACCGCGTGATCAAGTGTTACAAAATAAAAATAGTGTTTTTTTTTTTACTTTTTGGGGTTAATTTCACTTCATTCATTATTTATTTTTATGCTTTTTTTCACATTGTTTTTTTTTGAGAAATCTATACAAGATATTAAAAATCTTTTACTGCCATTCCTTGGATAAAGGTTCAATGTATCTACTGTATTTTTTTCCAAAGTATATTAAGCAAAGTTGTCTAGATCTAAGGTCTCAAAAATCTCTTTTTCACGATGATCCATATGTAGACTTGTTTTTCGGGTTAATCGTGTAGTGATCAGATGATCCGACGTTTCAGCGAACCTACTGCCGCCTTGGTCGCGGATTGTGATATTCGCCCAAACGTCGGATCATCTGATCACTACACGATTAACCCGAAAAGCAAATCTATGTCAATATGCCTATACTCTCAATTCTAAGAACCTATAAAATGGTATATTAGGTTAGCTGATAAACAATACAATCATTAAGTAATTGGTTTGCTATATTTATACTAATTTCTAATGCATGTGTATTCTTGGCATACAGCCAGAGACAACTTTACTAAGTAATGATAATATTTACTTAACTAACGATTAATTTGGCGTCCATTGTATTGTCTCGTGCAGTGGCGAAAGGTCCTAAGAATACGATTGCCACCGAGTTAGCTATCAGGGGTGTGCGGTAAGTTCGTCTAAAATCAATTGGTATAAAATCAATTGGTCTAAAATCAATTCGTCTAATCATCTAATTATCAATTTGAAGAATAGAGAGGACTGGAGGCGCCTTGTTTTGTCCGTGGGTAGCTCCACAAATCACGACCCTCAGCAATGAGGAAACGATGAAAGAAGAAGAATTATCAATTCGTCTAAAATCAATTGGTCTAAAATCAATTCGTCTAATTATCAATTAGTCTAAAATCAATTGGTCTAAAATCAATTCCTCTAAAATCCATTCGTGTAAAATCGACGAATTGATCGTTCGGCATAATGATTTTGGCCGAATTGATTTTAAACAAATTGATAATTAGACGAATTAATTTTAGACGAATTGATTTTAGGCGAACTTACTTTAAACCGCTTTCAGGCCCAGTTGCTCGACGAATAGTATTGTCGGCTGGCAACGGTAAGGAGACAGAAATCGTTGCACCAAAACAAAAGTAATAAGCTATCGTAAAATTTCTTCCTATCCGTTTACCACTGCCCCCAGGTCCAGTAAACGTAATGTACCGAGGTGTACTGGCGCACTATACTGCTAGATGCGTTCTCTCTTACCTAATATTGCCATCTCGCTTGCGCGCGTGACAAAAAACGAAACGGCATACAAAATGTTCGTGCGTGTTAAGAGTGTGCATACCGACATTTCAAAAATTTCTATAAACGGGAGACCTTCTATCTCGGCAACCGTTACTAAATATGCTTTGGAACAAAATAGGGTAGATGCATTGAACCTTTATCTAGGGAATAACCGTAAAAGATTTTTTATATCTTGTTTAGATTTCTTAAAAAATATTTTTAAAAACACCTCTGATCTTTTTTCCGAAAGACGGAAACTCGTTTCCCGAAAGTCGCGGAGTATTTTTTTTCTTGTACTGATAATATTCATTAAAATCTAGGGAATAGCCGTAAAAGTTTTTTGATAGACGCAAAATTAACCCCAAAAAATGGAAAAAACGCTATTTTTACCATTTTATCATGCGATTTTCACGCAATTTTGAACCTTAATGCCGTGGGAAAAGACTGTGACGTCATTCATGGTGCCATGCCCTTAATATAGTTAGCTATTTTTTTACCTGGTGTCATCTGTGTTTTGAAGCAAGCCATTTAATACGTTCACTGGTCAGTAACGGCATTGGTTAAATTTGATTATGTATTAATATGTATAATCTCAATCTGATATATTGCAATAAAAAAGATTAGTCCCGGCTTCCCTTCACATAAATCCACTCTTCGCCACTGGTTTAGTGTTAGTTTTATGCACGTATCCCAATAATAATATATTCTATTCAATTATGACGTTGTAACCATGTAACTAGCTAGTGGCGTATATATGTTTTCATTTCAGGGGGGCCGTAAAAACTGCTGGGGAAGGCAATTAAAATTTTAACATAGATGTAGTAAAAAGATCTGTAATACCGCTGCAGACGAAATTTTTCTTGGAGGTGAGTGAGAAAGGTGAAAAGTGTTGTGTTAAAAATGCAACAAAAAAGAAGCGGCACAGGCGAATATTTTTTGAAATATGGGTGAAGTTACGAACCTGGGATCTTTCTATTGCAGATGGCACATCATTGTTAGACATTTCGGGGGAGGGTGGTGCCCCCGCTCTATATATTCCACTGTAACTAGCTATCCGTCAAAAATGAAGGAACCTTTCCATTAAATATTCGAAGAATTTCATAACACAACTCTTTTTTTTTAAGTGGTGATAAATTAGATAATGATAAACTCTATATATCGATCTATTAAATCACGCCGCATCCTTTGCGGGGTAGTTAGAGAGGAAAGAGTGGCAGAGTGCCCCATCCCCACACACACTCCTTGCTTCCGTTACAAAAAATAAAGTACGTAGAGCCTATCATAGCGATAAATTAAGTAAATTGAGTCTATGAAATCGTTCATTGTGAATATTCCTTTGAAAGAAAGACCTCACCCGTGAAGCGAGTAATCTTTTTCCTGCGAAATTAAGAAGGATGATAGGGTGCCGAGTGGGTGGTGAGCCTTATTAAGTAAGAATAACGCGAAGGTCGATAGATTCATCGTCTAAAGGTGCTCTTACACGGCCAGTTTTTCGAGCAATATCAAGCAATTATTTAAAACGATATGTTGTAGCATACAAGAGAGTTAACTAGAAATTTTACACCGATTGGATATTCAGCAATTCATGTCGCCGACATAAAGGAATGGTATAAAGAATTTTCTCAACGAAAGGCGGGAGAAATCAACATTCACATAATAACCTATGCGAACTCCCTTGGGGAGGGGAGCAGGATGGATGTTCCGACGCTTACGAGTCGGCTTTGGCTGGCTTAAGTGATCACTTTATGCCCAGGGCAACGTTCACCCATTCCACCACATCCTGCTACCAAAATGAAATTTTTTGGCCGTTGAGTATATAATACTCAACAACCTATTTCATATGCACCCAATTTCAGATACTACCGCCATCCGTTGAGGAGCGGTGTAACCTTTAGCAACCTATATTATAGTGAGATCTACCCACTTCTATAGGCGCCGAGAAAATTCTCAACATATGCCATCTGCGAGATGCAGACATGAAAAGCCAGTAATACCTAGATGATTTAGGCATCTTCCTCTCGGAATGGTATAAATATTGCCGAAACAATTTCTCAATTAATTAATTACGTAATTAATTGTCCCAACTGGAGCAATTATTTCGGCAATAGTTGCTCGTGTACGCTAATCTTTAGGCTGGACTCACACAACCGAAACACCTCATTATTGAACCCATTATCTGAATTCACAATCGGGATTTTATTGTTTGTAAAAAGGACAACAAAAATCACGTGTTGAAAGTTGAACATCTATATTATATACAGTTGAAAGTTGTTATCCTGTTTATGAATTCAGAGAGAAATTCCGGATGTGTAAAGCCAGCCTGACGCTCGTCATTATCATTCTGACAGTTCGATCTGAAAAAATCATAATCTGAATTTGGGTTAAATATTATATTATGCAATTTCGTGCTTTCTGAATTCATAATGTGAATTGAGATTACAAATTTAGAGGAATACCGGCCGTGTGAGGCCAGCTTTACTATCACAGCGCCCCCTCGTTTATAAGGTAATAATTACATTCTGATTGTTATATATTGCGGGGGTTGCAAAATCTGAAAATTACCTGACCACCCTTCTAATACCTGTAAAAAATTAAGCTTTCTTTAATTACGCAAAGAATTATCGACGCTCGATTAGACTCTCTTCCACTGTATATCGTTCCTATAACAATGATATCAGTAAAGCGCTATAGCATTTTGTAACTAGAATGAATGTGAACAAGTTGAGATGGTTGGGACATGTAGAAAGAATGAATAATGAAAGGATAACAAATGAAATATACTTGGGTGAAAGAAGAAGTGTAAGCAAGCGCAGTCTTCCAAGAATCACTTGGCTCTACCATGTCGACCAGATGATCAAGGACGGACATGTTTTGAGTAAAAGTAATCGTAGAGTGCAGAGTATGACGAATTGCAAGAATATGATGGAAGAAAGATGTGTGTTTAAGGGTAGAGAAGTCAGGCGTTTTGTTCTCTCTGCCTACCCTGTATATAAGGGTCGCGGCGTGAGGGAATAGAATAGAATAGAAATAAATACTTAGTAAAAATCTACCTTTTCTAAATCATGATGAAATCCAGATATTTCGCAGCATCCGTATAAACTACGTACTCCCTCAGATCACATCCGTGTGTTTCAGGATCTCTCAGAGATTTGGAGACGATCCCTCGAAGGTACCACTTATTCCCTTGTCTTAGATACAGCCCACCACCAGAATCTCCATTGCACGGTCCAGAACCATCCTTTTTACCAGCACAGATCGTTGCGTCAGATGTGAGCTTGAAGAATTCTGGCCGAGAAGCTCTGCAAGTTGTGGTTGATACAATCGGAACTGAAGCCACTTTTGGAGTTGGCGTCGTTGGCACACCTTTCTCATCTTTCCCCCAACCGACCACGGTACCAGACAATCCGACAATTTTCTCCAAATCTGATTCTCCGGACCATAAACAAATCGGCCTGATGTAATCTGTGAAAGATATTGGCTGATTCAAAGTCAAAACTGCGATGTCATTGTTCAGAATCATGCCAATGTCGAAATATTCGTGCACTTTTATATCGGAAACTGATTTCGTTATTGCAGATTCTTCTGTCCAGTCTTGTATGTTGAAGACTCCGAGTTTTAGGACCAATTCATTCGAACTGACTTGCTTTCCAGATCTTTTCTTAACGCAGTGTCCAGCTGTTAAGACATGTTTGTTTGATATCAAACTGCCAGCGCATATGAATTCTAAACCTCTTGGTTTCTTGACGAAGATTGCTACCATCCACGGCCAATCGCCTTTCGCTGCTGATTCTCCGGATACTATAAGAGGATTTATATTTCCATTGGTTCCACATATTCCTTCATAGTCATAGATAAAATTATTCCTTGAAACGTCGTCAGCAGGTTTAGGATTAAAATTGATAGTACCTTCGTCATCACTGTCGTCGAAATCATTTCTGTTCTCAATTTGAATGTTGTTAAGTTTATTTGCGTCATTTTTGGTGGCTCCAGCTGCGACATTCTTCAAAGGGATGTGTCCTCCAATCACCAATTTATCTCTCGGACTGTTTCTGATCGCAGACTCTCCCGAATGCAACGTATGTTCGAGATCTATGGCAGTTATGAACCTTCCGTACAGCGGATCTCCTGAGCAGATCAAACGCCCAGCGAAATAAATCGTCATGATGCTTGGAAGTGGCGAAACTAACGGAAAAGTTACCCTGTATTTGATAGGCCAATTTTGGACAATTCTCTGCAAAACTATATCACGATCTTCTTCCAGTTCGATCTTCCCAACGTATGATGAAGGGAGCTGTGCTCTTATGGCCATTCTGATCTTGACTGTCATCTCACTGCCATATGGAGGAGGTTTGGGGGCTTCGATAATACCGTACCATCTGTAACCATCAGTTTCGTAGCGAAAAACAGACGGACAAGGCGATCGCGGTAACTGTGAATTCACTTTTACAAATAACAGTATAAAAAATAACAGAAATCGCTCCATATTTCATTGATTATAAATCACATTTAATTATTTAAAAATCACTGTTAAAAAGGCGAATTAAAATCACTGTGCATTATTATTTTAGTTTATTTATCTGTTCACGTAATGAATTTAAATCTCTTATTAAAAAAATAAACGAAACACAAATCAAAAACGTTTGTTTTTATTTAAATTCAATTAAAAATCACACTATTAATTAATATTTAATTAAAATTTCACATCAAACTGTCGAATTAACGCATATATTTTTAATTATCGATACAAAATTAAACACGTATCGAAATAACCACATTAAATTACAGTTTTTTTAATTATTTTTATCACTTTTGTCAATCAAAACTGTTCTATTTTTAATCAGCTGTCAGTTGAGTGTAATTATACGCGCGCGTTATATATTTTGAGGTTATAGAATTTGGAACGTTTTTTTGAAATTTTGAATTTGACAAGTGCAATGTTTCGCGGACCGCGTGTCGCTTTGTCTATGTCTAGCCAGGTACTGATTATTTTTATGGCTAATGAATGAATATTGTTTTATTTACCTTGCAGTAGCTAGGCTCCATACAAGGTCCATTGTTTTACAAAAATATTTTTGTTTATTCTAAAAGGGTTGGTAGACGAATTGTCAGTGATTAAAAACCATTGGAATTTGAATATTTATTTCAAGATTATTTTGAAAATCACAATTGTTTTGTGAGACCATCGGATTTTTCTACATGTCGTAGTTGAGTATAACAAGTAGTTATATCTCAACTGATACTCAGCCAAGGATGGACCTGCCAGCCGACAATCAGTCATAAGCCAGATGGAAGGTCCATCCTTTGCTGTGTATCTGTTGAGATGAGATATAAATACTTGTAATGTTTATTTAATTTCTTATTATACCTACATTATTATTTAATGTAAATAAACTATTGTAAGTACCGGGTTGACTGTAAGGCATTGCTTTTGCAATAAGTCCGCCTTTTGGCACACTACCATTGTCTTGTTTTTGTAAATCTGCATATATTTCTATGGCTTATATAGATTTACTTACCTACTTACTTGCTTATTTATTAATGTCTGTTGTAAAAATTATCAATAGATGTCGTTAGCTTTAAACTTATTTTTTTATAATAATTTAATAATTCTTACAATTTTTTACAATTAATTCATAAATTCTCTTCTTCTTTGTCTATTTTCTGGTTGACTGGACGATTATTTATGAAATCTTCCATTTTTTATACATTTTTGTGACAATACTTCCTCATAACAAGATACACATACTTTTTATCATTTCTCCGCCTACCCAAAATAAAATGAAATGAAGTATCAAGTAGTTATATCTCAACAGATACACAGCAAAGGATGGACCTTCCATCAGGCTTATGACTGATCGTCGGCTGGCTTAATGTGATCTCTTTACACTTGAGTAACATTCACCAATTCCAGTCCATCCATCTGCCGCGGCCGGGAATCGAACCCAGACTGAGACCAGTAGCTGAGTCGAGGTGGAACGCGTATATGTTGTACAATGTACACGGCCCTCTATTGAGATTATTTTTTTTGTATTTTGTGTACATCCAACCACCTTTAGGTGGTCCATCCTCTGCCGTGTATCTGTTGAGATTCAACTACTTGTTAAAACTACGACATATGTAGAAAATACCGATGTTCTCACAAAACATAAATTGTGATTTTCAATCTTGAAATAAAGTATGTTTCACTTTTAAAAGGTTTAGCGTCAATGTGTCTCCGCTATGATTCACGATCACGACATCGTAAGCGACATTATTCGTAAAAGAATCAATGATTTCAATGAACATTACCTACTAGAAATTCTATTGTCTTCTCAAGTGGTTGCCATTAAGACTACCTCTATTTATTATTGTTAACTTATAAAACAATTACTGTTAATCCTTTTGTATGTAAATATAAGGTAACTAAAATACATTATTTTTTGATCAAGTGGTTGTATATCAAAATAGTTATCTTTCTGAGAATATCATTCAGTGCGATGAATGGTTTTGGAAATACCCATTAAATTTTTTTAACGACGTTTTGGAATTCTCGGAAAAATGTTGCTCACTGTACCTATTTGTGTTATACCGACCAATTTTTAAAAAGGTCTCCAGAATATACGATAATATAATACTGGCTTTTATTATTTCTAGCCCATGTTTCAATTGCTTTTCTACCGCAGTTTCGTTCAGTAGTCTCTCCAAAAATTTCATACTGGGCCACAGTACCTACCTACCCAACAGAAACGTGAAAAATTACGCTGGGGGAAAAGTAAGATAACTCAGCTAATACTAAAGATAGACGAATAAGAATCGATGCATTCGATGTTCGATTGTTAAAAGTTTAAAAATGTACCTTCACCTACTAGATGTATTATTTGATTTTGGAATGTTCTAGAAGTAAGTAGAAGCCCACAAAACAAAAATTTTGTACTGTGGCCCTGTTTCGGCTTCGGCGCCCAGAATTGTTCTCAGCCAATACTGAGAGAATCGTCTTGAAACTGAAGACAGTGATAGATGAAAGTATGGACTACAGATTGACTGTTTTAGAATTGCAATATTTGGAAATTCAGAAAATAAATAAAAATATTCCGAAAATACCCCTGAAATTTACGGGAGATCTGAGGATTTTCGTTCAGTTTTTCAGATATAAAAGTATAATTTAGCCAAAATACTGGTAATTATAATCATAACAAGTTGACTGTTTTACATTTTTTAATTTGTTCCCAGGCTCTTCTTAAAAAGGTTTAGTTCACATTGTCGCTTACGTTATTCTTATTTCGCGCTAACATTCTCATTCAAAATTTGAAAAAGTTGATGCGAAAATAGAACGATTTTTGCTCAGTGCATATAGGCCCTTAACCTACGTTGGTTTGGTACTTACTACTTACTAAATACAACAATACTCATATTAAATTGTAGCAATGTAGGTACGAGTTAGTTTAGTATGTAACGCAATAATAATATGTCGGTGTATTGTATTGTTCCAAGCCTTCGAAACAATCACTGCATCCCTTTGTGGGTAGTTAGGGAGGCTGAGGGTTTGAGGTTACGGGTTTACATTCCAGAGGAGTAGTACATCAACTGCTATCAAATTACATAATTCTGGTGGAAATCGGGTAACAATTTAACGCAGGTCCTGATGTGGCAACTTTTGCAAGTTGTTTGAATATATACAGAATTTAAAACACATCGTGATAGCAGCTCTCCCACTAACAGTCGACTTTTTTTCGGTTGATACTAATTTTCATTGACAAAATGTTGCTTAACACAATTACGAGCCTGCAAAATGTTTTGAACGGTTATAGATAGATGTCTATGTTTTTAGAAGTCACGGATTTAGAAGCGCGGAAATATTCAATATGTACATTTTTATTTATAAACTTTTTTTTCCTACATTGGCCTCCACCCGTTCGCGAGTGATTTAGCATTTATAAACCTGAATTGGTAAATATTGTAGTAAGTACCTACAAATATTATTAGTAAATTTTTATTAGGCGTACCTACATTACTGCACTGAATAAAATTTTAATTACCATAAAAATGTACGCCCAATAATTATACGCGTAAGGATAGGGTCTGTTATATTATAAGTCTGGTGATCTGTTCTCTCTCTGCCTACCACGCAAATCTCGTCATTTTTGACGGGTTACAGCTAGTAATAATATATTTAGGATCCCACCTTTTGGCATAGGATTGGCCACACTCCTTTGATTTGCGGTGGACTGTTTAAGAAACATTGTAATATGGTGATACCTATGTAATTACTGTACTATGTGTTTACTGTCGGACGTAGCCCGGTTAAATTCCCATAGTCTCTACTCTATTTTATCCCCTTATACCACGTCCTTTGCGGGGTAGGCAGAGAGAACAGATCACCAGACTTTCCTTTCCCTGCACACACTCTGTAATCTTTAAAACGTTCACCAATTGTTAGATCTTCACCAATCTAGATGGCATTACGATTTTGTACCTGCCACATTGGATCAGTCTTCTCCAGAGACCAAAATATATGTAAAGCGTTTGTGGGGATTCAAAGGTTGTGTGGGGTCATATGTGATATCGTATGAAAGGGCGCTGGGAAAGAAATTCAGATCGAAAGTCAGATAATGTATATAACTCAAGCCATCGGGAGACACCGAGCGATCGAGAGGATCCAATCACCGCATATTGCCGTGTTTGGTGAAAATGCTTAATTTTTTTGAATTCACATATAATCTCAATCGGATGAACGCTTTAGTAGTCCACAAAAAATGCCCTCTATTTCTACAATCTACAGCCTGCAATCCCTGTGCTATGTTTTTCAAAATAATAATTATTTGAATTTAAATTTGTGGTTTTTCGTTGTGAACTTGTTCAATCTGAAAATTGAAAGAATACAAACGCAAAGAGGTATTTTTTTATTTTTTAAAAAAAGAATTTGGCTTGTATACATAAACCCAAATACTTTCCTGCACACCTTGCACTAGGCTAAAAGCCTGTATCGCAAAGTGTGGGTTTGAACCTGGCACCTCCCGCTCGGGAGACTGCCGCCTCAACCAACTGCGCCAACCATGTACTTTTTAATTTTTTTATTTTTTCGTAATTTGTGCTAATAATCCTATCATTCCTATGTTTATAATACAGTCCAATTTAACCATATTTCATAAGGTTTTCCAACCACCCTCTGTGAATCGATGCTTTGTGCTCGATGTTTCTATTGACATATTAACAACTCTAATTCACTATTGTAGTATTAGATTAGAATAGCTACTAGAATATACAATAGACATTATACACTACGCTTAATTAACTGATGAAATATTAATTGTGTAATTATCAATTAAATATTCATCTCGTTACGTTCAAACACAAGTTACATAGTGACATTATAATAGTAGAATCATAATACCTCATTCATTGACGATAACTTGAATATGGTAAGATGCTTCATACCATCGGTGTCGCCAGCTAGGGGGGCAACAAAAATTAAAAAATTACATATAGCATAAAAAACACGTAAATAGCGCCGCAGGCGAATTTTTTTGTTAGACATAGTGGAGAACGTTGTGATGTGCTTTGTTTATTTAAAAATGTATACAATACTTTGCACAATAATATGTATGAAAAAAATTTTTTTTTCGCAGTGATAAAAAATAGCGCCGCAGGCAATTTTTTTTATAAAACTGATGGATTTTCATACTTATTTTAGAAAATTTATGATATAATGGGAAAATGTGTAATCGTAATGTGATTTTATGAGAGGTTTTGCCATTAAGTATGAAAAAATAAATATCAATTTTTGATCTCTAGGGGGGTAGCTGCCCCCCTGCTCCCCCTGCCGACGCCCATGCTTCATACTAACTTGCTTGCTTTGTTAATTATGTATTAACTAAACATCGTCATACTATGATTAGACTGTGACTGTAGAATCTCAGATTAAGGGCTCACATATATGCACTGAGCAAAAATCATTCTATTTTCGCTTGAAACTTTTTCAAATTTTGCGCGAAATAAGAATAACGTGAGCAACAAAGTGATTTTTACCTTTTTAAGAAGAACCTGGGAACAAATTAAAAAATCTGTAACAGCCAATTTGTTAAGATTATAATTACCAGCGTTTTGGCTAAGTTATACTTTTGTATCTGAAAAACTGAACGGAAAATCCTCAGATCGCGTAAATTTCAGGGGTACTTTCGGAATATTTTTTTCTTGAAGTAATTTCCAAATATGTATTGTAACTCTAAAACAGCCAATCTGTAGTCCATACTTTCATCTATCACTGTCTTCAGTTTCAAGAGGATTCTCTCAGTATTAGCTGAGAACAATTCAGGGCGCCTAAGCCGGATGACAGCATATAGTAATGGAACACATAAAAAATGAGAATGCTCATTTAATATGGAAAAAAACCAAGGCCCGACGCAAACGAAACATATCTCAAATGCTAGGTAAAAATGAATAATTAAATACTGCATAATATGTGACATCATCGATATCAGTGGCTAAACGTGTGAAATACCTATTCGAAGTTTACAGGAGTCACATGGATGTATGTATTAGTAAAAGGAGCATTAAGCAGTTACAATTGCGGTTTAAAAGCATATAATATGATGAGTACAAGGTAGCCCGTCTTCTTCTTCATCATCCTTGGTCCCTCCATTGATCTATTAATTTGTAAGAACTATTTTTACTCAGGGCATATCGCCCCTTAACTTGTCCTTGCATATTATCAGTTTTTGGTGCCCGTTTGGGGCTCGTAAACTCGAAGAGGTATCTAAATTCCAAAACTTGTTACATATTGCGTGGGTTAGTTTAAGATTCCATCTAGTAAGATGACTGTCTTAATATTAATTCGGTTGTCCTTAAGAGTTTCCACAATGACAGTCTGTTTATTTTGGGCCATGTCACCAAGGACACAAAAACTAGTGGACGTATAGTGTATTTGTCAGTCAAGTCAATATTAGGTCCAATCCTATAACTTTTCGAACTAAAATAAGTGTATTTTAAGAATAGGCATATTGACATTTCAAAAATTTCTGAAAACAGGGGACCTTAGATCTCCACAACCTTACTAAATATGCTTTGGAAAAAAACACAGTAGATACATTGAACCTTTTTCCGGAAGACAAACTCGTTTCCCAAAAGTGGTAGAGATTTGCCCAAAAAGTAAAAAAAAAACGCTATTTTTAACATTATTTTCATGCGTTTTGAACCAGTGATTTTAAAATGACCGTGACGTCATTGTTGGGGCAAAGTTGACACATAGAATGATACATAGATATAGGGTTGCTTAATAAAATCTTGCAGTGTCACCCCCTGGCTCCACGAATAAGTCCCCCTACGCGGTTTTTCGTATTTTTTAGGAATATGGTTAGGTATAGTAAAAAGTGGTCAATGACAAAAAGAATCCTTAGTAAATTCTTTATAAAAAATGTAGGACTAGCAGTTTACCGGCGATGACCGGACAAAAAACGTTTGTCAAGAATTATTGGTGAATTTCTGCATCTTTTTTTCTTTGAAAAAGAAAAACGTTCTTTGCCTTACAATAATTGCTAATGAATTATTGAACGTGGCAAAAGCGAAGATGGTCCTGCATTGATAAGATTTCCTAATAATATTTAATAATTTCACCTTTCATTACTTAGAATATGAGGGGACCGTAATCAAATAGTTAAGATAGTTTTGCGTTTACGAGGGTCGTTCACAAAGTTCCCGGAGTGGTGTACATAATTAATTGATGTACCTAAATCATATTAAGCAGTGTTCAACTACTACTGATGTATCCTTTTAGTTATTCATCGTCCAAATATTAAGTGCCTACCTAAATAATACGAAGTAAATGACTTTGTTAACATTTTGATCCCTGAGGTTGATTATTATTGAAAATTTCGTTGGCAAAAGTAAGATTCTTTAGCTAATACTGAAGACATCGTACCAAAACTTAAAACAGGGATAAATGGGAATATGTTTTAATGACTCTAGTGGTTGGAAGTTTTGTTTTTATAAATTTTCCGGATAAAAATATAATTCCAAAGTTATCTCTATATTTTACTGGAACGATTATTATCGTAGCTTGTTAGATATAATAATAATAATAAGCTCTTTATTGCCATATAAAAAAAGCACAATTGGCGTGCTTATTGCCGAGAGGCAATCTCTTCCAGCAAACTACAGTGGATATGTTTAAAACATGGACAGAATACAATTAAATTAATTAAGATATAATGGTGCATTTCGGCTACGGAAATGTTTAATCTAAGACGCAGTGACTCTAGTGGATATTTATTGACACGGATGGTGTGACTAGCTTAAAAATCATCATAAGTACAGAGCGCTACACCTTTCTATCCTTAAATACCTCTCTCGCTTCCATAATTTTCATAACCTTCGTCTTACAGCTCTGCGATTTCTTACACTCGATTTCATTTAAATCGAAACTTTACGTCAGTAATAAGTACCTATACGAAATAAGCAAGAATAATGTGCACGAGTCGTAATTTACTTATGTTTGGCGTAATTCCATATAAATAATATCATGAATAAAATGATTAATTATTGTACGTGTGATGGGAGAAAACATAAATTTCTTTGTACCTTCTGTAAATTATCGTTTTGTTACATATCGCGATGTTTTGTTTCATCACAATGAGCTCAGAAAGTAATAACAATAGGCAATGTAATCAAAAGGCAAAAGATTCGTAATAATAGCAATATTAATAGGTATTGTTCCTAAAGTTATTAAGTGTTAATGTTCGATCGTCACGATACAGCTCAAATATTAATAATTAGTGAGGTATTGAGAAGGTTTCTCAGAATTCAGAATATAGAAATGGAATAAAGGGATGATGAATACAATAGGTACAACATTGTTGGTGAAATATTAATATCAGATAATAAGTTAGAAGGTACATACATATATAGTATTACTTTCTTAGATTGTAGACATTCTGAATATTTTGTGATTCTGAAACAATGCGTCTTAGAATATTATATATTATTTGACAAAACGCGATCATATAATAATTGCCTATTGTCGTTGGCTGGTTCTCAATACTACGTGATATTAATAATTTATGTATTCTTCTTCTTCTTCTTCCTCAGCCTTCCTCCCTCCACTGCTGGACGTAGGCCTCTTCCATTTCCTTCCACTCATCTCTGTTTCTCCCCCTCCGCATCCAGGTTCTTCCGGCTTGCTGGACTAGGTCATCAGACCACCTTTTGGGAGGTCTTCCGACGCTTCTCCTTTTGTTCCAGGGCCTCCACTGTATTATTTAATTACAAATCAAAAAATAAGATATTATTTATTAACAATACTAGTAAGTAATGCTCACTAGGGCGAGCTAATCGCTATGTCTACGAAGAAAAGATAGAAACGTGTAGGTATACATTAAAGAGAAAATCCAATATTGATAAAAACGAAGTACTGTGAAAATAAAGAAAAATACAAACAAATATTTAGGTGGTCCAGAGCCGGGTCCGTAAACGCGCTCGACTGTTAATCTGGTGGGCGCAGGTTCGACCCCCGATGCCGACTTTCTCCACTTTACGACCGAAGCTTTTCAAGCTTACTGTGAAGTGTAGAAAGATGACACATTTGGATTCATGGAAGAGATCCATTTAAAAACAAGAAACAAGAAGGATTAGCTGGCAGAGATCGCAGCACTGCGATAAGCTCGCCCTTGTGAACAATCGTTGCGATTTATATTTTAAATGTTTACATATCTCTGCATCCTGTTCACTAAAAGTATAAATAAAAAAAGAAAACAATTGCATATTTTCCGTGAGCTTTGTGAATGCACCTCGCACTTAAAATTGATTGAAAATAGTTTAGATCTTAATAAGTCCGCCATACCGACACGCTCTAAGTATGGAATCTAGTTAAGTACCTATATAATATTATTAATTAAGGAATTTAATCCCGGCTCGATAAGGATCACCGTTGATATTATTAATAATGTATTGGAAATGGTGTTGTAAGGACTTAATCATCCTTCCTGAATCCGAAGTGGGAAATGGACATGGACCTCTTAGATAAAATAAATGGTCGTGTAGGGATGGAATCGCATGAGACGAAATCACATATCTGCCCGTCCTAAGCAAGAACAGAATACGCCACCTTAAGTTTCACGACCCAACTATGACGTCACCGTCATTTTCCACGGCATTAAGGTTAACAATCGCATGATAAAATGGTACAAATAGCGTTTTTCTGTATTTTTTGGGGTTAATTTCGCTTCAATCAAAAAAACTTTTACGGTTATTCCCTAGATTTTAAGGCATATTATCAATACAAAAAAAAACACCGCAACTTAAAACGAGTTGGTATCTTTCGGATAAAAGATCAGAGGTGTTTTTCACATTTTTTTAGAAATCTATACAAGGTACAATAAATCTTTTACGGTCATTCCCTAGATAAAGGTTTAATGTATCTACCCTATTTTTCCAAAGCATATTATTTAGTAAGGTTGTTGAGATCTAAGGTCTCCCGTTTTAAGAAATTTTTGAAATTTATTTATTTTGACTTGCGCCCTTAAAATTCATTTCAATAACAATATAAATTCAACATAAAACATACAACCTTATGACTGTGACGTCATTATTGGTGCCAAGCCCTTAAGGTTAACAATGGCATGATAAAATGGTAAAAAAACTACAATAAAATTATACAAATTTAATATAGCATGCACATTGCACCTATGCCCTATATACTAATGTCAATATGCCTACTTTTAAGCAAATTTGTGTGATTGCGTCCCCGTGCGATATCATCTCATGCGATTCTGTCATGTGACACCCACAACAATTGTAATGTCCTCACGTTCTAACTTGATGATAATCGCGTGGGGTTGGAATTACTCTAGGTTAACCGCTATGGGATTTAGTGTGTGCCTACACCTTATAGGTACACGATAGTAATGCAGGGTTAAAACTATAAATATTTTAGAACAGCCATGTCAAATTCAAAGTCACTAGTGGGCCAAAAACATGAAGACCATAGACTAGGTGGGCCGCAAAAACTAATCTTAAAAAGAAGACGAACTACTGAAAATCTTAAGAGTACGCACACTGACATTTCAAAAATTTCTTATAACAGGAGACCTTAGATCTCGACAACCGTTTCTAAATATGCTTTATCATAGGTTCATTGAACCTTTATCTAGGGAATAACCGTAAAAGTTTTTTTAATGAAGCGAAATTAACCCCAAAAAATTGAAACGACGCTATTTTTACCATTTTATCATGCAATTATTCACACGATTTTGAACCTTAATGCCGTGGGAAATGACCGTGACGTCATAGTTAAGTCGGGAGCTTTAATGAAAAAATACTATTATAGGACAAGTAGCCATATTTATTATATTTCCAATAATAACGAAATTACTGTGAAATCCTGGGTCTGCAGGAGTCTCTGAATAGATGGGTGGCTGCCCTGGAGGACAACGGCCTGAGAATAAGCAGAACAAAGACCGAGTACATGCCATGCATTTTCGATGGGAGTACGGGCAGCTCCATCATATATATAGATGACACACCTCTTCCAACAGTTAACCAGTTCAAATACCTCGGATCCGTTGTGACACCAGATGCCTCCGTAGAAGCAGATGTAACACACCGCGTAAATACGGGCTGGATGAAGTGGAGAGCCCTAACGGGTGTTATGTGCGATCCAAAGATGCCCATAAAAACCAAGGGCAAAATATACAAAACAGCCGTTCGCCCGGCTATGCTCTACGGATCGGAATGCTGGGCCACTAAGAAAAAACATGAGCAGAAATTACATACAACAGAAATGAAGATGCTTAGGTGGTCCGGAGGTGTTACAAGGGAAGACAGAATTAAAAACGAATACATCCGGGGTAGTTTTGGGGTCGCGCCAATTCCGGAGAAATTAAAAGAAACAAGACTCCGATGGTACGGTCACGTGAGCAGACGTAACAACGATCACGTGGTAAAGCTCGCACTGGACATACCATCACAGTCCAGATCCAGAGGACGTCCACAAGCCACCTGGTGGACAAATATCGAAAAGGAGCTTAGGGACCAACAGCTTACTAGTGGGATGGCACAGGATCGTAAGGTCTGGCGACTACGTACCAGAAGGGCCGACCCCAGATAAACTGGGAAGAGGCAAGAAGAAGAAGAAGAATAACGAAATTACAAAAAGTACAAACATTTTAAAAATAGTTTTTAACACGCGCGGGCTCACTTAATTCGCATGCGGCCCGCGGGCCGCTTGTTTGACATGCCTGTTTTAGAGTATTCCTATAGGTGATTCGAAATTCTTACTACTGGACTGACTTACATACTGGGCTGACCCTAATCAATATTCGAATTATGCGAAGTATTTGGACGGTGCTCTTAAACGGTGCCAAATTTAATAAAGACACGTAAGAATTTATCAGGTTGTAAGTAAATGATAATTGGGTTAGGGCTAGGAGTCCAAATATGACGTCACGGTCATTTCCCACGGCGTTCAAAAGGTTTAAAATCACATGAACAGTCACATGAGCAAATGCTAAAAATAGCGTTTTTTTTTTTACTTTTTGGGGTTAATTTCGCTAAAATATTTTTTTTTCAGTCATTCACTAGATTTTAATGCATTTTGTCAATACGAAAGATACATTATTTTTATTTATATCTTTCGAAAAAAAAATTAGAGGTGTTTTACACATTTTTTTTGAGAAAACCATACAAAATATATATTTTTTTAGGTCATTCAATGTAGGTATCTACCCAATTTTTTGAAGAGGTGTAAGAAATCGTCGCCGTTCAAGAACCACTTGTCTCAATCATGTCAAACAGATTCTCAAGGACGGTCGTGTCTTGAGTAAACGGAATGGTAGAATATGACGTAGGTATAACATTCAGAATAAGTGGCGATCATCATGTGAAATGTCTTGTGTAAATTTTACGAACACCTAACTTTTTTTACAGGACACTCGAAGAAATATCAAAAAAGGGTGGGAAAATTTCTACCGCTATCGTACTAAATTAAGTTTTAAATGTTATAAATGAACCTTTCCAAAGTTCTTATCATTCTACCTGCGACTGATAGAGAAGTGGTTCTTAAACTGGGTCAAAAAATATCAAAGTTTAAGAAACTATGTTTCTACTCATTTCATTTCTCAGAATAGTTAACTAAAGTTATACCTAAGTTTTTAATATGTAGGTATCATTATGCAGTGAATTTCAACCTAGAATGCCCGACATTGCCCGAATATCCTATCATTGTTTCTTTATATTGGTACTAGCTGTAAACCAGTTGTGTTGGAGTGCAGTCTCACAGCGTATGGAGGAAACCCGGAAGATTTTTTCACACTCAATGAATTTATGACTTCACATCCTCGAACTGTTTTTGGCGGTCGTCTAAACGATACCAAACACGCTCTTTGGGGGCACTTGGGTTCCCACATTCTAATGAGGCGGGAGGCCAAGAATTGACAGATTAAAAATTTGTAAAAAGATATGAGTTCTACTCTTTACGAGCACTTTCGTGAGATAACAAACACGGCAGTATCGCTAGGTGTCTCCCGAGGCTTGAGCTAGAAAAATCTGAATTTATTTTCCAACGCCCTTTCATACGATACCACACATGACCCTTGGATGCACCTAAAACTCTTTACATATTTTTTGTCTTTGGAGTAGGCTGATCCAAGTTGGGACAAAATTGTATTGTCACCGAGTTTACGTAGACATTATTGCAAAGTTTCAGGAAAAATCGATTACAAAGTTTGCGCACAGACAAAAATCTATCAAAAAAACCACAGTGAAGTTAAATAAAATATAAAAATATACACAGATTATCATTTTTCTACTTTATACAGAGAATAGATAAAATATTCTTTGCAGCATTCTCAATTTGAAAATGAAACTCTCCCTCCCGATTGGATATTCTTCCAGGTGGGTAGGGACCCACCGCTACCACCTACTTAAGTTAACTAGACCACTCCTGCAGACTATTAAATTGCATTCTTCCCCGTGAGACTTGTATCAGATAATATTAACTAATAATAACCAGTCCATAACCAGTCGATAACTAGAAATCTCGCACATTCTCGGGAGCGGGCAACGGAGGGTTAAAATTAAAAAAAAAATCTTTTAAGGCTCGCGGCATTAAGGGTCAAAATCGCACGAACTTTGAACAATCGCTTGATAAAATGGTAAAAATAGCGTTTTTTTTTTCGTTTTTTGGGGTTAGTTGCGCTTCAATCAAAAAACTTTTACCGCCATTCCCTAGATTTTAATAGCTACATATGCTATACTAGAAAGGTGCGCAGAAAGGTTTCAAAAACTGAGTATACTAGTCCTAAATAGATTTTACTTTTTTAAATCCTAGTACCTATACCCTCGCACCATTCTTTTTTTTTTCACCTCATCTTTCACTACACATGCAGCCAGACTATGGAATGATCTTCCTCTTCACATCAGACTCGCCCCTACGATTCACTCACCTAGCATATCTATCTCTCCCAAAACAATCCTCCCACCAATCTTACCAAATAAACCCTTTTCCTAATATCCTTTCCCTTCCTATATATCCCTATTATTCCATTACATAATACTCGTATTATCCAAGGCATGTAGGTATGTAACGCTTGCCCATTGGAAAATTTTGCAAGTTCGATGAATATGTATGTAAATTTAAAGCAGAGACGCCTTTGTTGGTGTCTAGAAATTTTCGTCAAGTCTCACTTTTTGAAACTTTTATGAATGAATAATTTGAAATATCGAATGGTGCCGTACCTACTAATGAAATTATGAATGAAAATAGTTTTGAAATATTTCTTTCGTGAAAATAATCAAGTAAGTACCATTTTATACAACGTAACAGAAAATGAAAATCCAATTCTCATACATACTATGTGGTACTTACCTATACACGTAAAGATTGCAAATCGAACTATTTAAAGTACCCACCGTCTATATGTGTGTAAAGTACCTATGTATGTAGATAGACATGTAAGAGGAGTTTTGTGGCTTTCAGGGGTGGGTGCCAACTAAAAAAGTCGACAATATGAATCTTACAACTTTCATGACGATATTGGAGAGACGGGGAAAAGAGGGAGCCTTGTGATCTTCCTGTGTTTACTCGAGGAACTTTGAAGGGTGGAATAGTAATAGGTGGTTATACGAAAACATATTTAAGCAAGACTCCGTGATTTTCACGGGTAGGTACCCTCTAGTTTTATTATATTGATGTATGTATGGTATATTTTATTTATATATCCTTTATTTGTGCATGCAATTATTATTCTTACGCTTGTTTATTTTTTTATGTTTCTTTTTAATGTACGTTTTGTACAAACAACATATCATATTTTGTCATCTCCAAATTGATTGGTTGGCAGATATTGCCACTGGCAATAAACCCGCCATTTGTAATGTACTTTTCATTTGTGCTTTTTATTATTATTACCAGTGCTGGGCAGAAAAGTGTTAATCCGTTAATCGTTAATTAACGAAGTTAACATTTTGGTTAACGATTTAACGCTTTTCTCACCTCCAAAAAATGTTAACGGATTATTTAACTTCCGTTAAATTTTACTTCCGTTAATTAAGTCCGTTAATATTTGATGGTTTGCATAGACATCATCCACTGGAGGCGCTGGCATTAGATATTAGATAATCCAGGGGTTGTATGGGGTTATGTGTGGTATCGTATGTGGGTTGGGAGTTGGAAAAGAAATTTCACTTTGTTGGGATACATCGCGATAGTGTAAATGTGATAGTAGTTGTACTTATGTAGTTCTATTTCATGCCATTTAACCGCGATTTTTACATTAACGCTTTAACGGATTAACGTTAACTTCCGTTACATTTTTCAAAATGTAACGCTTTAACGATTAACGAAGTTAACTTTTTAGTTAACAGATTATCGATTAACGAAGTTAACTTTTTGATTAACGGTGCCCACCTCTGATTATTACCTACAATCTACATACAATAAACTAATAATGTTAAGTTTATAAAGTAAGCTAGAGTTTGCCGCAGTTGTCTACTTGGTATGTTGCAGTTTGCAGATAACTTGTTTGTAAATTAAGTGGTCTGGTTCTCTCTGTCGTCCCCTTGAGGGATTTCATGTAATGGAATAGCCAGATATATAGACACAATGATAGTTTAAACAACCACTGGAGAAAATGTTAACATTGAAATAAATGGATGCGATAACGTTGTGTCGAGTATGTGTTAGCGGAAATGTATGAATTTAGGAATTGTATTACAAGTCCTAGGAAATGTATGCAATGCCTTAAATGGGCAGGAAATGTGTGAAATAAATTACATTTTTTTGTATTATAAAATATATCTATCTGTCTATCCGATACCCTCACGCCACGTCCCTTGCAGGGTAGGCAGAGAGGACAGAGCGCCAGACAGCCCTATCATTACACACACTCCTAGCCTCCGTCACATTCATACAATTTATCATACGCGCTCTCTGATTCCTTTTACTCAAAACGCGTCCATCCTTGAGGATCTGATCGACATGACCGGACCAGGTCAGTCTCGGGCGGCCGCGCTTCCTCACCCCTCTTCACTCACTCAAATGTACCTTTTTTGTCATTCTGTCATCTTTCATTCTCTCAACATGCCCAAACCATCTTAGCTTGTTTAAATTATTATTTTATAATAATCTAATATATTATGAATTAATGTAATATACCAATTAGGTAAACACATTTTGCTAAAAAAAATTGAACATTTCTAAAACGAGGCTCTGCACTATATGTATATCAATTTATTTCATTTTAAGTGCGACTCCAGTTTACCTGCAAATATAAATAGGTTTCTCGGATTAATTACGTTTTAAGAAAACTGTGACAAATTATTTCACACATTTCCTAAACTGACCCGGCATTGTATACATTTTCTAGGATTTGTATACAACGACGGATTTCATACATTTCCGGTAACATTTCTACTATTCCCTGCTGGATTTTCCTTGTCGACATTTTTTTATGTAAACACTTTTGGATATTATGTAACTGAACATGCGAAAAATTGCGTCAAGAAAAGTAAGATAACTCAGCTAATACTAAAGATATCATCCTAAGACTTAAAACGTGGATAAATGAAAATATGCTTTAGTGACTCTAGTAGATAGAAATTTGATTTTTGGAAATTTGCTGGATAGTAATTCCAAAATTACCTTTGAATTTTATTGAAACTTGAGATCATTCCCGTAGTTTGTTAGATATAATGCTGTAATTTGGTTGATAAAACGTTTAAGGTAAGACGCAGTGACTCTAGTAGATATTTTTTTGATATTCTGTCCCCTTTTTATACAATAAGCTAAAATCGATTGGGTCGCTTGCGTTATTCTTGTTAAGCGCTTACACTCTCATCCAAAATTTGTAAAAGTTGAAGCGATATTAGAACGAATGTTACTAAAGAAGAAATTCTCTGTATTTTTAAGACTCGGAGTCCAACTATGACGTCACAGTCATTTCCCGCGGCATTAAGGTTCAAAATCGCATGAACAATTGCATGAAAAAATGACAAAAATAGCGTTTTTAAACTTTATGGGGTTATTTTCGCTCCATTCAAAAAAAAATACGGTCATTTGCTAGATAGAGGTTCAATGTATCTGCCCTTTTTTTTTCCAAAGCATATTTTTTAAGGTTGTTGAGATCTAATGTCTCCCGTTTTGAGAAATTTTCTAAACGCCGATATGCCTAGTTTTAAGAAGAAAATGCGAAAAAACTGTGCTGAGAGATTCTGTTCTCTTTGCTTACCCCACAATTATAGAAGGGATGAGAAATAATATTTAATTAGGATTTCTGATTTCTAAAATAATTAATTTGGATAAGAAATGTATAGGGAAAGAAATAATTGATTATTAAAATATACGCACTTGTGCCCAGGACTTCCTTCCTATAAGGTAGGCACATACCTGTCAGTGGCGAGGAGATACTTTTCCTCATAAGTAATCCTAGTAAGAAATGCTTATCAGTGTGTGATTATATGAATGAGATTATTATATTTTTTTGTGAACTCTCGTTTCTTCCTGCGGCTGGGACTACATCATCCACCCATCTTTTTTGGGGTCGTCCTAGAGGTCTTCTGTTCTCCCATGGTCGCCACGTTAGGATTCTGGGTGCCCATTGCTCATTTCCCTGTCTCGCAACGTGGCCCGCCCATTGCCATTTTAACCTAGCGATACGGTCTGCTATGTCGGTAACCATGTTCGGCGTCTGATTTCTTCGTTTCTAATTCTATCTCTCAGACTTATTCCTAACATTTGTCGTTCCATAGCTCTTTGTGTGCATTTTAATTTATGTATTGTGTTGGCAGTTAGTGTCATTTTTTCCAACCAGTATGTTATCACCGGGAGGGCACACGCTTCAAAGAGAAGCGCACCTTTAGTGATGATTAAGGGTTTGGCACCAAGAATGACGTCACAGTCATTTCCCACGGCATTAAGGTTCAAAATCGCGTGACAATCGCACGATAAAATGGTAAAAATAACATTTTTTCCATTTTTTTGGGTTAATTTTGCGTCTATCAAAAAACTTTTACAGTTATTCCCTAGATTTTAATGCATATCATCAGTACAAAAAAAAAATCTCCGCGACTTTCGGGAAACGAGTTTCCGTCTTTCGGAAAAAATATCAGAGGTGTTATTAATTTATTTTTTTTGAGAAATCTATACAAGATATAAAAAATCTTTTACGGTTGTTCCTATATTCCTTTTATTATAAAGGTTCAATGCATCTACCCTATTTTGCTCCAAAGCATATTCTATAGGTCTCCTATTTTTAGAAATTTTGAATTGTCGGTATGCATACTCTTAATACATATTGCATGTTTTCTTTAACTACTAAATGTAAATTGAAAGGGAATCCGGTGGAAATCGGATCTGTAAAACTCCTCACGCCTGACGCAACCTGGACGTCAATTAATCAAGATTCTGTGAAACTCTAGAGGAGCTTAGGAGGGACGCGACAGGGTTTATAATAATTAATATTCCAATACAATATTTAACCCCCGAGTGGTCGGCAATATAAATTAGGAGCGTTTTTGCGTATTTTTTTCCTTGTTTATTGTTGCTCATCATCCGTAGGCCCATCCGGACACCTGGAATCGTCATTTGAACATATCATGTGAAAAATAATTGTATATAAACAATAGTACATTAGTATATAAATAATATATAGAATTATACATCAATAGAACAGAATATTAGGTCAGGGGACCGTTTATCTCCCGCGTCACTGCGATAAGAGTAGGTCTATTGTGCATGACATCCTTCAATGTTACATCTCGTCTTCAAGGCCGACGTGTCCCATGTAGCACACGATCTGTCTTAGTGCGAGTAGTCTTGCATTCTCGGAGTCCAGTAGGGGCCCTCCAAGAGTGCGACTTCTTTTGTGAGCGAGTGCGTCACAGTTAAAGAGGGTGTGAATAGGTGTTTCGTTGTACTCTGAACAGAATCTACAGACTGGGGTATCTGAAAGTAAAATTTTAAGTCCATAATATAAATGAGGAGTGTTATTGCGTACATTACATAAATTTTACTATTTTTTCTCGAGTTTTTCTTTAGTTTAAATCGAATAAATAGGAAATGGAAAATATGGGTGTTATTTAACGGGAAAAGTAGTCTTATTGTATGCGAAATTTTCATATTTTTGGCGAAACGTGAAGTTATTTTTCAAGATGGATAATTTTCTGCTTTTATAATAAGAAAATATAAATAAAACATTTATACAAAAGTAGTGAAACCAGAGACAAAAAACGAATATTTACAACAAACAAAAATCGTCTTTTTGCAAGATTTTTTCGGTCTTGTTTTCTTTACTCTCAAAGCCACTTGCCTTTTGATAATGTTTTAAGTACGCCTTTTTCTCTTTTTCTCCAAATAAATATGTATCTAAATTCGCATCATATTATATCGAGCAATGAAACAAAACTACACACGGTTCACCCGAAAATCAGAAGCAATCATGAGGTTATTAGATTCCGTTTGATGGACCTCGCATAGCGGTCTGTTGGACTTCATGTAACGGTCTGTCAAACGTCGTGTAGCTATTAAAGGTTAAGCAGGGAGGGAGGGGGGGTATTTAATTAACGGATTATGCGAATCTGTTTCACGGAAATTATAATACCTATAAAAACAGATTTATTGTTTTGTTTCAAACTGTTCTTTTCATAATATATTTTCTTGATTTAATTAATTTATCAAATATCTACACAGATTTTAATATCTATAGTAAGTACTTACTTGTATAGGACTATTGCTGTACTTGCTTCTCTTATGCAACGATGTCAAAAAAACAGCATTATTTTTTTGTCCCTCGTCTGAATATAATGACGTCACGTCCCCGTAGCCAACCGTAGCTTAAACTAACTGCGTAGCTTTTGCTGTTTAAAAATACATATATTATTATTATTATTATTATTACTTACTTGTATAGGACTATTGCTGTACTTGCTTCTCGGAGAAAACCCATTAGAATATTGCATTAGAACATGAATAAATCCCAAAAAGACAAAAGCCCTTCAGAATTATCTCCAACGGATAAAAGCCCAAACTTTGCAGTTGGATTCCGGTAGATGAATTATTTATAAAATGTTGACTATTTTATTGTCTATTCCATTTTGGATCCGCTTATTTATTTGTTTATTTTCTAATCTATTGTAGTTTTTAACACACTGAAATAAATCGTATAGTAATAGAAACAGGAATTTTATTTTCTAAATCCAGTTAGAGTTGAACTTTTATCTCTTAAGCATATTTCTAAAGGGGTTTTGTCTTTTTTAGTATTAATTTTATTCATGTTAAGCAATATTCTTATCTTGGAGAACATTTAAAACTAAATAAATTTAACAGGACAGCGGCGTGAAAAAGAGAGGGGTTCACTATTTAGTATTTGGGGACTTAACTTATTCTACGTACATACATACCAGCTGCCTATGTTAAAAAACCTAGTGGATGGATAGTGGATAAAATGATTCCGTTTGCAATCTCTAGATTCAATCATATAACATATAACCTCGCAATATATTGATAATAAATACGACATCATGGCGGGATCACATAGATGGCGGTATTTGTCAAATATACTAACGTATGAAACACGTTATTAAAGAAATACATATAATGAGAGTTTGTTGGATCCGCTGGGGTAATTTGGGGCAATTCAATTCCACAAATTATTGGTAACTTATAAATAATGTAAATCCGATAAAACTGTCGTTAATAAGTTCAATAATAATTATTATTATGTAACTACGAATATGTACTGAAAGCTAACATACAGACACATATATGCAAACTGTATCTAGGTAATTAAAAGTATCCAGGCACTTGATTCTAGTATTACCAGAGCTGTATCAGAATATCACAGGTGTATTTTTGCCCAAGGAATAAATTATCAAATTGCGCCGGGATTCGAACCCGAATCCTACTAATCGTAAAGCTGCGATTTGGCCATATCTTCCGCAAACCGGTAGTTTCATCAGTTTCATAAAAAAATTTCCTGCGGACATTTTATTGTTCAAACAATTATATACATTTTTAAACAAACAAACCACATCACGACCTCCTTCACTATGTGTCACAAAAAAATCGCATGCGGCGCTACTTACACATTTTTTGACATATACTTTTTTTCATGTACTCATTTCGTTTTTTCATTTCTCATGCTGTAATGTCTGTTAACTTTACGCACTAATGGCCTTGCGCCGTGTATTATTTAAAATAAAATAAATAAATAAATCACATCAATTTTTAAAACTAGTTCCTGGGCTGGCAACGCCCATAGGTACAGTTGATAAATTTCCAATTTTCATTACCGGCTGTTCTAAAAACTGTTCAGAGTTGTTATAGTTTCACTATTTATGGGGTGTTTTGCCGTGTTTTTTTTTGCCGATATAACAATAGGGACATTCAGGCAGGCAAACAGGCGGTGAGCGCGAGAGATAAATCAAATGTAATGAACAAGAAGAAAACTTTATATGTAGCTTTATAAAATTTATAGATTTGTTTGTTCCGAATTGAATCACTACACCAGTCAGGGGTTAAAAACATGAACAATGCTTTTAGAGGTTAAATAAATGTGTTTTCATTTTGTTTTCTGCCGTTTAATTCTTCTTCAGCTTTGGTCCCTCATCCTCTTGGGAATAATTTGTGTCACGGTACGAGCACGCGAGTAGGCATATTGTCATTTCAAAAATTTCTAAAAACGGGAGACCTTATGTATCTCGACAACCATTACTAAATATGCCTTGTTTTAAGTAGAGTAGATTACAATAAACATTTATCTAGGGAATAACCGTAAAATTTTTTTTTATATCTTGTACAGATTTCTCAGAAAAAATTGTGAAAAACATCTCTGATCTTTTTTCCGAAAGACAGCAACTCATTTCTCGAAAGTCGCGGAGGAAAAAATTGTTTTTCGTACCTATTAATAACATGAATTAAAATCTAGGTATAATGATAGTAAAAGTCTTTTGATTGACGCGAAATTATGTAACTCCAAAAAATGGAAAACATCGCTATTTTTAACATTGTATCATACGATTGTTCATGCTATTCTGAACCTTAACGCCGCGGGAAATGCTCGTGACGTCATAGTTGGGTCCCGTGACGTCATAATTAGGTTCCGTGCCCTAATGGGCGTTGAAGATATTATTTAACACCATTTAAGATCCATTGTTGACAGTTGGTGAAGTGAGAGATATAAAAATCCTATCATGTTGACACTATTGTGTCAGTAAATTGGCCTTATTTCGAAATTGTACGGTCGAATTTAAGTAAGTATATGCTTATCTATGTCGAATGGAATTATGATAGTCTCGATGTTTTCAACCGTTGGTACTTGCTGGAAGTCCATTTTTAAGGAAAAAAATTAAAAACACTAAATATTTAGATTAAAATCCACAAAAAATTACTTTTGCTTTCGCGACTAGTATTCGAGGATTTGCACCCTCATCATCAGGCGATTGTGAATACTTACTTGAATTATTTTTGGTTTACAAATTATCCTTTTAAAAGCGTTGGTGTTTTTCTACATTCCGTAGTATGGAATTGGAATAATTTTCAAACCCCAACCAATGGTTTGTAATTCCCGTTACTCCGAGTCTAGACAGTAATTTTATTGTTAAGGCTTGTCGCGCAATGATTTTATGTTCCATAAAATATCGATTCACTATAATACTTTATAGGTATTAGGCGTATTAGGTATTTCAGCCAGAGGAAATGGAGGCTTCGACGTGGAACGTTGCTGAAAAAAACTACTTTCTCCATTGTGTGAATATTTTCACTTGAAATCATCTGCTCAAGGCAGACTGTTGATTAGATTTCGGCGAATTAAACACCCATAGATTTTGAAAGTTATTATAATTTCATTTGACATAGATAACCAGCGCCACCTTGACATTTCTCTCTTTCTCTAGCCATGATGTAGGATTAATACGTAAAACGATATAGGCGAGGAGTCGCTAAGGAAATGTATGGAATAACAGGCCCTTAACAATGAGTATGATGGACTACGTATTATATTCTGTTAGGAGATTTGACAGGAGTGGTGGTCCTGTTTGATCATTATGCTATGTTGCCAACTGTTACAGCACGGCTAGAGTACCTACTCTAGGAGGCGGTGAGATAAGTGATAATTCAATTGTTTCAATACAAGTCCATACAAATTCAACATGAAGCCAATTTATTGACACAATAGTGTCAAAATGGCCAGATTTTTATATCTCTCACTTCACCAACTGTCAAAAATTGATACTAATCAAATACTTCTTAGGGTTAAAGAGAAAACAAGGCTTTAAAGCTAGGCATGTCGACATTTTAAAAATTTCAAAAAACAGGAGACCTTAGATCTCGACAACCTTACTAAATATGCTTTGGTATGATATATCTACACTACATTGAACCTTTATCTAGTAAATGACCTCAAACGTTTTTTGAATGGAGAGAAATTAAACCCAAAAGTAAAAAAAAACGATATTTAAAAAAAAAAATCATGCGTTTTTGAAACTTACTGCCGCGGGAAATGGTCGTGACGTCATAGTTGGGGTCTGAGCTTAATTACAAAACAACATTTATGCAATAGTTTATTTTACTTTCAATCAAACATAATATCCTGGCGCAGCCCGCCGGGTAATAAAGCTAGTAGGTACGTTAATAAAATTGTGTGATTTTAAACATCGATATTAATTACCGAAATAAAGTTAGCGGTTCATCCGGCTAACAACTATCCAAACCAAACCAAACCAGATAATAATAATTACTACATGACAATTTATGTAATTTATTATTCTACAATTCGACACTTTATTGATACTCAGGGCCGTTTCTGTCAAGAGAAAAAACGAGGCGACTGCCTAGAGTGCATACTATTTGGTAGAAAAAAACTATGGTATTATATTGTGGGCAGCAGAAATTTCTCCCTTTGTAATTATTTCCAGATTGGGACTGTCATACATATGGTGGAGAGGTGTTCTTACATTTAGCTTTATGTGAACTCCCTTGGGGAGGAGGCAGGATGTTCTTACTCCCCTTCACAATAAAAAGTAGGTTACAAATGTTGCATCCACTCCTCAGCAGATGGCGTTAGCTTCTGAAACATTGGGTCAATGTGAAATAATTTCCAGCTGTAGCATATATTTAACTTCCAAAAATTACACGATTGACAGCAGGATGTGGTGGAATGGGTGAACGTTGCCCTGGGCACAAAGTGATCACTTAAGCCCGCCAAAGCCGACTCGTTAGCGTCGGAACACCCATCCTACTTCCTCCCAAAGGGAGTTCACATAACGCTGCATTATGTGAATGAAGATGCCTCTCATCTCTGTTGAAGAAAAAACTGCAATGGTTTTCATAATTGTTAAAAAAAAATGATGTGAAAATGTGAAAAATTGAAATAAAATAAAGTGAAGTTACGTTAGACTTATAGACGTGAAACATCTAATGTTAGTTTCACGAACACTTGACTTTTACAGGAAACTCGAAACAATGCCGGACACACAAGAACAAAATAAAATCTCTGCTTTATTTTTCCCTTTTGATATCATTATTACCTTTTTGTAACATTTTTACCCTCGTATAATTAATTTGATATTAAAGACATTCCTACCCCCGTGTAAGGGTAGGCAAGGAGAGCCTGCTGCCTTTGAAGTGTCTCTAAATTGATGGAAATCTAAGGGTGAATGTAATTTAATATTTTTGTATTATTATTATCAAATTATATTTTTTCGGCATCTTGATGGAGAAAGGACAGCGTGCCTTTTTAAACCGTTCATTGTTTTAAGAAAATGTTTATAAAAAAATCTTTATCGAATTGAAATTTGAATGATTTAAATGAAAAGTGTCCGTTCAATAACCCTGATCAATCATATGTCTGCAGAATTTAAAAATAAAGGGGGAAAAAATGTCAGATTATGACTAATTTTGCAGGTTAGCTGCAAGAAATCGAGATATCGCAATAATCTCGCCCTAGTACCAAAATATTTGTGTAATTACGACTATTTTGTCGATTGCCTCATGGCATAATTTGTTATTTGATTAGTACAGTCTTTTCATTTTATTTATTTATTTACACTTTTGGTGAACAAGATACATATTATATATGTGAACATTACAAATATAAATCATATTAGTTCACTACGGCGAGCTTTTCGCAATGCTGCGATCCTTGCCAGCTAACCCCAATATAAAAATAATTATAGCCAATATATTTATTGCAGGCTTGGTGTCAAAAATCTAAAATGTCCTTGTCCAAAACGAATTCTAGTTTTGGTACTTTAAAAACAAAATTGATCACTATAGTGAGCTTATTAAGCGAAGACAAAGCAGGAAACAGTTGATGATCAGATTTTTTTTTAATAAATGAATCTGGTTTTATCGCAATAAACCCAAATAAACCTTTGTACACTTCACAGTAAGTATGAAAAGCTTGTGTTGTGAAGTGGAGTAAGACGGCATCGGGAATCGAACCCGAGAACCACTGGATTAATAGTCGAGCACGTTACCAACCAGGCTACCGACCACCTCCATATTATTTAAAATATTTTGAAACGTAATGCCTTTTTCAGTAAAGCCTTCACAATTGTCGAGCATTTCTTTGATTTTGTGTACCTTACCTTTTGAGAACCTATTAAACTCTAACAAGGAATTTCAAAAACGTAAAATATGTTAATAGGCATCTGCGTGAAAAATACTCCTGTAGGTTAGGTAGACCTTAACAAGAGTCCACTTTTTTTTATTAAAACTAGGAAAATCGACATTTAATAAAAATCAGAAAACGGGAGACCTTAGATCTCGAAAACCTTATTAAATTATATGCTTTGGAGAAAAAAAGAGTGGATACATTGAACATTTATGAATATTTTTTTCGTATTGTGTTTTTTGTCGTGTATTATTCTTTCGAATATTTTTAAAAACACTTATAGAGTCAGGTGTTCGTAGAAATTCCGTACAAGTATATCTGTTACATAGATGGCGGTAGTTGACGAGTAAACTGACATATGAAACCAGTTATAGAATCATACATAATGTATGAGTTTCAGTTGTTGAGGTGGTAGGCAGGGCCCCCAAACGGCGATACTTGAAAGAAGGGTAGATACTTGTAGGAAGGTGTCCATCCCGCTCCAAAAGATGGCGTAAGTTAAATGGTTTGTGACTCGGATAAAAATATCTTCGGTTCTGACATATAGATGGGGTAAATTAAATGGTTCATGTAGGTACTAAACGCAATGACACAAAAACATTTTCAGTGTTTCCATATCGAAATAAATTCAGACTTCTAAGGTTCCCTTCGTAATATGGTTCATGCAAACTCATCAAATCTTTCCCCAAATGCAGGTGATGATTAGAGTCTAGTAAATATATTATAGTCAATACGTTTTGTAAGTAGATACGCTAGAATACATTCTGATAGTCAAACATAAAAACAGGAATTTAAGTACCTACTTAAAATTATTAGCGAAAATATTTTTTATGTGTAAACCCTGATACCTATGTTCTGTGGATTTCCAATTTGATTTCCATGATTTGTTCATTTGTTCAAAAAAAGGAACTCGCTGAAAATTTTTGACAGGTTTTTGTGCGAAATTATAAATTATAATATTTTAAGTATTTTTTAGACATTAATTACCTTTTATGGAGTGAAATGAGTATTAACCTTAAAAATAATCCCTAGATAAACAAATAGTTACCACACAATGTTTTTAAACATTATATTTGATGCCTATAGTCAAGTAAGTATACCATGCCATGTGTATGGTATCAATTTTATCATATTTTATTTAATGCTGTCTGCTGAATAAAAAGCACCACGTCATTACGTATCTTGATGCAATGATTGTGTTATTTGCAGTTTGGAGATTGTTGGAGAGAAATAAAAAAGTACTGTGATGATGTATATGTACAGCGCAATATTGAAGGAAGCTACAAAATATGTGAAATTATATAGGATAATCTTTCCAATAGAACCCTCAGAGACAGAATTAGAAACTCTGTCATAAGAGAAACTTGCGAAACTAAGGATATCGTGCAGTGGAGCCGGAAGAGGAGGCGGTTCTGGCGAGATCATGTTAATAGAATGGATGGAACAAGATTAGCCCACGTTGCTGCGAATGAAATCCCCATTGGTCAAAGGCTGCCAGGAAAACCACCAAAAAGATGGAGAGATAGCTGGTCTTCCACATTCCAAGAATTAGGAGCAACAAACGCCTATAGAAACAGATCCCAGATCTAACATAAGCGGGAGAAGAAGAAGGAGAACCTTTCCATATATTAAGTAGGTAAAAAACTAATCAATAAAATATGTATCTACATAACACAATATTATGCCAATAAATATAGAAGACCGCTTGATCAAACACATCTATGCTTTCATTATATGAATGAAGTCAAGATTTTTTTTTATATAAAGCCCTTGCAAAAATAACATGAAAAGGTAAATAATAACCCCCACCTGTGCAATTTACACGTGAAAGATATTAATTTTGATATTTTTATGACCATTATTCCATACATATAATATAGTCATATAACAATATCGCAAAAAAATAATATCCTTCTCCGATGTTTTGTAATTTTATGCCTGTATTAACCTTCTAATTAACTAATTAAAGTCAATGTAAAAGTGTCACACATTTTTGATATTGTATAACACATTTATGTAATTGAAGTAACTTGTTTATAAAACAGGCAAAAAATTCAAAAGTTGCGTGCTAATTACAAGGTAGGTGGGAGAGGAGGAACAATAATTGATTTTGAAATTCCCGCTCTAAGAATATTTACTACCCACGTCACAGAGATGGCGCATTTTGGTCCCGCTTGCTAGTATGGGCGATTGGTTTCTATAGGTACTATATATTATTATTCTGTGGTGGTAGGTAGGTACTTGTATGAATCAAAGAAATTTAAATGAACTACGGTAGAAGACAAGCAGTCTTCATAATATCCTGGTTCTGCTTATTTATACGGCGGATGATATTTGATATCTTTCTCCAAGCATTATTTCCTTCGCTGCTTGCTTGATACTTAAGGATTAAGCAATAAGAATGCTTGTTTTATGTATCTCCCGGCGAGCAGCCATTTGGAATAAGAAATAGTAAAGTGATATTATCAAATATGCACGTTGCAACTGCAAGCTGCAAGTAGCGCCGCCAGGAACATGCCTCGGATGTTCTTGGAACTAATAATAGCAAGATGTTGTTGTAGTATTAAAATTGTCTCATACTTCTCTCGCCAATGTCATCTGCAAAACTATTACCTAATGTGTTGTTTTCTGAGCAGCTTCCAGTAACACCCACCAGGTGGCAGCACACGTGTAAGGGTCTATTGTCAAAAATCACACAGACTCTGACATTTGGGTACATAGTTGTCGTATAACTTGGCAATTAGGTACTTGAGAGTATTACTAGTAACTCTATATGGATGTATAGGGAATGCAGCGCCACTAGCGGTGTGATCCATAAAGCTCTGACTGCTTAGTAGAAATTTTTATTCAATTAGGTTATGATTTATTTAATTCAAATTTTCTTGGAGATTCGTGCGAAATTACATATATTCCCCTTATAAAATAATGACATTGTGCCACACTTTTACGTGACATTAGGAAGTAAAACACACCGATATTTGACTATAAAGTTGCTCGCAAACAGCAGCAAAGCAAACTGGTTAGTTGAGGCGGCAGTCTCTCGAGCGGGAGGTGCCAGGTTCAAACCCCGGCGCTGGCGATGTATTCCACACATTGCGATACAGGCTTTGAGCCTAGTGCAAGGTGTGCAGGAAAGTATTTGTGTATACAAGCCCAGATCCTTTTTTTTTTTTTAAATAATAATAAAAAAAAACTTGCAAAATATTTCATTCCAAACTTCTATGAAGAGGTAGATCATTTGTACCAATTTTATTATGATTATTGAAAAATACACTTATGGGGATACCCTCAAAAATGAAAATGTGACATTTTCTCCTGTATAACGAAACCACTTTCCTATTCCGAATGCATTTTGTGTAATATCAATGTTCAGACTGTAGCTGCATCCTCGTGCCTTCCATTAGGCACAGTCGGTAACACCATTTATCTATGGTAATTTAAACAGCGCTCTACTTTATCGACATAATCATTATATCTAGTATCCACCTCGTACATTAACTACACTATTCTTGACTTGTGTTTTTATTAGAATTCTTTATTCAAAAATAATAAAAATCTTACTCTAAAGGTGCTTTTCCACGAGCAATATTTCAAGCAATAATTGCGGCAACTCGTACAAATCGTCTTGATTAACAATATTTATTTATTTAAACTTTATGTGAACAACAAATACGTATAAATATAAAAAACGGACATAGTACAGATTATAAATCGTTGTTCACTAGGGCGAACTTATCGCAGAACTGCGATTTCTTCTAGTTAAGCCCAGGAAAAAACAGAAAAAAGAAATTGAACAAAAATATTAAAAAAACAGAAAAAAGAAATTGAATAAAAAATATAGAACGAACATAGTAGAAAATATATACATATTACATACATACATATTTCGCAGTACGTAGCAATTATTTCGGCAATATTTCAAGCGAGACACCGATATTGCGTGCAAACACGAAAAAATATGACTAAAATTGCCAAACCGATTGGATATTCAGAAATTTGTGTCACCGACGTTATGATGATTATCTTACTCGTTGGCACGCAATATCGTTGGTCTCGCTTTAAATATTGCCGAAATAATTGCTATATATTGCGAAATAATGTTAATTAATACGATTTGTACGAGTTGCCGGAATTATTGCATGAAAAATCGCTCGTGTAAGAGCACCTTAATACAGATTAATGAAAGTGAATACAGTCAGCCGAGTCTCGGATTAAATTGCAACTACAATTTTGTTTGCTGGCAACATTTCTACTAAGCTACACGTAGCGCGCCCTCATCCCTCATCAAAAACCATCCTTTTCTTGAGAGACTGTACCTAAGTTGAGAGAATAAGAGGTGTAAGGAAACGTGGCCATCCAAGATTCACGAGTTACCAGGCGTGTGATGGTCTTGGCTCGTCTTGGTTCGTGAATACTCGTGAACGGTCGGTTTCTATACAAATCAGTTTGCGGCATGCTCTAGCGAAGCATCCACACGTTTGTCACGAATTGTTTGTGAACGCTTGCCAACAATGTGGAGCTGGCCTAATGATCGATTGATCATGACACGTTTTGAATGATATGGCTTTAACCTTATGCAACGATGTCAAAAAAACAGCATTATTTTTTGTCCCTCGTCTGAATATAATGACGTCACGTCCCCGTAACTTAAACTAACTGCGTAGCTTTTGCTGTTTAAAAATATATCTATTCGGAATCAGGTATGCTGACAATATACGTATATACAGGGTGATTTGTCTTTAAGGGGCTACAACCTGTCATTTGGTTTCGGCGCCCTGAATTGTACTCAGCCAATACTGTGGGAATCGTCTTGAAACTGAAAACAGTGATAGATGAAAGTATGGACTACAGATTGACTGTTTTAGAATTACAGGATTTGGAAATTCCTTGAATAAAAAATATTCCTAAAGTACCCCTAAAATATAAGTATTTATTTATAAAGTATAATTTATCCAAAATATCATATAGTATTTATCGAAATAAACCCAAATACATCTTTGTACACTTCACAGAAAGCTTGAAAAGCTTGTGTTGCGAAGTGGAGTAAGTCGGCATCGGGGATTGAACCCTCACCCGCCGAATTAACAGTCGTGCGCGTTACCAACCAGGCTACCGACCACCTCAAGTTATCTCAACAGATACAGAGCAAGGGATGAAATTTCTTTAGGACCTTATTGAATATGGAGTTTATATATATAATATAATATATCTATTGGTATACTTAACTAGTTACTATTTTTTAAGATTTAAGATTTTTTGTATTACTGTCTGTTTATTTAATAAATAAAATTAAAAAAAAAAATAAAAAAAAAATAATAATAAAAAAAAAACCGATTTAGCATCGTTTTGCTTTTTTTGGATCCATATGAGAACATCATGTACCAGCATTATTTACATTTTTTGTCATATTTTACTTAGTATTTACTCTCTCGCGATAAGCTGATCCGCTCTGAATAAATACACGAGTGCAAATCCCGGTTACGCAATGAAATGACAGCATCAAATTGTGGGACACCTTACATACACTCGTTTATTTCACGGAGGATGGCGCCATTTTCAAATATGATACTGATAGTATTTTCGAGGTACATTTTTATTTCTTACAGCATTAGGAACACACTTAAATGTTATGTTACAGTGTTTCCCGCATTATTTTTTTTACGAATCTCGAAATAAACCTAAATACATATTTGTACACTTCGTAATAAATAAGCTTGAAAAGTTTTTGTTGTGGAGTAAGTCGCCATCGGGGATTGAACCCGCGCCTACTGGCTCGAGTCGAGTGCTTTACCAACCTGGCTTCCGACCACCTCATTTGCGTTATTTTGTTTTTACATTGCAATAATAAACACATTATTATGTAAAAACAAAATAACGCCGCTTATCTCTCTAAATACATAAAACAATTGTTGACGAACTTCATAAATAGCTTTTATCATTAATTTCACTTCGATCGTAAACATAGCACTGTTTCGATTGTAAAAAGAAATTTAAATGATAGGTAGTAACATTTTAAAAAATAAATACATATTTTACTTTGCACTACTCAAGTTACCTGTACAAATGAGGTGGTCGGAAGCCAAGTTGGTAAAGCGCTCGACTCGATCCAGTAGGCGCGGGTTCAATCCCCGATGGCGACTTACTCCACAACAAAAGCTTTTCAAGCTTATTTATTACGAAGTGTACAAATATGTATTTAGGTTTATTTCGAGATTCGTAAAAAAAAATAATGCGGGAGACACTGTAACATAACATTTAAGTGTGTTCCTAATGCTGTAAGAAATAAAAATGTACCTCGAAAATACTATCAGTATCATATTTGAAAATGGCGCCATCCTCGGTGAAATAAACGAGTGTATGTAAGGCGTCCCTCAAATTGTAACGTGACGTGACGTTATTGTGTTACGACCATAGAGACAAGTGACACGTGTTTTGGCGGGAAAAACACTAGTACCAATAATAATAATAATGTTGTCTATGCTTTCGTTGAATGGGGAATTATCATGAAGGTACTTGCGATAGTTTTCATAGTCTTTACTTATATCCTCCTCGTATTTCTCAGGTAGGTATGCCGTGTATTCTTTTTTTGACGTTGAGTCTCGACTGTCAAAATTAGATCGGGTAGCCGTGAATTTTTGATATGTTATACAGGTCGATGAGGTAATGAAGACTCCAAATTTGCACAATTTTCCTCCCTCCGTCCCCTCCGCCATCTTTAAAATACTTTAAAAAATCGCCACCTTTTTATGCAATGCAATATAACTTTATTTTTTTTGCACTTTAGGTCAAAAAAGTTGTTTGCCAGTTTGTAAATTATAATACTAATTTTGCAGCATAAAATTTTGCTCTAACGTGAATAGCATTTTTTTTCAATTTTAGATTCTTGTCATTATACATCACCATAACTTCGTTATGATTTATTTTAACCGGAAAGTTCTCTTTGCTAATATCATACATACATACATCTTCTTCCCCTTCTATCCTTGGTTGGATCGGGAGCTTAAAGCATCTATGTAGCTTCGCCAGAGGCCCCTGTCACTCGTAGTTTCCATGACCTCTGGCCACTCCAACCACAGTCTCTCCTTGCACGCCTTTGTCAACTGCTTCTGCCAGCTATTTCTAGGGGGGGAGGGGCATCGGTCTTCCAGAGCTAATCTCATAGATAATTTAATTTCCTACAGAACGCGTAAACAAATATACAAAGTTGGAAACAACGGAGTGAAATAAATTTGGGAAAAAATGAAATAGGGATTTATAATTTCTTGTAGATTTTCATATGCTGGATTTCACCAACTGTTTAGGTGAGGAATAGCGGAGATAGGAGCTACCTAGCACAAATTTTGTATGAAAAAAATGATTAATGACTCCTGTCTCCGCTATTCCTCACCTAATAAGTTGATGAAATCCAGCTTTAGACTATCAATACCTATGCCTAATTTTATTATTCTGTCCCGAGTGACAATCCCCAACTGTCGTCGAAAAATCATTACTTACGTGATCAATTTCCCCATTTCCCCGTCTTGTGTCTTGCGTTAATCTATGGCGGCAGATATTTTTAACGTTTTGACAGATGTCACGCTGTCACACACATTGAGAAGACGTCAAAGAAAATAAATCAAATTAGAATTCATCTCTGTGCTTCTACAAATGAGTTTATTTTTAAATGTTCGTTTTCGTAGGTAGATTTTTTATACGTTTTTTTTTTCTTAACTTAAGAGTAGGCATATTGACATTTCAATTATTTCTATAAACGGGAGACCTTAGATCTCGACAGCCTTACTACAGCCATGCTATGGAAAAAAAATAGAGTAAATACATTAAACCTTTATCCAGGGAAGGACTGTAAAAGATTTTTCATATACATATTATATAGATTTCTCAAAAAAAAAAAAAATCATGTAAAACATAATTTTTCCATAAGATAGCAGCTTCTTTCCAGAAAGTCACGGAGAATTTTTTTTTGTGTTGATAATATGGATTTAAATCTAGGGAATGACCGTAAAAGTATTTTGATTGAAGCGAAATTTTCCCCAAAAACTAGAAAAAACGCTATTTTTAACATTTTATCAAGCGGTTTTGAACCTTAATGCCGTGGTAAATGACCGTGACGTCATAGTTGGGTCGCGAGCTTTAATTTTATCAGAGTTTGCCAGGAATTTGGAAATGATGGATTCAAACAACCAACGTGTTGATTTATTTTTCAACTCTGAAATTTTGTGGTGTGTTGATTTTTTGACAAATATTGTATTGTCATCCAAATCATTAAAATGTAAAAAAAATCTAGTATCTATCCACCTATCTATCCTAATGCCACGTTGCTTGCGTGGTAGGCAGAGAGGATAGAAAGCCAAACTGTCCCATTCGTAGACATACTGCTTGTTTCTGTAACGTTCATGCAATGTTTCTTACACACTCTTACAATTCTAGTAAGTAGAAAATTTGGTGAACAGTTTGGAATAAGTTGAGATGGTTCATGCACGTTGAGAGAATGCCTGTGTAATGAAAAATAATGAAAAAGAAAATACCCACATAGGTGAGGCATGCACCTAATTAAAGCGAGTGGAATATATGCGGCCAGATTCTCAAGGATGGACGCTCTTTAAATAAAAGGAATCGAAGAGCGTGTATGACTGCATGCATGAATGTGACGGAGGCTAGGAGTGTGTGTTAGGATAGGGCTGTCTGGCGCTCTGTCCTCTCTGCCTACTCTGCAAGGGACGTGGCGTGAGGGTATAGATAGATAGACAGGAATATATGCGCTCCCACGGGTCGGGAGCGAATATAAAATTTGATCATGGAGATGGAGTAGAGAAGTACTATTAATTCCATCCGTCTTGGCCACCGTGCTGACGTTACCTGCAAGTGGAGTTTAGATTGTATTGTTGGTAGCCCTGATTGTCGAATCTTGTCATAAGAACTGTCAAAGGTTCCAATATTCTCACATTGTATCTTTTACAAGTAACCTACAATGCCGAAAATATTACAGAGTAGCGCTAGAGAAATCATTTGAAGAAAATATAGTTTTTCGAGTTGGAAAAAGAAAAAAATACTCCAATAATCCCTTCAAGCCGCCATCACAAGTTAAAAAAAAACAATGTTGCCAGTTTATTCTAACAATTCGAAAATTGTAAAATTGTTTTAAACAACAGTTCTGAAATATAATTTGAAAGTAGTGAAAAAATTTAACCATTTAACTTTTTAAGGGAGGGTATAATGTAATTATACTTATTTAAGATAATCACTGTAGAACCTAAAAAAATGTATTGTTATTAATGTCAAAATTTCAATAAATAAAAAAAAAAAAAAAAAAAATAAAAAAAAAAATATATTAGGCAACACTAAACCAAGTTTGCACCAGGGGACTTCTAACAAGGAATTGTCTGTATGTAGCAGGGGCAAAGGGTCCAAAGAATACAATTTCCATCTAGTATCTTTTTGATTTAGGATAAGAAATAACAAGTCTAGTATGACATAATGCAATAAAGAACATCTGTCCCGGCTTCCCTTCTACAGAAATCCACTCTTTGTCAGTGGTACCTAGATTCTCTTAACCTGTTGGTCGCGTTGGATCCGTGCCAAGATCTGATGCTGTAATTCCATATAATAATCTGTTAAGCGTCATATCATTTCCCGTCGTAACGTTAGAAGATCTATACATCAGTCATGCTAGATTCCTATCAGACGCAGAGTTCCCAAGACCAAAGAGACAGTAATTGTGCCTGTGTGGTACCTACTGTTGATAGATGATTTAGATAAGTTACCTACCTGTAAACACTCTGACCTTGTTTTACGTTTTTCTGCGAGAATCCCTTATCGCGAATTGCACTTACTGTTGGATATTTCATGACCCTATAAAATTCATATTCATTTATTTTAATTAATCGGCATTCCACCCATAAAGAACGAGTGATCTCTGACTTTGATTTATTTATATTAATGTATGACACAGCTTAGCGTAACAGCCATTTGTGATGAAATGTGTGAAGAAAAATTTCCAATATTATACACATTTGTGAAGACAAAACAATGAAAAACTCTAAATATCCCAATACACAGTGAACAACGCAAACACTGGTAGACGCAAGACACTGAAATAAACGAAATATTTCATTAGATAACAACAAATAACATAATATTTACACTGTTTATAACCAAACTGAACATCAACCTTCATAATTTGACATATTCGATGAAGTTTGTCGCTCTCAAGATCTTGTTTTAATTTTACGAAAAGTGAATATTTTGTGTTTTTGTGCACACACAGCTTTTTCTTACTGCCCCGTTATTGATATAATACCGTGATGATATCATTGTAAGTAGCAATAAGGTTTAATTTAATAAGGTACCCGAAAAAAAATTGCTGGTTGACAGCTGCGGTCAACTCTGTTTCCATGTTATGAATTTTCGTATATCTAATCTTCGTAAAGAGCGGTACAACTGTTTTGAATGTTATAAATGGCCGAACTTTAAAGCTGTCATAAGCTGTTTCTAAAGATGGCCTACAAAGATTAGGTTTACATAAATAGCTATTCAACTGTTTCAAAATAGTCTTGAATATGTTACTAAATCATTTTTTCTTTGTTTGTTGCAGGTATGCCAACTTAAGCAGATCATATTTTATAAGCCATGGAGTTTCTTGATAGTAAACAACTCGGTAAGGTTATATTAAAAAAAAAAACATTTTGACGAATTAAAAAAAATATCCTTTTTTATTTTCTCTTTCTTTTTTAATAAAATTTTGGAAAAACAGCCAAATATCCTATTACTATCTCGATAGGAGAATCTACATGCCAAATCTCAAGTTTGTATCAAATTTAATTTCCGAGATGTTCAATGTTCATACTATACCTACTCTAAAAAAACTTTTAACCCTATTTTTCATCCCCTTCCAGACGGAATTTCCAAATATACTTCTTTAGTGGAAGGTTTTGTATTATATATATATATATTTGTATGGTGTCAGGCGCTATAAGATCACATTTAGATCCCGAAGCCACATTCTGACCTCGGTCGTCAAGTTGTTCAGATCCTCCATCATTCCCCCAAATTTGTGGGTTGGGCATTCACGCACAATGTGGTGTAGAGTCTGTACCGCATCACCGCAATCACAAGCAGGGTCACTAATGTAGCCCCACCTGTGACGCTCGGCTGCACATCTGCTGCAACCTGTCCTGATACGGTTCAGTGTTGCCCATTCTTTGCGTTCTAAGTCGAAACCGGCCACCCTTTTACATGGGTCTAAGACAAGGTGTTTGTTTTTGGACTGTCCACTCCTCCACTCCTCCGTCCAGGCCTTCTCAGTTGTAAACTCGTTGGTTTCCAGGGTTTGTGCCCTGGTCCAAAAGGGGTTCCTCGATCTGAGTCTGATAGCCGGAGTATCCCTCAGGGTCAGGTTCAGAAGGGAGGTGTTATCCTTTTTCTATTTTTCGGTATAGACTATTAATTTATTGTAACTTGGCAGTTGATACTTGATTATATCCTTAGTAACTCTATCGTCAAATGTCGTGTCCATGCATGGTGAATTTTTTTACGATTACTTATTAACTGAGGTGGTCGGTAGCCTGGTTGGTAACGCGCTCGACTGTTAATCCAGTGGGCGCGGGTTCAATCCCCGACTTACTCCACTTCACAACACAAGCTTTTAAGCTTTCTGTGAAGTGTACAAAGATGTATTTGGGTTTATTTCGATAAACCCAGATTCATTTAAAAAATAATAATAATAATCTGGGCAACGCCTAGCAACAAAGTTTGTATTAAAAAAACGCGGCCCTCCCAGAACCATTTATGACTCAACTATGTAGACCAGATTCTCAAGGACGAAAGTGTTCTGAGTTAAAGGAATCGTAGAGTGTGTATGAGGACTTGTACGAATGTGACGGAAGCACGAAATGTGTGTATGGATAGGAAAGTCTGGTGATCTGTTCTCTCTGCCTACCCCGCAAGGGATGCAACGTGAGGGTGTATAATAGAAATAAATAAGTGAAAACCTTATGAAATACTTAATGATAAATGTGACATTTTATTTTATTGTGGTGTCACATAATAAAAAATATAAAACACATAAAATTTTCACGCAAAAATGAAACACCACAAAATTTCCCATTGTTAGACGTTATTGTACGAATTCAGTCAGAAGAAATCTGAGCGGATATCCGGATAAGGGGGACGCATCAGGTAACCGGATTCGCGGGTAATTTAACATGATTTGAAAATATCTTCAGAATATTTTTTTAGAAGAACTGCGGTTTTCTTTCAACGTGAGAGAGTTTTTTCTTTTAATTTAGGATTCATAAAAATTAAATGAAGGTTTTAAAAAAATCTGGAAATGGGGAACCTTAGATCTCGACAACCTTATTAAATATGTTTTGGAAAAAAATACGGTAGATACATTAAACCTTTATCTAGATTCTAGGGAATGACCGTAAAAGACTTTTTATATCTTTTATACACTTCTAAAAAAATGAGAAAAACACATCCGAAATTTTTCCGAAAGACAGAAACTCGTTTCCCAAAAGTCGCGGATAGGTATATTTATTTTTTTAAATACTTATTAAGTTTATTGCTGTGCTGCGATCTTTGACAGCTAACCCAAAAACTGGGGCCCGAGTCAAAACACGAAATATGCCAGAGTTAGCGTTTTACTCTACGTTTCACGTTTTACATTATGGAGACAACGATATCACCATGGAATCAACGTGTAAAACGCCAACGTTTCCGCCATTTTTGTCCACTCAGGCCCCAGTACTGTTTATAACTGCGGTTATCCGTTTACTTAGACGGATAACCCGATTGAGCTTTTACATTATTTAAAAAAGGAACACGACGTTCTAATTGTTTTAAATTTCAATATAATAATGTAATAAAAAACGACACAGTGTTTTGTTTTTCCCGCGTGAAATTTTCACATCAATCATCTTTTATTTCTTCGCCGCTGTGACAGATGGCGTTTTGCTGAAAATAATGTCAAAATTATTTACAAAAATATTACTGTACGCCCAAGCAATAAAAGGAATCAAAATATATTTCAAAATTGCGTTTTTGATCGTTGATTTGTTTTCCATTCTGATTTCATAGCCTAAAATCCGGCCGCTCAATGTTTTTTGATCGATCAATGTATCTGTTTTTTGATCGATCGCTCTAGGGTTGTCTATCAAAATCTTACCCCCCCCCCCGCCTCCAGAGAACGTCGCCCAAAACACTTTTTCGCATTTTTTTAGGAATACGGTAAGAGATAGGTAGAAGTGTTCGATGATAGTTAACAAAAATAGTTATTTTTTAACATATTATTAGGAGGAAAAAAGATCAGAGGTGTTTTTCACATTTTTTTTAGAGAAATCTTTTCAAGATATAAAAAATCTTTTACTGTTCTATTCATTCCCTATATAAAGGTTCAATGTATCTACTCTATTTTTTCCCAAAGCATATTTTTAGTAACGGTTGTCGAGTAAGGTCTCCCGCTTTCAGAAGTTTTTGAAATGTCGGTATGCATACTCCTAATTTCACTTCATCTAAAAAAAATTACGGTCATTCATGAGGATCTGGTCAACATGATCGGACCAGGTCAGTCTCGGGCGGCCGCATTTCCTCTTCGCTCACTCAAATATATTTTTAAAGTAGGAGGTATTATTTTTTGGCTCATCTCTCTAATAACTAATTTTCTTATCCTATCTCTCATGTTTTTCCACACATCTTTCTTAACGTACTCATCTCAACGGCATTCACACTTAATTCGACCATCTTCAGATCAGTCATGCTAGCCCAGGTTCTTAAAAGGTCTTTTACAATTACTTGCACTGTGTACGAGTCAAGTGTTTTTGTTAGTATACTGCCAAGGTGACTGACATTCATTAACGAAACAAGTACGAATGGTAATGAATATATGTACATATTGATTTTATTAGTAACTAGCTCTACCCTGCGCGCCTCGCTTCGCCTTAAATTTTAATCTGACCCTTACTCATACGCTTATTGCTTATTGTTCATTATCGTCCTTATGCCATAATTTAGGGCACTTGTACTCGTCAAATTTACATAGTTACGGGTGCAAAAGTGGCACTATTCATCACATTTATACAAAAAACAATGGATTCGACACTAATATCGATTTTTGTATGTCACTTCCCAACCCTGTATTTCACTATCCAGTCTCTCCTGACGACGTCCGTTCTTCCTTTAAAAGAAAAAATCCATTAATTCGTGGAAAAACACATGAAATTAATTGTATTTATTTGTTTGATAAAACTCGCGCTCTACCTATTGCAAAAGGTTGTACATACTAAGGGAAATACTTAGTGTCAGATGGCATTGCGATAAGATCGCCCTAGTGTACAAATGTTAAAATTTATATTTGGAATGTTAGCATATTGCTATATGTGTTTCACCAAAAGTTTATAATTAATTAAAAATAAATAATCAGAATACTTCCCGGGGGTGCGCGCAACAACTTACCAAAATTTCATCGCAATCGGATGAACGGGTTATGAATGCATGAAGGACAGACAGACAGTCATTCATCTTTATAGTATAAGACTAGTAACATCAAAGTAAAGGTGGGTGGGAGATATAGAGAGATAAAATAGACAAATAATAGAAGAAACGTGAGAGAAAGCAATAAGTACAAAAGAAAATCCTCAGCAAGGAAAATCTAAGAAAGAAAGAAAGTTGTAATAAATTAATTATTCGATTCCCCGTAGACTCGGAGTGATTGGGAGGGACGCCCACTCTTTTCTATTCCATTCCACTCGTCTACGAGTGATCAGTTACTAACAAGTACCTACCTGATATTTTCCAATATCGTTATTTGCTTCACAAATTCGCGATAGATTTATTCCGGAAACATCATTGAGATAGTAATTTACCCACACCTAACGCCCTCCTACGTACATGAGTGGAACCATGAAAGAAAAGAAGAATTATGTATAATTTGTGTATAGGTACGAGTATTATTTAATAATAATAATTTGACTATTTTCGGCGCCGTTTAGCGATGAAATCGCCCCAAGGGCACCTTATACTATTTTCTTTATCACCATATAGGATCGTCACAAACAGTAAAAATGATTTTACTTTATTTGAATACAACATCACACTAGCCGGCATAACAGCTCAACACCTTGTCGCCGGCTAGTGTGCAATTATACAATAGCAAACAAAATACTAAGCAAAAAAACATGGGGTTAACTGGAAGAAATCGCAGTTCTGCGATAAATTCGCCCTAGTGAAAAATGCTTTATTTTATAATCTGGACTTTGTCCATTTTTTTATATGTTTATACTTTGTTCACTTAAAGAATAAATAAATAAATAGCCAAATGGAATAATAATAATGTTCTTAGTTATTTATTTTCGAGGTGGTCTGATTGGTAACGCGCTCGACTGTTACCAGTGGGCGCGGGTTCGATCCCCGATGCCGACTTACTCCGCTTCACGACACAAGCTTTTCAAGCTTACTGTGAAGTGTACAAAGATGTATATGGGTTTATTTCATAAGCACAGATTGATTTAAAAAAAAAAACGCATTTTCATTTTTTGTCACTTTCTTTTTGAAACGTCAGTCGTGCAAATTGGGGGCTCGTCCTTTACTTTTTCCTTCCTTTTTCTTTTTCAACTCGCTTAATTCTGCACATGTTGCAGCAGTCTTCGAAGACTAGGTAATTAAGGGCATGGCACCAGGAATGGCGTCACAGTCTTTTCCCACGGCATTAAGGTTCAAAATTGCGTGACAATCGCACGATAAAATGGTAAAAATAGCGTTTTTTTCCATTTTTTGGGGTTATTTTTGCGACTTTCAAAAAAAAATTACGGTTAATCCCTAGTTTTTAATGCATATTATCAGTACAAGAAAAAAAATTTACTCCGCGACTTTCGGGAAACGAGTTTCCGTCTTTCGGAAAAAAAGTCAGAGGTGTTTTTAAATATTTTTTCTGCGAAATCTATCTAAGATTAAAAAAATCTATTACGGTTATTCCCTAGATAAAGGTTTAATGCATCTATCCTATTTTGTTCCAAAGCATATTTAGTAACGGTTGTCGAGATAGAAGGTCTCCCGTTTTTAGAAATTTTTGAAATGTCGGTATTCATACTCTTAAGGAACAAGAACGATATCGAACTAACTAATTACCCGGACGTACACGTCTTCCGAGTTAGTTGAAACTTGAAACCCGGAACGTCGTCGCTCTACGAATTTTAATTGGACTTTTATTGGATAGATAGAGATGTTCCGACTTAACAAGAGGCATATTGACATTTCAAAAAATTTCTAAAAACGGGAGACCTTATATCTCGACAATCGTTACTAAATATGCTTTGGAAAAAATCGTGACCGGATAAAAACTCATATGAATATTGCTCAACATGAATAAATCACAAAAAAGACGAACGCCCTTCAGAAATTTGCTCAAGGGACAAAAGCTCAAATCTAATTGGATTTTGAAAATAAAATTAATTGTATCTATTAGTATACGACTTCTTTCAGTGTGTTATAATCTACTATAGATTAGAAAATAAGCAAATAAATAAGCGGATCTGAAATGGGATAGACAATAAAATAGTCAACATTTTATAAAGAATTCATCTACTGGAATCCAACTAGAAAGTTTGGGCTTTTATCCCTTGAGCAAATTTCTTAAGGGCTTTTGTCATTTTTGGGATTTATTCATGTTGAGCAATATTTCTATGGTTTATAATCCGGGAACCGGAAAAAAATAGAGCAGATACATTGAACCTTTATCTAGGGATTCTAGGAATGGCCGTAAAAGATTTATTTTATCTTGTATAGATTTCTCAAAAAAATTGTGATTATCACCTCTGATGTTTTTCCCAAAGATAGCAACTCGTTTCCCGAAAGTCTCGATGATTTTTTTTTATTAATTATTATTGATTATGCATTAAAATCTAGGTAACGACCATAAAGCTTTTTGATTGAATCGAAACTAACCCCTAAAATGAAAAAAAAAAAACACAATTTTTATCATTTTTTCATGCGATTTTGAAACGAAATGCCGCGGGAAATGATCGTGACGTCATAGTTGGGTCGCGTATCTTAAGACAAACATACATACATAAAGAAAATGTATGTAGGTACTTTCTACAAGTTTTAAAGACACTTCCTTTGAACAGAAAACTTTCAAATTCTATATTTACACCTATTTTATCTATTCTTAGGCATTTCTTACGTGATGTGCAAAGAGGATGAAGGAGCACACTGCCAACTTATTTGTTTATTGCGGACATTTTTGTGATCTTGTGTTTAGAAAATGATTTTCCCATTTATTGTTGCTCCTGTTAATTTAAAAAAAAATACAAACTGTGTTTGTAAATTGTGTACTTATATGCTTTTAATTCTGCTGTTTTCTTTACTTTTTTTGTATTCGTGTATGTATCTGTAAATAATTGTAAATATGTTTCCATCCTTGGACAAGGACACTGAAGGAATGTAAGTTAGGGGTGGGGTTTGTCGGGGGGCTCCCTTCTGGCTAACTCTGAGCCCACCTACTAAAAATATTTTGCCAAGAAGTGCGGGTAAAGAGGACGCTATATGCGCCTGTGCTACTCGGGGATGCGGAGGGCCTTAATCCCGTGGGAGTCCTTCAATGTGTTTTATTTTTAGGGCCATTTCAAAAGTGCAAGGATTAATTGTACACCTGTATGTCTAACGTAAATTTAAGCCGACTTTTACAGAGGACAATAAAAAAATTAAAAAAGAGTGGATAACAATTTAGTTAGTAGAATAATTTAATTTTAGTTCGTTTAGGTAAGGTATGCACTAGATCTAGGGTGGCCAACACGCGGCCCGCGGGCCGCATGCGGCCCGCCGAGGGTCTAAATGCGGCCCCCGAAGCCGTCTTACAATATAACCGTATGCACTGCCTGTTATAGAAAGACAATCAGATTCGTCACTTTTCCCTCACCTCACCCATTTTCCCTTAAAAATTTCGCCTGCGGCGCTATTTTGGGTAGTCTTTTTAATTAGAAAATGTTTTTCACACATTTTGTTGGGAGCCTTCTCCACTCGGTTTTGCAAGAAAAAATCGCCTGCGGCCCTACCACCCTTTTTAGTCATAAAAATATTTTAATTTCTGTTGCCAACCCCCCCCCCCCGAGACGACCCTATGTCTTATTTTTTTTGTTCCAAAAAATTGTTTGTGCGGCCCAGTAAGCCATCTCATTTTTAGAATCTGGCCCGGCTGCTGAAAAAGGTTGGCCACCCTTGCACTAGATACTAAATCTTAATTATATTATGAGACATTTAAAATAACTTTTGTGAGAGTCAGTGAACTTAGTAAACACTTACTTATACTGAATCTACACATATTATGAAGAGCGATGTTATAGTTTGTATGTCTACTCCTAACGATTTCAGTTTGGTTTCAATGTTTCACTCACTTTTTAACCCATTTAATCACACCATCGGGACATTTTCCAACAATTGGTTCAATTGGTTTGAGATATACCTAATTTATTTCAGGTATTGACCCGGATTTTATCTGCATTGTACAGACGGAAATACGTTATAGTTTTTATCCTCAACAGAGACGAGAGGCATCTTCATTCATATAATGCGGCGTTATGTGAACTCCCTTGGAGAGAAAGTAGGATAGGTGTTCCGACGGGCATAAAGTGATCACTTAAGCCAGCCAAAGCCGACTCATAAGAGTCGGAACACCCATCCTGCTTACTACCCAAAGAATCAACCGTTTTGGAGATATGCCCTTTTGAAAAATCTTATTCTCCAGTTTCAATCGTTACGATTGGTTTGCAGCAAAGCCCCATGTCTCCTTCACCCTGTTAAACGTGTACAGATGAACTTGGGGCGAAATTTTCTGTTTTAACTAAATTTCTATTATTATTGTTTTTCTTTTTGTTTCTTAAATTGTATTGAACTGTCTAAATGGTTGTGCATGTGTGTGTGTGTGTGTGTGTGTGTGTGTGTGTGTGAGATTGCATTGGTGTATTCTGTGTTGCCTTGCTGCTGCTGTTTTATATTGTTCTAATGAAATTGTATTGACTCTCTATGTAGAATATTAGGAAATTGTAATGTGAATAACTAACATGGAGACCGCTGCCTCAGAACAGACCCAGTCTAGTGAGGCAGTGTAATTTTCCAGGTCATACGATACATTTGTTTGGAAATTGTATATTCTATATATAGTTTGATTTATTTATTGTTGTATTGTATAAATGGCATGAGTTGGAAAATAAATAATATTTCATTTCATTTCATTTCATTTCATTTCATTTCATTTCATTTCCTTCTCCACTCATCCCTGTCCTGTGCGGATCTTTTCAACTCTTTACATGAGTTGAAGCCCATGGGCGTTTACCGAGCCTCTAAGGCGTTTTCCGAGCCACAAACGCCAGAACAGGAGCTTGTTGCTCCATTTGCTGTCCGTTGCTCTCGCCACATGACCTGCATAGTCCCACTTCAGCCCTGCGATGGGTTGTACAACATCCGCATCTCTAGTCTTATTCTTTAACCACTCGTTTGTTTTCCTGTCACGCATCACTCTCTCCATGGCTCTTTGTGTAACTGCTAGCATATGTACAATCTTCTGTGTCAGTACCCATACGTTTAAGATCCGTAAGTCAGGACAGGAAGAACGCACTATTCAAACACTGGTGTTCCATGTAAAATCAAATATATATTATGTAAGATTGAATTAATAAAATACGTTGTAAATAGAATAGCATAGCTCGTAAGACTTACATATAAGTATAGATATAGTTTGAAATATTGTAGTAATAGGTGAAATTTTGTAATCTCCTTGGACAAGGATATTGAAGAAACGTAATTCAGGGATGGGGTTTGCCGGGGGACTTCCTTAAGGCTAACCCTGGGCCCACCTCTTAATTATATTTTGCTAGAAGTGCGGGTAAAGAGGTCGCTATTAATGCGCCTGAGCTACCCGGGGATGTGGAGGGCCTTAAGTCCGCGGGATTTTCCTTCAATATTCAAACGCTTTCGTCTGTAAGTTCTCAGGAATTTTGCTGTTTTTTAATACCTACCATGAAAGAAATTTTACAACCCAGAGCCAGGGGTCTCTAACCACTAGTATATAATAATATTTGAGTAAGTACTCGTATACGACTAAGATTGATGTGTTGTGTGCGCCGTTTATTAATGATGCACGTTAGAGATGAAACATGGAATTATTATTGTCGACTACAAATAAACTCTACTATAAAATTATACTTAATATATAGTTGTCGTATCCGACGTTGCACTGTGTTTTATTTTCTTTCTCAGTCGTTTTAATTCCAATGCTGGACATAGAGGTCTCCCCTTTGACTTTCCACAGATCCCTATCCTGATCGGCATGCTGTATCCACTTACTTCCTACGATTCGCCTCACATCGTCAGATCATCTTGCCTAAGGTCTTCCTACGCTCCTTTTGCTTGTTCTAGGTTGCCACTCGAGAATATTTTTGGTTCATCTAAAATCTGATCCTCTGGCAACGTGTCCTGCCCAACTCCATTTTAAGGCAGCTGCTCGTTTTACCACGTCGGCGACCTTAGAATTCTCTCGTATCCATTCATTTGTCCGTCTATCTCGCAACGAAATATCCAGCAATCTCCTCTCCATGGCTCTTTGTGTTACCAGCAGTTTTTGCGTGATGCGCCTAGTGGCGTGATTGGATTGTTATTGTATGTATTTACCTGGCTTATTTGGAACTCTTGAAAAACAATCTTCGTAAAAAGGGGGAGGCAATTCAGTTAAAAGTGAACAAGTTGAGATGGTTGGGACATGCAGACAGAATGAATGACGAAACGATAACAAATAAAATAAAATAAGAAGTGTAAGTGCAGCCGTCTACGAACCACGTTGTGATTATATTATAATGAACTTTCACCAAGAACCTTCGTTCAAAACAATACTCAAAATTTTAAATTTTTTCATCAATGTCATACCTACCATCTCCATCTGTCACAAATGAGATAAATGTAATTATTGTCTATGAAAAATGACACAGAGTTCTATTAAGTACGTAGTATACAATTTGACATATTACAGTAGTTATTAATGACTGCGTCGTCCAACCATCTCTGCGCAGTGTGACAGAATTGGAAGCGTTTCTGGGAATCTTGCTCTAGCCATCGCTCAAGACACTAAATTCACTTGACTAAGTATCATCTCTCTAGAGAATGAGTGAATCTAACATTTATGCAATATTTTTTTTAAAACTACTACTATCATACCATACATATCCCAAAAACAGCGAATCCAGCAAATCCTGTATGTCCCTTTGAATGGTGTTCTCCGGGCTCGGGGTTAGCGTCATATATCTCCGGGTCAGACTGGGTGGTGAGACAAAGTGGCTTAACAATCACCGGGCAAACCCCTGCTGACCTATATATTATGAAAATCCGTCAAGAGTATGCATACCGACAATTCAAAAATTTCTATAAACGGTAGACCTTAGATCTCGACAACCGTTACTAAATATGCTTTGGAAAAAATAAAGTAGATAGATTGAACCTTTATCTATATAATAACTGTAAAAGACTTTTCAAAAAATGAAAAAAAGCTATTTTTACCATTTTATCATGGGATTGTTCATGTGATTTTGAACCTTAACCCAGATATGTGATGTCATAGTTGGGTCGGGAGCTTTAATTTACAACGGATTGCAATAATCGACTTACGATGCATAAAATTATCGAATATCTCTCGGATTCCTTTTACTTAAAATGCGTCCATCTTTGAGGATCTGGTGGACATGACGCTCGATTTTAAATCTGTAATTTGCAGCTTCGCGTATTTGCAATTGACTCGACAAACGTAGTGGATTTTCTAAACTGTAAAATCCATTTCTTGGTACTGGAATGCATAGAGATTGCAACATTATATAAATACCTAAGATAAATAATGATATTTCCAGGTTTCATAATAAATTACCCACTGCATTATGGGGTCTTTATCCTACATTGTCGTGTCTGTAAATCGTAAGAATTTGAAAGTTTGTAGACAGTAGTTATGTTAGTTTGTGGTTAGTATAGTTCTGACTAGAGACTGGATCGCGATAAAACGAATTTATTCGCGAATTTCGTGCTTTTTACGCGAATAGCGCGAATTTTGTGTTTTTTGCACATATAATGCGAATTTCAGCATTCTTTTACAGGAATAACGCGAATTTTCGCATATTTGACGCGAATTTCAACCTTTTTTTGGAAAACGTCGTAATTGAAACATTACTAAAATTAAGAAGAATCACACTGAAAAAATCTTGCAAAAAGGCGTTTTATGTTTTTCCGAAATATTTTGGTTTTATTTTATTGTTTAAGGGATTATTGAATAAAATATTGTTCAACATCACTTTTTTTTATATTCAAGTATTAAAAATTGCAAAATTTTCCACTTTAATGATAAAAATGTATGAAAAATAACACCACATTGTGCCAAAATTGTGAAAAATAACACCCCTTTTTGCAAAAAATAACACCAAATTTCCCGAAAAATAACACCGATTTTTTCCAGTCCCTAGTTATGACATATTTCCAGGTCTGGTGACACCAGATGGGGACCACGAATATTGAAGTGAAGGCCTTGGACAGATAGAAGGAGTGTCGGAAGGCCAACAAAGAGATGGACCGACTACATTTCCAAATCGCTGGGGTAACCTGGATGCGGAAGTGTCAGAACAGATGCCTTTGAATGGCAACAATGCGTGTCGAATGTCGAATTCCGTAATTCGACAACCCAGTCGTTGCTCCTCGTGGCGTAAAGGATGAGATCCCTAATATCAATATGCGAGACGAAGGTCTGGGCTCGAGTCCCAGCAGGGGTGAACTGAAATGGCGAATGTTTCTCGAGTGTAAAGTGATCACTTGAGCCAGCCGAGGTCGGTCGTAAGCCTGACAATGTTCATCCTTAATTCTTCTACACTTTTGTAGGGATACTGCATTGTATATACAGGGTGTTTGATAGATGGATACAGATATCTTTAGGAGTGATAGTAGAGGTCATTTAGCATCTTTTGAGCCAAACTTAGCTTAGTCGAAAGTCGCACGGTTCTCGAGATATTCGAGATTTTAATTTTTTTTCGAAATACCCCGAATTACTCAAGTTTTAGCCCGATAGCATCGTAAGTAAAGTTACCTACTTAGTTCTATCATTCTTTTTTGTTACCTGAATATGTGTTTAGTCTATTTAATTCATAAGTTTGAACCTGAAAAACAATCACGTTAAAAAAATATCGGATTAAAGTTTCGAGAAAGAGATATTTCAAAAACAAGTTACGACTTTGGAGAGGATTTTAGATAAGAAAAAAAATGTTTAAAGATTCAGAAATCTAAAAAAAAACTTCTCTGGTTTATGCTCTTTCAGATGATATACAAAACATTATAAAAAACATTAGTTTCGTAAATCTATCATACAGAAACTTAAATAGATCATCTCTAATTTAAGCAAATTTCCATACAAATTTATTACAAGTACAGTTGCATAGTGAAAAACACATTTCCTTTCAATTTACTGTTTCCGAATTTGTATGGAAATTTGCTTAAATTAGAGGTGATCTTTTTAAGTTTTCGTATCATCGATTTACGAAACTAATGTTTTTTATAATGTTTTGTATATCATCTGAAAGAGCATAAACCAGAGAAGTTTTTTCCAGATTTCTGAATCTTTGAACATTTTTTTTCTTATCTAAAATCCTCTCCAAAGTCGTAACTTGTTTTTGAAATATCTCTTTCTCGAAACTTTAATCTGATATTTTTTTAACGTGATTGTTTTTCAGGTTCAAACTTATGAATTAAATAGACTAAACACATATTCAGGTAACAAAAAAGAATGATAGAACTAAGTAGGTACCTTTACTTACGATGCTATCGGGATAAAACTTGAGTAATTCGGGGTATTGCGAAAAAAAAGTTAAAATCTCGAATATCTCGAGAACCGTGCGACTTTCGACTAAGCTAAGTTTGGCTCAAAAGATGCTAAATAACCTCTACTATCACTCCTGAAGATATCTGTATCCATCTATCAAACACCCTGTATACTACGGAATGTAGAAAAATCCAACGCTTTACAAGGATAATTTGTATATATCCAAAATAATTTAACTAAAGATTTATTTATTTACACTTAGGTACCTACTTAGTACTTGGCTAACCAAATCCATAATAAATGTATGACTTAGATATGATACAAGTTAACCAAAATAATACACGAATGCCATATGTTTTCCTAAGATCATCTTAGAAACTTGGAAGTTAAGAGAGTTGGCAGTATTCCATATTTATCATAGTGGTACGATACTCTGATGTTCTTATAACAACATGAGATAATAAATATAGGTACTCGCAGGCGAGTAATGTGACAGACCATACGGAATCAATCTGGAAAACTTGGGACATTATTCACAATAGACGATGGTCAAACAGAAATAGACAATGTAGTATTCCTACAACAGTGTAGGAGAATTAAAGATGAACATTTTCGGGCTTACGACCGACCTTGTTTGGCTTAAGTGATCACTTAGCACTCGAGAAACATTCGACATTTCAGTTAACCCCGGCTGGGATTCGAGGTCAGACCTCTCTGCCTTGCATAGTAGGGATCTTATCCACTACACCACGAGGAGCGACGGCGTGTTGTCGAATTTCGTATACATTAAGTATCTACGTATATTGTTATTGTTGCCATTCACACTGTTCTAGGAAGAGGTGGTATTTATTACATTTGGTCAATTAAAAAAATCAAATGGAAATAGATGAAATAGGTGGAATGTCACCAATATATATAAACTGGACCGATAATGTCGACCAGATTCTCAAGGACGGGCGTCTTTTGAGTAAAAGAAACCGGAGAGTTACATGAATGTGACGAAAGCACGGAGTTTTTGTACGCATAGGGCGATCTTTCGTTTTTAAAAATATCGGGCTCTAAAAATTGTCGGTAAACATAGCAAATAATAATATTACTAATCAGCCATTTAATTTATTTTTTTTCACAATGCTTGTATTTTATATAGAGCAGTATATCTGAGCCTATTCCTTTGATATCCATGATATCTGGATAGGTGAATGTTTCCCAGTATTAGGCTGATGAGTTTATATGTCAATCATGAATGATAAGTCTGATAATTAATCCTATCCAATCAATTAGATACTCGGGGCCTGATGCAGGGGCTGGGATTGCAAATACCTGGCTTTGATCTCCTCAGAGGTCAATCCGCACGGGATGCTGCCGGTTTGGCCAGATGCTCCATAGATGGCAGATGCGGGAATCCCCTGCCTGCGACTGTGGAGAACTAATACAAACTATCCAGCACATCGTGGAGACGTGCCCTCTGAGAGCGTTCTCTGGCACATATACCGACATACATAACGCCACTCCAAACGCCTTGCAATGGCTTAATGATTTGGATGTTGCTCTCTAGTGTCTCCTGGATGGATGTAACAGCAAAAAATCTTTGACTCTCTTATCTTCTGACGACGCCACCTTTCGGTGGCTGATCCCAAATGATAATATTATGTAGACTTTTCTGAATGACAATACATACTTAGAAGAGTGCTGGCAAGTCTTGCTTCCTCATAAATCAAAGAAATCATATTATAGATCTTTCAGAATTTTAATAAGATAAAGATTATTACTATAGATCCGATGTGACGGCGTTAAGTGCCGTCGTAAACCAATGAAGATGAAAAGGATCTACAATACATGTGATGTAGATTTTTATGATCCAGCCGTTACCACCCAATAAAACAGTAATTAATAAATTTATGATTACATTATATCAAACAACATTTAGATCTTAGCGTATTAAATATAGATCTAACAAATCTTTTAGATCAATTTTATTAATTGATCTTTTTTTTATTGCGTCAATGTAGTAAAATATTTTATGTTTGTTTTGGGATTAGAAATAGATCACTGAAACATGTTTGAAGATGTTTTGTAGTTTGATACTTTTTCCACGAAAATCGACTGATATTTATGTATTTTCCACACTAGAGTTACACAAAGTTGCCAAAACTCAAAACTCAAGTGGCAATGGGTAGGACATATGGCCAGGCAGGGTGACACCAGATGGGCGCCACGAATATTGAAGTGGAGGCCTTGCACAGATAGAAGGAGCGTCGGAAGGCCACCAAAGAGATGGACCGACGACATTGTCCAAATCGCTGGAGGAACTTGGATGCGTAAGGGTCAGAACAGAGACGAGTGGAAACAGTTGGAAGAGGCCTGTATTCACCAGTGGAGGGAAGAAGGCTAATGAAGAAGAAGAAGAGTTACACAGACAGTACGCAATAATGAGATATCTCAAGTTGTTACCTATGTCAACAGATATACAGCAAAGGATGTACTTTCTATCAGGCTTATGACTGATCATCGCCATCGGCTGGTTTAATGTGATCACAAACATTCACCAATTCCAGTCCATCCATTTGTCGCGGTAATTTGATGAGAATCAGAATCACGATGGCTTGGCCATGTAGACCAGGTTCTCAAGGACGGACGTTTTCAGAGTAAAAGGAATCGTAGAGTGTGTATGACGAATTGCACGAATCTGACGGAAGCTCGAAGTGTATTTGAGGATAGGAAAGTCTGGCGGTCCGTTCTCTCTTCCTACTCCGAAAGGAGTGTACCGTGAGGGGATGGAATAGAATATAATATACGATGCAGATTCATCACTATACGACGTTATTTAATCATTTGCTTATTATTCAGTATTTTGTTATTTTTTTGTACATACATGTAACCTTGAGCTATTATATTGTGGTTAGTATTGCCCCGGAGTAGGCTATCGCCTAGTGGGGCAGTAAAATCCAGTACTTGCTTTTTCAAGTACTGGATTTTGTGAAGTGAGAAATTTTGTGAAGTTGTGAAGTGAACAAACTATAAGATGGTTTGGGCATGTTGAGAGAATGAAGGATGACAAAAAGATATATCTGAGTGAACGAAGAGGTGTGAGGAAGCGCGGCCGCCCGAGACTGACCTGGTCCGATCATGTCGACCAGATCCTCAAGGATGGGCGCGTTTTGAGTAAAAGGAATCGGAGAGCGTGTATGACAAACTGTATGAGTGTGACGGAAGCTAAGAACGTGTGTAAGGATAGGGATGTCTGGCGCTCTGTCCTCTCTGCCTACCCTGCAAATGACGTGGCGTGAGGGTATAGATAGATAGATAGACTTGCTTTTGCTTATATTTTTACTTCGGTAAATGTTTTTATTGGATATTAAATAAATGAATGAAATGAAAATGGACGTGCAATGTCGAAAAGATGGTGATTTGGAAAATTACGGATAGTGATTGAATACGAAATGTTTGAGAGCCATTGTTTTATCCTAATCAAACTGAACCTCAAAGTTTAGTCTGGTAATAGAAGGTAATTACAATTTGCATATTTTGATTAGTGGTTGACTGTTTAATTATTAATTTAATTTAAACTTCTGATTGTTTCATATCAATTATTACAAAATAATTAATCCTGGTAATTACGTATGAACTAGTATTCAAGATCTGACTAAACGCAAAAAAAAATGTATACATAATTGTCACAAATAAAAGGTAGATGCTTTTTATTAATGTTCTGTAATGGCATTGATGTTCAAAATCCCATGACCAATCGTGTGATAAAATGGTAAAAATAGCGTTTTTTTTTTCATTTCTTGGGGTTAATTTCGCTTCATTCAGAAAACATTTACGGTCGTTCCCTAGATTTTAATAGATATCAGATATCAATTCTAAAAAAAGTTAACTCTCCGCGACTTTTGGGAAACGATTTGCTCTCTTTCGGAAAAGGTTAAAGTTTTTTGTCACATTTTGTTTTGAGAAATTTATACAAGATATAAAAAATCTTTTACAGTCATTCCCTAGATAAAGGTTCAATGTATTTACTCCATTTTTTCCGAGGCACATTTAGTAACGATTGTCGATATCCAAGGTCTCCCGTTTTTAGAATTTTTTGAAATTTCAATATGCCTACTCTTAATTGTAATTTTAATTATTCTAAAGTAAACTCGTAGTGACAATATGAAGAAAGAAATAACAGAGAAACTAATCTAGTTAAAAACTCGTTAGAAATTCTCATTACTCACTTAATTACTGGGTTAGCTGGAAGATATTTAATAGCCAGTAACAAATTTATTGTTTGTTTTTCCAGATTTTAATTATTATATTATGAAGTGTCGTCGTTGCCAGCAAACAAAATTATAGTTCACATAATTATGAACATCATCCATGAACCTTCGCTCAAAACACTCAACATTCTGAAATAGAGATTGATTTTTTTGGACTGTCAATATGCCTACTCTTAACGAGATACGATCAGAATTTGTTCGTTTTTCCAGATTTAATGGTAGATAAGACGTTCATAATATTTGAAAGTGCCATTATATACGGCCCGTTTGATATTAAGTGTGTTGGTGCGGAAGTCTTCGGGATGATCAAATAATTACAACTTAATTGGCCGAGGAAAATCTTCAGTCTTGAAAGAAAATAAAAATTATTATTAAGTAGGGGATTCTTACGTTTTATTTATAACCATTGCGGTTTCTTTAAAATCGCTGCGTAATGTGATATTTATTACAGTATTTTATTATGTTTTCTCGTCTGCGAGTGAATTTTTTTTTTTTTTAAAAGAATCTGGGCTTGTGTACACAAACCCAAATACTTTCCTGCACACCTTGCACTAGGCTAAAAGCCTGTATCGCAAAGTGTGGAATACATCGCCAGCGCCGGGGTTTGAACCTGGCACCTCCCGTTCGAGAGACTGCCGCCTCAACCAACTGCGCCAACCATGTACTCAAATTGTATATTAAAATTACATATTTTTACATACTTCTATTTAACTTGAATTTTGACAGAAGTTTCTTGGTAGAATTTCATTGTAATATTATTAAAATGAAAATACAGCATGGGCGTCGCCAAGGAGGGCAGCTGCCCCCCCCCCTAGAGATGCGAATAGGTAGGTATATATTTTTTTTATACTAAATGATAAAACCTCACAAAAAAACACATTACTACCACACATTTTTTCATCTTATCGAAAATTTTCTAAAGTTAGTAGGTAAGAAAATCCATCAGTTTCATAAAAGAAATTGCCTGCGGCACTATTTCTTATTACTTTTTTATATTTATAAAACATTGTTCATAGATTATAGTGCAAAGTATTATATACATTTTCAAATAAACAAACCACCTCACGACCTCCTTCACTATGTCTAACAATTTTTTTGCCTGCGGCGCTATTTAGGCGTTTTTTTAATACTGTATCATTTTTTTTTAATTTTGTTCCCTCCCACTTGCTCAAAGGCTGGCGACGCCCATGAAACACAGTATTTAGTATCTTTCACTGCAGACTTTGAGATTGTTTTATAGGCGACTATATAGTTTACGGAAACAATTCCGTCAGGCCCATTAAAAAACTTTGTATTGGGAAAGACGCAGAGGGCGTTCCGACGCTTATGAGTCGGCTTTATTTATTTTTTATTTATGGCGTAATAGGTGAACGTGAACATTTCCCTGGGCATAATGTGATCAGTTAACCCAGAAAATGTCGACCGGTAAGCGTCAGAACGCCTATCATGCGTCCTTCCCAAGGGAGTTCACATAATACAGCATTGTTTGAATGTACATACCATTTGGTTATGTTGTGGAAAAAACTGTCATAAATTTAATGTTTGGTAGGTATGTCTTTGTAAAAGTAATACCCAGTACAACATAAAAAGTTATTTCACGACCATTTTGATTTTATGATTATTTTATATCTTCTGAAGTATATTAAATCATTTTACCTATAATAAAATACAGCATGATTCAATGTACCCATTACAGTATTTTGCATGCTTGTAGCCAAGTCTACGCAAGCCAAGCCAAACGCCCTATCCACACGATTATTTGTGATGGCTTGTTGAGTTTTTTCCAATCTTGCGTAGATTATTTTGCATGCTTGTAACCAAGCCTGCGCAAGCCCAGCATACGTTTGAATAATTTGTGATGGCTTGTCAAGGCCAATCATGTGGTCCCGGCGTTACAGTGTTATTCATGCTTGTAAACAATCCTACTCAAGCTAAGCCAAACGCCCTATCCAATCTTTTGAATTATTTGTGATAGTTAGATAAATTCATTATTTGGTCATTATAGTGTACATATAAAAACATAGATAGGCATTTCAATTCAAATTATAGATATTTATCAACAATATGGCTTGTCGAGTTTTGCCAATAACGTGGTCCCGGCGTTACAGTGATTTGCATGCTTGTAACCAAGCTTACGCAAGCCAAGCCAAACGCCCTATCCACGCGTTTGAATTATTTGTGATGGCTTGTCGAGTTTGGACTATCGTGCGGTCCTTGCGTTATAGGGGCTGAGTCAAACCACGAAACGCAACGGAAACGTTGGCGTTTTACGCGTTGTTGCCGTGGTAATATCGTTGTTTCCATATTTTGCTTCTTTCTTTTAATCGCTGTGGGACACCCTGTAAAATTATATTAGGTATACATCAATTTTCCAGTATTTACATATTATAAATATATTTTTATTATATATTTTATTATTCCTATTAAGAAGGTATACCTACCCGCTTAATAATACAGAAAACCAATTTCCTTTTCCTACCTACGCCATTTCTGAAACATGGAAATTTTGTTTTTGAGGATTCGAAGGTAGGTACCTCTACCTACAGACAATTAAATAAGTAATCGTAAAAAAACGTTTTATTAAGAGTGTGCATACCGACATTTCAAATTTTTTTAGAAACGGGAGACCTTCTATCTCGACAACCGTTACTAAATATGCTTTGGAACAAAATAGGGTAAATGCATTGAACTTTTATCTAGGGAATAACCGTTAAAGATTTTTTATATCATGTATAGATTTCTCAAAAAAATATATTTAAAAACACCTCTGACCTTTTTTCCGAAAGACGGAAACTCGTTTCCCGAAAGTCGCGGAGTAATTGTTGCACTGATAATATGCATAAAAATCTAGGGAATAACCGTAAAAGTTTTTGGATAGACGCAAAATTAACCCCAAAAAATGGAAAAAATGCTATTTTTACCATTTTATCATGCGATTGTCATGCGAATTTGAAACTTAATGCCGTGGGAAAAGACTGTGACGTCATTCCTGGTGCCATGCCCTTAATTAGATTTACCAATTGAAACGTGTTTATGATACGATGACTGGTGTTGTGACAAGAATGAAAGTAAACAAACTAAGATGGTTTGGGCATGTTGAGAGAATGAATGATGACAGGATGACAAAAAAGATATATCTGAGTGAGCGAAGAGTGGTGAGGAAGCGCGGTCGCCCGAGACTGACCTGGTCCGATCATGTCGACCTGATCCTCAAGGATGGACGCGATTTGAGTAAAAGGAATTGGAGAGCGTGTATGACTAATTGCATGAATGTGACGGAAGCTAGGAGTGTGTGTAAGGATAGGGGTGTCTGGCGCTCTGTCCTCTCTGCCTACCCTGCAAGGGACGTGGCGTGAGGGTATAGATAGATAGATTATGATAAAACAGTACTACAGTTTTAAACTGTCACCTAATGCAAATATGTGTGCAAAATTTCAAAGACACATTAAATAGTTAAAGTTCAATTCCACTGTGGCAACTATTAGGCAAAGAAAAGTATATGAATCATGTATCCTACCTGTCATCACCTACGGCCTGGAGACTCTCACTGCCAATCAGTACACAAACTAAAATGTGCACAAAGGACCATGGAAAGACAAATGTTAGGCGTGTGCCTGAAATATAAAATAAGGAATGAGGAAATAAGGCGAAGGTCAAAAGTCGTAGACATTGATGGACCGGGTTGCCAAACAAAAATGGCAGTGGGCGGGTCATGTTGCCAGACAGGGGACAGAGCGATGGACACCCAGAGGTCTGGGATGGAGACCGTGGGATAAACGTTTGAAACGAAGTCGCCCTGCCTCATGCTGCTCGTGATTGTTTCGACTGGAATTCGACGTAATTCAACTTGTCGAACAGTGTCGACTTGTACTTTGGTCGACAGTGTCGACTTCCCTAAACAGGATCCGAACTGGCCACGGTAGATGTGGATACTTGCTCCATAAATGGGGCAAGAGGGACCATCCCCTTTGTGAATGTGGCCAGATCGAGACTGTTGACCATATAGTGGAGAGGTGTCCTGATAAGAAGTTTGCAGGGGTTCTTGAGGAAATCCACAAGGTGACGCCAATGGCAATAGATTACTTACGGAACATTGACGCGGAGCTATGACTCCTAGATTACTTGTACAAAGGTCGCAAGCATACGAAAGAAGAAGTGTCGACTTGTAGTATACGACATGTTTTTTCAACGATTTTATGGAATGTTGCGCCCTGGACTGGAAAAAACTGGACTGTATATTGGTATGCTATGCTATAAACCATAAACCAATCTCATGTTAATTAATTTTATCCGCATTTGTTATATTCATGCTATTAATGCATGCTGTCCACGTACAAAATACATTGTACATGCATAATAATAATAAACATGTACGGCATGTACATTGTAAATCCATTTATTTATAAAAATGGCTGTGTATGTGTATGCTTGTTCCACCATAACTTCGGAACGCTTGGAGCAATTCTTGCCAAACTTGCCTCACGAATGACTACAATCTAAAAACGAATACTGTGTGGTAGAACCTTCTGGAAGTTTTCAGAAATAAACAGAATCCCATAGAACCTTCTAGAAGGTTGTGGAATAAAACGAACTTTGTAGAACCGTCTATAAATTTGCAGAAATAAATAGCATTCCATGATAATGCATACAACTCTGTAGAACCTTCTAGATTTTTCTGAGAACGTTCTACAGTCCGTCAGAAAGGTTGGGGAAATGATTAGGATTTGGTAGGATAGATAGGTAGATGATAGATAGATTCATAAGCATGAAATAATTTGTGTACAGGTACGAATATGTGAATATGAATTGTTGACAGTTGTTGAGAAATGAGAGATATAAAAATTTGACGTTTTGAATCTGTATGGACTTGTATTGAAACATTTGAATTTAATAATTTTCAAAATCTACGTGATAAATACCAGTCCGGGCAACGCCGGGTAATCGGCTAGTAGTACATAAAATACAATATCTACCGCAATGTACCCAGGTTAATGCAGTTTCGCTTTTACTACTGGAACCATAATACCAGGAGGTACCTAGTTGCAAAACAAGGGATGGGTGGTTTATTAACGTGACCGGACAAGAACCCATAAGAATATTGCTCTTCTTCTTTTTCTTCATCAGCCTACTCCCGTCCACTCCTGGACGAAGGCCTCCTCCATCTGCTTCCACGCCGCTCTATCCTGGGCTCTCTGGATCCAATTGGCACCCACGTACTTGACTAAGTCGTCTCTCCATCGTAGTGCTGGTCTTCCTACACCTCTGGCAGTCGTTCTGGGTTTCCAGGTTAAGACCCTCTTCGACCACTTATCGTCTGGATATTTCTCAACGTGAATAAATCCCAAAAAAGACTAAAGCCTTTAAGAAATTTGCTCAAGGGACAAAAGTTTAAATCTAATTGGATTTGAAAATAAAATTAATTGTATCTATTAGTATACGATTTCTTTCAGTGTATTAGAAACTACCATAGATTAGAAAGTAGGCAAATAAATAAGCGGATCTAAAATGGGATAGACAATAAAATAGTCAACATTTTATAGATAATTCATCTACTGGAATCCAGTCAGAAAGTTTGGGCTTGTCCGTTGAGTAATTTTATTTCTGAAGGGCTTTATTTTTATTTTTTGGGATTTATTCATGTTGAGCAATATTCTTGCGGGTTTCTCTCCGGGAACCAGTTTATTGAATTCAACAGTCCTTTTTGTTGACTATGTTGGGGGGGGGGTCAGAGGGGGTTATCTGGGGGGTTACCTGGACTACCTGGGGCGATCGCTACCTTCATCACCCCCCCCCCCCTCCCACTCTAACATCTGGGACTTATTACGGGGGAGGTGATTCAAAAATATCATTGATTAAATTTTTATTATAACTTAATAATAGGTTCCTACGTTTAATATAAAAGGAATCCCGTCAAAATTGACGATAAACAGTAGGTATCTACGTCTTGGAAGAAAGTAAAAATTGTATTTAGCTGTCATGGTAATGTTTCGCAGGATTTTTTTTTTTTTATATGAAAATGAATCTGGGTTTATCGAAATAAACCCAAATACATCTTTGTTCACTTCACAGAAAGCTTAAAAGCTTGTGTTGTGAAGTGGAGTAGGTCGGGGATTGAACCAATTATTATTATTAATGAAACAAATTGAACAAAAATTTGTATGAAACTGTCAGAGCTTACTGGACCGCACCGCTAGGGGCGCTGTATTCACTTTACAACCATATTGGCCAAAGTCAATCGCCAGCGTATTACTTTAAAAAAAGGTCAGTATGTTCTGACTTCTGACAGATCGATCTAACAATCAGAACGTGTTTGGAGGGTCGTTAAATTGTATGCATTCCAAGAAATGTATTGAAACCTCCTTGGATAAGGACACTGAAGGAACGTAATTTAGGGGTGGGATTGCCGGGGGGCTCCCTTAAGGCTAACCCTGGGCCCACCTCTTAATAAAATTTGCCTAGAAGTGCGGGTAAAAAGGTCGCTATTAATTTCGGATTTTCCTTCAATGTTACCTTGGCATGGGATGTTTCAAAATATCAGGTGTCCGCACCCCCCTACCTCCCCGAATAGGTCCCCCTGCGCGGGTTTCCTCAATTTTTATAAAAACAATGCCTAAGAGATAGAGGAAAACTCTCAATGACAAAAATAATCCTTAATAAGTTCTGTTTAAGGTCCTATATGCTGTGATTGGGCTTCGGCGCCCTGAATTGTACTCAGCCAATACTGAGGAAATCGTCTCGAAACTGAAGACAGTGATAGATGAAAGTATGGACCACAGATCGGCTGTTTTAGAATTACAGGACTTGGAAATTCCTTGAATAAAAAAATATTCTTAAATTACCCCTAAAATATACGGGATCTGAAGATTTTCCGTTCAGTTTTTCAGATATAAAAGTACATAATTTAGCCAAAATACTGGTAATTATAATCTTAGCAAATCTTAGCTGTTTTAGATTTTTAAATTTCTTCCCAGATTTCTTTTAAAAAGGTATAATTCACTTTGTCGCTTGCGTTATTCTTATTTCGCGCTAACATTCTCATACAAAATTTGAAAAAGTTGAAGCAAAAATAGAACGATTTTTGCTCAGTGCATTATGCCCCCTTAAGTATTTTTTTAATATCTCTCAGTATTTTCGCAGTTTGAGTCCTTGTTTATAGTTTGAGAATCTTTATTGTGATAATACCTTCCTCCATTTTATTCTACAGGATTCTGAGTGCACTTAGCCCTTGTTTTCTTTCTCTATAAAGAAAAGCAAATTCAACTACCTGTTAGAATGTTCCTACATTGATGAGGATTGTCGGCGGAAAATTGCATCCAGTGTTTTTTTATTCGACTGCTGATAATGGACCAGTCAAATGTAATAACTGTGTAAAATCAGTACTTTCAGTGAATTGCAATGGAGGAGAGCAGGGAATCTGTATAAAGGTAGAAAGTCTTAACGGATATAGCCATAGACAAAACTAGACCGCCGTCATTTTCGACCCTAGGTTTCCGCTAGGTATACTCCATTTTTTCTCGATGTAAATTACGCTAATTTACCATTTAATTGCATAGGTTAAATTCCAAAGGTAATTTCCACACAGATTATACATAATGAGTCGCAAAAACCACTGAAATATCACCAGGTTTCACGCAATTGTGGGCAACCAGTATGACACGCAATCATATGTAAGATTTAAGATAATACCTAAATTATTTAGGTATGGAACTGGATTTATTCCGGGTTCCAGGTTCAAAATTTCATGAACAATCGCACGAAAAAATGGTAAAAACAAGAGTTTTTTCCATTTTTTGGGGTTAATTTTGCTTCAATAAAAAAACTTTTACGGTTATTCCCTAGATTTTAATGCATATTATCAATACAAAAAAAATCTCTGCAGATTTTGGGAAGTGAGTTTCGGAAAACTTCCAGAAAAAAGATCAGAGATGTTTTTCACAATTTATTTTGAAAAATCTATACAAGATATAAAAATCTTTTACGTTTATTTATGAAGGTTCAATGTATCTACCCTATTTTTTCCAAAGCATACTTAGTAAGGTTGTTGAGATCTAAGGTCTAATTTTTGAAATGTCAATATTCATACTTTTAATCTTCCTTCATCAAAAAGGTAACTCGACGGGAATCGTATTCTTGGGACCCTTCGTCACTGCTAAATCGCCAACTGGGAATAAAAAGATTTAAAATAGTAAATTTATACACAGTGCGTGAATATGCTTCTGACCAGGGCCGCGTCCCTACCTAATAGGCAAGTTAGGCAAAGCCTAAGGGAGGCACTCTGAAGGGGCGGGAATCTGAATGAATACTAATTTCTGTTATTTTTTTACGAACATCTCACTCTTACTGGACACTCAAAATAATAACAAAAAAGAGTGGGGACTAGTCCCAGGGATCCCAAATGTCTTAATCTTACTTCAAAATTCGTCGAAACTTTTTCGAACATTTCAAAGCACAGGTGATTTACCAAAAAATATTTTTTTATGAAAACTTTAATATTTTTGTTGAAGTTTATGTTAAACGCAAATTACCTACGAGGGGGTGTTCACAAAATACAAGGAAGGAGGTTGTAAAAGATTTTTTTCCATTAATTTAATGAACTCTTCTCAAGATTTTTTATTACATCGAACCTTGATTTACGTTATTAAAAAAAATATAGAAACTTTTTTTTTTTGAGGCGTGTAAATCAAAGAGATTTTAGGAAATCTGGCTGTCCTAGAAACAGAAAAGGCAGCAAACATATAGGCCGAAAATGCAAATTCAAATATTGATGGAAATTAACAAATTCAGATGGTTAGGAGTATAGACATTGGGGCTAACTGAAAAACACCGCAGACAAGCTCGCCTTAGTGAACAAATATCGTAATATCTAATCGCTTGAAATTTTAACATGTTTTGTATTTTGTTCACATAACCCAACTATGACGTCACTGTCATTTCCCGCGGCATTTAGGTTCGAAATCCCATGATAAAATGTAAAAAATAGCGTTTATTTTACTTTCGTTCAAAAAATCTTTTACGGTCATTCCCTAGATAAAGGTTCAATGCATCTGCCCCATTTTTTTCCAAAACATATTTAGTAAAGTTTGTCGAGATCTAAGGTCTCTCGTTTTATGATTTTTTTTTAATTTCGACACTATTCTTAACTGTATGTACTTTCATTTCAATGGGGAAAAGTGTTTCGGTTTGCGAACATTTCAGCTTGCAAATTGAATTAAAGAACGAGTTGATTTCGTAAGCCGAAGTTCCACTGTATTTGTATCTTTTTTTACACATCCAGCAAATTAACTTCGGCCATAACTTAAGGCGCCGTTATCTTAAATTAGGGCACTACAAACTTTCTTAATTTACGGCTGAGTTCTAAATCTGGAAGGGAAAGAAAATACAAAAGATAATAATATTAAAAAAAACAAGATTTGTGTTGATTTAAGTAGGGGATAGGGATGTCGCAAATGTATCCGCGTCCGTATAAATTGATGCGGATGTCAGATTGCACGTTGTGACTTTTTTCTTTTCCTCCCGTTTCTCCCAATTTCTACTTGTTTGTATTGTATTTTATATTACTCATGATTATACATTTTGTGGTGTGACGAATGAGTGTGTGAGCGAGACTGTGTATTGTAAACATTGTTTGAGACAGGCTAGAAAATACTTTTATTTCACAATTCCTTCATGAAACGGCCGCGGTACATGTTCTTAAATGCATCGCTATTTTTTTGAGGTGAACTTGGGTGAGGAATGAGTACGTGAGCGAGACTGTGTATTAAAATTAAAATAGGTATGTATGAGATGACCAGAATGAACACTATATGTTTTAATAATTGTTCAAGGTTTTCATGATGGTTCACAATATGTAGAGTTTACCGGGTTCTATCATGTGTAGAAATGAGATGTTTCGACGTTTCGGCGAACCTACTGCCGCCTTGATCACAATCCGTGATGATTTGATGAATGAATTATATCATCATGTTTTTACTTACTTCTGTAGCTGTTGTCCGTTTTGTGCTTCTATTTTTTCCACATCCTCATATTTTCTACATCCGCGTCCGCAGACGTCAAAAAATTACATCCGCACATCCCTGAAATAACCGTAGACAAAATTATCATTAAATCTAAAAATATGTCATTTACAGCTTAAGCTTATGATGAACTAAGCTTTGTCCTTATGATTATAGTTTAGTTAAGCGACCCATGAAATGTGAGTCTTTTGTTTTACGCTTGAAGTTAAGTTGTTAAGAAACTAATTAACACTTATCTAGTCGTTGATCACAAAGCTTTAAGTGAAGAAGACGTGACTTAACCTCAAAATTATTTACGTAATGAAAAACTGACCTCGGTAATTCTTTTACAGAAAATTTCTTCTTCAAAGTAAATCTTAAGGTGCTCTTACGCGAGAAATTTTTCGAGCAATAATTGCGGCAACTCGTACAAATTCGCATTCTTTGCCAAAATTGCCCCGAGTGGAGCAGATTTATACGTGTGTAATCGAACCTTTATGCCAGGCAGGCATACAGGTAGTCGTTGTTTTTTTTTTCTTTTCCAGCCTAAACAATTCACTATATTTTTAAATGAAAATGTTTAAACATTTCTAGCTTAAAGATTTCACTGGATTTTTAAATATTTAGGCTGAAAAATTTCGTCTTGTTTACTGATTTCAACGAGGTAAAATGTGCCTCATAAATTTCAAGATAATTGTTAAAATTGGGTTATAAAATGTAACAAGGTGAACTTTCTCCATACATTTACGATTCGCACTATATAAAAATTGGCTACTTTTTGGACCTTGGCAGCTCCGTTTCTACCCATTTTAGAGAAAAATTTTGTAAGCTAAATTTCTAGAAAATTTTACGTGAGTACTTAAATTTTGCATAGAAAGATATTCTTAAAAATTGAGAGTTTTCGAATTCTATTAAAAAATTGACAAGAAGATGAAAATCTTCCTAATTTTTCGCAATTTTCGCCATGATTTGTTAAGAAAATTTCTTGGAAAACCTCAGATTCAGCACCCCAAAAAACGTATAGAATGATAGAAATTCAGACTACACCACAAATTTCCATCGAGAAACTCGACTGCACCGTATTATTCTATGTGTGAATACTGTGAATATATCTCAACTGCACCTATGCATTCTATGTGTGAATACTGTGAATATATCTGTGTATATGTTTAACTAAACAATGTCCTTCATAGATATAATCCTAAATTATGACAAATCGAGTGAATTGCACATAATATTAATTAAATACAGTTTAATCAAATATGAGAGTAGATATCAAATAGAGCTAATATAATAATGCATGCATAAAGAGCTCTTGCTACTACACCCCCACAACAAAGCTTCTGTGTATTCTGAATACAAATTAATAAGGATTAACCCAATACGAATACTAAATGACTAGTCTATAGAGGAATTATTGTATAACTACTGGTCTCTGCTAGTTGCTAGCATCCAATCATGCTAGTAACTATTATTTGCAAAGTGGGGCTAGTTTTGTACTATGCAGTTGAAATTTTATTAAAGCTCGGAAAGGAAGCCGGGACGAACATTTTTATCACATTATGTCAAATTTGATCTAGTGTTTTATTTTATTCGGTCGAATAGTTTTGTAATTAGTCTAAGTTATTATGTAATGTAGCTCATTATTTGTTATCATCCTTGTAGCAGGGATATTGAAGGTGTCATTCCGGACGGTGTTGCTGGGGGGTGCCCTTCCGGCTAAGCCTGGGGCCGTCTGAGTAACTTTGGGCTGGAGGAGCGAATAAAAAGGCTCCTAACCGGCGCCTGTGTTATTCGGGCGTGAAGAGGGACCTTCAATATTTATCATACAAAATCAAAAAGGTAACTCGATGGGAATCGTATTCTTAGGACCCTTCCCCACTGGTATGTTGTAAAGAATGGTTCATTTTATACAACAGAGTTGCAGTTTGATTAAGGGCCCCACCTCCTGAAACAAGACTTTGCCATACCTACTAGTCTAAGATCCGACCTGTAAAAATTTGACCTATCTATTTTTGTGAGATATAGGAGAAAGTGGTCAATGAAAAAAACAAATAGAAATAGGTAATAAAAAAAGAAGTAACAATTATTAACATTCGATAGCCGGTAAAAATACAGTTTTTTTTATACGTTAGCATTTTAATGTAGGAATAATATGGAACATAGTTGAGTCCCCATATATTATCATTCTAAAAAGTGATCCCCTCTCTTTGTACCGCCATATTCTTATATTGGATTTTTATTGTTATTCACATACTAATATTTTTACGATTTACGTACTTTTCATAATAAAATAATTAAAATCTGGAAAAACAAACAATAAATTTATTACTGTTTTTAAATATCTTCCAGCTAACCCAGTAATTAAGTGAGTAATGAGAATTTCTAACGAGTTTTTAACTAGATTAGTTTCTCTGTTATTTCTTTCTTCATATTGTCACTACGAGTTTACTTTAGAATAATTAAAATTCCAATTAAGAGTAGACATATGGATAAAAATCTAAAAACGGGAGACCTTAGATCTCGACAACCGTTACTAAATATGCCTTGAAAAAAAAATGAGTAGCTACACTGAACCTTTATCTAGGGAATGACCATAAAAGATTTATTATATCTTGTATAGATTTCCGAAAACAAATTGTGAAAAACACCTCTGATATTTTTTTTGAAAGACAGAAACTCGTTTCCCGAAAGTCGCGGTAATTTTATTTGTATGCATTAAAATCTAGGGAATAACCGTAAAAGTTTTTTGATCGAAGAGAAATTAAGCCCTAAAAATTAAAAAAAACGCTTTTTTTACCATTTTATCGTGCGATTTTGAACCGTGGACGTGGGAAATGACCGTGACGTCATAGTTGGGTCGCGAGCCTTAAAATTGTAATTAAATCTGCGACTCGCGTTTAACTACAGGATAATAATTGAATAATATGAATAGCTTTGCCAAAAGCTTCTTCTAATGATATTCTAATTTATTTAGGTAATACTTATTTTTCTGATTGTCACAATTGGATTTTTATTGAGAAAATTGGATATTCCACATGTTTTATACCGCCATTTACCCTGATATTGTCGAAAGACTTCAGGGAAGTATAAAAATGATTGGAACATACACTATATGCAAAAAAACTCAATAGAGGGCCGTGTACAATATATACACGTTTCACCTCGACTCAGCCACCAGCCTTCATAGCATAGCGGTAAAATACCGGCTTGTCAGGTGTGTTCGATTCCCGGCCGCGGCAGATGAATGGACTGGAATTGGTGAATGTTATATGTGATCACCAGTCGACGATCAATCATAAACCTGATGGAAAGTCTATCCTTTGCCGTATATCTGTTGAGATACTACAAAATAGATTTGTACATTTTCCCTAAAAAGAACACGTTTAACAAGGGGTGCGTTCTGAATATGTTGTTTGTTGTACGTATTCCGTGTGCCATAACCTATTACAATATTCATAACATTATCTGAGGGGGGGGGGGTTTGGTTTTACATATTGCAACAATACGCCGATGTATTCAATTACGTGTTGTATTTTTGCGTATACTGAATTAACAGTAGGCATATTGACATTTCAAAAAAATCTAAAAACGGGAGACCTTATATCTCGACAACCGTTACTAAATATGTATGCTTTGGAAAAAATAGAATAGATACATTAAACCTTTATCTACGGAATGACCGTTAAAGATTTTTTATATCTTGTATAGATTTCTCAAAAAAAAAAGTGAAAAACACTTCTGATCTTTTTTTCAAAATACGGAAACGCGTTTAGCGAAAGTCGCTAAGAATTTTTTTTAGGGTATTGATAATATGCATTTAACTAGGGAATAACCGTAAAAGTTTTTTGATTGAAGCGAAATTAACCACAAAAAATGAAAAAAACTCTATTTTTTCACATTAGTATTCCCACAACAGTGTAAAAGAATTAAGGATGAACATTGTCGGGCTTACGACCGACCTCGGTTGGCTTAAGTGATCACTTTACACTCGAGAAACATTCGCCATTTCATTTCATTTTACAATTTTGTCATGCGATTATTCACGACATTTTGAACCTTAATGCCTTGGGAAACATGAGTACATATTTCCCAAGGCATTGAGTACATGGTTGGTGCAGTTGGTTGAGGCGGCAGTCTCTTGTGCGGGAGGTGCCAGGTTCAAACCCCGGCGGTGGCGATGTATTCCACACTTTGTGATTTAGGCTTTTAGCCTAGTGCAAGATGTGCAGGAAAGTATTTGGGTAAGTGCAGGATCCCTCCCCACACACGAGACTTGTCTCTATTGGGGAGGTATCTCGAAATGTGTATAGTTTTAAGTATTTAATTTGTATATATATATGTAAAATATTGAAGGAAATAAAAAGAATTTGAAATTGAATTTGAAATTGAAAATTGAATTGAATGTGTATGCAAGCCCAGATCCTTCTTTAAAATTATAATAATAATAAATAAAAAAAACGACCGTGACGTCATAGTTGGGTCACGAGCCTTAATATTGACGTGTTAACACGTCCCATCAACAACACACATTACACTAAGTACACTAAGTACCGTACGCACTTTTTGTTTTAACAACCTCTGTAGTAAAACGGACAATATAACACAGTATAAGAGAAGTGAAAATAACAGTGATTTGGAACAGTGATTTGAGGTATCTAAAAAAAGAGTAATAGTGTAGGGAGTATGAACACCCCCTACCTAGGTATAACTATTTAGGTACTCTATAGATCCTAAGACATTTGTATTGTATATATCCTTCTGTTTATCATTTTATAAATCAGTCCACAATAAACCTTGGTCCCAACAACACGCATTTTACTTATAACAACCTTCTGATAACTATATAGTATTGCCTTACACTAAAGTGGTGACCCCGACGTGATCTACAAAAAAAAATATAGTGCAAAAAAAGTGTTGACGAACTTTATACCTAGGTAGGGGGTGTTCATACTCCCTACAATAGGACGGCCTTAGAAAAGATGGGGCGATGATATAGTCCCCGTCGCTGGCAGTGGGTGGCAGAAAGCCCAAAGAAGAGAGGTGTAGAAAAAATTGGAACAGGCCTAGATCCAACAGTGGAGAGATAGCTAAGAAAGAGGAAGAAGAAAATATTTAAATTTAAATAGTAGTTATCTTAACAGATATGCAGCAAAGGATGGATTTTCCATCAGGGTTATGACTGATCGTAGGCTACTGGTTTAATATGATCACTTTAAACTTGAGTAACATTCACCAATTCAGATGGATTGGTGAATGTTACTTAAGTGTAAAGTGATCACATTATTAAACCAGTCGACGATCAGTCATAAGCCTGATGGAAAGTTCATCCTTTGCTATATATCTCTTGAGAATACTACTTGTTATATTCATCTAGAAAATTCCGATATTCTCACTAAATATAAAATGTGAATAATTTTTTTTTACTTAATTTTGGTTTGCCTCAGTGAACGTTTATCATAAATATTTAGATTGACAGTTCACTAGGGCGAGCTCAATACAAAATAATATGTACCTATGCAAGTATGCAACTTGAAGAAATGGGCAGAAAATAATAAATTGACCAGGGGACGAACTGTCCAGAGGGATGAACTGTTGGGGAACAAACTGTCAGGGGATGAACTGTCGGGGGACAAACTCTCACCCAATCGGTTCTCCAGTCACAGACATCTGACGAAGTCCAGGACTCGCGAGGGTCATGAAGCCATAAGTGGGGAATGATTCCTCCTCTATCTGCTGGCCGCCCAAATTTCTCATCCTAATATGCTATTCCAAGTAACAGTGTTTTTTATTTCACCCCATCTGTAATTTAAAAGCCCCACTCTGGAACGTGTTAACACGCATATTATTACTACATATAAAGGTGTTACAGCCAGTAAGTACACACCACTAGCGCCACCGTGTTAACAACACGCATTAATCCAAACGTCATGTTTACAAAAATACCATAGACTTTTATATTAAGTACCTGGATGGGGTACTCAATGCTAGTAGTGAAGTAAACTGGTGCCTACAAACTGTGAAATCGTATGGAGAATTTTGACGTTTCGTAGGGAACGTTTTGTATTTTTTTCTCATAGTTCTAACGTTATGTATTTAGGAAATAAAGGATAAAAGTGGTTTCTGACTGATTTTCATTAATTAAGAGCCGGCTGCTAAAATTATGACGGGTAAACTACTAGTCCAACGAAAATATCTATAGAACATTTTTTGTAGAGAATTTAGCAAGGATTATTTTTGTCATAAACTGCTTTCTCCTATCTCTTACCATATTCCTATAAAATGCAAAAAACCGCGAAGGAGGACCTTTTGGGGGGGAGGGCAGGGGGGTTGCGGCAAGATTTTGATAGGCAACTCTAGTGCGATGTATTACCCTATTGATAAGCTATCATTTAAACCAAATTTCGATCAAATAACAGATACGTCATAATTTTTGCAGCCGGCTCTTAGGCTTTTACGGCCTTAAATGTCGACGAGGATAATTCGAATTTCAAACTTCTTTGCCTAAGACCACGTGACTATCACATTGTAAGATGTTGGCTGACGATATTTCTTTCTGCGCGTACTGTCAAACCGTTTTACACCAGGGCGGGGCTGAATTAAGGCCCCCACTTGCATTTAAAAATTATGCGCATCACTTAGGTACCATCGTAGGTTTCCAACGCCGCGCCATAGGGAAATTTTAAAATTAGAATTTATAATTTGTAATTATTCCTGCATTGTGAAGCCGCCGTGCATAAATACATGCAATTATTTTGGAGGGAAAAAGCAGAAAATTTGAATAATCATTTGCCTTCTCCCACATGAATCGTTTGATGCAAAGAAATGGAACCAATTCTTCTATCTATCTATCTATCTATACCCTCACGCCACATCCCTTGCAGGGTAGGCAGAGAGGACAGAGCGCCAGACAGCCCTATCCTTACACACACTCCTAGCTTCCGTCACATTCATGCAATTAGTCATACACGCTCTCCGATTCCTTTTACTCAAAACGCGTCCATCCTTGAGGATCTGGTCGACATGATCGGACCAGGTCAGTCTCGGACGGCCGCGCTTTCTCACCCCTCTTCGCTCATTCAGATATATCTTTTTTGTCATCCTGTCATCATTCATTCTCTCAACATGCCCAAACCATCTTAGTTTGTTTACTTTCATTCTTGTCACTACACCAGTCTTGCAGTCACTCATTTCCCTAATAACCTCATTCCTTATCTTATCTCTCAGCGTTTTCCCGCACATTCTTCTTAATGACCTCATTTCTACTGCATTCAACCCTGATTCATCCTTCTTCATCCACGTCCACGTCTCACTAGCATACATCAGGGTCGGCACCAAGACAGCATTGTGCACTAGCACTTTTGCTTTCATAGACACATTGCTACTACTAACAATCGGACCGAGCGCACCATTCGTCCTAGTACCGGCGAGCTTCCTTCTTTCAATGTCTCCATCACAGCGTCCATCTCTAGTAAACAAACTTCCCAGATATACATACTCATCCACTTGCTCCAGACAGTCATTACCAACCTTTATCACACAATTTGTCCTTATTTCCTCTCTTTCGAACACTAATACTTTCGTTTTATTTACATTCATTTTCATACCATTCATATCGCAGCTTTCGTACACACAGGATACTATCCGTTGTAACTCACATTCATCATCAGCCATCAACACTAAATCATCTGCAAACATTAACGCACATACTTTCACTCCATTTAGGTCCACACCAACATTCAGCTCATTCAGAGGACGCATGCAGTAGTCGAAGAACAGGTTGAACAACCAAGGCGACATGACGCAACCCTGTTTAACCCCTTTTGTGAGAGCGAACCACTGCGACAACGCAGCATTCACCCTGACACAAGCAGAGCTCTCCGTATATAGAGACGCGATTGCGCCAATCAGTCGGTCGCTCACCCCATATTCCGACAGTACACGCCACAGTCTTTCTCGGTCCACACGATCGTATGCCAATTATATATATACCAACAAACATATACCAATTCTTAATTTGAATAAATGATAATTTGAGTGTGTCGTTCCACGCACTCTAGAATTTATACTTTTGTTCGAAATATTTAAATTATGAATGTTTAAAAATATAATATTATGCCCCGTCCACACGCTTGCCGAGCGTCAACAATTTTTGTACTCATGAGTAAAAAGGCGTTAACGGTCGGTTACGTACACGAGCCACGACAAACGTCCCATCCACACGCCTTTTTACTCATTGACATAAAACTTGTGGACGCTCGTCAAGCGCCGGCATTAAATTTAATCGGTGGACATACATGACCAATTTGCAGGAATATATCGAAAGCAATCAGTGTGTTGAAGGATAAGAAAGTCGGCGATCTGGTCTCTCTGCCTACCTCGTAAGGGATGCGACGTGAAGGAGTAAAATATAATAGAAAACAAGAGATAAATCAATATTGCAAAAAAATCTATACTTATCTTATAAATATTTCACCCACGTACTACGAAAAAATATGTCTATCATTTTTTTTCTCCTTAAGACTAATTTGATGACCGCGTCTCTTATATACAGTGTGTGTCAACTCTCATCTCGAGTGTTCTCCACTTGACCCGATTTCCAACCCGACACCCTTTATACACACGAGGGGTGTTTAAAACTGAAGAGGTTCTCGCTGACTCCATAGTGAATGGGGGGTTTGTATTGAAAAACTTTGAGTGGTTTGAAAACAAAGTAGAGTACTGAAAAATTTGCCTGAAATTTGGATGTAATAAATATTTTTTATTACATTTGTTAACATGAGAAGTTGCACAAAGAAGTGTAATAAGATAAAAACATGAAATAACTTTATTGAACAAATAAGTACCTAACCGTAAAAAAAAATGAAAACAAGATTTTATGATTTCATATGTACATAGATGCATGACAGAATGCATGAATGTGACGGAAGCGAGGAATGAGTGTGAAGCTAGGAAGGTAGGAGTATAGGGCTGTCTGGCGCTTTGTTCTCTCTGCCTACCCTGCAAGGGACGTGGCGTGAGGGTATAGATAGATAGATTTCGTAGAACTGTTTTTCGCGGTCTTCCAAGCGATACCAAATACGCCCTTCCGGGGCGCTTGGATTCCCCCATTCCAATGGCGTCTCCCACCAATAATAATAGTAAAATTTGTAAAAAGATATTAGTTCTACTCGTGAAGCACTTTCGCTAGATACTAAACACGGCGGTATGCGGTGACTGGATCCTCTCCATCGCTCGGTGTCTCCCAAAGACTTGAGCTGGACAAATTCTGATTTTCTTTTCCAACGCCCTTTCATACGATACTACACATGACACCACACAACCCTTGGATACCTTCAAAATCATTACACTTCCCTGAAGAAGGCTGATCCATTGTGGTACAGAAACGTAATATAATCTAGTTTACACAATTGGTGAAAGTTTCAAAGCTCTAGCTATTCTGGGAATAAGTAAAAATTCTATTGCAAGATTTTGAGACAACAAGAAATGAAGTTCAATAAAAATGGGGAACATCATGGGAAAATGTTCATCTGTCCGTCCAATCCAACATCCATATTATTTTAACTTTTAGGTCAATATTCTTTCGCATTTACCGTTGGCGTATTACCATATGAATGTTTTCAGAACGTACTACGTAGGTAGAGGTTGAGTTTTCTGCATTTGCAATAATATTTTTGGTCGGTTTTGTTTGTTTTCCCTCGTTCATCAAAATGTGAGGGGAACTGACCGTATTTCAGATTGGGGCGAGTGTGTTAATTGGCGATTGTTCTCAAGAGGGATGGCAACATTTTTCGATGATAAATAAATAAATAAATAAATCTTTATTGACCAAAATGATTACAATGATTACAAAAAAATAAAACAATCTCGATGATCAAGCAAAACAGCATTTTCGGAACCTTTTGGAAAAAGTGTACAAAAAAATCACGCATGAGGCCGATTTTATGACTTGTGAATGTGGGAAATTCCATCAGTTATAAATGAAAACTGCCCATTTTAATGCAGTGACAAATACTTTATATTCTTTCGGAAAAAAATTTATGCTCGCCGTCTTGCCAGTGTTTGAGAAGGTCTGCTAAATATTGGCGAAAATTTTCACTACACAATTCCTTTGGAAAACTTTAATTTGGGTTAACTGAAAGACATCGCCGTACACTGTACACAGTCAAAATTTGCTTGTTAAACTGTTATTTCTACTCTACCTCTCACGCCGCATCCCTTGCGGGGTAGGCGGAGAAAGCAAATCGCCACACTATCCTATCCTCATACACTTCTTGCTTCCGTTACATTCATGCAGTTCATCATTCACACTCTACTGTGTTTAATAAGATTTATTTTTATTTATATATGGTCTGTGGCTAATAAAGATTTATCTATTTATTTACGATGCGTTTTACCCAAAACGCGTCCGTCTTTGAGCAAGACATTGTTGGGCTAAGTGATTCTTGAACACTTTCTTACACCTCTACTTTCGCTCAGCTACATTTTCTTTGTTATTCCTTTATCTTTAATCCTCTCTACATATTTCAAACATCTCAGCTTGTTCACTTTCTTTCTATTTAGCATCTAGGTATGATTGTTTTGTCTGAAAGAAATTATCGTATCGATGTTTTGTATTACTTTCGCCTAATATTTTACACCCCTATTACAACCCTAGCTTTCAAACCTTCAGGTGGAATAACAAAAATTGAAATATTTTGAAAAGAGCGCGGTTTTAAAAAAAAATCACACAATGTTATTAAAATGTCGGAGAACGTTCCAAACATTTCACGGAAATAATCACGAGTTTTTCACTGAGTAGTTAATACCCGGGGTGGAACTTATAACATTTTCATCCCGTGAATGATTATTTATTATTTATTTATTACAACTATGTACGGCCATTAGGCCTTTAGTTGACACCAACGTACTTGACTAGGTCTTAGTGTTGGTCTTCCTACGCTCCTGGTAGTCGTTCTGGGTTTCCAGGTTAAGACCCTCTTCGACCACTTATCATCTGGATCTCTAGCCATGTGACCTGCCCACCGCCATTTGAGGAAATATCTCTTACTCCTGTTCTTTGCCTATCGTTTCATTTCTTACTCTAAAATAATATCACAATAAAACATTTAACTGCAAAATTGAAAAAAAAAACGAAAAAATAAAATACATAAAAATATTCTCCGCTCCTTTGATAAACTTTTAGTTTCTTTGTAACATAATTATTTATTCATTTCTTTACAATAAAACACATAATTTCTGTCACAACAGTATACAATCTTAAATCTTCATACTTGACAGGCCATAATAACGGGACGTGCAAAAGATTGCGTTGGCAAAAGTAAGATTACTCAGCTAATACTAAAGATTTCCTCCTAAGACCTAACACACGGATAAATGAGAGTATGTTTTAGTAAGTCTTGTACTTAGAAATTTAACTATTGTAAATTTTCTTAATAAAAGGTAATTCCAAAGTTACCTCGGAAATTCACTAAAATTTGAAATTATTCTCGTAGTTTGTTAGACATAATGCTGCAGTTGGTTGTGACTCCAGTGGATATTTTTTAAGTAAGTAAGGGAAAAGCTTGTGTTGTGAAAAGCAGTACAGGTTGTTAAAAAGATTCTGAACCTTTAATCCCATTTAATTGAGGTGGTGCACACAAAATACATTTTACAAAAGTGTCGTTCTTTCAAAGACATTGCTTCAATCAGGCGTTGAAACGTGTATGGCGCATTAAAAAATCCAAAACGTGTTCGGCGTATTCAAAAATCCAAAGAGCGTCATAAACAAAACTATATACTTATATAAGAAAGATTACGCTACAAGAGAAATTTACGATTGTTTTAAGTCTATCAGTATAATTTCTGTAGTTGCTGATATCACAAGAAACATTATACATAGACTAAACACTTTGTCATTGTGAAACTCTGTTTACGAATAACATTTATGTGTATATGTTGTCCGTATCTTCAGTATGTAGACATTGTCTTGTTTGCTCTTTTCCTCGACTACGACGCTTGTTTATATTGTTTATACTATTTCTATTTGCTCATACGCCCACATTGTTACTAGAATAATGCAGTTTGTTACCACTTCACCACATTTATTTTAATCAATACAACAGGAATGAACCATTTACATTCACTTTAATATCGAACTGACTATATTATAAATTGTTTATTGTGCTTTCATTATATAGTTATCTTGCTTCATGCTATGTCACTGTCTCTGACAAAATGCTAACAGAGCCCTTTACACTCTTTAGCATTGATATTGTGCATTATGCCTGCTGTATATTCCATTTAATAATTATTTGCCCAATTATATGTAAAACTGACGAATCCAAGTGCCCCATATAGGGTCTAAGGACGATTACTAAGAACAAACAATAAACTTATTACAAAATAAAGTTAGTAACATATTATTATGGGCTAGAATTTGAGTTTGCAAATCGTGTAATTTTATCCACCACTAAGGTAAGTTACACATGCTTCGCAACGGAAAATTCGGATGGTGAAGTAGATCGAACCGTGTTAAGCTGTTCGTTCTTTCTGGCAACTTTCTAGAAGATTCTGCAATGTTCCATTAACTTCCACAACTTTCTGAAAGGTTCTACAATGTTAGATTAATCTCTACAATTTTCTGGTAGGTTTTACAAAATTCGCCTTGTTTTCACAGCCTTCTAGAAGATTCTACGTAATTCTCTGAGCTCTTAGATTCTGATAGGGTCTCCCAATGACCGATTCAAAATTTGACAAAAGATATGTGTTCTACTCATGAAGATCTTTCACGAGACACCAAACGCGGTGGTATGCGGTGATCGGATCCTTTCGATCACTTAGTGTCTCCAGATAGCTTGAGGAGGACAAAATATAACTTGCGATTTCTTTTCTAATACCCTTTCATACGATACCACACACAACCCCATACAACCCTTGGATCCTCTCATCAGCAAAATTTCTCAGGAAGTTCCGCATTTTCAGAAGTTTCTACCACACGGTTTTCATTTTCAGATAGCAAGGCATACATGAACCAAGTTTGATCGAAATTGCTCCAGGCGCTGGAGAGTTATGGTGGAACAAACATACATACATACGTCCATTTTTGTTATATGTAAGATTCATAAGTTCGTATTAATATATTTTTTACTAAGTCGTGGCCCCCTCTCTCCATACCGCTGTCATTATATGCTGGAAAATTTACAATTCATCCAAACGACGATCTATGTAAAATTACCGTAGGATATTTTTTTCACTAAACGGCTGTTCTTAGTAATAACAAGATACCTAATTGAAAAATCACTTGTCAGAAATAAAATTTATCAGCTTAAATTCATTCCAGAAAACTTATGAATATAATTCTTTAAAAAATAAGCACTTCTTTTAGCAATTTAGCGAAATTTGAAATGTCAATTTCAGTGTGTACCTACTTCAAATAAAAAGTTATTCTAATAAATGGTGAAATATTTACATTTCTGTATAACTTAATACGAAAAACCGATTCGATTATAATATCAACAACTTCACCCACTCAAAATCACCCACTATTAAATTCTAAATCCACTCTACTCCCAGACTTACCCCCGACTTACCCCCAGACAATTCTTATGAAGAAAAATATGAGGAGAAATGATTCTCTTTGTTGAAAGGTTGCTATGGGGATGTGGCTTTGGTTTCCTTAGCAACTAGGGTTGCCACTGTTGCCAGTATGTTGAACCAAAAAACAGGTCAATTTTTTATTTTATGCCACCCCCCTCCCCTCTCTATGAAAATCGCAGGCAAAATTTTTGCTGACAATAAGCTCTGATGAAGAGTATATTTTCGCTAAACGAAATATGAAAAATTTAGTCTAAATATTTAGTCTTTCATTTTATCATAAAATTGGACTTCCACCATGTACCTATGGTCAAAAACATCGAGATGATTTATGTAGTATTTTTTGTGTCACCTAATTACGATGTGTCGTTTTCTGTAGCTCCATTTTTCTGTATTTATGTGAAATTTATGTGTACCTATTTGTCTTTTTGTATGTTTTTATAAAGTTACAGTTATATGGCTTACAGTTACGAAATATAGAACAGTGTATTTATGTAGGACAAAAGGTGGAAGAAATTTTTAAAGCGTCAGTTTTAATACGCCTAAAAAAGTTAATTTCAGATACGAACTAGTATTGTGGATGAAGTAATTCAATTTGTAAATTAATGAAGTCATTACTAACTTTATGCATATAACCACCGCCACCTAGAGTAGGTACTCTAGCCGTGCTGTAACAGTTGGCAACATAGCATAATGATCGCATAGGACCGACACTCCTGTCAAATCTCCTAACAGAATATAATGCGTGGTCCCTCATACTCGTTGTTAAGGGACTGTTATTCCATACATTTCCTTAGCGACGGTGATGGCAACCTCGCCTATAACGTTTTATATAGTAATCTTACATCATGGCTAGAGAAAGGGAGAAATATCAAGGTGGCGGTGAAATAACCATATAACCCTACCGTACAATATATTGATAATTAGTATGGCTGTTGCATAGATGGCGGTAGTTGTCAAGTACGCAGGCATATGAAACGGGCTATGGAAACATACATAATGTGAGAGTTTCGTTCGAGCGGATGTTGTTTTCATGTTGTTTTGTGATGGTGTTGTGCTGTAAATTGAATTAATATTTTTGGAGGTCTCTAGTTGGGAGACGGAGATCAGAGATACGGTCCCGTTTCCCGTGTAACTAGAGACATATTTTTTACCCATATTCTCTTCTCTGCACCATTTATCTGGGGTCGGCGGCTCGGGTCCTCTCTCTCCATCTGCTCCGATCGAAGCAGTCTTCTGGAGTAAGCTCCAGGTGTTCCATGTCCCCTCTGATGGTCTCCTCAAGGGACTTTTTCGGCCGTCCTCTCTTTCTTTGTCCTTCCACAGACCAGTTGGTTGCCCTCCTCAGAGCGGAATCCTCGTCCCTTCTCTGCACGTGTCCATACCACCGAAGTTTCGACTGACCTAAAAGCCTCTCGCGCTTTTAGGTCAATCGGGGCAACTTTCGTAGTTCCCCATATTATTACCCATATTATGGTGTATAAACATACGATTCAAATCAACCTGATGACATCACACTTTGTAGTATGAAAATATATGGGTGGAAACATTCCATACTACAAATGTGTGTCACCAAGACAAAAATGACGTCATGTTGTCGGTTGGTTGGCATGGTGTTATTATTTGAATGTTTTGGCCTTATTATAACTTCACGTCGGTCTCAATAGGATATAAGAGTTTCATGTTCCATGGTCTCCAGGTTCTAACCTAGGGGGGCAACGAAAATGGATGTAGCATATTATGAAATGTCTTTTAGCGCCGCGGGCGATTTTTCCCGTGAGACTAAGTTGGAAGGCAGTGGTGGAATTCGAAAGATTTTTTTAATGTACCATAATAGCGCCACAGGAAAAATTATTTTACAGAGAAATTATAATTTTGGGGTTAACTGGAAGAAATCGCAGTTCTGCGATAAGTTCGCCCTAGTAAACAACGTTTTATAATCTGTACTATGTCCATTTTGTATATTTATATGTGTTTGTTGTTTACTTTAAGTTTAAATAAATAAATAAAAAAATAAATAATTTCATGGATTCCATAATAATTGTGTAAAATTTTTGATAAATCTCGAGAAAACGGTGGGATACTGATGTGATGTTTTGTGAAGTTTTGTGAGATTCATTTCTCTATGAGAGCCCTCCCTCTATTTGACGCCCATGAACGGTGCTGTCATGATAGTAAATTCTGACAGTTTTTTTTCTACGAATTTCTTGAATAATTTCTTTATTATTCTACTCGTTATCCATAATATGCAATTTCATATTTTGCGAATTCGTTTTATACGTATTATTCTTCCAATTCGGGTCTGATAGTTACGCGAACACAGAGTGAAATTGGAGTAGGTAGGCTAGAACCAGGTCGCTATATTTTGATGGTGTCAGGAAATAATCACACAGGGAAAAATATCAAAGGGAAATATCTCACATGAAAAAATATCACAAGAAGAAATAACACTTTTAATTCAAAATGTATTATTGATTTAAATGACACTACAATTGATAATATTTTATAGTAAAATTAATTGATCTAATATTTTGATTTAACAAACACAAAAAACTTTACAATAATTATACACATAGTAGCATTATGACTTCAAAAATGTCCGTGTTACTCCCGGATATGAGTGAGTTACTCATGTTCCGAGGAGGATCACAACAGCAATGTAAAACATGTAATTTAATTAAAATTTTCGTATGTAATGTAAAATACACAATGGCGAACACATAAAAATGTGTTATTACTTATATTTGAGATTTCTTCTATGTGAGCTTTTGTCCCCTGATATTTTATTTTTTCTTGTGATGTTTTTAGATGTAAGCTTTCTTCCATTCAGATTCTATCCATGTAAATTAATTCCGTGAGATTTTTTCCCGTGTTATTTTAGTGTTATTTATTCTTATCATATTTTTGCATGTGCGATTTCTTCCATGTTAGATTTTTCCCTTGAGATTTTTCCGCGTGTTATTTTTCCCTGTGTGATTTTATCGTGTAGACTTCAGGGGTTGTTATGGATAGGGGTATGTCTTTATATTTATCACCTTGTTTGTTGCGGAGACCTGGTGTCGCCGTTTTATTGGAAAAGCAGGAAGAATTAAAATATGAAATATTACTTACCTTGCCATTATAATAACTCACAAAAAATCCTAAGCACCGAAGTTTCAATGTTACAAAGAACAGCTCGTGTTGTGATGTGGAGTAGTCCTGTTTGTTTTGTTCTTATACCCAATGATTAACTTAAAAACTTATAAACAGAAGTTTTACAACCCCGTTAAAAATTGCAAAATTTGACGTTACCATAAAGTGAGGAACCAATGATTTTATACATTGATAGAGAATAAAAATCGTTTTTCTTTTCAGAGATATCCACATGGCCACATGGGCGTAGGCAGAGAGGGGTTTGAAACCCCCTCCCGCCCCGAAATTCTTCAGCCAACCCCCGTCTTAGGCTCTCCATATATGTCCGGAAGTTCAGTTAGCTGAATCGACCGTTTGCGAAAAAACTCCGACCAAAACCTTTTTTTCGAGGCTTTGGTCAGAACTTTTTTGAAAACGGTCGATTCTAGTAACTGAACTTCCGGACGTGTGTGGAGAACCTTAATAGGAGAAATTAATCACATTATTACCGCATCATTTTGCATCATGATGTCACTTCCTTTCCATTGAAAATGCATGGAGTCAGACGTTTAGGGTACTTAATATAAAAATCTATGTGTACAACAGCTTGCAGTTCGCACTTGAAATATAAACAGGGTGAATGGGTGGTGAACCTCATTGTTGAACTTAGCGAGATGTTATTTTGTCTCGAACATAAAATTTTCTCTCCATTTTAAACCTCCACTTCGCTTAAAGTTTATTTAATCCATGAACTAAGCTTATACAGTATGCTGTGATCCAAAAAGCACTAAAAAGTTATTATTTCACAAACTATTATGAACCGCTTAAGTTTTAGTAATAATATGAAACACTCCGTTTAAACTAAAAACAAAGATGGACTAGATTTGGGTAAAAGGAATCCAGTATGACAAATTCCGTGAATGTGTCGGAAGGTCGGTAGCCGGGTTGGTAACGCACTCGACTATTAATCCAGTGAGCGCGAGTTCGATCCCAGATGCCGACCTACTCCACTTCACGACACAAGCTTTTCAAGCTTACTGTGAAGTGTACAAAGGTGAATTTGGGTTTATTTCGATAAATCTAGATTCATTAAAAAAAAAAGCAAGGAGTGTATGTAAGGATAGGACAGTCTGACAATCTGTTCTCTCTGCCTACCTGCAAGGATTCGGCGTGAGGTGATAGATAGATAATAAAGAACAAACTATAGGAATTTTCTTTAGATCTGTCTTCCAAACAGTTGCAAGTTTACCAAGATATAGGTATTTCCAATATTTCTGATAATTTGCATCAAAACCTAAAAAAATGTGTCTTGATTAATTAATAGTTTGGCTTGTTTTCGAGTCGATATCGAGTCGATAGTTTTAGAGAGCCAGGAGTTAGCTGACAGAGATAAGCTCGCCCTAGTAAAGAAATGTTATACCTAAATTATATTTGTAATGTTAACATATATCTGTATCTTATTCACTAAAAGTGTAAATATGTAACTTCTTCTTCTTCTCCACGAGCCCTGCAGCTTCCATTTCTGGATATAGGCCTCCCTCATTCGTCTCCATCTCTCTCTGGATTTTGCCTCGGATGTCCATTTGAGGCCAGCTGTTAATTTCAGGTCATCTATCCAACGCATCTGTGGGCGGCCTCGTAATATGTAACTAAAATAAATTAATAAAAAACCAATTTGAAAAGCATAATTTTTCAAAAAGTCCTCCAAAGTGGTAGTAATTCTTCAGACACCCTTATAATTATTTGCTATACGCGAAACAGCGCCTGTATTTACGTATGTAGTTTATTTCTTTATGCTGCACGACCAGTTTCAGGATCGTATCATAGCGTAGTGCAGTGGTTCCCAAAGTTGACTGGGCTCCGACCCATCTAACAAAAATTTCCAATCTCGGGAACCCGGAGGATTTCTTGACACTCAACGAATCGGCGACCGAATATTTGAGAAACAATACTTTTAAATTTTAATTTCTGACAATCAAACATGAACTCTATTATTGTAAATTGATGTGATGTACCATTATTGACCATACGATAAATAAATAAATAAATTTCAATCTCGGGACCCACCTTTTTTAGACAAATGGATGCAGTGATTAAATAAATAAATAAATAAAACTTTATTGGCCAGTAAATATATGTGACAACAAAAACAAAACAAGATAATACAGTGTGCCAAAAGGCGGACTTACCCCATGTTATTATTTTATAGCGGGCAAACCACGTCAAATCGAAAATATTACGAACCGCTAATGGGTAACTTACTGTGTTTTTTACATTACTTTGTATAGGTATAAACTGTCGAGACTAGAACACTGGAACACACAAAACAGTGAAAGTTAGGTCGAACTGCTGGAGACATTGGGACCGGGACAACAACTGCCCTTCTGCACGTGGAAAACGCTAAATAGGCTCCGAGTCGGCGTAACACGGTGCAAAAAGAATCTACATAGATGGGGCATAAGTGTGGATGAGGACATCTCCTGTAGCTGTGGAGAGACACAAGATGACGAACACCTCCTCGTCTGCCGAGATATGGCAGAGGGGTGTGATAAAGCGGACCTATATAGGGCTAACGACAAAGCAGTTGCTGCTGCAGTGTATTGGGGTGGGTTGGCCTAGTGTAAGCGGACTCGTTAAGTAAGTAAGTAGAGACCGACCGAAGGTTCGGTTTCGGTTTCGGCCAAAAAACGGCCGAACCTTCGGCCAAACCGAAACTAGCATCCGTATTATGTCGGGCATTGTCGGGAATCTTCGGAACAGATTCACACTTTGTGTTATGTATTCTGTACACTAGAGTCCTTTTTTTATTTCACAGAAGTGAACTAGATTTATATGACTATATGCTTGCATTTTCAAAAAAAAAATTGCTACGGCGCTTCTTCTTGGTGATTTTTTTGTGAAAATATGCATAATTATTATTGTATTCTATATATTCCGTTACTTCACCTCCCGAAAAAAAATGTATTTTTTATGCCCCTTCCTAGTTTTACCGATGCCCATGAATACATAACTGAGAAGGTTGATGCATGGGCGTCATCAGAATGGGGCAGGGGGGGCTTCATGCTATGTCGAATTTTTCCATTTTTGTTGCCCCCTATAGCTCCGAGGCTGGCGACGCCCATAGGCTGATGAACTCGTACATAAGTTGTAATTGAATGGGTTTGTTCCTTTCTTTTGTGCTTAGATTGAGTTCCAAAAATGAAGTACATAATTTCCTAATAAATCTCTTAGGGAAACGCTAGATATCAGGGTACCTACCTATATATTTTTTTAAATTATAACTGAAATTCCTAAGTTTCGGTTTCGGTTTCGGTTTCGGCCGAAACTAGAAGGGGGGCCGAATATTCGGTTACGGTTTCGGTTTCGGCTGAAAATCCAGTTTCGGTCGGACACTATAAGTAAGTAACTGTCAAAGAAAAGAGGGCATAAATATTGGTAATGCTCAGATTCCCTGGAGAGTCCAGGAATAACTTAATGCTGTCTTATTTGTTCTAATCAAAATATTTTCCGTAACTTAAGTTAATTTAAATTTATGGGAATTACAAATAGCTGAATAAATTATTTTTGATTTACAAATTTTATTCTTGTAAAGCTTTGGATTTTTTCTACATTCCGTAGTAAATACAATGTAGTATTCCCACAACAGTGTAGAAGAATTGAGGATGTTTCTCGAGTGTAAAGTGATCACTTAAGCCAGCCCAGGTCGGTCGTAAGCCCGACAATGTTCATCCTTAATTCTTCTACACTGTTGTGGGAATACTACATAGCTGAATAAAATATCAAATTTATCATTTCCTATGTTTTTTTTTTAAATTCATGTATACATTCATGGCTCACTTAATTTTCGCTCGTGACCCGATAGTTTGCGAAACGCTGGTGTAGTGTATTCAGGAAAGCTCACTGCAAGTAGGTAGCAAAAAGCGCACTACAACTTGAATCGAGCTATTCATCGCGGTTGTATCGGTTGAAACAACATTTACTAACAAAAGTAGATCAAAATTATGAAGCGTGCGGGAAATCTACACGATGTTGTTATTACAAGCTTTCAGGATAATAGCTTCGACTCAGTTGTAAAACTGAGCTTTTCCTGTACAGAATTACACTTTTCTGTATATGTACAATACATTACAAATATGTCTCCTTACGAGTACATTGTTCTCTAGTGTTCTGTAATTTTTTTTATATACAAAGGATCTGAGCTTGCATACACAAACCCAAATACTTTTCCTGCACACTTTGCACTAGGCTAAAAGCCTGTATCGCAAAGTGTGGAATACATCGCTAGCGCCGAGGTTTGAACCTGGCACCTCCCGTTCGAGAGACTGCCGCCTCAACCAACTGCGCTAACCATGTACTAATTATGATTAAAAAAATCGAAAATACAAGAATAAATTATATTTTATGCTATTCCTTTTCCTTTCCTATCCTTAAATACATTTCTTGCCCCTGTCACATTCATGCAGTTCGTCATACATACCCTACAATTCCTTTAAAACACTCAAAACGCGTCCGTCCTTGAGAATCTGGGGTGGTACTATCTAAGCTTTCTCACCCAAAGCACGCAGATAAAATGTTTGTGGAAAGTGACCCTTACAGCGATATACATAATGGATGGCATTTTATCTGCGTGTTTCGGGTGTGAACCCTTAGAAAGTACTACCCCTGGTCTACGAGATGGTCACTCCACGTGGTTCTTGGACGGCCGCACTTCTTCACACCACTTCTTTCTCCCAGGTATATTTTCTTTGATATCCTTTCATCGTTCATACTCTCTACATGTCCCAACCATCTCAACTTGTTCACTTTGATTTAAGTCACAACATCCGTTTTACATTCACTCAACTTTCTGATCACTGATATGAAATCCTATATATTATATTCTATCCCCTCAAGTCGCATCTCTTGTGGGGTAGACATAGAGAACAGATCGCCAGACCTTCCAATCCTTACAAACACTTCGGGCTTCCGTCACATTCATGCAATTCGTCTCATACACACTCTATGATTCCTTTTACTCAGAAAACGTCCGTCCTTCAAAACCTGTCAATAAAATACCACACCATTAAAATACCATATCGATAGCCATTAGCTCGCCGTAGTGAGTACCATAGAGATATTGAAGAATACCTATGTTTTTTAATGGAGTTCACCTCAGCAAAGAAACACCGACTCATAACAATTAAGTGGATAGTGACTTTTCCAGTGCTTTAATTAGCCGTTGAAAAATGCATGAAGCGTTTAACAGTCCAAATGGCAAAAAGTCAACAAAGGTAGTATGGAAGAATTTCCATTAAACAGTTTTGTATTTCTACAGAAATGTTGGAATAAAAACTATAAGAAGAAATAAATTGAAAGTAGTTTTTCTCGACATCCCAAAGGTCGGCGTGGCCGGACAGATGAGAAATTTATTCTCATTTTTTACGATCAGAAAGCGAGCCAGGATAAATTAGAATTTTATATTCAAGACCTTTTAACGGAATGATAGTATATTTTTCATGTAGAATTTATTTTAGTATTTCTTAATGTGACGGGACAGACCGTACACAATGTTTCAAAAGATAATGCGTACCTGTGCTTAAGCAGTATCCATAAGTGATGGCACAGGTTTTTAGGAGGGACGAGTCAAAGTAATTTTGACAGACTGAGGTGTCAAATAATATGCTGAGATACTTTGTGACATAGCGGAGTATGGGGTGTTAAAATTTTGCGAAAAACACCACTTTACTCATTTTTTAGAGTTTCCGTTTTGTGTGCATCCATCTTTCGCTGTATATCGATTGTCTCTGTTTAGATAACTTCCTACCAATCACAATAAAAGCTCAAACGCGCACAGCGATCCATGGAAAGATCAATGTTTGGTATGAACCTAAGAGACAGAATAAGAAATTAGGGACAGAACCAGAGTAGCAGACATCATGGATCGCGTAGCAGAACTGAAATGGCAATGGGCGGGACATGATGCAAGACAAGATCCTACAAGATGGACCTCTGAACTTATAAGATGGAGACCTTGGGAAAATAAGAGAGGCGCCGGAAGACCTCAAATAAGATGGTCTGACGACATAGCCGCCGTGAGGTGTAAAAATTGTCTGCAAGCAGCAACCGGCAGAAAGAAATGGAAGAGGTCTATATTCACCACTGGAGGACAGAAGGCTGAAGAAGAAGAAACAAGTCATATGTGCTCTCCAGATAAAGTGCAGTAGTACATACATATGGGTACACGCAGATGATGCCTCCTTAATCACATTTTCCTCTCTCTTTTTCATCCATTCTCCTATCCTTCCCTACTACCTCCCGTTGGTTATATTGTAGTTTTTGGTTCTTTAAATTCTTATCTTCTTTTACCTTTTTTCAACAAATATTATTTACATACTTACTAATTACATCACAACACATAAATGGAATAGTACCTATTTTTATTAATGATTTTTTGTTATTTTATATTAATGATGTATTCATTCTGTTTGTTGTTTAAATAAATTTATAAAAATACAATACCCAATGAACCATTTGGACAGTACAGATTTTGGTTAGATTCGGATCAGCTGTACTACATCATTCAATATTAGTTTCATGAGTATAGTTTGTGTTGTTGTATGGGGATCACTGAAGTACACCCTCAGAACAAAGTTGAATTGAACCAAATGAGGCATGAATAATGTTTTGAATGAAAATAATACCTAATTATACCGATACATCCAGGTTGTATTAAATGCAAGCTATACAAGGTGGTAAATTACCCCTAGAAATCTATAGATACATTATTTTTCTATACAGTATATCCTTTGGTTGAACATTTTGTACTGAATAAATAATTTTGCAACATAACTATTCGTTAATGTTAATTAGGGTGAGCTAATTATTCTATCCAAGTTATTCCACTATGTAGAGGGTCTCAGTCGTCTGATGGTCTGTTATCAAGTGGCTCCATGGCCGTAGGCAGGGGGGGTTGGGGGTTCAAACCCCCCAGTCCTAGGGTAATCTGGATTGTTCATGTTGACCCGATAGTCAACGACGGTTGTGTTTTGAGTAGGACAAATTGTAGGACGTGTATGACAAATTGCTTTAACGTGACGTAAGCAAGGAGTGTTGCGTTCTGTTCTCTATGCCTACTCCGCAAGGAAACAGCGTGAGGCTATTTGAATTATAATATATTTTATGATGGATTTCACTAACTACTTAGGTGAGGAGTTGCGGAGATAGGAGCCACTTGTCATTATTTTTCTTAAAAAATTGTGCTAGGTGGCTCCTATCTCCGCTATTCCTCACCTAAAAAGTTGGTGAAATCCAGCGTTAGATAGTTTTGATGAAATTTAATATTATGTAATTATAAATATTCTAAAGCTTTTTTTTCTCTAAGTATTCGATCTACAAAAAACGGGATGAATACGTCCTCTTTTTTCCAGGATTTCGCTAGTCATTAAGAATTAATAAAAGTTACGAAAAATCTTTACGAAAAAAAGGAAATATTTTCGTTTTTCTATGAATAATTTCCTCAAAGGTCGAAATCCCCAAACTCTGGGGGTGTTCCGTTTAGTATTATCATTTTAATATGAAAAAAAATTCAATATAACATTTTTGTTGAAGATAAAAAAATCTTATTATAGAAGATTTTTTTTCATTTTTTATGTATTCTGCGATAATTGGAAAATAATATTCTTTCATACTCTATTTTTGTATCAGTAAAATAATTCTTTGTTCTTGTATTATAAAAAAAATAAACATTACTTACTGTTTAAATTTGAACAAAAGCTGATTATTCGTTCGTTGAAAAATCGTTTTTTAGAATAATGCTGCTTAGAAACAGCATGTCGACTTGAACGATTACAAAAAAAGCGTTTAACGTTAAGAATCCATTTGATTTTGGTGATTATGTTTTTAACGACATCTCTGCAACGTTTTAAATAACATATACGTTTTTTTTCATGACAGTCTATTATTTTTAAGAAAAATTTGGTAACTAGGTAGGCTTTTATTTATTTATTTATCTATTTATTTATTCAGCGGTACACATACAGACATTACTTATGAATTAATTACAATAGGACATTAGTTTATTACATGTAGAGTTCAAGCAACGCCCAGTTATAAGTGCACACAATTAGTTAATCGGTTGGTAGTAACAACAAATAACAAAAAACACAATTATGACAACAAAAATATTAGAGAAAACTATAAAAGTCTGCTAAATTAAATTAAAAACACTTTTCATGTGATGGGTGCGTGAGAGCATGACGGGAAAAGGGACTCGAAAGGGGAGAACTTTGATAAACTAAAAATCTCGCCAAGTCTGTGAAAAAGCAGTTATACCATTATCGCTGAAAAAAGCGTAGCGTTTTAAACGATTAATTAAATAAGCAATTTTTGCCACTTCAACAATAAGCAAAAATTTTAATGTATCTTAAAGTGCATTATTAAAGATAAACCCACCTCCACCCCTGGATGTTTCAGGAGCTTTGGCTCCTATATCATCCAGTCTTTTAAGCAAAACATTTTTTTCAAAGGAGGGCGCAAGGTTCGCCGGAAGGGCTCCCCTCAACAAATCTTAAAGTGCAGTACAAACCTATGTATAACCAGTGCCGAAATTCAAACCGGGCATCCTAATTTTCTTGGAAGTTCCGTGCTCAAACCAACTGGGCCACCAGCGTACGTACTCCTAAATATTTTTCAGCCAAGTGTTCCATATTTGGACGTTATTTAAAAATAGTTCGACATTTGTATACTAGAGGGCAGTAGTCGAAAGAAAAAAGGGATACCTACACTTAAAAAAAGAATAAATTTGAATTTCACTTGTCGAATATAAATGTTATCAAGATTTCCCTTTTTCCCATGGGCAACAAGTTTGAGAAGCCAAGTGAGAAATATTCCTTTTAGTGTTGCAAGATGAAAAAAAAAGGTTATTCGAGTTTTTCTTTTGTTATTATTTTATTTGACGACAAAGTTTTCTCTACATAAATAATATTATTAAATTTGTACAGCTTTTTTGTTGTATGTTTTATTCAAATCGACAAATAACGTTTTTTTACACGTGTTTTTTTTCGAATTGTTATTTATTTTTTATTTCGTATTCATGGCCCATACAATACATAACCTATTGACACATCAACCAGTTTCAACTGTGATTGTTTCGTCCGGAATAATTTTGCATAAAAATTATGAACACCTCTAAAATATATATATACGTTTATTAAACGTACTGGGTATGTATAATTTACGACCCCATTTACTACGTTCAATTCTGTAACATTTAGAATTAAAATTTGTGTGTTTTAAATTTATTTCGCTATGAAATAATTGAAATGCATTTTTGGAAATTCTGAAAAAAAAACCGAAAGATCCCTGAAATTTACGGAAAATACACATTATCCGTTCAGTTCTTCAGGTGTATAAGAATAATTTAGCCAAAATATTGGTAAGTACTCGTATTTATAAGGTTGACAAGCTGACTGTCGTAGATTTATCAATTTGTTTCCAGGTTTTTTTATAAGGTATAATAATAAACGCTTAAAAATCCAGGATTATGTGCAAAGAAATTCGGTCAAAATGAAATATTTGCAAATTATATTAGATTTGTTGCTTCAAACCCTAGAATACCAAAAGAGACCCAACAATTATGATCTGATCAAACTGTTTTTATCATACTCCTAATTGCCTAAGAACGGCTTCTTTTGATACACAATTTCCATAGCTCATTATCATAGCTGGAAGCTCGAACTATAATTGGAATTCAAAAGGGTCAGAACCCAAGCATTATATTACAATTTCCTTATAATTACCATAATGTATCAAGTTTTCACAAAAAATAGGTCTCCCAGTAAACAAGCTTCTCATTTTATCTTGAGGGTTTTGAAAGAATTCAAAAGTTTTCGTTTTTCGAAATTTGATCTCTGAGATCGAAAACTCGAGAAACAATCATTCAATAAAGCAACCGAGTCCTTGGCATTTCTCGATTAATCTTTTTGGTTCACAAATCACCAAGTAACCATTCTTGTCAATTTATTAAGAAATGGAATAGTTACCAGACAATGATGCGAGAATACGTTAGAAAAACTTGAAAAATTCCAGCATTTAGATAAGAGATCTTATATTTAGAATGTTGCAAGGTGCCGTCGATCTTACCTTTAAAACTGGTCATTTTTTTTAATATAACTATTTTTAAAAGGTTTACATTTTATTCATCTACGGAACATTGAAAAATCTCTTCACCAACTTTTATTTCAATACGTTCTCGAAAACTCGACATTTTTTCGTAAAAATTTATCGATTCGTCGGTAAGTAGTTTCGTAACAAAAGTTTGTGTAAACATCCCTATAATTAGGGGTTGTATTGTGTGTTCAATCATCCCATATCCATGTTGTGCACCCTCCCCTGCCTCCCTCCATCTCGAGAAATTGACTGAACATGATTGATATGTTTCTTAATATTAATATTGCCCCCAGAAATTCTAATAATATGGTAAAACTGATAATATTATTATATTCTGAGATGGAACGTTATGGAGTAAACAAAATCTAATCATTTATTGCATAACCTTCGTTTACTTTCTCTCATATTTCACATAAATGTGTCATTTAAGGCACAATGCTATCTTCCAGACGCCGCCGCTGGCATATTTTTTTTCAAGGAAAGCGAGAACGCGCGCGCATAAATTAGAAGCCGCCTCTGATTTAATATCAAAATTTTGCATAATATTTGGGAATATTTTGGAATAATTTTGTACCTATAGGTAAACACTCTCTTTCATATTAATTTCATCTGTTGATGTTAGCGTCTGTGTCGACATATTCCTCTTCAAATTTCAATAACTTCCCCATGCCCCAGCACCTTGAAATATTGCACAGAGATTTGCTTTAGGTGACAGTTTAAAATTCTAGTACTGTTTTATCATAAATAGGTTTCAATTGGTAAATTTTAATTCATTTAATTACGTTTCCTAAAGTACATAGTTGGCGCAGTTGGTTGAGGCGGCAGTCTCTCAAACGGGAGGTGCCAGGTTCGAACCCCGGCGCTGGCGATGTATTCCACACTTTGCGATACAGGCTTTTAGCTTAGTGCAAGGTGTGCAGGAAAGAATTTGGGTTTGTGTATGCAAGCCCGGATCCTTTTATATAAAAAAAATAAAAACATAGGCAAACTTTAAAACCTCGAATTCCGCGCTCCGATTGGTTAATACCCTGCTAGTTTGTTACGCCTGTTGTTTTGATAAATTGTTTTTAAAAGGGTCCAACGTGATTGGTAAAAAATAATGAAGATCGTTTCTTGTAGTGGAATTTTATTTATTTATTTATTCTTTAAGTGAACAAGAAATACATATTATAAACATAAAAAATAGACATATGTAGTACAGATTATAAATCGTTATTTACTAGGGCGAACTTATCGCAGAACTGCGATTTCTTCCAGTCAACCCCAATTTTGTTTTATTACATTAGATATTTTTTTCATTACTTCCTAGTACCCACCTGGCTCAAACTCGGTGCGAATCACGTTGGGGGCCTCTAGTTTCTTAAAGGCTATGCGGACCGTATTTTAAAATATAATCAATCACAATATATCGCATATAAAATTGGAAAGATAATACAATAAATCATGTGAAGTAATAACTCAGTTTTCAGCCCCTGAAAATGAAGATAACAGATGATCGAAAGCCGAGTTTATCAACTGAAAATAATTTATGGCTCTAAAGTATATCGTAATAGAATAATTTAGAATAGGTAACAGTTAAAGCTCGCGAGCCAACTATGACGACATGGTCCTATCCCGCGGCAGGGGTTGGTTGGAAGAGATTACCGATGGCAATAAACCCGCCATTTGGAAATTATTATTTTTGAATAAGGTTTTATTTATTTATTTTATTTATTTAACGTTCAATATCGTTTGAACAGTCGCATGATAAAATGGTAAAATAGCGTTTTTTCCATTTTTGGGGTCAATTTTGCGTCTATCAAAAAAATTTGACGGTAATTTCCTAGATTTCAATGCATATTATCAGTAAAAAATATTACTCCGCGACTTTTGAAAAACGAGTTTCCGTCTTTCGGAAAAAAGGTGAGGTGTTTTTAACATTTTTATTTTGAGATCTATACAAGATATAAAAAAACCTTTTACGACCATTCCCTAGATAAAAGTTCAATGTATCTACTCTATTTTGTTCCAAAGCATATTTAGTAACGGTTGTCGACATCTAAGGTCTCCCGTTTTTAGAAAATTTTGTCAATATGCGTACATTTAATTATCTGAAATCAGTTATAATCAATATTAATATATTTGGTTGTTTTTGTTTGTTTTCTTTACAATGGTATTGTTTTATTCCCCCATCTATCTGTCTGTTTGTTTATCTGTTTGTTTGTTTGTTTGTTTGTTTGTTTACGATACAAAAAAATGCTTTTCCGTCATTATATCTTATTGTTTATTTAGATGATATCATTACAAATTATGTAACCCGGAATAAACCGGATAAAGATTATTGTTTTTTTTTCGGTTTCTGATTAATGTATTTGTACCTAATAGCCTGATAAAATACATAATATGCAATATCAGTGACACCTTCACATTTTTCTCTTCCTCTAGCCATGATGTGGGATTAATAGATAAAACGCTACAGGCGAGGTTGCCGTCATCGTCGCTAAGGAAATGTATAGAACAACAGTTCCTTAACAACGAGTATGACAGACCACGTATTATATTCTGTTAGGAGATCTGACAGGAGTGGTGGTCCTTTTCGATCATTATGCTATGTTGCCAACTGTTACAGCATAGCTAGAGTACCTACTCTAGGCGGTGGCAATATTATATGAAGATTTCTAAATTCTGATATTTCAGGCACTTAGCTTGTATTATATATAGAGCAGTATATCTGAGCCTAATCCTTTGATATCCATGATATCTGGATAGGTGAATGTTTCCCAGTATTAGGCTGATGAGTTTATATATCAATCATGAATAATAATATATAGACTCTTCTGGCTGATAATACTGAAAATTGTGTTGGCAAGTTGACTTTTATTTGAAGATGATCTTAAATAATTTTGTACCTACTGGATTAGGGCCAATTCTGTAGCTTACAAACTAAAGTAAGATGTTCTTTTTTTGAATTCTTATTTCATATGCATAGTATTTTTTTTTCTTCTATATTGGCCTCCACCCGTTAGCGAGGGATTTAGCCAGTAAAATAAATTTAGAACTCTTCCTTCTAGGTTGTTCGGGTGTTGGCTGCGTCTCCGTTGATTTTCTCGAGCTTTCGACAGCGATACTCATCTCTTGATCAGGATGAAGATGGCAGCAGTATCGCTATCGAAAGCTCGAGAAAATCAACGTACCTACACGCAGCCAACACCCGAACAACCTAGAAGGAAGAGTATATATACCATGCTGCGAAAACCTACAACATCATTTAAATTTAGAACGAACTTCTTTTAGTTCAAAAAGTTATAGAATAGGAACTAATTGTATAATAATTTTTGATTTATTTGTAAATAGCGCCATCTATCAAATTAACGAAACGTCACAACTTTATAATTTAACGGTCGAATGCTAATTCGATTCTGTAATTAAACTGATATTATACCTAATGAATATTATATCTATCTACCAGAAGAATATCAAATGTGGGGCCGCGATATTATATTATCGTGATATGAGTAGGGACACTGAAATGGCAGAGGGCGGGTCATGTGGCGAGGCAGAAGGACGGCAGATGGACCCCCAGAGTACTGAGCTGGAGACACTACGAAAGTAAACGAAGTGTAGGGAGACCATACAAGGGAGATGGGCCGATGATATCATCGAGTCGGTGGGACATGGATGGAGACAAAGCGCCCAAAACAGAGAATGGTGGAAGACAAAGGAAGAGGCCTATATCCAGCAGTAGAAGGAAAGGGGCTGATAAGAATAAGAAGAAGATATTATAAACTAGATGCTATAGATACGGTTTTATTTTTTACAAGATTTTATTTAACTTCACTCCGGTGATTTTTGCGCCAAATCTTCTAATCTATTTTTCAACCACTTCCCGACCACTTAGAGACCTGAAACTTAGCAAACATACGTAAACTCGGTGACAATACAATTCTGTATCACTTTAGATCAGACTTCTCCAGAGACAAAACATATGTAAGGCGTTTGAGGGGTCCCAAGAGTCGTGTGGTATCGTATGAAAGGGCGTTAGAAAATAAATACAAATCGTATGTTAGATTTTGTTCAACTCCAGCTCCTAGAGACACCGAGCGATCGAGAGGATCCAAACACCGCATACCGCCGTGTTTGGTATTTCACGGAAGTGCAGTGAAGCAGAACTCATGTCTTTTTACAAATTTTGAATCCGTTACGATTAGATACTTATTAACTACATGTCGAGGTTGGATAACATGTTGATTTTATTTTTTCTGATCTTGAGGATTTTTACGTAAAATTCAATCAGACAAAAACACGACGCCAGAAATACTTGTGAATTCACTAGGTACAGCATTAGTTTTTCTCATCTTCATTATTGGGGCAAATAAAATATTCAGTTCTACAAAAAACGTTTTTTTCTTGGGTGGTAAAACAATTGCATGAATGTGACGGAAGCTAGGAGTGTGTGTAAGGATAGGGCTGTCTGGCGCTCTGTCCTCTCTCAAGGGACGTGTCGTGAGGGTATAGATAGATAGGTAAAACAATTATGAAAAAGTTGGAGAAACTTTGATATAAGCTTTTAATAATTAACGGTAAGTATCTAACGGCGCTCTAATATCCCATGATTTAACGGATTTCATGGTTAATTTTGATTCCCGTTAATCGAATTTCTCCACTAATCATAATTAAAAACGCTTTGATTTTATTTGCAGACGGAAATTCGTCTAAATTAATTGTGAATGTCAAACGAATTTGTCAGTAAAGGCAGGTCCAGACGCTATGTTTTGTACAACCTTTTGTCTGCGCAGTCTTAAGGGCATGGCACCAGGAATGACGTCACAGTCTTTTCCCACGGCATTAATGTTTAAAATTGCGTGACAATCGCATGATAAAATGGTAAAAATAGCGTTTTTTTCCATTTTTTGGGGTTAATTTTGCGTCTATCAAAAAACTTTTACGGTTATTCCCTAGGTTTTAATGCATATTATCAGTACAAGAAAAAATATTTACTCCGCGACTTTCGGGAAACGAGTTTCCGTCTTTCGGAAAAAAGGTCAGAGGTGTTTTTAAATATTTTTTTTTGCGAAATCTATACAAGATATAAAAAATCTATTACAGTTATTCCCTAGATAAAGGTTCAATGCATCTATCCTATTTTGTTCCAAAGCATATTCAGTAACGGTTGTCGAGATAGAAGGTCTCCCGTTTTTAGAAATTTTTGAAATGTCGGTATGCATATTTCGCTCAGTTTTGTGGATACCGTCATGGAGAAGGTACTGCTGTGGTCGATTTTGGCCTGACGAATTGAAACTGAGGAACAAAACGTATCGGGAAACGGTGCTACGTTCACATGCACCGACTTGTCTGAACAGGTCACAGATATCTATGCTCTTTTGCTCAGTTATCACTGCAACTGTACAGTGTACATGTACAATCTTAGCCTGGGATTCAAAACTGCGCAGCTTTCTATAGTCCGAGAGCCCGCTGCTTAATTTATGACGTATCTGTTTTTTGATCGAAATGTGGTATAAATGATAGCTTTTCAATAGGGTATTACATCGCACTAGGGTTGCCTATCAAAATCTTGCCGCAACCCCCCCTGCCTCCCCCGAAAAGGTCCCTCTTCGCGGTTTATCGCATTTTGGTTTATCGCGGTTTATCGAATATGGTAACAGATAGGAGAAAGTAGTCAATGACAAAAATAATCCTTGCTAAATTCTCTACAAAAAATGTTAAGTCATTTTATTCAAGCTCTTGGACTACTAGTGTCTACTCGCAACATTTTATCTGCAACGTTTCGAACTGTGCTGACAAAAGGTTGTACAAAACATAGCGTCTGGACCTGCCTTAAGGGATCTGTTTTCAAAATATAAAACAAAAACAGGAAGTAGGGGGAAAAGGATGGGAAAAGGAAAGGGAAGGTCAGATGCTGAATTTGACGACAAAACGGTGGTTCTTTACAGAACGAATGCTTTCCGTGGGTTGGATGTGAATCTTGTTGTCGTCAGTTTCAGCTGGTGTCCTCTCAGGTGCACATGGTAAACATAGCCGGTAAAATCTCACAGGATTAATGGTTATGCAACACTTTGTATAATTCAATAAGATCTCCCTGATCCGTCTCTCTTTCAGTGTAGTTAGTTTAAGATCTTTCAAACGGTCCTCATATTGCAGGTTTCTCAGTTGTCTAATGCCCAATCCCACAAATTTAACCTAGGAAGGAGAGCCCTAAGAAATTTCCATACAAAAACAGAGATAATATTGTATTTGTTGAATAAAGAACATCAGATTCCAGCATCACCAGAGCCTAATTCCATATGAAATGCGACATGCAACTCACCTACGTTAGGTGCCCAAATATTTCCGCCTAGACTAGGTGAGCTGCATGTTGCATTTTATATGGAATTAGGCTCTGGTGATGCTGGAATCTGATGTTCTTTATTCAATAAATAGAATGTTATCTCTGTTTTTGTATGGAAATTTCTTAGGGCTCTCCTTCCTTGGTTAAAAGTTGGTGGGATTGGGCATTAGTGATTTGGTGGCTCGTCTCTGCACTCTTTCCAACAAATCAATTTCAATTATGTAGATACGATATAGCTTTGCAGGTTGGAGCTGGGAGCATATTATAAGATGGTTGTATTGTATAGGACAGAATAACATCACCATACTATACGTTACAGTGTTGTGGAAGGGTTTGGCTAATCCGGTTGATGGATAGAAATGGTTTTGAATCCTGTGGCTTTTCAAATATTTATCAAAGGTGCTTCTAGCTGTGAAATAACAATCTTTAATAATAGATGCGACTATAGTTTAGTGATGTCAAGCACAGTAAGAAAAGTAGCCCAAATATTCGATGTTTTTCAAAAGACTAGATATAATTTTAACTGTTATATAATTTTCAGTCTTTTTACTGCACGTAGTTTGTTGTTGTTTAAGTTATCGACGTCGATTCTGGCGCCATTTTCGGTGTCGAACAGTGATAGATGGAAGTATTGACTATAATAGCTTGAATAAAAAGTATTCCGAAAGTACCCCTGAAATTTACGGGAATTATCCATAATTCTTTCAGTTTTTCAGATATTATAAAAGTACAACTATGTCAAAATATTGGTACCTAATTACTATAAGGTTAACATGTTGACTGTCGTTAATTTATCAATTTGTTTTCACATTATTTTTTTCCAAGGTATAATTCACATTATCGCTTACGTTATTCTTATTTCGCGCTAACACTCTCATACAAAATTTGAAAAAGTTGAAGCGATAATACGTAGAACGTTTTTCTTCAATGCATATCGTCCCTTAAACGCATGTAATTTTTTTAAAGATGACGTAATGATTTAGAATGGATATCATTGTTGTCTCGATGCATTTTTATCGATGTTTCTTTTTATAAAGACATCGCAATCCCTGTTGCTTGGTTGTTTGGTGAAAGATGGGCTAATTGTGTGGTTTTAAGGGGAAAGGTCTTGTAATGGGGGACGGAATCCTTGTACGATAATGATCAGCCTTATGGTGATGGGGTTCTCCAGATAATGTGGAGATTGTTGTGTAGCATCGGATAATACATGCAAACAAACAAATCCATTATTAAATGTTAATTAAAATTCAGACGTCATTCATTTGCAAACGGGAATTTTTTTCTCCTTTTTTATGTGTCCTGTCGGGTCCCCCCGACTTTGACTTCTACTTGGTAGAAGTGCGAAACAGCTCCTCCAAAGTCCCGATTCCGATCCACTGCTGAATGTTTCGAAGCCAGGAAAGCTGCTTCCTTCCGACCCCTTAAGTGAACTGTGGTGTTTTTTTTTTTTTTTGTATGACAAAATCTTGTAAGTAATCGATTTTCAACCACTTTCTAACTACTAAGAGACCTGAAACTTTGCAAACTTACGTAAACTCGGAGACAATACAATTCTGTTTGAAAATGGATCAGCTTTCTCCAGAGATAAAAAATATGTAAAGGGTTTCAGGAGTTTCCAAGGGTCGTACGGGGTCATGTGTGGTATCGTATGAAAAGGAGTTGGAAAAGAAATCCAGATCGTAAGTCAGTTTTGTCCACCTAAAGCTTTGGAAGACACCGAGCGATCGAGAGGATCCAGTCACCGCATACCGTCGTGTTTGGTATCTCACAAAAGTGCTTCACGAGTAGAACTCATATCTTCCTACAAATTTTGATTCTGTCAATAATTCTTGGTGGGAGGCGCCATTGGAATGAAGAAATCAAATCATCTCGGAAGGGCGTGTTTAGTAACGTTTTGAAGACCACGAAAAACAGTTCTAAGTTGTGAAGTTATAAAATCTAGCTATAAAAAAACATACGATTACTTTAAGATATAACTAATGAAAATCTGGCAGATCCTATTTTTGGCGTTCCGGGTTTGAGTCAAAATGTCGCACCTTGTGTTGGGCAAAAAACTGCTTTTCTAAAGGAATTTAGTCGGTCAGATTTTCCAACGCTTTTAGTTAATAGGTACTTACACATTTTTTAGTATGTAAGACGATAAAAACCCTCATACATTACCGAACCTTCTGTAGATAATATTCATATTGATTCTTACACAAAGGCCTGGGGCTATTTCTTTCGATTGACTTGTTTTGAATTGTCTCTCTTCTTTTTTTGCCCTTTTTCTAGTTTTACGCTGTAAATATCTGTCCAAAATATGTTTTGAAAGTCAATAGTATCATTTGGAATTATTTTGGAGGGATCACATAACGAAAGAAGAAGTTCTCAAGAAAATCAAAGGAGGAAGACACCTGCTCAGTGCAATAGCAGAAAGACATGCCAGATGGATCGGCCACATAGTGCGTCAAGAGGGTCTCCTATTTGAATTAATTGAAGAAATGAACGAGGGGACGAACTACAGAGGACGACCAAGAAAAGAATACCTGGACGACCTGTGTCAGGATACTGGCTTCGACTCATATAAAGAGTTAAAAAGAACCGCACAGGACGGGGATGAGTGGAGAAGGAGACATGGGGATTTTCTGCAAACCAATCGTAACGATTGATACTGGAGGAGAAGAAGCATCGCCCGGACCCAGTGGCTGGCCTTTCATTAATACTCAAAATCCAGGCTTGCCCAATGAAATAGCAACGTCCCAACAAGGGGGTGTGGGATCCTTATGATTTTTTTTAATACAAGAATCTGAGCTTGTGTACACAGACACAAATATTATGGACAGAAAGCTAAAAGTTTAAATAACCAACGCCCAGTTTTCGGAAAAATTTATACACTTTTAGGATTTCTATCATTTTCTTGTATTTTTTCCTCCCACACTCGCTGTTGGGCAATCCTATTCAAGATTTGTCTTGACTCTCCGGCATTACTCAACACCTCGCTGTTTGTGATGTGGTCTCTCCAGAGAATCTTGAGGAAAGCACCATTTCTCAAAGACTGAAAGATAATCGCATTGTTTGTTGCTTATTGTCCATGTTTCGCATCCATACAATAGAATGCCCCAAACCAGCATTTTTATAAGATTTTTGCTGATCCTAATATGTACATATGTTTGGAGACTCAAAAATTTTAGATTTTTTGTTGAAAGCGATTTTGGCTTGCATCCTACTTAGTATTATAAAAAGTAAGTAAGATTAAAATATAAAAGTAAATACAACTTTTTTGTTACACATTTTCCCCTATTTGTAGGTACAGGAAATCTCAGGAAAAAAATCAAAGAGAATGTTGTATAGAAAGGTACTCTTATAACAAAATGGTACTTACTCGTCTGCACTGGAAAATTTCTTTACAAATTCGTTTTTTAAATAAGTGAGTAGGTGCTTGTATTTTTGAATAAAGAACAAGTTTTTTAAACTAGTATTTCCTCTTCGTTGAACTTATTCGAAAATAAAAAAATATTTCATCAATGGATTAGTATTATTATTGCTCGAGTTTGAAAATACTTGTAAACACGTGAATACCTTAAGGGGTCATAGTAATTTATTCGAGAAAAGTAAGATTACTCAGTTAATACTAAAGATATCATCCTAAGACTTAAAACATGGATAAATGGCAATATGTTTTAGTGACTCTAACAGTTTAAATTTGTTTTTTGAGAATTTTCTCCATAAAAAAAAAATCCAAAATTACCTCTGTAATTTATTGAAACTTTAGATTATTCCCATAGTTTGTTAGATATAATGCTGTAATTTGGTTGATAAATTGTTTACTGAAAGAAGCAGTGGATATTTTTCAATATTCCGTCCGTTTTTTGGTACAAAAAGCCAAAATCTATTTTGTCGCTTGTGTTATTCTTATTTTGCGCTCACATTCTCATACAAAATTTGAAAAACATAAATTGATAATGGAACGATTTTTGCTCAGTGCTTACCACCCTTAAGTTTTTTATTATTTATTTTTTAGTAGAAAATATTTTCCGCTCTCTTTTCTTGATAAGCGAAGTGCTTCTAATTTATAATTAAAATCTCTACTTTTTATGTATGAAGTTTACCTTTTTTAATGTGATTTCTTGATGTAATTTAAAAAATGTACTCGACCCTATCCAAGTTGAGATGGCATGAGCCACCCTTGAACTTGATATAAACACGATCTAGCATTAATTATTGTCTTAACTAATCTGTACGGTAGAATGAACATCTAGGGGACTTATGACCGCTCGTTGGTTGGATTAAGTGATCACTTTACACTCGAGAAACTTTCGCCATCCAACCCATCGCCTGCTGTAACTTAGATTCGGTTGCTGTTGGAAAAAAGGTCGCTGCTATGCGGGGTGGAGGTCTGTGTTCGATTCCCAGCCCAGGTGAACTGAAATGGTTCAACTTTAGACACTTGTAGGATGATACAATACTACGAAATGTAGAAAATCCAGCGACCTACAAGAATATTTATAAAAAAATATAATTGAACTAAAAAACAGGAGTTGGCCCAGTTGGTTGGAGCGTGGACTTTTAATCGGGAGATGCCGGGTTCGAATGTCAGTGCTGACGATGTACACTACACTTCGTGACACGAGCTTTTAGATTATCTGTGATGTGTGTTATGTTCTGAATTATTGTATGTGGTTGTACAATAAAAGAATAAATAAATAAAATATATGAAAAAATGGTTTGATTACATCCAATGGTTTCATTATTTTGTCGACCAGTGGCGGCGTAAGATTATGTGTAGTCGGCCTCGCCGGGGAAACCCAAAACACCTACAGAATTGATTTTGTGGTTTACAAATTGAATTTGGAATTCAATCATCTCCAATGTGGCAGCCCCCATAACCCTTCATCCCTTGCAGAGTTTATTCAATAACTTTTTGATATTCGCTCACAGGTTCAATCAATCATCTGCCACTATATTTTTTTATATTGCGGTATCTTCTGGAGACATTTGGAATAGATCATAAATTTCATTATTTTATAATTATTATTATAAAAATTTCATGTCTCCAAACCAAAGAGCAATTTTTTTTAACATCACATTTTTCTACATGTTGTAGTTGAAATAACAAGTAGTTATCTCAACGGATATAAATTGAAGGATGGTTTTTCCATCAGGTTTATGACTGGTCGTCGACTGGTTTAATGCGATCACTTTACACTTGCAGCGGCAGATGGATGGACTGGAATTGGTGAATATTACTTAAAAGTGTGAAATGCTGTGACCGGATCTTCTCAAGCATCACTCAGTATTCCCGATGGCTTGACTGGATAAAATCTATCGTCCTGCCTGCTTATTTTCCAGCGCCCTTTCATACGATACCACACATGACCCCGCACGACCCTTGGATCTCTCTCAAACGCTTTACATCTTTTTGATGCTAGTGAGACGTGGACGTGGATGAAGAAGGATAAATCAGGGTTGAATGCAGTAGAAATGAGGTCATTAAGAAGAATGTGCGGGAAAACGCTGAGAGATAAGATAAGGAATGAGGTTATTAGGGAAATGATTGACTGCAAGACTGGTGTTGTGACAAGAATGAAAGTAAACAAACTAAGGTGGTTTGGGCATGTTGAGAGAATGAATGATGACAGGATGACAAAAAAGATATATCTGAATGAGCGAAGAGGGGTGAGAAAGCGCGGCCGCCTGAAACTGACCTGGTCCGATCATGTCGACCAGATCCTCAAGGATGGACGCGTTTTGAGTAAAAGAAATCGGAGAGCGTGTATGACTAATTGCATGAATGTGACGGAAGCTAGGAGTGTGTGTAAGGATAGGGCTGTCTGGCGCTCTGTCCTCTCTGCCTATCCTGCAAGGGACGTGGCGTGAGGGTATAGATAGATAGATATAGAGTCTCTGGATAAGGCTGATCCATTGTGGTGCAGGATCGTAATGTCACCTAGTTTACACAATTGCTGAAAGTTTCAGAGCTCCAGCTAGTCTGAAAATGAGTTCTAATTTGATTGTAAGATCTGAATACAACAACGCCAAGTGAATTTAAATAAAAACATGTAAAAGTGGAAACCTCAATGCTAAAATTTATGAGATTTTTTATGCTACATTCCTCATACTGTCGTTCTAGCAAAAACCGTTTAGGTATGTTAAATTTTATATCGAAATTATTATTTCAAACTTAGATCCATCCATTTCAATCATAAAAAGTCTATACTCAAGACTTCTGTGCAATGCAGATAAATTCCTGTTCAATACCTAAAATAATTTAGGTATATCTCAAATCATTACTGAACAATGTTTTGATTTATTTATGTTTTTCTTTTCAGATCGTGGCGGGGGAGGGGGTTGTGGTGGAAGCGTAAGCAGTGAAAAGAGAATGGTGGACATCACGAGAGATAAGCCCATCAAAGTTGCTGTGAGGGTCGTGGTCCCAGTGAGGGATCATCCCAAGGTAAGCCCCAGTCATTATTAATTCAGATAATCCACCACATACTTTATTTTAAGAGTTTTAAACCATGCGATCGCTCCAGTTTCGTCCATTCAACAAAATCTATTAACTAAGCAATCTAAGCATAGACCAAAATTAATTTAAGAGGCATATATTTAAAAAAACGGGAAACCTTCGATCTCGACAACCTTACTAAATATGCTTCGGCAAAAATACAGTAGATATATTGAACCTTTATCTAGTGAATGACTGTAAAATATTTTATATACCTTGTATAGATTCCTTAAAGAAAGGAACGAATGTACTCCAAAGACGGATATTGGTGAACTGCCGAATGTGGACCGAATAAAAAAAAACAATAAATAAATAAATCTTTATTGGCCAAAACAAAATATGCATACCTAATTACAAAAACAAGACAATCGTAGTGTGCCAAGAGGCGGACTTATTGCAAACGCAATATCTTACAGTCAACCCGTTAATGCTACCAAAGTTAAATCGAAAACATGTTGACGGATGAGTATCAAATTTTTTACCAGATTTACTGTTTCTTAGTCGATACGTCATCGATTCTACGTCAATATTACTTAGTTTTAAATTATTTTTTTACTGTAAACTTGCAAAAAATTCAGCGTTACAATATTTTAGAACGTCGTTCCAGAGGTCGTATCCGTAAGCAGCATAAATCTGAGCGCCGCATTCCAGATTTTCAGTTGGATCGTCGGCCAGCAAACCTGAAAAACAATGAATAATTTCATAGTATAAATTTCTAAAATTTCTAAAAACGGAAGACAGTAGATCTCGACAACCGTTACTAAATTTAATATGCTTTGGAAAAAATAGAGTAGATACACTGATAATGTAATGAACCTTTATCTAAGCAATGACCGTAAAAGATTTTTTATAAAATAATGTGAAAAACACCCCTGATCTTTTTTCCGAAAGATAGCAAAGTTTCGTTTCCCGAAAGTCGCGGAGTTAATTTTTTAGTGGAAGATTTTTAATTGAAGTAAAATTAACCCCAAAAATTTTTATCATACGATTTTGTAAGTACATTGATTCGGCGGGAAATTACTGTGACGTCATAGTTGGGTCCACAGGTTCTTTGTCGTACTTTCCCTAAGTTTTGAAAATTATTCATGTTCTTTCGATTGTAAATAATATTAAATTAAGTACTTATAACTTACTTGCGCATGGATGACATGGGGTATTTTTGGCATTACAATAACTTTTGGGTATGCCCAACAGCCCCAAGTAACCATAAGGTGACATGTAACTGGTATTGCGTCCGCTTGCGTACTCAATGATGCACATCCCTAAAATTAAAAACATTATATTACTAGGCATATAGATATTTCAAAAAAAAAATTAATTAAAACGGGAGACCTTAGATCTCGACAACCTCACTAAATATGCTTTGGAAAAAAATACGGTAAATATATTGAACCTTTATCTAGGGAATGACAGTAAAAGATTTTTTATATCTTATATAGATTTCTCAAAAAAGAAATGTGAAAAACACTTCTGTATTTTTTTTTGAAAGACAATAACTTTTTTTCCGATTCCAACTTAAGTAGAGCAATTAGTGGAGCAATTATTTCGGCAATATTTTACTGCATTTCTAAACGTCGGCGACACTAATTCCTAAATATCCAATCGATTTGCTAATTTTAGTCAATTATCTTTCTCGTTTGTACTCATAGCGTTGTCTTGCTTTAAATAATATTACCGAAATAATGTTGATCAATACGAGTTGCCGCAATTATTGCCCGTGTAAGAGCACCCTTAGATATAATGCTGTAATTTGGTTGCTAAAATATTTAAGGTAAATTGATTCTTAAGTGCTGTATAAAAATCTTACACATTAGTGGTTTGCCAGGCATTTCAGCTTGATGAATAGCCCTTAGCGTTTGATCTTGTGTCAGAATCAGAGATCTTGCCTCGTGCACAATATAGCACACCAGTATAAGGATTGTGGTAACTTTCATCTCGACCTTAAAACAAATCAGAATAACACGTAATCGTCTATTGTTGAACATAGGCCTCCCCCATTAATCTCCACAGCTCCCTAACCTGAGCAGACCGCATCCAACTGCCTTACGCAACTCGCCTTACATCGTCCGACCACCGTGCTTGAGGCCTACCAACACTTCTTCTGCCTGTTCTAGGTCGCCACTCCAGTACTTTCTGTGTCCACCTAGAGTCTGTGGTTCTGGCCACATGATCAGCTAAACTCAATTTCTGACTGGAAACTCTGTGAACGACATCGACGACCTTGGTCCTCTCTCTGATCCAAACATTAGTTTTCCTGTCTCTCAGTGAAATACGCAGCATTCTCCTTTCCATGGCTCTTTGTGTCACTAATAATTTGTATAAAATTCTTTTCGTAAACACAAAGGTTTCACAGCCATGGGTGAGCACTGGGAGAACACAGGCGTCATATAGCTTCTTTCTCAGATAATTTGGGAACTTCGGAGATTTCAGAATACGAGATTATATAATAGGAGGATTATATTCATTTATTCAAATTGAAATTGAATTTATTTGTTTGATAAATACGTAACTAAATATAAATAAAATAATGTTACTTACTGTTCTTGCGTTATCTAGAAAATAAAAATATGTTGAATATAAAATATATTTTATCAAATAAGTAAATATGGACATAAACATTTTTTTATGTTTTGGTACAATATTAAATTCATTCGGACATATAGACCATTTATTACTAGGCAGAATTACTATCAACCATGCAGCCCCCGATCGCCGCCATTTTGTGTCCAGCTGTCACTTTGTTAGAATGTTTTTATTAGCTTTAGATAGACCGAGACCTACGTGTCTTATTGTGGAAAGGAATGGTAATGGAGATTTGTTACAAGTTTTGTCATCGAGACGGTAGTGACGTCATGTTGTTCTGGTGGTAGCCATGTTTTTAATATAAATATTATGGCCTTCATGAGCTAAATTCATGTAGGTCTCTGGTAGACAATTAGTGAAGTGTGTAATATTGCTTTAAATTAATCAAACTATTTACTCATATCTTTTTGTGGTGCTGTGTATAACTACTAGTAAAATGAATAATATTACATTCAATACCCTCACACGGGTTAGGCGGAGAGAACAAAATGCCAGAATTTCCTCTACCTTTACACTTCTCGCTACCCTCATTTTTTTAATGAATTTCGGTTTATCGAAATAAACCCAAATAAACCTTTGTACACTTCACAGTAAGCTTGAAAAGCTTGTGTCGTGAAGTGGGTAGGTCGTCATATTTATACAATTCATCATCACTCTGCAATTCTGTTTGCTCAAAAATTTCAAACTCTGTATAATACCTTTTAGGTTCATAATTTGTGTGTGATATATACCTACCAATTTATTACATTTTTGTTTGAACTGGTGGAACAAAAATGGCGACTATCTATCCATCGCTAGAACTAGCCTTATTGTTATCTAGATATCTCATGTAGTGGGCATTTATGGCGATGTTCTATCACGATATAATTGTCGTTACTTTTAACTAGTATCATGTATATACTTAACGACATATAGATAACAACCTGAGGATAACAACGTTCTAACTAACAAATATGCTGATGTTCTAAGTTCAATACAGGCGCAAGCCCAGTGAGACTCGTCGATGAAACAACATGTACCTTATATTGTAAATCACATAATACATTGCCATGTTAATATTCTAAGTAACAACTGCCCTTGTGGTGGGGTGGAGTCTTTCACCCACATCACCAGGGAGTGTCCACTCACCAGGTTCAGCGGCACAATGGTAAGATATACACAACCTGTCTCCTGAGGCTCTTCAATACGTGAGCTCCCACGATCTTAAACTCTGACTCTGCCTTCTTAACGCCATACGATATATATACTAACAAATTTTCTGATACTGAATTATTGCCTAAAAAAATGTCTTGTACCGAGAACCCTAACCTATGAGTACAATTAACAATATGGCCCTAAAGTGGTGTAGTGTGTGTAAATAACTACTAGAGACTAATAAGGTTCCATCTGTGTGTAAAAGTACAGAGAGTTTGAAACTGCAATCTCATTTCTCGACATTTTGATATTGTCAGTTAGAACGTTGTTACTCTCGGGTTAACCAATTGTCTTTCAAATCGTGCTTGATATTTATTTATTTATTTTAAATAACACACGGCGCAAGGCCATTAATACATAAATGAAGTTAACAGATATTACAGCAAAGAAAAAAAGTATGGCAAAAAACAAACTAACATTCAACAGCACTCGTTCTTACATCTCACACATACAGAATAATAGAAAAATAAAGATATATACTATATGAAAACATAAGCATAGCAATAGTAATAAAATAAATATATGGGTATACAAAAGCATGATAAAGCTAAACATTATACAGCATTCGTTCATACATCTCATACATACAGAGACACTTTATAGCAAACAAAGATATTAATATGTACCATATGAAAGCCTAAGCATATAGTAGAATAATGAAATAAAAATACATAAAGACAAACATACAAAAGCAAGCATAGCAGTAGTAATAAACAAAAATATATATTATATATTTGTATATAAGTATTGAGCATGGCTTAAACATTCCATATCACCATTCATACAGATATACACAACAACAAGACAGAAGATGCAACACTCATCCTCAATTTTCTTAGTTTTGTTTTGACGCCTCGGACGCTTCAATATTATATGCACATTAATTCTTTGCGTCACGTGACATAACGATTCTGGGGACGCCATTTGTGAATCTAATTATCAGGTTCGATTCTCCCTTGCTCCTCCTCTCAATGAGCTCCTCCTTTAGTTTTTTGTAGTCGTTACGCTGCATCAGGGTCTGGTCCTCGAAGATCTTCAATGTCCCGGGCAGTTGGAGTTTGCCTCTCACAATGTTTCTTGCCTGCTCGTCAGTGCTCAGTATCACCTTAATCGGTCTAGCCCTGTCGGTAGGCTTCCCAAGACGGAAACACTTCAATTTTGATTCTTCCACCGTTGGATCGACCTTTTTCAGCAAGCTGGCAACCCTGGCTGTATCACCCCTCGCGTCGCCTTCCCTGGTAGTTAAGTGAGTCTCTTCAAGATTGCAAATAATTATATTTTTCCTACGTCTGCATCTTTCCTCGATCTCTTGCATAAAGCTGGCAGTATCAGGGATTGACACGGCACCGATACTGGATTTTAGGGTCCCAAGGTCATTTTCGATCTTCAAAATTTTTTCTCCAATTTCCTTATTTTTAATTTCGACTTCATTGATTGCAGACAGCTTAACAGAGATAACATCGGTGATGAAAGTTTCCATGCTTCTAATCCTCGCGTCAAACTCTTCGAACCTTTTCGTGAATGTGCCAAATGAGGTAATCAACTCATCGTGTCTTCGGGCTTGCGTCTTTATAAAGTCATCTATCTTGTTTGATATTTGGCTTATATTATATATTTTTTTATTATTTCCATTCATTAAGTGAGGAACCTATCTACATTCTACCTATATATTTCATACTAAATAGTGATCTCCTCTCTCTATTGTCCTGTTATTTTTCTTTAATTTTGAATGTTATTCATGTTATAACAATATGACATTCTTATTTCTACGTCAAAATCCAAATATAGAGATTTGAGTAAATGTAAGACCAAAATGAAAGTGAACAAGTTGAGATGGTTGGGACATGTAGAGAGAATTAACGATGAAAAGATAACAAAGAAAATATACGTGGGTGAAAGAAGAGGTGTAAGGAAGCGCGGCCGTCCAAGAACCACATGGCTTGACCATGTAGACTAGATTCTTAAGAACGGACGTGTTCTGAGTAAAAGGAATCGTAGAGTGTGTATGATGAATTGCAGCATGAATGTAATGGAAGCACGAAGTGTGTGTGTGTGTGTGTGAGGATAGGAAAGTCTGGCGATCCGTTCTCTCTGGCTACCCGGCAAGGGATGCGGCGTGAGCATATTAGAATATAATATTAAAATCAAATATTTGAAATCGACCGTCTTGTAAAATTACAGGAATCAGAGGTAAAGGGGCAAATGTCAGATTTGCAATGAAATCAATACGTTAAATAAACTTGACGTTTGACCTTATACCTTCGGAGAAAACCCATCTATTGTTATTGTTCAAACTAACGTAATATTCTGAAGGAGATTGGTAATTTATCATAGGAAATTTATACATCAATCGAAATTTATTCAATAATTTTAGGTATTATTTGTTCCCAAGAAATGTTTAATTAAATAGTGTTATTTATTTATTGAATAAGATTCTATTTTAAGAGAACAATGTAATGGGGCCGCTTCACGCTCGGCGACCTTCCACGAGTTTTGTGAGAATGAGTAAAAGGCATACGGACGAGGTGATTGTCTTGAACTGTATACGTAACCGACGGTTAAAGCCTTTTTACTCATTCGCGCGGGACTCGTGGAAGGTCGGACAGCATGTGGATGAGGCATAAGAGTATGCATACCGACAATTCAAAAATTCTAAAAAACGGGAGACCTTATATCTCGACAACCGTTACAAATATGCTTTGGAACAAAATAAGGTAGACGCATTGAACATTTATCTAGGGAATAACCGAAAAAGATTTTTTTATATCTTGTACAGATTTCTCAAAAAAATTGTGAAAAACACCTCTGATCTTTTTTCCGAAAGACGGAAACTTGTTTCCCGAAAGTCGCGGAGTATTTTTTTTTGTACTGGTAATATGCATTAAAATCTAGGGTATAACCGTAAAAGTTTTTTTTATAGACGCATAATTAACTTTAAAAAAATGAATTTTGAACCTTAATGCCGTGGGAAATGACTATGACGTCATTCTTGGTACCAAGCCCTTAAAGTTCTAGATATAGAAATAGTTCATTCAAAATCTTCTCCTTTGCTCTTAACTTTTTCCCATTTACATACTCAAATTTTGAGAAAAAGAAGTGTAAGAATGTGGTGCATGTTCCTATTGTAAAACTACACATTGTAAGATATTAACATGGCAACAAAAGCAGCCATAACCCATATAAATATTTCATATAACAAGTCACTTTGTTTCAGTGCAATACACCAATCTGCAATATATGTGAGGCAACAACAGCTATTTAGATAAAACGTTTTTTTCGATTTGCTCCAAATCAGTCACACGACTCATATCGCAAATGACTTCGATAATCCAGGGTTTTAAATTCGAGGACTCTCTAATAGATGAATCACAAAGAGTACTAAAAAGGAAGGATGCAAAAAGAAGCCAGATTCACATCGTCGATAACCAGTAAAGGATAGATTCCACCGTCTAAATCAGCCCTGGGCAAGCTGCGGCCCGCAAGCCGCATTCGGCCCGCGAGCAATAAGTATAAAAAATCAGAAAAAAGGTAAAAATTATTTAGCATCTCAAATGGGCCAGAACAGATTGAACAATCTAGCTCTTTTCCAATTGAAATTCAGTTTCGAGCCTGAAATGGAATTGACCCAAGTAATCAATGAATTTAAATACTACTTATCATTAAACCTCACTATAAATCACATCATCACTTAATCGTTTTCTCATCATACCAGAGATATTTAAAAAATATTTTGAAAATCCGATATATTTGAAATGGTATCATTTATAAAAGTGTCGCCTGGGGCAATAATTTAGCCTGTTCCCTCTTTACAAATTTTTCTAAATAAATCGCCTGGGGCGCTAATTAGGCATGTGCTGGGTTGCGTAATGCGTATTCTTCACCACTTTACCCAGGTTTTCTTAAAACATTTTTTATTTTTTATTTATTTATTTATTTAAACTTAAAGTAAACAACAAACACATATAAATATACAAAATGGACATAGTACAGATTATAAAACGTTGTTCACTAGGGCGAACTTATCGCAGAACTGCGATTTCTTCCAGTTAACCCCTATGCGGCGCTAATTCCGTATTCCATATTACTTCATCCGTTTTTCTAAAAAAAAATGTCTGCAGCGCATTATTCCTTTTTTTTGATAATAGATAATTTATATCTACAATGATACATTACTAATAATAGCCCGTTGTCGTGCATGTCTTTAGCTCAGAAGAATCGCTGTCTCGATATTACTGATCCTGTCGATGATGCCGTTGGAGGTGGCTATGGACACCGATTCTGGACATTACTTGCGGCCCGTCGCTCATTTACAATTTCAAATGGGCCCTTCGTCCAAAAATTTTGCCCAGGCCTGGTCTGTATAAATCCAGTGATTTATTCAGTACAAAGAATAATATGATAAGTGAAGCGAAATACATATTTTGTGACAAAGATATTTTAGAATGATTCAGTTAACGTAGTACATCCCTACTTAAAGCTCCCGACCCACCTATGACGTCACGGTCATTTCCCACGGCATTAAGGTTCAAAATTGCATGAGCAATCGCATGATAAGATGGCAAAAATAGCGCGTTTTTTCAATTTTTTTGGGGTTAATTTCACTTCAATCAAAAAACTTTGACTTTAACTTTAAGGGCCCTTTATCAGCATTTTGGTGATTTCGCTGATTTTGCTGTTGTTTTTGGGAACCTTCCATTCAAAACTGAAGAACTTTACAAACATTGTGATCCAAGAAAATGAATGCTCAATCTTCTAGAATGTGAATGCAATTAAAAAAAATAAAAAAACATTACAGATAATGTAACAGGGTTGTTTTTAAAAAGAGCGTATTTTTAAATATTGAAAAAAGGGGTGAGTTTAGAGCTCTAAGGAAGATACATCCTCACGTTTTTTTACATTTCGTTTCGAGATATCGAAAGCTTAGGTTGTTTTATCGAGAACGTACAGAAGAAAAGTGCGATTGGTAATTTTTTTTTTAAGATAATCTGGAAAATAAGCTAATCAAAATTTCAGTAAATTTTGCTTTTTTTAAAGACGTAAAACATTCTCATGTTGTATTTTTATCCAACAAATTAATGTACTTCTGAGTAGTTCATAATGTTTTTAACCTTGCTGGATATTTTAAATTTTTAAAATATTGAAATTATCATAAGATAATATAAACACAAAAAGATAATGATAAAAATCAGATTAGTTGGCGACTAATAGCCGTCCCGTGTGGACGTGGAATTTGCTGTCATTTTTTTCGGATGACATTTCATGAATATTTTGTGAATTTAAGAGATAAACACCAATGTAACCGATGTATATCTCTTTCTAATCGTAAAATCTATCAAATGTACATAAGGAAAATGATTATTAACAAAATACAACGTGTAAATTTAGTTTTCAGGATCTGTCATAATCATTACAATAATAATGTCTAATGTCATTATCATGCCACAGTCATACTTCGTCACATGCTAGAGAAAAAAATATCTGTTCCAGTAGTTCGACGCAGTAGGCACTATTAATTATATGAAGCAATATATTCGCAATATTCATATTTATTTATGTAAGCTCTCATCAACTGTATATGTGTAAAAGATTTCAATGGTAAAAAAGTATAAAGTAGTAAAACATGAAAAAATCTTAGAATTAATGTTATCAATTCTTGACGATTTTCGCGTCTTCGTTATGATAACGATAAGTATGTAAATGGCAAAATAAATACGCAAATAATATGAGTAACACTGATATGATAGAAGATGAATGAGATTCTCAAGTTCGCATACTGAGTGGAAGGATAATGAGTTGCGGTAGAGGAGTGTACACGGACTAGCATAATTTTCCACAGGTTGGGAACCCAGAAAGTAAATCCTTATCATGTAAACGCAGTATAGCAATATTTCTTATTGTAATTTTCGGGGGATGGATCGATAATTTTAATCACAAATTCGTATGTAGTTTAAACAATGTATTCCAAATCATTGTTAATGTGGGAACAATTGTATTCTTTCTCAACTACGAAATCGTTTGAATTTTGTTTTATTCGAAAATCTATAGCAATATAAGACAACTTCACAACAAGGTGCATTGTATTTTTTAACTCTTATTCGATAACCTAAAAGTGAATCTAGAATGTTTTTGCGTGTGCGCAGTTACTCTTGTCACTTTTTTTCAGCCAATGTCTATAAGTTAAATAATTATAAAGGCGCAATTCCACAGATTCAACACTAAACTGCGTGCGTAAACCATGCGTCTAAAACGGTGCGATTCAGGAAATATTAGTTTGGCGCGTCATGTTTTTACAAACTTCAAGTCAAATGCAAACCATTTTCCTTATTTCCTGGTAGATGTGCTAATCTTATTTACTGTCTTAAGTTATGCCTACTTTCCAGACTTGGAGGCCGTGGTCTAATGGTCGCTTGGGGACCCGACCATTAGACCACGGCCTCCATGCCCGGAAAGTACACATAACTTAGATATGATGACTCCGGCCGTGAAAGCCTCCGCACATACCTTATTTACTGTGTTTTTTCGCCCTCAATGAAATACATAACCCAGATTCCTTATTTACTTTTTTACCTCAGCCATACCATACAATTGTATGTATTTACTTTATGTATTTAATTTTTCATTCTTCCGGTCCCTGTCGTGCTAAAACCGCACAGATCCAATAATTAACTTATATGCGGCAATGCGACTTGTTTTTTTGCGCATTGTATTTTCGTTTAATGGAAAGACTATAATTATGTGTATCATGTGTTAATGTTTAAAACTTGCCTCAGTGGGATTGCACCTTAACTCTCTAACTTGTGAAAATACATTCATTCAAACTGATTTCAATTTTGCAAAATATTACAATACGATACTAGCGCCGCGTATCGAAATTTCATTTTCAGTTTGCTAATAGCAGGCTCTTAATATAAAAAAATTATTCCGTGACTTTCGGGAAACGAGTTTCTGTCTTTCGGAAAAAAGATCAGAGATGTTTTTCACTTCTTTTTTTGAGAAATCGGCACAAGATATAAAAAATCTTTTACGATTATTCCCTAGACAAATGTTCAATGTATCTACCCTATTTTTTTGCAAGGCATATTTATTAAAGGTTGTCGAGATCTAGAGTCTCCTGTTTTTAGAATTTTTTGAAATGTCAATATGCATACTCTTTACTATCTAACGAATGAAGGGATGAGAGAGCGGATACAGGATGCGAAGTTCGCGAAAGCTTCAACTGATAAAGCTACAACTTTTTTGGAATAAAGAAACGAATTTTGAATAGATTTATCTGGTGTTGGCGTCAATCTCGTCACTTCTTTTCATATCTGAACGAAATTTACGATTTGGGAGATAAATGTTTGAATACTTACTATGACGACTTCGCTTACCGCACTCAATTCTATAATTTTCTGAACTAAAATAAGATAATTTTTGAAAATCACAACTTATGTTTTGTGAGAAAATCGGAATTTTCTACATGTCGTAGTTGAATATAACAAGTAGTTATCTCAACAGATATACAGCAAAGCATGGACTAGTTTTTTCCTCAACAGAGACGAGAGACATCTTCATTCACATAATGTAGCGTTATGTGAACTTCCTTGGGGAGAAAGCAGGACAGGTGTTCCGACGTTTACGAGCATCGGAGCGAGCGCTTAAGCGTCGGAACACCCATCCTGCTTCCTCCCCAAGGCAAATAACATAACGCTAAATTATGTGAATGAAGATGCCTCTCGTCTCTGCTGAGGAAAAAACTGTGATGTATTTCCGTCTATGCAATGCAGAAAAATCCGGTTCAATACCTAAAGTAATTTAGGTGTACTTATCTCAAATCAAAGAATGGACTTTCCATCAGGCTTATGACTGATCGTCGGTTGGTTTGATTGCCATTATATAATAATTGCACAATTAATGGCTCCTAGTTACCGAGCAACCATCAAAACATGAAAAAAGCATGATACATTGCCGAAATAATTGCGCAATTAACAGCCCCAGTTGGGGCAATACGAGCTGCCGAGCAATTATTGCTCGAAAAATTGCCCGTGTAAGAACACTTCAACTTAGCACTACCAATTTTGTAGCCATGTGACTAAACTGGTCATACAATAATTCTTAATCCTTTTGAACAGAAATTCTTTAAATCGAGGAGGGATTGTATGTAACTCTATTCATCCTCCAATTTGTTCTCCTGTAAAAGGCTTCTATAGTAAACTTCCACAAGTTACATGGACTCACTGAATGAATCCTTTTGTCCTCCTCCGGAATATCCGGACTATCCGGACATCAGACAGAGTGGTAGGGATTAAAACGCTTTTTAAATACATCACATTATTCAGTGGCGTGCTTGCGGTTTTAATACTAGGCAATGTAATTATTTCTCATCTTTCGCATGTTTATTGTTTTATTGTACCTACACTGGCTTTTGTGCCCGGCGGGCCTGCGCCTGGATTTTAGGTTTAATGCTACCACTATTCTTGACATACGGAGTCTAATTCTGTAACTTTTTTTTAACTAAAACAACATTGCTGAATTGTGGATTGCTTATTCTTGCGATGATTATATTTTTGTAATGAATTGTGAATTGTATTGCCCATCTATGTTTTTATATGTACACTAATGATAATGACTAAATAAAGAATCTATCTATCAAAATAAGTATGTTTTGAATTTATTTCACCATGAGTGTGAAACTATTTTTCTGTGACATTTTTTTACTTTGAATATGGCATTTTATATTAAGTGTAAGTAGATTTTTTTTTCTAACTTATCATGTACTCGTATTTATATAATACAAGACCATAACTATGTCTACACGTAAATCAGGGTTTGGTCTCTTAATTTTGTCAATATTAAAACTAATAATCAACAGTAATTACTGTAATTAGGAAGGTATCTATTATAATAAGTATTAAGCTCCATAGCTTTGTTATTAAAACAGATTTATGTATATTCAATGTCTGTATGCGTATGGGCTCTGGGTGAATAAAAAAAGTCATAAGGTTTTCAGGTCTCATCTCACAATTCACTGAGCACGCCACTGGATATTATAAAAATGACGTAGGTCTGTATTGTGAGTCTATTCTTGGTTTCATTCAACGAAAAGCTTTTGTATCATAAATTTAGTATTAAATTAATATGAACAAAGTCAACGATGTGCCCAGCCGTAAAGTTAGGAACCTTATAATTCATTTATTTTGTAAGTTATTAAGGGCATGGCACCAGGCACGGCAGTAAGGTTCAAAATTGCGTGATAATCGCATGATAAAATGGTAAAAATGGCGTTTTTTCCATTTTTTGGGGTTAATTTTGCGTCTATCAAAAAACTTTTACGGTTATTCCATAGATTTTAATGCATATTATCAGTACAAAAATAAAATATTACTCCGCGACCTTCGGGAAACGAGTTTCCGTCTTTCGGAAATTAGATCAGAGGTGTTTTTAAAACTGTTTTTTGAGAAATCTATACAATATATTAAAAATCTTTTAGTGTAATTCCCTAGATAAAGGTTCAATGCTTCTACCCTATTTTGTTCCAAAGCATATTTAGTAACGGTTGTCGAGATAGAAGGTCTCCCGTTTTTAGAAATTTTTGAAATGTCGTTATGCACACTCTTAAGTTAATCTTAAATCATAATTCATTCTCTCAACGTGCTCATACCATCTATGTTTATTCACATTCATTCTGTCACTACACTCGTCTTAAAATGCTCTTGCACGGGCAATTTTTTGAGAAATAATTGCGGCAACTCGTACAAATCGTATTGATTAACATTATTTCTTAATATATAGCGATTACTTCGGCAATATTTAAAGCGAAAAAAACGATATTGCATACAAACGAGAAAGAGAATTGACTCAAATGTGAAAACCGATTGGATATTCAGCAATTCGTGTCGCCGAAATTAAGAAATATGGGATAAATATTTCCGAAATAATTGCTTCACTAATTGATCCACTTAATTGTCCTAACTGGAGCCATTAATTGCGCAAGACTACATGATCAGCGCAGTTGGTTGAGGCGGCAGTCTCTCAAGCGGAAGGTGCCAGGTTCAAACCCTGGCAGCGGCGATGTGTTCCACACTTTGCCATACAGGCTTTTAGCCTAGTGTAAAGTGTGCAGGAAAGTATTTGGGTTTGTGTATACAAGCCCAGATAATTAAAAAAAAAATGTTGACAGTTGGTGAAGTGAGAGATATAAAAATCTGACGATTTTGACTGTATTGCGTCAATAAAATGGCTTCATGTTATATTTGTATGGACTTGTATTGAAACAATTTAATTATAACTTATATATGTCGAATACAATAATAATAATTTTCAAAATCTATGTCGACACGTGTAAGAAAACCTTTATTCTACCCCTTTTACATTCATACCTAAAAAAAAGCGATTGATTAGGGTGTATTTCCAAACTCAACAACATCTTAATTAGAATTTTAAAAACTCTAATTAATGGGATGCTTCGTTATCTTATCTAATTTTATTTTTCTTCAAAAGAAAAGTTTTCAAAACAAATTATGTTAGTACCTACTTGCTTATAAACTTTTAACAATATATTTTGTGAAATGTTTTTAATTAATAATCATTTCGTTAAAAAAAACTGCGCGGCAATTAATTAATTTTGATTTTTTCAATAAAATGCATAAAGTTTATATTACTTACTTATTTTTTAGGTAGATTTCCAAAAGGAACTCTACCTATTCGTTTTTCCCGTGATGTCGCAGAATTGAAAAATTTCTACTCAGTATCACTAATTAGAACCAGGAGAACCCGAATCCGACCTTGGTTTAAAAGTTTATATATATAAGCCATATATATATATATGTCCCTTTTCTTGTGCGCACGTTTGCAGCCAAACTATGCGTCGCAGAAACGTGAAACTTGGGTGGTAGATTTTTGGTAAGTGGTAGATGAACTGATAGGAGATTGGGTGAAATCCATTAAGAGGAAGGTTCACTTTTTAAGGCTTTAAATTCAAAAACAATCATTCTTAGGGGATCCAATGATTGTGAGGGTCTGTGTCTGGTATCGTATGAAAGGTTATTAAATAAGGAATACAGATCAAAAGTCAGATTTTGTCTAGCTCAATTCCTCGGACTACACTGATCGATCGAAAGATCTAGTTAAGTAGTTACCGCATAGGTACTTGCGTGTTTGTTGTTTTAGAAATGTGCTTCACGATACGAGAAGAACTCACATCGTTTTTTCAAATTTTTAGTGCTTAGGTACCGGTACCAATCCATATTATGTGTGGAATGAAAATAATTTGATTATTGGATTAGGTACTTCCTTTGATTATTGAAGTACTTAATCAAATATTTTTTCGTCATACGGTACTTCGATAATCAAAGAATAAACTACATCCATACTACTTCATCACTTCGCTGGTTTATTTGCTGATGATATTGTGATTGTTTTTATTGTACAGATGTACTCTTAAAATTAATAAAATTAATAAATCACTTGAAATCTACCTATGCCTGTGGCGTGCCAAAGGAATTTTTTTTATTATTTTTTCTCAAAGTTCACCCCCCAGGTAGTGTTTCTGTACAATATTAAAAATTTTGTATACAAATTTCGTTACAAAACGGTCATTTTTACGGGATTTAAATGGGACAGACATTTTACTGTGAAATAAAGTTGACAGCTTTTTAATAAAACTCTTAGAATTGTGATTTTTTAAACATAAATGATTAAATTGTATTTTTTATGTGTAAGAAATAGAACAAATTTCAAATATGTGTGAATATTTCCATTTTTTTTATCTATACATACATATAATATTTCTTTACTTATAACTAGTTTTTTAAATTTAATTTGTTTTGACTTAGAAATGTTTTTCTGGTAAAATTGACGGGCCTTCACTGGTTTGCTTTCTGCTTTTGTTTAATTGTTGACATGTGCTGTTTAACTGTTTGTGCCCATGTGACTAAATAAATAAATGAATAAAAGATTTTTCATAATATAAAAATAATTCAAAGTCAGTGCATGTCATGTGGCTACCACACGCTCGCCTACGCTCGTGTGAATGAGTAAAAAGACGTGCGGACGGGGTGATTACCTTGGATTGTATACGTAATCGACAGTTAACGTCTTTTTACTCATTCACACAAAAAACGTCGAGGGTCGGCAAGCATGTGGATGAAGCATAAGAGGTACAGAAAATTTTACAATGTCCGAAAAATCAGTTGCAAGGAAATTCACCCAAGTGATAATTCCCCTACGTGAAAGTTTAAGCAGGGTTATTTGCGAAATTATTTCATTAAATTAAGAGACGAAAGTATGGAAAAGTTGTTTATTTTATTCGTTTTAATTTCTCCCAAAAAATAAAAAAAATAAACATCACATTTCTGAAATTCATGAGTGTACATAATTTATTATAGCGCGTCAAGATAAAACGGTATTTTATGGGAAGAGGAGATGGAAAAACGATCATAAATATTCACGGCGTTTAATCGCGTGCGAAAAATCGCTATATTTTATTACATCATACTAAATATTGAGCATACATTGTGCTACTCCCTCGTATCCTTCCCTACCGTAAAAAATACGATATTTAGCAGCGAAAAAAATACCACCACTATCCTGTTTTAAGATGCAGCGTGCTATTGTTTCTTATTCTCCAGTTTCAATCGTTACGATTGGTTTTCAGAAAATCCCCTAGTCTCTTTTTAACTCTTTATATGAGTCGAAGCCCATATCCTGGCACAGGTCGTCCAGGTATTCTTTCCTTGGTCGTCCTCTGTAGTTTGTCCTCTCGTTCATTCCTCCAATTAATTCAAATAGGAGACCGTCTTGACGCACTGTGTGGCCGATCCATCTGACACGTCTTTATGCTAATGCATTTAGCTAGTGTTTTTTCCTCCTTTGATTTTGTTGGAAACTTATGAACCCTGCGATTGTTTATGTTGCATCAGGATCGCGACGTTGAATCGTCGCAAATAAACCTATTGTTTACTAAAATAAAAAAAGACATTTTAAAAAATTGTGTTTCTGTCGCTTTAACGTTTTGACACATAATTATTTTATAGATAACATTATTTTTTCTGTTAATCATTCAAAAAAATACAATTTTGCCATAACTGAAAATAATACCATCATAATGTTACAAGCCTTAAAAATGTCACCATTAAAATATGGTTAAATTGTTTAGACGGACACGTTCTGAGGGAAAGAAATCGTTGAACGTGAACGTAACAGGCCCCAGGCCAACTGTCATTCTCCTTAGGTTTTAAGCCGGTTATGAGCTGTACAGAACGAGTCGTTTCAAAATATTATTGAAAAGTCCGTAATTTTTGACGTGCTTTAGCTAGTATTTGTATATTTCTTTGTCACAAACTCACAAAGGATGCAGTCATTAGCGTATGTGATTATAATAATAATAATAATAATAATAATAATAGGACTTGGCTTTTGCCCGTCCTTGCTTTCTTATACTACCGGCTTTTTAAAAAGCTGAGATGGGTAGGGTATAATAATAATAATAGAGTCATAAAAACAAAGAACTATGCCAAATACATTATCAAAGACACAACAGTAACCAACGACGCTTGCAGAAGATGTAAAACACAAAAGGAAACAATAGAGCATATAACAGGCGGATGCCCCACACTAGCACCAACAGACTACACGGCGAGACACGACAACGTTTGCAAACAGATCCACATTGCCATCGCTAAAAAACATAAATTAATAGACAGTCCACCACCCTGGTACAAATACGCACCACAGGCAGTACTCGACAATGAAACCCACAAATTGTACTGGAACAGAGACATCATAACAGACAGAACAAACCTACATAACAGACCAGACATCACGCTAATCGACAAAACGAACAAACACACATACCTTATTGAAATATCCGTACCCAACACATCAAACCTAGACCAAAAACATACAGAAAAGATACAAAAGTACATCACATTAGCGGAACAAATTAAGAACCAATGGTCACAGAATAATGTAACAATAGTCCCCATAATACTTTCAAGCACAGGAGTCATACCCACTAACATCAACAACAGCCTACAAATACTGGACCTGAGACGACAAATAGTTACAGACATACAGAAGACAGTCATCATCAACACATGTTCAATAGTGAGACAGTTCCTCCAAACTCCACAATAATAAAACACCACAATCATCATCACAATACTACAGGGTAACTTGAGTGCGCTCCGTTACCCTGTACTCGTAGTACCAGGTCCTACACCTGAGGGCAACAACCGAGATGGAAAATAATAATAAAAAAATACTTTATTTCAGTTTAAGAAACATTACAATTCAATAACATTACAGGTCAAATCACAATTTAATACGATATACCTTCCTTCTAAAGCTATTGCTTGTGTGAAGGAAGGGCGATCGTCTCAACTTCACAAAACAACACAAAATATATAACACAATATCGCTCCCCCAATTCAAAACTAGGACATCTTAAAAAAAAGTGAAAATGAGTTAAATATGAGGTTCGATAGGATTTTTAAAGCTCTATCTTTCGTAATTTTTGGATTTTCAAAATTCAGTTTTTTTAATGCTTTAAAAAAAATATCCTAGTATGACTCTGAACCAAATGTGTCAACAAACTCACTTCAAAACTCAGACATGTTAAAATGTCTTAGTGACGTCACTGAAATTCATTTTATTCCCATGGAATTCAATCCACAGTTTATAATTAAGATATTATAATCATAGCTAGTGCCTTCCAGATTAGTTAACTGAAATAAAATTACAGATAATTTGGTATATAAAAAAATTACATTACTTTTACAGTAGTATGAAAATAGATCCACATAGTAAATCCACTACCTGAGCTGGATCAAAACTCAGACATCTTAAAAAAAAAATAAAAAAAAATGTTTTCATAATTCAAATGGACTCATTTGGTTATAAATCATTGGATGAACTGTTTATGTATCAAAAGCTATGCTTTAATTAATTTAATTAATTAAAAGTATGATTTCACTATAGAAAACAATAGGAGAAATCCTGGTACAAAACAAGGACATGTTAAAATTTAAAGTATAAAAAAAAGTTCTTAATATTTTCTTCCTTAAAATCTGATAAAACACCCAATTTTATACCCGAAAAATATTATACGAAGAAAAAATATATGATAATTACAGTTTGGTTTATGATTATGTATTGCAAAAAACTTAAATGTCATTTATCTCAAAACATAGTGTGTTCAAGATGTCCTACTTTTGAACTAGGGAAGCGATATACTTCGCATCTATGTAGACTATCAATCAACAATATATTCAGTCATACACCAAGCTAAACAAACACATCTACAAATATACAACATGTATATCATAACTCATAAAACAACAAAGTATTGTTACAAATTATTGCAGATACAAAATCCTACAAAGTTACATACTTAAATCTATAATAGGCACACAATATGTATGCCCTATGTATACCATAACTCTCAGTACTCATACAAGCCGTTGTCGCTGCACAAAATCAAAACCACGCAAAAACCCACCCGAAAAGTTCAAAATAGAATGAAGCGAAAAAAATAAAATAAGAAACGTATCTTTTTTCTCCTCTCTCCACTTCTTTTTATATTACCATTTTTTATCAATCTCTTTCATATGTTAGCGATACTGTACAATAGCTTTTACAATTTCCTTTTTAAAGGCTTCATAATCCCTTATTGCGCGAATATCGTTTGGTAAACTGTTAAAGTACTTAATCCCTAAATATGAATAATGATGCTGCGAGACATCTCTACTACATAAGGGGATCGGGATACAGTTAATTGTTCTTAAGATTCTACTAGAGCACTCGCCAACCCCTTCCCCCACAATCCGATGCTCTTTGAATGTTTTTAATAATGCTACCTTCCTAAACAATTGTTCCAAATTCAGTACTTTTATTTCTGAGAAAAGAAGATTGGTGGAGTAATCTCTTGGCTTTTGTAAAATTATTTTTAGTAAGAGTCTCTGAGTAACTTCAAGCGGGTAAAGGTTGGTCTTGTATGCACCCCCCCAACCCACAATTCCATACTGGAGCACCGACTGCACGAGAGCATAATATACTGTTTTTAATCTAGTTAAATCCATAAAGTTTCTTAGCCCAATGAATACATAAATCAATTTCCTTAATCTCTTTACAGTTAAAGCAATATGTTCCTTCCATTTAACATTGTGATCAATATGAATACCCAGGTACTTCAGATCCTTCACAACACTCAAACTGACGCAATTATGGTTACACTCACTGTTAATAAATAATTACGTGCAACACATAGCATTATACAAAATAAAGGACTCCATACAAAGATTGTATAATGAGCGCAGAATTGTGAATATTTGCTTACATATTGTCATGTAATGAGATGCACACAGCTCAAACGTGCATCAAGGGATTTCTTCTACAAAGCGTATGTGTGCATTGTGCAAACACCATTAGCATTATAAAAAGTGTACATTAACTTATTTTTAACTAGCGTCCCAACTCTCGGGTTTTTACCCCGAAAATTTCTTTAAGGGTACTCTTATACGAACAACTTTTCTAGCAATGAATGCAGTAGAAATGAGGTCGTTAAGAAGAATGTGTGGGAAAACTCTGAGTCATAAGATAAGGAATGAGATTATTAGAGAAATGAGTGACTGCAATACTGGTGTTGTGACAAGAATGAAAGTGAATAAACTAAGATGGTTTGGGCATGTTGAGAGAATGAAAGGTGACGGGATGACAAAAAAGATATATTTGAGTGAGCGAAGATGGGTGAGGAAGCGCGGTCGCCCGAGACAGACCTGGTCCGGTCAGGTCGACCAGATCCTCAAGGATAGGCTTGTTTTGAGTACAAGTAATCGGAGAGCGTGTATGATTGAATGCATGAATGTGACGGAGGCTAGGAGTGTGTGCAAGGATAGTGCAGTCTGGCGCTCTGTCCTCTTTGCCTACCCTGCAAAGGACGTGGCGTGAGGGTATAGATAGATATAAAGGCCCCTTCACTCTTTACCAAAAAGTCTAATCGTAGATCTTATTCGGCTTCTTCTTGAATAATTGTTATATATCTCCCTTTATTTGATGTCCTATTCATAATTAATTCCACACTTCAAAGGTTGTTGTGAAATCTTTTGATCCTGCAGTGGCGGGTTCATTTCACACTTTATCATTCATGACGTCACGACAGAGCGAAGATATAAACATAAATAAATTATTCGTAAAGCATCAAAGATATTTTGATGTTTTTCCGTAATATTTATGCGCGATTTTCCGTTCATCAGCTTATTAACTAGTTAATATATTGAATATTCCGCATACCTGCATAATCAATAGTTAACATATCAAATATTCCGCATATCTGCGTATTAATTAGTTAATTTAAAAAATATTTTCTTCGTCTGCTTGTTAACCGCCTAATTAAGTGAAATATTCTGCGTATTAAATAGTTACTAGGTATATAAAATATTCCGGATATATGCGTATTAACTAGTTTAAATAGAATATTCCGGACATCTGCATATTAACTTGTTAATATATAAAATACTCCACACATCTGCTCATTAACTAGATAATATACAAAATATGTCACTTACCTGCATATTAACTAGTTAATAGGTTTATCAAATATTCCGCATTCCATCTGTGTATTAACTTCAAAGTATTAATTAACGTATACCTATATAACTAATTTATACATACTTAGAAAGTAGATTTTTCCGGACATGCTCGTATTAACTAGTTAATGAGTACCAAATATTCCGTTAATTAACAAATTATTTATAACTATCTATCTATCTATGTTTTCAATTGGACAAACAAATGCTAGAAGATTTAGTTGTAAGATTATTTGCTTACCTGAATCGGTGGACCTAGAAACCTAATTAAACGTGTTAACAATTCCACACTTTTTATGCGAAATATTATACTACCTAAGTTAATTCACTTTATTATTCGTTTTTAGGGTGTTAATGAGGCCGCAAAATATCTCATAAACCTTTAGTTTATTACCCCTGCTCTCGCGTAGCGGCCAAATACGCCGCCACAGTAAATCTACAGCATGTTTTATTATTTGCAGAGGTGTTAAACCTTTGCTCGGCGACGTCAATTGAATATTGATGCGCGTCGTAAAAGTGATGTATAAACATGACAACTAGCTCAGGGGTTAAATAAAATATTAACTTTTATATGGGTAATACGGAGGGTATTTCATATCAGCTTTTATGTCGCTTTGAGTACAGTATTAAAAAGTACACTCAACTGAACCTTAGCTGACTTAACAAGCTGCGACTTAAGCGACGCATTTCTCTCAAACACTGCGCCTTTAGACACATTTCAAATTAGGCACATTAAGCCATTGATTTCGATGATGCCCCCTATGTAGTATTTAATTACTTATTTTTACCTAGCATTTGAGTTACATTTCACTTTAAGCCATTGATTTGGATGATGCCCCCTATGCGGCGTTCAATTGGTCATTTCTACCTATCATTTGAGTTACATTTCGTTTGCGCCGGGCCTGTTTTTTTTTTCATCTATCTATTGTATATAAAATAAAGTCGGTTTTTTGTAAGTTCTCGCATAACTCCTGAATTAACTAACGGATTGCTGCGAAAATTTTAATATACTCTATGTTTTAACGTCACCGGATTTTGAAGAAAAAGTTTTTCCTAAGAGATTCCATGACGATGAGGGGATCCAAGTGTTGCGTGGGGTCGTGTATGGTATCATATGAAAGAATAAGAAGATAGTATCATAAGAAGATCAGATCTTAAGTCATATTTAGTCCAGATCCAGCTCAAGCCTATAAAGTATGCCGGGTTGTTATGTCAAATTTGCCGTTGCGAAGCACGGGTAACTCAGCTAGTTCAAAATGAGCATTCTCCTTTCACAATTCCCTAGGCGATTCTATGAATTGATAGATGAATTTTTTTGTAGAATTGAACCTAAAAGCCTTTTGGATAGATTGTTCAGTTTTAAGAGCTGTCAGTCTCAGAAGTCTACAGGGATTTGTAATAAGCGAGATTACAAGTAAAATTAAGAACAGCTTAATTTAACAATAGCTTAATCTACACTTATTAATAAACTCTACTTAATTATTCGCTTGAGATTTCAAGCCAAAAATAAATCAAGCTTTTTTTCCTTTTTTGTAGGGATTAATCACATTGAGTGGCAAGTGGGTATTAATTAGGGTTGCCAACTTCTTTACGAGAATAATATTAAGAGTATGCATACTGACATTTCAAAAATTTCTAAAAACGGGAAACCTTATATCTCGATAACCGTTACTAAATGTGCTTTGGAACAAAATAGGGTAGACGCATTGAACATTTACCTAGGGAATAACCTTAAAATATTTTTTTATATCTTGTATATATTTCACAAAAAAATAATTGAAAAACACCTCTGATTTTTTTTTCCGAAAGACGAAACTCGTTTCCCGAAAGTCGCGGAGTAAAATTTTTTTTTGTACTGATAAATGCATTAAAATCTAGGGAATAACCGTAAAAGTTTTTTGATAGACGCAAAATTAACCGCAAAAAATGGAAAAAATGCTATTTTTACCATTTTATCATGCGATTGTTCACGCGATTTTGAACCTTAATGCCGTGGGAGATGACTGTGACGTCATTCTTAGTGCCAAGCCCTTAAAGAGCTAAATTTTATTAACCTAAAGTAAAAAAAAAATAAAGTACGTGGGCTGCGTTTTAAGGTAGTTTTTTCCTTTAAGACCCAGGTGAAAAACACAGGCTATTGTGAAGAAGAAATAACTGTATGAACAAATTAAATTAAAGAACGCCTCCTGTGCTGGGGTCCTGGGACTATCACAAGAAACACCGGACGACCACAGCTCCGATGGAGAGATGACATCGTGAAGCATGCCGGTGCTACATGGGTGCAAGTGGCCCAAGATCGTTTGGCATGGAAAGGGTTGGAGAAGGCCTACATTCGGGAGTGGATGGCTATGGGCTGAATAAGAAGAAGAAATTGAAGAGAAAGCACTTTATTTTATAGTATAGTATATAGTTCTTAGTATATAGTAGTTCTCTTATTTTGACTTTTATATTTAATCATAGAGTAGCTTCTAATTTCTTATTTACTGACGATATAATATTGACTAAACTTGTACACCCTAATTAGGTCGCTGTTTGAGCTCTATAAATACTCCATGTCCATTCTATTTCTATGTATATTCAGTGTCTGTGTTGTACTCATGAAATAAATAAATAAAAATTCAGAATAAAAAACGTCAAAATAGAGTACGGTTGGTAACCCTGGTAGTAAGCAGTATCAATCTACCAGATCCAGTTGTTATCCTGGAATAAATTAATTAAACGTAAGCTGTGATAGAAAAGTATTTTAGGTCGCATTCCTGGAACCTGGAGCCAACTAACATCCCGACGCCGACGCACAATTTCCCGAACACATTATGATTCCCAGGAAATTATATCCGGTGGATTAGAGTTTGATGGAAAATTAATTAACCAACGTAAAAATACATAATTTTATTATTAGATACTAGATGAAGACTGCTAAATAAAATACTTATAGGAAAATATTTTTAAATATGTACATATTGTGATGGAGGCCCATCTTTATAGCAATATCATAAGTAGTAAGTAGCTATATATTATAGGGCAAAGGTTAGGTATACTTGTTCCCTTTATAGAGAGATGATTCCCACTTAACATATTTCTTTCAGAATCTACTAAAGAGGAGATGAAATAGGATTAAGATGATTTTCTATAATAAGAGAGAGAGATATAAGATGTGTGTGTGTGTGTGTGTGTGTGTGTAGTAGGTGGTGTATGATTTTTTGTTAATAATATTTTTTTTTCAGAGATTAAAGTGTGAGATGAAGAGATATTTCTCGGGGCAGTGTTAGTTCGGTTGAGTTCGGAGGTGGTGGAACTTAGAAGCTGTGTTACATTATATTCGAAATTTAATTACCACTTTCTATAGTTTACTGAATTTTGTAGTGAGAATAATCCTAATCCAGGATTATTCTATTATACCATCCTAGTTTTATTTTATCAACTAAATTAACTTCAGTGATGCTGCCCGATGGAGCAAAGCTAAGAATTTATTTATACTATTTTGTTTCAGAGATAATAACAACTAAGCAATAATTCTTTGTTTCAGCATATTATAAGCAAGATGCTATAACCTAAATGACTTATAATGATGTGCATGAATTCGATTAACTTGTAGAAACTTCTTAGTACATTATTATCCCTAATTGCATGAATATTTACGTTATAATTACTGATTGCACGAATATGTGTGGAAGTATCATCTGACTGCTAAACCATTTCGCGGGGAATAATCAGATTTAAGCCTTAAGTGGAATTAAGAGACATTAGACCCAAAATTTGGAAAAGCAAAGTCAATTCTATACGTATTATATTATTAACTTATTATATAGTAGTGAATGTGATAAAACTTCACGTGATAACAGCACTTGGACTCAAAATCGCTTTGGTTGTTTGAGACAAAAGTTCGGCGGCGTAGGGGCCGAATTGCATGCCAAATCTAATTTTCAATTAACCGTATGTGACTCTCTGTCTATCCTTATAAAAACTAACCAACAACTACCAACTCTATATTTCTTCATTTACGTAGATGAATAATTATTGATTGTGTTATAATTGTGTTGTATTTTGTTTCTTGTACTTTTATGTCACTTTTCAGGGAGATTTCTAAATTTATTTGTGTTAAAAATATATGATGTAACGTTCTCACACTTCGGGTACGCCCCTGGTATATTATACGTTATGTATGGGGTGTGTGTAGTTTGCGCTCCTTAGTGATACTCAGGTACCTACTGTCTCGATGCTATGAATCGCATGGGCGCTACTCACGATTAAAGGTGAGACTTTCATTTCAGCAGAAAAACATGACGTGGTGGTCCGAATTAAAGAAGAGTTTATCCCTAGACTGATCACATCGTAAAGGCCAATAGACAACGAAAGGAGTTGAGAAAATAGTTATTACGAAATTACGGAAACAGGATAACGGCGGACAAGCGGCGATTCGTTTTACGCAAATTCAGTGTCTGAATGTAAGTTTGGAATGAAAGGTGAAATTAGAATGTGTGATAGAGTGAAAGTAGAAATGAACTTAGGGAAAGTAGCTTTTTTTAGAACTAGGCAATAGGGTTTAGTTTTTGAATTTAGGTAGCAGTTATTTAGGAGGTAATGTTGAACACCAAAAGTTTAGTTTAGTATTCTTTTTATTTTTAGCTAGTAGGGTGTTCCCATCACAAAAAATGGTGCCGAATGACCAGGATAAGTATTTTTTAAATACTTACTGAGTTACTATGGATTAGAAAATAGATTTAGAATTAGTTAGAAAAAAAAATAGTATGAAGAAAATTTAAATCTGCTTGTCTACACTAATGGGAAGATATGACACGTCTTAAAAACTGAGGGGAGGTGGTGATTAAATCAAGAAGTCACTTTGCTTGCCATCGAAGGGATGCAATGTTTAAGCTGAGGAGGGCTGCTGGAGTCAGAGAAGCATGGAGATCAAGATGTATGTAGGAATTTGCGGCAAAACTATCCTTAGGATCGGTACAAGGAACATCAAAATATTGCGTAAAATTATGTATCGTCTGATAATTTAAGGGGGGGGGGGATTTTCGTTGTTTACCCCTTAAGTGATGTGATGTTTTAGTGTTGGTGATACGAAAAAGGATAATACGAAAATATTGGTTCGTTATTCGGAATACGTTCGAATACACGTAGCGCGGGATACGACTGTAAGTTCATCATCTGAAAACAGGATAATATAAAAACGTATAGTAGAGGTAGGTATATAGAGTATAGCATTATTTCGTGTATTAGACAGTCTACAGGTATAAATGTGTAACACTTGAAGTGGTCTGTTATGATTAACAAGAATACAGACGAATGCAGCTTCAAGATAAATATTTGTGTTTTTTGTGTGATGGGTTCGTCAAAAGAAATAAACAACAGTTACTCGTAGGTAAATACAACATCGAAACCAATATGAGTTTTTGTGTCAGTGCGCTTGTTATTATAGGTATACATAGTTCGGTGGATCTACTTTGACTTGGTAAGGATGAATAGATTATTGAACTATTACGTACCACGTGTGGGACTGGGAGATTAACGAGACAAAGAAGACATGAAATTTTCTAATACTGTGTGACCTGTTGTGGCGAGTAAAATGTAATTTTGTACTTATAGGTTTATTATTTTAAGAGTGACGCTGTAAATATCAAATAATTAAGACGTTTTGTTAGTTTCAAATAAATAAGTTATGCAATAATGTATAGTGTGAAATATGAAAAAAATAAATAATAATTAGCTTCTATCAGATGTTTTATATGTCAGATAAGGAAAGGTGACCGGATATACAACAGACGGATGCAATATCAAGGATGTTTTTGTTTGTAATATGTATTCTTAATTACAATTAATATTATTTTAGTATTCAAATATCTTAAGCTAATTTTGTAATTAGGGTAAGTCCGTGATAAAATATTTATGACCATTAATTTTGTTATAATTGTTCAGTTTAGTAATAAGGTAATAGTAATAGTGTAAGTTATAAGTGAAGAACGTAACAAAGTATGATGATACTTGCGATTTGTGAATCTACAAATGAAATGACACGATAATTTTGTTACTTTGATTGCAGCGGTATAGATCTGTGCGCTCGTTATGTAGGAAGGTACCTACCTACATTTGTGTATTGACATGTAGGTATATGCGTATTACATATTGGGGAGTTTGTAGTAGGTATACAAGAAATACACGTATTACAAGTGGTTATTTTATTGGGGATAGGAAATATTATCGTAAATTAATACTAGAAAAAAAAAAGGATTTGGGACTAGTTTAAAATCATAATATTAATGCGTTTGTTGATATTATTTTACAGTTTCGAGAATATTAGGGTATCTTGAGTGGGTAATTAATTATAAGGTGCGTATAGGACACGAAATAATAATAAACTTTTAGGGTTCATTTATTTTATGTGTTTATTTTTTAGTGTAACCATTTTCAAGTGGATCGATGTAATATACTGATGACGGTTGGAGAACGAGACTAATAATAAATATGTACGACGACACATTTCTTTCAGATGAACAGGGCAGGACTAAGGAATTAATTAAATTATTTTTCAGATGTTTTATTTTACGTTTGGCGTGGACTGACATTTAGCTAAAATTTTCAATTGGATCAAAACGTCAGTACACGTAGGGGGGTGTGATGGAGGCCCATCTTTATAGCAATATCATAAGTAGTAAGTAGCTATATATTATAGGGCAAAGGTTAGGTATACTTGTTCCCTTTATAGAGAGATGACTCCCACTTAACATATTTCTTTCAGAATCTACTAAAGAGGAGATGAAATAGGATTAAGATGATTTTCTATAATAAGAGAGAGAGATATAAGATGTGTGTGTGTGTGTGTGTGTGTGTGTAGTAGGTGGTGTATGATTTTTTGTTAATAATATTTTTTTTTCAGAGATTAAAGTGTGAGATGAAGAGATATTTCTCGGGGCAGTGTTAGTTCGGTTGAGTTCGGAGGTGGTGGAACTTAGAAGCTGTGTTACATTATATTCGAAATTTAATTACCACTTTCTATAGTTTACTGAATTTTGTAGTGAGAATAATCCTAATCCAGGATTATTCTATTATACCATCCTAGTTTTATTTTATCAACTAAATTAACTTCAGTGATGCTGCCCGATGGAGCAAAGCTCAGAATTTATTTATACTATTTTGTTTCAGAGATAATAACAACTAAGCAATAATTCTTTGTTTCAGCATATTATAAGCAAGATGCTATAACCTAAATGACTTATAATGATGTGCATGAATTCGATTAACTTGTAGAAACTTCTTAGTACATTATTATCCCTAATTGCATGAATATTTACGTTATAATTACTGATTGCACGAATATGTGTGGAAGTATCATCTGACTGCTAAACCATTTCGCGGGGAATAATCAGATTTAAGCCTTAAGTGGAATTAAGAGACATTAGACCCAAAATTTGGAAAAGCAAAGTCAATTCTATACGTATTATATTATTAACTTATTATATAGTAGTGAATGTGATAAAACTTCACGTGATAACAGCACTTGGACTCAAAATCGCTTTGGTTGTTTGAGACAAAAGTTCGGCGGCGTAGGGGCCGAATTGCATGCCAAATCTAATTTTCAATTAACCGTATGTGACTCTCTGTCTATCCTTATAAAAACTAACCAACAACTACCAACTCTATATTTCTTCATTTACGTAGATGAATAATTATTGATTGTGTTATGATTGTGTTGTATTTTGTTTCTTGTACTTTTATGTCACTTTTCAGGGAGATTTCTAAATTTATTTGTGTTAAAAATATATGATGTAACGTTCTCACACTTCGGGTACGCCCCTGGTATATTATACGTTATGTATGGGGTGTGTGTAGTTTGCGCTCCTTAGTGATACTCAGGTACCTACTGTCTCGATGCTATGAATCGCATGGGCGCTACTCACGATTAAAGGTGAGACTTTCATTTCAGCAGAAAAACATGACGTGGTGGTCCGAATTAAAGAAGAGTTTATCCCTAGACTGATCACATCGTAAAGGCCAATAGACAACGAAAGGAGTTGAGAAAATAGTTATTACGAAATTACGGAAACAGGATAACGGCGGACAAGCGGCGATTCGTTTTACGCAAATTCAGTGTCTGAATGTAAGTTTGGAATGAAAGGTGAAATTAGAATGTGTGATAGAGTGAAAGTAGAAATGAACTTAGGGAAAGTAGCTTTTTTTAGAACTAGGCAATAGGGTTTAGTTTTTGAATTTAGGTAGCAGTTATTTAGGAGGTAATGTTGAACACCAAAAGTTTAGTTTAGTATTCTTTTTATTTTTAGCTAGTAGGGTGTTCCCATCACAATATGTATATGGAAAATGATAGATAGTAATTTATTTTTTACTTATTTTATTTATTACATACATACATATACATCTTCTTCCCCGTCTATCCTTGGTTGGGTCGGGGGCTCAAAGCATCTGTATATCTTCGCCAGAGGCCCCTGTCACTCGCAGCTTCCAGGACCTCTGGTCACTCCAACCACAGTCTCTCCTCGCACATCTTTGTCACCTGCTTCTGCCAGCTATTTCTGGGGCGGCCCACCGGTGTTCTGCCCGCACCCTCGGCTTTCAGAGCTTTATTTATTTTGACAATCGTAATTTACATTTTGTGAGAACATCGGGTCTTCTACACGTCGTGGTTGAATATAACAAGTAAACATCAGTCATAAGCCTGATGGAAAGTCCATCCTTGGCTGTATATCTGCCACTTGTTATTTTTATTATCTATTCTTGAAGTGAATAAAGTACCTGCTCCATACCTAAAATTAGGCACCGTCATCTGGAGACTTTTTGCGCGAAAAAGTTGTTAACTGGCATAATCTTTTTTTTATGTACCTAGATATAAGAAAAAAAGAAAATACGCTGGTATGCCCAAACCCAAATACTTTCTTATAAAGATAAAATCTTGCATCAAGTAGTGCAGAACTTATTGTCAGCGCCAGGATTCGTACCCAGCGTCTTCCTCTTAGAAGACCGGTGATTCAACCAACAGTACGACCATGTACGAGTGCGATAATTAACAAGAAAACCCTAAAGTGGTGTAGTGTGTGTAAATAACCACTAGAGACTAATAAGGTTCCATCTGTGTGTAAAAGTACAGAGTGTTTGAAACTGCAATCTCATTTTTCTCTACATTTTGGTCATGTCAACCATGTAATACTTAGGTGACAATTATGTGCTAGTTTCTGATTCTGGCGAAATTATGCTATCCTGTGTAATGGGCCAGCGGGTGGTGTATGGAGTAACAAGTCTTTGAATTGTTATTAATAGTTTATTGGAGCACAATTTGCAGCTTACATATATTACATTACAGTGGTATCAAATTATGTAGGAATCGGTAAATTTTAGTAGATGAAGTATTATTTATAATAATTAGATTAATAATTTTGTTGGAAGCGAGTGATTAATTATCAAAAGATTGCTTCGATTATTAGCAGTTATTAGCGTAGATAAATTTAAGTAAAGGCGAACGTATAAAATATTAAATTAATAACTATTATAATAAACTAGTTGGTAAAAGTAAGTAAATAATTATATACACACGGAGAAACGGTTCCCGGGTTACGGCGAAATCGTTCTAACTTGAAATTGCAATTGTATGGGGATATATAGTATCTAGCGAAACATCCCTTAACACAGTGATGTTCAAACTTTATGGAATTAATCGCGTACGTACATTAGTTTTCGTATGAATAATTACTGACAATTAATAATCAATCACTTCCAATTTGTATACATAATCAATTCATTCTCACAATTAAATTAATGAAATTGTTGAACATAATTTAATAACACATTTATACAGTATAATATTGAAGCTATACAATACATAAGAAATCCAGATTTAAGTCTCTGACAAGCAGTTTACTCTGCGCTTCTAACATGTTTTACACTTTGACATAACGAATGTTAAATGAGGCATTAATGATACAAATCTATAGTTATTAAGAAATAATTATCTGGAAGTCATCAAGGTTTAGTGTGTGTTTAGAAACGCTGATAAATACAGTTGTATTTACTAAATAGGTGCTTTAAAAAATGATGCAATCCTTAGAATTTGGAACTATTGTTCATGAATATTTCTTTCGGCCCTTTGAAATAAAACAATAACATAAAAATCTATTAGATTTAGACGCAATTTTGAAGATTGTCGGTAGATTGTGTTATATTAGGCTTTTAAAGGTATTGTTTCAAATTAGGCTTTTAAAAAGTATCGTTTACAAGGAAGCGGCTTTCTATTTAAGTGCATCTATACAATATAATCATACTTTTAGCGATATTTTGGCGATGCAATAAACTAATATTGAAAAGATTGAAAGGTATCATATTTACTAGATTGTTTAACTCGGTCTTTGTTCTGAAATTCAATACATGAATATTTTTTACGAGAGATAGTTATCTAACTTTTTAAAATGTTGTTTTGTCACTAAGAATACGAGGAATCTTCTAAATATATCTAGGGTTGCCAAAAATATTATTTTAATTAATTAAACGTTGTGGCTAGTCCATAACAACTCATTCCTATTTTTTATAAATTGTTTCATTAAGACATTAATGAAACAATTTATACACTCATTGCCAGGTGTATTAAGTAATAACTACTATTATTGCGTGATAAGGCATTTAAGGAAAAAATCGTAAGAACTGAAAATCAATTATCTTTCTTCCGTATGTCAATTTTAGACAACATCGCTCTAGTTTAAGACATTGTAATTAATAAAATATAAAAATCTAAGTTTTCAATTCTAATCAATCAATTAAATATGCGTGAACAATTTATAAGCAGAAGTAATGCTACAATAAAGAAAATCAAAATCAAGGTAATTTTAAATTCTAATCTATAATTAATACAAAAAGGAAAAATACTTAATTAACAAAGACATATACATATAAATAATTAATACAATGTTAATCCTTGACAAAAATACAATCAATGGACTTCATAACTGAATCCACATTGAGCAAGTACAAGTGTACCAAATGATTTACATTACGCGTATCAATTTTTGCATTTGTTATTTTTGTCAAAACAAAAAATAACACAAGATATTTATAGAGACATAATCAAAATTATTTTAATTAATTAGCTAAGTCAAGCAGATATCGTAGAGTAGCTAGTTCTATCAATAATCTACCTAAACAGAGCACGTACTACTAATTTATCTATATTACCTAAACTAAACCGGTTTTCTTAACTGAATTCGTACATCTCAGTTTCTAATACTTGCTTTTTATCATCTAACTTAAACAAAGTAATGTACCTAAACATTACATATTATCCATTCGTACATACATCTTACTTCTATAACAACAAAACATTATGGGAATGGAATTTCATTACGAATGTGTACCAAACAGTTTTTTGAACTTAGCATTGAACATTTCCAATATTCTGTCAATTTTATTAATATCTTCGTAATCACAAGAGTTCAGAGAAGTCGAATTATTCGTACTAGAGTATCTATCTACTTCTAGCTAAAATATCATATTACATTTTTACTACTGCATTACAAAAATCATGAATGATTAATCGGTGATTATTTAAAATTTGGTACATTTAATATTTTTTATTTTCTTCTCAAATAATTCAAAGCATCCTCCAACTTTCTTCTACATTGAATACTATATTCTTTATGAATTGATGACCATAACTCCTACACGAACATAACATGAACACACATAATTGTTTTATTTTACATGGAAACATTAATTTACATAAACATAACATTCATTAATAAGAAAATTCAATCAATTTTAATTTACACATGATGTACTAGATCAATACAGAATCATATCCGTTACAAGAGGATAGTTATTACTATTATTTTTTATCTATGGGGATTAAAATTTTTGACCCGATTAACGAAAATCATATACACATTATTGTAATTGTCTAAGACTATACTAGTTCCTCTAAAAATCGAAAATTCCCAACATCACAACACGGGTTGGTGAAGGTTTGAAGTTGTTTAAAAAGATCAATTACAATAAAACAAAAATTTAGGTTATTCATTGCAATTAATAAAAATTCATTCACTGAAATATTGAGCTACAATTTATAGTTTTTTAACATGAATAAAAACGGTTTATTAAAAGTTATTGCTATTAAATTTTACTGGAAAGCTATGATATTTACAATAATTCGAGTCTTACAATGGTTACAAAAATTCATCTTCGTAAAGAAATAAGTTTATACAATCATAATTATTTTTAGACAAGTGAACTTACTATCAGGTTTTAATTTATAGTCGCTGATTTAATGACGTATTATGTGTATATAGAATTTTACTATTACTATTACAAGTTACTATTATAATATAGACTTCGCGTCTTCTGCGTTACATTTTTTTTTTGCAATTTAGAACAATGGAGTTAATGCAAATGGTAATTTCAATATTTACAGGTAATAAGGGTTACACAATCATTAAATAAATTTACATATACATACTCTCAATTTCAAATCTTACGATATGAATCGACAACAATTTATGTGAATGCAATTAAACATGTCAGACAATTAGTTAACATAATTCACATGAACTAAACTATTTTTTTTTATAATTCAGGATTATGCATGAGACTAACATTAATTATTAATTAAAATTTATAAAATGTTTACGTTCGATCAACAATGTCTAATATCATAAAATGATTTTACAAGATTGACCATATTCGCAACAGTTCAAATTAAATTGTAATTCGTATAAACGTAAAAAATACATATGTATATATTTCTGCTGTGATTTATCCAATATCATCATCTGCTTCGCCTTAATTATATAATATCAAAGTGGTTCAACTTTCTATCAATTTAAATTTTGTTTCACGTCATACAGATCGTACTCTAATTATTATTAAGACACTAGTCGACCATAAGTTATGACAATTTTGCAAAAGGAAACAATTTTCATCCTCCAATTCACTTCAACAGGTTCTAGACATTTATTTTGATGGGTTAGAAACCTAATTATTATTACGAATTCGTATTGAAATATTTTATTGTTTATTTGTAGTGGCTACGTTTTTTTTTTTATAAATAATTTCAAATAGTTTTAAATTGGTCGTTAAGTTAATTGTGCTAATTTGGTATTATACTGATTGGATTATTTTACACATTTAATTTTCTGCATCAAATTTCGCGAGGATCACGATATTACAGATGAAGGTACCTACAATTACTGACAGAGGTGGTACGTACAAAAAGATGTCATTGTAAATATGTATTTGCATCAATAACATTCGCGTTCCGTGTTACCAATACGTTTGATATTAATTAATAATTAGAAAAGCAAAAATCTAAGATCAGTTAATCAATTCTAAGGGTATATTATCGTAGACAAATGATGGTTAAATAAAGTTCATTAAAATATTTCATTTATATAACATAGATAATTTAATTGAGACTATACATTTCGAATTCTTCAGAAAGACACTATTATGTTTTTATGTTTAAAATAATTCAATATCAACCATATAATATATTTTTAAGAAACAAGACATTATTATTATTAAAATATTTGGAGATCTGTTTAAAGTTTTACGCAATTCGATAAGTTGACAATGGATATTTTACCTGGGCAAATAACAATTAAAATTCGGCGAAACAATGATAGTCGGTAAATACACAGTGAACAAAATATTTTATATCGATCATAAGAAATGTGATCTGAGTTTTGCAATTATTATATTTAGATAAATGCATTTGAGAACTGCATAAATTTTCGATAGGGTATCGGAATACCAAAAAGATTTAATTTATTCGCACATTGGCTGATTCGTAATTTTTTGATAATACATAACACATTTTTACAAAAGAAAATCACAATATAATAAAGATTCAAGAAAATCATAATACAAAACAATTTATTAATACATCAATAGGAGGTGGTCCTAACTATATTTCACATATGTAATAATTTAATTAACTTATTACATCAATATACATTTTTTCTATTCGTCTCCCAATTTAAATTTCTTATACCCTAAATTATCTATTTGGTGATCTGATCACCTATCCTATATATGGGTATAATATTATCCAATGAAATTTGGATGTTCAAGATTAATTTTTCATAAGAATCTCTAAAGGTGTAATAGAGAAAATTTTCATAATATAATTGGTAAATATTTTCCTTTTAATTTTTTTTCATAGCGATGTCCTTACGCATCGTCAATACTATGCAATATGCATGTTTTACATTTTGAGCTCTAAATATCTATAAGATGTAATTAGATATGGGTTAACCCTTTAGTTATAACGTCGACTATATACATTTTATTTTTTCATCATTTTTTCTTATTCTACGCGTAGTTAAACATTGTACATTTATTTTGAGTGTTACTTTCAACACGATATTATTCTTTCATTTTCATTTTTTTCATATGATTTGAGTGTTACTTTCAACACGATATTATTATTTCATTTTCATTCATATTTGAGATCTCTGCAATATATTAGCCAAGGCAAAAGTTAACTCTCACAAACCTACGAAGGGCTCAAGACCCAAACGCGACCACATGGTTTTCCGAAGCAGCCTACGTGGAAATGCACCTTGCTTTTTCTCAGTGCTATTTCAAAACTATTGTTAATTGGATTAGCGCCTGTACCTTCTCCTTGGTACAAATTTTGTAATCTATTGTAAATGGGGTTGCACCGGCTCTTACACTTCAAATAATGAGTTAACTATAATAAAATTCATCCTTTCGAAGGGGAGGACGCCATGTGGGTTTTGCGGATACCGCCAACACATCAATACAAAACATAAATTCCCCAAGCTTAACTGATCGTCATAAATGTAATTTAAATTCAAATTTTTAAAAATATATTTTTTCTATATTAGAATCGATTTAATTTATAAAATTTTCCCTTTCGTAATGGAGTCCAATAGGATATTCCTGAGACAATAATTAGAAAAAAGTGGAAAACAATTTTCACACTATTCAAATTCAATAATTGATGATTGCATTAACAGTTATACAATACATGTCATGATTAAATATTACAAAATCACAAATTACATAGTGCGATTCGTTTCATTACTGTTATGATTGAAATTTTACGTACAGTGCGGAAATTTAGGTTTACGAATTTACGAGCAATGCGGATGAGTTTAAATAAAATTATGGGAAACAAGATTTTACGGGTGAAATTATTGTGAAAAATTCGAAAAAGGAAATTAATAAAGAATCAAATATGACTTACAAGCGATCAATTAATAAACGTCCTCCTCAGGAAACCTGAGGGAAGACCCGACGGTATCCGAGACCGATTATCTTTTTGCAAAAGAAATCGCCCGAAAAGAAAAGACAGTTCGATTTATTTTTAACAGCTTTTTTCTATAAGAAAAAACAGATCAAACCGAAACTCGCGAAAGAAACACGCGTGGCTTCCCGAGATGAGCCTATAATACAACAAGTTGTATTATATAGTTCTTTTTGTAATAAAAAGAATCGCGAGAAACAAACTAAACAAAAAAGAGTCTTAAAACTAACGTGTGTACAAATTTACTACTTACATTACTGTTGTGCTGCTACGAGATGACATCGCTGTGCTCCTTCCTTACCTTCGTCAGATTTGCCTTCGCCTCCTGAATTCTCGGCTTCAGCAGACGGGGATCCTCTGGGAGGTCGGAACTTCTCGCTGGCCTGTAGATATGTGCAGTGTTTTCGGTGGGCCCTCCGATAATAGCTGCTTCGAGGGATGCGGGTTGTTCTTCCTCAGTCCAGGTGGACAACGGCGACTTCAAAGGGGTGATGACCTGGTGATCTGGTTCCTGCTCTTGTAGAGTGGTCTTCCAATCTCCTGGGTGGATGTTGAGTGTCGCGCCTCCGGTCTTTAAAACTCACAGACGTAACTCAAATTCCGGCGACAATGATGCTAAATGTCTATTCACTTTTTAACCTTTGTTCTTCTAATTAAATATTTTAACTATTCAATTATAATTATTAAGACGCGGTTTTTTTATTGGAAATACATCCCACTTCTGACACCATTTATGTAATGGGCCAGCGGGTGGTGTATGGAGTAACAAGTCTTTGAATTGTTATTAATAGGTTATTGGAGCACAATTTGCAGCTTACATATATTACATTACAGTGGTATCAAATTATGTAGGAATCGGTAAATTTTAGTAGATGAAGTATTATTTATAATAATTAGATTAATAATTTTGTTGGAAGCGAGTGATTAATTATCAAAAGATTGCTTCGATTATTAGCAGTTATTAGCGTAGATAAATTTAAGTAAAGGCGAACGTATAAAATATTAAATTAATAACTATTATAATAAACTAGTTGGTAAAAGTAAGTAAATAATTATATACACACGGAGAAACGGTTCCCGGGTTACGGCGAAATCGTTCTAACTTGAAATTGCAATTGTATGGGGATATATAGTATCTAGCGAAACATCCCTTAACACAGTGATGTTCAAACTTTATGGAATTAATCGCGTACGTACATTAGTTTTCGTATGAATAATTACTGACAATTAATAATCAATCACTTCCAATTTGTATACATAATCAATTCATTCTCACAATTAAATTAATGAAATTGTTGAACATAATTTAATAACACATTTATACAGTATAATATTGAAGCTATACAATACATAAGAAATCCAGATTTAAGTCTCTGACAAGCAGTTTACTCTGCGCTTCTAACATGTTTTACACTTTGACATAACGAATGTTAAATGAGGCATTAATGATACAAATCTATAGTTATTAAGAAATAATTATCTGGAAGTCATCAAGGTTTAGTGTGTGTTTAGAAACGCTGATAAATACAGTTGTATTTACTAAATAGGTGCTTTAAAAAATGATGCAATCCTTAGAATTTGGAACTATTGTTCATGAATATTTCTTTCGGCCCTTTGAAATAAAACAATAACATAAAAATCTATTAGATTTAGACGCAATTTTGAAGATTGTCGGTAGATTGTGTTATATTAGGCTTTTAAAGGTATTGTTTCAAATTAGGCTTTTAAAAAGTATCGTTTACAAGGAAGCGGCTTTCTATTTAAGTGCATCTATACAATATAATCATACTTTTAGCGATATTTTGGCGATGCAATAAACTAATATTGAAAAGATTGAAAGGTATCATATTTACTAGATTGTTTAACTCGGTCTTTGTTCTGAAATTCAATACATGAATATTTTTTACGAGAGATAGTTATCTAACTTTTTAAAATGTTGTTTTGTCACTAAGAATACGAGGAATCTTCTAAATATATCTAGGGTTGCCAAAAATATTATTTTAATTAATTAAACGTTGTGGCTAGTCCATAACACCTGCATTCAGACCTTTCGGGCATTCGAGTTATTGACCGTCGAAAAACCTGTCGAGAAATTAGCTGTCGAGATTCCGTGTGCAATACGATAAAAATCACAAAGAGAATATAGAATCTTTGGCCTGGGCTATTCGGGAACGAATTGACATTTAGATAAATGACTAAAGGGACACGAGGCTCTGAATATTTAACCTCTAATTCTAGAGTTGGGTTTGCAGAAGTAAATATATTTTTTTACAAGATTTTACTTAACTTCACTCCGTTGATTTTTATTAGATGGAAGACACCTAGCGTTCTAGAGGATCCAGTCACCTCATACCGCCGTGTTTAATAACTTACGGAAGTGCTTCGCGAGTAGAACTCTTTTTTCATATAAATTTTGATTGTGTGAATTCTTGGTGGGAGACGCCATTGGAAAGAAGGAATCCAAGCACCTCGGAAGGACATGTTTGGTATCGTTTAGAAGACTGCGAAAAACAGTTTTAGGTCGTGAAGTCATAAGGTCTTGCTTTTTTTACGATTAGGTATTTTTATATCTCCAAAACCTTCACCTTATAGGTAGGTTCTCTTAGTTCCATACTGATATATTTGCGCTGCACAATAAGACACTAATATTCTATAGAAACGTACACTTATATTGGTAAAGTTTGGTATACTATTCATACGGTGTATTTCGTAACAATATACATATATTTTTCGATGTTTCGGACAATAAGAGACTAAATTTTAGTAGATATGTATTGATTTTTGTAAAAGAAACATCATACGTGATAATAATATGAAATACATTGATATCTTGAGGTTCAGCAAGTTATATTATGTGGGTATTTGGAGCATGGCCGTATGCAGGGGAGATTTTCGGGAACTAACTAACATACCGATGCTCACGCCCAATTTTTTGGAATTATATGTTTATTTATTTATTACAAAATATACTTTAACAGTATAATAGTCACTGTTTAACAAGGGGAGAGATTAAAAATAATCAACAAACAGACAAAAATCAGTCTATCTATCTATCTATACCCTCACGCCACGTCCCTTGACAGAGAGGACAGAGTGCCAGAGTGCCCTATCCTTACACACACACTCCTAGCTTCCGTCACATTCATGCAATTAGTCATACACGCTCTCCGATTCCTTTTACTCAAAACGCGTCCATCCTTGAGGATCTGGTCGACATGATCGGACCTGGTCAGTCTCGGGCGGCCGCGCTTTCTCACCCCTCTTCGCTCATTCAGATATATCTTTTTTGTCATCTTCATTCTCTCAACATGCCCAAACCATCTTAGTTTGTTTACTTTCATTCTTGTCACAACACCAGTCTTGCAGTCACTCATTTCCCTAATAACCTCATTCCATTCAATCAGTCAAAACAGAATAAAACAAAAAATAGTTATCTTGAATGTGAATAGTCAATAATGGATGCAAATTTGTTAAAAATAAAGTAATAAATATAAAAAAATCAATAATTAATAATTTGGTGGTCAATAGTTACGTGTTCCCGACGAAATGCTAACAGTCGTTCTACATACACTCTGTTGGCATTGATGTGCTTATCTTTTCTTATTGCTCCTCTTAATCAAAACTATAGACTATAACTATGTAAATTTGACGAGTCCAAGTGCCCGAAATTAGGGCCTAAGGACGATAATGAACAATAAAAATCAATAACAACAACAGTGCAACGATAAATATTTACCCTACTTTATGCGCCCGCGTGTTGCTACCTTCTAATCTAGGTGCTGACGATGTGTTCTGCACTTCACGACACAAGCTTTTACCATACTGTGAAGTGTTTAGACAAGAATTTAGGTTTGTATATACACAAACCAAGATCCTTTTTTCATACTACAAAAAATATATTCGCTATCTCATTGCAAACTTGTAGTAACATAATATTATTCCACGCTACCGTACACCAACACGGAGCTAACTCCAATAACATAATCTAGTTTATTTGTTAGATGCGTATGTGTAAGAAGGGTCCTAAACAGGAAACTTTTTTTTCCATAAACTCTAGAGATATAAATCATGGATTTATTTTGATCCCACTTGCCCCAAAAGTTGGAGTTTATTATTTCTTTATATCCTAAAAGTTTATTATTATTTATTATCAAGATTAATGACTTCATCCTAGTACTGTTTTTTGCGATCTTCCAAACGATACCAAACACGCCCTTCTGAGGCGAATGGATTCCTTTGACGCCTCCCACCAAGAATTGACAGAATCAAAATTTGTAAAAAGATGTGAGTTCTACTCGTGAACCACTTTCGTGAGACCCCAAAAACAACAAAAAAAACATCTGAATTTTCTACATCTCGTGGTTGAATATAACAAGTAGTTATACAGCAAAGTACAGATATACAGCAAAGGATGGACTTTCCATCAGGCTTATGACTGATCGTCGGCTGGGTTAATGACATTCACCAAATCCAGCTCATCCATCTGCTGCGGCCGGGAATCGCACCCAGACCACCAACCCGACAAACCGCTATTCTCATAAGCCTGGTTAAAAGTCCATCCTTTGCTCCTACTGGTGTCTTCCTCTGTGGATGACACCAGTAGGAGTGTCGAAACGTCGATCAAGTTTATATACACACGGCTTACCCGAAAATCGAGAAACAATGTCAACCTTCAACATTTACCATCCTTTGCTGTATATCTGTTGAGAAGACTACTTGTTTTTAATTTATTTTAAGTATTATGAAATAATTGAAAAAAAGGACGCCTTAATTATTTTAGTTAGTACACACTTATTTCGCTACAGAATTGAACCACTGGGGGGTTTCTAACTTCTAGTGTCCCCTATAATAACAATCTTGTTTGTTTTTTCGAGTATCCTCTTTATTAGAAAGGTCACACCAGGTCCCACGTCCAGGTATAAGGAGATTGATCGCCCAAATTACATTCTGCTTAATTAGTTTCAAAGAAAAGGTTTCCAGCAATAAAACAGGCTAACAGACAGCCTTGGAAACATTTAGGTTGGAAATGTATTAAAAATAAATTCGAGCACATGTTGCCTAAGATTGTTTTTAAGTTGGAATCATCACTATAAAAAAGCTTGTCTCTGTATGCCCTGTTATATTTTTTTTGTACCTAGATGTCGTTAACGCGGAGCCTTAATTTTCCAACACACTTCTCAGTATTATCAGCCAGAAGAGTATACATAATATTATCATTCACCGTGATTGATATATAAACACTTCAGCCTAATACTGGGAAACATTCACCTATCCAGATATCACGGATATCAAAGGATTAGGCTCAGATATACTGCTCTATATAAAATACAAGCTAAGTGTCTGAAACATCAGTGTTTAGAAATCTTCTTACAATATTGCATGTAAATATTAATATTTACTTAGGTTTGCATCATTATGTATTTTTTCAAGTGAACAAAATACAGAAATATCTCAACATAACAAGTATTAGATGCCAAAATATTTGTTCACTAGGGCGAGCTTATCGCAATGCTATGATAAGCCAGCTAACCCCACAGAATCCAATTTATTTTAATTATTGATTAGCCATTTTGGTATTATGCCTGTAACTTTTAAATTTTGCCGATTTGTTAGTCTATTGTATGGATGCGAAACATGGACAATAAGCAAAAGAGAATGCGAACGTCTTTCAGCCTTTGAGATGTGGTGCTACAGAGTACAGACCCATGCTCAAGATTCACTGGATAGACCACATCACAAACAGCGAAGTGTTGAGTAAGGCCGAAGAGACAAGACAAATCTTGAATAAGATTGCCCAACAGAGAGCGCGATGGATAGACCATAACATCAGGCACTCTGGCCTGCTCATCACCATAGCAGAAGGAATGGCAGAGGGCAGTAATGTGAGGAAAAATTATATGAACCAGATTATTGAGAGCGCGCGCTGTAGCACCTACAGGGAAGTGAAGAGATTTGCTAGTGACAGGACGGCGTGGAAAGAAAGAACGAAAATGTTTGGTAACCACGTCACCGTCATTTTTTTTTTATAAATTGGTTTGCATACATAAACCCAAATACTTTCCTGCACACCTTGCACTAGGCTAAAAGACTGTATCGCAAAGTGTGAAATACATCGCCAGCACCGGGGTTTGAACCTGGCACCTCCTGCTCGAGAGAATGCCGCCTCAACCAACTGATGCGCCTACCATGTACTTTACATTTAGCAGGAATATAAAAACTAGTTCTAATTGAAATGTACAGCGTACACAGAGACATGGTAAATTGAATGTTATTTCTATTTATAGGTTATAATAATATAGTTTAGATATACATATAACTTAGTAAACTTACCCTCAGGGTAAATGGGATAAGTTTACAAGTTGGAAGATAACTTACTTGTTCCTTACATTTATAATACTGTAGGTAGGTACTTCGTAGCCATAGAGAATTATATAAATAAGGAGTTGGCCTAATGTTAAACATGATGACATATTTGTTGCTCCATTTTCCACTAATTTCTATAATAAGTAATTGTAAAAAATAGGATTTTATGACTTCACATCTTAGAACTGTTTTTCACGGTCTTCCAAATGACAAAAAACACGCCCTTCCGAAGCGCTTGGATTCCTTCATTCCGATGGCGCCTCTCACCAAGAATTGACGGATTTAAAACATGTAAAAACATATGAACTCTGCTCGTGAAGCACTTTCGTGAGATACCAGACACGGTGGTATGCGATGACCGGATCCTCTCGATCGCTCGGTGTTTTACAAGGCTTGAGCTGTAAAAATCTAACTTACGATCTGAATTTCTTTCCCAACGCCTTTTCATACGATACCTTACATTACCCTACACGACCATTGGATCCCTTGAAACCCTTTACATCTTTTTTGTCTCTGGAGAAAGCTGATCCATTTTTGTCCAAAAGTGTATGTCGCCAAGTTTACGTATAAGTTTGCAAAGTTTCAGGTCTCTAAGTAGTCGGGAAGTGGTTGAAAAACCGGTTGCAAGATTTGTTCACAGACAAATAAAAAAAAACAAAAAACACCACAAGTAAAATCTTATAAAACCTTGAGACACCGGATAAGAAATGAAGATATAAGACGACGGTCAAGGGTCTCAGACATAACGGAGAGAGTAGGGACACTGAAATGACCGTGGGCGGGTCATGTGGCAAGGACGACAGATGGACCCCCAGAGTACTGAGCTGGAGACTCAACGAAAATAAACGAAGTGTAGGGAGACCACAAAGGAGATGGGCCGATGACATCATCAAGTCGGTGGGACATGGGTGGAGGCAGAGCGCCCAAAACAGAGAATTGTGGAAGAGACAGGAAGAGGCTTATATCCAGCAGAAAGCGGTTGAAAAGTAGAAAAAGAAGAAAATCTTCTTATCCACTCATGAAGGTTTGGCATTCAATCCATAATTTTTGCCATCCACGTCCACGGCGATGTTAAGTGGTTGTTTTTATCTAATGACATTACACAACGACTCAGTAAAAACTAAGTTATTTTGTCTGTTTACTTATTACTTTGACAGCAAGCAATTAACTCTTTTGTTAGCGTGTAGGTAGGTACTCCCTCAACCGCAAACTTTCTCAACTTTCACTCTCTTGTATATTCAGCCCCGGGCAACAGCCTACATTCGCAATAATATTGTTGCGGCCCTGAAATAATATTTCAGACGACGCGGAAATTTTGTATGTTGTTTTTATATATATTACGTCATGTCGCGAAAATCTATCTACTGGGATAGCTTTGTAGATTTTCACGGTCCTTGTTAATCTCTTCTCCATTCTTCTCGGGTGTACCGTGTGTAGATTGTCGATTTTGTCGACAATCTACAATGGACTTTCCATCAGGCTTATTACTGATAGTCGGCTGGTTTAATGTGATCACTTTACACTTAAGTAACATTCATACTGAATAGCTGTTGAGATAACTACTTGTTATTTCAACTACGACATGTAGAAAATCCATTTCTTTTCTCACAAAAAATATCTATCTATCTATACCCTAACGCTGCGTCCCTTGCAGGGTAGGCAGAGATAAAAGAGCGCCAGACAGCCCTTTTCTTACACACACTCCTAACCTCCGTCACATTCATGCAATTTGTCATACACGCTCTCCGATTCCTTTTACTCAAAACGCTCCACCCATAAAAAATAAAATTGTGAAATTCAAAAAATTTAACGATTTTTATTTACTAGCTTCGGAAAACTTAGCAGCTGTCTGTTAGTAGTAGGTAGTTGTTATTAATTTTTTTACTTGCGTACCTATTTACATTTTTAAGGCCAGTAAATTCAACGAGTAAGATGTTGCCTCTTAATCACCACGGAGCCGGATTTATTATTCCAGATGTTTTGAAGTTACTCCGTTCCAAAATTAATTTTAAAACTCGACTAAGTGCCGGGAGCAAATAAACCAAAAAATCCGATTCCTGCCGAGTTACCTGCCTTTTGATTTACAATGATGAAATATTATGTATGTTCTAACATAATGCAATAAAAAAAACCTTACGTTCAAATTTAGTATACGTTCGTTTCCCCACGACTTCTGACTGAATTAAATGAATTGGAATACCACACATATGCAATCTATCTAAGTACCTCTGATACCGCAAATTTTGCGTGGTAGGCAGAGAGGACAGAACCCCAAACTATCCAATAACTCATGCATTAATTTCTTTAAGTCATCGTTCATTCTCTTCTCATACCCAAAACATCTAAGCTTGTTAACCTTAATTTTAGTAACTACCCTCGTTTTACAGTAATTCATCTCTCTATCTATAATAACCTGCTTCCTTATCCTATCCCCACTGTTTTTCCACACATTCTTTTCAGCGAGCTTAATTCCGAAGTTTTTGGTCGCAACAGCTTTACTCTTTAAAAAATCTACTTTTTGCCACTGGTATACATCTATTTAACTTATGTACTAGCTACCTCCCCGCAGCAATCCAAGACACCCCACCCCCTAATTCATAATAAAGACTTTCAAATCTTTTTTACCAATTTTGTTTCGTAAATACCAACTTGTTATATTAAGGTTTAGTACCCGTAATATTTAACAGGAGTTACTGTAGATACCGACTTGTAACTTTGTACTTACCCTCCTTTATTTAACTTCATCTGTCGTTGTCTACGTCCACATTTTCTCTTAAAATTTTATTAACTTCGGAATCTTGCACCAGCACCTTGAAATATGCACACAGGTTTGATATAGAGATTTGCTTGAGAAACCATTACGGGTAAACTACTAGTCCTACGAAAAAATTGACATAACATTTTTTTTGGAGAATTTAGCAAGGATTATTTTTTTCATTTACTACTTTCTCCTATCTCTTACCATATTCCTATAAAATACGAAAAACCGCGAAGAGGGACCTTTTCGGGGAGGGCAGGGGGGGTTGCGGCAAGATTTTGATAGGCAACCCTAGTGCGATGTAATACCTTATTGGTAAGCTGTCATTTATACCACATTTCGATCAAAAAACAGATACGTCATAATTTAAGCAGCGGGCTCTTGGACTAAAAGGTAACCTCGATGGAGACCGTCGGACATGAAAAGAGGAATAGGCCGTCCTCAGAAAAGATGGGCCGATGATATTGTCCCCGTCGCTGGTAGTGGGTGGATCTAGAAAGCCCAAAGAAGAGAGGAGTGTAAAAAGTTGGAAGAGGCCTACATCCAGCAGTGGAGAGATGGCTGAGAAAGAAGAAGAACCACGAAATTTTTTCAATGTCATCCTTGATCAGTTGATCAATGAATGAAATGAATGAATGAATTGAATTAAGTATATGTCGTCTTATAACTTTGGATTCGTTACATCATATTTGAATATGGAACGATGATATTGCTTCATTTTAATTAATTATAAGCATGGTTCTGAAAAGTTTTTTTACGATTTCCTTTTTCTAATTGTTTCAGTTCAATTTCGTTGGCAAACTTCTCGGACCAAAAGGCAACTCACTGAAAAGACTACAAGAAGATACAATGTGCAAAATGGCTGTACTTGGGAGAGGGTCAATGAAAGACAGACAAAAGGTAAGAATATGGCCATCATTTTTATGCTGTTTTAGTCTTATTTTGAATTAATACCCAATTTGTAGAGAAGTAATAAAATTGTCTGCAATTTGAAATTTCGCGTGGCAGCAAAATTTAGCTGTTAAATCATTTGAACAGCACAACGTGTACTTGTCCGCAATATAAAAATATCAAACGCAACGATATAAAGCAAAATTAACAGCAAGCGTTATACATACGATCAACAAAATAATTGTTATTTGGTCAGCCTACAAAAATGCTAAACTTATCTTACGCACATTTTGTGACCAGATAATTTATTCTGCTACTCATATTTTGCAAATAAAAAATCTGTTCTGCTGATAAAATCGTGCTGCCCATTTTTACAAATTGATTGCTGACTATTCCGATATTATTTGCTGACTTTTTTGCCGTCCGAATGTATTTTACAGCTGACCAAAATCTCATGGTACCTACCATTGGCGAAGGGTTGATTTCTGCAGAAGGGAAGCCGGGGCTAACATTTCTTATGGGATTACGTCAGATTAGACACTATTATATGTACCTATATTTTTTTTTCAAAAGGTAACACGATGGGAATCGTGTTCTTAGGTAGCTTCGCGCCTGGTACCTACCCATATTTTAGGCCGTTGGCAGTTCGTCCATCCGAATCAATTTCTTTAATTAACTGATGTTTAAGGCAAGATACTTAGTCTGGAGTTTTTTCAGTCCTGGCCTTTGGAGTGTTGGTGCAAAGATTGCCTGACTGACTCCAGTAATTTTGATTTGTTCCAGGAAGAAGAATTACGCACGAGTGGAGACCCAAAGTTCTCACATCTCTCAGAAGACTTGCATGTGGAGATCAGCGCCTTCGCCACACCAGCTGAGGCCCATGCAAGGATTGCATATGCCCTGGCAGAAGTTAGGAGATTCTTAGTACCGGTAAGACACTTTTTCTTCTTCTGGATATAGGCCTCTTCCAAACGCTGCACTTAAAGCTCCCGACCCAACTATGACGTGACGGTAATTTACCACGGCATTAAAGTTTAAAGTCGCATAACCAATCGTCTGATGTTTTTTGGGGTTAAGGGTTTGGCACCAAGAATGACGTCACAGTCATTTCCCACGGCATTGAGGTTCAAAATCGCATAAACAATCGCATGATAAAATGGTAAAAATAGCGTTTTTTATTGTGTTTTGGGATTAATTTCGCTTCAATCATAATTTTTTTACGGTTTTCCCTAGATTTTAATGCATATTATCAATACGAAAAAATAATATCCGAGACTTTCGGGAAATGAGTTTCTGTCTTTCGGAAAAAAGATCAGACGTGAAAAGATCAGTGTAGCTACCCGACTGAATACTATTAGTTTACCATAGGCTTTACACACGGGCGGAAATTCGGCTGCTGAACTTCCGCACATGTGCTGGAAAATAGTCAAATTGCATACATTTTCGAGCTTCCGGAATCCGCGTACCGAATGTCAGCGGCCGAATTTCCGCCCGTGTGTGATGAGCCTAAGAAGCCGTATTCCCAGTTCGACAATTCCTAACTCCACAAAACACTTCCAAAATAATTGATACTTCTAAAACTATTAACTTCGATAAAATATGGTATCTTCTTTTTTATATCGCTCTGTACCCCTAATAAATAGTCATAAACTTCTTTTAACAATGAGGGCCTAGCAGGGCATCCAGGGTAAGGCAACAAGGTAAGAAGGTTGCAGGGTAAGTAGTAAATATCAACCCTTTAACCCTGTTCACTTTATTCTCCCTCAAGGGTCGCCCTTAAATTATTATTCCTATGAGGATTGAACTATTTTGCGCAATCACGCCTATTTGACTTGCGCCAAGATAGTTTCTGAGTGACATTGACGCAATTCCGAATTTCTTGCCTTCACTACATTCATAAAGGGATTTTGCACTATTTTATGCAATTTGTTTTACACTGTTTTATACGCTTAATATATAAATTAAAGATAAATTTACGCTTTTTTACATATGAGATATTTCTTTGTGTTATTAATTGTCGTATGTTGTCTACTCAAATAACAAGTTGTCGAACATTTTTATTATCATTTAATTTTCGCTAATTTAATTAGGTTTATAACCAGTTGCTTAATGTGTAAAATAAGATTTTATAAAGTTTTTACTTTTTTTAACTTTTAAAAGTGTCAAGCTCCTACTCTTAGGTAGGTACTGTTTTTCTAATTGAGAAGTTAATTGAGAGTTGCTCTCAAGACCAATTGAGAGTTGCTCTCAAGATAAAAAAAAACAGCTTCATATTTCTTACCGTGTATCGGAAAAGTATCCCGGGTAACATACTCAAATGCTTATCAACTAGTACGTATGTAATTCAGATTTGTTTAGAAAAAAAAATTTGGGCGCATATCTCTTCGGCGCATACCACGACTTCACAAAACTTGGATGATGTAAATCAGAGAAAAACAGATTGTTTTAACTAGTTATGTGAGATACGTAGGTAGCTGTTAGTGTTTTACAACCCCTCCCCCTTCTTTAAACCCCCCGCCCCCCCCCCCTACTGAAGTGCCTAACAAGCATGGGCTTTGTACAAAAGTTTCTTTTGTTCCAAATTTATTCCTGTAATCAACCGAAAGTAAGAAACAGCTTTAGGAAATGGTGGCAAGAACGCGAACAAACTCCCGCCACTTTCTAAATCCTTAATCTCTTGTTGTGAGTATACAGAAAGATGAGAATTTCGGCCTTTACTTATAATAGGCTTTGAGCTCCCTTCTGGCTAACCCTGAGCCCACCTCTTAAAAATATATTGCCAAAAAGTGCGGGTAAAGAGGACGCTATATGCTCCTGTGCTACCCGGGAATGCGGAGGGCCTTAAGCCCGTGGAGTCCTTCAATGTAGTAATAGGCTTGGAGAAGGTAAGAAGATCAGCAGAAGTTACATAGGCTAACTCGAGAAACTTGAGGGACCATGCATATAATATACGTTTTCAAATTTTTTTTTGAGAGTGTAAGCGCTAAATAAGAATAAATAAATAAATTAATTAAATAAATAAAATTTACGGAAAAAATATTTTTTCAAATAGCGAGTTTTTTGCAATGTCTGCCAACCATCCACTTGTGATATTCATTAGAAGTTAAAAATACATACATTTTTAAGTGTATGAAAAAGAAGAAGAAACATCTAAATAAATACAATCACAAATTACAAAATATATACCTATATATAAATAAAGAATAACGTAAGCGATAAAATTGGGGTTAACTGGAAGAAATCGCAGTTCTGCGATAAGTTCGCCCTAGTGAACAACGTTTTATAATCTGTACTATGTCCATTTTTTATATTTATATGTATTTCTTGTTCACTTAAAGACTAAATAAATAAAATAAAATCGATTTTGGCTAATTGTATAAAAAGGGGACCGAATATCAAATAAATATCCACCATGGGGGGTAGGTACCACCCTATAGATATGAGCAGAATGATAAAATCTCACAAAAATTACATCCATTACCAAACGTTTTCCAATCATATCAAAAAAAATCTAAAATAATAGTTTCACAAAAAATCTAACTTGCTCAAAATCTGCATTTTGGGTTGGGGGCGGCATCATATACATATTTTATTGAAAAGGGAAATAAAAATTCTGGTGAAACCCCCTATATGGAAACTATCAATAAATGTGTTAGACGCATAGAGACTAGAAAATTTAACAGCGCCTCTAGCGAACGGGTGGCTAGGTAGGGTAGGTAATACATTTTTTCTTTTACAAGCGAACTTAACAAGTCTCAAGAGAACTGAAGGTTTTTCAGGTCTAGAAAATAGCGGTTGGAATGGGAGCCTCTGAAAGAATTTATTTATAGGATCCTGAAAGATGCGGGTGGATATTGTAATATATAAATTTGTAGTGTATGTATGTCCCATTGTGAAAATTTTCATTAGATGTCTAAAGTTGCTCTTACACGAGCAATAATTGCGTCAACTCGTACAAATCGTATTGATTAACATTATTTCGCAATATGTAGCAATTATTTCAGCAATATTTCAAGCGAGACAACGATATTGCATGCAAATGAGAAAGAGAATTGTGATAAATATCCAATCGGTTTGGACATTTTAGTGCATAGTTTTTTCATAGTTTACGTATAGTTTTAAAAACGGATGTTGTGAATAAAACGAAAGTGAACAAGTTGAGATGGTTGTGACATGTAGAGAGAATGTACGATGAAATGATTGAAATAAGAGGTGTAAGCTAGGAAACGCAGCCGTCCAAAAATTACATGACTTGACCATGTAGACCAGATTTTCAATGACGGACGTGTTCCGAGTAAAATGAATCGTAGAGTGTGTATGACGAATTGCATGATTGTAGCAGAAGCTCGAAGTGTGTATGAGGATAGGAAAGTCTTGCGATCTGATCTCTCTGCCTTCCCCGGAAGGGATGCGGCGTGAGGGGATAGAATAGTACGGGGTCGTGTATTACTCTTTCGCATTCAAACACGAAATACTAATTTTTTTCTTCGTCGAAGTTTCCGATCAAAATACCGGGCACGGGTACCCGCCTGTACAAAATCATATTAATTATATATATACGTTTTTAACCCTCTCCCGTCGTTGAGTGATTTGTGTGATGTGTGTTATTATGTTATGAAGAGGGAACGTACCTATGCATCATGTAACCCCATTACATCACTCAATTAACAGAGGTTAAAGGGTACAGGGCTCACAGAGGAAGAAAGGTCCAGGTTTCCCGTCATTATATACTTTACCATACCTACTTCTAGTATACGTAACATAATAATCATAATAGAATTACGTTTTTGCTTTTAGTACAGTACACCCGCCCGTAGATGGCGTAAGTAGTAGGTACTTAAATTTCGTTTTTATTACATGTCCTTTTTACCACATAAGTAGGTTTATGTCTCCAGCTTCGGAGCTAGGGGGGGGGACAGAAAAAAAAGTGGAATATAAACGCGTAGTAGCGCCGCAAGCGATTTTTTTTTTTGAGACCGTGAGAAGAATGTCGTGTGAAGATGTAGTTTGATTTATTTTCTTTGAGGAAGAAATCGCAGTTCTGCGATAAGTTCGCCCTAGTGAACAACGTTTTATAATCTGTACTATGTCCATTTTGTATATTTATATGTGTTTGTTGTTTACTTTAAGTTTAAATAAATAAATAAAAAAAAATAAAAAAAAATAAAAAAATATATATATAAGGTGCGTTAGGGTAAGATCGGAAATGGGGAAAGACCGAAAAATTGAATTTGTGATGAACTCTGGCAACATTGTTTATACTGACCATTTGCATTTGAAACTTTATTCTGTTACGCCCCGCCTCAGCTCAGTCCGATTTCTCTCTTGAGCTGAGAAGATGTGTAGTGAGTGATTTTGTAAACGTCAAATTTTTCCGCGAAAATTCGAGATTTCCGGTCTTTCCCGGTCGGCTATATTATCGTTTCCAGGTAAGTTATGTGTTTATATTATTGATATTCATGCATTTTATAGCTGTAAGGTCAATGTATGTAGAATGACAACCCGTTATCTGTCGTAGTTTAAGCTGTACGTGTTTTTTCGATCTTTCCCCGTCAGAAATGTTAGGGGAAAGATCGGAATTCAAATTATCCGTTCTTTCCCCATTTTGAAACTCCATACTAAATTCCATTGCTTTCCAAACTATTGCTATCTTTTCTACATCAAAAAATAAAACCGCTATTTATTAATGTGACTATTTGTTGAGATAACTTCCTACTTTTGATATACTATTTTCAAACTAATATTAACAAAGGTTTATTTCTTCGAAAATTGTTATGCTCTGCACTGTACCAAATACATGCATATATAGTCCGAGAGCCCACTGCTTAAATTATGACGTATGTATCTGTTTTTTGATCGAAATGTGGTATAAATGATAGCTTACCAATAGGGTAATACATCGCACTAGGGTTGCCTATCAAAATCTTGCTGCAACCCCCCCGATTCGTGGTTTTCCGCATTTTTTAGGAATATGGTAAGAGATAGGAAAAAATGGTCAATGACGAAAATAATTATATAAGTACACCCATTAAAGGACACCTATATGTCGTAGCTAATGTTGTTACAATAGTAAATATTAAAATACCTGAAGCTTCGATTTTAATGACATAATTTTACTTTTTTCTTTACTCATGTGAATAAAATATTATTGCAAACAGTTTGGGAATGTCAAGGTATTTCAAGGCCGTTTGGGGTAAGACCGGAATTCATAAATCATATATTTCTTAAATTCGGGAGTAAATAGTTTCCTATAAAGAAATAATTAATGTATTTAGTCATTAGGACAACATACCATTATTGTCCCAAAATCTCAGTGCCCTAAAGTGTCTAATAGTGATTTTAGCATGAACTCCGGTCTTACCCCAGTATTTTCCGTTCTTACCCCATGTGATGTTTTATTTAAATCATAAATATAACTGGTTTTTATTAATTAACGATTACGATTCTGATGATAAAAAATATACTGTAACGAAGAATGAAGCCTTATGTTTACCAATATTTAAAAAAATATGTGCTAAACCTGGTGGACTGCATGTGATGAATGATACAAATTACGATGTGCCATCTCACCAAAAAACCATTCGGACTTACCCCAACGCACCTTAATAGTATATTGCAAGAAATGTTTTCAATAGAAAATGGAGCATAAAATAGCGCCGCAGGCGAATTTTTTTCAGAAGGCTTACTTGTACTTACCTAAAAAAGGCCTAATAAATCTTAGTTATTATTCGTGAAATAAAAAAACATAACAAGTAACACTCCGCAACACACTAGCGCCGCAGGCTCTATCTACCCCGCAAACAACGTCATTTTTGACGGGTTACGGCTAGTGCGTAAATATATTTGTCAGACGTTAATAAAAAAAATGCGAAAAAACAACGAAAAAAAAATGTATATTAATTTAGACGACACTTAATGTGAATCACTAATTTTCTAAATTAAAATGAGGGGCGAACGGAAAAAGGTTATGAGAGCGTAATGGAATAAATTCAGTCGGTACTTAAGTACATTACAGATATTAGTACTGAGTACAGCTGGGAGAGGAGAGGGGCCTAATGAAATTACCTAATGATTGTAAATTGTACTCTTTTTATACTATACACTTGTGAAAAAGAAATACCCAGTATTTCAGAGATGTTTTAACATCTATTTTTTTTTTCACAAATATCCTCTCACCTCACTCCCCTTAGGTATCGGGCAGAGAGGACAGATCGCCAAAATTCCCCTTCCTTACACACATTCTTGCTTTCACCACATTCGTGCAATTCGTCACACACATTTTACGATTAATTTTTCTCAGAACACCTTACTGTTCATCCTTGAGCATCTGGGCAACATGATCGAGACAATGGTCCTGGGACAGTCGCGCTTTCTTACACTTTTTACTCGCGTCCAATGACCACAAAATAATTAAATTAGTTGAATTGAGAGAGTCACTGTAGATGAAAATAATAACGGTGACTTTTTCTTCTTCCTGGCACTATCCCAACTTATTGCCGCTGAAGACTATTGGGGTCGGTTCTTCTCGTCCTAAGATTGTATACTCTTCTATTCCTTATTTCATCTTCATCTAGGCCATTTCTCCGCAGGATCCTGTCGTATTGTGCCATCCAGGTATTCTTTGGTCTCCCTCTTGATGGATGTCGAGGTAGATTCATTGACATTACTTGGTTAACGGTGTGTTCCCGTGGTCTCCGCCTTACGTGCCCACTGCCCAGTGCCCATACCATCTTAGTTGCCTTTCTGCTAGCTTACTATCGTATTTATGTCAGTTTAAGTAACACCTATGCTACTACGAATAACGATAACTTCGTTTGAAGAAAATGTTTACTGATAGCTTTTCCTATATTTCATTTATTTTTACTCAAGTGTAGGTATTTTTTAAAAGATTTTTTTTTATTTCGTGATACCCTAAAAATACTATACAAAAAATATATATCTCCTGTTTCAACGCGTCGCGTCTGTAGATGGAAAACGTTGTTTTCCTAATTTGACACCTGATACCCATACTTTAGACATCATTATATTTGTGAAATACAACGTATTGTTTTACTGTAGTTAGACTTGTATTTTTTATGTTATTTTGTGTCGTTATTGTTTTACGAGTAAACATTCCATTAATGATCTTTTTTTTGTATTTTAAGATGAATTGTCTTCCTTTTTCATTTCTGTTACTCAAATTTGTGTTTTTAATGAATAATTCTTGAAAAAAAAACATTTACACAAATATTGAACCGGATTTATCTGCATTGCACAGACGGAAATACATTTTAAAGTTTTTTCCTCAACTGAGGCGAGAGGCATCTTCATTCAAATAATGTTGCGTTATGTGAACTCCCTTGGGGGAGGAAGCAGGATAGTTGTGCCGACGCTTACGAATATGTGATCACTTAATCCAGCCATAGCCGAGTCGTAAGCGTCGGAACACCCATCCTGCTTCCTCCCCAAGGGAGTTCACATAACGCTACATTATGGGAATGAAGATGCCTCTCGTCTCTGTTGAAGAAAAAACTGTAAAAAATATTTTAATTATACATTTCTTTATTTATTTAACAGGGCTGTGCCGAGTCACGAATGTTTATGTAATATTATAAAGTAGGGCTGACATAAAATGTAGAATACGTATAAAATTTTATGTCTCATATTATTTTTACATTCCCATACAATTTCTATGACAACAAACTGAGATGCAATAATAAAACAAAATAATATTATTATTCTTACATTCATTTTTATTTGCTGCATGTTGTTGTCTTGTGATGTAAGATGCAGGTTATATGCTAGTTAGACAGGGCAGCATTCAGCTTTTACATCGCCCAAATTTTTTTATTAAAAAAAAAGGATCCGAGCTTGCATAATGCATACACAATCCTAAATAGGTACTATCCTGCACACTTTCCACTAGACTAAAAGCCTGTATCGCAAATTGTGGAATACATCGCCGAGGTTCGAACTTGGCACCTCCCGGTAGAGAGACTGCCGCCTCAACCAACTGCGCCAACCGTGTATTTATTTGCCCTTTATTAATAAATATACCCGAATTGTAGGGCCCCTCTACTCTTTTTTGATATTTTCTTTCGAGTGTCTTGTAAGAGTCATCAGGCCTTTGTAAAACTGCCATTACACATTTTACATATTTTTCAGAATTGGGGTTCACCGCCCATTCTGAATATCATATAGTTATAGGTTGTTTGTGCAGAGAGAATTGTAGGTACTTAATTTATGTAAGAAATAAAAAACAAATAAAAAAGTACAAATACCTGGTATCGTTATTGTTTATGAGTTTAGAGTGTGCATACCGACATTTCAAAAATTTCTAAAAACGTGAGACCTTCTATCTCGACAACAATTACTAAATATGCTTTGGAACATAATAGGGTAGATGCATTGAACCTTTATCTAGGGAATAACCGTAATAGATTTTTTACATCTTGTATAGATTTCGCAAAAAAAAATATAAAAACACCTCTGACCTTTTTTCCGAAAGACGGAAACTCGTTTCCCGAAAGTCGCGGAGTAATTTTTTTTTCTTGTACTGATAATATGCATTTAAATCTAGGGAATAACCGTAAAAGTTTTTTGATAGACGCAAAATTAACCCCAAAAAATGGAAAACAACGCTATTTTTACCATTTTATCATGCGATTGTCACGCAATTTTGAACCTTAATGCCGTGGGAAAAGACTGTGACGTCATTCCTGGTGCCATGCCCTTAATTGTTTATTTACGGCGCAAACTTTTGATCAAAATGTACACATTTTTTACGAAGAATCGGACATATGTGTGCATTTAATAATGCATTTACATTTAAAGTAATTATATACATGGATGGACACAGGACAAAGTAAAAATATAAAAATCACAAGAACAACACAATTGAAATTAACGGGAAAAAATCGAAAATCTCTGCGATAAGTTCGCCCTAGTGAACAATGCTTTGTAATCTGTTTTATGTCCAATGTTTTATTTCGTATACACTATGTTTTTTTTTTTCATAAAAATAATCTGGAGTTGCATAGATTAATTAGCAAGTTTCTAAATTATGTTTTTATATACTTACCCCTATTTTATTAGTCCTCTAAATCATGCCGGGCAACAGCTCTACTCACTTCACACTAGAACTGTACCTGGATATGTACTTGTCTACATTATGCAGGAAGCGTTTGCGGTGTCTGAGGTGCAGTGGCTATAAGGTTGTTGGATGTTCTGGTGTGGTATGGTGAGCCACATATGCCTGAATATGTCATGAGTGGCGACATCAAAATGTGGAGTGATCCACTATTCGTAGAGACAGTGCAGTCCTGCTTAACCGGAACCTTATTTTAACCAATTCAATATTGAAAATTAAGAGAAGGGATATTAAAATTAAATAAAAGAGATTGTTTGAGACCTTAGATCTATGATAAAGGTAGCCTCAATACAGACACGAGTCTAGTGAGGCACCACCCATACTCGTATTTCCATAATGAACTTAACTATATTTAACTAGTGAAATATTTTTGTATCCTTAAAGTGTACACTTAATGAAATAAAATTTATTATTATTATTACAACCTTACCTTTATTATTATCTAAAAAAATAGGGTAGATACATTGATCGTGAATGATCGTAAAAGGTTAAATTATGAAAAAGACCTCTTGATTTTTTTTTCGAAGACAGCTTTCTTCTCATAAGAAAAAAAAAATTTCGTATTGATAATATGCATTAAAATCTAGGGAATTACCGAAAAAAAACTAATTGTGTGCATTTGTAACTTTTAAAACTGGCCGTTACTTTAACTATAGTATGTATATTATAATGCTCCAATTTAATTGATTTATAGGTAATGTCTGTATGTGTACTATTGAATAAATAAATAAATAATACATGAAATCGAACCTCTAGGTATATTAGTATAAAAATTCTGTTTACTGGATGTTTTGGATCCCGATTAAAGTTGTTCCACTGTATTTTATACACGTCAGCAATGCGCCAGGACGAGATGCATAAAAGTGGATAAAATGTCAGTTTATGTTGGATATAGTCTAACTTTGTAATAATAATATCGTCTTACTTACATTTTTATCAAAATATAACTGTACCATCACGGCATATCCCGATAATGAGGTAACCAGTAAATTCTGTCTAACAACACACAAATTATCTCTGCCCATAATTATTGTAACGTTCAGAAAGATCCTTTTTTTAAATACATCTGGGTTTATCGAAATAAACCCAAATACATCTGTGTTCACTTCACAGTAAGCTTGAAAAGCATGTGTCGTGAAGTGGAGTAAGTCGGCATTGAGCTATTATTATTATTTTTATTTAATAAAGAAAATAATTACATGTTTACAAGTTATAGATGCAAATACAATACCTTCATTTGAGTATAAAATATACACTTGTGGTTAGTATTGCCCGGGACAGGCTATCCCCTAGTGGGGCAATAAAATCCAGTACTTTTTTGTTTATATTCTTACTTAGTAAAATGTTTTTTTTGGATAGTAAATAAATGAAATGAAATGAAAGGATTGAACCCGCACCCACCGGATCAACAGTCGAACGCGTTACCAACCAGGCTACCGACCACCTCTATTCTCTATATCTCAAGCCGTATTCTATGAGGGATAGACAGAGAGGACAGAACGCCAGACCGCTCTATCCTTATACCCACTTTTTGCGATTTGTCATACGTCTCCTTCGATTTCTTTTAGTCAAAACGCGCCCGTCCTTGAGAAACTGGTCAGTCACGGACTGCCTCTCTTTCTCACACCTCTTCTTTTACTCATATTATAAGTATATTTTTTTGGAATATGATACCTTTCTGATGATGACTGTTTCTTAATTCCAGAGAAAAATACCTACCTATTTAATGGATGCAACCAGAGAGAAAAAATCCAAAACAAATGTCCGATTAATTAAGAAGATATGAAAAAAATATTACATAAGCACCCTCTGGCGTGCAATCGCTTAATTAAAAAAAAAAGCTCTAATTAGAGCTTCCAAGTTCATACATTCATTATTAACCTTCAGATTCCTCTTCTCCATGTCCGGACCCTCCTCGAGTCAGAGAAGATTGATCGGCCTCCTGAGATGCAATACAAATAAAAATATTATTGCGTAATATTAATAAAAGAAAATATTATTTGACATAATATATCATTGCATGGGCGTCGTCAGGGGGCTTGGAATAGGTATATTGGAATAGGTATATTATTTTTCATACTAAATGATAAAACCTCACAAAAATCAAATTATTTCCATTCGTTTTCCCACCACATCAAAAGTTTTCTAAGATTTGTATGAAAATTCATTAAAATACAATGGTTTCACAAAAAAAACTTATTGATTATTTTTAACTTATTCAGAAATATGCCTACACCAACCATAACAAATGCCCCATCCACACGCCTTTTTACTTGTAAACACCCGCTCGGTTAAAATAATCATAGTTTTCGTGTGTCACGTCAAATTTTTAAGGTACAGGATACCCTCTCTTTTCTATCAAAGTTCTAACAAAATGTGCAAGACACAAACGATAATATTAATGGTAAATCTTTTTTCTTTCAGGATTACAATGACGACATACGGCAAGAACAAATGTGGGAGATGCAGATTCTATCAACTCAAAGACAACACATGACTCCACCAGACTCGTCACAAAGTGGAAGCGAAGAAACTTTACCACTCTTAACGCCAGTCATTGAACAAAACAGACAAACACAACAACAAATAGTACCAAATAACCAACAAATAGTAACAAATCACCAACAGCAGTTACAACCGAATCACCAACAGCAGTTACAACCGAGTCATCAAGCAATACAAACAAATCATCAAATGCAAATACATCCGGCTGCCAATGGACATGATGCTGCGGCTGTTATGGCTAAAATTGAACAGGATTCTGCACATCATCAGGCACTTGTGGCGAACCAACAACAGCAGGTAAATTAATTTTTTTGTATTATTAAATAGGTAGTTATTGTGTTTACTTCCAGTCTAATCAGGAAATGGTCCGATTAGATAACGCAATATCTCATTAGAAACGTTAGAACTTACTGGGTCACATAAGCTACTACGATTTTCCATAGGTATATTAATTGTCAACCAAATTAACTAATAAGGTCATGAAATTTGAAAAGAACTCTAAGATTTTATTGCTCTTCCATTTTTTCATTTTCTCATCGTTACGGGTCCTACTGTCAAGCTACTTCACCATCCAAACACAAGCTTTTACTGTTGTAGATCCCTAGCTCGAGTATTTACATCCACTATCACAATAATTATAGTTAGTGTAAAGTGTACAAACCTATTTTGGCTGGTCCACTCCTCAACAGATGGCGTTAGCATCGAAAATTAGGTGAATTGTGAAATTGTTTCCAGCTGCAGCATACATACAACTTTCAAAAATTACACGATTGACAGCAGGATGTGGTGGAATGGGTGAACGTTGCCCTGGGCATAAAGTGATCACTTAAGCCAGCCAAAGCCGACTCGTAAGCGTCAGAACACCCATCCTGCTTCCGCCCTAAGGGAGTTCACATAACGCTGCATTATGTGAATGAAGATGCCTCTTGTCTCTATTCAGGAAAAAACTTAATATTTTGGCTGACTTTATCTACCTACTAAAGATATTTTTTTCTAAAACTTTAAGGATTTATATACCTACAATTTTCTACGTTTTTTGTCTGTGCTACGCAGGGTACGACACTCGACAGCTTGTAAAATAATATATTTTTAACTTGGTGCATTTTAAATTACAACCTCTCTCACGTCTCAAATTTAATAAAATCTAACATGGAGCGTCTGTTTGTTGCTTTTTGTTGTCTGTTCTTGCGAATTATTAAGATTCCTTCTACTCTACAGCACGAATTATCTTACGAATATAATAAAGACTTTAATGCATATTATAGTACATGTCTTACTTTATTTTATTCTGTTTTTTTTTAATAAGAAATAATCTAGCTTCTTTCGGAATTATTATTTTAATCACACAGTCTTAAGCTACGTACGTTTCTTTCATGTTTTAATTCTCAAGTGTACGAGTTTTTTGTGGAATTTTGACGTTGAGGGGAGCTGCCGAACTAAAAATTCAGTTTTGTAAGACTGAGTGAATCGTTGATTAAAACTTACCAAAAAATTAGCGCCGCAGGCGAAATTTTTGTAATAAGACATTAGCTTGTAGGTACCTTAGTAGTGCAGAAAATGTTGTGGTACTGACGTGGTTTTTAGCGAGTTTTTGTCATTTAGTATTTAAACCTATAAACCCATGAGGTGGTCGGTAGCCTGGTTGGTAACGCGCTCGACTGTTAATCCAGTGGGCGCGGGTTCAATCCCCGACTTACTCCACTTCACAACACAAGCTTTTAAGCTTTCTGTGAAGCGTACAAATATGTATTTGGGTTTATTTCGATAAACCCTGATTCATTTAAAAAAAATACCTAGGGGGGCAGCCTCCTCCCCCCTTCCAGTCGACGCCCATAATACAGATTATCCCTCTATTACTGACTCTTAGTTTTCAGTTCAGAGGATCGTGAATCTTATACAAACCTATTTATGAAATAGTGTTAGAAAAGAACCACACAGGTAAAAATATCACGGGACAAAAATCTCACATGGAAAGGATATCATAAAAATATCACAAGAAGAAATAACACACAACATTTTTTTTGTGAGACATAGTGTAGAAGGTCGTGATTTGTTTGTTTGAAAATGTATACAATACTTTGCAGAGATGAATAAAAAATTCTTTCTATGAAAAAGTAATAAAAATAGCGCCGCAGGCATTTTTTTTTACTGATGGTTTTTTATTTTATTTAAAAAAATATTTGATAATGGTGAGAAAATGTGTGGTAGTAATGTGATTTTTTGTGAGGTCTTATCATTTAGTATGAACAAATATATACCTATCCCAATCTCTAGGGTAGGCAGCTGCCCCCCTGCCCCCCTCCCCCTGACGAGACGCCCATGGAATAGAATTTTTTCTTATGCGATATTTTTGCATGTGAGTTTTCTTCCATGCGATTTTTTTTCTTCTGAGCTTTCATCATGTAGGTACCCTAAGAGAATACAGTACAAGCTGTGTTATTCTGAGATTTCTTGCTGTAATATTATTTGTTTAACTTCTTAGAATGTAGCGTCACGTGTAGGTAAAATAAATACGAATAGAAGGCATTATTATTTCCTCTGAATACATACTACAGCATTTTCCCTTTGTGCATATTAAATCCAAGCTCATTACATTAAGAGTATGCATACCGACATTTCACGAATTTCTAAAAACGGGAGACCTTATATCTCGACAACTGTTACTAAATATGCTTTGGAACAAAAGAGGGTAGATATATTGAACCTTTGTCTAGGGAATAACCGTAAAAGATTTTTTATATCTTGTATCGATTTCTCAAAAAAAAAAAATTGAGAAACACCTCTGATCTTTTTTGCGAAAGACGGAAACTCGTTTCCCGAAAGTCGCAGAGCAATTTTTTATTTGTACTGATAATATGCAATAAAATCTAGGGAATAACCGTAAAAGTTTATTGATAGACGCAAAATTAACCCCAAAAAATGGAAAAAAACGCTATTGTTACCGTTTTATCGTGCTATTATTCATGCGATTTTGAACCTTAATGCTGTGGGAAATGACTGTGACGTCATTCTTGGTGCCAAGCCCTTAAATCCAAGCTCATTATATTAACATTGTTTTCAGCGTAGAGGCGTAGGTGTCGTAGGTGTAACGTAGAACTGATGTTATTCGTAGGTGTAGGTATCTAAAGATCATTTACCCTTACATATGGCGTATATAGGGGGGCCGAGAAGGCCCGCCACCCCTCATTCCTTTTCGAGGGGGGGGAAGTAAAACAATGATTTGCTATGTATTATATAAAGACTCCAGGTTCATCACTTAACCCATTTTTTCAAAATTCTCACCTGCGACTTTTATTTATTGCATTTTTTGTATACAACAATTTTAATGCCTCATCTCGTTTTCACTAAATATTTTTCCCGCGGCGCTGTCATTGATTTTTTACTACATTTATGTTAAAATTTTAGTTGACCCCCTCCCAGGAGTATTTTCGGCTTAATAACTTACATACGAAACCAGATTGAATAGTCAGGTTTAGTTCCCCCCTAATGTCAAATACTAAATCCGCCCCTCCCAAATGAAAACCTATATACGCCACTGCTTGGCTATCCGGATGTTATCTGCAAGTGGCGTTGCAAAATTGTAATGTCCGTTATTTTCCCACATTGTTTTTTTTTACAAGTAATAATAATTATAATAATCGGACAACTTTAGGCGCCGTTTAGCGATAAAATCGCCCCAAGGGCACCTTACATTTTTCTTTTCACCATATAGGATCGTCACAAACAGTAAAAATGATAATTTAATCACCACATAGGATCGTCACAAAACAAAATAATAAAAATGAATTAATCTAATCAGCTTCGGCTAACTTGATCTATCATTGGCTAACCAGTGACTGACCCGTAGGTACGCACAAAAAGGTGAGTCTTCAGCAACCTCCTGAACTCCTAAGCTAACTCCTAACCTAACAAGTAAGCTACAATGCCGAAAATATTTCCATGAAAAAAAGTTTATTTAATCATTATCAATTAATTAAAAGTCAGTACACTTCCTTTTTTATCAGAGGTACAGAAAATTTGGCAATGTCCGAAGTAATATCAGAATCTGTAAAATCTTGTCCAATTTCCTTTTTCCACATATTGTCCAATTGAACGAACACAATAATACATATTGAAATATGTCTATATGAATTTTGTTTGGTATTGTCCAATTTCTTCAACAGTTCTATGACAGAATATGTATTGGATGTTCTGTGTTCGCGTTCTGTATTAATACTTAAGGGCTTGGCACCAAGAATGACGTCACAGTCATTTCCCACGGCAACAAGGTTTAAAATCGCGTGAACAATCGCATGACAAAATGGTAAAAATAGCGTTTTTTCCATTTTTCTGGAGTTAATTTTGCGTCTATCAAAAAACTTTTACGGTTATTCCCTAGCTTTTAATGCATATTATCAGTACAAAAAACAAATTTTACTCCGCGACTTTCGAAAAACGAGTTTTCGTCTTTTGAAAAAAGATCAGAGGTGTTTTTCAAAATTCTTTTTGAGAAATCTATACAAGATATAAAAAATCTTTTACGGTTATTCCCTAGATAAATGTTCAATGCATCTACCCTATTTTGTTTCAATGCATATTTAGTAACGGTTGTCGAGATATAAGGTGTCCCGTTTTTAGAAATTTTTGAAATGTCAGTATGCATACTCTTAAGGCTCCCTACAATTCTACAGTTCTATGACACAATATGTATTGGATGTTCTGTGTTCGCGTTCTGTATTAATACTTAAGGCTCCCTACAATTCTACAATTCAGCTGCCGACGAATCGGAGTGCAAACGATTTTCCTATTGCTTTGTGTCAAGTGTGAATGTGTCCTGCAATGAATATCTGAGTGGAAACAGGGCTTGCACCAATCGTTTTATGTTTTGTCAATAAATAAAAACTGAATTGAAAGATTGTATGAATAAATAAAATAAGATAAAATAATCTTTATTAGATTGGCGCAGTTGGTTGAGACGGCAGTCTCTCAAGCGGTACATGGTTGGCGCAGTTGGTTGAGGCGGCAGTCTCTCAATCGGGAGGTGCCAGGTTCAAGCCCCGGCGCTGGCGATGTATTTCACACTTTGCGGGATACAGGCTTTTAGCCTAGTGCAAAGTGTGCAGGAAAGTATTTGGGTTTGTGTATGCAAGCCCAGATCCTTTTTATAAAAAAATATGAAACATACAAAGGGCGGACTTATTGCCAAATGGCAATTTGTACCAGCCAACCCATAGCAGTAACCACAATGAGACGAAACTAATTATAAACTTAGTACCGAAGGGGTACCCTTGAACTAACAATTGAATTCATAAATACATGCATATATAAATAAATAAATAAATATACTGTATCCGGAATAATGTGGAGGAAAACATTAAGGATAGGGTAGTCTGACATTCTGTCCTCTCTACTATCTCCAAGACTATCCTGCGTGAGAGGATGGATATAGATACGTAGATAGAACTAAAAACAAAAATAAATTAAGTAATATTTAAAAGACCTCAAATTTCACTCACTGTGAACCTTGTTTCTCTGTAAGGTTTCGATGTATTGGTTATACGTAGTACTAAGTCTACAGGTATTGTAATATCGAGACATACCACCAACCCACCTGACCCATAAATTCCATCTCTCCCCATCCTCGTGTATTATTGAAGACCTGAAGAGAGATGGACGGAGAATTGGGGAACCTAACCTATAAACATCTGTCTGTTTACTGCCAGACCAAATTCAGACAACAAATTGCATAGAAGTGTCATTTTTACATAAGAAGATTTTATTTAACTTCACTGTCATGGTAAAAATACCACCCTCTCCCTTCAACAGTAAGAAATGCAACAGTACATAGGTACTTAATGTACATAAAATTCGACAACACAGCTGTCGCTCTTCGTGGTGTAGTGGATATGATCCCTACTATGCGAGTCGAAGGTCTGGGTTCGAATCCCAGCCGGGGTGAACTGAAATGGCGAATGTTTCTCGAATGTAAACTGATCACTTAAGCCAGCCGAGGACGGTCGTAAGCCCGACAATGTTCATTCTTAATTCTTCTACACTGTTGTAGGAATACTACATTCACTGTGGTGTTTTTTTTTGTTTGCGCGCAAATCTTGCAAGCGATTTTTCAAGTACTTTTCAACTAATTAGAGACCTGAAACTTTGCAAACGTACGTAAACTCAGTGATAGTACGATTCTGTGTAAAAATGGATCAGCTTTCTCCAGAGACAAAAAAATGTATAGGGTTTCAAAGGAATCCAAAGGTCGTGTGCGGTCGTGTATGGTATTGTTTGAAAGGGCGTTAGAAAAGAAATCCAGATCGTAAGTCATATTTTGTTCAGATGGCACCAAGCGATCTAGAGGATCCAGTCACCGCATACCGCCGTGTTTGGTATCTCATGAAAGTACTTCACGAGTAGAATATCTTTTTACAAATTATGATTATGTCAACTCTTGGTGGAAGGCGCCAACGTGTAAGGATGGAGAAGTCTGGCTATCCGTTCTCTCTGCCTTCCCCGCAAACTAATAATAAAATCTTTATTAAGGTAAAAAAAATACAAAGTTGCAATTTATTACAATACAGAACATAAAGTAAATAAATAAGATTTGTAATTTCTCCCCAGCCTGAGGTGAATCTTGTGTGCTGGGGAGGAACATTCCACAAAATTCACATCTTAAAAAAAAAGAAAAAAAAAAGAAAATACAACACATTGACAGCAATTCATTCATATCTACACAAACTAGAACAACACCACTCACTCATATTTTACATTTTTTTTTATCCGGTTTTTAAAAGTTTTATACGAGGTGTTAAGTTCGGTTCCCGGATTATAACCCATAGGAAAATTGCTCAATATGAATAAATCCCAAAAATGACAAAAGCACTTAAGAAATTTGCTCAAGGGATAAAAGCCCAAACTTTCTAGTTGAATTGCAGTAGATGAATTCTTTATAAAATGTTGTCTATTTTATTGTCTATCCCATTTCAGATCCGCTTATTTATATTTTTATTTTCTAATCTATAGTAGTTTCTAACACACTGAAAGAAATCGTATACTAATAGATACAATTAATTTTATTTTCAAAATCCAATTAGATTTGAGCTTTTGTCCCTTGAGCAAATTTCTGAAGGGTTTTCGTCTTTTTTGGGATTTATTCATGTTGAGCAATATTCATATGAGTTTTTATCCGGTCACGGTTAGGTTCATAGCTGTATCTCCTCTCCAGCTGATTGTACCACTAGACTCCTAAATAGGAGTCATTTTTGACAGCTAGTGTACCTATTACATATCCTTGTACTTACAGAATATATTAAACCACAGATAATATACATAGTTACACACTTATGTAAGGCATATTAGTAGGACTAGGAATACACGATATGTCTGTCAAATGCCACAAGTTATGTGTGTACTATCAACCCTTAATTTAACTATGTTTAAACTAAAGTATCCGACGTTCTCCGGGATTTTCTGCGATCAACAATAGTAAATCTAAAAAAATACTGGAATAGATACTATACACTAAACCCTCACCTTGCCTCCCCGAGATCCCCACCTGGGAATAACAAGGTTCTAACTGACAAGACCAAAATGTTCAGAAAAATATAAGATAAAAGTTTCAAACACTCTGTACTTTTACACACAGATGGAACCTTATTAGTCTCTAGTAGTTATTTACACACACTACACCACTTTAGGCTTGTTTTTTTTGTAATTGTACTTACAGATCATGTTGGCTAGAAACGCAAAAATTAATAGTTTCAACGTTTTATGTTATTGGTACATTGGGAATTTATTAAAATTCGAAGAGGAAAATGTAGACTCAGACACCAACAACAACTACGACAGATGAAGTTAAATAAGAGCGTAGTAATCTATCACATGGCAGATGGACCCCCAGAGTATTGAGCTGGAGACCCTACGAAAATAAACGAAGTCGAGATGTCATCGAGTCGGAGGGACATGGGTGGAGGCAGTGCGCCAAAATAGAGAATTGTGGAAGAGACAGAAAGAGGCCTATATCCAGCAGTCGAGGGAAAGAGGATGAAAAGAACAAGAAGAAGAATCTATCACATAATTAGCTGGACGTACGTACGTCTCGGAATTTTTCGGAAGACTTCGTGTACACTGCCCAAGAGAGGGGCCTGTCTAGCAGACTTTTTGACCACAGAAACAAATAAATATACATACTTCAGTTTATGAAAACATACATACTACGATGTCTCATCAAGATAAGATATATATTACCCACTGTATGTAACATTCTTATGACGTTTAGACATTAGGTAATTATCAAACTATAATCTTGAGCTTACAAGTTGCTCATGTCAGCAAACCGTGACCGGACAAAAGCCCTTTAGAATATTGCTCAACATGAATAAATCCCAAAAAAGACGAAAACCCTAAAGAAATTTGATCAAGGGACAAAAGCTCAAATCTAATTGGATTTTGAAAATATAATTAATTTTATCTTTAAGTATGCAATTTCTTTCGGTGTGTTAGAAGCTAGCATAGATTAGAAAATTAACAAATACGTAAGTGGATCTAAAATGGGATAGACACTAAAATAGTGAACATTTTAGAGATAATCCGTCTATTGGAATCTAACTAGAAAGTTTGGGCTTTTGTCCGTTGAGGTTATTTCTGAAGGCCTTTTGTCTTTTTTGGGATTTGTTCATGTTGAGCAATATTCTTATGGGTTTTTCTCCTGGACCCGTCAGCAAACACCCGTCCAGTGAAGCTAACTGAAGCATATCTTCTACAAAGCTCAAAGCTCTTGGCACGAAGTTGCAACTTGCTGTTTGTTTAGGGTTTGGGTCATAGACACGCAAACATTTTCGTCAGAAAGTTAGTTAATATAATTGACAGTAACCTAATAAGGGAAATTATAAGCTTTAAGTGCAGGACTTTACTTTGGCAATCAATTTATATCTAAAGTGTTTCAAACGTCTGGTTGGTAATCAAATTCAATGTTTTTATTAACTGTTACATGATTGATAAACTGATAACTGTTACATGGTAAATGTTATATGATTGATGAACTGATTTTTGTGTATGACGCAATGTCAATCAGAGCCCTTTATACTCTGATTGGCTTTGAACCACAGATTAGTAAGTAGTATGTTTTCAACTTTGAACTGATAATGATTATTGTTTTTGATTTTGTTTGATCTCCATGGAAATTGTTAAAATGTACAATATGCTGAAAATTGTAAAAATTGAAGGGTCTAGGTTCCCGAATGGGCCTACGGACGATAGAAAACAATAAATGTCATACAGGTTCTTGGTACATAATTTTATATTTCATTTCAGTTTAATCCTAAAACTGCCCGCCAATCTGAGGCGATCGTCGTGTATCGGAGATATAGACAAAGATCCGCCCTCTAAAAATATGACCTATCTGTTTTATATCGAAATGTGATTAAATTAAGTTTACACATAGGGTCATATACCACCATAGAGTTACCTTTCAAAAACTTGCCCTCTCCCCCGAATAGGTCATTCTACGCGGTTTTTCATTTTTTTCAAGAAAAGAGATAAGTACTTAGAAGAAATTGGTGAATGACAAAAATAATCCTTAAAAAAAAGGTTTTATAATCCCGAACTCTTCCTAATAAAATTGTAAAATCTGAAGTGTACGTGTGCGATGTGTGAGTGTGTGAGCGAGATTGAGTATGGGTAAGTAATACGACCGGAATGAACTTATATGTCTTAATTTAACTGTGGCGCATGCTTGTGGGTGACAGCTGAATTATGAATAGACTAATAGTTTTACCTTTATGTTCTTTCTTATATCTATAGTTGTTGTCTGTTTTGTGCTCATAATTGTAATAAAATAAATAAAAATATTATCCTATAATTTCGTTGATAAAATATTTAAGGCAAGACCCAGTGATTCTTGCGGATGTTTTTTAAATATTCGATCTCCTTTTTATAGGTGACAAACAAGTCAAAATCGATTTTATCGCTTATGTTATTCTTATTTTGCGCTTACACTCTCATACAAAATTTGTAAAAATTGAAGCGATAATAGAACGATTTTTACTCAGAACATGTCGCCCCACATAAATATACTTACTTGTTTTATTTATTGTGTGAAAGTCAGTGAGTATTTGTAATTATGAACCAACAGTTAAAGTGTTAAAGTGAGCGGACCGCATTCTCATTAGGGACTCGGAGTTTAGCCTCCCTGGAAGGTGGTTTGTTTAATATAATAAGGCGACAATACACTGGGTGGGGAGGGGGGATGTACTGTGGGAAGGGGTGTGTAATGCGGGGACGCAATTAAACATGTAATTGCTTCAGGCGTTTGGGAATTTCACTAATTCATTGTTAATATTTCATCAAGAAGCATGTACTTTAGAAACTTCTTAAAATATCTAATTAATTTATAATTTATATATTTTAATGTGAATTGCATACAGATTATGCTTCTAGCTGTCAAATTATACTTTTGACGCTACATCCCATAAAATTAGAAATGATCTATACAGGGAAATGAGTGACTGCAAGACTGGTGTTGTGACAAGAATGAAAGTAAACAAACTAAGATGGTTTGGGCATGTTGAGAGAATGAATGATGACAGGATGACAAAAAAGATATATTTGAATGAGCGAAGAGGGGTGAGGAAGCGCGGCCGCCCGAGACTGACTGGTCCGATCATGTCGACCAGATCCTCAAGGATGGACGCGTTTTGAGTAAAAGGAATCGGAGAGCGTGTATGACAAATTGCATGAATGTGACGAAAGCTAGGAGTCTGTGTAAGGAGAGGGCTGTCTGGCGCTCTGTCCTCTCTGCCTACCCTACAAGGGACGTGGCGTGAGGATATAGATAGATCTATACAGGGATATTATCGTGAACGTGAATAACATTCAAAACCAAGGAAAAGGCAAATACATGATATGTTTTGGAATAGGTACCTACAGTTTAAATTTTGAATGTGTTTTTTTTTCAGATCTCAGCGCACGGGGTCGTCGTTGCGGGATCTCCACACACGCACCTTTTGACGCAAAATGGCGCACAAGCTCATCTAATTGGTAAGTTAATAGGGCTGGATGTTTTTCAGAATATGCGAATTTCTCAGAAAGTAGACATAGTACAAACCTGAGATTTGACATATATAGATTCTCCTATCGAAATTATTGATACGATTTCTGGTCTTTTCTCCTAAAATTTTATTAGAAGACAATGATAAAAAAAGGGAAAAAAACTGCGAATCTATCTCATTACATTTTCCCGAAATATTTATTAAATTTGCTTTTTTAATTTCTGAGAGTTATTTCCGGACTTTTTTATCCATTTCCGAGAGATATAACCCAGAGTTGGTTCAGCATACTAATTATCTATGCAAGGAAACCTTAACACACCCAGCCTATTTCTGCATAACCCATTTGTTCATCTTTATCGGGAATTCCCTTATGGGGGGTGAACTAATCTTAAAAAAAATGGAATTGTATTAATTGATATTAATATTTCCAGGAGGACCAGGGGATCCCGTGATCAGTGGTGGTCTCCATCCAGCACTTAGAGGTCTTAAACCGTCAGCACTTCATGCTGTACCCTCAGGTTTGTGTTACTGTAACAATAATAATTGTGCTTTGAAATTTCGGTAGAGCATTGAACAATCCGAATGGTATTCATTAAAAATTGTAACAACCTGCATGTGGTGGTGAACAGACGCTGGATGTTGTGGGGAAAACTACAGTAAAAAAAAAAGTTTTTCGCGGAAACAATTACAAAAAAAACATGTTTAGGGTCATGTAATCACTTATATCTCTTCATCGTTGTATCCATGTTGTATCGTTGTCGTGGAGGTGAACAAACCCGAGCCACGTTTTTTAATGTCTAATTGGTGAGTGTGTGAGTGAGATTAAGTATGGCTGTGTGAGGCGACCGGAATGAGCTTATATCTTTTAATTTAGCTGTGGCGCATGCTTGTGAATGACAGCTGAATTATGAATTGACTAATAGATTACAATAATGCTGCAAAATACATAGTTTTAAAATTGGAACGTTTCCACGTTCTTAACTCAATTTACGCAAAAACAACAGATTGTCATTTTTTATACCATACGACACAGTAATCTTGGAGAAACGTTGAGCAGAAACAATGAGTGGTTCTAAATTGACCGCAGAGAAATTCTGAAACAGAATATGTACAATAATTGTATTATATTTATAATTTATAATTTCGTCCAACCATCCTGAAGATATCGTTATTTGGTACAATGTTACACATCATTAAATTTCTGGACACTCGAATGCATTTGTCATTGTTCTTGATTGTCACATTGAATTTTCCACTGCGGTTCACGTGAGAGAGACGTCTTCAGGTAGCTAATCAACTTGAACCACTCACTCATATATCACATCCATTCCAGTAGTGACGTTTATTATGGAACAGGTACATTACTGGTACAATCACGCTTCTCAAAAGCACTTATACGAAAACCACAATTGTGCCTTGTCAACTGTCATCTAACAGCGTTGCGTTTCATCTGCTCGTGCTGTGAAAGTGGAGTGATTTGAGCGTGAGATTGAAAATACATAGTACCACTATCATCAACTACTCTAAAATGATAGGGGACTGACTTGGTACCATTTCGTTGAATCAGAGTGAGATCAGGACGTTAGACAATTTAGTAGCCAAAATTTCCAGGAATTTTATATAGGATAGGCATAGGTGCCAAAGTAACATATTTTCGTAATTGTTTTTTTTCTGAAGTATTCCCACAACAGTATAGAAGAATTAAGGATGAACATTGTCTGGCTTACGACCGACCTCGGCTGGCTTAAGTGATCACTTTACACTCGAGAAACATTCGCCATTTCAGTTCACCCCAGCTGGGATTCGAACCCATACCTTCGTCTCGCTTAGTAGGGATCATATCCACTACACCACGAAGAGCGACGGCTGTGTTGTCGAATTTCATGTACATTAAGTACCTGTGCATTGTTGCATTTCTTACTGTTGAAGGGAGAGGGTGGTATTTTAACACTCTTTTTATTGCTTGGCCGAAGAACGTAGTTCACAATCAACTTCGCTAATGGCAGGAGAGGCAACTTAGTACCATATTTATGTTTTTATACCTAACAATTACCAACGTGAATTTAACTTGAATTATTTTCTGTAAATAGTGAATGTAAGACAACATTAATTCATCATTAAGTCTGAAATTGATTGTTTTTAAAAAAAAATTCCGACCAAATACTCTCTAAATTCAGTGTTACCCTGATTCTGAATTCAGATAGTTTTTGCACTTTTTCTCCTTCTGTCAGCCCTCTGTTCTTCGCTGTAGGATGTAGGCCCCTTCCATTTATCTCTTACTTTCCATTTGTATCCACGTTCTGCTGGCTTATCAGACAATATCGTGGGACCACCTGTTGGGGAGTCTTCCAACACTAATGGTGAGAAGATTGCAAAAAATGATTCATTCTCGTACACAATAGTCAATCTAACAACAATATTATAAATCTATGCTTACCACTGCAGGGCCGGATTGTTAGGCGGTCAATTACTCCATCACAAATTGAGTAACAACTAACCATACACTGTGTAAACACGTCATCAGTTCTCCATTAAGATTCATGACAATTAGTATGATCATATTAACATTCACCACACGTTTTCACTGAGCGTACTTAATTTAGAATTCTTAACTTAAGAGACATCTAAGTGTGGACAATATACATACATCTTCTACCCCTTCTATCCTTGGTTGGGTCGGGGGCTCAATGCATCTGTGAATTTTCGCCAGAGGCCCCTGTCACTTGCAGCTTCCAGTACCTCTGGCCACTCCAACAATAATTTAGAAAAGAGGAACGCAAAATATAATTTTGTCTGTTAATTCTTTAAGGGTAGGTCCTATAAATTGGGACAACCAGCAACAGTGGTGATACAACACATCTTTTGGATTTCATTCCTATCTTTTGTGGCCGTTTAATGCAACCGCTATTTCATACACGTTTTTAATTACAGTAATTTTTCTCTTTAACCCTAATAGGTATTTGATTTATTAATAGCCTATGTCCTAGCCAGGATTCTGCTCTATCGTTATCCAAATATGTAGTCTGAGATTTATCCCATGTGAAAGTGATTCCTGGACATAGGTAAATTAGTACCTATGTATGCAAACTTACTAAAATATTATGGTGCTTTCATTAGCGAAAATACTCAGTTAGTGCAAATTACACTTCTTCTTCTGCAACCACTTCGGTCCATAGTTGGACATAGGCCTCCCCTTTGGTCATCCACAGTTTCCTGTATTGGTCACACTGCGTCCATCCATCACCGGCACATTTTCTGATATCACACTATAGTGCAATTAGTTCAAAGTGGCGAACGCAGTAATTTAAATGTGACCGAGAAAGGACGACTACCTGCTTTATTTGCACTTACGCCAGAGCCATACGTGCGAATAGAGCAGGTAGTCGTCCTTTCTTCGTCACATTTTATTACTGCGTTCGTCACTTTGAAATAATTGGACTTTACAGACCTCTAGACCCTGAGCCCACCTCTTAAAAAGATTTTGCCTAGAAGTGCGGGTAAAGAGGACGCTATATGCGCCTGTGCTACCCGGGGATGCGGAGGGCCTTAAGCCCGTGGGAGTCCTTCAATGTATGTATGTATGTATGTATGTTTACAGACCTCTAGTTAATGATGTATAAAGTGACACTTAACATTAAGCATGTTGGTGAAATATTCCATAGGCGTTTCCATTTCACATGGCACACTACATTGTCAAACAAACCGACACCCACGTTCCGTTACCATGGCAACTGCGTTTGCTATCAAATAATGCTCGGAATGAGATGAGGTAGGTACTCACTCATTTGTATTACATTGACAAACAATACAATGTTGTTATTATTATTCCAAAGGCTGTTTGTCAAATAATCTCCACAATTAATTGCAAAGTAGTTTGTTATTCTCCCACTAAATAGCGCTGGTGTAGTAATTCGCTAATTATTGTTCACAAATATTTGAGTGTGCCCGATGTGTTTGTGCGAAATCCCGGATTTTTAAGCACTTAACAAAAAAAATAAAACATTTTGATGTACATGTTTAATGAGTAGACAACAAAAGCCAATCATATCTGTTTTTTGGGGTCGCAAGTTCGAATCCCAGCTATACCATAAACCTTTTTTGTGGACGGCGGGCTTCGTTAGCTTGGAGAAATAACCTTAAGGTAATATATCCGCCAGTCCATCCTTGGCTGTATATCTGCTATGAGAGACTACTTGTTTTATTCAATTACGACACGTAGAAAATTCCATGTTCTTCAAAAAAAATCATGTAAAAATTGTTCACTTGAGCGAACTTATTGCAGTACTGCGATTTCTCCCTACTAACCCAAAATTCTAATTGTTTTTATATAGTACCTAATTACGTATTTTCATTTGTGACTAGTATTGAAAAAATCATGTTTATTAAAAACTTTTTTTTTCAGTTGCAGGCGCTGTTATGGGCCGCAAGCGACCGGCACTCCTAGCAGGCTCAGGACCTAGATCTTCAATGAGTCCCACCAAGCGGACGGTCATGGGACTGTTGGCGAGGGCGAGGGCCGCGCAGGCCAAACACCTGCCGCAAGGGGTCTTCAGGCCGACACCAGAGTAAGTATATAATAATAACTAGCTATGCTTTGTTCTATACCCTCACGCCACCTCCCTTGCGGGGTAGGCAGAGAGAACGGATCGCCAGACTTTCCTATCCTGACACACACTTCGGGCTTCCGTCACATTCATGCAATACCTCATACATTCTCTCCGGTTACTTTTACTCAAAACACGTCCGACTTTGATTTAAAGGTATCAGAGTGTTATTATTCATTTTATCGACAACAAAAACTACGGATTGGACAGGAATATCGCTTTTTGCATTTCAACTCTACTCCTCCTCCTCCCCCACCCTCCGATAACTGTAACTATTCATCTTATCGACACCAAAAATAATGGGCACTAATATCGCTTTTTGCATTCCGACTATCCTAGCCCCTTTACAGTCCTGCGATTGTCGGGAGGGTTACTATTCATCTTTGCAACACCGAAATCTATGGATTCTACAGTAATAACGCATTTTATATCCTCTTCCCCCCCCCCCCCGAACAATGAGCGACTACATGACGACCTTTTCCACCAATCTCACAACAACAAGAAAAAAATCTGCGTGAATTACCCTCCACTCTGAAACTGAAGACGACCTTGGTTTGGGTCTGAATTACAATGGATGTGTTAGCTTAACAATTTTTATTACCATGGGAAATTCAACCAAATTCACTTTTGGGTATTCAAAAAAAAATAAAGAGATAGAATGATTTATTACCAAATAAGTTTAATGGAGAAACACTCGTATCTTTAACACCAAGTGAAGATAAAATAGTTTGTTTGCAAGCAGATATGTGAATATATTATCTGTTTGCCTTCGAGATAAATTGTTTTCGTGATAAAACATCTTTTGTTTGCATTTTTTTTTCCACTGGCAACATCCAACGCAGACAATATTATCTCTTCTATCTCTTTCCGTCATTCTGTACCCAGTGCAGTGTTTCCCAAATTGTACATACTCGATAAACCATTTTTTTTGTCAAATTAATTATAATCTCAATAGATATACAGCAAAGGATGGACCTTCCATCAGGCTAATGGCTGATCGTCGGCTGGCTTAATCTGATCACTTTACACTAAAGTAACATTCACCATCAGGCGGGAATCGAACCCAGACCTCCTTAATTCCCGTTGCGGAGCGAGGGTACTTACTCTAGTAGAAGATAAATGAGTGTTTGCGTTGCTGTTTGTTTCCTTTTTTTGAATAAGTACAAGAATTATGCCCGATCCCACCAACTACCACCTAGGAAGCAGACCCCTAAGGAATTTCCATACAAAACCACAGACAATTTGAGTGATTATTATAACTGTCATAACCTTTAAGATATAAATCCATACAAAATACAACATGCAGCTCTACTTAGTTAGGTGCCCAAATATCTCCGCCCAGAATCTCCCTCACTTAAGTAGCTGCATGCTGTATTTTGTATGGATTTATATCTTAAAGGTTATGACAGTTATAATAATCACTCAAATTATCTATGGTTTTGTATGGAAATTCCTTAGGGGTCTGCTTACTAGGTGGTAGTTGGTGGGATCGGGCATTAGTCATTCTAATGCCTGCGCCACACGCTCGCCGGGCGTCGACATATTATGTTCACGAGTAAACAGACGTGAGAATGGGGCGTTTGTCTTGGCTCATGTAGGTTCGTGAACAATCGTGAATGATCGGTTGCAATAAATTAAATAAGTTGTAAAAAAGCGATTTGATTTTATGTGGCAAAGTGCAGACACTTTTAGGTAAAGTTTTAGAATCTTCGTTCTAAAAGTCAAAGTTTTAGTACGTACCCCTTTTTCAGTCTCTTGTGTGTTTCTATGTGAAGTTGTGTTTGTAAAATACGACTACCGTATGCGCCACAATCTTAAAAAGTCTATTTAGATAACTTATATTTTTTTTATCTCGACGTCTTTAACTGTCGGTACTAGTCAATTTTTAAGGTAAAAATTAAAAACTATATATTTAGATTAAAATCCACAAAAATAGCTTTAGATTTCGCGACTAGTTTTCGAGGTTTTGCACCCTCATATTCAGGCGATTGTGAGAAAGTTTAGTCGCAAAATCTAAAGTCATTTTTGTGGAATTCAATCTAAATATATAATTTTTGTATGTTATCAAGCATTTTATACTTGAAAAAGAGTATTTAGAATTTTTGTCACAATATTCCATGCATTGGTAATAAATATTTTAGCATTTTACGAGTACGTACAGCTTTTCCGATAAATCTAGTTTATTTTAATTATTGATTAGCTATTTTGGTATTACACCTGTGGCTGAAACTATTTTTTTTCTATTTCTTCTGCGACGATTGTTTGAATGTTAAATGTATTTGCCGCAGCGATATCAATTAAATAAACGTTATTTTTAATAGATATTACCGTGTCACATACGACATTATGATTTCAATGCAGAACCTTAAATTACGATACACAGGATGATATAAAACTACACGACCTCTGTGTTATACAGAGTGATTGATAATCTGATAGAAGCCACACACTTGATGACTGTATAAATAGATGCATGCATGCAGGAAACAAAAGAATTTTCACCCTTTTCTAAATTGGCAATTTTCATTTGATACCTATTTTAAAAAACCCTTTTCAAAATCTCTCTCTCTCTTCTACTTTTTGTCGCACTTTCGGGTCGTTTTTCCTCATATCTTTTTACTTACATACCTATTTCTAGAGAATCTTTTTGATCCATCTAGAATCTGAGCGTCTGGCAACGTGTCCTGTCCAACTGTATTTCAAGGTAGCTGCTCGTTTTACCACGTCGGTGACCTTGAATTTCTCTCCTATCCATTCATTTGTCCGTTTATTTCTCAACGAAATACCTAGAAATCTCCTCTTCATGGCTCTTAAGTTGACATAATCTGTTTACCGCCATCTACCCTGATATTGTCGAAAGACTTTCAGGGATCCATAAAGGTGGTTGGATGTACACAAAATACCAAAAAATAATCTCAATAGAGGGCCGTGTACATTGTACCACATAATATACGTGTTCCACCTCGACTCAGCTACCATCCTTGATAGCATAGCGGTAGAATACCGGCTTGTCAGGTTGGAGGTCTGGGTTCGATTCCCGGCCGCGGCAGATGGATGGACTGTAATTGGTTACTTAAGTGTAAAGTGATCACATTAAGCCAGCCGACGATCAGTCATAAGCCTGATGGAAGGTCCATCCTTTGCTGTGTATCTGTTGAGATTAAACTTCTTGCTTAATGTAAAGTTTAGTAAATCTGTATCTGAAAAGTAAGATACATATTATGTCACATTGTATCACACAACCTGAGTTGAGACATATGTCAAAATATCGTTATAAATAATGCATATCGATCCATTCTCCAAGCCTTCCCATTAATAATACCTTTATTGTGAAATATTCTGTATTTGACAAGGACGGAAGCAAAGTTTGCTATTATATCGTTTATTATACAAAGTGTTTCTATATTTGTTGGGGAGGGGTTATCTGGTTCGAATCCTGGCACACGTGATCGATATTTCACTTCACATCACAAGGTTTCAGCTCCAGAAAAGTATTTAGCTTTAAGTATGGTACCTACACTGATCAGCTCTATCAAGGTAGGGCGCCTGAGATGGGCTGGTCACGTAATCAGAATGGACGATGCCAACCCTATAAAACGCCTTACATTCACTGCGCCACAGGGACGTAGAAGACCAGGAAGACCGAAAATGCGGTGGATAGACTCTGTCAGTACTGATACATCCACACTGCAGATACGGAATTGTAAGACGAAAGCAACAGGCAGACAAGGATGGAGGAGACTCCTGGATTCAGCCACCCACCCAGGGCTGTCGAGCTCATGATGATGATGGTACCTACTACCTACACAATTTCAGATGCACTACATTTTCTGGTATCAAACATCCCAAACATCCTATGCGATTCTCCAATATGTAAAGCGATCCGTTGTCTCAACGAGCTGTCACAGCATGTCGACATTTTCCCCGTTAACTACAGCTGATTTGTGAAATCAATCGATTACCACTTATAGTATTGAAGCCCAATTACTGTCCCTCGTTGTGGGTGTTGAATCGACGCTGTTAACAGTGCTGGAGCAGCTCGTTGGAGAGATATTATGAGGATGGTTGACGTATGTTCATCCGAATTTGATGTATTTGAATGTTTATATATTTTTTAATCGTGTCTGTACATTCTTCGGTCCAAAGGCCTAAAAGCTGTCATGCCGGAGAGTGGATTATTTTAATTAATAATAATAATAAGCTGCTGCCATCTACGACCCGTACGTAAGCTGGACAATGTCATTTGTCCACCTATTCTGTGGTCTTTCTACGCCTCTTTTGTTCTCCCTGGATGGATGAGAATGATTTTATAACAAGTAGTGCATCTGAAATTGTGTAGGTAGTAGGTACCATACTCAAAGCTTAAATACTTTTCTGGAGCTGAAACCTTGTGATGTGAAGTGAAAAATCGATCACGTGTGCCAGGATTCGAACCAGATAACCCCTCCCCAACAAATATAGAAACACTTTGTATAATAAACGATATAATAGCAAACTTTGCTTCCGTCCTTGTCAAATACAGAATATTTCACAATAAAGGTATTATTAATGGGAAGGCTTGGAGAATGGATCGATATGTATTATTTATAACGATATTTTGACATATGTCTCAACTCAGGTTGTGTGATACAATGTGACATAATATGTATCTCACTTTTCAGATACAGATTTACTAAACTTTACATTAAGCAAGAAGTTTAATCTCAACAGATACACAGCAAAGGATGGACCTTCCATCAGGCTTATGACTGATCGTCAGCTGGCTTATTTTATAAAAAGTTGAGTCCCTTTACTAACTAACTCCCTAAGTTCCCAAGAGGGTACGTATGGGCGAAACGGTAATAATATAAATGTTTCTCACCTGCATTGTGAATAAAAGTTTTATCATAAATTTATATTCTTTCTAGCTTTGTGAAATATTCCACAGAACTAGCCCCCTCGGCAACGGTGGTAATGTATTATACCTAGAACCAAACTGTTTTAACCATTCACACTGGGCTAGACAGAGGCGGGATAAGGGAGCATTTTGTAACAACGCTGTCTTTGGGGATACAAAAGTCATATTTTAACCTCAAAATTTTATGAAACTGAAGCGCCAATTTAACCTAACTGATCATTTTGTCGAACCGTTATTTGCCTATCTTTTGCGTACTTACAAATCTAACAATTTTCAGAACATGTTATACTAATCTATGACATCGTTTTCTAGGGAATTTTCTCGCGACATGGCGTATTAAAATATGTTATTTATAAAAATACAAGCAAAAAATGTTTCAATAGAGATTTCTCTACCTACGGCATCCAGTATTTTTTTACTAATCAACAGTTCAAAATACATAATGTAAATTGAAAAATAATCTAAATCTTTTCTTGTAATTTCAAATGGCGGGTTTATTGCCGTAGGCAATGTTTGCCAACCAATAACATTATCCAACAACACGATTTATTTCCTATGATTTACTTGAGACGGAATTCGACAAAAACCCCTAATATAAACTAATACATTTGACGAAGATTTGTTCGGGGTCCGCTGAATCGATGAACGAAATAAATTAGGTTGGTGAACCAAGCCTTGATCAATTGATCATTTTCTTACAGAAAGTAGGTACTTACTACTTTCAGAGTAAATGTGTATAATATATGAACCTACTAAAGCATGCTAATGAACTGAGTGAATCAGTGTACACAAAAATATAAGAAACTTTCTTTGGGTTATAAAAATTCCGTTGTTTTAGGCAACTGCACGAAGTACGTTATGCTACTACCGACTCTGCTTCTGGTGCATTCGGGAGATATACTGTCAATATAAATCTCTTTGCTTGAAAATCTATTTCACAGGTGAATCCTTGAATCACACATCTCTTGGCTCCTAAAGGTAACACGTAGTAATAACAAGAAAACGATTTAATAAATATATATTGTTCTTCTTCGTGTGTCATGTTAGGTCCCCCGACCTAATTTTGACGACCACGCCAGGGAAATGTTACAAACACACTAAAATATTTTTGGTACCTTGTAGACAATATCGTTTTTCGGATACCTACCTTTAAACAGAACAGTGGACGGAAAAAACATGCGTAGCTACTTTTTTTTTATTTGAGTTAAGCGAAGGTATATCGTCATAAAAAAAGAGATTTTTTTAGATCTTGTGGATCTCGACAATCTTGCAAAATACACTTTGGAAAAAAAAATAGGGTGAATACATTGAATCTTCATTAGTGAATAACCGTAACATATCTTTCATATCTTGTATAGGTTCCTGAAAAAAAAAATTAAATACCTCTGAATTTTTTTTTTCGAAAGAGATAAACTCGTTTTCCGAAAGGCACAAGGGCAAAATATTTTTCGTAGTAATAATATGCAGTAAAATCTAGTGAACGAATGTAAAAAAAAATTAAGCGCAATCATTTTATTATGCGATTTGAAGACCGTGACGTCATAGTTGGGCTCCTAGTTTTAAAAAATCTGGAAATCGACTCAACTTGCTTCAAAAGTCATCTCGGAAATCGAAACAGTTCGGACACTCTCCCCCGTTTTCACCAACTTTTACCTAAGAAGGAGACCCCTAAGAAATTTCCATACAAAAACAGAGATAATATTCTATTTATTGACACGCAGGCCTACCAACCACACCCTAATTCCATACAAAATGCAACACGCAACTCACCTAGCGTGGGCAGAGACATTTGGGCACCTAACGTAGGTGAGTTGCGTGTTGCATTTTGTATGGAATTAGGGTGTGGTTGGTAGGCCTGCGTGTCAAAAAATAGAATATTATCTCTGTTTTTGTATGGAAATTTCTTAGGTAAAAGTTGGTGAAAACGGGGGTCTGAAATATTTCCATCAGTAGATTAATAGGTACCTCATACTTTTCGAAGCTCTCCACACTTAAACTTTAAAATGCAAAAGTCTTGAGAAGAAAGTGTAAAAACCCTTTCCAATTCACAGAATTTCCATTTCGAATTCCAATTATTATATCCTTGTTATTTTGCAGGAATTATTAGGAATTTCACTTTGAATTAAGGGAAAGGAAAAGGATCAAAATTCAATTAAGGACTTTATTAATAAATGTCACGGTGAGACTTTATTCTATGGCCTATATTCCAACCATCATATTTTGAATTATTTGAGCACAATGCTTTCTAAAGCACTTGTGGGGTAGACAATGATAGATAAATCATACTTATTACATAAACAATGTTTAAAAACCCCTAGGACATTTATTTATTTATTTATTTATTTACACTTTTGGTGAACAAGATACAGACATAAGTATGACAAAAAAAATACTAATTTTGAGACACACACAAAAGAACACAAAAAATACACACATAAAATATATAATATAGAATACATTTAGAAAATAAAAATACATACATAGATAATACACATATCGGGGCAGGGAGGGGAGAAATAAAAAAGAGAAGAAGAAATGGAAAGATGAGAAGATGTCAAGAAAATGGGAAGATGGAAAGGGACAGTTGTTAGGTATTGTACATAACAATTTTTGATTAACAAATGAGGTTTGCCACCCATTCTGAATGCCATATAATATTAATTTGCTATAACTAAAATAAATCATAAAATTTTAACTTTTCGTGATCTAAAAATTGTTGGCATTCATAATTTTTCCATTCAAACTTCTTATAAGTACTTAAAATAAAAACGTATTTGAATAGAAAAGGTTGCTCAGATTTTAGTCTACAAGTGGAGGGTAAGGGGCGCTCTTATCTGAAAACTAAATCTAATCTCACAATTGTGTAAACACTTGAACAAAATATTCCACTTTTCTTCTATTCAAACAACATTATAATGTAATTTCAGTTCATATTATTATGGCTATATCCCACGGAAGGTGAATCCTGCTTCGTCCGTAGATTCGCATGCCGTGGGAAGGAGTGAGTCCGTGAATCTACAGACTTTTTCATAGCGATTTGTATGGCGGTACGTAATATCGCAGACGTGCACGGATCGTGGGAAATAGGTTGCCTGTGAATCCGCGGACACGCCTTGATGAATCCAGATGAATCCGTCTAATCCATAGCGTTTAGATAACTTGCAATACAAGTGTTGAATCCAATATACATATACGTAGATATTTCTTTAGGAAACATCCCAAACAGACAGTTTTTTTCATTTTATTTCTTCTTCTCTATTTTAAAATGTATTTTAATTAAAATTAAACTTTTTTTTCAATTATTTCAATGTTAATTTATAGTTTGATAATTACAAAATGTGTAATATAATTATGTGTGTGTGTGTGTGTGTGTTGATTCTCACAAAATAAAAAACGTTTTATTAAAAAATATAATTATGTATATATTTATGTACCTATTAGCTTATTACGTTACTTCATTTTCTATAGTATAACTATTAAACGTAATACATATATATTCCATTTGTCGCCGTCCACAAGTTTTTTGTGTATATGAGTAAAAAGGCGTGTGGATGGAACGTTTATCTTGGCTCGTTTGCGTAACAGACCGTTGACGCCTTTTTACTCATGAACGCAAAAAACTCGTAGACGCTCGCAAGCGTGTGGCGGCGACATTAACTTTTACTTAAAGTATTATACCGAATCGGTAGGTATTACCTATATAATTGGCACCAGGAATGACGTCACAGTCTTTTCCCACGGCATTAAGGTTCAAAATCGCGTGACAATCGCATGATAAAATGGTAAAAATAGCGTTTTTTTTTTTTTTTTTGAGGTTAATTTTGCGTCTATCAAAAAACTTTTACGGTTATTCCCTAGGTTTTAATGCATATTATCAGTACAAAAAAAAATTTTACTCAACGACTTTCAGGAAACGAGTATCCGTCTTTCGGAAAAAAGATCAGAGGTGTTTTCCATTGTTTTTTGAGAATCTATACAAGATATAAAAAATCTTTTACGGTTATATAAAGGTGCAATGCATCTACCCTATTTTGTTCCAAAGCATAATTAATAACGGTTGTCGAGATAGAAGGTCTCCCGTTTTTAGAAATTTTTGAAATGTCGGTATGCATACTCTTAACATTACTTACTGTAAATTAATACTGATTCAAAAGTTATTCATAGGTACAAAAATACATAATACAAGAATATGATACTAAATTGATAACATGTAGCTACCTACATTAACTGAAAATAACGTGTTGTAATTTTTGCTAGTCGGGTAATTTGTATATTTTTGTAACAATTTTACAATAAAAATAATTATTATTCGATATATTTTCGGATATATATTCACTAACAACGAGGGTTGTCAACCGTACTAGAGTATAATAATAATATTGAAAGTGAGTTGCAAGAAATATATGGATCGCAAAATACTATATATTTTTTTTTTGGCAACAACTAAGAAAATATCAACCAAATCCGCTTCACTTGTAAAATTTAAACGTAGTTTAAGAATTATATCATTGCCTGCAGTTTTCGACTGACGAATGAGTGTGTAATTTACATTAATTTGAAAATTGAGAAAACCACACTTTTCTAGCAAATAAAAATATTATAAAATTCAAGCAGTTCATAAAATGACAGTTTTTATTTAAATAGATAAGTAGATATTTATTTATTTATTGCACATGGAACAGATACAGTCACAAAAACAAACATTGGCAGGTACATTAATACAAAAATATCAATACACAAGACCAATTACATCCGTTCACAATTAGCACACACGCAAAACAAATAGATTACATTACATAGTTAAAAATATATATCTTATATCTATAAAACATTTATGGTAGGGAAGGAGGAAGCATGGGAAGAGGAAGAAGAAGAGGAAGAAAGGAGGGGACAATGAAGGAAGCAACAAAAAAAGAGTTAAGAACTGATATCAAGAACAATAAGATAATGTGTATGTTTTCTTTTATTTTCATAAAATTATCGAATTACACCCTGATACATATTTGTAAACTTCATAACAAGCTTAAAAGCTTGTGTCGTGAAGTGGGGTATGTCGGCATCGAGGATCGAGCGCGTTAGCAACCAGGCTTCCAATAACTTTTTAAAATTACTTATTGATGCAGATGGAATAATCAGCTGAAAAAATGTTGACAACCCTACTTACATGTTTCAGCGCGTGTATACACAACGGTTTCCGAAGAAAAACCCATAGGAGTATTTACGATGATGTAGTATGAACCCCAAAAAACACAAAAACCCTTCAGAAATATGACGTACTTAATGTAGTTCTGGACAATTTACATCCAGACCTGCATTAAATTGTACCACAAATGTGTTATAGTTTTGTATTGTCTATGTGTTTATTGCTTTCATTCTTTTTTGTTGTGTTTATTGATTTATTGCATTTGATTTTGTGTTTGTAAACCTGACGATTCCAAGTGCCTTAAATATGGTCTACAGATGATTAAAAACCAATAAAAAATCCTCAAATAATAAAAGCTTAAACTTTTTAGTTGGATTTCAGTAGATGAATTATTTATAAAATGTTGAAATCATTGTCTATCCCATTTTAGATCCGCTTGCTTATTCGTATTTTTTAATCTATTCTAGTTCCTAATATAATTTACTCGAATACTAATCGATACAATTAATTTTATTTACAAAATTCAATTAAATTTGTGCTTTTATCCCTAAAAAAAATCCTGTGTGGCTTTTGTACGACTTTTGTGGGGTTTATTTATTTTGAGCAATATGCTTATGGGTTTCGTACTGTTACAATATACAACGAGAGTGAGGGAGACAGACATACCCGCATAATTCGAAAAATAAAATCAAAATAAATAATGTATAAATTTAGATTCCCCAGTTGCCATAGAGTGGGGAACATTATATTTTCTTATTATTTATTGAATTAATTTTTCTGGAATTTTGTTACATCGAATTATAAGTCCATGTGGTGCATTTTATCAGTATGATGCCAATCTTTCAAATGTCTCCCTTCAAAAATTATGTACCTAATCTATTAGTCTAAATAACACACGAATGATAAAGAAATTATTATTTTATTTAAAATGAAAAAAAGTTTAAGGTACCAATCATTATATTTTTCTAATACCACGGACCTGAAACAGTACAATTTTTGCACTGATACTGGGCCGGTATTCTTTTATTCTGATAATATCGACATTAATAATATTAAAAATAAATAAATAAATTATTTAATGGGTTCTCTAATTTCCAGTTATGGTAGACATTTTTTCCCGTACAAATAAAATATAATGTACACCCCGACACATAATGCGCCCGCTACACGCTCGCGAGTCACCGCGACCTTTTGGTGTTCATGAGTAAAAAGGGGTGCGGATGGATCGTTTATCTTGACATGTACGTAACCGACCGTTGACGCCTTTTTACTCATGAACACCAAAAGGTCGTGGTGACTCGCGAGCGTGTAGCGGGCCCATAACGGGACTGAAAGAGATTAGCAGCTAATTTGAGAAAAACCGGTGTTGAAAAATAACGCGTGATACAAGATACAAAAACTCCGTGTGACAAACTTTAAAAAATATCACCCACAAACAAGTTTAATTAATGCCGCAGGCAATGCTTTCTTTTATTTTTTTTTTACTAAATTACAATTAATATTGGTGTAAAGACAATAATTTATTCTCGTACCTGATCGATCTAATTTTTAAACACAAAAACAGAATTAGTATATATTCAACAGTATGACAGAGATAATTATTATTATCTATTTATTATATTATCTATTTATTTATTTATTGCTTCAACGGACTCAAGATATTTTCAAAATTTACAACGTTAAAGTTAAAAAGTTAAAAATATTAATACAATGAATTATTATATTATTATAAAAATAGGGAACTATTTCCCCATACCCCGTGCACGAAATCATCCATCCGGAAGGGATTAATCCAGATTCGCGTACGAATCCGGATTCACTTGTCGTGGGAAGGCACCCTTTATTTCGTAATCGTCGACTTGTGATGGAAACAAGTTAAACAACATTTTCATGTATTTTAGGTATTTATTTATTTATGTATGGTACAAATACAGTCACAACAGTAAAATAAAACAGAAAAAGTATTGACAAACCTGACCAATTACATTTGTACACAAATAACAACAACACACAAACACAATAACACAAACTTAGACCTATACATACACAGCGAAAACAACTTAACTAATATATATTATGTTCATGCAATATACCTATGAGAGGATGAGATGGAAAATTATTTTAGGTATTAAAACTGGATTTGATCTCCATTGCACAGGTTGAAACACTAACATAGTGGGTATATCTCAATATTGAGGCAACCAGTACATGCTGTGTGTATAAAAACACACGCGATATTTTCTTTGCGCATTTGGAAAAATGATTATTTTTGTGATATCTACCTCTGTAGAGCTGTTTTCCACATGGAATCGTCAGTTATTTCAAATTACAGGGCAATATTCATATGATTAGAAAATCAAATTGCGTGCAGTAATGCACTCGTATTTTTCTGTATAATTTAGTGGAATAAGTGATGAATAAGGGTTGAGATATCATCAATACAATAGAAATACGATGTCATACTTATATAAAAATATGTTGTACAATGCTTTGATTTGGATCATTGTAAAAATATGCCACCTTATTTATTTTCACGCAACTCTGTAACGAAAATATTGTGGGTGAGTACATGGTTGGCGTTGTCGGTTGAGGCGGCAGTCTCTCAAGCGTAATGTGCCAGGTTCAAACCCCGGCGCTGGCGATGTATTCCACACTTTGCGATACAGACTCTTAGCCTAATGAAAGGTCTTCAGGAAAATATTTGAGCTTGTGTATGCAAGCCCAGATCTTTAATATTCAAAATAAATAAAAAATGTTACAGTATTTACTAAATCATTCTCAGATTTAGCACCACATTTTTTTATACTTACATCTATTTTAATTAGGTAGTGTTAGTACACAAAAAAAGTCTAATTTTGTCGCCCTTATCGATTTCTGAACATGTTTTTTAACGCAGTATTCCTACAACAGTGTAGAATAATTGAGGATGAACATTGTCGGGCTTACGACCAACCTCAGCTGACTTATGTGATCACTTTACACTCGAGACGGCATTATATATTATACTGCATTGTATGTACTACAGTATGTAGAAAAAACCAACAACAGAGATCAATTTGTAAACCAAAAATAATTCATGTTTTTTAACATTTTATTTTTAACTTGGTGCATTCTTCTTGTATGTCAATTATGATTCTTACTAAATCCTTTTTTTTTTGTAAAATAAAAAACCACTAGAAAAACCGCACGTTCAACCCTCTCGGACCCTTTTCTTTCAGTCCAGGGGAGGGGTTCAAGGGTTGTTTAATTTGTTTCGAATCATTTGAATTTGAATATTCAGTATTTTTTATTATTTTTTATTTCATTGAATCGTGGGTTCAGGCATCATTGGGTTAAGCTATTTACATGGATATTAAGAGTATGCATACCGACATTTCAAAAATTTCTAAAAACGGGAGGACAGATGGGGCCGCTACACGCTCGCGAGTCACCACGAACTTTTGGTGTTCATAAGTAAAAAGGCGTGCGGATGGAACGTTTGTACGTAACCGACCGTTGACGCCTTTCTACTCATGAACACCAAAAGGTCGTGCTGACACGCGAGCATGTAGCGGGGCCATTATATCTAGACAACCGTTAATAAATATGCTTTGGAACAAAATAAGAAAGATGCATTGAACATTTATCTAGGGAATAACCGTAAAAGATTTTTTTATCTTGTATAGATTTCTCGAAAATAATTTGTGAAAAACACCTCTGATCTTTTTTCCAAAAGACAGAAACTCGTTTCCCGGTAGTCGCGGTTTAATTTTTTTTTGTAATGGTAATATGCATTGAAATTGCAGCTAGGGAACAACCGTAAAAGTTTTTTGATAGACGCAAAATTAACCCCAAAAAATGGAAAAAACGCTATTTTTACCATTTTATCATGCGATCGTTCACGCAATTTTGAACCTTAATGCCGTGGGAAATGACTGTGACGTCATTCTTAGTACCAAGCCCTTAATCGCAATGTATTGAAACTTTTTTGTGTCACGTAGATAACCCATTTTGTCCTGGTATGGAAATTTGTAAAGATAAACATAAATTGAACCATAGATTTTGAAAATTATTATCATTCCAATTGACTAGATTCGAATCAATTCAATTGTTTCTATACAAAGCAAAAGAAAAAAAACATGATGCCAATTTATAAGCGAAAAATTACGATTTTTTTATGTCTGTCATTTCAGCAACTGTCAACAATTGATATTAATTGTTACAATACGGGTAGGTATATAGTGTGACGTCACTCACGAAATACGGTCCAACTGTCAAGTTTGACAGTGTTTTTCCATACTAAACGCGCAACTTTATAGTCAAATATCGGTGTGTTTTACTTCCTAATGTCACGTAAAGTGTGGCACAATATCATTATTTTATAAGGGGAACATTTTCACAACACAATTTAATAAATCTTTCCTTACTTCACAAAATTGTTAACCATAACATTGACACAACATCACTAGAATTATTAAACTTTTACGCACCAAATCCGCGTCTCCGTAATGTAAATACGTTTTTGACTGATAAGCATAAAAATAATATAGGTCAGTACAATCCCATCTGCCGAATGTGCAGATTCTACAATGTACTATGTGCCGGGCGCGTGGAGGGTGTCGACATCTTTAATAGTGGTCTGTCATCCTTTAAGGCAATAATCCGCACTAACCTAGACAAATTCGCACTCGCCTAGTTCTAAAAAAAAAAATCGGTTCACATTTTGTATATTGCTAGTAACATTCAATGATTATTATTGTTGTCTTTTTGTTTGATATTTTTATTTGAAAATAAAAGATGTGGATATAGAATGATAGTTGTATATACCTACGTATATATGTAGTTATAGATATAGAATGGTAATAATTTTGATTTATGTAAGTTGTGGACACTTCTAATTGGAGGGTTGACGCGTTTCATATTTTATGTTTTGTTATTGTGTATGTTTTGTTAACTCTCTGTCAGTGTCCCTTATATGTAAAATAAAATAAAATAAAATAAATAAAAATAAATCATAACCTAATTCAACAAAAATTTGTATGAAGCTGTCACAGCTTTTTGCACCGCATCACTAGGGGCGCTTATTCACTACACCCGTATAATGTTAAATAACACCTTTTACACCAATTAAAAAGATAGGATTATTGTGTTTTTATATTTTAATATACTCGTACCTATACACAAATTACACATGGTTTTACTTCCCTTTTACGGTTCCACTCCTGTACGTAAGAGGGCATTTAGTAGGTGAAATAAATTTAATTATTGTGTTTAAAAAAATTACGGCAGCACCCCCTGAAAAATTTAATTATTAAGATTATATTGAATTACATTTTAATGGTTTTGGTCCTACCAAAATAATTTTAAAAAAATAACTGAAAAATTCTTAACACATTTCCGTGTTTAAGGGGATGAGTAGCCTGAAAACATTTCGCCCATCTTTAAGGTTCAAAATCGCATACACAATGGCATGTTATAAATTGGGTTTTTTACGTGTTTTGGAGAAGATTTAGCTTTATTAAAAAAAAAATTTCACACTTCACTAGATTTTAATGCATATTATCACTACGGGAAAAAATATCGCGACTTTTGAGAAACGAGATATTTTTTTCAGATGTATTTTTCCCTTTTTTAGGAATCTATTCAATCGGGTTGATTGTAAGACATTGCTTTTCCAATAAGTCCGCCCTTTGGCATACTTCTGTGTCTAATAAGATTTATTTGTTGTTTATATTTGGTCTGTTGGTAAAAAAATATTTTTTTTATCCAAGACAGGAAAGATCTCTTAATTTTGATAATTTACTAGAAGAAGGTTCAATGTACCGCCCTGTTTTTTTTAATAAGCATATTTATTAAGGTTGACAAGATACTTTTTTTTAAGAAACTACCCTTTCAAATTCCTCAGGGCCTTAAGTAGTATGTTTATCGTCCTACCATCGAAAGGATATTAAATTTCCTGTCTGGCGATACTGAAATTATTAAATTAGTGATGATAATGTAAATATTATTTTCACCACAAAAATTAATATAAAAAATGTACTTACGCAGTTTTTACGCTAAGGACGACCCCCTAAACGAAAAACAAAAGCATTTTTGGCGAAACAACGTCTCGAGGTACGTATTTTTGTTGCTTTTCGACACGCTTTTATTAAACTTCATGTATCGGTGCTGATGTTGACTGAATCTTCATTTTCATGTTTAAATTTCAGTAACTTCCCAATGTCCCAGCACTTCCCAATGAGCACCCGCTTGGCCCGACGCTCGCCAAGCGTGTGGATGGGGCATAAGCTGACAATTTTTTATTTAAATATCAATATCTATCTATCTATCTATACCCTCACGCCACACCCCTTACAGGGTAGGCAGAGAGGACAGAGCGCCAGACAGCCCTATCCTTACACACACTCCTATCCCCCTATCACATTCATGCATGCAGTCATACACGCTCTCCGATTCCTTTTACTCAAAACGCGACCGTCCTTGAGGATCTGCTCGACATGATCGGACCAGGCCAGTATATCAATATGCCTACTTTAATTGAATTTGAATTGAATTTCTTTGTTATTTGGTCCCTTTGCGATTCGGTCCTATTCCGTGATTTAGTTGTGACACGTTGTGAAACATCTCTCTCCATCTTTCCATCTATATAACATTACAACTGATGGTGAAGTTGTAATGTCAAACAACTCATTCAAGTTGAAACAAAACTTGTTTAATTTATATAAAGTTTATTTCAAACAGCGGAAACAGGGGGGTAGAAGGGTGGGGAGGGGGGTTGCGAAAGAGGGGAGGGACAGATTTCAAAAGTAACATATTAATTTGAGTTGTGTATGTATGTAGGTATATTTAAGACATATTACTGTAAGAAGTAGTTATCTCAACACATATACCTACAGCAAAGGATGGACTTTCCATTAGGCTTATAACTGATCGTGGGCTGGTTTAATGTGATCACTTCACCAGGTATATTTAAGACATATTACTGTAACAAATAGTTACCTATCTCAACAGATATAGTACAGCAAAGGATGGGCTTTCCATCAGGCTTATGACTGATCGTGGGCTGGTTTAATGTGATCACTTCACCAATTGCAGCCCATCCATCTGATGCGACCGGAAATCGAATCCAGACCTTCCTATTTAACAAGCCGGTATTCTACCGGCCGTAGCAGATGGATGGACTGGAATTAGTGAATGTTACTTAAGTGTAAAGTGATCACATTAAGCCAGTCGACGATCAGTCATAAGCCTGATGAAAAGTCCATCCTTTGCTGTATATTCGTTGAGATAACTACTCGTTATTTCATTTTTGAAAAAAAACGATGTTTTTCACAAAATAAAAATTGTGGTATTAAAAAATAATACGTTTTTTATCGTCGTTGAGAAGAATGTGTGGGAAAACATTGAGAAAAAGGATCTCGACGAAATTTTTCGCATGTTCATGGTACTATGATGGTGATCAGTAGCCTGGTCGATCCTGACTTACTCCACTTCACGACGCAAGCTTTCGAAGCTTACTCTGAGAAAAAATACTGTAAAAAATACTGTATTTGCCCAAGCCTTTGGGAATTTAAAAACGTTCAATTGAAAAATATTACAAAAAATCTGATACTCATTGAAAAATATGGCACGTTCACACCATATTATAAAGGGACCGCCAATGGTTATAATAATAATTCCTGATATTTAATATTCAAGCAGAACATTAGTAGGCCAAGGAATTACCATTAGGCAATCTCTTCCTTCTCGTGTCAAAAGCAACTTAATAAAGATGGCGGAAATGTAGGGAATATCGCAATAAAATATGTAATCGTACAAAAATATTGTTAAAAACAAGATTTTATGACATCACATCTTAGAACTGTTTTTCGCGGTCTTCCAAACGGTACCAAACACGCCCTTCCGAGGCGCTTGGATTCCTTCATTAGACCAGGTTTCCACCTGCAAGAAAACTTCTGCAAGAAGTGTCCGACAGTCTGTCAGACAGTAACTTGCAGGTGTAAACTCTGAAAACCCGACCTTACAATGGCGCCTCCAACCAAGAATAGACAGAATCAAAATTTGTAAAAAGGTTTGAGTTCTACTCGTGAAGCACTTTCGTGAGATACCAAACACGGCGGTATGCGGTGACTGGATCCTCTCGATCGCTCGATGTCTTCCAAAGCTTAAGCTGGACAAAATCTGACTTACGATCTGGATTTCTTTTCCAGCGTTCTTTCATACGATACCACACATGAAACCAGTCTTGTAATTCAAGTCCTCAGGGTCCTTCATTTTTGCTGCCTCTAGCTCGGTCGAATCGTTTTGTGATTAGTCTTTAAGTTATTATGTAATCTATAGCTCATTTTATGTTTTCTCCCTTGTAGCATCAGGGATATTGAAGGTGTCATTCCGGACGGTTGCTGGGGGGTGCCCTTCTGGCTAACCCTGGGGCCGTCTGAGTAACTATGCGCTGAATAAGCAAATTCGGGAGTGCGAAGGGGCTTTCAACATATGTTGTCTTCTCTTATAAAAATTATTTCTAACCCCAATATTTCGTTTCAAGTAACAACACCTTCATTCTGCTGAAAAAATGGGGGAAAATGTTTTTTTTTTCTGGAAGCCGCGGTAAGGTTTCCGTGACTTAATTATTAAAACAAGCACGTACACGGTTTACAATAATAAAACCCGAAAAATGTACTTACCATACAGTCCAGTCGGGGGAGTATTTAGTAGACGCCTACCCCCTTACAGAGGCCTTAGTTCCTACCTGCAGCTGTGTCGGGAAAAGTAAGATCACTCAGCTAATACTAAAGATATCATTCTAAGATTGAAAACATGGATAAATGAGAATATGTTTTAGTGACTCTAGTGGTTAGAAATTTGATTTTTTAAAGGAGAATGATAATTTAGTATGGAATAAAAACAGACCCGGCGTAAACGAAATGTAATTGAAATGATAGGTAAAAATGAGTAATTAAATACTGCATAGGTGGCATCGTCGAAATCAATGTTTAAATGAGTGAAATACCTAATTAATTGAGTGGTTCATCAACAAATTTGGTCTGGGTCTTTTTTAGCATTCTCTTTTTCTCGATCAAAAATCATTCCAAAGTTACCACTGAAATTTACTGAAACTTGGGATTATTCCCGTAGTTTGTTAGATATAATACTGTAATTTGGTTGATAAAATGTTTAAGGTAAGACGCAGTGACTCTAGTGGATATTTTTTTGATACATCATCCAACTAATTAGGTATTACTAAATGAAAATTAATTGCACATAATTAGTGTTGTACAATTTTTCCTTCGGATATCATCGTGCACCCGAAAGGAACCGAAGAGCGATCGTCCGAATCAAAAGAGTAATCAATTCCAATCGGACAAATAGTCCGAGAGCCCGCAGCTTAATTTATGACGTATCTGTTTTTTGATCGAAATGTGGTATAAATGATAGCTTACCAATAGGGTTTTACATCGCACTAGGGTTGCCTATCAAAATCCTGCCGCAACCCCCCCTGCCCCCCCCGTAAAGGTTCCTCTTCGCGGTTTTTCGCATTTTATAGGAATATGGTAAGAGATAGGAGAAAGTAGTCAATGACAAAAATAATCCTTGCTAAATCTCTACAAAAAATGGTGAGTCATTTTTTTCATAAGACTAGTAGTTTACCCGTAATGGCCAGTCAAAAACAGGATATTTTTTGAAATAAAAGATTTTTTTTTCTTTCACATTCTTCCACCTATTATCACTAACATTTTATGGAAAAAAAAGTTTGGCCTGCGGCGCTATATCGCTGGTTATTTTATGAAAAACTAAATTTTAATAATTTTCGTCACTGAGTTTTATGGCAATAACTCCGAAAATATTTGATGTATGAAAAAAAGTTATAGCTCGTTTTGTAGCTAAGACCATGGTAATTAATTCGTTTTTTGACTATTTTCCTGTAGCTCTTATCAATTTTCAACCAATTCAGTTTAAATGCATTTTTTTAGTATTTTAAATGAATTTCGGTTTTGGACCGGCCATTGCGGGTAAACTGCTAGTTCTACGAAAAATTTGACTTAACATTTTTTGTAGAGAATTTAGCAAGGATTATTTTTGTCATTGACTACTTTCTCCTATCTCATACCGTATTCCTATAAAATGCGAAAAACCGCGAAGAGGGACCTTTACGGGGGGGGCAGGGGGGGTTGCGGCAGGATTTTGATAGGCAACCCTAGTGCGATGTAATACCCTATTGGTAAGCTATCATTTATACCACATTTCGATCAAAAAACAGATACGTCATAAATTAAGCAGCGGGCTCTTGGACTAAAAGTAATGTCAACGAAATTCAAGTATATTGAGGACATCTCATAATACAATTTGTTGAAGTTCTTTTCTATTATTTAATTATAGTTATCTCTTTTTCTCACCTCAAACCACTGCTACTTTACTTCAGTTATCTACCTTAACTCTACTCCTCCCTATCTCCCTCTAACCTACCGCCACTTCAATGTAACTTTGTGTTAGAAGTTCATGAAGGAGTCGATGAAAAGAACCGATGAATCAAATGAATCATTAGAATGTGAGTCGGTTGAATTACTCAATCAAACAAAAGGATATATTCTCTGACCTATCTATCAGTTTTTGTAACTATGCATATTTTCTCTGACCAATAAAGATGATTTATTTATTTTATCCTCTCAAGGCTTTCAAACCTGTCGCAACACAATCTGACCATAAATCATTGTCATTTTTTTCCCACCGTCCTCCCTTCCACTCTGATTTCCCAATCTTAATGGGATTCACCATAATCATAGACAACCATTGAAACTTTTGATTGACCCTGTTGGGATTTGTATTAGCCGCCAAATAGTGGTATCAGTGTTCCGCTGCAGATGGCGTGGTTGTCGCCAAGCGAAGTTGGCAGCAACGATATTTTTTTACGACCGCACGGCCTCTCTCTGCAAAGCCTCGATAGTGATAAAATGCAGTTTTAACTTGTGAAACTTTTATTAAGTTTAAGGAATAAAATGTGGAAATTTTAATGAAGTTTTCAATCAAAAAGCCTGGACAGACTCTTTCTCGTGAAGTAATGAATTACACGAATCTATTAATTCATTTTTGTGTATTGAATCATTTATATCAAGAATCACAATTATTATCCTTCACGTAAGTACCCACCTCTTCAGATTCACGACCCAGTCTGAAACCCTATGAGTCAAAAAATTAAACGACTCCATGAGTCGAATCTTTTTAGTGAAGGGAACCGAATAAATCGAACCGATTTGACAGCTCTATTCTTACAACTTACAAAATACACATAATAATATTAAAGTTGACATGTGAGGGATATGTAGGACACTTGTGTGGGAGAGGGGTTGGTAGGACGTAGTCGAGGGGGCAAGGGTTAACATGGGGGTGAAACGTAACTATAAAGGATGTTGACAGAAACAGTGGCGGATCTGAAGGGAAGGGAGCAAAATCATTTTATATTTATTTCCTTTGTAAGAGATTTTTTGTCATAAAATAAAATTAAATTACGTATTTACCTGCGACATTAAATAATTAAATTTCTAAAAAAACGATGTATGTATTGTTTTTACAAATGTGGTGTAATACTGAAATTAGGGACTGTAAGACGAATGTTGTGAATAAAATGAAAGTAAGCCAGTTGAGTTGGTTGGAGCATGTAGAAAGGATAAATGATACGGTTGACTTAAAAGATATACCTACATTGGTAAAAGAAGAGGTTTATTTATTATTTTTATTTTATTTCACTAAAATATTACACTCTTCGGCATTACAGCGTTCAGCCTTTGCACCGAAGAGTGTACGCAGAACAAGTTACAAAATAACATACACGAAAAAAGAAAGGAAAAAAAAACAACATAATAAATCAATAAGAAAAGCACAAATCATGACATAAAGACATTGCACCCGCGTAGGTACCCACCACTATTAACCGTATAGGTGTCAAGAAATGCGGCCTTCCAAGAACCATTTGGCTTGACCATGGCGACTTAAGGACGGACATATTTTGTTGAGCAAATGATGAGAATGTGTATGACGAATTATATGATTGTGACGGAAGAAAGAAGTTTTAAATCTAAAATCTATTATTGAAATAAAAAAACTTTAAAATGAAAAAGAATTTGAATCATTACATATCTACTTTTAAACAGTTAGTAATGATCGTCCCAAGCGCTCTCTTCGCCTGCCACCGAACTCGTTGTTCACGTTCCGAGCACTCTCCCCATCTCCCGCTGTACAAATTATATAAATAGGGAGCCATTTGCCAATGAAATCAGTCTACATCTAAACAAAGTATTTACATCTATGCGATTCAATCCCAGTGGATAGATTTTTGTAGCATGTAGATAGGCCTTTGCGACTTCGCTTCGTTCTTTTTAAGAAAGTCAGTAGTCAAAATAGTGAAAAGGATAAATTTTACACTCCTTTGAAGTGTTAAATTCTTAAAATTGTCCTGAATCCGACCCCTTCGTAGAGAATTTTTAATACCTGTAGTTCTTCCAACCCTTGCCTTTCGATACATTCCAAGTATTATTTCGTCTTCAATTTTTTATCACTGGATTACAATACAAACCGAAACCTTTTTTCTTGATACCCTTTCTATTTACACTTTAATATTCCGTATATCTTCATACTTTAAACATTGTATTCCTAAACTCAAGTAATACCAAAACTTCTAGCTTTTAGTATTTGGAAAATATCAATAAATAAATTATTTGTGGGTTGAGAACAAAGAGTTTGAGAACATATTGTATTATTATAACATTATAGATTTTGCAAATCGAAGCTGACAGCAAAAGCCGACTTGTAAGATTCGGAATACCCATCCTGCTTCCTCCCGAAGGGAGTTCACATAACGCTGCATTATCTGAATGAAGATGCCTCTCGTCTCTGTTGAGGAAAAAACTTAATATACATACATGGTTTGGATTCCGCTTGTACATGGCCATGGTTGAAGGACGAATCAGTAACTTTTTAGAGGCGGCATTTTATAAGAAAAAATTCAAAAATCCATTAATTTAAAGTTGTTTCATTAAAAACTCGAAAACTATCGCCTGCGGCGCTACTTTTTCTCTTTATATAATATCATAATCACGATCGTTTCATTATAAACTTGAAAAATTTCGACTGCGGCGCTAGTTTTTCTCTTATTATATCATATCCATATCAAATTATTTTTTGTCCCACTGAAGCTTCGAAGTTTCTTAGAATTTTCGAGCGTTTTGGTAATTTTGAACGAGGGGGCGGTAGAAACCCTTGCTGTGCCTCTGGGTTGAATGCAATGGAAATGAGATCGTTGAGAAGAATGTGTGGGAAAACATTGAGTGATATTATGATAAAAAATGAGGTTGACTAACTGTAAGATGGGTTTATTTAATAACGAAAAAATATCTTTGTAAACACCTACATAAGTACTGGATAATACATAATACATTTCATACAGAGTGTATTATTAGTGGTATGAACATAATACAGTGTGTATTGGTGATATCAACATAATAAAAAGTTGTAGAACCTAATAATATTTTGTCTATCTTTCTTTTTGTCAGCCATTTTCACTAGAGCCTTCAGCTTATCTCCAGTAAAGCCTTTACGAAGCCACCCCTTTGTAAGAAATCTGTGTCATCTTATATCTATCTCGTATGTAATATTAAGTATTAGACCTACCTACATTCTACAACCTACTTACGCCGACAATTTTTATTACTACTTATACGCTATCGATTTGGGATTTTTTTTCTCATGCGTATGTTGTAGGCAATGTACGAATACTATTACTATACAATCACGAAATATCCCAAAAATGGAGTATAAATGCTTGCAACATTCTCTTTGCGCAAACATGTGACATTCAGCTTAGTGGGTTTCAAATTTTAATTCAGTTCATTGCTGTAAAATATGTAAAATGTCTGACGAAGTTTTACGAACCCCTTTTTTTACAGGACACTTGAAAATTTACAAAAAAGTGGGTGCATATTTTCAACCTGGGGATTTCATGTGGCAGCCAACTTATAGTCATTATCACTGTGGTATTAACACTCTATCAAGTAAGATATGGTCTTGGAATATGTTGGAACTACATTTTTGTTTGCGGGCAACATTTATATGACATTCCAAATGGGTGGCAAGCCTTAGTCGAATAATTCTCTCGAATGACTGTTTCGATTTTGACCCCAAAACAGAACAAAAAAAAAATTTGACATCTAAAATAGTGTCAGCAATGTCATTGTTGCTAGTACAAATAGAAAAACAAGTGAACGAAGGCAGCATAATTTCCCCATCCCACTCGACCAGTGATGTTCGTTCGTATTGTTTTCTTTTTCGGCCCTAGTCTCTCGACTACTGGATAAAGGCCACTTGCCAACATTTCTATTACTTTTTATCACAACTCGCCTTCCTCACCCGCTAACAAAGTTACGTATGGTGGATTTCACCAACTTATTAGGTCCGGAATAGCGGAGATAGGAGGCACAAATCATAATTATTCATACAAAATTTGTACTAGGTGGCTCCTATCTCCGCTATTCCTCACCTAAAAAGTTGGTGAAATCCAGCACTAATCTACCAATCTCTTCTGTAGCCTTTCGCCACCTCTTTTTAGATAATAATATTTGCCCATACTTGTGTTGGATACTAGATATTTCAGTCAACACCCTATTTCGCATACTATCCGCAACATAATGATATTATAATGTATACTTCTACACCCTACAGGTAGATGTCGCTCGCATCACTTCTATTTTATTATTACTGACTGAATATATTATGTGACATGTATAAGTGAGAGGTTTTGGGTTTTTTTCTATGGCAATACAGACTCTATTCATATTTTATCTTTATGCTCAATCCCAGCCCTAATCTATGAGAATTTACGAGACTGCTGCGAATATAGTACTCGGCGTACAGTTCACATAATATAACCTAAGTTCCGGCCGCTAAAAATGTGACCTATCGGATTTTAAAACTAAATGTGATTTAAATGAAATTTTAGGTAGGTACACAATACATAGTAGCCTGAGTTCCGGTCGTTAAAAACATGATCTATCGGTTTTTTAATCCAAATGTGATTAAAATGAAATTTTAGGTACACTATGCTAAGATCCGGTCGCTCAAAATATGACCTATCTATTTTTTAATCGAAATGTGATTTTTCAATAAAATTTTAGGTAGGTACACATAGTAGCCTTTCTAAGATCCGTTCGCTCAAAATATGACCTATCGGTTTCTTATTCGAAACGTGATATCAATTAAAGTTCACAGATCGCCATAGGGTCCCCCTCCCCTCCCCGAATAAGTACTCCTACGCGGTTTTTTTGCATTTTTTAGGAATATGGTAAGAGATAAAAGGATGTGATCATTGACATAAAATATAATCCTTCCAAAATTCTCTATAAAAAATGTTCTATGTATTTTTTTCGTGGGACTAGCAGTTTATTGCAATGGCCTGTCAAAATGCCGGATAAGTTTTTGATAAACAAAATGGTACTATTATCATAGCTTCGAAGCTGGCGATGCCCATGCTTATACAGTGACCTCTTCCAGCTAACCCTGGTGTCATTAAAAAAAGGATCTGGGCTTGCATACACAAACCCAAATACTTTCTGCACACCTTGCACTAGGCTGTATCGCAAAGTGTGGAATACATCGCCAGCGCCGGGGTTTAAACCTGGTACCTCCAACTTGAGAGACTGCCGCCTCAACCAACTGCGCCAACCATGTATATGGTTCTTCACACAAGTCCGGAAGTTCAGTTAACGGAATCGACCGTTTGCAAAAAAGTTCCGACCATAACCTCTCTCTGAATTCAGTGTTACCCCGATTTTGGTCGATTCCGGAACTGAACTTCGGGACGTTTGTGGCCAGCCTAACCCATTTTTTTTTCTTTTTCAGACCCACAACAATAGTCCCACTGCTGCGCGAGGATTACGTCACAGGAGTGGGGGTGAACATTAATTTAGCATAAAATAAATAAATAATAAATAAATAAATATGATCTTATAGGATACAATGTTATAAGCTTTATATATTTTTAGACAAACACAATAAAAGCACTTTTAATATAAAATAAATAAATTATCAGACACACAAAACACTAATATAAATAAATAAATTAATTAAAATAAATTGTTAAGACACTATCATTTGCTCAACATTTTTCAAAAAAAAAATATTTTAAATCGAAGCATTTTTTATTAATTTGAATCCTTACAATTTTGTTATCAAAATTAAACCAAAAAAATTTTTTTTGTTACCAAATTTAAACCCTTACAATTCTATGATAAATATTTTACATTCATTTGAATCCTTACAATTTGATGATAAATATTTTATATTCATTTGAACCCTTAGAGTCTCCTGATAAATATTTTACATTTGAACCCTTACAGTCTCATGATAAATATTTTTCATTTAAACCCTTACAATTTGATGATAAATATTTTACATTCATTTGAGCCCTTACAATGTCGTGATATATATTTTATATTCATTTGAGCCCTTACAATTCTATAAACTGTAATAGGTTAAGTTCTTCGCTGCATATAGCACTTAAGCATAATGGTTTATGATTTCGTCAACATATAAAATAATCGATAATATATTTAATTGTATTAAATATCTAAATATAAAATCAAGTAAACAAATGTAACTGCGTTACAGAACGATAAATATTTCGACACTAGCTTTGGGGCTTTTCGGGTTTGCTCCTAATTTTTATGCAACCACTATTACTTACAAATTGAGTGATAAATCGGGAAAACGAATGCCGTTTTACTGCTGAGGTGCAATAAAACCTTACTAATCCTACATTTCCATAGACGGCTCGTGACCAAAAGTATTATTTTTCTTCGTATTTAAATTACGGGGATTTCCATCTTTACCTGAATTCTACACAACCATCAATATCTATAGGGAAATAAAACAATAAGTGAAGTGTAAACAATAAATTTCACGTTACTTGTATATGCGTGCATTATGCAGGTGATAGCCTCTGTCTTAACCAGGATACTGCTCTATCTTTACACAAAATATGTAGTCTGAGAGTTCTCCCGTGTAAAACTGTTTACTGAAATAGTATTTGAAATCTCATTTTGTCACATCACTTGAAATCGGTATTTAGTATCGTTTATAACCTAAGTGAGTTAAAACATTAACAAGTTAATTAATTCCCAAATATCCTAAAATTGTATTATAAAAACAATGCGGTTTGGCAGTAATGGCCAATGGCCATCATTGGTTGCTAAAAATTCAAATATAGAAACGTATGAGTGTTTCAAGTAGGTACAGAAAAATATTTGCTACCTACGTTTTTATGTCCGTGCATTATTGCGTGTGTCTTTTTAGCCAGGCACAAAAGCTAGCCATCTTTGTGAAAATTATAAACGTGGAATCTTTACTTGATTTTAAATTTAGAATATAAGCATTGTTTGTACCTAACCAATAAAATAATGGATGTCTTTATTTTGTAACTATATTTTACATAATTTTGTGTACCTATAGAAAAAAAATGCTAAAATCACATACTTATAAATTTGTAGATATTGTATTAATTATTATTACATAATAAAAATAGGGTCCTTATTTTGTGTCAACGATTTTTAATAAGTGGCAACACCAAATATGATATGTATAAAACCATAGATAATAGAATACTTTAGAAAAATATTATGTACTTACCTGCATCTATAGATGTTTTTTTATGAGAAAATATGAAAAACTTAGCGGATTATTTTAGAACTAAGCAAAAATTTGAGCTATAACATTATCTGACACAAATAATTGAAAAATTACTCATACCGTTCGGCTTGTAAAGTATTTAGAAAATAAAAATATTATATCACTTGAATGAATTATATTTATTCGTATTTTTAATGCACAAATTTTATGACCCCAGTCTTATTTCTTCACCCTATACAGTCCGTCAAAAGAGATTTGGTCTCGGATTAATTAGGAACCAACTACAATTTTGGTTGCTGGCAATAATGACATTTTATTGAACTACTGAAGTAAAATTATTTGTAAAAATAAAACACTGTTTTTTACTTCCACTATTTATTTTGAGTACATACACCAGAGGTCTTTCAAAGCTAATGCTTCATCTTCAGTGGTTACTGAAGATGAAGCATTAGCTTTGAAAGATCTCTGGTGTATGTACTCAAAATAAATAGTGGAAGTAAAAAACAGTGTTTTATTTTTACAAATAATTTTACAATGTCCTTCCACAAAGTTAATCTTCCATCAATAAATAAATTACTATTGAAGTGTTGCTATTAATATTACCAAAAAGCTACATGCGGCTCCCTCATCGAAAGCCATCTCTTTCTTGACAGACTGTATTTTCTAAAGTTTGGTCCGCGAGCTATCAGTGCAGTCCGTGATTCATGTGCATGCGATTTTGAACGTTAAAGATACGGGAAATGTTTTCGCAATACTCCTGATTTTAAGAGTAGACATATTGACATTAAAAAAAAAGTTTTTTGAGACCTTAGATCTCGACAATCTTACCAAATATGCTTTGGAAAAAACGGTAAAATGCATTGAACCTTTATCTAGCGAATGGCCATACAAGATTTTTTATATCTTGTATAAATTTCTCGAAAAAATGTGAAAAACACGTCTGATTTTTTTTTTTTTGAGAGACAGAAAAATTTTGATCGATCATGCGATTTTGATCCTTAATGCCTTGGGAAATCGGCGTGATGTCATAGTTGAACCCCTAGCCTATTGTCTACGTCAGTGGTCGCGCAAACTTATTAGCCAAAGAGCCAAATATGCAAATTAAAACGATTAAAAAAATTGAGAGCCAAATCTGTTTTTAAATGTAGTAAACATTTATCATAATTTTAGAGATTATGGGTACATTGAATAAAACTTGATTTCATAATTGAAAAGGAGATGGAAAAAAAGGAAAATTAAAAAGGAGATGGGACCTTTCCCATCTCCTTTTTAATTTTCCTTTTTTTTTATCAATGAATCCTTATTCATTGATAAAAAATAATTTGATATCTGGTAAAGCATCCATAAGAACACTAGTTAATGCGAAGAATGTTCTTGTTACATATTTGTGCCAGAGCCACACTCAAGAGTTCAAAGAGCCGCATGCGGCTCCGGAGCCACACTTTGCCGACCCGAGGGCGTCGCCATATTGTTCATGGAGGCCATGCCCAACTGACATTTGACGTAAATTACACCATCAAAATTGTATGGCAAAAAATATTCCGTAGTTCAAGTGTTTGTCACCGATACAAAGTGACGTCACCAATCATGGTGGTGATGGAATTCGAGGATGTAGGCTTGTACTATACTATCGATGGCTTCGGCCGACCTCTGGTCTACGTCATAATTTAATGATATATTTAAAAAAATATATATATCATATTTTTATATTACCAGAGGTAAAATTATATCGTTTGAGTATTTTGCACGTTTTAAATTACCTACGAGTATTAAATGATTTGAGGATAGAATATGTATTTTGTTTTTCATTATTCGGGGATTTGGAGGAAATTGAAAGATGAGAATCGAGAGATTGGATATTCGTAATGTCGTTTTAGATAATGGTGTGAGAATATAAGATACCAAATATATTATTATTAACTTTATAACTAGGGAAATGAGTGACTGCAAGACTGGTGTAGTGACAAGAATGAAAGTAAACAAACTAAGATGTACAGGGCATGTTGAGAGAATGAATGATGACAGGATGACAAAAAAGATATATCTGAATGAGCGAAGAGGGGTGAGAAAGCGCGGCCGTCCGAGACTGACCTGGTCCGATCATGTCGACCAGATCCTCAAGGATGGACGCGTTTTGAGTAAAAGGAATCGGAGAGCGTGTATGACTAATTGCATGAATGTGACGGAAGCTAGGAGTGTGTGTAAGGATAGGGCTGTCTGGCGCTCTGTCCTCTCTGCCTACCCTGCAAGGGATGTGGCGTGAGGGTATAGATAGATAGATAGAACTTTATAAGAAAATATGAAAGATATTTAAGGATAATATTATTCTTAATGATAGATTTAATACATTATCTAATAATGCTACCAAAAATATACAATAAATATATGGAGCCGTAATATTTTTTTTTAATTTTAGAAAAAGAGATTCAGTTACTTTCCTCTTTTATTAAAAAAAATTGATTTGAATGAAAAATGAATGATGAAAAAATGAAAAAAAATGATTTTTTCGCAACAAATTAATAAAATTGTAAAATCTGAGATGTGCCTGTGCGATGGGTGAGTGTGTGAGCGAGATTGAGTATGGGTGTGTGAGACGACCGGAATGAACTTTTATGTTTTAATTTAACTGTGGCGCATGCTTGTGGGTGACAGCTGAATTATGAATGGACTAATCGTCTTATCTTCGTGTTATTACTTATATCTATAGTTGTCTGTTTTTAAATAAATAAAATAAAAATCGTTGGGACATGTGCAGAGAATGAAAAGATAATATACACGAATTGCAAACTTATATATTGAAAATACATAGATGGCGGTAGTTGACCAATTCACTGACATATGAAACAGTTCACATAATGGAAAATCCTAACAACGCATTTTAAATTAAAATGTTGCGGCTCCGTGTTACTAGGGCGATTATTTCAATATCTGTAGGTAAATGAATGTTTATATATTAGTTATAAATGTTATTTATACGCATTATTGTAATATTTAAAAGAAAATATGTCAATTCTTGATTGTAAAATTTGTAATAAAGTATTACTTATAAAATAATTTAAATAATAAATATTTAAATATAAAATAAAATAATGGTCACTATAATAAGTATGTCATACGGAGATCGACGTGAACATAGTTCATATTACAGTCTTCTATAAAAGGGTTATGACGTCACAACTTGTGGAGTAGGCAAGTTTAATGATTTATTCATTTTATTTTTAATAAAATTAATCTGGCTTCATCGAAATAAACCCAAATACACCTTTGTACACTTCACAGCAAGCTTGAAAAGCTTGTGTCGTGAAGTGGAGTAGGTCGGCATCGGGGATCGAGCCATCGCCCACTGGATTAACAGTCGAGCACGTTACCGACCAGGCTATCGACCACCTCAATTATTATACCTATTACTTTACTTTCTGCACTTCAAATAAAAAAAAGTATGATTTTAGTAATAAAAAATCTGCTGTGTTGAGTAAATGTGAAGCACATTTATTATTTCGCTATATTCCGCATTTTACATAAATAAATAAGTAAATTTTAAGTGTGTTTCACGAAAAATACATAAATTAATGTAAACCAACATTACAGAAACGCATATTTTTATCGTTTTTTAATAATCAGTACGATATAATCCACAAAACCAAAAATCTCCGGTGGTTGCCATATTAGTTTTTCAGTGGGCAGACCTGTATGAGTAATATTCACGTCGGTCACAGTTATACACCCTTTTTAATGCACTTAATTTTATATAGATATTTATTTTTTATTTAAAGCATAGATATTTTGATTAAACAACAGACTATTATGAAATGGTCAGAGCTTTCTGTGTTCCGTAATTGCAGTGTGCACCCCTTTCATCTTGAATTTTTCCTTGTGTTTTTTTATAAGCTGTTTAACCATTTCAATTTTTACGTACTTTCTCTATGTGACTGTTAAACATTGCTGTAAAAAATAACATCAAATTAAAATGACAAAAAAATACTTACCTAAATTTCAATATTGATGAGTTTCTTGTATTTTTTCCATTTTTCGAAAAAAAAATCAATCAAACAAATAGCGCCGCAGTCGAAAATTTTTTGGGTGACTAAATGAAGAAGTTCAAGATGTGGTTTGGTTTCAAATACAAAAATCACAGTAAATAGTGCCGCAGGCAAAAAAAGAAAAATGGGTGATGTTAATTTTTTTATGAAACAATTGCATTTTAATTGATTTTCGTTCTGAAAATTTATGATATGATGGGAAAATGTGTGTTAATAATGTGATTTAGCATGAAAAAGTATATACCTATTCCAATCACTGGGGCGACTCCCCCTCCCCTGCCCCCTTGGCGACCCCCATGACTATATTGTATACTACTGAACAAGAAACTCATCAAGTGTAAAACGAAAAATTAAACGAAAACGATTAACCAATTAATTAACAAGCAAATGATATAAAGGGAAGTCCCGCAAGCACAGAGGGACCAAAGTGTTATGCTTCATGTGTTAATGTGTTAATAATCAAATCAGACATTTTATTATATTACCCATTGTTATTATTCTATTATTAGTTTGTATTCGTCATCTGGGAATAACAAGGTCCCAACTGGCAAATTTTGAACACTCAATACACGAACTAGAAAAAGACAATAGTCAAAATGAATGGTTCCAAAGTTATACCTTTTTAATTGACTTGCGCCTTTAGCCAGTGAAAATTTTTCGAACGATTGTAATTTCTGATAACTGTTCGTTCGAAAAATTCATTTTCGAAAAATAGTGCGTCGAATAATTGCGCATTAGAAATGTTGTTTTTCGAAGTATTGTGCGTTCGAAAAACTTCGTGTAACCGTTATTTTCGAGTGACGTGACTGTACACCGAGACAGACGGACGGTGGCCTGGGATCCCTACTCGCCCTAAAAAATTTGCCTGTGGCGCTGTTGCACTCTCAGTATTTTATGGACCTCATCTTGCAACGAAAGCAGGCGCCGCAGGTTTCTCAAATGCGAGCCTGATTAATAACAATAATCAATGAAAAAAATACAACTTTCAGAATGTGATTTACTAATAATTTCGGTACTTCTAAAAACACAGGGCCCCGCGCGATCTAGAGCCGCCTCTGAAGTAATGCTCACACCTTATGTATAGCCAATAAATAATATAATTATATTTTTAATTATTATGTACAGGGTCATCGAAAAAGAATGCCCCTATTTTAAAGTGGAATAACTTTTTCGATGCTCTGTACTTTATTTAGTTCATAGTCTATTAAATTCCTATAATTATTTACACGTTTGATTAGTTTTAATAAAATGCACAATAATGTAAGTATAGATAGATTAATTTTATAAATATAATTTTACGCTTAAAAATAGAGAATGTTTTCATTTTTATGTACCCAGACCGCCGTGAATATAGATTGTAAGGAGTATGAACACTCCCTACCCCATTTTCTGTTTGCAGAACAGAATATTAACAGCTGTATTCACGTCGTTCTGTAGGTAATTCTTTATTTTGAAAAATGTTCTTAATAGGGTACTTGCATTTTTTTATCTATCGAAAAATATAAATCGATAGTTCTACTTACTGGAATTAAAATAAAATTGTGCAATGTAATTTTAATTCACCGTTAATTCATAAAAATTAATTGAAAAAAATATTAATTTGACTCATTTTTCTCAGGTGCTCTGAAACGAGCGCCCATCGGTTAACGTGATTGTGACGTCATAACCCCATGAAATTTATAGTCAGAAATTGGATTGTCTGTGGGTTATGTATGGACCATAGACATATTGTATGGACGAGTTGGGGAACGTGACGTCACAATATGGCCGCCAGTCAAAAACCTGTTTTTGCGTTGGAATCGAATATGAAACTTTATTTTATAAGTATATCCACAAAGACACAAAATTAAAATCTTAAATTTTTGGTAAACCTTAATTTATAGTTAATGTACCGAAAACCAAAATAAAAAACATGCAAGGACCCTATTGGTACACCCTGTGTTGCCTGATGCAAATTATTGAAAAAATATGTATGTGCGAAAGAATATGAATGGGGAAATAATTTAAATTGAGTTTGTAAAACTGTTTTTAAAATATTTTTTGTTAATTTTATTGTAGAATGTATAATAGTACATAGGTGTTAGATAATTTTATTTTAGATAAATTAAGGTCACACCTAAAAATTCTTTTATCTACGTACATATTATACTAATTACCGTACTTATGTATTTATAAATATTTAATAAAAATATTCTCTATGTGGCAAATCATAAAGTTTATATATATTATAATAATGAAATATAAATATTTCAATCAATACCTTGTCTATATTCATTGTATAGCAAAAAACCTATTCTGCTTTAAACTATCACTTATTTTCTCTTCCCAAAGAGAAGATTAATCTTATTTCTACAAAATTTCTACCATTTTATAAGTGAATCACTGATGAGAATGTGAAGAAAGTACCGAAGTGTGAACTCACCTATTCTAACAACTTTTTAAATTTTCCCTCTAAAAACAGAAGTTGCCAGTATACATTTATAATGGCCGAAATTATTAAGAAGTTATAAGTAAACTACTTAATCTCAGGCAGGCGTAATGATAATTTTGAATCATCATTAAATAAAGACAATTTACACCATTTGTATTAAAAAGCTTATAACAAAAGAGTTGCTTATTTATGGCTAATTGTCTACAATTATTGCGTAGGATTTTATTTTTATTTCCAATATATGGCGAAATCTTCTTAAATCTTGCAACACATAATATCACATCTGGGTTGCCACCAGTAAAATATTACGGAAAATTAGGAAAAATGTACCTATTGTTCTTTGATTAATATTATTTAGACATCGTATTTATACACCATACAATTTTAATTTTAATTAGGTATTATTTGACCGCAGTTTTGTTTCCTCATTTATAAGTTTTTTTCGTTATTGGCATAATTTTTGGCAGCGGCCGGACCGTTAATATTCTTGTGAATTATTACCCTGGCAATACCGTTGCTAACTGTCTCGAAATTTGTTTACATTTTGTCATTTGAAGTTTTCGGTTTTTCGCATTTTAATTTTGGACGAGAATTATCATTTTTATAATAATATTATCATCTCAATATCGTTATAAACTAAAAAAGCGGTGATAAATGCATAGTATGTTTTATATTAAACGTAGAAGTGATAGATTCGTTGTGATATATGTTTGATATTGCGAAGTATTATGGATCAAAAGTCCACTGGCAAATATATGTTTCTTGTTAATCGAGGAGAATACATAAACCAATCATGTTTTCTTTGTTCCCACCTCCACGTAAGTTGATAATAATCAATATACATACAGTAATTAACACGCAACACAGTACTTAATTCATAGAATACCTACTTAGAGAGAAATTCCGACTCTTTCTTCAAGTTTAATTCAAGATGACATTTTTGACCCATTTTTTGGCATTTTTGTCTATTGTATTTTGTCCAAATAAGTCCACACATTTCCTGTGTTTGGATTGAATATTATTTTAGCTATTTTTAAACTGTTCATGGATTTATCACAATTTGATTTGAATCTCAAAAGACATGCAGTAAAATATTAATTTAACATCCATCTGGCTTATGACTGATCATTTACTGGCAAAGTGTGATTGCCTCAACATCACTGCTGTGGAGTTATACACTGAACAATCACAAGCCATCAGCGAAATGTTTTGATAAAACGAATAAAAAATTGTTATCACAAATACCTAAATGTTTGGAAACTAAACTGGAGAAAAAGCTTGTGTCGTGAAGTGCTCTGAGACTCAAATTTTGCGCTCCAACCAACTGTGCCAACTTTGTACTTTTAAAATACGACAGTGTTTTATGTTTTAATTTTTAAAATTTGTAATTTTTTCGATTTACAGCTAAACCACCAAAGAGAAATTACATTCAAGAAAATATAAAACATCTTCAGAGCTTGCAGAGTCACCACAAACAAGATGGAGGGAATGCCGTGACGTTCAAGAAGAAATTAAACCCTTTGTCGAGACCTGTGCCGAAACAGAAATCGGAAGAGCAAGAAACTGTACTTTCTAATTACGTATCCACTACGAAAATAGTGACGCATGGACAACCTCGTCCCGTTAAACAAAATAGTGTGCAAGGACTAACAAATAATAATAAAAAGAACACCAAATTTAATTTTAGAACTAATTTAAAATTACCGTCAATTACTAACAACACGATATCGACCAATCAGAGAGTTCCCTTGTCCGTCAGATCTCCTAAACGCAGAGACGCCAGTTGTCAATATTTAGAATCAGATTCCCGCTATTATTTCGCAGACGGTTCGACCGTACACTTCGTATATCCGTCGGAAAATAGGAAGTCGATATTCGTTAAACCTGTCGCCAGCGTTAGGAAAGTGGAAAGAAAGAATTCTGTTTATTTACGAACTACGGAATCGTACAGAAGAAAACAGTCTAATAAAGTTTTGGCGAATAAACGTAAAACGAATTCGGAAACGGTATCAAATAATTATAAAGATGCTTGTTGTCAATATAACGAAACAGATTTTTCGGTTCTTAGAGAATTACCTGAAGAATTCATCGATCCCGCGAGGAGTGTAGCTGAGTCGAACGATCTAGAACACCATATTGATATTCCGAAGTTGAATTTAAAAGATTCGTTGACGGATTTACTTCAGAGCGACAGCTGTATGGCGAGCATCATAGAAGCAGGACGATCTAGTAAACCTCAAGAAAGTCAACCGTCTACGGCCGAATCCAGTGTCTCGATTCCGATATTCAAAGATGAAAAAACACACCTTGCAAGTAAGTTTAACTTATTTTTATCACGGCACCTGAACATGCAGAAAATTGTGTCGGGAAAAGTAAGATTACTCAGCTAATACTAAAGATATCATCCTAAGACTTAACACGTGGATAAATGAGAATATGTTTTAGTGACTCTAGTGATTAAAAATTAGATTTGTAGAAATTATTTCAATTGAAAATAATTCCAAAGTTACCTCTAAAATTGACTAAAACTTGAGATTAATCCCGTAGTTTGTTAGATATAATTCTGTAATTTGATTGATCAGTGACTCTTTGTGACTATTTTTTTTGATATTCGGTCTCCTTTTTACACAATAAACCAAAACAATTTTTTCGCTTATGCTGTTTTGCGCTTACACTCTCATATAAGATATTATGTTTCCCTCATGTAGTGATGCAATGTGAGGATAAGTGTAATATTACTTAAATTTAATGCATAATTCCTGTGTTTCAGCGGACGCTAGTGTTGTACCTCTAGTTGATCTACGACAAGAATGTGTTGATGCCAAGAATTCTGAAAGACCTGCGACTAATGAGGAGCTTATGAAGAAATTAAAGAATCGTTAGTATATTTATTATTATTAAATGATAAGCAGGCGGCATAAACACTGATGCAGGTATAATCATTACCATCCATTATATATCAATTTCCTGGCTTATATGGGACACTGAAAAACGATATTTATCACTTTCCAGTGACCCGTAGTAGCCAGAAAATTATTGAAGAAATTGGATACTTTATTCGCAAACACATTTCTACGTTTAACAATAAGTCTACGTGCATCGTTCATCCTGATGCTGGCTGTCTTTATTTTAAAACTTTTACGGTCATTCCCTAGATAGATGTTCAATGAATCTGCCTTATTTTTTTCCAAAACATAATTCAGTAAGATTTAGATAGTACCATGTGTAGATTCTTGATATTGTCGAGCTCTCGGCCTACTTGCTGAGGCCATCTTCAGGACTAATCTAGAGCTACTACATTAGTCCTGAAGATGGCCCCAGCAAGTAGGCCGAAAGCTCAACAATATCGACAATCTACACACGGTACATCCGAGAAGAATGGAGAAGATATTTAGTAAGGTTGTCGAGATCTAAGGTTTCCCGTTTTTAATTATTTTTTTTTAATTTCAATATTGGACGATCCCAAGTGCTTGAAATTAGGGACGATGATGAACAATAAACAGTGTCTCTGCTCCAAAGAGCTGTTCGAACCAGGTACTCAAATTTTATGTTTTTTTCCAGAGTTCTCCAAGCGAGTGGACGAGCTGAACCACATGCCCATGCGGAGTGACACGCTGCGTGCCCGGACTAGGAAGATACAGTTGGAGAAGGAGCTCATGGAGTTGGAGAGGAATATCAAACATCTGTCTTATCCTAAAGCCAGGGTTGATTTAAGAGCAATTAGTTGAATATCAAATCTCACTTCTAGTCTTAATATAATGATCTCATTATGTTTTAACATAAATTCGTCTGTCTGTCATACAATTATCTGTGCATGCCATGGTAAATTTCAATTATTTTCTCTTGCCTCCATAAAGTTAGAAACCTACACATTATTTCGAGTGGTTGGCGCAACTGGTTGAAGTGCAGACATCCAATCAGGAAGTTCCAGGTTCGAATCTTAGCACTGACGATGTATTCTGCACCTCACAATGCAACTTTTAGCTTACAGAGGCAGAGAGGACAGAGCGCCAGACTGCCCTATCCTTACACACACGCCTAGCCTCCATCAAATTCGTCCAATTTATTATACACACTCCCCGATTCCTTTTACTCAAAACGCATCCATCCTTGAGGATCTGGTCGACATTGGACCAGGTCGTCTCGGGTCAGTCAGCGACGGCGTTGCCTCACACCTCTTCGCTCACTAAAATGTATCTTTTTTGTCATCCCTCATTCTGTCAACATGCCCAAACCATGGTCATGAAATTTTCCCTGTGCGGTATCATCGATAGGTGTGCAGTTTTTCATTTTTCTTCCTCTGCTAGTGCTGGGCTTAGGCCTTTTCTAATATATTCCAATCATCTCTTTTGGAATTCCAGCTTATTCCTCTTTTCACATTCCATGGTCTCTGCTGCAGAACTTTGGGAGAGATTCTTCCGTGGGTGAACTTCGAACCTGGTACCCTCTACTGCCATCTGTGTTGGTAGTATTTGCCTGCCTTATGATTTTATGGGTAAAACGCATGCACAGATTAATCCGCATTAGACATGAGCGCCACGCCGGCGCGCCGCCGCTGATCACGGTCGGCGCGCCGCCGCCGGCAAAACGCTTACGCCGGCGGCGTGGGATCCGTGTAACTAAAAGTATTTATCCTGCGTTTCTTTAGACAAAAATCGAAATAAGTACTTTACCAGTTAAAAAAATTTAAGTATTCAGCTGTGGCGACGCTAGTATTCAGTAATTATATAAGATATCGAATAATAACTAATGCAGTGTTAACCCATTCCGTCGTCTCAATTTCGTTCATTTGGTTTTGCATAGAAAAAATCGGGAAATTTTCTGTGTCTTATTTATTCAATACTAAAACAAGAAATAGGATGGGATGGAGGTATTAATAGTTTGGTTCTTCGTGGTGGAAATTAAATGAAAAACAAACGTTTTTTTATGTAAGTAATTTTATGTTTTTCTGATCGATTTTTAGGACAACAGTCGATTTTACCACGCTGAAATTTTTAAACCACGTGAATTTTGGCAGAATATCCGACCAAAATATGCGGCTTTTCGGTCAACCGTTCTCTCTTTTCAATAGTTTAACCTTTGATTATCGAAGTACCTAATCAAAATTATTTTTATTCCACTTGACTAGATTCGCTATACTTCATTTGTTTCAATACAACACTGTGGAAATAATAGTGACTCCTTTTCTCTTGACACAAAACGATATTCATTTGGTAATTTTTGACGTTTACGATCTTCAAAGTGTCAAAATGTGAATATAATTAGATATTTTAACGTTAAAATCCAATTATTTCGCTCACCCAAGGCTGCATCTTAATAATAAAAAAAATACTATCCTTAACGTGGTTTCTCAGAATGTGATTACAGACTACTCTCAAATTGTAATTTATCTTTCCACCGGAAAGCATTACGTATTTTGGTTGATATCATTATTAATTTATGCACTTTTCGACGAAAAACACCACAATTTATGTTTATTTATTAATTATCCTTTTTTTACACCTAAAATAACATCACAAATAAAATAGTTTTATTAAATTACCCATCCACTACAAACAATAGCACATATAACACAAATGTTTTTACAGCTTAATTATGCTCAATCGTAGTTCTTGGATACATTGGAGTTTTGGATTTCGTGGAAAGTCGACCTCGTCATCGCAATTCAAGACTTTATTTCAGAGTTTCAATTCACTCACCGTTTAGCTAACAGCCCAAATATTGCCAAATGAGAAACCTGTTCGACTGCACTACTGCCCATAGTGAAGCTCATTCTGACGCGTTTGACTTTATGGCTTAGTTTATTTTAACCTGCCCTCCAGTACCATGAAAAAGCAATAATGAAATTTTCTCAAATATTTCGTTCATTTGGTTTTCTAATATTTCGTTCATTTGGTTTTGCATAAAAAAATCGGGGAATTTTCTGTGTCTTACTTATTCGATTCTAAAACAAGAAATAGGATGGGATGGGGGCATTAATAATTTGGTCCTTCGTGGTGGAAATTAAATGAAAAACCAACGGTTTTTTTATGTAAGTAATTTTATGTTTTTTTGATCGATTTTTAGGACACCGGTCGATTTTACCACGCTGAAATTTTTAAACCACGTGAATTTTGGCAGAATATCTGACCAAAATATGCGGCCTTTCGTCTTTTCGGTCAACCGTTCTCTCTTTTCATTAGTTTAACGTTGGATTATCGAAGTACCTAATCAAAATTATTTTTTATTTCACTTAACTAGATTCGCTATACTTCATTTGTTTCAATACAACACTGTGGAAATGATAATGACTCCTTTTCTCTTGACAAAACGATATTCATTTGGTAATTTTTTACGTTTACGACCTTCAAAGTGGCAAAATGTGAATATAATTAAATATTTTAACGTTAAAATCCAATTATTTCACTCACCCAAGGCTGCATTTCAATAATAAAAAAAATACTGTCACCTAATGTGGTTTCTCAGACTGTGATTACAGACTACTCTCAAATTGTAATTTATCTTTCCACCGGTAAGGATTAAGTATTTCGGTTGATATTATTATGAATTTGTACACCTTTCGACGAAAAAGGCCGTAATTTATGTTTATTCATTAATTATCCTTATTTTTACACCTAAAGTAACATCACAAATAAGATAGTTTTATTAAATTACATAATTTTATTAAATTATCCTTTAACTACAATCAACAGTACATACAACACATATGTTTTTACGGCTTATGCTCAAGGAGTTTTGGATTTTGTGGAAGGTCGACCTCGTCATCGCAATTCTAGACTTTATTTCAGAGTTTCAATTTCACTCACTGTTTAGCTAACAGCCCAAATATTGCCATATGAGAAACCTGTTCGACTGCACCACTGCCCATAGTGAGGCTCATTGTGACGCGTTTGACTTTATGGCTTAGTTTATTTTAATCTGCCCTCCAGTACCATGAAAAATCAATAATTAAATTCTCCATTATTTTTCAAATATGGGCTTTTATTTTACTTTGTCATTGAAATAATCATAGTTTTTCAAAATAAATAAATCGATTTTATCATTATCCTTTTCACATATGCGTATTTAATCATTTAAAACAATAATGCAAAAAAATCGAATGCCCCACCCCCCCCCCCCCCCCACTTTGCATCCACGCCGCCGGCGTCAATTTTAGACATGGGCGCCGCCGCCGGCTTTTTTGCAGCCGGCGCACATGTCTAATCCGCATGCAAGATTGTACGTCAAGTTTGACAGGTTCGTATCATAGACTAGTGATTTAATGTATGCCTTGAATTAAGTGCCTTTTTCTAAATGTATTCTCATGTTAATTATATTTATTGACTCCTAATGCTCATTGTAAATTGTATCAATATTTTTTTTAAATATAATGTGATTGTGACTAAATTTGCCTTGTAATTGTCTCGTTCAATGTTACTGTGTTTTGTCTTACCCAGCAAGAGCTGCTTGCTTACCGAATTTAAGAGACGGTGGTCCAAGAGGTTATCATCATCATTGGTTCCTCTAACTCCTGGGAGAGCATAGGGCGGCAATAACACCTCTCCATTGGTCTCTATCCTAGGCCATGGTCTTGACATCAGGCCATTGTAGATCGGCTCTCCTCAACTCTGCAAGCATGGAGCGTTGCCAAGTTGTATTTGGGCAACCCGGATGGCGCCTTCAAAGGTATAATTCACATCGTCGCTTACGTTATTCTTATTTTTTCCTCAGTTCATATCAGCCCTAATTAAATGCTAAAGAAAACACAGTTTTGTAAAAGAATTAGTTTATTCACTTTACTTAAGTATAACTTAAATATATATTTGTTTTACAGTAAGTACATGATACTAAACTTATAAAATTGTTCTATTCTGTCCCCTCGTGGTGCATCCCTTGCGGGTTAGGCAAAGAGAACAAAACTCCAGACTTCCCTATCCTTACACACACTTCTCGCCTTAGTCACATTCATGCAATTTGTCATACACAATTTATTTTGCTCAGAAACGCATCTGTCCTTAAGTATCGGGTCGACATGGTCGAACCAAGTTTTTCGCCGCACATTTTTTTTCACCCACGTACTTACATTATTCTTCTCATTTTTACCCCAGCAGAACTGAGAGGTATTTGCATTGTGTGAACTCCCTTGGGGAGAACGCAAAATGGGCGTTCTGATACTTACAAGTCAAGTCGACATCGGTTGGCTTAAGTGATCAATTCGTGCCCCGGGCAACGTATACCCATCCTGCCACATTCAGCTGTCAAACGTCGATTAATTGAAGCTGTGGAGTATATGCACAAATTATTATAATATTCTTTCATCATTCATCCTCTCTACACGTCCTAAACATCTTTAAACTATCGTAAACTTATTTTTTCTTCTGTAATACTAATTTCAACCTTGGTGACGTAATCATCTGAGAAAAACGAGAGTATTTCCGGCAGACGTTTCCCCTTTGTCTCTGGGACAAAGAATATCGTAGTCAGAACGATAAGTATGGCTATTATGGAGAAACCCCAATAGGTTCCATAAGTTCCTAGCGATGACACGGCTAAATTGTAAAACTGCGATATTCCGAATGACGTCATCCACATCCATATTACGACGCATGTTATCATTATGCTTCGTACCTAAAAAGAAATAAGAAAATAGTATATTTTTATAACATTAAGATTTTCAACTGATGGTACCTACATGGTGAGAGTCCATTTTTAAATGTAAAAATTAAGGACTATGGTTTACTAGCTGTAACCCGTCAAAAACGACATGGTTTGCAAGGTAGGCAGAGAGAAGAGATGTCGCAGGAATTTCCTGCCAATCTGTCAAAAGAGAGTTGGTTTTAGATGAGGGCGCCACATGTAGCTTTTTGGCCATCATAATGGCAACACTTGTATAATTTCAATAGAAGATTGATAGAAGCGTCCTCATTGCCAGCAAACAAAATTGTAGTTTCAATTTAATCTGCCACCAACAATTTTTTGACAGACTGTACGAATGTACGTACATGGTACCTATAATATAGTAAACTATTTTTTCATTTTTCACGACCGCGAATTGTTTTAAATTCCGTAGGTATATATTCGAACAACTTGCAAAAATTACCACAGCCCTGAATTACAAACATACCCGATTTCCACCAGAATTATGTAAGTCGATAAGAAATTATTTTAATAAGATAGAGGAAGAGAGTTATCTTTTCTCTGCCTACCATGAAAGGGTTGTGGTATAAGATAACATAATATGAAAAATATTCGTTGTAAAATGCAGGTGTTTTGAACTTACTTGCACCATGAATACTTCCGAAATGATGATGATTGGCACGGGACCCACTCCGACAGAGAAAAACATGACAGCCAAAGAGAGGGCGGTGACGGGAACCCAGCCGTACGGAGATACGTCGTAATGCTGCTCCTTAAGATAGAAATATGTGCCCAGAGCTGCCATGCCGATTGAGACAACCAGGGATGATAGTCCGAGGAGTAACTAGAAGAAGAAAACAGAAAATAAAATTTAGTTTTCAAATAATTCGGTACATTTTTGAATGGAGTTATTCAACAACGATTTGATAAAAATAGGAACTTTGCAATTATTTGTTCTCATTTATTTTGGAAAACATCGTAATTGAAAGATTATATCAAAAAGAATGTGGCTTTGAAAGTAAGAAAAACCACACTGAAAAAATCTTGCAAAAAGGCATTTTTTGTTTTACTCTAAAAAATTTTATTTTATTTTATTGTTTTAGGGATTTTTGTACAAAATATTGTTAACATTATTTTTTTTTGTATTCTTATATTAAAACCTGCAAAATTGTCCGCTTTAATAGTATAAATATATGAAAAATAACACCACATTTTGCCAAAATTGTGAAAAATAACATCCCTTTTTGCAAAAAATAACACTTGATTTTTCCAGTCCCTCCTTATATGTATTACTATTAAAATATCATTGATTTACCTTTCGTCCTAGCCTCTCGATTAGATATATAGATCCGAATGATCCAGCGAGCTGTTGTGACGCGAGGATGATTGACGACATGTTGGCGGAAAATGATCCTCCTGCCTCTTGGAATATGACGGAGGCGTAACTCATGATGGCGTACATCCCAACCATTCCTTGTATCGTCACCAGGAGTATGCACAAAGCCAGGGCCTTCAGGGAAACTGAATAAAACACTGAAAATAAATAAATATATTTTTTTTACAATATTTTGAATTCACATTTTTTATTTTGTGGGAAGGATTGGATTTTCTACATGTCTTGTTGAAATAATAAGTAGTTATCTCGAAGGATATACAGCAGAGGATGGACCTTCCATCAGATCCACCTGATCGTTGGCTTAAAGTGTAAAGTGATCGCAGTCAGTCATAAGCCTGATGGAAAGTCCATCCTCTGCTGTATATCTGTTTTTGAAATAACTACTAGTTTTTTTTTTAATTGTGTGGCTTTTGAAATGACTGAAGACCAGAAAACCTTCAGTTAATGAATTGCGTCATTTGAAATTCAGATGGTGTTTAACGTTGGAAATGATTGAGCCAAATTTAGGACCCTGTGACCGCTGGCATTATTACAATTTGAGGCCCATAACGTTAGGCAATAGAATAGGTAACTCTTTACAACCTTATTAAATTAAAAATTATGAATGTAGTGGTGGGTGAACCTAGAAAGTTTGGCAAACGCTGGTATATAGAATTTAATGATTCTTACATATTTTTCTAATGCTGGCAAACTCGCTTTCAACGTGAGCGACCGTGTGATCTTTCTGCACGTGTTTCAAGGTCTCTTCCACTATGGGGTTTGTGTCAGGAACACCACGGAGCCAAGCTATGGATCTGGCAGCTTCCTGCGAAAGAAAAATGTAACAATTAAGTAATTATGACAATAGATATAGAGCAATGGATGGACTTTCCATGAGGCTTATTATGACTGATTATCGGCTGGTTTAATCTGATCACTTTACACTTGAGTAACATTCACCAATTCCAGTCCATTCATCTGCCCAGAGCCCCCCCAAGAGAATTCCGTGAAAATCAAAAAGTGGAACTTGGCTGGCCGCCGCCCTCTAAATCTCTGCCGCCCATAATAGTCCCCATCCTTTCGGCAAATTCGGCCCTGCGATATGCCACGGTCGGGAATCAAACCCAGACCTCCAGTCTAACACACCGGCAGGCCCCTCTCTTCCATCAGCCACGGTGGGCACTTGCCCAGGGCCTTGGTATCCAGGAGGCCCATTAGCTTCTGCTTAATCACCAACTGATAACCGAAAAATCATTAAAATCATATTTTCCTCGTATTTTTCAAGTTTCTATGATTCGTGGTGTATTTTTGTCATTGTGTTTCTTAAGCAATTAGCAAGTTCGAGATAATTTGTTAAAACCACATTTCAAATGATGAATTGTTTTGAGATAGGTACCTTACCTACTGTAGTTTCGTAAACGCCACTAACACGCTAACAAGGTAAAATTGAGTACATCGTTGGCACAGTTGGTTGAAGCGCGAACTTCTAATCAGGGGGTACCGGGTTCGAATGTCAGTGCTGACGACGTATTCTACACTTCACGACACAAGCTTTTATCTTACTGTGAAATGTGGACGAAATTATTTGGTTTGTGTACAAGCCCAAATCCTTTTTATGAAATTCAATATAAAAACAAAAACAGAAAAAAACATATTTTTTTGTATTAGTCAGTCCATATCAGCTTCGAAGTTAGAATGGGGTAATTGAGCTCACACAGTTTGGCAACCGTTGCTGTTTAGCAGCGTCTCCCAACCTTTTTAGTCTTGTTACCTCTGACCTATCATGGAAACTGATTTTACCCCCGCTCGAAAAAAAATGTTTAGCGGAAAGGGGGGTGATTTTTTTTGTCGAAAAATAAAAAAAAATGACCTTAACCAACGAGATAGGTAACTTCGTTTTTTTTTCATGTTTTTTTATTCTGAACCTAAACTTTCAAGAAATACCAAAACCTTCTGCATGGGTGGCAAATCTCGTTGCTGAAAAATATGCCAAAATATTATGAGAGTTTTACGAATATCTGTACACTCGAAAAATCTAAAAAGAGTTGGGGGGGCAATTCTATAACCCAGAGATCCTCAATGGGGTCAAAACTAGTCAACTTTATAAAATAATATACCTCTCGATTTAGGCTCGCTAAAAAATTAAAATTAAATTTTTAAAAAATATCATATCTTACCTTGTTTCTTCCTTTCTTGACAAGATATATCGGAGTCTCTGGCATCCACAAGAAGAAGATGGAAAACCCAACAGGAATTGTCAGCAAAATCCACAAAAATGGATAATAATTTGTGTAAGCTCCGATCACAAATGCGAAGAGTATCCCAGCATTCAATGCCATCACTGCGATGGAAGCCAAAATACCTCTGCAACGAGGACTCGCCACTTCAGTAGCATAGAGGGGAGCTAGGAACATTGCCCCTGTGCCACCAGCACCTGCCAAAGCTCTGGCTACGTACATTGGTGGTAGAGAACTAGCAGACAGCTTCAGGATCCAGCAAATCTGAATTGAAAGAAAAAGCAACTTAAAAGAATCAAATTAATGAAGATCCGGTCGTTTTTTTTATTTTTATAAATGAATCTGAGTTTATCAAAATAAACCCAAATACATTTTTGTACACTTCACAGAAAGCTTGTGTTGTGAAGTGAAGTAGGTCGGCATCGGGGATTGAACCCGCGCCCCCGCGACAGTCGACAGACGCGATTAACAGTCGAGCGCGTTACCGACCACCTCAAATAGTAATAATAAATAAATCTTTATTTTAAAAAAAATATTCAAATGGCGGGTTTATTGCCGAAGGCAGTGTCTGCCAACCAACCACTTGTGACATACATTTGATATACATACATACATACAAGTGTATGAAAAAGATGAAAAATATAAATAATAATAATATATACAATACACAAAAATGCATAATTATATAAATAAATAGGTGTATGGGATGAAGGACTAGGAAGGAACCACGGGATTGTCAGTTAGATGGATTATTTATGGAAAGGTAATGATGCCTCAGTTTACGCCAATGATCGAGATCAAGACATTCAATGGCGGTTACATTGATCCTCAACCCTTTTCTTTCACTCATATATATTTTTATGTTCATCTTGTCCTCGTTCATTCTCCCAATATGCCCAAACCAACTGGAATTTATGGTCACTTCTAGTAAGAAGACACGTGTGTAGTGATACACGTGTTTTACAGACAGTTTTCATCCCTCTAATTATGTCTTTCTTTATTTTTTTAAGTCATTATTCAGAGACATGCCTGGCGATCGCCTTTAGCCATGTCATTCTTTATCCTTATCTGGAGTTGCCAGACGTCCAGGTGTCCCGAACGAATTCTATTCGGGACGCCCAATAAAAGTCCCGGTTTAGTCGGAAAAGTTGGTATAATTTTAATATTTTTATCATTCTATGGTATACTTACAAAATTCCTCCCTCCCCTGTGCTGATTCATTTTTCAAGGTCAAGGTTAACAACCCCCGCTTGAAAAAACCGGTTTGACTTACGATTCAGACATGTTCAAGTCTTACTAGCATACATAAAGGTCAACGATCTTTTCAATTTTTCCATGGCGTACCATAGTACGCAACGCACCGGTGTTAGTTAGGTACTGGTCCACAACGCCGTCCTCGTGCCAACACTGATGTATTCGAGTGAGGCATGGACATGGCTGAAGATGGAAAAATCAGGTATAAATGCTGTCGAGATGAGATCGCTGAGAAGAATGTGTGGAGAGATCGGATAAGAAATTAGGGATTAGAGAGTTGAGGGAGTGTAAAACGGATGACTAAAATGAAAGTGAACAAGTTAAGATTGTTAGGACACGTAGAGAGAAAGAATGATGAAAGGATAACAAAGAAAATATACCTGGGTGAAAGAAGAGGTGTAAGGAAGCGCGGCCGTCCAAGAACCACATGGCTCGACCATGTAGACTAGATTCTTAAGGACAGACGTGTTCTGAGAAAAAGGAATCGTAGAGTGTGTATGACAAATTGTATGGGTGTGACGGAAGCACGTAGTGTGCGTAAGGATAGGAAATTCTGGCGATCTGTCCTCTCTGCCTACCCTGCAAGGGAAGTGGCGTGAGGGGATAGAATAGTATACTAAATAGAACAACAAGTAAATAGAACTTGGGGATATAAAATTGAAACATACTTACAACAAATGGTACTGCAGTATAAAGTCCTGCAACTTTTCTTCCAAACTTATCAGCGATCATTCCTATTAAGGGCGTGCCAGCTATGGCTCCCAGGCAGAGCAGTGACGCCAGGAGGGCCTCGTCCGCGGGTTGCAGTGGGCCGCCGAGAGGGGAGTCGTTTGATCTGAGGATGGGGAGCATCGGAGACAACCATCCTATGGCGCAGCCGTAGCAGAATGATGTCAAACTCACTGAAAAAATAATATTTAGGTACACTCTATGTGGACAATACAGAAGAGCACAATAATTTTTTTAAAAACTTTTACGTTCATTCCCAAGATTTTAATGCATATAATCAATACAAAACATAATCTCCGCGTCTTTCGGGAAACGAGTTTCTGTCCTTCTGAAAAAAGAACAGAGGTGTTTTACATATTTATTTATTTTGAAAAATCTATACAAGATATAAAAAATATGTTACGGTTATTCCCTAGATGTATTCAATGTATCTACACTATCTACCCTATTTTTCCAAAGCGTATTTAGTAAGGTTGTCGAGATCTAAGGTCTCCCGTTTTTAGAAATTTTTGAAATGTCAATATGCCCACTTTTAATTTTCATTTCATTTTTAGTAATAGCGCCATTTAAGGCTATAATATACCACAGCTAGATATTCGAAATGAACGTCGCTTCCCCTCTCTTACCGCTCCAAATTTTCAAATATTTCCATTGCAAGTTTTGTGCAATATTTACACACACATTCATCAAAACTTATACATTCAAATAATTCAACTACGGGACCTACATATTATAATATTTTAGTTTGAATTTCATTAAATTCTATCAAATACCATTGTATTTGATAGGTGCATACCTACCTATTATATCATTTTGTATTATTTTATTTGAGTACAAGAACGATTGGAACATATTTTGATACTACTAATTCTATTGATACTAGTTGTCCTGAGTGTGATTCGCACTAACTGGGATTTGTTCAAGAAATAATGAAAGAAAAAAGAGTGCATACTGCATAGAGATTAATACATAGGCATGTGAATAAAATTATTGTACTATATAATACAATTCAATTTCAAAATTCTTTTTTTCTTCAATATACGGCTAGAGAAGCCTTTACATAGATAATAATAATAAAAAATATAACAACATGTGTAACAAAAATAATACAATGCTTTACTTGTAATACCTTATAATAACTGTATACAATCATGTACATACGCATCTATGTATTTTAAATAATATTAAAAAAAAAACAAATATGTATATGGCAATTATAATAGTAGTAGCTAGAGGTACCTACATAATTTTCTCTTAATATTTACAATAATTTTTTATTAGGTACCTATGAAGAAGTTGCCTGTAGGTTCGTGAAAATCTTAAATTAATACAAAAAATGTAAACTAAGTAGGATTTGTAAATTATAAAGAGATATATTTTCTAGTAGGTACTGTAAACAAACTTTTTAATTTCAGTTCAATTCAGTGTTCCGAGTAATAAAGAGATTTTGCCTTGCATTAAGAGAAGTATTTCTGATTTTTGGATTTGTTATAAAGGTCAGTCTTGTGGTTCGGAATCCAAGAATGCGAGCTCCTTACCCTTGTGCGTTCACTAGGCCGAGCCAAAAACCGTCGAAATTCCGTACGTTTGAGATACGTTTTTCAGTTTAATGATTTTAACTTTTTACAGGTGCACCCTAGAGAAAAAAGATTTAAGTAAGAGTTATAGAATATTAAATTTCCTATAATTTTGATATACAAATTTTTATCGTAATGTTATTATTAAAAAAGTTATGCATTATCCAAAATGATTTATTATTGAAAAAAAAAACATATTTTTACGATATCTGAAATTTTCTTAATATATTTCCGTAAGGGTAAGTTATAAAGGGAAATGGCATTTGTAAAAGTTGTAGAAGATTCAATTAACTATAATAAGAAAACTTTATAAATGGTATTTTTTTTAAATGGATTTTTAATTTTTTTTAAATAATAACATTACGAAAAAACATAATAAAACAAAGTTATAGGAAAGTTAATATTCTATAACTCTTACTTTAATCTTTGTTCTCTAGGGTGCATCTGTAAAAAGTTTTAATCATTAAACCGAAAAACGGGCGGAATTCCGTCGGTTTTTGGCTCGCCCTAGTGAACGCACAAGGGTGGGGAGGTTGCCAACTTGGATTCTGAACCACAAGACCAACCTATACAACATATCCAAAAATCAGAAATACTTCTCGATCAGCAAGGTAATGTACCATGTTCATTCTCCATTCATGGCTATATAGAAAATTTCAACGTGTGTCCCTTAGTTCAGTGGTCCCCAACCTTTTTTTCGCCGCGGACCGGTCAGCGTTTGATAATTTCACCGCGGCCCACTGAGGGTAGAGGGGTTACATTGGGGGAGGGGGGTCACATTGAATGTAGATTTTTTAATTTTTTATTACTTAATAAGGAAATATCGTTTTACAGAGAAATATAAAAACTCCGAAACGGGAAAAATTTCGCTACTACCTGATTCCACCATAACCGCAACCGTTTTTGTATGGAATAGGGTCGCTGTTATAGTCCAAACCGATACAAATCAGTACGAACGAGATAAGAATATTATTTTATTACAACAAAAAAGACAGAAAAATTATCTGAATCTCGATCGACAGAGGACGACTTTTGACATTGATGACGTGTTTAAATACGATTTGGCTTATTTAAGTTACGACAACACCGCCTTCGGAGTCAAGGTGCGACCAGTTTAACAAAAAACGACTTCGCATTCGGAACAAATATTGTATATTATGGCAGTGTAGTGTTGTTTTACTTCGCAGGTATTAAGATGGTAACTTTACGTGAAGGGGTTTTTAACCGAATAATTATTTTAAGCTATTGACGATTTTTATCAAAAAAAATATTTTGATTTTTAAGCACGCGGCGCGGCCCAGTACCATAGGTTGGAGACCACTGGCATAGTTGACGGTGTTAGTGTGGTATAAATAACTATTTGAATATATAGTATGTACCTATTTCTTTGATGGTGTTCGTAATAATTAAAATTCAAATGAAAGAATTCCTACTTAGAGTTCCATATCTATATACGCTGTTCTATTGGTATTGGTTATTATTATCGTAAATTATAAATAATGAATTCAAAAATATGCGAAACATCCTCTCTCTTCGAAAGCTACTCTCTAACTGAAGATTGAAGGCGAGAGGTAGCGTCTACATAAAAAATGCGGAAATGACTATCGCGAAACTAATCAACGTAAGCGACAAAGTGAATTATACCTTTTTAAAAGAAACCTGGGAAGAAATTTAAAAATCTATAGCATAAGATTTGTCAAGATTATAATAACCAATATTTTGGCTAAATTATACTTTTATATCTGAAAAATTGAACGGAAATTCTTGGAATTCCGTAAATTTTAGGGGTGCTTTCGGAATACTTTTTTATTCAAGGAATTTCCAAATCCTGTAATTCTAAAATATAAGTCCTGTAGTCCATACTTTCATCTATCACTGTCTTCAGTTTCAAGACGATTCCTTCAGTATTGGCTGAGTAAGAGTCGCCGCGCCAAAGCCGTATAGGGTACCGTAGCCCCTTAATATTTATTTTCTATGGCTTCTGCGAGTGCTTTGAATTGTCCTGTATATAAATTATTTTTGGTATAATCGCGTTTTTTATTATCTCATATTTAATAAGATGACCTTTGTACATCCCACGACGTGATTCTTATTTATTTATTTGTTTATTTTGTACTTTCCAACCAAAAAAATCCAGTCTGATTTCAATAACAATTTTTAGGAGGTATAATATATAGGTATAGTGAGTCTGATTTTTGTGACTCTGATTAAACAGAGGTGAATGTCATATGTGTATGATTATCTGCACAAGCAGTGGACCCTCAGTAATCCGGCAGAATCACTAACAGTGACGCATTTAAACAGCAGAAGTCATGGGCGTCGGCAGCTGCCCCCCCCCCCACTGCCCCCTCCTGACAACCCCCATGGCATAAGTTACGTTTGATAGTAAACTAAAACCAGCGGCGGATTATGCGGTACGCAAAACATCAACTGCGTAGGGGCTCCGAGATCTAGAGGCCCCCAAATTTGGTCAGACTTAATACAATATGTAAAAAAACGTTTTATTGTTAATTGTACCAACATATTTCCAATTATACCATAGATAATAAAAAAAATCGCCTGCGGCGCTGTTCACATATATTTTCTGGTAAGTTACGTTAGGTGGGGGAGAGGGCAAAACCGGTTGTTGCGTAGGGCCCCGAGTGTCTTAATCCGCCCCTGGTTCTGTCCACATACTTTTTCATACCATATATACCGCTTATTTTTCTTTAGTTTTGAACGTTAGTCTATTTTATCAATTGTAATAATATGTACTAACTAGCATTGTTCATATTCTCTAGTGCTGGATTTCACCAACTTTTTAGGTAAGGAATAGCGGAGATAGGAGCCACCTAGCACAAATTTTGTATGAAAAATAATGGTAAGTGGCTCCTGTCTCCGCTGTTCCTCACCTAGAAAATTGGCGAAATCCAGCATATGTAGGTGTATTACTAAAACAAACAAATACTTACTCAACATGGATGCTAAATATTGCCTCCTTACGCTGGTATTTTCCTCCAAATTGCATGATGCCACATCGTTCTTCATTTTAAATTTAATTATCACTTCTATGTTAAACTAATTAAATTACAAATAAAATATCCAAACCACGAGATTACAAATACATAGTATTTACATTATCATCAGCTTTCATTGGCATTTTATTCACTCAGTTACTTTTTGTTTTCAGCATAATATAATCATTGACGAAAATGTTATTTCGAAACCACATGATTTTCGTAAAATCACTTTTTTACTAACTTACTAATTACCTAACACTCTGAAATCAGGGTCTATATTTCCTGAAAAACGCAAATAGAGTTACATTATTTTTTGTACATGTCTGCACATTCTTAGGCAAAGGGCAAAAAGCTGTCATGCCGGAGAGTGGATTATTTTATTTAATAATAATAATAATTGGTAAATTTTGTACTATGTAGGTATACCTATATCTAGAGAGTGGAAAATTTAGCGATGGCGATAAAACGATTTTATTCCCGAATTTCGTGTTTTTAACGCGAATAACGCGATCTTTAGCATGTTCTACAACAATAACGCGAATTTTCGCTAATATGACGCGAATTTCGACCTTTATTTTGAAAAACAACGTAATCAAAAGGTCATCCAAAAGGCATCTGGCTTTGAGACTAAGAAGAACCACATTTAAAAAAATTTTGCAAAAGAGCAGTTTTTATTTTTGTTTTATTTTGTTGTTTCTTTTGTATAAAATATTGTTCGCGTCCAAATTATATTAAAAGCTGTAAAATTGTCTATTTAATTGATATAAATGTATGAAATTAACACCACTTTTCCCGAAAAATAACACCGATATTTCCAGTCCCATAACCTTAGAATTAACTCTTCATTCTATTATTACACAAAAATGCAAGAAAAGTGAGTTTTTTTTTTAATTAATTCAGTAAAAAAACAATTCACGTAAAAATACTGTAAATTTTTATTTTAGAGCCGACGACGCAGCACCAAAAAAAACTGACTTAAATCGCTTATTTTTTACAAAAACCGTTGCAGAAAAAAAACGTAAATATACCTACGGAATTAGCAAGTGAAATAAAAAATACTATTTTGTCTTTCTAGGCTGATATTTATAATTATTTTTATTAATTTAAAAACTGTAATTTTAAATAACACATATTTAAATTAATTTTTAATACGTTTCAACACAACGTACACTCAGTATTTTGTACATCCAATTAATATTTTGTTTTTATTATAATTAACAACAATATTTACATTAATCTTTCGCCACCTCTTATCGCCGATAAAGCGTCTATATTACAACTCACTTATTTATTGAATAACTCAAATTATTTCCACCTATACATAGAAATATTTGTGTGTATATTGGAATTACCACTGAAACACGCACAAATGCTACTAGCTACTACCAATAGGTGCCGTCAGGAGGGGCAGCGGGGGGCAGCCCCCCCCCCCCCCCTAGACATTGGAATAGGTAGGTTTATATTTTTTCATACTAAATGATACAACCTCATAAAAATCACATTACTACCGTAAATTTTCTCATCATATCATAATTTTCGAAAATTAGTATGAAAATCCATCAGTTTCTTATAAAAAAATGCCTGCGGCGCTATTCTTTATTACTTTTTGAAAAATCCTTATTCATACATATTATTGTGCAAAGTATTTTATATACAATTTCAAATAAACAAACCACATCACTACCTTCTTCACTATGTCTCACAAAAAAGAATTGCATGCAGCGCTATTTACGCGATTTTCATGCTGTTTTTTTTTTATATTTGTGCCCCCCCTAGCTCCGATAATGGCGACGATCATGGCTACTACGTCAGGTTTTCTTGGATATACATATGAGTATGTATGTACAAAACATGAAATTCAAACGAATTTCATGTTTTGGTTCGAAAATACACAACCTTCAATGCATTGTTATCAATGTCTCATCCTGGTCCAGTCAAAAGATTGGAGAAGATCACACTACAGGGGCGTCAGCAGGGATGAGGGCGAAGCAACTGCTCCAGCCTCACAAATATCACATTATTTCCTTAAGTATAATTGGTTGGTACTTATATCACGATTTTTTTAGTTCTTGTGAAAAATTAATTTTTTTCTTGTGAGAAATTGTTCTGTAAAAAATGCTTGTACATAAACAGTAATACTTAGGTACCTAATTAGCGCCGCAGGTTTTTTTTTATGAAAAAATTAATCGTGATTTTTTAATAAGATATTCGAGTACCTGTGATGACAACGTATGTGCTAATAATGTGATTTATGTGAAGTTTTGTGATGTTGTACGTAAATGTAAATACCTAATCATTTCTCTAGGGAGAGGCAACTGAAATATAAAATAGTCGTTAAAAACCAAATGAAAAATAAATAGCTCTGCAAAGAGATGTTTATTTTGTTTGGCACGTGGTGGTATCATACTTGCATTTATGATTAATTACTATTTTATAAGGAGATGTCGTTTACTTCTGGTTGTAAAATAATGTATAGCTAATAGCTATAGAGATATTTCATACACACTACCATAGCTATATGTCAGTAGGTAAGGTATAGCATGCAAGAAATACAGAACCGTCCTTAGACAAATTACCGCCCCGTCATTTTTTTAACCAACACTACTCAACAATGCTGTGGTCTCTAGGCTGATTTCGGGGCCAAATACTGCCGAATTGCCAAATTGAAAACACCAATAATAACGCATTTATAACCCCTTAACAACGTTTTACTTTATAAGGAGGGGGTGGTAAAACGTTGTAATTTAAGATCTATTTCAATTGTAAATTATCTATAATCTGTCAACTTATTGTACTTACTTAAACATGTCTACTTTTAAATAAAAAAAGAAGTAAGTATAAGTAAGAAATATACAATTCATGCTCGAAATAATTAGCGAGCTGCCCGCTTGTATCAAAATACCGCCAGCGCTGGAGCAGTGAAGTGCTGGATCACTCAGAGACCACTGTAATAGGGAACTTGCACACTTTTTTTTTATTATCCAGAATCATAAAAAAAGTCATTAGAAACACGTACCAATTTTTATTTTTTCGGTACGTCGCCTAATGGCTATTTTACAGCACTTTGAAATTTGAAGTTTTGAATTCCCGCGAAAACGCTACTTTCAAAGACGCCGTACGACGCCGTATTGATGACGTCACAAGGTCTATATGTGTTTGGGTTAACGTAGAGTTCGGTATGTTTATGTTAATTTTTTCAAGTTAATGATAGTTTCAGGTCGGTTTTTAGCGTTCCATCTGCTAAATTTATATATAAATAGTATTTAGGATGTTTTTGAATTTCAGTTTTTATTTTATTCATATGGGATGCTCCTCTCTCGAACGCGTGTTCAAGAGAGTAACCGGTAATGATATCGTTACTATATTATGTTATGTAAATATTGAAATTAATTAATAAATAAATATTTATTGAAAAAATATATTTTTTTCAAATGGCGGGTTTATTGCCGTTGTCAATGTCTACCAACCAACCACTCGTGACATTCATATGAAGTACAAAATACTCACATATTTAAGTGTATGAAAAGGATTACTATAGTAGAATATACCGTAATTTTTTTCTTAAAGTAGTAGGAAAGCCCAACTGCTTAATTTAAAAAAAATACAAATAATGGAGTTATACGAAACGTACGTAAATGGGTAAAGCCACCAATTTTGCCACATTTGCACTACTCGGAAATTAAAACTAAAATTTCTCAAAAAATATAAGTATTACGGTTTTTCAAATATTTGAATCGTATTAAGTAGTTTATCCTCTTAAATGGCATGTAGAAAAAATTTCAGTATATTGTTCTATAACAGAGTAATTCCAAGTTTTTCCTCAAAATCGGGGGAAATTCGGGTAAAAAATCGGGTATTTTTTGGGAAGAGCTAATTTTGAACAAAATTTTCGTAAACTTCTAGGAACTTTATATTGTAAAACTTTTATTTTACAGCGTTAACATAATAGGGAACTTGCACACTTTTTTTTTATTATCTAGAATCATAAAAAAAGTCATTAGAAACACATACCAATTTTTATTTTTTCGATACGTCGCCTAATGGCTATTTTACAGCACTTTGAAATTTGAAGTTTTGAATTCCCGCGAAAACGCTACTTTCAAAGACGCCGTACGACGCCGTATTGATGACGTCACGAGGCTTATATGTGTTTGGGTTAACGTAGAGTTCGGTATGTTTATGTTAATTTTTTCAAGTTAATGATAGTTTCAGGTCGGTTTTTAGCGTTCCATCTGCTAAATTTATATATAAATAGTATTTAGGATGTTTTTGAATTTCAGTTTTTATTTTATTCATATGGGATGCTCCTCTCTCGAACGCGTGTTCGAGAGAGTAACCGGTAACGACGTAATGATATCGTTAATATATTATGTTATGTAAATATTGAAATTAATTAATAAATAAATATTTATTGAAAAAATATTTTTTTTTCAAATGGCGGGTTTATTGCCGTTGTCAATGTCTACCAACCAACCACTTGTGACATTCATTTGAAGTACAAAATACTCACATATTTAAGTGTATGAAAAAGATTACTATAGTAGAATATACCGTAATTTTTTTCTTAAAGTAGTAGGAAAGTCCAACTGCTTAATTTAAAAAAAATACAAATAATGGAGTTATACGAAACGTACGTAGGTAAATACTCCTGGTTTCAAATAACTTGGCCACTGGCTACATAGTAATTCTATAGAAAAAGTGTGACAAGTAAGGTGAAACGAAATGTAGGTACTTCCATGGGCGTCGTCCGGGGGAGGGAGAGTTGCCCTCCCATAGAAAAATTTGTATTTGGGTATATATTGTATATCTACTTTCACTCATTGAATGACAAAACCTCCCCAAAATAACCTTAATACGACATCGTTTTCTCTTCATGATTCAATTTTCTAAAATTATTAGATAGCCCATTCAGTTTCAACTATTCCAATAAAAATTTCGCTTGCGGCGCTATTTTTAATGTTTTTTTTTTGTTTGACAAAAAATCCATTTCCATACCAAACTACAACATGACCCTATTCTTATTCAGTCCTTTTACTTTTTTTATATTAATTTTTTTGTTCCTCCGACCTATCTTCGAACCTGTCGACGCCCATGAATAGGTAGTTAGGTAGGTACTTTCATTAAAATTAACCTCACAAACATGACCTAAAAGTTAAATTCGATAAAGGTTGTTTCTAGATTAGTTTCGTTGCACAATGCCATTTTTTCCACTTAGCCTTAGCGGAATCTGCCGGTATCAATAAAAAGCTTTATTGGGCGTCGTATTAGTTGTCTTTGTTCACTCTGGCACTACAAAATATTCGACTGACTTCCTCTGAAATACTTTATATTAAATTAAGCTATAATATACTTCGAAAACAGTCAGAAAACAAACTCAAACACTACGCGGCCAAGAAACCTCATACATTTTGGTATCCCGTCAAAACAAACATGGACTACGTGACGTCACAGACAGATTGACCAATGGCGTGGCGTTTAAGGGGATGCTGAGAAGTCGTGATTTTATTTATCGAATTAAAAATTGAAAAAAAATATTTTAGGGTTTTAATCAACGTAGAATTGATATTTAACCTTTATTCTACCGAATTAATGTATTTTCGTCCATATTCCTCACTAGTGCAAGTTCCCTATTATGATGAGATTGAAGAAAATGTACAACCTCTTTTCAGAATTTAAACGTAATAGTAAATTTTAATATCAACCACAGAAATCATATCAGCAGAAACTCTTTTTATAATCATTTTCTCCACAAGGAGAAAAGGATGTCTAAAGGACGTTTGGTAGAGGGCGAAATTTGAACTGTCGATCTCATATTTATTTATTTTTTATTTTTATTTATTTCAACTTAAAGTAAACAACACATACAAATATACAAAATGGACATAGTACAGATTATAAAACGTTGTTCACTAGGGCGAACTTATCGCAGAACTACGATTTCTTCCAGTTAACCCCAATTTATAAGCTATCATAGATACATAACATATGACAGCTATTTCGTTAAGAAAAGAGTTCGCACAATATTGTGTAGCGAGGTATACTTTGGATATTCTATACCCAATAGCAATGTATCCCCGGATACCTTTTTTATACCTGACTGAATAGCGCCCGTTATATGTGAAGTTTTGAGGCACACGCACACACGATGTTTGTTACGAGGGCCTCTCCTGGTTGAAGTAAGATACTAATTATATTAATTAGTATTAGACTGTTTACAAGTGTAATAATGTTGTATCTTATTTTCCGATAACTCGTATCTTATGTAATGTTGTCGCTGTTTTCGACATCGGAGCTCTTTTTACTAAGTAACTATAAGTAAGTATCTACACACTGCAACAAATCAACAACAACTATGTTTAACAAGTAGTTATATCTCAACAGGTACACAGCAAAGTATGGACCTTCCATCAAGCCTATGACTGATCGTCGGCTGGCTTAATGTGATCACTTTACACTTAAGTAACATTCACCAATTCTATGTTCTATTCTCGCACCTATTTTGGACCGTTGCGAACCTATAAGGACTCCACCATCAAAACACAAGCTTTTCTAACATGATACAACATTCACACAGGCAAGACCAGTGGATGAAAAGATGTACAGTGTTTGAGATAATCCAAGGGTTGTGTGGGGTAATGTGTGGTATCTTACGAAATGATACTGGAAAAGAAATTCAGATCTTAAGTCACATTTTGTCCAGCTCAAGACATTGGGAGACACCGAGCGATGGAGAGGATCCAGTCACCACGTACCGCCGTGTTTGGTATCTCATGAAAGTACTTACTTCACGAGTAGAACTCAGATTGTGCAGAATGTTGAAAAGATTACAAAAGTGTGTCATCATTTTTTTAGTATAAACTGTGTGTCGCCGAGTAAGAAATGAGCTAATCAGCGCCACCTTGACATTTCTCTCTTTCTCTAACCATGATGTAGGATTAATACATAAAACGTTACAGGCGAGGTTGCCATCACCTTCGCTAATGAAATGTATGGAATAACAGTTCCGTAACAATGAGTATGACAGACCACGCATTATATTCTGTTAGGAGATTTGACAGGAGTGGTGGTCCTGTTTGATCATTATGCTATGTTGCCAACTGTTACAGCACGGCTATAGTAATACATAACTAATATCATGACCAAAGTAAGACGGGTAAGGACCTAGGTATATGTAGGTATTAAATTAGTTGAAGCAAAGGTAGCTGGATTATTCTACGGTAGCTGATACCTACATAATGAATGTTATGTCAGTCAATCATTATCGTACGACATATTTGCGCAAAAATACCTTCAATGAAAGTTGCTGTCAATTACCTTCATTACATTATGGTCACTTTTGAAAAAGGAACGCTTTATGACCAGCAAAGATATTGCAAAGAAAAATTTACATACCTAATGCACATGGATGTATAATACTTCTAGTAAACTGGATTCATCTCTTGGCCGACTATTGCGGTTCTAGGGGAAATTGCCAGTTAGGCAAAAGAAGCAAAATGGAGGATTTTCCATACTAAACGGGCTATAGGAAACTGCGGTTTTCACATGGATTTTTGGTTTTCAATGTTTATATTTTAACTGAAAATGAATTATAGACATCATATTGACATAATTATAGGACCAAGGGATGTAAATAGTCCGTTAATCAGGATTTATAAGCAATTTTTTTAACAGAGGAAACAGCGTACGATGGAAGTAAATTAAATAACTTTTATTTTATTGTCATTAATTACAACATAAATCAAACATTGCACAAAAATTCATAAATACATACACATTAGCTTTAAATAACAAAAAATATGAAAAAATAAATTCCTACATAATAAATTATATATTTAAAACGTCTTCACATCCGTGATATTCAATATCATAATTAGTGATAGGCTACTACTGAAAACACATTTTTTCACAATTTTTTTTTCTTAAATTATGCAAAAGGTTTAATTCTTAAAGAGAAATCTGAAAAAAGAATAAGAAAAATAAATAAAAGTAATTTAATTTACTTCCATCGTGTGCCGTTTCCTGTGTTATAAAATTGCTCACAAATTCTGATTAATGGACTTTTTACATCCCTTGGTCCTTTAATTATGACAATATGATGTCTATAATTCATTTTCGGTTAAAATATAAACAGTGAAAATCAAAAATCCATGTGAAAACCGCAGTTTCCTATAGCCCGTTTAGTATGGAAAATCCTCCATTTTGCTTCTTTTGCCTAACTGGCCATTTTCCCCAGAATCATACAGAATGTATAGACAAACACCTATGTTCTCCATCCAGTTTACTAGAATAGTATTATAGATCCATGCTAATGCATTATGACCGGTAGATTTATTTTGACAAGCCAATGATAGTGGACTTGCGACATTTTACTACACAAAAATAAAAATAACGAGCATATAACGAGTAATGACGTGCGATAATGTCCATCCAAATTGACGTAACCCTCAAGACGAGTGGGCAATAAATAATATGAATGATTGTAATTTTTTTCAATGAAAAATCCTTTAATAAACTTTTTTAAACTTTTATGTGGCGTAACTCGCAAAGATTTAAGGCCATCGTCATAATAGTGGATTTATGCAACAAATCAATAATCCAGAAGGTCCTCAAAAATTTTACCTGTTTCTTTTTTTTTGTTCTTGTTCTGTCCTGATTTTGAATTCCTAGATCCGCTGATGGTTGGAAATCATAATTCTAGTAAAACATTTCTTCAAACATAGCTGTTATGTAAATACGTTGCCTGAAGTCTTTGGGGGTTACGTCTAACGTCACCTAAAAGTTTTTGAAGGAACCAACTCAAAAGATTGAAGATATACAAAAGAGATAAGCTGTAATAGTTTAGCAAACTTTTACAAACAACTTAAATGAACTAAGAACGAAAGAAATCTAAAAGCAAAGTGGTACAGAGAAAGCAAAATTTAATGGACGCGCCATTTTCTTCTGGCGCCAAAATAGTCGATAGTTTTTTACAGTGTTGCCAGGCTCGTAGTGGAAAATTCCCAAGTTTATTTCTTTTTCGTATGTCGTCTTGACTCGTTATAATTGTGGCTACACTGTATAAAGACAGCTGATCGCGATGGACTGATTATTTTGTGAGGTTATATTTTGATTATCTAATATCGAATTAAAATCGTTTAAAACTAACTCACGTCCTACAAAATGATTGGAATAAATACTTTACATGTTTCTAAATGTGTTTTTAACTTGATTTGTGACTAATTTGGTGTAAATATTGTGTGGGATAGAAAATATTATCCAATCGATTGTGCAACGACATCGATTGCCACATAAAATAAGTATTTTGATTTGTGTATAGCGTCATCAATTTATAAATAAATGACCCGCTAATTATTTAGATCACCCGCTTTACAATGCAAATGAACTAATTGTCGTAATTATATATCAATTAATAAAAATCTGTGTTTTCATCGGCGTAAAAGTGTAATTTTTGTAAGTACGTTTTGACATTTCCAATGCTTGTTACACGAAAATATTTTTGTTATGAGGTCATTCACGTAATTAATTCGTTGTATATAAATAAATAAATTAATAACTAATGATTATCGTCATGTTATTCACGCTGTGAGTTTATTTTCAACAGTTTTTTCACATTGTAAAACTCATTTTTTGTTATCTTAAATTGTTTATCAGTGACAAATTCTCAACAAATCAAAGTACAAATTAAATACATTTGTTTATCCTCTGATGAATTTGCAAGTCAGCTTGTATTTGTATTAATTGTACTAACATTTGATCGGCATTTTATATTCTTTTTTAAAGTGTTACATAGACGGACTATCTTTGAAAGAAAACACAAAATGTGGATTATTGTTTTGTTGAATTTCCAGGAAGCCTTCGCCCAGAGATGTTAAATGGCTCCTGGGTTAGACGAATTGATTTTTAGGGCCCAAGAACGCATTGAAGCTGTCCAGGTAACACATTATGTTATTGTTATTGGGCTCTCAGCTTATAGCTGATATGCTCATATCTATATCTAGCTTGCACAATCAATTGTCTCTCAAATACTTGTCCATTTTATTGTGTCCAACACATTAACACTCGGAGCATCACACAATATCACCAGGCAATCATTCCACACTTCCACAATACGGTTGGAATGAAAAAAAATCACCGGTTTCGAGTTAAATGTACAAGTCCTCACAAGCAATGGACTGTAAACAATTGACTAAAGCTGGGCAGGCCATAATACTCATGCCAGTCTCCAAAAGGTAGCTCCTCTCCCTTTAATCCCTCAGCGTGGTCAGTCCCAATGTCTGAAACGTATCCATCCTCATACTCCATACATTTCAAGAATACATCCTCACCATTGAAATTTGAACCCAGCACCTCCTGATTAGAAGGTAGCGCTCCAACCAACTGCGCCATTACATTCATAATGTTGATTGTTTTCAGATCCAGTTGGCGGCAGGACTAACAACAGCCAAAGAATATGTCATAAAGGTTCAAGAAATTTTATTGGAGGTAAGAATTATTGGATAACGTATGGGAAATTTTTATATTCCTTCAGTATACTAAATTACACCACGTATTAAATTTTGATGGTTTGGGCATGCTGAAAGAATGAAGGATGACAAGAAAGATATATTTGAGCGAACGAAGTGGTGTGAGGAAACGCAGCCGCCCGAGACTGGCCTGGCCCGATCATGTCGACCAGATCCTCAAGGATGGACGCGTTTTGAGTGAAAGGAATCGGAGAGCGTGTATGACAGATTGCATGAATGTGATGGAAGCTAGGAGTGTGTGTAAGGATAGGGCTGTCTGGCGCTCTGTCCTCTGCCTACCCTGGAAGGGACTAAATTCGTGAGATTAAATTCACCATTATTAATTTAATATAACAATTTCAGGCGTGGAATAATCCAAGTGTCCAGGAGGCCATCTCGAGAGCTGCCGAGAATGCTAGGAATGCCAGTGACAGAGCGGTAGTGGCTGTAAGGCAAGCCGTAGAAGCCACAGGTATCAGGGATCTCCCGTCACCTCAGGAGATCTTCGATCATGTCGGAGCACTCTTCAGAGATAGATGTAAGTTTATCCGATTCCTGTATTCCTCTAAAAAATTGTATTACTTTTGGGCAAGTAGCCTGTCAGAATGCTGTTTCGACCCTTATGTATGGAAATTTGCTTAAATTAGAAGTGATCTCTTTTAGTTATTCTGTCTTAGTCTTATGGAACTAGCGTTTTTATACGCGACCATAAATCAAGTTTTTTCCAAATTTCTGAATCTTGAGGTGATTTTTTTCTGAACGAAAATCCCCTCCGAAGTCGTAACACCTTATTAAAATATCAATTTCTCAAAACTTTAATCTGATATTTTTTATCTTTATTATTTCTTCAGATTGAAACTAATGACTTAAATATACATTCAGCAGATGGATGGACTGTAATTGGTGAATGTTACTTAAGTATAAAGTGATCATATTAAACCAACCGACGATCAGTTATATTCAACTACGACATGCAGAAAATTCCGATGTTCTTTCAAAAAATATCTGTATCCATCTATCAAACACTCTTATAGCAATTTGATTTGTGATTCATTTGTTTCCAGTATGGCGGCGGACGGCTCTCATCTTCATATGCGGCGTGGCCTGCGGCTCCGTCGTGGGAATCTCATACGGCTACTGTTGGGGGATGAGGATCATCGCAGTGCCTCACTACAGGGCTCTGCATTCTCTGAAGGACGGTAGCGCCGTGGTGGTGGAGGACAGCATCGGTGCGACGGTGAGGAAGCCAAACGACGTAGTCATACGAATACGAGCATTTACTGTACAGCCCGAGGATAAGGCTGTATTGAAGGGGAGGGGGAGGAGATTAAGGGAATTGTGCAGAACTTATTCACAGGTATTGTCTTTTTAGATGTTTTTCAAATGTCCTGTAACAAAAAAATTACGGAGAGAATTCCGTGAAAACCAAAAAAAGAGCTACGTTACCTATTCTCAACCCATCTCGGTTGTCATTGAGATGGTATGAGAGGATAGGATAAAATACATGCCAACAGATAGTGTATAATATACGTAATATTTTTCAGAATGTAACTGTCGGGAGATCGTTCTCAGGAGTTGTGACGGAGATGGGTCCAGCTGTTACCAGACTGGACATCGGAGATGAGGTAATAACCATTCCATTTATTGTTCATTATCGTCCTTACATAGTTTTAGTCTATTAACAATCAAGAGGAGCAATAAGAAAAGATAAGCACATCAATGCTAACAGAGTGTAGAACGTCTGCTAGCATTTCCTAGGGAACACATAATCCAATTTGAACAATAAGCAATTTTATACAACAAATTCGATGCTGAGATGTACCAATAGTCTCATACCAGCATCTCGTCCTTAATATTTAACATAAAGAACTTTAACAAGAAATTACACAACATTTAATCGGGAAAGAGTGGCGGGTACAATTGTGTGGAGAGATGTGACATTGCAATGCAGAATACAATGAGAAACGCAAGAACAGCAAAGTGCATTTCTCACAAATTTCGATTCAATAGTAAGAAACTAAAGATGAGACACTATAGTTCAAGTTTGTTTCACATTATTTTATTTTGTTGTAGGTCTGGGGTGCCCTGGCCGAATGGGAAGGTGGTGCTGCTAGAGAGCTCCTTCACTGTCCGGCTCACAGACTGGGGAGAAGTCCCAGGACTTTGCCCCCTGAGGCTGCAGCTTCTTTACCGTACAGCGCCGCTACAGCTTTGTCTAACCTCCATGATGCTGGTCTTAATTCACACAACGCAAAAGGAAGAAGGTAATCGGGATAAATTAAGAGTAAACCCCCTGGAAGATAGTCTTTTACGCAAAATCTTTTTTTTTTTAAATGAAGGGCTCAAGGTTCGCCGGAAGGGATCCCCTCAATAAACCCCTCCCTGTACTACTCTGAACACCCTTACTGTTCCCTGGAGGAGACTCTCACTGCAAGGATCTACACACTACTACATTTTTTCTTAGAAATGGGATACAAGTGCAAAACTTAAACCATTTACAAATTTCATTATACAGTAAAATTGGTGAATGTTGCCCTGGCGCAAAGTGATCAGCCTAAGCCTATTTTTATCACCAGGACATACGGACAGCAAGCATTTCATTTTAATGGTTTTATTTTTGCCCAAATACTTTCCTGCACACTTTGCACTAAGCTTTATCGTATCGCAAACCTGTATCGCAAAGTGGGCAAAGTATAGTATAGTATTTAATTGATTGGTGTCTTTTGGTGTTTCCAGAGTTCTGGTAATTGGTGCTGGTAGCGGTCCTGGCTGTGTGATGCTGCAGCTATTGAAGGCTTGGAATGCTTCCGTCACGGCCGTGTGTGATCCCAGAGCTAGGCCTCTAGTCACAGCACTTGGTAAATTATAACATGTTTTACAGTAATCTGCACTTCCTAGCTAGCAAAGTTTTTTAGATTTTGACTTTTTAGATAGTGGTAGTGTTTCTAACCGATATAATCTATGAGTACGTATAACAATATGACGCTAAAGTGGTGTAGTGTGTGTAAATAACTACTAGAGACTAATAAGGTTCCATCTGTGTGTAAAATATAAGAGTGTTTGAAACTGCAATCTCATTTTTCTCAACATTTTGGTTCGGCACTTTTACTTTTGTGGATGCATTGGTTCTACTAACAATTGAAATATTAGAAATATGCTGAGGTTTTTAAAAATTAAGGATAGCTATAATTTTTTCCATTCTAATCTTTCAGGTGCTCAAGAAGTAGTTGCGGTCGACTGGTGTGAAGACATTGATGGTCTGACGACCGGAAGGGACGCAAATTCAGCCATCTGCGATCAACTGTATAAAGACTTGGAAACGAGGGCTCCGTGGGATGCCGTCCTGCTGTGCAGGGCTCCACAGAAGATCGCCACCCCACCACGTGGCTTCTTGAGGGAAGGAGCTATCATGAAAGATCTTAGGCCGAAGCAATTAGCAACAGACGTGATTCCTCGAGTTCTAAGCAGCATCTATGGGTTGTACATCTTTTTGAGGAAAACACTCTCTGTAAGTTAATCTGCTTTCATCACTGCTGTAAATGTGTATTATTCGTTGAACTCTTCATTATCAATCATCCCTCATTATAAACCCTTCATTATCAATCATCACTCATTATGAACCCATCATTATCAGTCATCACTCATTTTAAACCCATCATTATCAGTACTCATTGTAAACTCTTCATTACTTGCAAATATCTGTCCAAATTTCTTAGAATCCTTGATTTCCAAGCACCTTTTATGTACCTAGAGGAGTTCTTAACCCGAGATAGACATCCCGTCAAATAAGAGTGCAAAACAATGAATGTTAAAAGTGTATTTTTATTCGAGTGCCATTTGTTAAATGATGATCGAAATTAAATAACGCTATTTATAAAATTCACGAAATAATGACTTCGATTAATATTTTCTGTGTGTTCTTATTTTACGAGATGCCTAACTATGTGTTTAGCAAACAGTTTGAGTCCAAGTGCCTTCAGTAATAGAAAAAAATATATACAGGATGTTTGATAGATGGATGTATATATTTTCAGGGGTGGTAGTAGAGGTCATTTGGGATCTTTTGAGCCAAACTTAGCTTAGTACAAAGTCGCACGGTTCTCGAGTTATTCGAGATTTTAACTTTTTATCGAAAAACCCCGAATTACTCAAGATTTAACCCAATAGTTCCGTAAGTATAGGTACCTACTCAGTTCTGTAATTATTTTTTGTTTCTTGAATATGTGTTTGGTCTATTAAAGTCATTAGTTTCAATCTAAAGGAACAATAATGATAAAAAATATCGAATTAAAGTTTCGATAAATAGTTATTTAAAAAACAAGTCACGACTTTAGATGAGATTTTCCTTAAGAAGGAAATTGCCTTAAGATTCAGAAATTTGGAAAAAACTTCTCTGATTTATGCTCTTTCAAATGATGTACAAAGCATAATGATATAACATTAGTTTCATAAAGATATGATACAATAACTTCATGAGATCACTGCTAATTTAAGAGAATTTCCATACAAGTTTGAAAACATGAAATCGAAAGAAATGTATTGTTCAGTATGCAACCTATTCCTATGGTAAATATGTATGGAAGTTTGCTTTAATTTGTAGTGATCTCATGAAGTTATTGTATCATATCTTTATGAAAATAATGTTTTATTATTATGCTTTGTACATCATTTGAAAGAGCATAAATCAGAGAAGTTTTTTCCAAATTTATGAATCTTAAGGCAATTTTCTTCTTAAGGAAAATCTCACTTAAAGTCGTGACTCGTTTTTGAAATAACTATTTATCGAAACTTTAATTCGATATTTATTATCATTATTGTTTCTTTAGACTGAAACTAATTACTTTAATAGACCAAACACATATTCAAGAAACAAAAAATAATTACAGAACTGAGTAGGTACCTACACATACGAAACTATTTGGGTAAATCTTGAGTAATTCGGGGTTTTTCGATAAAAAGTTAAAATCTCGAATAACTCGAGAACCGTGCGACTTTGTACTAAGCTAAGTTTGGCTCAAAAGATCCCAAATGACCTCTACTACCATCCCTGAAAATATATACATCCATCTATCAAACACCCTGTATATATATATAATTTATAATCATAATCTACTGTTTTTTTTCCTCAGTGGGCTCGTGGTGTCGACACGGAACCAGACTTTCTTCTTCCGGTTGCTATGGATGCAAGTATTTTGGATAAAGTTGCCGCACATGTGGAAGCTGGGAATTTACAGACTGTCGTTGACAAGGTGAGTTTATGATTTTAATGAGTGATGATTGATAATGCAAGGGTCATAATGAGTGATGGTTGATAGTGAATGGTTCACAATGAGCGATTATTGATAATAAACGGTTCATAATGAGTGATTATTGATAGTGAATGGTTCATAATGAGTGATTATTGATAGTGAATGGTTCATAATGAGTGATAATTGGTAGTGAATGGTTCATAATGAGTGATTATTGATAGTGAATGGTTCATAATGAGTGATTATTGATAGCGAATGGTTCATAATGAGTGATTATTGATAGTGAATGGTTCATAATGAGTGATTATTGATAGTGAATGGTTCATAATGAGTGATTATTGATAGTGAATGGTTCATAATGAGTGATTATTTATAGTGAATGGTTCATAATGAGTGATTATTGATAGTGAATGGTGAATAACAAAGGGTTTTTAATGAATAAATTCCCAGTTTTTACGGGATACTCTGAAATAGTATACCTACCTTTTAAATTTTCTTTATTCAACAATAATGTGTCTTTTTTTATTTATCACTTTATTTAACAGATTTAAAATGTTTTCTTTTACAGGTGTACGCACTACAAGATTTTGAGCTAGCGCTGGCACACGCGTGTGGAATGGGTGCGATAGGATGTACAGTAGTCAGAATGTCATGATGTAAATTATGTATTGTCTTTCATTGTTGAATATTTACAAGTAAATCATCTCGAGCGTATTTTCACGCTCCAAATTGGATCTTTTTGAGCGCGAATACTAAAAAATATTTACTGAGTATTTTTACTCAAAATTATTTCCTACATTGACACTAATGTAGAATCGTGATCAGCTCGCCCTAGTAAACTGATTGAGCGTATTTTACATAAAATTAGGAACCTATGTATTATTACAACTCGATAGAGAATGCAAATCAAATTATTTTACACACTGTCCATGCGTTAGTATTTTAACGTATCTGAATGGTACATAATATGTAGTATTAATGTGGAACGTGGTTAAGCTCCCACAGTTTTCATACTAAATAGTGACCCCCTCTCTCCGCACCGCTGTTTCCATACTTTTCTTAAACTTTGAATGTTGAATCGTGTAATAGTTCATATTTGTATGGTATTTTACATAGAATTATGATTTCTGTATTATTACGATTGATAGAACACGAATAACATCCAAAACTGAAGAAAAATAAAAAGAAAGCAGTGTGGAGAGAGTGGGGCACTATTTAGTATCAGGGGATGTACTAGTTAAGTTCCGTACTAATTCTACGTACATCGTACCTTCTACATATGTTAAAATACTAATGTATGGACGAAATATGTTCCTGTTCCTTGGTTTAGGATGTGTTTTTTATGAGACAATATACTTTATGTATAGAAGAATATATTAAACAAATTTATTAGAATTTGACTTAGATAATGAATTTTTTTAGATTTTTTTATTTACCTAAATGTTATTCGTTATTTCTTAAATTATTAATGTTTTTTTTTTTATTTTTGACGTATGAAAATTGTTGATTGTACCTTTCGAATCCTGTTAATATTTCGTCATCCGAGAATAAAAAGGTTCTAACTACGAGTACATGGTTGGCGCAGTTGGTTGAGGCGGTAGTCTCTCGAGCGGGAGGTGCCAGATTCAAACCCCGACGCTGGCGATGTATTCCACACTTTGCGATACAGGCTTTAAGCATAGTGCAAGGTGTGCAGGAAAGTATTTGGGTTTGTGTATGCAAGCACAGATCCTTTTTTAATAAAAAAAAAAAAAACTAACGATGAGATGAAAGTTTGAAACACTCTGTACTTTTACACACAGATGGAACCTTATTAGTCTCTAGTGGTTATTTACACTCACTACACCACTTTAGGGACATATTGTTAATTACTGTACTCATAGATTATGTCAAATACATAGTTATTTTTATGCTTCTCTGAAAATATCAGGGTAGATGGCGGTAGACCAATTACGCCAATTTTATGTACTCACCTCTGGGTTCGATTCCCGGCCGCGGCAGATGGATGGACTGGAGTTGGTGAATGTTACTTGAGTGTAAAGTGATCACATTAAGCCAGCCGACAATCAGTCATAGCCCTGATGGAAGGTCCATCCTTTGCTGTGTATCTGTTGAGATATAACTACTTGTTATATTCAACTGGGACATGTGGGAAATTTCGATGTTCTTACAAAAACATAAATTGTGATTTCAAAATAATCTTGTAGGGATGAAAACATTTTCACGCGAAAAATCTAAAAATTTGGTAGTTAGAACCTTATCATTCTCAGATGACGATTTTATATCTAAGAATTTGTGTATTTGTCCACTGTGTATAATATGGTGTAAGGTTGACTAGATGAAATCACAAATGGCTTGCCACGTATGCGAATGTAATGATCAAATAATGGAGGTAAATTTACGAATAATTACCGGAAAAGCTTGTATTGTGAGAGTGAAGTTAATTAAATAATGAATATATATCATTAAATTAGGATTATTTTATAAATTAAGATAAATGTTTAAAACAATAATGAGTTAGCCACCATATGTGACTGTGTTCAAGTCGTTTATTGTTAAAATATCGTTAAGGGTCAATATGCACTGAGGCAACGCCTCCTAGAGTAGGTACTCTAGCCATGCTGTAACAGTTGGCAACATAGCATAATAATCAAATAGGACCACTACTCCTGTCAAATCTCATAACAGAATATAATACATGGTCCGTCATACTCATTGTTAAGGGACTGTTTTTCCATACATTTCCTTAGCGACAGTGAGGCAACGCTACTTAAAACAAAGTGCTCTCAAATTTCTACAGCATGGCTAGAGAAAGAGTGTCTAGGTGGCAGTGACTGAGAAGAAGTCGTTCTATTATCGTTTCAACTTTTTTAAATTTTGTATGAGAATGTTAGCGCGAAATATGAATGATGTAAGCGACATTGTGAATTATACCTTTTTAAAAGAAACCTGGGAAGAAATTTAAAAATCTACGACGGTCAACTTGTTAAGATTATAATTAACAGTATTTTGGCTAAATTACACTTTTATATCTGAAAAACTGAACAAGTAATGGATTCTTCCCGTAAATTTCAGGGGAACTTTTGGAATTATTTTTTGTTCAAGAAGTTTCCAAGTATTGTAATTCTAGGAGAGTCAACTTGTAGTCAATACTTCCATCTATCGCTGTCTTCAGTTTCAAGACGATGCTCTCAGTATTGGCTGAGAAAACGAGTGAACGCCTAATGCCCTCATTTTTAAAAAGGTATAACTTTGGAACCATTTATGTTAAATGAGTGATTCTTTCGCTGTACGGTAACTGGTGAATGAAAGTTTTGTTTAATGCACGCCACAATGCGATTGCACATGCGTAGTCAATAAAGCCTGCCAGTGCTAGTCGTCTACTGCCTTCCAATATACTAATGGTGATCGTGCAACTTTAAGCTATTAGCCATCTCATTGTCGTGCATCAAACCAAACTCACATTCATCAGTTATTGCACAATGAAAGAATCACTCATTTAACATAGATGGTTCCAAAGTTATATTTTTTAAACTGAGGGTGTTATTTTTTATACGAATTATATGAGTTAAAATAGTATTAAGTATGTAATTTGATCTGCAATCAATAGATGTCAATCCGTTAATTAGAAATAAATTAGAATAACAAGGTTTTAACGGACAAGACCAGAGTGTTGAGATGCATGAGATTGCAGTTTCAAACACTCTGTACTTTTACACACAGATGGAACCTTATTAGTCTCTAGTAGTTATTTACACACACTACACCACTTTAGGGTCATATTGTTAATTACTGTACTCGTAGATTATATCGGTTAGAAATATTTTCACGCAAAACTTGTCAGTTAGAACCTTTTTATTCCCAGATGATTAGTAAAATTCTGAATTCAAGATTTTCTTGAAGTGAATTTAAGGAAATTTTGAAGCAGTCCGTAATTTCCACCGGGTTTAACTAGTTTTTTTATACAACATAATTACAGTCCATCACGAAAGAGATGGTGTCAGACTAATTTTGAGCTAGAATTTGGTTTGCTAGCAATAATGACATTTCTATTGAAATTTTAAAAGTGTTGCCACTATGATTGCCGAAAAGCTACAAGTAATCCCCTCATCGAAACCATCTCATTCTTGTTGGGCTATATGACTACATTTACTATGGAAAACAGTGTATTTTTTAACAGTGACTATCAAAAATATGTTTATTTTCAATACATACCCACTACATACCATTTATTGACATTTTCTAACCGTTTACATACAAAATGAATGAATGTATTAAAAAAAATATTTTGTGCAATATATTGTTATGAATAAATATGTTAAACTATGAAATAAAATTAATTCTTGTTGTACAATAATTTAGTAGTAATTTATCTAATGTATTTTTAATTGTAAATACTATTTATGTAATTAAGAAATAAATAAGATATTATAATATTTTTTTTATTGTTATTATTTAGGTTTTGGCAGATTTAACCCAAATCCCACTTACAGTCCGCTTTTTTTCAGAAGTCTCACGGAGCAAACCTGGTTTAGTGTTGCTTGATGTGATAATAAGATATGATTACATTATTTCGCTGCTTTCAAATTATATTTCAGAACTGTTGTTTAAAAAAACTAGACAATTTTTGGATTATTAGAATAAACTGGCAACATTGCTTTTCAAACTCGTGATGGCGGTTTAAAGAGATTATCAGAGTATTTTTTTTCTTTTTCCAACTCGCAAAACTACAAAAGGAAAGCCTTTAAAATGATTTCTCTAGCATCGCTCTGTTATATTTTCGGCATTGTAGGTTACTTGTAAAATAAACAATGTGAGAATAAACAACACAATAGCGGATCTTTGACAGCTCTTATGACAAGATTTGACAGTCAGGGTTACCAACAATACAACATATCACTTGCGGATAACATTCGGATTGCCAAGTAAGGGAAAATGATCTGTAGAACTTGTTTGTCGAGTGACAGCTGACATAGTTGCACGACATTTTTGTGTAACTCATTGAACAAGAGTTTGTGTCTTTATAATGCTTGTGCTTGCAGGAAGCTTATTCCAAGCTCTGGTGTCTGTAATCTCTACCTGCCATGTAAGGGATACAGCCACCGCCACCTTGACATTTCTCTCTTTCTCTAGCCATGATGTAGGATTAATACATAAAACATTATAGGCGAGGTTACCATCACCGTCACTAAGGAAATGTATGGAATAACAGTCCCTTAACAAGCACAATGACGGACCACGTATTATATTCTGTTAGGAGATTTGACAGGAGTGGTGGTCCTATGCAATCATTATGCTATGTTGCCAACTGTTACAGCACGGTGGTGATACAGCATTAGGGGATAAATTAAAAAGTGGTTTATTAATTCAGGTATATATTTTATTAGATTGCTATTGTGGTACATTGATTTAATAATATAAATACAATTAGCAATAAACACCACAATATATTCTCACAACAAAACAATAATTCTTAATATAATACTTTTACAATTATATTTAACTATTTCATAATGAGAAACTATTTACAATTATTCATTTATACACATTATAAAAATATAAGTTATTAGATTTAACACACGACATTGTCAGTGTACGAGAGAAAACCGATATGTCGAAAATAATAGTACGTAAAAAGTGCAAATTAGAAGACCAGACTGCCCAATACATACACACACTGCTTGCTTCTGTCACATTCATGCAATTCTTCGTACACACTATAAAATTTCTTTTACTCAAACGCATCCATCCTTGAGGATCTGGTAGACATGCTCGGTCCAGGTCAGTGTCGGGTAGTTGCGCATTTTTTTGCCTCTTATATCTTTTCCTCATCCCGTCATCATTCATTCTCTCAACATGCCCTGGACATCTCAACTTATTCACTTTCATTCTAGTCACTACACCCGTCTTACAGTCACTCGTCTCTCTATTAATAACCTCATTCCTTATCTCTCAATGTTTTTCCACACATTCCTCTCAACGATCTCATTTCCACTGCATTTGATTCATTCATTCATTTAATTATCAACTAATATTGTGTAGTCTTCAAATTATTTAAGTGTGAAATATATCAGAGCTTTAGTATACTAGAAAATTGGTTAAAAATAGATTTCAAATTTTGCAGCAAACCGATAAAACTTAAGTTAAACAAAACAACATATCGGATTTCAATTTGACAATATTCTAAAAACAGTACAAAAAATAAGAAAGATTACATTTATGGAGTGGTCAGAATGGCAGATTTTTGTAATGATTAATTCAGAATTTTATAAAATAGATTTCTTTGTCACTTTCAGTGGAAAAATTTTTAATCAACGAGAGGAGGTTTTATACTTTTTTTTTATTAAAAAAATGAACCTGAGTTTAACGAAATAAACCCAAATACACCTTTGTACACTTCACAATAAGCTTGAAAAGCTTGTATCTTGAAGTGGAGTAAGTTGGCATCGGGGATCGAACCCGCACCCACTGGATTAACAGTCGAGCGCATTACCAACCACAGAAATAAGGTTAAAAAGTGGTTTCACACGTTATTTCAGGTATTATATAGGTATCCTATATTAAAATCTCGTTTGTATATAGGAACTGGGTAGGTAGATATATAGATAATAAAAATAGTCCATTATTTGTGATCTATGAAAAGTGCACAGACTAAATAAATATTATGCCACATTCTAGTTTCTCCAACTGGGTTTCGGTGATAATTGTTACGCTACCCTTGTGAGAGATTTTGCTTCACGCGGCGTCATGTTGGCGATCAATAATTACAAATAAAAAATAATATTTCGCAAAGAAAATTCGATTTCGTTGATGCCATGCATTCATGGGCGTCGCTACCCTCAAAGATAGGGGGGGGCAACAAAAATTTAAAAATTAAATATAGTATATAGCGCCGCAGACGAAATTTTTTTGGGACATGGAAGAAAGTCTTATGTACTAGTTATGTGTGAAGAATAGTAACACAGAAATAGGGAAAAGTGATTAGCGCCACAGGTAAATGTTTTTATGAAACAATTGCATTTTAATGGATTTTTATACTTATTTTAGAAAATTTATGGTACGATGAGAAAGTATGTGGTTATAATATGATTTTTTGTGAGTTTTATCATTAAGTATGAAAATTATATACCTATTCCAATTTGTAGGGGGGGGGCAGCTACCCCACCTGATGACGCCCATGCATGCAATTAATGCATTTAATTTTAAATGACTGAATGTTCATCCTTTGCTGTACATCTGTTGAGATAACTACTAGTCGTTAAATCCGTTGTGAATTTCAAATAGTACAACAAATGACTTTTAGAACTGTTTAGTAACACAGCCTGTGACAGATCCTGATTGACATAGATAAACACCTACAAATAATAATATTCAATTGCACCAAACAAACAGATATCTAACTGAATTAGCTATTTCTTACTCAAATCAAGTTCTATTTCTGCATATTTACTATAACTAGTAAAATTATTTCAAACTGTTGAATGTTGTGTCCACTCCTCAACAGACGGTGTTAGCATCGGAAATTTGGTTAATTGTGAAATCATTTCCAGCAGTAGCATATATACAACTTTAAAAAATTACACGATTGACAGCAGGATGTGGTGGAATGGGTGAACGTTGCCCTGGGCATAAAGTGATCACTTAATCCAGCCAGAGCCGACTCGTAAGCGTCGGAACACCCATCCTGCTTCCTCTCCAAGGGAGTTCACATAACGCTGCATTATGTGAATGAAGATGCCTCTCGTCTCTGTTGAGGAAAAACTTAATGTAACGCAGACTTAAAATTAGACCAAGAAGGGACGACTACCTGCTTTATTCGCACCTTAAGGCTCTGGCATAAGTGCGAATAAAGCAGGTAGTCGTCCCTTCTCGGTCACACTTTTATGACTGCGTTCGACAGTTTGAAATAATTTGACTATAAAACAATTTATATCTATCTATCTATCCTCTCATGCCGCATCCCTTACATGGTAGGCAGAGAGGATAGAACGCTAAAATAATTTAATCATAAATTAATCATGCTATGCAAAAAAAATATATTCAGATTTCAATAATAAAAAAAAATACGTAAAATTAGAGTGGCCATTAAGAATACAATACTTTTTTTTTTATATTTTTCAACACTGGCGAGCTTGCCTCACAATAATAATAATAATAATAATAATTACAATAAAAAGCTAAAAATTAAAATAATTTCAATCATCTATGCAAAATATGAATTGTATTTTGTCTATGCATTTTGTCAATGTTTGGTATACTACAGTAAAATCTCTATTATTTGGGCCCAAGGGTCGTACGGACAATCAAAAAAGCATAAATTCGAGGATAACATTGTTTATTGTATATGATGTTTTTACAATTCACCTACGTAACCGAAAATTCAGGAAATCGAGGTCCATATAAAGGAGATTCTACTGTAGAAGAGATTTTTAATGCTAGACTGACGACCGTCACTTGCACTAAGCTGAAGATTGTCAATGTAAAGTTGATTGTAAATGTCAGTGTCAATTTAACTGCACATCGTCATTATCTACCAATCATCTTAATAGCATCCACATACTGGATTGACCTGGTGTAAACAGAATTGTTTTTTTTTTACCACAATAGGTCATTATATGCTTTAATAATTTGTCAATTAAGGAAGGTTAGCCGGATAATTTGTTGTAATATTCATACTTTACTTATTGTATGACTGACGATCGTCAGGGTTGAACCTTATATTCTATACTCTGAATAACTATTTCCTATAATTCGTCACTGTATGCACATTTTACTTAATGTGTAATATCATGACTGATTATCGTCAGTGTCATTCTAGACTCTAAATAACTATTTCTCATAATATGTTATTGTGTGCACATTTTACTTACTGTATAATATTATGACTGACTATCGTCAGGGTTGACCGTCGTCATTCGAACACCAAAACGCTCCCAAAATCATAATTCAACAAGTATAACTTACAATAACATCCATTCTATTAACGACTATGGATTAGTTTATTGTCTATTGAGACAATTGGTACCGTCACTCTTATATTGGCACACAATCACTTTAACACTGTCCTACGTATCATTGGGATCTATAAAGAGGGCACTAATCGCAAACACCAAAAACACTACGCCGCCAATCAGCGTGACTGAAAAAAAAGAAAAAATACATTAACAAAAATACTATCACAAATATACATGGTAATTAGCTACGTTGTATGGATGTGACTGTCAATCGTCAATATTTTACGCGGAGGCAGGACTTGTCAACACACATCTCGGCATTATCAGCCAGAAAAAAATACATATTATCATCCTTGATTGATATATAAACTCATCAGCCTAATACTGGGAAACATTCACCTATCCAGATATCACGGATATCAAAGGATCAAGCTCAGATATACTGCTCTATATAAAATATAAGCATTGTGTCATTTTTTTTTATTGTTTTACTGTTTTTTATTGTGCGTAGGCCTGAGATGGGCACTTGTATTCGTCAGTTGTTACACGTTATTACAGAAATCACATAGACAGACAACAGATTTATTTAATGTTGACACCAATCGATGAAAAGAATTCTGACTGATTTTCGTCAGAAGCATTACAACGATAACAACATTGAATGGCAAATCGAATTTTCAGGCTTTATTTATTTATTTTTATTTACACTTTTGGTGAACAAAATACACAGATATGTTAACATTATGGATATAAATCAAAACATTTGTTCACTAGGGCGATCTCTGCCAGTTAAACCCAAGCTTTACCACTTTGAATTTCAGTTTTGCAACATTTTGTGTTGGACAGGTAATTAAACACATCTTTGACATCCATTCAGTTTGGATCTAGTTTTTTTAGGTTATAAAAAGGGGATCCTAAGTTTCCTCGGGGTACAGATAGACAAATATGAGACTCACCAGTCCTCACTGAGATTCTCTGCGCCACCATCCTTCCCCCTATCACAGCCAGTCCCGTACAGAGAGAGTGCCCTGTAACGCCACCTATGATAACACCCCACACATCCTGAAACACAAACGTACAATTATTCTTTAAATACAGTTTTTTCTCCAGAGAAGAGAAAACTCCCTCTATGTGAACTCCCTTGGGGAGGAAGCGAGATGGGTGTTCCGACGCTTACAAAGTACGTTTTGGTTTTGATCTCTCTTTCTTGACAGACTGTAGAATTAGTATGGAACGTGGTTAAGTCCCCATATACTAAATAGTATCCCCCTCCCTTCATAACACTGTCTTCTTACCAAAATGACGGCGTCAGGATTTTCCATAATTTTGAATGTTGTTTATGTTCTATCAAGTGCTTTAATATTTCTATGAAAATACTATGTATTTTAAAAGCTTGTGTCGTAGAAAAAAATACATCGTCAGCACTGCGATTCGAACCTGGCACCTCCAGATTAGAAATCTGCGCTCCAACCAACTGTGCCAACCATGTATCCAATTTCTTATTATTTAATTTGGTAGCCTGGTTGGTATGCCGATGCTGACCTACTCCACTTAACGACATAAGCTTTTCAAGCTTACTGTGAAGTGTAGAAAGGTGTATTTGGGTTTATTTCGATGAAGCCAGATTCATTTAAAAAAAAATAATACATATTATTTGTTGACGTACCTCTCTAGCACCTAATATGACCGTAGCCAACTGAGATCTGTCCCCCCACTCGGCTAGGAACGTCATGGAGGCTGCTTGCAGCAGTATCCTGAACGCCGCGCCCACGGCTCTGTTCCTCGTGACCACACGGGCCGCCTCCTGATCCACTAGGGACATGGCAGCCTCTTTCTCGTACTGGAAAATATAATAACATTATTAACAACAGTGTCATCTCCAAGTTATGATTCTCATGTCATGAATTGAATGAGTCTCAAATTTTTGAGGTCATGAATTGAGCGAGTCTCAAATCTTTGAGGCCATGACGGCATCGAGTCTCAAGCCTTTGAGACCACAACCAGAATCGAGTTTCAGTAATTATTACAAGTTATAACGTCGACCTCGTCGTCCCCGATGTCGACCTACTCCACTTCACGACACAAGCTTTTCAAGCTTATTGTGAAGTGTACAAAAGTTGTATTTGGGTTTATTTCGATAAAACCCAGATTCATTTTGGTTTTAAAAATAAAAATACAGAGGAGTTGGAAGTTACACATACCTGTTCCTCTTTCTTCCTCAGATCCTGTTGTACCTCCTCCAGCTCCTCCTGTCCCTCATTGGGGTCCATCTTCCAACCGTCCCTGAGCATCTTGAGACCAAACAGAGCGAACAGAGCCGCACTCAGGTAGTATGTGTACGCTCGAGGAACCAGAGTCGCGATCCAACCAAAACCAGCTGAAAAAATTGATGATTTTAAGACTCCATAATCACATGACAAGCTTTTCTTGGATCAGGAAATGCCAAGATGGTATGAATGCATAGATAAAATTAATAAACTATTCGGCCATATTTTGAATATCACAATATCAGGTTCGATCTCAGATGTCGACCTATTCCACTTCAAGACACAAGCTTTTCAAGCTTACTGTGAAGTGTACAAAGGAGATTAATTTTATGTAAAAAAAAAGAATGTGAGAAACATCGGATTTTCTAAATGTCGTAGTTGAAATAACAAGTATTTCATCTCTACGGATATACAGCAGACGATGGACTTTCCATCAGGCTTATAACTGAGCGTTGGCTGGTTTACTGTGATCACTTTACACTTAAGTAACATTCACCAATTCCAGTACATTCATGTGCCGCAGCCGGGAATCGAACCAAGACCTCCAACCTAACACGCCGGTATTCTATCCGCTGCGTCGTGAAGGCTGATGAACGAAGAGAGAAGAAAAAGCGTTTCCTTTGCGTTGAGTATCTTCATCAGCAGTAGCACTGCCTCCTAGAGTGGGTACTCTAGCCATGCTGTAACAGTTGGCAACATAGTGTGATGATCAAACAGGACCACCACTCCTGTCAAATCTAGTAACAGAATATAATACGTGGTCTGTCATACTCGTTGTTAAGGAACTGTTATTCCACACATTTCCTTAGCGGCTCCTCGCCTATAACGTTTTATGTATTAATCCTACATCACGGCTAGAGAAAGAGAGAAATGTCAAGGTGGCGCTGGTAGTAGTAATATTTATAAACATATTATATACCTGAGAGTATGGTCATTAGGATCAATGCGGAGATGGCGCCAGTAAACACCAGCATCCTGGGGTGTTTCATGGCCATGATGGCTGCTATGAAGAACGTCTTGTCCCCCAGCTCGCTGACCACAATCACCGAGAGCGACGCCACCAGGGCTTGCATGAAGCCCGTGTTGGATGACTCCGACTCGATGTGCTGTAACAACACATTACAAAATAATAAGCTAAATAATATTGCAGAATATTACAAAATCATAACAAAATACTATAAAATCATAAGATATTGCAAAATCATAAGCTAAAATAATAATATTACAGAATCATAATAAATTATTACAGAATCGTAAGTATCACAAATTCATGACAAAATATTACAAAATTGTAACAAAATATTACAAAATCATAACAAAATACTATAAAATCATAAGATATTGCAAAATCATAAGCTAAAATAATAATATTACAGAATCATAATAAAATATTACAGAATCGTAAATATCACAAATTCATGACAAAATATTACAAAATCATAACAAAATATTACAAAATCGAAACAAAATATTACAAAATCATAAGCTAAAATCAAAATAGTATCACAAAATCATGAGTTAACATTTTTCCCAATTAAAAAAGGCAGGACGTAGTGAATTCAGTGGATATTTTTTGATATTTGTACTGACACTCTCATACAAAATTTGAAAAAGTTGAAGCGATAATAGAACATTTTTTTTCAGTGCATATTGCCCCGTGCACAAATCATATATGCAAATCATGTTTTCTGAAAAAAAAAGTGAATGCTTATTTCACTATCTAACCTCCACAGCAACCATTTATTATCCAAAATACAAAAACAGGTCAATATTCAATTAGACATTACTTTCATGTAGATTTTCACGGTCCTTGTTAATCTCTTCTCCATTCTGCTCGGGTGTGCCGTGTGTAAATTGTCGAATTGTTGCTGAGGCCATCTTCAGGACTAATGTAGGACCGATTGGATATTCAGTAATGAAGAAGTCTGTCATTCTTATAATACCATTACCGTTGCATTTGGTATTCTCTCGTTATCTCAAAGATCAGAGAAGGAATTTTAATCCAACTCATTGTCGACATGTGTAAGTAGTCAATGTACGTCCTCGTGTAATGCGATGAATCAAATCAAAATTATCATAAGTACCACGAACAAACAGATAAGCAACGTAAGACCCTTGCAAACTCACTAATCATTAGATGTCATACATTGATATCAACTGCAATAAATAATCACTCAACAAGTATGCATATTGACATTTCATAAATTTCTAAAAACGGGAGACCTTAGATCTCAACAACCTTACTAAATATGCTTTGGAAAAACATACAGTAGATTCATTGAACCTTTATCTGGGGAATGACCGTAAAAGATTTTTTGTATTGATAATACGCATATAAAGTTAGAGAATTACCGTAAAAGTTTTTTGATTGAAGCGAAATTAACCCCAAACAATGGAAAAAATGCTATTTTTAACATTTTATCATGCGATTGTTCATGCGATTTCGAACCTTAATGCCGTGGGAAATGACCGTAACGTCATAGTTGGGTCACGAGCCTAAAGGTGCTCTTGCACGTGCAATTTTTCGAGAAATAATTGGGGCAATATGTACAAATCAATATCTCAAAATTTGTTCGACATAACCTCGTTATTTTCGGATAATGATTCGTTAATCAGATTGACCACCGACAGCCCTGGAATTACTCGTGTGGAGATAAGCCTACCTACTTAACAACGAGCTAAGCTATCAACAGTCTCAAGTGGAAGACAGCGTGGAAGGTTTAAGAGAGATTAGCGTACTCGAGAGATAAGACGTTCATACTCGTAATACCTTGAGCTGTGATTCTTAATACTAGAGAGTGTACGAAGTTATATGCTGCCATTCGGCTTTGGCGTTTACTCAGCCAATACTGAGAGCATCGTCTTGAAACTGAAGACGGTGATAGATGGAAGTATTGACTACAAGTTGACTGTCCTAGAATTACATTAAGGTTGTTCAGAGTAGTTTCGGGAGGGGTTTGTTGAGGGGAGCCCTTCCGGCGAACCTTGAGCCCTCCTTGAAAAAATGTTTTTGCTTAAAAGACTGGATGATATAGGAGCTAAAGCTCCTGAAATATCCAGGGGTGGAGGTGGGTTTACCCTTAATGCTGTCCTAGAATTACTCGGAAATTCCTTGAACGAAAAAATATTTCAAAAGTACCACTGAAATTTACGGAAAGAATCCATTACTCGTATTTATGGGACTGATTCGGACTAAATTGAAAAAAAAAACATTTCACCTAAATTTCTGTTCTCGACTCTCATATTGTATTCATCAAGGACATTGTCGAAGACTGTCCTCTGAGAGCATTTCCTGGACTATATACAGATATCCACAATGCCACACCCAATGCCCTTGAATGGCTTGGAAGCCTGGATGTTGCTCTGTAGGCTACATGTCTTCTGTATGTAACATAATTCTCTTATCTTCTGACGTTGCCGCCCAACGGTGGCAGAAGCCATACGAAATAATAATAATAATATATTCATTTTCTCATGTCTTTTCTGACTGATAATACCGAGAAAAAAATACCTTAAAAAACGCTCCGAACAATTTCTCTCTTATACCAGAACGAGCTGTGGTTGTAGACGTGTACTCCATGGTGGGACTGAAGAACGTCGTGTAGTCCCAACTCCCGTTACCGGACTGCAAAGTGCTGCCCATTGTGTCCAAATGAGCTATGCCGCTCAGATCCATAGCGCACTCGTTGATTCAATCACTTATTCACAATTAAATTCAACGTAAGCTTTATGAGCATGAATAGCTAATGTTCGAAAACGTTCTGAACATAATATACAAAAAAAAGCAAAAATGTAACAGGGTTTTTTGCAGTGAGACGAATACATCGGTTGTACGTTTTTTAGGGGTTTTTCATTGCATACTTATTGTTTTGAATTGTTCGATTTTTCGGTGTTGATGTGAAATAATTCTGCTACTATTACAGTTTTTTCCTCAACAGAAGCGAGAGGTGTCTACATTCACATAATGTAGCATTATGTGAACTCCCTTGGGGAGGAAACAGGATGGGTGTTCCGACGCTTACGAGTCAGCTTTGGCTGGCTTAAGTGATCACTTTATGCCCAGGGCAACGTTCACCCATTCCACCACATCCTGCTGTCGACCGATTGCATAATTGTATTGTTGGTAGCCATTACTGTCAAATCTTGTCAAAAGAGCTGTCAAAATTCCATAATTTTCCAACAGTGTAGTCAGTAGTCACGTTGGTAATGCCTTCGATTGTTCAATATCAGGTTAAATCCCCGATGCCGACTTACTCCACTTCACGACACAAGCTTTTAAAGCTTACCATATCTTACATGTATTTGGGTTTATTTCAATATACCCAGATTCATCTAAAAAAACGTTATTCCGTAATTTTTTCACCATAATTTACAGACACCGAAACCTCGAACAATTAAAAAAAAAATATGTGCACTAAAAAAAAACCCCAAAAAAACATTCATCCGATACACAATGCGATTGATCTAATTAAATTATCACAAAATAATGATAAACTTTAGAGTGCGTTATCGAAAACAACACTTAACCTAACCTAAATTAAGCCGGTTTAAGCGATCGCTTTTAAAAAACACAAAATAATCTTTTAAAAACACACAAATTAATACTTTAAAACACAACTGTACTTGTAGAATAAAAATGGACTAAAGATTTGATAATATAAATGTATAAAACAAAACTGTACGGAAAAAATTGAAAAGAAAACAAATGTATGTTGAAATTAAAACAAAACACGAAACAATTGCTTGGGTGTCGACGGCCTATTAGAACAGCGTTGACAAAAGAATGATTAGATCCGATACGATAATAAAATAAAACTTTTATTATCGTTGTGTTGTATTTGTACATATGTAGGAATGATATCACAACCACAGAGCCTACTTAGACACAAATATGTGTTCGAGTGTTTGATTTGTGACAAATAAAGTAAAAACAGTTTTTCAAACGAAACGTTATACCTACAATAACTAATAGGGAACAATAATAACTATACATAGGATTCTTGGATTCTTTACTACCTGCTACTAGGAGATGTGCAGGGACGTAGAGTGAACAAAAATATTATGCAGTTCATTTACTTCGCAAATTTTGTTAATACTACCTGCATAATGCACGCTGATACAAGTTACGTGGAATTTGTTGTCTACAAATCACTATTGTTGTATTCCCCTATAGATATTGATCGTTGTACAGAATTCAGGTAAATATGAAAACCCCGTAATTTAAATTCGAAGAGAAATAATAGTTTTGGTCACGAGCTGTCTATGGAATTTGAAGATTAAAATTGATTTATAGCACTACCCCCAATGGCTTGTGAGCAAAAGTATTATTTTTCTTCGTATTTAAACTACAGGGTTGCCATCTTTACGTGGATTCTGTACAGCCATCAATATCTATAGGAGAATAAAACAATAAGTGAAGTGTAAACAATAAATTCCACGTATCTTGTATCAGCGTGCATTATGCAGGTAGTATTATAGAAGTAAATAAACTGTATAATATGTTTGTTCACTCTACATCCCTTAGTCCCAGGTACCTAGAGCATTGAATCTCCCGATGCATAATGATCATACAATTGTGTACGATATATTGAGGTTAGCTTATAATAACTTTTTTCAATAGATGGCAGGCATCAAATAACAGAATATGGCCTTTGTGGATGTCAACCCTGACACTGAAAACATTATGGTGGAATTCCATCATAAATAGGGCAGTCAGATTTCTTGGAAGTCAAACCAAAACAACTGCAAAATTTGGGGTTGGGGGGGTAGAAATTTTTTACGGACTTGAGTGATTTTAAAAGTGAAAATTGTTGACCTTGACCACGAAAAAATTTATGATATCCACAATGCCTCACCCAATGCCCTTGAATGGCTTGGAAGTCTGGATGTTGCTCTGTAGGGTACATGTCTCCTGTATGTAACAGATAGCATAATTCTCCTATCTTCTGACGTTGCCGCCCAACGGTGGCAGAAGCCATACGAAATAAATACGAGTACATGGTTGGCGCAGTTAGTTGAGGCAGCAGTCTCTCGAGCGGGAGGTGCCAGGTTCAAACCTCGGCGCTGGCGATGTATTCCACACTTTATGAAGCTTTTAACCTAGTACAAAGTGGGCAGGAAAATATTTAGGTTTGTGTATGCAAGCCGAGATCCTATTATTAAAAAAAAATGCATGAGTCTTATAGGGCCATAAAAAGTTAATCAAGTAATTCAATTGTAAGACGTTCTGGGCAATTGCTTTAAAGTAGACATTCCGAGATTAGGCCCTGGTTTACTTACGCATTGCTTATCTTGAAAAGAATTGTAATATCTAAATGAGAATTGATATGAAAACACTTCATAATACGACATAACAGGTATAATATAATATTATCTCGAGTTATATGAAGGCTTGACATCAATAATCATTAATTAATACAAATATTATTATCACAACACACGCACATAATTCAAATTTTTATACCAAAAGCATGCAAGCATTTAAGGGCTTGGCACCAAGTAAGGAACCTATATAAAGGTGGGAAGAACTATTGAACATTGAGCCCCTTCTATATCTATGAGAAATCTATGGTAGACGCCATTAAGTCTCTAAACATATTAAGGAACAAACATATGATTGCGTGTCATATTGGTTGTCCACAATTTCATTAATCCTGGTGATATTTCAGTGATTTTTGCGACTCATTATGTATAATCAGTGTGGAAATTACCTTTGGAATATAACATATGTGATCAAATGGTAAATTAGCGTACTTTACATCGAGAAAAAATTGCGTATACCTAGCGGAAATGGTGGCGGCGGTCAATTTTTGTCTATGGCTCTATCCGTTAGGACTTCCTACATTTATACAGGTTCCCTAGCACCAAGAATGACGTCACAATCATTTCCCACGGCATTAAGGTTCAAAATCGCGTGAACACTCGCACGATAAAACGGTAAAAATAGCGTTTTTTTTTTTAATTTTTTGGGGTTAATTTTGTGTCTATCAAAAAACTTTTACGGTTGTTCCCTAGATTTTAATGCATATTATCAGTAAAAAATAATAATATTGCTCCGCGACTTTCGAGAAACGAGTTTCCGTCTTTCGGAAGAAAGATCAGAGGTGTTTTTCACAATTTTTTTTTGGAAATCTATACAACATAAACAAAATATTTTACGGTTATTCCCTAGATAAATGTTCAATGCATCTACCCTATTTTGTTCCAAACCATATTTAGTAACGGTTGTTGAGATATAAGGTCTCCCGTTTTAAGAAATTTTTGAAATGTCGGTATGCATACTCTTGATATTATTATTATTATTATTATTTGTTATTGGGTAGGCAGCTTTCGTTGTTTTGACCCAAGTCCCAGTTAAGTTGTGTTTATATTATCTAGTCTATTTTTGAAGGTGTTGGTGGTAGGAGCAAGCACCACTGACTCTGGCAACTGATTCCAAGCACTGACAGCTCTATTGGTCAAGAAGTGTTTCCTTGGGTTGGATGTGAATCTTGTTGTTGTCAGTTTCAGCTGGTGTCCTCTCAGGTGCACATTAGAGTTCATGGTAAACATAGCCGGTAGAGTCTCACAGGAATAATGGTTATGCAAGACTTTGTATAATTCAATGAGATCTCCCCGGTCGCGTCTCTCCTTTAATGTAGTTAGATTAAGCTCTTTTAAATGGTCCTCATATTCCAGGTTTCTCAGTTGTCTAGGTATTTTGGTGGCTCGTCTCTGTACTCTTTCCAATAAATCAATGTCTTTCAAGAAATACGGGTTCCAAATCTGGAAGGCATACTCGAGGATTGGTCTGACATATGTTAGGTAAATCTTGCGCAATAGTGTTGGGTTCGGTGAGTAAAATGCCTTCTTAATCAGGTACAGCAGTGAATTTGCTCTCTTAACTATACTGATGATGTGCTCCTCCCGTTTGAGATCACTGCTCACAATCACACCAAGATCCTTTTGCTTCTCAACACTTTTCAAGGTCACATTTCCCAAGGTATATGTATTATGCGGGTTGTTCCTTCCCACGTGAAGTACACAACACTTATCGATGTTCAAATTTATGAGCCATACTTTTGTCCAGTCTAAAACTCTGCTTAAGTCATCCTGTAGTGTATGAGAGTGAGTCAATGGGTTCGCAAAGAACTTCGTGTCATCGGCGAAGAGGCTACAAGTTGAGTGAATGACTTCTGGCAGATCTGCTATGTACAGGACAAATAGAATTGGCCCGAGGACACTTCCCTGCGGAACGCCACTTAGCACCTGCTCCCGGCCTGACACCGTCCCTCCAACCCTCACTCGGAACCATCGATCACTCAAGAACGCCTTGATCCAGGCAAGCAGCGGTCCACGAATACCCAAGTGCTCCAGTTATTATCTATAGAGCCATTATCTATAGAGTTATTAGGTAAGTAGGTAGATATTGAGAGATAGGATAAGGAATGAGGTTAGAGATAGGATAAGGAACGAGGTTAGAGATAGGATAAGGAACGAAGAGGTGTGAGGAAACGCGGCCGCCCCAGACTGGACTGGACCGATCATGTCCACTGACCAGATCCTTAAGGATGGGCGCGTTTTGAGTAAAAGGAATCGGAGAGCGTGTATGACAAACTGTATGAGTGTGACGGAAGCTAAGAGCGTGTGTAAGGATAGGGATGTCTGGCGCTCTGTCTTCTCTGCCTACCCCGCAAGGGACGTGGCGTGAGGGTATAGATAGATAGATAGATAGATGAGGTTATTAGAGAGAATGAGTGATGCAAGGATAACAAAGAAAATATACCTGGGAGAAAGAAGAGGTGTAAGAAAGTGCAAAAAGAATTTCATTTGCATTCGAGTGGTGAATATGTGGAACCGTTTACCCGAAAATGTGATACAAGCACCATCAGCGAACGTTTTTAAGAACAGATTGGATGACTTTCTCAGAACGACGGATAGCACAGACATTGATTTGGGCCTGTCAGCCTAGGCTGCTTGCCCAAAAGTTAATAATATCTCTATGAAGGCAACAATACATTATAATCGTTAGGTTGGCCAATGTGGCAAAGCATGCTGGCAACATAATAATAACATTCCTCCTCACAGAGAGTTCTCATATATTCGCTTAGTAGTGCGTCTATATATTTTCATGTCCTTGGATTGGCCAACTTTTGTGGCGTCATCATCGTCAAATGTCACCTTGTCGCAGCCTGTATGTTAATAGTATTGCAACTGGTAACCAGACAGAAACTCAAATGACAAAATCTCAACTGTCAAAAGGGTAACCTACTATTGACAGAATCGCAACTCATCGCTGGTAAACCTGTTACCGCCAATTTCAATATTGTTGGGTTAGGTTCGTTAGGTTGTTTTTTTTTTTTTACACACAAAAACAAAACAAAATAAAAACAACGGCATCGGATTTTCCCGTGTTGAGTTACGATTCTGTCAATAGTAAGCTACCCTTTTGAAATGTGAGATTTTGTCACTTGAGATTTTGACATGGAACCTTGCATTGCAACCAGTCTCAGCGTACATATACGGGTGTAAAGTGTGACGTCACAAACGATTTGCGTTCCAACTGTCAAGTTTGACAGCGATTTTCTATACTAAACGCGCAACTTTATAGTCAAATATCGGTGTGTTTTACTTTGTAATTTCACCTAAAAGTGTGGCACAATATCATTATTTTATAAGGGGAACATAAATTAGCATTAAACTTTAAGAAAATTTGAATTAAATAAATTATAACCTAATTCAACGAAAAATTGTATGAAACTGTCGGAGCTTTTTGGAACGCACCGCTAGGGGCGCTGCATCCACTTTACACCCGTATTATCATAGATTTTAATATCTTCTTTTGGTTTAAGAAAGGATAGCAGATACCTAAATAAGCGAAAAATTGGATCGCAAAAAGTAAGATTACTCGGCTAACACTAAAGATATCATCCTAAGACTTAAAACATGGATAAATGACAATATATTTTAGTAAGTCTAGCAGTTAAAAATTTGATCACTGGAAACTTGAGATTTTTCCTGTAGTTTATTAGATATAATGCTGTAACTTGGTTGGTAAAATGTTTAAGGTAAGAATTTCAGAATATTGTAATTCTAGGACAGTCAAATTGTAGTCCATACTTCCATCTATCACTGTCTTCAGTTTTAAGACGATGCTCTCCGTATTGGCTGAGTAAACGTCAAAGACAAATGGCAGCATATAGCTTCGTAATGGGTGTGTTAGCATACACCACAAATAGTGTCATATGCAAGTACAGAAAGTGCAAATAAGGAAGCATGAATATACATAATTAAGGCTCTGTTGTTCGAAACACGATAGGAACAGTAGAATAGGGTCCTTGCATGTTTTTTTTTTATTTTGGTTTTCGGTACATCAACTATAAATTAAGGTTTTCCGAAAATGTGAGATTTTAATTCTCTGGTCTTTGTGGATATATTTATAAGATAAAGTCTCATATTCGATTCTAGCGCAAAAACAGGTTTTTGACTAGCCGCCATATTGTGACGTCACTTTCCCCAATTCCTCCATACATTCCCACAAACAATCAAATTTCTTTCTATGAATTTCATCGTGTCGTGACGTCACAATCATGTTAAACAATGGCCGCTCGTTTCAGAGCACCATAGAAAAACTCGTCAAATTAACATTTTCAATTAATTATTATAAATTAACGGTAAATTAAAATTACATAATTTAATTTTATTTGTAATTCTAGTAAGTAGAACTATCGATTTAATATATTTTTTGAATGATTTAAAAAAAATGCAAGTACCCTATACCATTACCTTTATTGACCAGTAAACGTATTAAATGGGTTGTTTCAAAACACCGAGGACACCAGGTAAAAAAAGTTAACTATAATTAACACGCACGGACGTTTTGTTTTCCGTTTCGCTTTTTGTTACGCGCGCAAGCGAGATGGCTATATTAGGTAAGAGAGAAAACATCTAGCAGTATAGTTCGTCAGTACACCTCGGTACATTACGTTTACTGGACCTGGGGGCAGCGGTAAACGGATAGGAAGAAATCTTACGATAGCATATTAATTTTGTTTTGGTGCAACGATTTCTGTCTCCTTACCGTTGCCAGCCGACAATACTATTTGTCGAGCAACTGGGCCTTAATGAACATATCTCTGAATGAACTGGTCTACATAATGACGCCAAAGGGTCAACCGTTAGATTACAGTAATTCCAGTTTTACTTTATTTATTTATTTATTTATTATTAAACTGATTGGTAATGCTGTGACCTCTTATCTTCAGTGGAGTTCACAAGACATGCGCCAGGCTCGTGGTTAAACAATTAAAATGTCACGCTTTGATTTGATACGGTAATGTGAAATGTCAATAATATAACGGATTTAGTCCACATATCCCCTCGTGCATGATGTTCCAATATGCATTATTCATCATTATACAAATATGTTTTCAGAATAAAGTCTGTATAGCGACTGCACCTGATTAGAGTGATGATCCACAATGCGGCTGTGGACACCGGAAGCAAATCTTGCGTGACTGTCCCATCGCGACTACCCCGATATCACTGCCAGCCCGGCCTCAGAATTCCTCCAGTGGCTAGAGGCACTGGATGTCAGACTCTAACGCTGTAAGAGGACACTTCAGTAAGGGTGGTGAATGTATAAAAATGACATATTACCTTCAGGAATGTGATGACATAATACATGACGAGCAACGCCATGACTGTGTGTCGGATGTAGAACCAGGAAGACATCTTGTGTTGCCGCTAGTCAATCACCTACGTTTAAATGTTCACAATAAAACTATCGCACTAACGTTCAACTATTACATAATTGTCCGACACTTTACATTTATTTATTTATTTACACTTTTGGTGAACAAAATACAGAGATATGTTAACATTATAAATTATAAGATTTGTTCACTAGGGTGAGCTTATCGCAACGCAGCTATCTCTGCTAGCTAATCTCAATTCACAATTATTATTCTTTATTTTATATTCTTCATACTACAGAATTAAAAAAATAATATGCATTCGTAATAGTAAGTCAATGCTCACTAGAGCGAGCCTATTGCTATACAGCGATCAGTTCTAGCTAACCCACGTTAAGGCCAAGACCATAAAGTGGGTTGCCATAACATCCCTTGAGGGTTAGGCGTAAAAGGCAGTATACCACACTTTCCTCACACACTCTTTGCTTCAGTCACATTCATGCAATTCTTCGTGCAACACTTTACGATTCATTTTACTCGAAACACGTCAGTCCTTCAGCATTTGGTCGACACGGTCGAGCCAAGCAAAACTTGAATGGCCATGTTTCCTTAAACCTCTTCATTCATCATTCATCCTCTCTACATGTCCCAACCATCTCAATTTATTCACTTTCATTCTAGTCACTACACCCATCTTACAGTCACTCATCTCTCTATTAATAACCTCATTCCTTATCCTATCTCTCAACTTTCAACGTTTTTCCATACACACATTCTTTAACAATCTATCTACCTCATCGTGCATCCCTTGCAGAATGGACAGAGAGGACACCTTCTATCATTAGATACATTTTAATACATCAAATCACCGTTCTTTCGAAAAAACCCTCAATTTTAAACAGCAAGACTCAAATAGTAATGGGCAGGGCACATAGCAAGACAAGACGAGAATAGATGGACTCCCAGACTCGTAAAGTGGAGGCCATGGGAAAATAGAAGAGGTTTCGGAAGGCCCCAAAAAAGATGGGCGGACGACGTGACCTCGGTAGCGGGTAGACAGTGGGTCAGAAAGGCGAGGGATCGAAAGGACTGGAAACAAATGGAAGAGACCTACATCCGGCAGTGGAGGGACCAAGGCTGACGAAGAAGAGTCCTTTTATATTATCTAAATGAGCTCTAAAACTCACTGAAATTAACACAAATCACTCATAATGATAAAACGTATAAACCCATCGCTTAAAATCCCATACTTTATGTTACAAAATTCTCAATTATCACCTACGAATGAACTTTTTTTTTTTACGTTGACATTTCGAACACGTTAACATTCGGTACGACGATACGTTTGAACAGACACCGAAGACAAACAATACTGAATAACCAACATCGCCTGCTCGTATTAAACTACAAATGAATGTTCGACAATAAAAAATCATTGAATTCGATTGACGTATAATACTCTACGCTTATTTACTCTCGACGATTCACGCGTTATAATGTCGTCGAAGGAATTTATTCGTCATTGAAAATAAATTGTGAAATGCTTAGGATTAAAATGGCATGAAAATACGAACAATCCACTTTATATTAAATACTATAAAACTAAGCCATCTATCGTGCTATCCCCTCATGTCGTGTTCCTTGCGGGGTGGACAGAGAGAACAGATCGGCAGACTTTCCAGAGACACACTTCGTGCTTCCGTAACATTCATGCAATTGCCTAGCTTTAAAGTGTCGTGAGCCCCGGTCTGGTGAGCCTCTCCTCATAACTTAAGTCATGGATGGTCCGTGGTACTTTGGTTATCTTCTCTGGACTCTCTCCAGAAGGTCAATATCCTTGCAAAAATATGGACTCCAGACCTTGTAAGCATATTCAGTCATAGGTCGTAAGTACTGCTTGTATATCCTCACGAGTAAGTCCTCAGAGATACTCCTGAAAGTTTTCCTGATGAGAAACAATAAGCAATTTGCCCTTTTTACAACTGATAAGATGTGCTCCTCCCATTTGAGGTCGTCTGTTATTATTACTCTGAGGTCCTTCTGCTCCTCTAGCGAGGCAATCTGGTTTCCGGACAAGCAATATGAGGTCTGTGGGTTGTATCATATCTTCCAATCAATCGTAATTCTGACAAAGTGTTAACGTCACCCACACAACATCAGTCAATACGTTTAACATATGGTGTGGTGCTACGCAACACCTGAATAATTATTTTAATTGTTTTTCAATAATATGTAAATAGCATAAGCACATGTACCTATTGTTCCACGGTATTAGGTAAATGATTCCTCAGATCACAATTAAGTCATTAGTTCATTAATACAGTACCACAGTTAATATAACAGCCATATTTAATAATATCCACACACTATACGCAAAGTGCAAGCACCTTTTTATTGATTTCTCTTCTTCTTCCGGTGTCATGTCAGGTCCCCCCAACGTTGACTATCACTCGAGAGAAAGTGCTCCTGTTCTGGGCGGCTTGAAACAGCTCTTCAGCACTCCTTATTCAAGTCCAGTCTCGTATATTGCGGAGCCAAGAAATCTGCCTTCTTCCAACCCCTCTACGACCCTCTGTTTTGCCCATGATGATCAGGTGGAGTAATTTATATTTTTCTCCCCTGTGCACATGACCCAAATATGATTCCTTCTGGACTTTGATATTTGACAGCAACTCTTTATTGGCTCCAGCTCTTTGGAGAACTCTTGTGTTGTTGCTGACCATATCTGTCCCAGGTATCCGGTATTGATTTCTCTAGTAATCTGTATTTGTCTGTCGTTCAGAACTGAACTTCAGTCGCAGATTACTTAACGACAGTTATGAAAACACTGATACTAATGACTGTGAAAACCTAAATAATTACTCACAGGCAGCGGAGTACCAGGTACTGGGGTATAATCTACAAGATGAATGGAACAGCAATTATAGATCCGAGCACTCCGTCATACCCGTCACAAACCACACATCCCAACAGCCTGGTTTCCACCTGCCTCGCAGGTAGTGGACCGCCCGGAATAGGCTTAGGACGGGTCCTGGTTGCTGCGGTGACATGCTCCGCAAGTGGTGACGATCACTGTGGATGTTCCACAATGTGACTGTGGTCACCCGAAGCAAACCATGCAGCACATCTTGCGTGATTGCCCCATACATGCTTACCCCGATACCATTGACAGTGCTGCCAGCCTGTCCCCTGAATTCCTGCAGTGGCTGGAGGCGCTGGATGTCAGACTTTAACGATGTGACAATACTTTGACGTTGCCAAACGATAGATAAACAAAATTACTGACAATTGAGTTTGTCTAAATTTCTTTGCACGTAATCCTGGATTTTCCAATTATTATTATTATTATTATTATTAGGTACTTGACTCACCGTGGTCTCTGGAGATCCGACAGCTTCCTCGGGCAGCTTGAAGGAGTGCACCACGGTCATGATGGAGAGGAGGGAGGAAGCCAGGAGCAGCATGGTGCGGGGAGGGGGGGTCACCATCCTGAAACAAGCAATATAATACTGCAATTAATGTTATACATTACTACTACACCATGTATAGGTTTTATAAATGCTCGTAAACACTGTGCTAGAATAATGGGCAAATAAATCTTCCATAATTTAGCTAACGTCATCCTTAATAACAAGAAAATAATACGGTAGAGTTTCACAAATTTGGCACTTCAGTAAATCGGAACATCCAGTAGTCTGAAAAACTCCGAGAAAGGTTGTAAAACAAGAATTGAGTTCCAAAAAAAAATTACCTTAATAACAATATATTTTAAAATAACTAGGCAATGTAATATAAACATTGTCTTCAAGAAAAAGCATGTCTGCTGTTCTAACACTGTGACGAATCCAAGTACTCCATTGGAGCCTACGGATGATGACAAAATAAACAAATAAACAAAATACATATGTAATATTTTATTTATCTTGAATTTCCCAATCTTCTTCTTCTTATCAGCCTCTTTCCCTCCATTGCTGGATATAGGCCTCTTCCTTTGTCTTCCACCATTCTCCGTTTTGGGCGGTTTGTCTCCACCCATGTCCCACCAACTCGATGATATCATCAGCCCATCTCCTTTATGGTCTCCCAATACAATTCATAAATCCTAACATTCAATAATCCGACTCCTCGTGGTTTTTAACAGTCCCGGATTAGCGAGACTGTACTGTATGTGACATGCCCTAATTATTCTTTGAATTTTACAAAAATATAATTCTCAGAAATCGTATGTTGAGAAAATCTCAATAACGTTATTATAACCCAAATCAGCTGTACCGCAAATGCACAATCACTTATCTATCTGAATACCATGGGCGTGCAGTCCATAGAAGCATTTTAGGCGTTGCTTGCCCACTGGCACAAAAAAGTAAATAATGTTAAATTAATTAAACCGAAATAAACTCTAAACAATTGTTACAGTTAAATGTCGCACGCAACATCAGAGTAGTTGATTGTTTCTTTAAACTTTCCCCTAGAGGCGCTATACATACCATTCAGCCAATCAGGAGCCAGAAAAGCATTCGACTCGAACGCATAATGTTGCATACACACGTACGCGCAATGCCACTACTGCAATGATAAAATTACCAACACACACTAATGAATTTTTAACTGCGCTATAAGCAATCGTCTCTCTGCTTCGCAGACAACTTCATGCAAATGAACACATAAATGTGGCAACGCACGAGATTGGTTTATGGCGCGCTTTTAAACGTTTTAAATTATAGATCTGCGTTCATTTACAAATAAATAGACATATTCTTAGTTGCATTTTAAGTCTTGAATTGTAGATTTATTGTAAAGAAACGTTATTAAGCCTTGTTACTTAAGAAATGCTAGACAATTTGTACTTTCACATTGATTTTCTTTCATTTTACAGTTTCAGAGCAGGTATTTTTTTTTTTACTTGCTTGCCTATATCAGAATCTCACCGCACGCCGCTGCTGAATACCTACCTAATACATTACTCGGATATTATCATTTTCTTACAATGTTGCTATACATACTACGCTATCTAAATAAATATACATACATATGTACGTTCACAGATAGCAGCTGTACCTTAATGCTGAAAGTGTACAAGTCATTTAGAGTGCATTTTAGACGTATAAAAATATACTTCTAGGTACGAGAAAGTGTATTTTGAGGTCCTTGCCGAAAGCACTATGTGAACATTTACCGTCTATCTAAATATCCCCTCACTCTGTGTCCCTTGCGGAGTAGGCAGAGGACAGAATACCAGAATATTCTATCCTTACACACACTCCTTGTTTCCGTCACATTCATACAATTTTTCATACATGCTCTCCGATTTACTTTACTCTAGTAGGTTAAGACTCTCCACACACGTCCGGAAGTTCAGTTAACTGAATCGACCGTTTGCAAAAAAGTTCCGACCAAAACCTCTTTCTGAATTCAAAATCGGGGTGACGCTGAATTCAGAGAGAGGTTTTGGTCGGAACTTTTTTGCAAACGGTCGATTCCGTTAACTGAACTTTGAGACGTGTGTGGAGACGCTTTGAATCATTTGATCATTCCTATGAAAAAATATCAAAAAAAGTGAAGGGTCAATCCTTCAACTCAGAGTTACCTACAGAGCTGTAAACCTGTGACAATAATATACAGTTGACATTGTGACAATTATGTCTGCGACAACATTGACACTGTAACAATTGAATACACACTGAAAATGGAACTAAAAATTTGTGGTCAGAAAATGGACTTATTAACTACAGGCACTAAGGTATGAATGATCACAGATAATTACTGATGATTACTGATCAGTAGTCACAATCATCTTCTGGTCTTATCAAGATAAAATATGAGGAATTAAAATTACAACTAAACAATGTAATTATAGTCGCTAATTAATCAATAAGTTGGCCTTCAAAAACAACTGGAACGAAACGAAAACTTACACGACATAAAAATATAGCAAATTCAGCATTTTCTGCATTATAACTCACATTTACAAGGGAAAAGGAGATGAATCTTTAAATATATATTGAATTCTGCTCAATGATTGGCATAATTACGAGTAAAAAAGAGTTACTTTCAAAAAACACAAATTAACAAGCGACTGAAATTGATTTTACGGCGTGACTGTGAAGGTGATTCTTGAAATATTGAGATGAAATTTGTTCAGAGACTTACTTTAAATCGATGGGACGCTGTGGATGACGATACAATAACGTATTCACTACACAAAAACACTGATAATTTGCAATTTATTTATTGTATACGGATGCATCTGCGGTACATTTTGATTTTGTCTTGTCAAAAATTGACACACGAGAGATGACGTATGAATGCCAGATGAACTGTGTTGCTATATTATAAAAATATTTTTAAACCACTTTACACACCTACTTTCATATCTGTTTTCGCTATTATTTCAGTGACTTGCCTACAAAAGTATGAATTAAAATATGCATTTTTTTAAATTTGAATACCTATTAATCCCATAAACGATCAAGCAAGTAATGTAAAAACCTTGTTTCTTTAACTATTTTATTACAGCTACTAATTAATTAATCATAAAGTGGCAACATAGTGCCATGCCGATTATTGAGGTTATGTTTATGTCAAGTTGACATTTTGACATGTGTGTTATGTTTTGACTCGGTTTCTCCTAAATTTTTCGTTTTAAATTACAATAAAAATGGATTTAGATAAATTAAGTTGGAAGTCTGTTCAATTTGGAGATGTCGGATTTAATGCAAACTTTGACGGTTTGATTGGTATCGAAGAATGCACTGATTATGGCGTAGTTTCAAGTAATAAAAAGAAACGCATTGCCAAAAAGGAAAAAAACAATGTGAGTATTTTTATTTGCGTGCATAATTATATTAAGAATCACATAGTTATTAAGATAGTCTGTAGTTTATTAGAGAATTGTTCAAATAACCTGTACAACTTTGAACGAAAAATTGCTGGTGTAAGAGCACCTTTATCCTACAGTAGAAATACACAATATTTGTTGTGGCATAACTCCGAATTACTGTAGAGTTTTGCTATATTAATTTTACTTTATTTCACAGGACAAAAAACCCGTAAAACGCAAAGCACCCAACGTGGAAAACAATGAAAATATCAGCCCAAAGAAAATTAAAAACACATCTTTCAGTGATTTCAAAGTGGAGACCATTGACTCAAATGCTTTAGCGTCACCTTCCAAAGGTCGTAACAAGCAAGGTATGTAATCTTCTGTGTGATTTTCAATAAAATTTATTCAGGGGTTATTCTCTCAGAAGGGCGAATCTAAGTTGAATGCAGTGGAAATGAGATCTTTGAAAACAAGTTGTAGTAAGATATTAGAAGGAATGATGTTATTACAGGGACTAGGAATAGTTCTGTAATTGTTTAAAACAAAATGTAATCCTAAAAAAATCTTATTAAAATGAATGTGAATAGATGTTTTGGCCATGTTGAAAGAATGAACATGTATAGCAAAAGGATACATGAGTTTAGTAGCATAGCGCAGGGGAGGGAGGGGGCGGTACGCTCCTGGCGGCACTTTTTAGGGGGTGGCATTTTTTGGAAAAATTTCAATAATCCATTAAATCACATTCGTTTCGTTAAAAAGTTGAAATATATTCTAAAATTTCTTACAGTAAATGGTTCAGAGAAGAAATGTAACGTTGGAAAAGAGAATCAACTAAAACGGACTGCAAAAAAATTTAAAAACAAGGAAGAAAAGACAGAGAAAAATAAAGATGAAGCTGAAACTAAAATTAAAAAGAAACGTAATAAAAAACAGAAAAATAAGAAAGGAAATGCGAAAGAAAATGGTAAAGACAGTAACACTAAGAAAGAAGCTGTTGAGAAGGAAGTGAAGGAAATTGAAGCGGAGGTTTCGCTGGAAAATATGCAAGCTTGGTCGCGGTTCAATCTCCCAGAAGTGATTATGAAAGGTTTGGCTGTGCAGAACTTTACGAATCCAACAATGATACAAGAATTAACCCTACCGCCTGCTATGTTTGGTAAGTTTTTCATCAATATTATATCTGTGCATCTATCTATCCCCTCACGCCGTGTCCCTTGCAGGGTAGGCTGAGAGGACAGCGCGCCAGATAGCCTTACACACACTCCTAGTCTCCGTCACATTCACTCAAAACGTGTCCATCCTTGAAAATCTGGTCGACATGATCGGTCCATGTTCACCACTTGTTCAAAGATGACATGTTTTGAGTAAAATGAATCGCAGAGAGTATTTGATGAATAATAAATAAATAAAATAAAAAATCTTTATTGAAAAGAAAACATATCTTCCAAATGGCGGGTTTATTGCCGTAGACAATATCTGCCAACCAACCACTTGTGACATTAATTTGATATACACATTACATACAAGTGTATGAAAACTAAGAAAAATATAAATAAATATGAAAATAATAATAATATATAGAATACTTATAGTACATACATAAAAATACATACATGAATGTGGCAGAAGCGAGAATAATCTGATGATAGATTACTATGGTGTTCTGTTTTCTTTGCCAACCCCGCAAGGGATGAGACGTAAAGGGATAGGTAGGTAGAATATTAGTTGTGGATTAAATTTTTTTAAGGAAGGAGAGACATTTTGGGTGCAGCGGAGACCGGCAGCGGAAAGACGCTGGCATTCGGAATTCCTATTATAAACGCAATACTCCAATTGAAAGAGAAACCTTTGATGGGCGTACACGAGACGTTCAGAAAACCCAAAAAGTCCAAATCTGTTGACGCAAGGGCAAACAACGAACAAGCAAAGATCATTAATTATAATAAACTTACGCGCGACGAAAGGAAAAAGTTGTTGCATGAACATAAAGGTGGTAAGAAAAAGAAAAATATCAAAAAGAACAAGTTTATAAAGGATTCGGAAGAAGGCAGTGAAGATTCAGATCCTGAGAATGAAGATTCGGATAATTCTGAAAATTTGGATGAAGATTCAGACAATTCTGAAGATTTGGATGAAGGTTCAGACAATTCTGAAGAATTGGATGAGGATTCAGACAATTCTGAACTATTGGATGAAGATTCAGACAATTCTGATGATTTGGATGAAGATTCAGACAATTCTGAACTATTGCATGAAGATTCAGAAAATTCTGAATTAGAAAATGAAGATTTAGAAGATGAGAATGAAGATTTGGATTTATCTGAAGAAAAAAATAGTAAAAAGAAGGGTATAGCTGATAAGAAGAAAACGACTTCTGAAGATTCAGATTTTGAAGAAAATGAGGAAGAAGTGGAAGGAGTGAATGAAAAAGGTAACTTTGTTATATTCGGCATTCTGTGAACTCCCTTGGGGAGGATGCAGAATCACATTCCTATGCTTACAAATCCACATCCTTCCGTCAAATGTGTATAATATAAAATTTATTTTATTTGAATACAGTATTACACCAGTCGGCATGAAAGCCCTTTCGCCGGCCGGTGTGCGGTTACTCAGTTACTCATTCATTACAATTTTTTTCCACTTTCTCTGTTGTCATCAATACCATTCCCTGGACATGCAGATATCCACAACGCCACACCCAATGCCCTTAATGGCTTGGAAGTCTGGATGTTGCTCTGTAGGGTGCATGTCTCCTGTATGTAACAGATAGCATAATTCTCTTATCTTCTGACGTTGCCGCCCAACGGTGACAGAAGCCATAAGAAATAATAATAAATACTGTTTTGTTTTAGGAATTGGCTGTGTGAAAGTGATTGACAATGTAATATCGGAAGATTTGCCAGAATTGACTGAGAAAAGGAAGTGTTTGAAGCCTCTGTATGCACTCATACTGACTCCAACAAGAGAGTTGGCTATTCAGGTGAAGAATCATCTAGTGGCTGCTGCTAAATTCACAGGTAAATTGTTATGGATGCGACATATTTAAGCAATAAAGAGTACACTCTTGCTATCTTCCTTTAACTGCTACTAAAAATACTTTACGAGAAAGAGACAAACAAAAGTTTCACTGGTTGTCTATGATTATGATGTGTCCGAAGCCTGCGATAGTATAGTACAAGCCTAGATCCTCGAATTCCATCACCACCATGATTGGTGACGTCACCTTGTATCAGTGACAAACACCTGAACTACGGAATATTTTTTCCCATACAATTTTGATGGTGTAATCATCGTCAAATGTCAGTTGGGCCCGGCCTCCATGAACAATATGGCGACGGCCTCGGACACACCGAAATGCAACACATGGGAAAAAATATTCCGTAGTTCAAGTGTTTGTCACCGAGACAAGGTGTTTGTCACCGATACAAGGTGACGTCACCGATACAAGGTGACGTCACCAATCATGGTGGTGATGGAAATCGAGGATGTAGGCTTGTATACTATCGCTGGCTTCGATGTGTCTGATACCTACGTGAGTATATTCATGCCTGGACTCTAGAAACGCCGCCATCTTTTTCACCATCTTTTTGGCGTCTTGATTGGCCCTTAGATTAAAATGGTAGGATATACTGATAAAACTAATTGACAGGAGATACCTGATTTTTGATCTGTTGTGTTTTTGTCCAGATATCTCAATAGCAGTGGTGGTGGGTGGTATGTCCCAAGACAAGCAAGAGAGACTACTGGGACGGGGCCCTGAGATTGTAGTGGCGACTCCGGGACGTCTGTGGCAGCTCATACAGCTGGGCAATCCTCATCTCTCACAGATTCCAGACATCAGGTAAACAAAAACACTAGTATTTATAACAATTCTTTCATTCATAAGATCTTATCTCAATCTCGAAACCTTTCATTCTCAAAAACATCCATCTACCAGCAGCAACAACTTAAAGTCATGGTGCCATCACTGATGTATGCTAATGAGACATAGACATGGCTGAAGAGGAAGAATCAGGTATAAATGCTGTTGAGATGAGTTGGGAAAACGTTGAGAGATAGGACAAGAAATGAAGTGATCAGAGAGTTGAGTGAATGTAAGACGAATGTTGTAACTATGTACTAGAATGAAAGTGAACAAGTTGAGAGGGTTGGGACATGTAGAGAGAATGAGTGATGAAAGATAACAATGAAAATATACTTGGAAGAAAGAAGAGGTGTAAGGAAACGCGGTCGTCTAAGAACAACTTGGCTCGACCATGTCGATCAATTACTTAATGACAGACACGTTGACAAATCCCATGAACGTGACAGAAGCAAGGACTGTGTGTAAGTGTGGCGTTCTGTTCTCTCTCCTTCCCCGTAAAGAACGCAGCATGAGAGGATAGATGGATAAATATATTTTGATTATCATAGCCGATATCGACAAGCTATTTGACCAGTTCAGTTTTTTTTTTTTAAATAAATCTGGCTTTGTCGAAATAAGCCCAAATACATCTTTGTACACTTCACAGAAAGCTTAAAAGCTTGTGTTGTGAAGTGGAGTAAGTCGGGGATTGAACCCGCGCCCACTGAATTAACAGTCGAGCGCGTTACCAACCAGGCCACCAATTTCTCGAACTATAGCAAACAATTATTCATTTCTGGATTTTAATGTTTCAGATTTTTAGCGATTGACGAGACAGACCGCATGTTGGAACGCGGGCACTTTGAGGAGCTCCATCAGCTGCTGGAGAGACTGAATGAGAACGAGGAGAAGCGAGGAGGGAGACAGAACTTTGTGTTCTCCGCCACTCTCACAATGGTACACGACTTGCCCAAACACCTCAAGAAGAGGAAGGTCACAAAGAAAGGAAAGGTAGGAACGAATTAATAAAAAAACATTTTATCTAAATAGCTGTTCCTGCCTCTCATATATTGCAGATCGGTGTATTGCACTGAAACCAAGTGACTTGTTATATGAAATATTTATTATTATTACTATTACTATTAATTTTGGGCAAGCAGCCTAGGCTGATGGGCCCAAATCAATGTCTGTGCCATCTGTCGTTCTGAGAAAGTCATCTAATCTGTTCTTGAACGCGTTCACTGATGGTGCTTGTATCACACTTTCGGGTAAACGGTTCCACATATTCACCACTCTATTGCAAATAAAGTTCTTTCTCGGATTACTGTGAAACCGCTCCTTGGTGAGCTTCATTGAATGTCCTCTCAAATGGGTATTTGTATTCAGAGTATAAATGGAGCCGATATCGGGAACATCATAGTAGCCATTCATAATCTTATACGTCTCGATAAGGTCACCTCTAGATCGCCTGGCTTTAAGTGTTGTGAGTCCCAGTCTGGTGAGCCTCTCCTCATAACTCAGGTCTCGGATGGCCCGTGGTACCTTTGTTGCCCTTCTCTGAACTCTCTCCAGAAGATCAATATCCTTGCAAAAATATTTATATGGGATATGGCTGCTTTTGTTGCCATGTTAATATCTTACAATGTGTAGTTTTACAATAGGAACATGCACCACATTCTCACACTCAATTTACGTAAAATCAAGAGATTACTGTCTTTTTTAACAGATAATAAACAGAAAGGTTGAGAAGCTGACTCCAGATCAGAAGATGAAGAACGTAATCGGCATGTTGGGAATCACTGATCCTAAAATTGTTGATGTCACTAAACAGAACCAAGGTATTATAGAAATCAAACAGTATACAAATTTTCCAATTCAAAATAAATGAGTTTTAAATTTATTTTACTAAGAAATAATTGAATTGAATTATTTTAGTTAGTACGCACTTAAGGCCAGATATGCACTGAGGAAAAATCGTTCGATTATCGCTTCGACTTTTTCAAATTTTGTGTAATAATGTTATAAAATACCAATTCTATGAACCCTTTTAAAAAAAAAACAGGGCCCAAATTTAAAAATTCAAAACTGTCAAATTGTTGATCTCATATTTACCAACATTTTTGCTAAATTACATCTTTTAAATTGAGCGGATAATTCATGTATCCTGCAAATTTCAGGGATACTTTCAAAGTTATTTTCTATTCAGGGAATTTTCGAATATTATAATTCTGGATCTGTCAATACTATCATGATTACCTGTCTTCAGAATGAAGTTCTCAGTATTGGCTGAGAAAACCATGTATCGCCAAAGCCATTTCACAGGAGTTGGCGCAGGAATTGCATGTATATACATTTTCTATTGTTTTTATGTTTTTAGGAACATCCACAACTCTTACAGAATGTAGAATTATGTGCCCTATTGAACACAAGGACTACTATTTGTTTTACGTACTGAAAAGATATCCAGGAAGGACTATTATCTTCTGTAACTCTATTGGTTGCGTGAAACGGTAAGAAAACTTTATTGAGTTGGCGATGAATACATAGTATATTGATTTTCAGTACGCACTCAATCTACTGCAGTGTGTTTTTTATATCTTGGCCGCTGGCAGATGTTAGCTGCAAGTGGAGTTGCAATATTGTATTGTTGGTAGCCCTGATTGTCGAACCTTGTCATAAGAGCTGTCAAAGGTCTGCAATATTCTCACACTGTATCTATTGCAAGTAACCTACGATGCCGAAAATTTTACAGAGCAGCGGTAGAGAAATCATTTTAAACGCTAGTTTTTCTGGTTGGAGAAAGAAAAAATACTCCGATAATCCCTTTAAACCGCCATCATAAGTTAGAAAAACAGTGTTGCCATTTATTCTAACAATCCAAAAATTGCCATTTTTTTTAAACTACATTTCTGTAATATAATTCGAAAGTAGCAAAAAAATGTAACCAAATCTTATTATCACATCAAGCAACACTAAACCATCACTAAACCAAGTTGTGCGAGGAAATTATTCCATAGACGAAGTGTTTAGCACCAGGACAAGGTGACGTCACGATAGTGGTGGTTTCCGTGGTGGTGTTATTTGAGTGTCCCGGCTTAGATATTATTATTATACTCCACCCATCTCAGCTTTTCAAAAAGCCGGTAGTATAAGAAAGCAAGGACGGGCAAAAGCCAAGTCCTTGCTTTCTATCAAATTTGTGGTTATGAATGATTGTTTAGAAATTTCCGGACTATTGAACATGTGCTAATTATAATTGATTTTTGAAACTCTTTATATATATTTTTGCCTAAATCCAAATCTTTAATTGCTTTGTGTAACGTTTTTGGTACGACCCCCGTAGATGAAATTATTACCGGAACTACCCTTACTGAATTTTGATGCCACATATCCCGTATTTCTTCAGCCAAATTTGTGTATTTAGTAATTTTGTCTTGGTGTTTTTGTCTTAAATTTTGCGTATTTGGTACGGAAACATCAATAAGAAAAGTCGTTTTTGTCGATTTAATCGTTAAAGTCAAATCGGGTCTATTATTTGGTATAGTTCTGTCAGTAATTATGTCCCGATTCCAGTATAATTTTGCCATGTCATTTTCTAGTACGTTTATTGGTTGGTATTTATAGTAAGGGGTAATTTGTTCAGTCAATTTATATTTAAAAGCAAGTCTTGAATGAATTTGTTTTGCTACGTTATCGTGTCGTTGAGTATACTCTCTACTAGCCAAAGCAGAACAACCTCCTGTAATGTGGTCAATCGTTTCAGTTGTCGTGTTACATAGTCTACATTTGTCATTGTCAATATTTTCTTTAATAATAAATTTTGAATAATTTCGCGTTTTGATTATTTGGTCTTGAATTGCAATCATGAATCCCTCAGTTTCCGAAAATATATTGCCATAAGTGAGCCATGAATTGGATGCTTCCCGATCAACATGTTCCTGGTCTAACTGGAATGGAAATTTTCCATGAAGTGATTTTTCTTTCCATCTAGCTATTTTTTCGTCCTGTTTAGTAATTTTGTCAGAGGGGTTAAATTGTCTGTTATTAAATTGCAATGGTGTTCCTGATGTTGAAAGTCCAACTATTGCGTCATGTATATTACTGTTGTTTGCTTTCTGTATGAAATATTTTCTGAGGTTTTCTATTTGTGAGTAGTGTAAATTTTTAATATCAATAACACCTCGACCCCCCAAATTTCGCTTCAATGTGAATCTCTCAACTGCCGAATGTATGTGATGAATTCTGTGTTTGTTTGCTATAGATCTGGTCGCTATATTTAATGCGTCTAAATCCGTAACAGTCCATTTAATTATACCAAATGAGTATGTTAAAACCGGTATCGCGTATGTATTTATTGCTTTTATTTTATTTCTTCCAGATAATTGTGTTTTTAAGATTTGATTTAATCTCTGCTTGTATTTAATAGTGAGCTCTTTTTTAATATTAGTGTGATCTATTATTATTATTATTATTCTTTATTAAGAACATCTACCGACATAACAGCATAAAAATGCCTTTGCGCCGGCAGATGCGATAGAAATAACAACATTAAAATCAATACAATAAAATGGTGATGCATAAACAATTACAAGTACTGAACATTCAATACAATAATCGCAAATTGATATCAAATCTGCAAAGGTTTTGACATCCAAAATATAATACTAAAACTAGATACAATAACAATAATACAAGTGTTTAAAACAATAGTATACCACAAGTACATATCAGCCGTCGCTTGTAGTAAGTACATACACAAGACACAGCGTCCAATCAAATCACAGTAGTGTACCAAGTGTACGTTCTACCATAGTGAGTGCAATGATCGGGCAACATCGACGCAATAATCGATGCAATTAATATAATTTTACTATTATAGGTATACACATTATTCAATATTGATTAAATAACAACATTAAACAAAACCATAATATTTAAAAATATTCAAAAAATAACAAGCAATGTAAACACAATATTACATAGTTACTGTACATGTATGTCAATGCGTCTGGTGAACTCGGCGTATGACATATTGAACATGTCCACACCGAAATCACCAGACAGTTCATTAAATAAACAAATTGCCCTACTGATGGGAGAGTCTGCAATGATATTGGTATGGCCTCTAGGAGGATAAAACAATAAACGAGTATGTTGACGGGATCTGCAATATGATTGAGGTACAAAGAACTTAAATTCGGATAGTATTTCTGGATTATGTATTACGCCGTTGATCAGTTTGAAGAAATGTCTGCATAAATAATCCTTCCTACGTTTTTCCAACGTGGACATTCCCAAACAGCCCATAATGAACATTGATGGAAAGAGATAAGGATAATATCCGAACTTTACCTTATATAAATGCCTAGCGAATCTCTTCTGTACTTTTTCCATGTGATGTATATACGTTACCTCAGTAGGTCCCCATATTATTGATCCTGATTCCAATATTGAGCGGACCAAAGCCTCATACAGAACCATAAGAGTGTTCTCTTTATGAAAATACCTGGAATTGCGCAGCAAAAAGCCTAGCATCATGTATGCCTTATCAACTACTGAGTTGATATGCTCTCGGAATGTGAGATCAGGCTTACACAAGATACCTAAGTCCCTTGACTCAAACACGCGCCCGAGCTCTAAGTCCATCATGGTATATTGATGAAAGATCGGATCACGTGATCGGGAGTATGTCATAATATAACATTTAGGTGCGCTAAAAAATAAACCGTTATCGTGAGACCAAGATACAATAGAATCAATATCAGTTTGTAAGAGTGCTGTGTCGTCAGGAGAGGATATTGTACGGAACAATTTCAGGTCATCTGCATACAGTAGGAATTTTGAATGATGAATATTTTCCCCTATATCGTTAATAAAAATGGCAAACAGAAGGGGTCCCAAATTTGAGCCTTGAGGTACACCTGACATAGTAGCATATTTATTTGATTCATGGGCACGAAAGGAAACATATTGCTGTCTATTTTTAAAATAACTCGCAAAATACCCAATTAGATTGGAAGATAGGCCAAATTCGTTTAACTTTGTGAGAAGAATATCTTGATTGACCTTATCAAACGCCTTCTCAAAGTCGGTATAAATCACGTCTACCTGAACTCTTTCATCAAGGCTCTTCGCAACGTAATTGTTGAAGCACAGAAGATTTGTTGTAGTGGACCTAGTCGGACGAAATCCATGCTGTGCATCAATTAACTGATGCCCGCATCTATCCCAAATGCTTTTGTGTATAATCATTTCAAAAATTTTAGCCGGTGCAGACAACACTGCCACGGGCCTATAATTTTTAATGTCCGAGACATCACCCTTTTTATAAATGGGACAAACCTTTGTGATTTTCCATTGTTGAGGAAAAATACCAGATCTCAATGACAAATTAAACAAATAATGCAAAACGATGAAAATATGTGTACCAGCTTCTTTGAGTATAAATGCTGGTATAGAATCTGGTCCGGAAGAGTACTTTGGTTTTAGTTTAGCAAAACTATATTCCAAATCACCATATGAGATTTCCGACAGAACACATAGAGTAGTACAACTTGACGATGTAGAGCAGATGGTATCAGGGTTTAAAAGGGGTTCCGTTGAGCTATATACAGAAGCAAAGTAGCCCGCAAATGCATCAGCAATTTCTTTTGGATTGGAAGATGTAACCCCATCAAATTTCATACTGTTAGGTGTCTTGTCACCACTCCGTTTACTCTTAATGAAATTCCAAAATCGAGATGGATCAGTTACTATAGCGTTCTCACTTGTCTCAATATGCTGTTTATAGTACGTAATTACATCCCTCTTCACCGATTTTCGTAGTTCGCTAAATTTTGAATAAGCTAATTGGGACTTTGTTCTTTTCCATAGCTTATGCATTAGATGTTTCTTGTTTAAATCACGGATTAGAGAACCAGGGAACCATACTGGAAAACCCACTCTAAAATCCGAAGATGAATTCTGGAAACATTTATCAAAAATATCATACAGGATACGATAAAACTCATCAACAGCATTGTCAACATCAGCTTTGGAGTAAACCTCCGACCAGGAGCAACTTGACAATAAATTCACAAATAGCGGCAACTTGTTACGACTAAATCTCCATCTAGCGTGACCGAATTGAGAAACCGAATCACAAATATCGTTATATTTATTTTTGTGTGAAGGAAGTAAAACATCTACCTTAATGGCAGGATGGTGCTGATCTTCATTGACAAGAGGGTCCGAATGTCTTTCAACGGTAACGCTAGATGAGTACAAATTGGTTAAAATCAAATCAAGTGTACGACCCTTATTATTTTTTACATGGTTATGCTGAGTAAGTTCGTATAACTTCAGAAAATAGGCGTGTTCGCTTTTAGGATAGGTACTTGAAAACAAATTGAAATCACCAAATACAATAATATTTTTGTCACGTAGAGTCTCACTTCCCAATTCTGCCTTTTGGTAGAATTCAGAAAAAGTATCACTCACGGATTTCGGTGGAAAGTACACAACACATACAAACAACACCAAGCGCTTGAAAACAAGTTTCACCCATATATTCTCTCCGTCAGTTTCTAGATGATAGACTCTCTCAGCAGACCGCAGATGTTTGGATTGTACAGCCAAAGCAACCCCACCAGCTCGAGACTTCCGGTCCTTCCGAAAAACAGTATACCTTTTATCGAATAGTTCTGTGTCGGTAACACTTGGAGTAAGCCATGTTTCAGTCAGGGCAATTAAATGTAAATTTTGTGCCAATACATTGCAACTAAATTCATGGGTTTTTGAGTTCAGCCCATTTACATTGGAGTATAGACATACTATATTTATATTATTACTGAAGTTGTTCTTCAACTCCAACTGTGGCCGTTGGGCGTGATTGTCGCCGAAATGTCCATTCGTTGACACTGGCATGCAGTGGCCACACTTCAGGCGTCATCCAGTTGTCATATTTCGAGTAGGGTACACTAATTTTAAAGGAAGCATGCTGTCCCTTTGTTATAATTTTTTCAACGGTGATACCATCAGCTTCTTCAGGTTTTTTCCTAATCATGTAGGATTTGATCTGCTCAGCTGTAGTTTCCGGTGCAAAGGAGAAAGCATGGATGTACCTCTTGCGTTCAATAGTTAACAACTCGGGGTCCATGTCACCCTGACCCTTAATTATGGCACGTGGCTTCCTTTTTCGATGCGATTGGGCCGCTTGATTAGGATTCGCAGTATTAGGATCGACATTGCCACGCTGTACATATGTTGGCCCGTCTACACCAACAACCGCTGCAGCCCTAGCGGCTGTGGATGCCCGAGCCCGGTACTGAACTTTTCGCCAGACATTTTGTGGCTCAACATTTGCGGTGATATCCTCCACCGCAACGGCCGATCCATGCGACTTTTCGGGTTCCATCGTCAAAGAGGTGGAGAGTGTTGGTGGGGCCCGTAGTAAGTCCGAATTACGTTCATCATTGCTAGTAGATTGTAGATTTCCAATTGGTTTGGTCATCAATGTGTCCCTGTGACGGTTATTGATCTCTAACATTGTCATTTTCAGCTGCAAATTCTCTGATTGGAGAGCAGACATCACCACTGCCATGTGTCCTATATTAGCCAAAAGACTGGTCGTAGCATCGGACACCTGTTTTCTCAATTGGAGGTTCAATCTGCTGTTCTCCCCCAATAAAACTTCATTTACCATGTCTACGTCTCTTTTTGCATAAGCAATATAGTCATGGGGTGTGTCACCCGAGATATGCGGCAGCCAGCTTAGTTCCGATGAATCCATCGAAGCCATCGAAATATATTGTAGTATTGCACTCCCTATCAGTGCTGAGTACGGCCTGTATACAGTTAGTATGTATATACACAGGGAAAGTACCTATATATTTCAGGTGACAATACCACAAATATGTGTATTATGAAATGTTCGCAAGGTACTTACGACCTCCACGGCTTACGATCACTCTAGCGCGTATGTCTATCAGATGCGCGAGTTTTTTAACACTCAATTGATAGCACTTAATCACCAAGTTATGAATGATTTACGACTTTTCAAAAATAAAAAGCAAGAATGCAAAAATATACAGTGCGTAATGTCACAGATGTGAAAAATGTAGTGTAAATGTAGTTGTAATGTAAATGTAGTGTAATGTAATGTAGTTGTAAATGTAAATGTAGTGTAATGTAGATATAACGTCTGCTTCTCTACAACTAATGTTTGTATTTTTGATTTGCAGGTTGTCCCAACTGTTTGGTTTACTGCAGTGTAGTCCTCTGCCCCTCCATGCCAACATGCAACAGAGGCAGAGATTGAAGAATCTTGACAGGTTAGTTTATTCTGTTAGCGTGAATATATAAATTTTCTTTGTAACAGGTTGTTAATGAATAAGAAGACGGGCTACCTTTTACTCATCATATTATACGCTTTTAAACCGCAATTGTAACTGTCTAATGCTCCTTTTACTAATACATTCATTTAACATCTGTAAACTTTGAATAGGTATTTCACACATGTAGCCATTGATTTCGATGATGCCCCCTATGCGGTATTTAATCACTCATTTTTACCTACCATTTGAGTTACATTTCGTTTGAGCCGGGCTTTGTTTTTTTTCCATATTAAATAAGCATTCTCCTTTATATTGTCGTTTGTTCTTCCAGATTCCGTGCTGATCCTTGCGGTGTCCTGGTGGCTACGGATGTTGCCGCTCGAGGTTTGGATATTCCCGATGTGGAACATGTTATTCACTATCAAGTGCCTAGAACAGCGGAGGTGTGTAGACTTGATTGCAATCTTATTACTTTTAAAATTTACATTTTGTAGTCAGCTAAGAATAACAAGGTTCCAACCGATGAAACCAAAATGTTTAAAAACATTAATCAAACACTGTACTTTTACACACAGACCTTATTAGTTTCTAGTAGTTATTTACACACACTACACCACTTTAGGGTCATACTGTACTCATAGATTATTAGTACACAATTAGAAACATTTTCGTGCAAAAAATCAAAAGAATTGCTAGTTAGAACCTTTTTATTCTCAGATAATGTTGTGTAAAGATGTATACATAGTCAGTATTTTTGATGAACATGTTTCCTTAAGGTAATTTCTACCAGTTCACAAGGTTATAAATGTCCATAATAAATGTTTGAGGTGGGGCTGGGTTTTGAACCTGCAAACCCAAAGTTCTTGAAGTGAACCAGATACTATACTACCTCTCCTAGCTGATTTCGTACACTCAGCTTACACAGTTTTGTGCCTTGAGTAAATGATTGTCGTAAACATTTTAGGACAGTGGCATATATAGGTCTTCATTTCGGGGGGGGGGCCGAAAAAACTCCTGGGAAAGGCAATTCATATTTTAAGATAGACGTAAAAAAATCAGTAATAGCGCCTTTTTTTGAAAATTGGGTGAAGTGATGAACCTGGGATCTTTCTATAGCAGATGGCACATCATTGTTTAACATTTCGCCCCCCCCCCCCCCCCCCCCTATATACGCCACTGTTTTCGGAGCTGTTGTCATTACGATTTGTGTTTGTTTTAGAATTATGTACATCGCAGTGGTCGTACAGCTCGTGCAAGTAAAGAAGGAATAACCATTCTAATCATGGAGGCCGGGGAAGTCCAGAACTACAATAAAATGTGTAAAACACTCGATAAAAGTAAGTAGCATTGATAAAATTTATAATTCATTTAATTTATTTGTAGATTTCCACGGTCCTTGTTAATCTCTTCTCCATTCTTCTCGGGTGTATTGTGTGTAGGTTGTCGATGTTGTCGAGCTTTTGGTCTACTTGCTGAGGCCATCTTCAACTACATTAGTCCTGAAGATGGCCTCAGCAAGTAGACGGAAAGCTTGACTACATCGACAACCTACACACGGTACACCCGAGAAGAATTGAGAAGATGTTTCATTTATTGTTTATCATTGATAATTTATCATTCATTGTCAAAAGGTCATTAGGCTGTTCATAAATTTAATAAAAAAGTAAATAAATGCAAACACTCCTTATACACAATTTATAATTGTTTTTCCATTGCAGAAGAAGACCTTCCTCACTTCCCTGTGGACGGACCACTGTTGTCCGCCGTCATGCAGCGAGTGGACGTAGCCAGGGAGCTGGATCTCCTGATGCTGAAGGTGAGGAATGACAACTCACAGAAGGGTTGGCTGGAGAAGGCCGCCAAAGAGATGGACATGCTCCTAGATGAGAGGAATACGTATCCTTTTTCAATGTGTATTTTAGATAACGTATAGACATCTATTTTGACTTCAAAATTTCGTTGATAGTGTTAGTAACTATAAGAATAGAATATTTGTATGACAGTGTTAGTAATAATAAGTAGTTTTGTTCCTATCCATTGTTTGTAGTATTGGTAATTTCTAACACCATCAATGAAATTTTCAATTCGTTCTTAAGACATTTATATCTATACGAATTATAACCCTTTTCAATATGCATTGTGCAGTTGGAATCACACAACAGTTGTTTTCAACTAAGAAGAGAGGTATGTACATTCACAGAATCCAGCATTATGTGAACTCCCTTTGGGAGAATGTAGGTTGGATGTTCCGATGCTTATCAAACCAGCGGCATTGACTGCTGGACACTATTGACAGCCGGATGTACTGATATGCCGCCAATGCAAGCAGAAACTGTCCACTTTCGATTGGTCACCAATGTCACATATGAACTGCAACGACTCAGTACACTATTTTTATAACGTGATAGGTGAGTTAATCGCGGAACATACACCCAAAATTAAAAACACTAACAGCAATAAGTACCCAACCTGGTTCACTAGCTCTCTTATTTGCCTACTCAGGGAGAAAGAGAGAGCTCGTAAAAGATGGAAGAGGCATGGGAATCCTCTAGATTACCAAACCTTTTCTTGTCTAAGAGCAAGATCAAAAAAATGCTTACATGAAAATTATACAAAATTCGTTAACACAATTGAGGAATCCTTGCGTTCTTCCCCGAAAAACCTATGGAAGTTTGTAAAAGCCAAAAAAGGGACCAATTGTATTCCTAACTGCATTCGCTTGGGGGACGTATGCGCTGAGACCGGCCAAGATATATGCAACATTTTCTCCGAATATTTCTCCTCTGTTTTCGGCGCTTCTTCTCCTTCGAATCAACCCACACCGGTATCTTTACCTAATGCTCCTAGCACGAAGTGTTCAATTAGTGTCTCAGAGTCTGAAACACTTAAATTGCTCTCCTCTCTTGATCCTAATAAGGGCGCCGGCCCGGATGAGATCCCTCCCTTGTTTGTTAAAAGCTGTGCATCCGAACTCGCGTCCCCACTCTGTACTATATTTAATAAATCATTGCAGGAGGGTAACTTTCCTGACTTGTGGAAAATAGCGCAGATTACACCGATATTTAAATCTGGCGACCATAGTATCGCATCTAACTACAGGCCAATAAGTATCTTGTCATGCGTAGCAAAGGTATTTGAAAAGCTTGTCTATACACAATTGTATCATCATATTCGAAGCCTTCTCTGCATTTCACAACACGGCTTTATTCATAAAAAATCAACCAGTACAAATTTGTTGGAATATATGAATTCCCTAACCTCCTCACTGGATCGTAGGGGTCAGGTCGATGCCGTCTATACCGACTTCAGTAAGGCCTTTGACCGAGTAAATCACAGCATTCTTATACAGAAATTATGTTCAATGGGCATACATGGTACCCTACTGAGATGGGTCGAGTCATATCTCCATGACAGACTGCAGTACGTGGTGGTTGGTGGTTACGATTCCCCCCCTTCCCTTATCACATCCGGGGTGCCGCAGGGGTCTCACTTGGGCCCCCTTCTCTTTTTGGTATTTATCAATGACCTTCCTCAACGCCTCCAGTGCCGTACACTGATGTATGCTGACGACCTAAAAGTTTTTCATCCTATTACAACAGAAAATGACCGTCAAGTGATTCAAAACGATTTAAATTCACTATCAGAATGGTGCGATGCAAATGATATGTCTCTAAATACTAAGAAATGTTTTGTTATTACTTTCAGCAACAAGAAAAATATCGCAAAGTACGATTACTTTATAAAAAACGAGTCTCTGGAAAGGGTTAGCGAGATTCGGGATCTAGGCGTCATGATGGACTCAAAACTAAGTTTCCAGAGTCACTATGGGAGTATAATAAATAGAGCGAACAGAATGCTTGGCTTTATCTGTAGAATCACTCAAGACTTTAAGAGACCAGAGAGTCTTAAAACACTTTATTTTTCTTTGGTCCGTAGTATTTTGGAGTATAACTCTCAAGTGTGGTCGCCCTATTACGCGATTCATAGCCGTAATATCGAACGTGTACAGGAACGATTCCTTAGAGTATTATCATACCGGGCAGGGCAGAGCAGGAATCTCAGATGCTACGAGGATCGTCTCGCTTTCTTTGGGATGGAAAAGCTGCGGGACAGACGAATTGTTGCTGATCTTTCCTTACTTCACAAAATTGTTAACTATAACATAGACACAACATCACTAGAATTATTAAACTTTTACGCCCCAAATCCGCGCCTCCGTAATGTAAATACGTTTTTGACTAATAAGCATAAAAATAATATAGGTCAGTACAATCCCATCTGCCGAATGTGCAGATTCTACAATGTACTATGTGCCGGGCGCGTGGAGGGTGTCGACATCTTTAATAGTGGTCTGTCATCCTTTAAGGCAATAATCCGCACTAACCTAGACAAATTCACACTCGCCTAGTTCGAAAAAAAAAAAAAAAAAATCGGTTCACATTTTGTATATTGCTAGTAACATTGGCTGTTGCCCCACCATCAATGATTATTATTGTTGTCTTTTTGTTTGATATTTTTATTTGAAAGTAAAAGATGTGGATATAGAATAATAGTTGTATATACCTACGTATATATATAGTTATAGATATAGAATGATAATAATTAATGTAAGTTGTGGACACTTTTAATTGGAGGGTTGACGCGTTTCATATTTTATGTTTGTTATTGTGTATGTGTTGTTAACTCTCTGTCAGTGTCCCTTATATGTAAAATAAATAAATAAAATGTCAATTTCTAAGCATCGGAACACCTATCCTGTATCCTCTCCAATGTAGTTTAAACAGAGACTTTTAAATCGATTATGTTATTCAGATCTCAAGTGGGAGAATTCTTTACTGGGATCCAAAGGTTTGAGTGAAACAGGTTATCACACTCTCTTTTACACATTCTTTGCCCATTTTTTTAAAAATCTGAATTTGTTGTTTTGTTTTCCTTAACCAATTTCAATAGGCCGAGACAACTTGAACAAGAAGCCGTGACAAATATGAAACATACATTAACAGTTCGAAGAAAACAGTTAAATTCTCTTCTGGCGACACCGCTGTTCCCCAAAGGCTTCAGTTTCAAATACCCAACATCCAACGTTCAACTCGAAGAAGCGCTGGGGCTCAAAGACGGACAAAACGCCATCGAAGCCATGAAATCCGCTTTAGAAACAGGTCTAGTCAGAAAACGTAAAAATGCGACGAAAAATCAAGCACTTTTGAAATTGGAAAAAGATTTAGCGCTTGTCAAAAAACAGACCAATCAGAATCCACAGAAAGTCAACAGTGTTGCCAGTCAAGAAAGCGGGGATAAGTTGAGCAAAAATAAATGGAAAAAAATGCGAAGAACTAAAGAATGATTTTTTTGAAAAATTCTTTTTTGACATTGTTGATAATTGCCGTTATTGAAAAATAAAACATTGTAAATTATTGTGATCTTTGAGTTCCTTTCCATAATACATAAAATAGTCCTTTTATTCGTACTACCACACCTATTCCTAGAACCAGAGATGTAAAAAAATTTTCTTACAGTCTGTCAAGAATCAAATGGTTTTTTATGAAGGTGGTATTTGTGGCTTTTTGCTAACCATAGTGGCAACACTTGTAGAATCTCAATAGAAATGTCATTGTTGCCAACAAACAAAACTTGAGGGTGCAATTAGTTTAAGGTTTAAACTAAAATGAAAGTGAGCAAGTCGAGATGGTTGGGACATGTAGAGAGAATGAACTATGAAAGGATAACAGAGAAAATATACCTGGGAGAAGGAAGAGGTGTAAGGAAGCACAGTCATCCAAGAACCACATGACTTGACCATGTGGACCAGATTCTCAAGAACGGACAAGTTAGGAGTAAAAGGAATCACAGAGTGTATGACGAATTGCATGAATATGACGGAAGCCCAAAGTGTGTGTAAAGTCTGGTGATCTCTCCTTTGTGCCTACCCTGCAAGGGATGCGGCGCGAGGGGATAGAATAGAATATGAGATATATAATGTATCACAACAAACACATCATTACATATGATAATTATCATGCATGTAAAATACATCATTAATGTAAAGTATCAGTAGCGATACAAATAATCATTTATCATATTTGATACATATCATGAATGTAATATGTTATCATTTCCGTGAAAACAGTAAAATCGTACATATAATAAGAAATAAAAAAAAGGAAATGTACTTATTGCCTTTATTTAAATATATATAATCATTATTCATTAAATAATAAATGTACAAATAGGAATATGTTTATAACAATGTCTAAAACTATTTATAGTAATTGAAAATTTTACAGAAGTATTTCTATAATTGTTTCATTAATTTTTTTACAATATATTTCTATTTTTTTTCGAGTGTACATTAAACTAATTGAACAAATACGTGTGCATATAAAATGTTGACTTATATTATCAGTAGATATCATAATTCCGTAGATATCCAAGTTCTATGAATACCGATTCATCTGTTTTCCAATTTAAAAATGTGCCATCATTTATGAAACTTATCATGCGTGTATAAAAACATACATGATATGTTTCATATTTGATACACATCATAAGTTATCATTATCATAGCTGTAAAATATGACAACATATCATATGCTAATTATGATAATATATCATTCATGTAAAAACGTTTTTTTTGTCATACATTTGAAGTAAATAAATTATGTGAATAATATGTACTACACAAGATTTAGTACTGTCTTGCTTAAATTTATGAAAAAAATAATGCATTTATCTGAATATTATTATAATATGTTGAGTGGTTGAGTCTATGATACTTAAGATTACAAATAATATAAGTCAACTTTTAGTTAAAATTGTTAAATATTTTTTACTAACTAACTACTGTATTTACACAATAATTAATAATAGAATTTTAAGACTTATCAATATTTTTACAGTGCGTCATTTTTCTATATTTATAAATACATTCATTTTTTTTAAATTCAAGATTAAAAGAAATTTCCTTAGGTTGGAAGCATGCAAATATGTTTTTGACGAATTTAATCAAATCCCAAAGTATCATCTTTGTAAAAAAAAAGCATTATTGATATTTAAGTACGTTTCACAGGTCCAAATGAAGAAAAATAGCAGAATATAGTAAAAAAATAAATTACATAATATATAAAAGAGTACAGTTTTGTAATAATATACATATTTATGATGTGTCACAAGTAGCACATCATTACAAATGATAATTATCATTAATGTAAAGTATCATTTACGATACAAATTATCATGTATCATATTTGGTACATATCATAATTATGTAACATATCATTCGTGTAAAAACAGTTATTACTTCGTACATGTAAAAGAAATAGAATAGAAAAATAAGTTACTATAAGAAAAATACATAAATGAGTACGGTTTTGTTTATATATATTTGTACGAATTATCATAAATGTAAAATAGAAAAAATAATCTATAAACAATAGTTAAAAAGTATTGCAGAATATAAAAAAATAGTGCAATCAATCATGACTATTTCAAATGAAAATTAAACTTATCATATCTGTCAAACTTAACCCATTACCGTCACGATCGTAAAGTGTTGTCAGTGAACAAAAATTGGACATGATATTTTTAGTTGATACCTTTATTTTTTTGGTTGGGACATCTAGAGAGGATGAATGATGAAAGGATAACAAAGAAAATATACATGGAAGAAAGAAGAGGTGTAAGGAAGAGCGGCCGTCCAAGAATCACGCGGATTGATCACGTCGAACAAATCCTCAAGGATGGATGTGTTTCGAGTAAAAGGAATCGTAGAGTGTCCACGACTAATTACATGAAAGTGGCGGAAACAAGAAATTTGTGTAAGGGTAGGTAAGTCTGATATATTTTATTTTTTAATTTCTCATTTTTTTACTTTTAAGACACTGAGCACACTTTTGTTCCAACGATAATGACGTTAATGGGTCAATCTACATATGTCATCCAGTTTCACAATATAGATAAATATATTCTAAAAACTTGTGCAGTGTTCTCTAAACAACAGTGATAAAAAATTGTGCACATTAAAATATAAGAAATACGTCGGTACAATAAAACTTTAATTTAAGGAACCCAAATATGAAGATTTAAGGGTGCCTTAAATAATGGCTTTACTCTGTCACTTAAAAATTATTGAATTTTTTTTTATTTTATGTTTCGTAAGATTTAAGACCACCATTATCAAATGAAGACTACTGGGGAAAAACAAGGAATATCAGTAAAAATCCAAAATTAAAGTAATAATGCAATCTAGTGGCATTTGTGTGTACCTGTGATCCTGCAAAATTGCCAAAGCAACAAAAGTCGTTGTCACTGACTATGACGGTCTTATATATTGGTTATTTGTGCAAGGCAATAATCATGAGGGTCCGCGCGCAAATAAGCAAAAACCGTCGATGTCACTGAAATGTCAATATTAAAAAGCATTGAAAATTAAAGTCAGTGACACTTAAAAATTAAATGTTGATTTATGCAAATGTGCCTTCGATTGAGATTCCTTGTTTTTCCCCTGTAGTCTTCAAATAAGTACAAAATATATTTGATAGTGGCCTCAAATAAATGTCAAATTTCATAAATTCATAGCACATTGCACTCCTCATTCTATTTACATTACCTTCTATCACACCACAACCTCCCCTGTCTGAATGCACCCTTCGCTTCCTACACATTCATACAATTCATAGACATCTAAAAGGAGAATGCTCGAAAAAACCCAGGCCTGGCACAAACGAAATGTAACTCAAATGATAGGTAAAAATGAGTAATCAAATACTGCATAGGGGGCATCATCGGAATCAATGACTAAATGTGTGAAATACCTATTAGAAGTTTACAGGGGTCACATGAATGTATTAGTAAAAGGAGCATTAAACAGTTACAATTGCGGTTTAAAAGCGTATAATATGATAAGTATAAGGTAGCCCGTCTTCTTCATCAGCCTTAGTCCCTCCACCGCTGGATGGAACTGAGAAATAATATTTTTTAAAGATCGTTGCAACATACATACTCCTGAATTTATAGAATCGCTGTCTCCTGAATTTCGAAGAGAAATTTCACACATTTAGCCATTGATTTCAGTGATGCCACCTATGCAGTATTTAATTACTCACTTTTACCTATCATTTGAGTTACAATTAGTTTGCACTGGGCCTTTTTTTTCCATACTAAATGAGCATTCTCCTTTGCATAATTCCATTATCTACTAATAATATATTTCCTGTAATATTATACTAGGTATTTACATCATTAACATAATTTGAACAATTTGTTTAATATATAAATTGTACAACAAAAAGACTTTCGATCTTTCTGAATCAGAATCTCTTCTGATATTAAAATAATCAAGGTTTTACTGTACTTGCAATCTTAAAAATTAAACGACTCGTACGGTACAACTGTACGCAAATCAGAGAAGGCAGTTGGACTTTTAGATTTTTAGGTTATTTTTGCGCTTGGCTCGGCTGTGGGTAGAGCCACGAAAGCATTTTTTAGAATTAACAAAGACAAACTAGTATGTGTATGGATTGTAACGAAAGAGTCATAAAAATTCATCCCTGTTATCCATCTGTCAAATTGAAAGTTTTTCGTATGGTAACAATTTTCTTTTCGACTGGCAACATTTCTTCTTTCATATATCATTGGCTAGAGGCCGTCACAATCAACCAATCAAAATGTCCCGTTTCATACAATTTGTTTATAAGAATTGCAAAGTACAGTTATTGCTTTCAAAACTTGAATGTATGTGGAATTCGTATAAGAATGCGCCGAGAATTCAAATAAACGTCATTATTTCGTGAATTTTTATAAAAAGTTTTATTTTATTTCGATCCTTAGTTTAAAAAATTACTCTTAGTAAAAATGCCTTTTATCAAAGTGCCCCACATTATTTAAATTCTCGGCGCATTTTTATATGAATTCCACTCTACTAAATTAGTACAACTTGACAAAGATAACGGAGACCTTACGTACATGCAAACTAAGGTCGTGCTTAACAATGTCAAGCTGTAATTTCAATGTCTCTTTTTTGGTTTAGTACCAAAAATAATGTTGCCGTACTATTTTCCATTGTGCCTAAATAGGAACAATAAATAATTTGACTCTTAATCAAATCGGGCAGCAAAAATGCACACAAATTACATTAAAATTGACAATAATGTTTTGTATAAAATATTGCACAACTTAAATTAATTAAACGTTTGAAGAAAATGAACATTTTTTAACATACAGTAGCTATTTTAATGTTAAATAGCAACATTCAAGGTGATTTCTACATCTTAAGGCTATCACACATGTCCAGAAGTTCAGTTAACTGAATCGTGTTACCCTAATTTTGAATTCAGAGAGAGCCTATTTGTTCCTGGGGCTCGGGATAAAAATGACTATAGTAAGACTCTCCCGGGACAGAATTTGGTAATATTTTGCCAAAAAGATAAAACACGTATGTACTTTCATTTCCACCTAGTCTCGTCAGTGGAGGCATTGGTCCAACTCCGCCCATTGCCCAATTTCTGGATTTGGAAACTTGTCATAGTTTGATAACAAGAGTGTCGCAAAAGGTTGAATGTTTGCTGAATTTTTAACATTAACTTTGTTGACTCAACTGCTGCCAAATCCCGACCAGAGTTATTCGACTCTTCAAATAAAACGCCACAGAACCATCGATGTCATATAGGTTTGATCGATGCATTTCAATCGAAAAATTTGCTAAAAAATGTTCATTTACTCAAAAAAATATTACACTAAAATATAAAAATAGCGATATACTTTGATTGTTTAAATAAAAATATTAATTTTAATGTACAGATAATAATGTATAGGTAGTATGTATGAATAAAAACAGATCATAAGAAGCCCATATCGAGAGCATTGTATAGGGCCGCCATATCGGAATGACCTGATATTCTCCAGAAAGGGTAATTCTTGGCTTTAGCAGCAGTTTCTTCCTCGTTGCCATCTCCGACTACGACGTACGTGCACCTGTCTCCGTATTTCTGTCTTATTTTTTCAAAACATGTGTCTTTTCCTGAAACGAAAACCAAAATTCATTGAATCTCACACCAATATTTTTTTTGTATGGGGAACAATGAAGAAGTTTGCTCTTTTATGGGAACAATGGGGATGTTTGCTCTTTTATGGGGAACAATTAGGAAATCTGCTCTTTTATAGAAAACAGTCGGCTCTTGTGTGGGGATTGATGAGAAAGATTGCTCTTTTATGGGGAACAATGATGAATTGTATGGAGAGCAATGATGCTCTTTTATGGGGAATAATTGTAAAGATTGCTCTTTTATGGGTATAGGGAAGTTTTCTCTTTAATGGGGAACAATTAGGATTATAAATATTATATTTACCTGTCTTAGTAGCCGAGTAGATATTCTCTACAGCAAATACTCCCCCAAGACCAAACAGTAAGACTTTAGCAATGGCTGGAACCAGTTGAGTTGTAGTCACTAATACGTTTACACAATTTTCTCTGAAAGAAAAAAGAAAACCACAAAATTAACTACAATTTCATATTTTTTGAGTATCCTGTCATAAACAAATATTTTTATACATTTTCATGTTAGTTGTCTCGTGACCTATCTTCAAAGAAGAGTGTGAATATTCACGGGTAAAAATCTGACAAATTTTTCACTAGGATGTACTGCTAGTGGCGAAAAATCAAGTAGTTTATTAATTAAGAAAAAATCATTAGAATTCACATTCAGGGCGAGCAGAAAAAATGACAAGTAGGTAAAATTGTGTTACCTAGAGTTGATTAGATTTAAACATTTGCTCGCTAGAGTGAGCCAGTTGTCTGTGGCAGCTTCTATCTCCGCTCTCAGTTGTAGCCACTGATCTCTCTTAGCTGGACCCAGTAATCCACCAACACTGGAAATAAAAAAAAATGTTCAGAACTTGCATGGTGTGGGTATTTACATTCAATTTACAAAATATTTACAAAATGTACTGACGCATAATTCATTGTAACCAAGTCTGTTCTCAGAATAACCGAATATTTTGAACTATAAATTTTCAGTATAATTAATCATTTCCTCTGGTCCCGTGAACTTCCCTTTGCTGAAATTTGACCTGGCTTAAAAAGAACATTCAAAAACAATATTAGTAAAAAACGTGTAACAACCTACCTGTTTCTATAGTTATTATAAATTTCTTTAATCCTTCTGTATCTAAATGCCAACTTTCTCATCCAGTCGACCCCTCCTCTGACTCCTTGAGTCGGACACAGTGGCTGTCCAGCTCCTAGACCCTGAGGACCCATGGCTTGCGGTCCTAGTCCTCCAGGACCCATCCCTTGAACTCCGGCTGGTCCTATTCCCGGGACCCCACCAGAAGATAAACAGCCCGCGGAGAATCCGTCCGCCTGGAAGTTGTATGTGCTGAGATCTTGTCCATTATCGTCTGCAGATACGGCGTCTACATGTTCCTGGTCGCATTCTTCGATATCGTTGAAGAATAAGTGATTATCCGACAGGCTGAATATCATTTCTTCCATTCGGAAACCTAATTGTATATAAGCTTGTGCGTCCTACAAAAAAAGGAATTCATAAATGATTATTTTTACAGTCTGTCAAGAATGAGAAGATTTTCAATGAGGGCGCTACTAGTAGCTTTTTGGCAATCATAGTGGCAACACTCGAAAAATTTGAATACAAAAGGAATATTTTGCTCAAATTAGTATGATCACTTTAAAGGCCTATATGCACTGAGCTAAAAATTTTCCATTTTCGCTTCAACTTTTTCAAATTTTGTATGAGGATGTTAGCGCAAAATAAGAATAACGTAAGCGGCGAAGTGAATTATACCTTTTTAAAAGAAATCTGGGGAGAAATTTTAAAATCTAAAACAGTCAATTTGTTAATTACCGAAATTTGGCTAAATTATACTTTTATATCTGAAAAACTGAACAGAAAATCCTCAAATCCCTTAAATTTCAGGGGTACATTCAGAATATTTTTTTATTCAAGGAATCTCCAAATATTAGAAGCGTAAGACTTCGGACTATGCTAATTTTGGCTCAAAAGATCCAAAATGACCTCTACTATCACCTCCTAAGAGATCTGTATCCATCTATCAAACACCCTGTATAAAAACCTTTGCTATAAAAAAGGAAGGAATGGTTTGTTCATACCTTATTATATCTGGCAGCGTACCCTCCAGTGAGCAAAGTATGGAATATAATAATAGTTTCATCCAAGTCCCAGATAAAGACTCTATCCAAGGCCGGTTCTGTGCTGATCTGAGTTGAAGGGGAAGCAGCCGCTGTTTGCCTTCGTCCTCTGCCTCTACTTTGCTTTGCAGGTTGTTGACTCTCGCTGTAAAGACGAAAAGAAAATTATCAATCTTGAGTCAAGTAACAATTCTTTGACTTCAAGGGACTCAGGGATTTTAAATTCTTCCTCATTAATTCATCTTCCAGAGGCCTCCAATTTAGGAGATTTTCACTACCAAGTCTCAAGTAGTCGAAGTCTAGTCAAGAAAAAATGGACACAGAACAAAATTGTCGATAGGTTTAAACAAATGTTATCGTTTTTTCCTTTTCTTTCATAACTTGCTATCAAATGAGTTGCAAAAATTACATTGCAAGATAGATTTGCATATTTTTTATACATGAGTCATAAGTAGGGCTGCCACCTCTCCGGGTTTGACCCGGAGTCTACGGGTTTGAGTGGTGTTCTCCGGGCTCCGGGTTAGCATAGTGTATCTCCGACCCAGAAATTTTTGGTATAACTAAAAAAAAAAGAAAAATACCCGGGGCCCCGGGGCCCGTTCTCCCCGATAGAAAGACCGGGGCTCCGGATCAGAATACTATATCTCCGGGTTTGTAATTATGGTATGGACCAAAAAAAAAAAAGGTTAACTATAATTACTAATTCGTTTTTTCCGAAATCTTCGGGCCTACGCTCTTACAAAGGTGGCAGCCGTAGTCATAAGTTAAGTCTCATCTTTGACTCAAATCTGAGCCATCTAATTCTATTCAACAGCACAGCAGGCCGAAAAACAATGTGAAATGAATGTTATTGTAAAAGAATACTTACCCTGACCCTCCACTACATCTACGACTAGATTCACTCTTTACAGGAGACAGAGGACTCGTTTCTCCCATTGACAACAGCCCTGATGAAGGAGACTCTGAAAATAAATAAAATTGTCACATTATGAGGCACTGCCAAAAATATTAAATTTCAAAAAATTGCTATGTTTGAAGTTAAAGAATGTAATCAAACCTGGCATTCCCGTATTAAGATGATATGCAGCACTACCAGCAGAACTAGGAGGACTGAGGGCATAAGGAGGATACGGCTGATAATATGGAGAATAGTTGGAACCTGGGGAAGGTGAAACGCCCTCCGTATAGGCAGACATAGTGTAGTTGCAGTAGTCCTGAAAAAAACACAAAATCATTTAAATTTGTAGTACTTTTATAACAATTTGTCGAGTGGATATCCTCAAGGGTCTCATTTAGGCCCATTAATTTAGTATAATATTTCTAGCACAATTATTATGAAAAGCTAAAAGCTCGTCATAAGGAAGACGCAATCTTTGAAAGGATATGCTTCTGTAAAATAATTTACAGAAATGAACACAGGAATTAAAGGAGTTCATAACATACTGGAAAGGATTTCCTCAGGGATCAAACTTAGTCCCCTTGGTTCATGCATGTTTTTTTTCAAATTGTTACATATCTTACGCTTCTTTTTGGTTACTGATTCATATTTTTAGATTAATTGTTACAGATGCTAAAAATTTAAATGAAATTTGTAAAATTTATTCAATGATTGTCAAATTAATATTTTAAATTTCCAAGATTGAAACATCTGTCAGAATGACTCTTGACGTGAATTGTGAAAAAAAAATGAAAGTTTACCTGATGCATGCTGGATCCTGAGAAGGTTGGCTGGAATGGTGAAGAATACGCTGCTGGATATGGTGGACAGTATGTTCCAGGTGTGGTGCCTGTACTGGTACTGCTGCCATAACCCATGTACGTAGGAGCTGCTTTACAGGATGACCTGGAATCGGACAGTATAAATTAAATTTATTAGTTGGCAAAAGGTGGTATTTTCCAAACTCCAAAAAAAGACTGGAGGTACCTACTGTTGGCATTTGGCAGACACAAGCTGGGATTCTAGATTTGAGATATACATAAATTAGGTATTGAACCGGATTTATCTGCATTGCACAGACGGAAATACATTACAGTTTTTTCCTCAACAGAGACAAGAGGCATCTTCATTCACATAATGTAGCGTTATGTGAACTCCCTTGGCGAGGAAGCAGGATGGGTGTTCTGACGCTTACGAGTCGGCTTTGGTTGGCTCAAGTGATCACTTTATGCCCAGGGCGACTTCCTCCCCAAGGGACTTCACATAACGCTACATTATGTGAATAAAGATGCCTCTCGTCTCTGTTGAGGAAAAAACTGTACAAGTTAGGATTGTTGGGCTCAGTGCAGCAACGTAAATTAAAGTACAGTAACGAAAATGATTTGGAAATGTTTACCTTGAGGATGTTGTGCTGGAGTAGGCTGAATAAGGTGACTGTCCATAAAACGGTGACGAAGAATTGACATGGTAGGGTGTCGGGCTGGCGGAGTACTGCTGCATACTGTAATTAAAACAAACAGTACGATTGTACAGAACGCTGTGTCAATTTGATTCCATACTTAGATTAGTAAGGGCAAAAAGCGCGGACTCCAAAAAGACGATACAGTCATATTTCAGATTGATTTCAGAGTAGTTAGGTATCAAGTATTTATGGGCTTGACTGGCAGCCAAACCGCAGGCACGCATTGGATCCCAGTCTCTGGCAAAAAAAAACAGAGGTTTGTGCAAGAACGTAAAACTGGTTTCGGCATGCTCAAAAATCATGAGCCATAAGGATTACTATTTGATATAGATTTTCAAATTAAGTAGGTATATTGTGGGCTTTCCTAAGTTAGAAGTCTCAGGCACGCTTGGTTGACCTGTCACAGTCAAATGAAGTACTTGCTGAACCAGTATTGAAGACAATGACGCAAGAATTCATTCATAAAATATACATAGACTAGATATTCCATACATAACAAGAACAAGATATTATAGGTGTGTAAGTTGTTATGGTCGTCTCACCCACAGAACACATATACTCTAACGAGGTCTCACCTGTGGTAATAATTGTAGGCGGGCGACGTGTCGAGGGAGGGCGCGGCCTCGTGTCCGAGGGCGGGACCGCCGCAGTACAGGAGGGCCCCACTCCCAGCGCCGCCCTCCTCGCCCCCGCCGGCCCCCCCGCCGCCCCCACTCCCACCAGGACTGCGCACTTCACTCTTTACGCCACCCCCTGAAAACAACAAAGGAAAATTTCGTGGAACTTATTTTAGAAGCAAAATCACTAATATTTTTCTGAAGAATGTCTTGCAATAGCATGAACAGTTTTTAAGAGATTGGCAAAGAGTTCATGTCGCGAGTATCTTCCCTAAATTTCATGGACAACTGTGTCCGGACAAAAAGTCATACGAATATTGCTGATGAACCCTAAAAACCATTGAACCCTAAAAAAGACAAAAGTCACATAAGACCTAAAAAAAGTACAAAACGAACTGGATTTTGGGGTATTGCGAATGTCGAAAGACAGACCCATATTGTTAAATAATTTCTCTACCAGAATCCAACTAGAAAGTTTGGGCTTTTCTCTGTTATTTGCGAAGAGCACGCATATTTCTGAGGGACTTTTTGAGCGTTTATTCACCACGAGCGAGCAATAGGTATTCTTTGGAGGCTCTCTCCTGGAACCCATATGAATACCATACCCTTTCAGTTTTCGGTTCTTCTTACATTCTAGAGTTTTATTAATATGCATGCAATATTTAATAATGGTTTTAAAAAAACTTACCCGAAGAATCATTCATCAACCAGGCCACTGCGGCGGACGCCGTGACGGAAAATAAAGGACCCTCCGAAGATATGGGAGAACCCGGACCTTCAGCACCGGCAGACAAACAATGGGCAGTCGTCAGACATAAGGAGGACTGACAATCTGGTGGTAAGTGCAAAGAAAGAGGAGAAGACGCTGGTAAGGAGGTTGTAGAAGAAGGGAGAAGCGAAGAAAATGGACAGTTGGATATTGGAGGAGGTGACGGAATGATTGAAGCGGCACTAGACAAAAACACAGAATGATTAGAAGAATTTGACAACAAATTGGGAGAAGCACTTAACAAATTAGATAGAGAACAGTTTAAAGATGTCTGGGATAAAATCGATGACTGATTTTGAAGATTGGACGGTGAATTGTGATTTGAAGATGTGTAGAGGGAACTGAGTGAAGGGTCTAATGTTGGAGACGATGCTGAAGAAGGTACTGCAACTGTTGTGGCTGCAGAATTGGATGTTGCTATTAAGAGTGTGGCTTGGTGTAACTCTTGATCGTTGAGAAGACAGGGTGATCCGTATGTGGATTCAGAGGGACTGCTTGAACTTGAATTGTGCTCTCCTGAAGATAATCTGGAAAAATAGAAAAAACAATCGTTATTTTCTGAAAAATAATTTGTTTTACAGAAATTACTAACTAGCATGACTAATTATTAACTCTTGGTGTCGACTGTACCCCAAGAGCCCAAGAGAGAACCTCGTGGAAGAAAATGGAGGAGACCTCCGTCTAGGAGCGAACGGAAGTGGACTGATAAGAAGACAAACTAGCAAATGAGGTACTAGTACTTTTTGACGCAATAGCAGCCGTGAGGCTTGCCACCAATCAGAGGCGCAAAGGAGGGCTGAATGTCGGATAGGAGTGTTGAATATGGGGGGGAGGCATGGACAGAAAGATGAATAAGCTAAATTCATGATTGTTACGGAAGCAAGAAGTGTGTGTAAGGAAGCACCTTTGATTATCGAAGTATCTAATCAAATTATTTTCACACATTTTGGAAGCACAGTCTGGCGTTCTGGGGTCTCACTCAAATACTTTCCAAAGTCCAAAATCGACGTATAATCAAATTTGACTGTATAGTTGCTGAAAAATTTTTCCTGGGGTTAAGGCAACATGGAAAAAGAAAGTAAAAAGTGAGAATCGCATTTGCGCTGTGTCTAAAATAGGTACGGTTCCTACTTAATGAACTAAATTAGATGTTATTGTTTATTTTTCCTGCTGGCAATAAAACACCATTTCTCCCTCGTTTACTAAATCAAACCAAAGTCCCCAGGGCGTCTTTAAAAAAGAAAAAAAAACAACTTCTTTATGTGCGTAGGTACTTTCTACTTATCAGCTGATTAAATATATGTAGGTATCCTAAAAATGAACATCAAAGTAGGTAGGGAAATCGACGTGCAGTTACAGAAATATTTACCCGTAGAAACGTCGCTAACATATTTTACATTGAGAGCTGTTTTTTATACACCACTCAGTACCAAATGTCAAATTTGAATTTGAAAATAGAACGTGGGCGTTTTCTCTATGGCGGATGGCTTCTCCTATTACATCCTACCATACCTAGAATTATATCGGAATAGGTATACTAGATCTGGTACAATTATTTAAGAACATGTTCTAAAATAGCAGTTATATGATGGAACAGGTATTGTGAACAATAGCAGTTGAACTGTTGAAGATTTTCACAGTGAAAACTTGACATGGCTGATGCTTCTAATCTCTAATTATCGGGTAAACCGTGTGTTGTGTTATTTTGATCGACTTTTCGACACTCTTTTGCTGGTGTGTGTTGATTGCCGAAAGTGTCGAAACGTCGATCAAAATAGACCGCCCATTACGGGTAAACTACTAGTCCTATGAAAAAATTGACTTAACATTTTTTGTAGAGAATTTAGCAAGGATTATTTTTGTCATTGACTACTTTCTCCTATCTCTTACCATATTCCTATAAAATGCGAAAAACCGCGAAGAGGGACCTTTTCGGGGGGGGGGGGGGGGCAGGGGGGTTTGCGGCAGGATTTTGATAGGCAACCCTAGTGCGATGTAATACCCTATTGGTATCTATCTATCTATACCCTCACGCCACATCCCTTGCAGGGTAGGCAGAGAGGACAGAGCGCCAGACAGCCCTATCCTTACACACACTCTTAGCTTCCGTCACATTCATGCAATTAGTCATACACGCTCTCCGATTCCTTTTACTCAAAACGCGTCCATCCTTGAGGATCTGGTCGACATGATCGGACCAGGTCAGTCTCGGACGGCCGCGCTTTCTCACCCCTCTTCGCTCATTCAGATATATCTTTTTTGTCATCCTGTCATCATTCATTCTCTCAACATGCCCAAACCATCTTAGTTTGTTTACTTTCATTCTTGTCACTACACCAGTCTTGCAGTCACTCATTTCCCTAATAACCTCATTCCTTATCTTATCTCTCAGCGTTTTCCCGCACATTCTTCTTAATGACCTCATTTCTACTGCATTCAACCCTGATTCATCCTTCTTCATCCACGTCCACGTCTCACTAGCATACATCAGGGTCGGCACCAAGACAGCATTGTGCACTAGCACTTTTGCTTTCATAGACACATTGCTACTACTAACAATCGGACCGAGCGCACCATTCGTCCTAGTACCGGCCAGCTTCCTTCTTTCAATGTCTCCATCACAGCGTCCATCTCTAGTAAACAAACTTCCCAGATATACATACTGATTCACTTGCTCCAGACAGTCATTACCAACCTTTATCACACAATTTGTCCTTATTTCCTCTCTTTCGAACACTAATACTTTCGTTTTATTTACATTCATTTTCATACCATTCATATCGCAGCTTTCGTACACACAGGATACTATCCGTTGTAACTCACATTCATCATCAGCCATCAACACTAAATCATCTGCAAACATTAACGCACATACTTTCACTCCATTTAGGTCCACACCAACATTCAGCTCATTCAGAGGACGCATGCAGTAGTCGAAGAACAGGTTGAACAACCAAGGCGACATGACGCAACCCTGTTTAACCCCTTTTGTGAGAGTGAACCACTGCGACAACGCAGCATTCACCCTGACACAAGCAGAGCTCTCCGTATATAGAGACGCGATTGCGCCAATCAGTCGGTCGCTCACCCCATATTCCGACAGTACACGCCACAGTCTTTCTCGGTCCACACGATCGTATGCCTTCTCCAGATCCACGAACGCGCAGAAGAGCCTCTGGTGTTTAGCCAGAAGCTTCTCCACGACCATCCGTAGGGAGAAGATCTGATCGGTGCACCCCCTGCCACTCATGAAAGCACCCTGCACATCCCATACTTTACTTTCAGTCACTTTTCTTACTCTTTCAATCAATACCTTTCCATACAGTTTGCCCACAGAGCTCAGCAAACTGATAGCCCGATAACTGCCGCATTCCAACCTTGAGCCTTTCCCCTTGTACAAAGGGCAGATGACTGCCCTCCTCCAATCCTCAGGAGTGCAGCCACTCTCCCAGCACAAGTTGAAGAGCCTCAGGCACCACTCGAGAAACCCTAATTGGTAAGCTATCGTTTATACCACATTTCGATCAAAAAACAGATACGTCATAAATTAAGCAGCGGGCTCTCGGACTATTAATTTCTCCTATGTATAAAACGGTGGGTTGGTTGAGGAATTTCGGGAGAAGGGGGGCTGAACCCCCCAACCCCACCCCATCCCCTGCCTACGGCCATGTTTCTATTACGTACCGTACCACACTGTGAATGCTACTTTTTAAATCTTGTCACTAAATAGCTGCTACTTTTTAACATCTACCTGTTACCTGCGACAAATCCATACATCTGCTATGTTATGTTATGACAGTGTGATACAATAATGTATGTAGTTATGTTATGTTATGTTGTTATTGTTAAATAGTTAATAAGAGTAGCACTAATATCAACATTCTACATGACAGATAACGCGTCATATTTTGTTTTCTTTTATTAAACAAACGAAAAGCATTTTTCATTTCATTTGTTACATTTGACTGTAAGAGTAATTTGTCATCACAATTATTTTATACTTATCTCATGACAATTATTATGACAGATGATTTTTTTTAATTCCATTTTTGAATATATTTAAATCATATCTTCGTTATTCGTTCTTCGGGTTTCCTTACTGGGAACCTGTATAAATGTAGGAAGTCCTAACGGATAAAGCCATAGACAAAAATTGACCGCCGCCAGCATTTCCGCTAGGTATAATATGCATTTTTTTCTCGATATAAAGTACGCTAATTTACCATTTGATTACATAGGTTATATTCCAAAGGTAATTTCCACACTGATAATACATAATGAGTCGCAAAAATCACTGAAATATCACCAGGATTCATGCAATTGTGGACAGCGCAATCATATGTTCGCAATGAAAATGGCGTCCACCATAGATTTGTCATAGATATAGAAGGGGCTCAATGTTCAATAGTTCTTCCCACCTTACTGCGTGTAGAGTGGTTGAATAACCTAGCTTTCGGCAGCGATACTACTGCCATCTTCTCGTAACTCGTAAGTAAGGAAACTTGAAAGACCAAGAACGAAGATAATATGGATTCATCACGCTCCGAAAGCCTACAAGATTATATTTAAATAACTTTGTCAGTTTTGAAAGAAATTTTTAGCCTGCGGCGTTAATTACAAGGCCGTTTATCTTGTATAAATTTAGGTACCTAGGTAAATAGGTGCGTTACATAATAGATACTATTAAAAATTTGAACCTGGTTCATCAACTCATGAACAAAAAATTCGCCTGCGGCGCTATTTCCTACTTTTCATTCCGAATCAATATCCTATAGCTGCTCTCCTATAGCTTCAAAGCTGATATGGATGATAGATATATTAATTTTTTTTTTTTCCACAAATTTCGCACCGGCCGCCACTGAGCTGTCAAATACAGGATGCAACGCGTCTAATAATATAATAAAAATAGAAAACAGTGTTTGCTCGTCACGCTAAACAACAAATCCAATTTATTTATGTATTGGGAAACTATTATTAAAATATCAGAAACATTGGAAATATATTTTGAGGTGGTCGGTAGCCTGGTTGGCAACCCGCTCGACTGTTAATCCAGTGGGCGCGGGTTCGATCCCCGATGCCAACCTACTCCACTTCACGACACAAGCTTTTCAAGCTTATTGTGAAGTGTACAAAGATGTATTTGGGTTTATTTCAATAAACCCAGATTCATTTAAAAAAAAAAAACATTACTTAATTAAAATACGATATTATTTAACTTCATCTGACGCTGTTGTAGATATTTGATCTACATTTTCCCCATCAAATTTCTGTAGTTTATAGATCGGAATATTTATAGGCAGTGTTTCTTGTAGCCTGAGATTCGACCACTAAAAATATGACATATCTGGTTTTTAATAGAAATGTGATTTATATGAAAGTTTAGCGGTTTTTCGCATTTTTTAGGAATACGGTAAAAGATATGAGAAAGTTGTCAAAGACAAAAATAATCCTTATTAAATTCTCTACAAAAAATGTTCCTGGATTTTTTCATAGGACAAGCAGTTTACCCGCAATGGCCGGTCAAAGTTGAATAAAAACGTTAATTTTCGTAGGTACCATAGTTAGGCCTATATGAAAATTCCTTTAAGAGCTGGATGTACCTATACTGACATATATTACATAGACATAGGAATTCTCTAGACTTGAACTATTGTATGTAGGTGGAAACGGGCACTTTCTTTGCGCCATAGACAAAGTATTAAGTTACACTTAGCTTCATATAAGATACCTACAATGTTTTATTTGAATAGGGTACCTACCTGCCTAAAGACATTTATGGATGTTTACATTTTTAACGATGGCAACAATTCGTAGTCGAACCTACATGGTACTACAGTCTATCAAGAAAGAAATGGTTCTCGATGAGGGAGATTCTTGTAGCTTTTTGGCGACCGTAGTGGCAACATTTGTGCTTGCCAAAAATTTCAATAACAATGTTACTATATACAGGTATTGTAAAATCTAAATAAGTACACTAAGTAATGTAAAATCGAGATAAAAAACAGAGAAAAGATAAAGATAGAGTGCGAAAAAAAATGAAAAAAAGTTTGATGAATGCATGACCAAAAATCAACCGTTTTGGAGTTATGGCCTTTTGAAAATTCAAGAGTATGAAAATTATCAATTTGGGTTTTTTAAGAATCTCACAAGCTAATGACGCGATTTTGGTAAAACCAAAAAAAAATATAGTAAAAATTTTAGGCTTTTTATGAAGATCTTAATTTGTGACTTTCGCTTTCGAAAATAGCGAATTTTTTATCATCAAACTTTTTTTTGTGAAAATATATTTTTTTTTTCCGATAAACATCAATTTTCTATAAAAATAGCCCTATAATGTGCCGCGAGATTTTATACACGGAAGGAAACTCCCTGTAAGTAGGTATATGCTTTGGAAAAAATAAGGTAGATGCATTAAAATCTAATGAGTAACCGCAAAAGTTTTTTTGAATGAAATGAAATTAATCCCAAAGTGTAAAAAAAACGCTATTTTTAAGATTTTACCATGCGATTTTCAATATTAGTTCTGCGGGAAATGACCATGACGTCATAGTTGGGTCTTCAGCTTTAAAGAATAAATAAACTAAATGTAATATCTAGTCAAATCTAAAATTTTCACTATCTGTTAGTAGGTAGGTTTAGGTGGGTCTAGGTACTGGTACAGTATGCACCAATTTAATTGAGACGTCAGTCCGGATCGTAAAGCAATTTAATGTAGTGTATGGTTTCTTTGATCATACTCAGAATACTCAGATAATAAATAAACTCATCAACTCGACTACTTCTAAATAAACAAATAGTTATTGTTTTATTTCAGTTCTATTGTTAATCGCAGTGGTCGACAATCATTTTATAAAAATGTCTTACAACAATATTTATAAGTGAGCTTTTGTATCCACCTATTTGGAATAGTCGGCGGTAAAAATGTAGTTTAAATTATAGCTTACCGATAGTGTAATACATCGCATTAGGGTTGTCTATCAAGCCTGCCCCTCCCCCCCAGAAAAAAACCCCCCTTTACTCTTTTTCGGATTTTTAAGGAATGTGGTAAGAGATAGGAGAAAATGGTCAATGTCGAAAATAATTCTTACTAAATTCTTAACAAAAAATGTTCTATACATTTTTCGTAAGACTAGCAGTTTATCCGAAATGGCCGGTCCTAATACCGAAATTCATTTGGAATACAAAAAAAATCTAGCACAATTCAACAACTTTCTAACATTGCGTTATTCGTAAATGAAGAATAATGCCGAATAAATCATAAAATAGTGCTAAAAGAAAAATAATAAAAATACAAGGATTTTGTGCGATCCAAAATTGAAGTAATGGTTGACGCAGTTGGATGAGGCGGCAGTCTCTGAAGCGGGAGGTGCCAGATTCAAACCGCGGTGCTGGCGATATATTCCACACTTTGCGATACAGGCTTTTAGCCTAGTGCAAAGTGTGCAGAAAAGTGCACACTTGCTGTTGGTTGCCTAGCCCTGATCTATGAACTTAACAAAATCTTATCTTCATAGATACTTAAATTACATATTACTATTTGTTTGTTTAAAAGATAAATTACAAAATCTAGAAATAAAAAACAGAGAAATGTGACTTTTACGATTGTAAACTGAAATAGCATTTCACCTATTTTAAAATTTATTGACAAGTACGACTATTCTTCGATTGAAATATTTGGTCTGCCGAAATAGTTGGACATTTTAATTGTAGGTAATTGTTATTTTTTTTTTAATAATCTGGGCTTATCGAAATAAACCAAAATACATCTTTGTACACTTCCCAGTAAGTTCGAAAAGCTTGAATCATGAAGCGGAGTAAGGCAGTGTCGGAGATTGAACGGAGATTGAGAGATGAGTGACTGTAAGATGAATGTAGTGACTAGAATGAAAGTGTATAAGCTCAGATGATTTGGGCGTGTTGAGAGAATGAATGATAACACAAAAAAAACTTTGTAGACTCAAGTTACAGGGAATTTAATATTCTACAACTTGTATTTACAATTTTTCTCTCTAAGATGCACCGTTCAAAAGCTACGATCATTAAACTGAAAAATGACCGAAATTTCACCAGTTTTGGCTCACCTTAGTGAACGCACAAGGGTGGCGAGGTCATAAACTTGGATTCTGAACCACAAGACCTACCTGTATAACATATCCAAAAATCAGAAATACTTCTCCACTTGTAGGCAAAATCATTAATTCTATCTATCTATCTATACCCTCACGCCACGTCCTTTGCAGGGTAGGCAGAGAGGACAGAGCGCCAGACAGCCCTATCCTTACACACACCCCTAGCTTCCGTCACATTCATGCAATTAGTCATACACGCTCTCCGATTCCTTTTACTCAAAACGTGTCCATCATTAATTACATGGACTAATTGCGATTTTCAAAATAATAGGTTCGGATATAGAAGAAATTATTGTTTTTTTACGTTTGTATATTTGACATCTTCCAGTCAATACTTTAGTCTCCCGCCCAACATTACTAACAAGGTGGTATCTACCTACCAGTGGCGATGGGTAGATTTCCGCAGAAGGGAAGACGGGGCTAACATTTCTTATGGGATTACGTCAGATTAGACACTATTATACCTATCATTTTTTCTAAAAGGTAACTCGATGGGAATCGTGTTCTCAGGTAGCTTCGTGCCTGCTACCTACCTACTACTATATAGAAGATTCGTCTTGTTTGTTTGTTTAGATTAGTTTTTTTTTGACATTTACTGTCACGATCGTTATTCTGAGCATCAAAGCACCAGGTGTTTCCAGCCTGTCCTCTGTAGTCTGTATATGAGAATATAAATATATATAAAATGTACTATAGCTACAACAGTGTTCAATTTATTCGATTTAACATTAAGAGTATGTATACCGACATTTCAAAAATTTCTAAAAACGGGAGACCTTATATCTCGACAACCGTTACTAAATATGCTTTGGAACAAAATAGGTTAGATACATTTAACCTTTATCTAGGGAATAACCGTAAAAGATTTTTATATCTTGTATAGATTTCTCAAAAAAATATTGCAAAACACCTCTGATCTTTTTTCCGAAAGACGGAAACTCGCGTTTTCCGAAAGTCGCGGAGAAATTTTTTTTTGTACCGATAATATGCATTAAAATCTAGGGAACAACCGTAAAAGTTTTTTGATAGACGCAAAATTAACCCCAAAAAATGGAAAAACGCTATTTTTACCATTTTATCATGTGATTGTCACGCGATTTTGAACCTTAATGCCGTGGGAAATGACTGTGACGTCATTCTTGGTGCCAAGCCCTTAAATGTAGCAAGACTTAAAGGATAAAGCCATAGACAAAACTTGACCGCTGGCATTTTTGCTACTAGCATTTCCGCTAGGTATACACATTTTTTTATGAATGTAAAGTACGCTAATTTACCATTTAATTACATGGGTTATATTCCAAAGGCAATTTCCCCAATACATAATGAGTCGCAAAAATCACTGAAATATCACCAGGTTTCATGCAATTGTAGACAACCAATATGACATCATATGTTTGTAGCTCCCATGGCGTCCACCATAGATTTGTCATAGATATAGAAGGGGCTCAATGTTCAATAGTTCTTCACACCTATAGGTATATAGGTTCTTTTGACCCAACTATGACATCACATTAATTTCCCGCGGCGTTAAGGTTCAAAATCGCATAAACAATCGCACGATACAATGTTGAAAATAGATTTTTTTTACTTTTTAGGGTTAATTTCGCTTCATTCAAAAAAACTTTTACGGTCATTAATATTAGGTACCATAAGCACCAACCATCTTTTCTTGCGTACGCAAAAAAAAAATCCTTCTTGGGGTTTATTGATATTGTGCTATTTTCTTATGGGTTTTTCTCAGACCATATATTATCACAACAACTAGATTCTTTCCTTATAGACGAGTACTTCACTTAGCTATTCATTATTTGCGTTTAAAAGTGTCTGCGTGTTTGTTTTAAATGCTTACATTTAAATAAATGCATTCATTTATGGTGTTTTATGCAATGTGCATGCGGCGTGATGCTCCATACACCACAGGGCCGGCTAATATATGAATTATCCTAATTGCTGCGGAGACCTTCTCAGAAATGTCCTCAATGCAGGGCCGACGTCAGGGAAATTATTTCATAATAATAAAAATTGTAATCATGCTAGCATTGTGAGTATGTACCAGACGCGAAGCTACCTAAGAACACGCGATTCCCATCGAGTTACCTTTTGGATAAAATAATAGGTATAATAGTGTCTAATCTGACGTAATCCAATAAGAAATGTTATCTCCGGTTTCCCTTTTGTAGAAATCCACTCTTAGTCACTGGTATGTACCTACCTACATTATCGGCTCAGTTGATTGGCGCGCCTCTCCGAAAGAGTTGGTGTAATTCACTTCATTAATAACTTTTTACGGTCATTCACTAGATTTTAATGCATATGTATTATCAATACGAAAAAAAAAATATCTTTGCGACTTTCGGGAAACGACTTTCTGTCTTTCTAAAAAAAATTAGAGGTGTTTTTCACAATTTTATTTTGAGAAATCTATACCATAGAATAATAATATATACTATATAGTACCTAATCTATACAAGATATAGAAAATATTTTACGGTTATTCCCTAGATTCCCTAGTTCAATGTATCTACGCTATTTTTTACAAAGCATTTAGTAAGGTTGTCGAGATCTAAGGTCTCAAAAATATATTTTTCTTAATATCTATAAAACTACTTACAGTCTGTCAAAAAAGATTTGGTGGCGGATTAAATTGGAACTACAATTTTGTTTGCTGGCAATGAGGCCGCTTGTACGGAAATTATACAAGTGTTGCCATTATGGTTGCCAAAAAGCTACATGTGGCGCCCTCATCGAACACCAACTCTTTTTTGACAGACTGTAACTCTTAAGTAGATATTTTTTTTAATATTCAGCAACTCTGTCTGTCATTGTGAATTAATATAAATTAAATAAATTAATTAATTAATTAAGCCTATGCCGTCCCATTGGTGTATGTTAGTGTTTTCTGTGGTAAGGTTAGAGGTGAGTTGCACACAGAGCAAACTGGTTTACATCAAGTATTTATTATATTACTATACCTAAGCGTTACACCTACATTACACAAATACAATATATATTACACCTATCCTATGCGAGGAGACAACGGACGATAATCATTTACACAAGGCACACAGATTGGGTAAACTCTCTTATGCCTCATCCACATGCTCGCCGAGCTGTCACGTTTTTTGTGTGAATGAGTAAAAAGGCGTCCGTTACGCACGCGACCCAAGACAAACGCTCCATCCACACGACTTTTTACTCATTAACATGAAACTTGTGGACGCTCGGCAAGCGTTTTGAGCCAGCATTAGAGTTTATGAAAATCAATACGAATAAGTTAATAAGACGGCAGATAGGTTCAATAAAAATTTTTGAAGATTAATGGGTTGGCTGGCAGAAATTGCCATTTGGCAATAAGCCCGCCCGTTGTATGATTATTTATCTGTACAATAAAGATTATTTTACTTTGTTTTATTTATTTTTCATGGAGGCAGATGGAGGAGGCCTTTGTCCAGGTGTGGACGGGGTTAAGCTCATGAAGACGAAGAAGAAGAAGAATATTTTTCATTGATCAACTAAACGATAGCTATAGCTAAAAATTAAGCTACTTTGAAAGTACCTGCTTTGATTGTAAAGAAAAAAGGTTTATTAGTAAAAGTAAAGTGGGGGTTAACTGGAAGAAATCGCAGTTCTGCGATAAGTTCGCCCTAGTGAACAACGTTTTATAATCTGTACTATGTCCATTTTTTATATTTATATAAGTTTAAATAAAAAAAAAAGTATCGCGATAAGCTCGCCCTAGTGAACAAATGCTATAATACCTATCACTTGTGAATCTTGTTAAGTTAACATAGCTAATTTCTGTATTTTGTACACCAAAGGTGTAAAAAATAAATAAATAAGTGAAAAAAAAGGAGACAAATAATACATCATTACTCTCAGTTTTTTGACGTTTTTTATCGACTGTTTATGAGTTATGGCAACACTACTGCCACTTTTTAAATCTAATGAGGTCGTTGTAGAAAAAAACGCTCGTTGTGGTAATTACGTTAAAAAATTCATCCGTCTGGTAACCCTAGACTGATTTATTGGGGGGTGTCGGGGTGGTGCCCAATAAGAGAAATGTTGGCGGGGTTAAAAAATGATGAATTCTAAATTTAAAAATGTTGTGACGTAACAATAGTTGCCATGCTAAGAAAACTTCATGTAATTATTATTTTTAATTTGATAGGTATATTTTTTGAAACTTTGATAGGTATATTTTTACCGCGCTTATTTATTTGACTTCACCTGTTATTGTTTTTGTCTGCATCTACATTTTCCTCTTCAAACTTTAATAACTTCCCAATGTCCCAGCACCTTGAAATTTTGCACACATATTTGCTTTAGGTGACAGTTTAAAATTGTAGTACTGTTTTATAATAAATACGTTTCAATTCGCATTTTTTATTGCCAGTAGTTTGTTAGATATAATGCTCTAATTTAGTTGAATATATGTTTAAGGTAAGATGCAGTGACTCTAGCGGATATTTTTATGATATTCGGTCCCCTTTTTATACAATAAGCCAAAATCGATTTTGTCGCTTGCTTTATTTTATACTTATTTTGCGCTTACTGAAGATCTGAAGGTCCTTCTAAGTTCATCACAATTCATCATTAAGGTAGTATTCCTTTTTATCCCCTCCATTTATATAATTCTTCTCCGTAAAATCTACCTTTCCATTCCACCAAACATACCGCGATATCTCACATACAGTCCACTTTCACGCCTCTAGTTTCTTGTTTATCATCTGAACAAGCGCAAACATTTTTGAATTTTTATAAAAAGTCCTATTTCATTTCAATCATCATTTAACAAATGACTCCCAAATGAAAACAGCCTTGCAACAAAGTTCCTACATTACTTTGGCAATATTATTTTAAAAACAAATCTACAGATAAGTTAAAAATTAAAAGATTTTCCGAAACACTCAAGTTCCCCTTATAACAAACGCTAGATGATACAAGGGCAACTCTTCACACGATTCGGGTGACGGATTTCAGGAAGGCGATAAATCACATTTTTACAAAAAATACATTCGAGGGGTCGGGGCAAGAAGTCAATAATTCACCTTTACAAAAAAATAACAAAAAACCGCATGTGAACTTTGTAGGGCAATAAATCCTCATTAAACTCGTAAATTTTAAGATTTTAGTTTATGGTACGGGTACAGAATTTTTTAACATTCTTTACAAATAAAAAAAATGCTTATTTTATACTTTGGTAAGTGTTTTACTACGCAGAAGTATTTTGACTACATTAGATCCGGTGATTGTGAATTTTTGGTATCTTATAATAGGTCAATAAGGTAGTCATTATGGGCATCGTCAGGCTGGGGTCCCCAACTATGAGGTCACGATTTTTTTGGAGTTAATTTGGTTAATTTTTGGGGTTAACTGGAAGAAATCGCAGTTCTGTAATAAGTTCGCCATAGTGAACAACGATTTATAATCTGTACTATGTCAATTTTTTATATTTATATTATATTATATATTATCAATACAAAAAAACCTCCGTGAAATTCTCCACGAGTTGCTGTCTTTCGGAAAAAAGATCAGAGGTGTTTTTCATTTTTTTTTTTTTTGAGAAATCTATAAGTACAAGTTATGAAGAATCTTATACGGTTATTCCCTAGATAAAAATTCTAAAGCATATTTCGTAAGGTTTTCGAAAACTAAAATCTTCCGTTTTTAGTTTTTTTAAGGTCAGTTTGCGTACTCTTAATGCTGTGGGAAATAACCGTGACATCGTAGTTGGGTCGCAATATATAGTCAAAACTGATGAGATTCGAGTTAGGTTAAGCAGAGGTGGCGCTCCAAACAACTGAGCAAATGATGTACTTGGTACTCATTACTGATTCATCTATCTTTTCAATTTACTTAATACTACACAACAAATGCAATAAAATCTAAGTATTTGATGATAATATATTCATTGACCAGTTTCGCTATGTGCAGGCCATTCATCTTCAGACCGCAGTGTCGACAGCATAAGTCATGTCCATCTTATTATTATAAAGTCAATTTTATTTTAACTCCAACTTAAATCATAATCTATTCTGTAAAACATCATTTTAACGGAGCGTTAAAATAATTTAACAGGTGTAATAATATTATTTGACACGATATCAATTTGTTCTATGTCGTGTGTCATTTGTTTTCATTAGTAGTTCTATTTGTAGCTTGAATTAGATTTGATAATTCTGTATTAAATTTAATATATCCATGGTTCTACAATATTTCTTAAGGGTCCTACATCGCGAAATTCGAACGTCCCAAACTTTTTATTATGATTATATGGTTAGCACAAAACAGTGGCAGTTCCAGGGTTGCTAAAGGAACCGAAGCCCCCTGCCCTTTCCCAAACTTTTTTGACTGTGTTTTTTTTATTATTTACTGAAATAGCTCAGAGAAAAGAATCCAGAAAAATTAGTCCTGGATTCGCCACTAGCACAGAATATGGAGGTGTAAATTTTCAAGATGATAATAAATTGGGAAATCATTAAAATTTAAAGAGGAAAATGAAGACACAGACAACAACAAATGAGGAAAAAAAACAACAAATATTTAGAATTTGACAAAAAAAAAACTTTATTTTCGCATTTTTTCGCAATTTTTTTGAGGATTTTAATCGAAATATTTAGTTTTTTCATTTATTTCTCTTAAAAATGGACTTCCACTAAGTACCAACTATCGAAAACATCGAGATTATCAACAAATGAAGTTAGTATAATATAAGGGTGATAAAAATATATCACACTTTCAAAAAATACCCGGCATGCACGGAACATTTGAAAACAAAATCTAAGATATAAGTAATTAGTGAAAAAAGACGTAAATGGAGACGAAGGCAATGACAAATGATACTGTTAATACAAAAAAATGGTTAATTTAGGATCTGTGGAAAGTCAAAGGGGAGGTCTATGTCCAGCGTTGGAATTAAAACTGCTGAGAAAGAAGGATGTAGGCCCTTAATATGAGCTGGAAGTACCTAATGCACTAAACATGTTAATATGACGTATGAAAATGATTTGAATTATGAATTATTAGCGTCCATTAGAAATGACCTAAAATTAATTATTACATTAATAAAATTATTATCACACGCATCCTAACATAATGCACCAATGTCTGGAAACAAGATCTTTCATCTGGGAGGTCCAGATACGAATTCCAACGACGACTGATGTCAACTTATGATCCATGATGTCACGCCCAATTTGAGCCATCAAAGGAAGTAGATTTTGAAGTTACCGAACATTCAGAATCCTGGATTTTGAGGCACGTAGCAAATTTATAACTTACATCGCTTGGTTTCCTCGTTTTAGTGTCAGACCATTTCTATTCGGCCAGGCCATGTTGCTCGACATTTTTATTTTCTTTATTTTTTACAGAGCTACTCTCGAGTATTTTGTGAGTTCAAGTCCGTTTATAATATTTTTTTGGACCCTATGTTTTTGCTTGGCGGCCACTTGAAAATCTCGAATTTGACAAAATCGTACTTCGCAAGAACTTCTACAACTTAGTTATTTATACAGATATCTAGACAATTTAAATTGTATTGTATAGAGGATGAAATAAACTAAATAATTTGTAATCATGATGGCTTGTCAAATGTAGCCTTTTGTCTATTTTGTGATTTATTCAAGTTGTGCAGTATTCTTATGCCTCTACCACATGCTCGTCGACGCTCGTGTGAATGAGTAAAAAGACGTGCGGACGGGGTGATTGTCTTGGATTTTTACGTAATCGACGGTTAACGCCTTTTTACTCATTCACACAAAAAACGTGGAGGGTTGGCGAGCATGTGGATGAAGCATTATGAGTTTTTCTCCAGGAACCCTAATCTACGGCGTTAAAATAAACGCCTAGCGTTATGTGTTGTGTGTAGTGCGTACGGTATACGCCCAATGTCGTGTCTTAGTAAATTGTCAGAGTGAAATAATGTTGGCGATTAATACATTTCACTCTAAACAAACCTAATGTATGGTTGTACTATACTACACTATGTGTAATACATGTACAGAGGCGATCTCAGGGATGGCAGGCGAAAAGCAACTGCACGGGGTGCATGAAAATCTATTTATCTATCTGTACCCTCACGCCACGTCCCTTGCAGGGTAGGCAGAGGGGATAGAGCGCCAGACAACCGTAATAAAAAATCTAACATCTTTTTATTTTAGTTTCCTTGGGTTTAACGGTTTCGTTTCCGGTTACGTTTGAAATCTTGAACTTCATCCCGTGACAAAATTACTTATTCAACAAAAACTAATTAATTTATTGTAAACTCTATGCCATTCAACAAAATAGGTCTTATGCCTCATCCACATGCTGTCCGACCTTCCACGAGTCCCGCGCGAATGAGTAAAAAGGCGTTAACCATCGGTTACGTATACAGTTCAAGACAATCACCTCGTCCGTACGTCCTTTTACTCATTCACACAAAACTCGTGGAGGGTCGCCGAGCGTGAAGCGGCCGCATGAGGTAAATCTTGGGAGACACTAATATAAAAATGAAACTTAATATAGCAGACACCATATATTGAAAAAAATATACATATTCAATTAGACAACACGAAATTTCCGTAAAATTTCGAAAGGTAAACTTCCGCTAGGAAACGTATGTGTTAGATTCGCGAGAATATGCCGCAGAATTTGCTGGCTGCGATCGCAGAGCTGCGATATATAAGCTCGCTTTAGTGAACAAATGTTGAAGTTTTTTTATTTATTTATTTATTTATTGCAGATTATTTAACAGAGTATAAATGATAGATGTGGTGCCTAATCCAAATGGATTTTTGGCTTTATTATTGAATCATTTATATTGCTTGTTCTCCAGTATTTTTGTTATTTTTTCCATACATGTAGCCTTGAACTATATTGTAGTTAGTATTGCCCCAGAACAGGCTTTCGCCTAGTGGGGCAATAAAATCCAATACTTGTTTCTTACTTATATATTTTTTACTTTGTTATATATTTTGTGGATATTAAATAAATGAAATGAAAATATTTCATTCGTTAAGAATGTCGGCTCACTAGGTTTAGCGACACAATGGAAAACATTCACAACTTAAGTTTCCTGAGGTACTTCAATAGTACCTGAGCTCTCACCATCTTAAATCTCTGACTCTGGTCTCTCCAATACCATACGATGTAAATACATTGGTTGATGATGAGATGAACCTTGCTACAGCCCTGTGCCCTGTGCACTGTGTACTGTGTAGTGTGAATGTTGAATTAGAAGGGCATCACACGTTGATATTATAATGCAGTATAGGACAGTTTAGTGATGCAGTGCAGTGCAGTGAATATAGCTAATTAGCTACACATTATATTATGTTATGTTGGCTGCCCTGCCACGAGAGATTAAACGGTACGTTAAATTATAACGCCACGCGCAAGTATTTTAGTCTGTCTGTCTGTCTGTCTCACTGTCTTACTTGTCTCATATTGTATTCAGTATAATATGTACATTGTACATATAATATACTATAACAAGGACAGAGAAAACTGCAATACCAGAGATTATTAACTATTGGAGTCGAGAGAGCAACTAATTAATTAAAAATTCACATAGGTATCTAGCACTTCCACCTTGACATTTCTCTCTTTCTCTAGCCATGATGTAGGATTAATACATAAAACATTATAGGCGAAGTTGTCATCACCGTCGCTAAGGAAATGTATAGAATAACAGTCCCTTAACAACGAGTATGACGGACCACGCATTATATACTGTTAGGATATTTTGACAGGAGTGGTGGTCCTGTTTGATCATTATGCTATGTTGCCAACTGTTACGGCACGGCTAGAGTACCTACTCTAGGAGGCAGTGTATCTAGTCGTTATCGTTATCTCAACTGATATACAGCAAAGGATGAACTTTCCATAAGGCTTATGACTGATCGTAGGCTGGTTTAATGTGAACGGTCATTCACCAATTCCATCAGCCCATCCAACTGCCGCGTCAAAATCATAGCTCGAAAACTACAAAAAATCGCATAAGTAAGTAATATAAATTGGGGTATTTAGGTACCCCCAGAGGTGCTCTATCTCTGGACTTCCGCTTGACCATACTTTTTGGGACACCCTGTATATTCGATGATACATTAAAAGGTGAGGTGGTCGGTAGCCTGGTTGGTAACGCGCTCGACTGTTAATCCAGTGTTAATCCACCTACTCCACTTCACGACACAAGCTTTTCAAGCTTACTGTGAAGTATAGAAAGGTGTATTTGGGTTTATTTCAATAAACCCAGATTCATTAAAAAAAAAAAAAAAAGCCAAACCCATATACACCTACAGGTCCTGCATACTTCACAGCTAACTAAAAGCTTGTGTAGTGAAGTGCACACTGCTCAATACATTCGCCAGCACCGAGATTCCAACCCGGTACCTCATGATTAGAAGTTCGCGCTGCAACCAACTGCGCCAACAATGCATTTTTATAGTTGATGCACATAAGAAATACTTGATGTTTTTCGGGCTCGATAGTGTTGAACTTTTTGGGGTTTGTTCAGTTTATTCTTATGAGTTTTTTCTCTATCTATAATATTCTAATGATTTTTTGCTACCATATCCTCAACATCAGTTCAAAAGCCCATCATGCGGTATAATTCCTGGAAGGATTCGTCTAACCACCATAACATTTAAAATGACCCACATTAGGACTGAAAAAAATGTAGGTAGCAACCCTCAGACGAGGTTTCAGAAGTTAAATTGACCGCACATTCGTGTGTGTGACCTAAACCAATAAACGCAGATGAAATGCAGAAACTCACAATAACCTAATTTTACCATATTACCTACCATATTAATATGCACCACATTTCTTGTCTGTTGACCATATGTAGTAGGGAATGCCCTATATTTATTAATTCGACGTTGCTCTCCGAAATCAAAAAACATGTCCATACTTTTCCGATATCCACTAATTTCCTTTTAGCCCAAAATTCACAAGACATTCATCTATCAATCATGAAATGCATCCATCAAAATAATGGAAATTTTTAACACTTTCACATTCTTGTATTAATATGTTTGGTTTATTTTATTGTTTTTCGTTATAAGTCTATTTGTAATCATCTTTATCTTTCATCTTATTATCAAAATTATTCTAATATTGTATTGATTTGATTTAATTGTGGATTGCCTTAATGAATTAAATAAATAAATAAATAATGTAGTGGGGAACCTATATATAAACCTTTCTTATATATAGGCCTATAGGCCCTTAAGTAGGCATTTTTAAACTATTTTATTCTATCCCCTCACGCCGCACCCCTTACGGGGTAGACGGTAAGAACAGAAGCCAGACTTTCCTATCCTTACGCACACTTTTTGCCTCTGTCACATTCATGCAGTTCGTCATACACACCCTACGATTCCTTTTACTCAAAACATGTCAAACATGAATTCGAGAGGATTCGAACCGGCCACGGTAGATGCGGATACTTGCTCCATAAATGGGGCAAGAGAGACCATCCCCTTTGTGAATGTGGCCAGATCGAGACTGTTGACCATATAGTAGAGAGGTGTCCTGACAAGAAGTTTGCAGGGGTTCTTGAGGAAATCCATGAAGTGACGCCAAGGGCAATAGATTACTTGCAAAATATTGACGCAGAGCTATGACTCTAAGATATAACTTGTACAATGGTCGTGTGCATACGAAATAAGAAGAAGAAGTCCTTGGGAATCAAAACCTAAGTGTACCTTTGTAAGTATATAAATCTATAAGCCCAGATCTTTTTTTTTAATAAATATCCAAATAGTTAGATAGATTTGTGCCTATTGCAAGATAACCTATTCATCCCATATCCCATTATAATGGCAAACACTCAACATGTGATAATCCCTCTTATCCCAAGGGGCTATTGTGTTCAATGGAGAGATTGCTCTTTTTGTATCAGCGCCTTATAACAATGCGCGTCGGGGATGAGGGTTCGAATCCCGGCCCTTATAATAAAATAATATATATAATAACATACATACGCCTTATTGTTTGGGCGTAATTATCGGGAATTCAGATATATTCAATCGACGTAAATAAATAAATAAAAAAAATCTCAAATGGCGGGTTTATTACCCTCGGCAACGTCTTCCAACCAACCACTTGCTATATTACATTTGAAATGTACAATACATACACCAAGGATGGAAGCGTTTTGAGTAAAAGGGATTGGAGAGCGTCTATGACTTATAAATAATACTTACCTAATTTTACCTATCTAACTCATTACGCTGTTTCCAAGGACGTCTATATATCTATAGATAGATAAATGTCCCTTGCAGGGTAGGCAGAGTAATCCAGCCCTATCCTTACACACACTCCTAGCCTCCGTAACATTCATGCAATTTGTCATACACGCTCTCCGGTTCCTTTTACTCAAAACGAGTTCTTGAGGATCTGGTCGACATGATCAGACCAGGTCAGTCTCAAGCGTACGCGCTTCCTCACACCTCTTGGCTCACCAAAATATATATTTTTTGTCATCTTCTCATCATTAATTCTCTCAACATGCCCAAACCATCTTACACTGTCTCTATGACAAATACATTCCTCGCTTCCATAACATTAATCATAAGCGCGATTTCTCCCACTCGACACGCGGTTAATATACTCCAGGGGACTCTTGAACGACTAAGTTTCCTCACGCCTCCTCTTTCAGATTTATATTCTATCCTCAGACAATCTCTCCATATGCCTAAACCGTCTAAACTGGTTCTCTTTCATTCTACCAATCCTGTCAAATGTCTCAGAATTATCCACACATTAAAAAATAATGATTCGTTTTTATTCTTACAAGTTTAAAGTCCCTTCACAATAAAAAAAAAAAAACTTGACAAGTTCATTGTGTAATATGTGTATTAATCTGCCAAATAATCAGATCCGCCCCCCTCCCCTCCCGTTATCTCGAATCCGCTTCTCAAATATCAGAGGAAACTGCTCCACTATTCAATACGACATTAAAGAGATGTGCTGACAATATTACTACCTACTCCGTATCAACAACAAAGCTTTTCATTTCACGATCAACTAAATGACGTGTATACCCAATGAAATTGCTGCCACTGAACGTTCAATGCAAATGATAGCGGTACAACTCAAAAATATCTCAATAAGTTTTTCGACAAATGGTATAAGCACCGCATTCAGTGTGCTGCAGGCGCGAAGCTACCTAAGAACACGATTCCCATCGAGCTACCTTTTGGAAAAAATGATAGGTATAGTATAATATAGTATAATAGTGTCTAATCTGACGTTATCCCATAAGAAATGATTGCCCTGGCTTCCCTTCTGCAGAAATCCACCCTTCGCCACTGGTGTGCTGTTATCGTTTTAACTGTCAAGTAAGTACTCTATGCACACTTACTGCACTTACAGTCTGTCAAGAATGAAATGGTTTTAGATGAGGGCGCTACAAGTAACTTTTTAACAACCATAATGGCAAAAAATGATTTTTTTAATGTTTATTTTCAGAATAAAATACATGTTTCACAATATAATATAACAACAAATACATATAAAACAAAATTATTATTGTATCGCGCCCGGCGAAGCTGCGTAGTGCATGCTTGTGTCCGGGTGAACTAACCATTTCAGAACGGTCAATAACTATATAGCATGGACATTTCAGCAGAACAATACCTATACATAATTATAACACATCAGAAAAATGCCAATCTTAAACAGAACGAAGGTACTACAGAACGCAACCAAAACAGAACATTTTCACAACAGAACATGCTTCAAAACATGCACTTACTCGTACCTACTTAAATTGATTGGTGTGTGCTGCATTAAGAGTATGCATACCGACACTTCAAAAATTGCTATAAACGGGAGACCTTCTATCTCGACAACCGTTATTAAATATGCTTTGGAACAAAATAGGGTAGATGCATTGAACATTTATCTAGGGAATAACCGTAAAATATTTTTTATATCTTGCATAGATTTCTCAAAAAAAAATATTTAAAAACACCTCTGATATTTTTTCCGAAAGATGGAAACTCGTTTCCCGAAAGTCGCGAAGTAAAATTTTTTTTGTACTGATAATAAGCAATAAAATCTAGGGAATAACCGTAAAAGATTTTTGATAGACGCAAAATTAACCCCTAAAAATGGATAAAACGCTAATTTTACCATTTTATCATGCGATTGTCACGCGATTTTGAACCTTAATGCCGTGGAAAATGTCTGTGACGTCATTCTTGGTGCACAAATCCACAGCACAGTCCACAAATCCATTTAAGTATATTGTGGCAATACGTATTGTTGTGGTAATGCTCTGTGTTGAGGAATGCAGGATTTTTAAACAGATATAATAAAATTTGGAAGTATAGGAATTAGCGTTCAAAAATAAAATTTAAAGTTTATGTTATGACTTATGACAGTATTAATATCAACAAGCGATTTTTAGATCACACACGCCCATAAAATGAGCAAGGGACATTATTTTTTGTGTACATATTATATATTGTTAATACTGCCTATCCTGCAAGGGGATGAAACTAGTAAATAATTAGGTTTATCGCACTGTCCCATCTTGCTGCATCCCTTAATAAAACGAAATATTATTTGAGAGAGTTTTGAAAATTTCACATGGGTAATAAAAATCTATTAATCCCGTCCAATTTATGTCTCACTCTTTTACGTTCCTCTTGAGAACACTGGGATTTAAAAATACAGTAGTCTCTTGCATTATAATCTAGGGAATGACCTAAAAGTTTTTTGATTGAAGCGAAATTAACCCCAAAACATGGAAAAAACGCTTTGATATAGGGAAAGACCGTAAAAGTTTTTTGATTGAAGCAAAATTAACCCCAAAAATTGAAAAAACAAAACGCTATTTTTACCATTTTATCAAGCGAATGTTCATGCGATTTTAAACCTTAATGCTGCGGGAAATGACCGTGACGTCATAGTTGGGTCTTGAGCATAAATATTATTCGAGGTGGTCGGTAGCCTGGTTGGTAGCGCGCTCGGCTGTTAATCCGGCGGGCGCGGATTCAATCCCCGATGCCGACTTACTCCACTTCACGACACAAGCTTTTCAAGCTTTCTGTGAAGTGTACTTTTTAAAATTTCAATAAACCCAGATTCATTAGTATTGTATATAAAAAAAAACAGATATCTAGAAAGATCCAAAAAAATGTGCGCTTTTACCACTGTGCCATAAAGCAGACAGATTTTTTAACCAAAATCATATAAAAAATAATTACTGCGGACATTACGTATGAAAAGTAGTAAATATATACCGAAACATTTATAGCGACAATATCATATGTCCATTTTATTTTAATTGTCGTATCTTCCTTCTAATAAAACATCAGATTGCACACAAGTATGAGTAACATAAGACGTGGGTGATATCAAATTATTATATTAATTTCACAAATTATATCAGTCTATATTGTTATTATGGATTTTTGTCATTAATAAATGCAAAAATATTATGCTCCACAAAAATGCATTTATTATACAAGTGATTCTAAACCTTTTTTCACATGTAATGTTCAGGAATAAAAAAAAAACTGTATTAAAGCTCCCGACCCAACTATGACGTCACGGTAATTTCCCACGGCATTAAGGTTCAAAATCGCGTGAACAATCGCATGATAAAATGGTAAAAATAGCGTTTTTTTGGGGTTAATTTCGCTTCAATTAAAAACTTTTACGGTTAGATTTTAGTGCATATTATCAATACAAAAAAAAATCTACGCCGTTTTCGTGAAACGAGTTTCTGTCTTTCGGAAAAGAGATCGGAGGTGTTTTTCACATTTTTTAAAGAACTCTGTACTGTATAATGTATATACAAGATATAAAAAATCTTTTATGGTCCTTCCCTAGATAAAGCTTCAATGTATCTACTCTATAGCAGTTCTGCGATAAGTTCGCGATAGTGAAAAGCTATTTATAATCTGTACCATGTCCGTTTTCTTATGTTTGAATGTTTTTATTGTTCACTTAAAAAGAATAAATAAATGTTAATAAATGTCTTATGGAAGTTAGTTTTACCAACACCTGACAGTAGAGTAGATCTACCTAAAAGGTTAAATATTTATGTTATAAGTCCTTAGTACGTAACGTAGAGAGTATAAAAATATAAAATGCAATGATAATTATAACTATAATAAGACAGGAATGTACATAGGACACTAACAGCATAAAGACAGTAATCATACAAATGACAGTAATAATTTTTATTGTAATGCCTCATCCACATGCTGGCCGAGCTGTCACGTTTTTGTGTGAATGAGTAAAAATGCGTTATCTAAATCTTAATTATATTAATAGTAGATTCGAACTTACCTTTCAGAAATATCCGGTGTATCGCTGTCAGTCCGAGTTCTTTTCACCTGGAAATAATTAAAAAAAAAAAAAACATCAGTGACTACCTAGGTAAATTCGCAAAAAAAATGCCAACTGAAACTTGTATAAAATTTTAAACTGTCACCTAAAGTAAACAAATATGACGTGTCCAAAATTTAAAGGTGCTGGGACGTTGGGAAGTTATTAAAATTTTATGTGAAAAATGTACACGCAGACAACGACGCCAGACGAAGTTAAATAAAAGCATTGTAGAAATACATAGATGATGGGGTTAGCTGGCTGAGATAGATGCATTGCGAAAAGCTCCCCCTAGTGAATGTATCTATGAAGTATCTACTTTTAATGTTGGCAGTTTAAGTTTAAGTGTAAATAAATAAATAAATAAAAATGATTATTTTTTCGATTCGCAAAGATATAAGTACTGTTTAAAATTTTAACTCGGTAGATTTGATTACCTACAACGCCGGGCAGTAATTTTAAGAGTATTTAGTTAGAATACTATATGATTGTGAATATGAATTAATTTATGATAAAGATTTAATCAAATATCAATAAACATTAATAATAAAAAAATCATAGCGTCCCAAAGTGTCAAATAAATCCTACAATGAAACATATTTACCTCAAATAGACATACTATAACTGGCTTACCATAGGGGATTATCATGTCAACATAATCTACTACATAAAACCCATGCTGTCTGCATGTCCTGTTAAATTATTATTTAAAAAAAATAGGTATGTATTTTGACCGGCCATTGCAGGTAAACTGCTAGTCCTATGAAAAAATGTGTACTTACAACATTTTTGTAGACAGTTTAGTAAAGGCTATTTTTAATTTAAGACCACTTTCTCCTATCTCAACCACTTTCTCAAAAATGCGGAAAACCCTGTAGGGGGCAGTTTTGCCAGATGAGATCGGCCAAAATACCGAACATCTAAGGACAAGAAAAAAAATCTATGTTAGTTTTTACTCCCTCAAATTTTGCCAAAATTCAGCCGATTACGTGCCATAGAAATTTTGTACTTTATAATAGAAAAATATTTTATTGGGAATAATAAAATATGAGACTGTTAGGGGGACCTATTCGGGGGGGCCAGGGGGGCGAAGCGATTAAATTTTGCTAGACAGCCCTATCTAAAATATAAGCTTATATTAGGTAATATTTAAATCACATTTCGATTAAATAACAGATTTCTTTATTTATTTATTCTTTAAGCGAACATTACATTAAAAATATAAGCAAAATAATACTCATCCACGATAATAAGTAATGGCACTAGGGCGAACTTAACGCAATACAGCGATTACTTCCAGTTAACCCAAATGTCTGTAATTGAAGAAATACCCGGATATGATTGTGAATTATTTTGTCAACCTTCTGTCAACATAAATAAATAAACATCTTTTTCTTCTTCCAACTTATCCTGGGTGATAATCCCCGTGATTATAAAATATTAGGCATTGTCACACCTGTCAGGGTCGCCTGGGAACCCTCCATACCACACCATACCACACCAACTATACAGTGGGACTTGTGAGGCGAGCTGAGGCAAGTTGAGGTGAGGTGAAGTGTGTGATTCTTTAATTCAGATAACACCACACCTACCAGCGGCGAAGAGTGGAGAAAAATTGCCCATAAAATATGTAGTTATATCTCAACAGATACACAGCAAAGGATGGACCTTCCATCAGGCTTATGACGCAAGTCAACGATCAGTCATAAGCCAGATGGATGGCCCATCCTTTGCTGTGTATCCGCACCTGTTTTATAGTTTTGTTTTGTTACCACATGTTTATTGATTTCATTATTTTTTGCTGTAACTGTTTATTGATTTGCTGCATTCGACTTTGTAAGTTTGTTCAATATGTAAACCTGACGATTCCAAGTGCCTTAAATAAGACCTACGGATGATTAAAAACCAATAAATCATATAATAGTATGAATGTGACGGAAGCAATGAGTGTGTGTAAGGATGGGGGAATTTGGCGTTCTGTCCTCTATTTCTACCCCGCAAGGGATGCGTCGTGAGGAGATAGATGAATAAAATGTGAATCAACAATTAACCTGTTATGGACGACAATATTTTTTTGTCGACAAAAAAATATTTCTCCAGAAAAATTTGGTGTTATTCCGAGAAAGGAGTCAATATTCGGTAAAGATAATATAAATAATTGTTAACCTTCCTAAATAAGTATGTAGATGTGTTTTTCTCGGATCTCGGGTCGGGTCGCAGGGTACACGAGATCGCCCGCCGATTTATTACCCCTGCCCGCAGTGAGTCACCGAGTCATAAAACTATTTACTTTTTATTTTATTTTAAGTAATTTCTATCAATTTATTTATTTATTTTATTCTTAAGGTCTAACGTCACGGTAATTTCCCACGGCATTAAGGTTCAAAATCGCATGAACAATCGCGTGATAAAATGTTAAATATACCTTTTTTAAAATTTATTGGGGTTCGCTTCAATCAAAAATTTTTTAGGTCATTCCCTAGATTTTAATGCATATTATCAATACAAAAAAAAAATCTCAGCGACTTTCGTAAAACGAGTTTCTGTCTTTTGGAAAAAAGATCAGAGGTATTTATCACAATCTTTTTTGAGAAATCTGTACAAGATATAAAAAATATTTTACGGTCATTCTTTAGATAAAGGTTAAATTTATCTACTCTATTTTTTCCAAAGCATATTTAATAACGGTTGTCGGTATCTAAGGTCTCCCGTTTTAGAAATTTTTGTAATGTCAATATGCAATCTGAAAGTTTGTGAAAAATCCGTTACGAAATTTTGAGTCAAACAGACTAACAGATACCCAAAGTTAAAAGTTGTGTAAAAAAACTTTGATACAAAACAAAATTGTGCAAAAAAAAACAATAAAACAAAATGTGTGACCCCATTTAACCTGTTGTTGATAGTGTTTTGTTTTGAGGTCATTAGACACAATACATTTTGTAGATATTTGTGGGTTTGGACCCGAGGCGTGAAGTGGTATGTCCAAAATATTTGTATTACATGAAATTCCATGTCCAAAGTCAGTGAATAATATAATATGGAGCTACACAATATACAGGATGGCCCGAAAGTCAATGCCATCACGTGGGGATGTGACAGGCCATAAAACAAAACAAAAATAATAATCTTTGAATACCTATGGAATTTTGGGACTGAGGCACAAACTGAACGAAGGTGTCGGTTTTCACGAAATTTAAAAATGTACCAATGTCCCGAAAAGGCTATTTTTTTTACTATATCATATTTTGATATTCTGGCGTGGGCTTGAGTCAAAACACGAAAAACGATGAAAACGCTGGCGTTTTACGCGTTGTTGCCATAGTGATAACGCTGTTTCCATTGTGATAACATTATCACAACTTGTAAAACGCCAACGTTTTAGGCATTTTTTGTGTTTTGACTGCCCCAGGTGAGAATATCAAATAATGACCTTAGTAAAAAAAACACCCTTTTCGAGATATTGGCACATTTTTGAATTTGGTGAAATCGACACCTTCGTTCAGTTTGTGCCTCAATCACAAAATTCCACATTGAAAGATTATAATTAAAGATTAAATCATCAGGAATTTTTACTCTACTTGATTTTAGTACAAATAAAACTTATTATTCAATACTTTTCCAAAAACAGATAATTTGTCCGACTGAATATTTAAAAAAATATATATAACCAAATATCGGCTTTTTTATATATTTCTCTCCATAAAAAGATGTTCCAATTTTACTGAAAAAGTGCGACGATTTTACGAATTTCAAAAATGTGCCAATATCTAAAAAGCATGTGATTTTTTACTAAGGCCATATTTCGATATTCTGGTCAGTAATAAATTGGTTTATCACCCTTACACGGGATGACGTTACTTTCGGGACATCCTGTATAAAGTAGGTATATGTTCAGTACATGAAACAATAAGAGACCCATAATAAATATTAACACTTTTAGCTATACATAATATATGTCAGCATTTATAAATGTAGTACCAACATTTTTATAAATGGTATCTTGATATGTAATATGTTACAATGTGTTTTTTAATCCAAAATTCAATCGGTTTTCATGTCATATATCTATCCCTTGGAGGGTAGGCAGAGAGGACCGAGCGCCAGACATCCCTATCCTTACACACGCTCTTAGCTTCCGTCACACTCATACAGTTTGTCATACACGCTCTCCGATTCCTTTTACTCAAAACGCGCCCATCCTTGAGGATCTGGTCGACATGATCGGACCAGGCCAGTCTCGGTCGGCCGCGCTTCCTCACACCTCTTCGTTCACTCGGATATATCTTTTTTGTCATCCTGTCAACCTTCAGTCTCTCAGCATGCCCAAACCATCTTAGTTTGTTCACTTTCATTCTAGTCATATATAATTTTGTCAATCACACTTTTTTTTTTTAATTTAACTTCACTTGGTGTTGTTGCCTCCAAATTTTACTATCGAATTTTGACTCATTTCCAGACTAGAGCTCTGAAACGTTCACCAATTGTGTAAACTAGATGACATTACGATTCTGTACCACATTGAATCAGCCTTCTCCAGAGACAAGAAATATGTAAAGTGTTTGAGGGGATCCAAGGGTCGTGTGGGGTCATGTGTGGTATAGTATGAAAGGGCGTTGGAAAAGAAATTAACATCGAAAGTCAGATTTTGTCCATCTCAAGGCATCGGGAGAAAACGAGCGATCGAGAGGATCCAGTCACCGCATACCGCCGTGTTTAGTATCTCACGAGAGCGCTTCACGACTAGAACTCCTTTTTACAAATTTTGATTCTGTCAATTCTTGGTGGGAGGCGCCATCGGAATGAAGGAACCCTTATACCAGCAAATTATTTGGTGGCTGATGGGGATGTTAAACTACAAGTCCTGGCGAACCCAAGCACCCCAGAAGGACGTGTTTTGTATCATTTGGAAGACCGCAAAAAACAGTTCTAGGATGTAAAGTCATGTTTATAAAAAAATTACGTTTAATTTTTTATTTTTCTTTAAATTTATATTAGTTTCCGTATGGTTAGGTTCTTTGACTAAAAATGTCGCGAGCTGTAATGGTGGAAAAAATATATATTGAATACACATATAAAACATATATTGAATACACATATAAAACATTACTACCTACTTCATGTTAATAAACGGAATCGAGTGAACACAGACGCACACACCCTCACAAACCCGCGCACACACGCACACAATGATAGAAGACAGGTAGGTACCCAAAAATGTGATAAAAATCAGCTGATGGGACCCGGGACAAAACAAATACCTAGATTTAATACATTGAAGAATGTCACCAAATAAGTATACATTCAAGGAATTCCGTAATAGAATAATTATTTAGCTATCAGCTATCACACTCTTTTTGTGAAATGGTTTTGGGTATCCTGTAATTACATATATGTGGCTTATTGACAGAGTTGACAGTCGCAAAATTCACGGAGGGTTAAACACTTTTTTTATTGATAAACCAGCACCACCTATTGAAAATACTAAATACGTAACACCTAACACCTAATAATCTAATAATATTTCGGGCGGGGGGCGCCCTTCCCCCCCCCCCGAAATGTTGAACAATTCTTTTAAAAAACGTTATTTTAAAACATGAAAGTTACTGAAGTTCATCACTTCACCCATTATTAAAAAAAAAGCGGAGGCCATGTCCGCAAGTGGGCAAACGCGGGCTGATGATCATAATACTTTAGAAGTCAACAATTTCGTTGATTTAAAGAGATCGCTGTATAGCTATAAGTTCGCCCTAGTGAACGTTACTTATAACTGTGTATTATCTTGTCAAATTATATTGTATGTATTGTTCACTTAAAGAATAAATTCAAATAAATTTTAGCCAATTAATCATAAATCTACAGGATGGTCAGGAAATACTGACTCATTAAAAATATTTTTTAGAAATGTAGTTATAGTTACATAATGTCATCTTTACAGATAGGTGGGCGAGGAATCTAACACCTATATCACACTGTCATACATAATAATATCTTAAAAAGTGTGTATAAAATAAAACATTAATAATTTCTGTAATTGGCCCCTAAAAATTACTGTAACTTAATACTTTTTCATATAAAACTTGGGAGACAATTTTTTTCTTGTTCGTTTATAGTAAAAATGTGGGAGTTTCTTGTAAATGGGTGTAAGTACAATCCAAACCCGATTATCTGCTCTTTAAATTGAACCGGACAACTTTATTATTATTAAGACGATGTTGTATTCAAAATTACCATATTTTTGCTGATGAATTGTAGTTGTGTAATCTACTTATTGAACATAGGTATTATGGATGTGTTTTTTTACACTTCCCTACACTGTCGTCCTTAGGAAGAACCGCGTATAAACCAAAATGTTGAAACTGAGATAATCGCGAAAAACGTCTTGTATCGCCCATAATAACTCTAAACATTTGCGTGACATGGATTGCTTGAAAAATAGGGGTTACGTATGGAAACTCAGTCTCCTTATGATTGAAATAGGTGGATCTAAGGTTGGAATACTCATTTTGATGAAAAACTCAAGATACCTGAAGGTGGCATATACGCAGTTCTTGCTTAGGCTTAGGACGGCAGTGCAACCATTTCAAGCCAACTGGAAATTTAGGATCTCTGTGTAGTGTGCATTGCCCGCGGCTAATAAAATTTGGCAGCTCACACTTAAACTGTTAGCATATTTTTGACCATCGTTTGTTTAGGTAAATCATTTTTTTCTTAGATAAAAAATACATTTATTCTAAAGTTTATTTATTCTTGAGTACATGGTTGGCGCAGTTGGTTGAGGCGGCAGTTTCTCAAGCGGGAGGTACCAGGTTCAAACCCCGGCGCTGGCGATGTATTCCACACTTTGCGATACAGGCTTTTAGTTTAGCCAAGTGCAAGGTGTGCAGGTGGGTTTGTATATGCAGACCCATATCCATTTAAAAAATGTAGACACACAAGATAGAAGACGTTTTAACAAGGATTTTTTTAAAACTCTAAATGATAAATGATAAATAGAGAACTGTACTGTATTTTTATGGAAACTACCTATAGAGTATAAAGATTTAATGGGCTTTTACTGTACCGTCTTAGAAACTACAAAATTGAGAGAAAAAGAATTATTGTTTATAATAATCATTACTGTAGATATTTATGTTTCATGTGAGCCATAAGACAGGTGAATGAATTGTTCAGGTAATCGTTACAAATAATATAGTATATGTCAATCTTCCCACGTATGTTCACGGTACTAAAAATAGGTGAAATTATTGACGTTACACTGTGAAAACATCACAGACGTACTCAAGATGCTGATCTAAAATCAAAAGGATGGTTTCTTTCTCTGAAGACCAGAATGTCAGAGTTTATCAGTAATAAAATAAAATAATCTTTATTGTACAGAAACATACAAAGGGCGGGCTTATTGCTAAATGGCAATTTCTGCCAGCCAACCCATGACAGAAACCAAAATGAGACATAACTAATTATAAATTTAGTACCAAAAGGGTACCTTAACCTAACAAAAATTGAAAACATAAATACATACATAGATGAACATATTATATTCTACTAGGTATTTTTTTAAACCTACATGTGGGGGTCCCTAGATGTGTTGATCCGCCACTGCTAATAGGAGAGGGAGGGCGCATTGATTTTAGAAGAAACTTAGGGGGGCGTGAGTGGTAGAAGGTTGGGAATCCCTGGTTTAGAGGGTTGACTGAAAGAGGTTGCTCCAGATTAAGTCTGACCTTTGACCTCCTGTATTTTCCATTTGTAATTTAATATGTTCTCTCTCTCTCTCAGACACCAGGATATTATAAATGCTGGTTTTTACAAAAACTATAAAATATTTAACTAGTACCTACCTATATAGCTACTGAGAATTATTGATAAGGTACTGCCGGAACACCATGTATAAGGAATTTTTATGTTCATAATATAAAAATTATCAACCGTTAGGTGCCAGCGTTCATATCCTACAGGGTGGTCCATAAAATTTCTATACGACAATTTTTCCCACAAAAGAAGGTAAGTACCTAACAAAAAGTTTTGAATAATTTGATTTTAACACTCAATATTTTCACACATTTATGATATTTTTTCAAATAAAATTTGTAATAAATTTACAAAATTATTATATTTTAAAATGACAATTATTTTTAATTAATTAATTTAGTCATTAGCCATCGAAAGAACGTTATTTTTATTTGACTAACTGAGGATGTGCTGATTGGAACTATTTACACTCCGATCAGCATTGATCTTGAATATCATAAAAAATGTTTTTATGGCCTTAACCTTAAGTAATAAGTCTAAAATGTCAACTGACGATTCCAAGTGTCCTGCCATAAGTACGATAGACGACTAGAAGAGTCCTGGCTATTCAAAAATCAAATCCTTTTTACGGTTAACCAAAGGGCGGGGGCGGTCCGCTCCGGGCGGCACTTTTTAGAGGGCGGCATTTCTATTTTGGTTCAAAGACGACCATGATATTGCTTTAGATTCACTTTTTTGTTTTGTAAAATAAAAAAAGAAAGTCCTGCGGCCCGTCAGGCAATTTTATTTTTAGAATCTGGCCCACCTGCTGAAAAGGTTGGCCACCCTTGATCTATATAATGACTTTCTTCACACAATCTCTCGACTAAATTTCGCCTACGATGCTATTTTCTCTTTTGTATAACCACTATATCTATATCAAAAAAATTTACTGCCCCACTCCACCTTCAAAGTTCTTTAAAATTCCCCAAAATTTTGGATTTAAATGCCTAAATAAGGGGGTGGCAGATTTGGGGTCCGCCCCGGGTGGCAGAAACCACAGGACATGTGACGGAAGGACGAGGACGAGAGGCAAAAACCCCACGTTATGCCACTGACAGTTCGCAGTAGGTACATCGGCATCCCAACATTCCCAATGATGGGGTAGCCAGAAAATGCTGTATACGCTCCCAGGTCCTGATGGGTCCTGGTTCAAACACAGACCACCTCATGAGCGTTAGGTCTGTCACATCTAAGCTAGTAATAAATATAAAATTCAGGTATGTACTTACTTATCTGATTTTATGAATGAGTTAAGTAAATGTCTAACAACATTATTTATCTGATGGCATTTGTTTTTTATCAACATTCTTATGTTTTTTTTATTATAAAAATTGCCGGGTGATGTATGACCATTCGAGTTAATATTTTTTACGCACGGTGGCACAGTGGTAGAAAACTCCTCATTCAATCACGACAAAAGGAACAAATGATCCCCATTTTTTTCGAGTGTTCTGTAAAATTTTGGTGTTAGTAAAAGATCTTCTTCTGAAACGACGTTCGACGTTCGCCACCCATTCTGAATGTCATATAATGTTTACCTACTCTAAGATAAAATTGTATGTGTCCAACGTAATTAGTAACGCGAATAACGCGAATTTTGTGTTTTTTACACATATAACGCGAATTTTAGCATTCTTTTATTTGAATAACGTGAATTTTCGCATATTAGACGCGAAGTTCGACCTTCAAAATTTTGCAAAGAGGCGCTTTTTATTTTTCTCAAATATTTTTGTTTTATTTTATTGTTTTAGGGATTTATGTATAAAATATTGTTCACCATAAAAAAAAAAGTATTGTTGTATTAAAAGATGTAAAACAGACCACTTTAATGATATATAAATCTATAAAAAATAACACCCCTTTTTGCAAAAAATAACACCACATTTACGGAAAAATAAGACCGATGTTTTCCAGTCCCTAGTAATAGATGCCAAGGTATAGTTTACTGGGGCGAGCTGATCGCAGTGCTGCAATCTCTGCCAGCTAACCCCAATGAATCAATCAAGTACAAGTTTTGATTATCGTCGAAGTACCCAATTAAACTATTTTCATTCCACTTGACTAGATTCGCTATATTTCTTAGTTAATTATGTAGATGTATTATACAAATTTATTTATTTATATAAATAATTAATCCGTCTTATTTTTTTACCAACATGTTCAACCTGTTAAAAAAATGGTATCGATGGTATTCAATATCGATGTTAATGTTGAGCATTTACATCACCATTAAATCATCCAGTGAATACAAGAAGAAGAGGAAGCAATTTTCGAAAATAGTTCGAGGCTATGGCTACAACACATCAGTGACCCAAGCGAGAAACAAACCCAGGATTTAATCAAACGAAAGGTCACAAAAAACACTAAATAAAAAAAGGTACGAAAAAATGTGAGATATTTATTTATAATACGTGAATTTTTATTGATGATATTAATTGTGAATATCTTATGCACGGAATTAAAAAGAACTGACATTGTCTTAATCCCCTCAGCCCCTCCAGCCTGGGCCCCTCCAAGCCCCCCTGCTGGGCCGCGCGTGTGGCCAACACCACCTCTTATAACAATAATTCACATTTGTTTAAACAGTGACTAAAAAGTAACAGTCACATTTTGTATGACTGTTACTATTGCAAATATAATTAATTAATAAAATACGTTGTAAATAGAACAGCATAGGTCGTAAGACTTACATATAAGTATAGATAGTTTGAAATATTGTTGTAATAAGTGAAATTTTGTAACCTCCTTGGACAAGGACACTGAATGTAATTTAGGGGTGGGGTTTGCCGGGGGGCTCCCTTAAGGCTAACCCTGGGCCTACCTCTTATTATATTAAGATTTGCGTAGAAGAGCGGGTAAAGAGGTCTCTATTAATGAGCCTGAGGTACCCGGGGATGTGGAGGGCCTTAAGCCCGTGGGATTTTTGTTCAATGTAACTATGGCATTATTAGGGTTATAGCTGTCAGAAGTGAATGAGTCACTCATTTAGCAATAATATATCTGTCGTAGTCACGCGCCGTATAAAGAAATTAATCACATTCGTATTACGTGAGTTTTAATGCTTTGACGTTCCAAAAATCTGTTTTTTTGGGTTTTTACGCTAAATCAGAAATAAACTGATAGATTTCTTTCTAAAATTTTCTAGATTATTTTGTGTTCTTTAAGTCAAAAAAATAATTATTTCATTTCGGCATAGCATCACTTGAAATATTAAAAAAAATCGACGAACATCGACGACCTGCTATTTCTTTTTTTTACAACAATCTATTGCATATATCAAAAAACGGCTTTAAGGCTGTTTTCACTAATGCCTACTCTATAAACTCTTGTTTTCAATGTGATACAATAAATAGTAACGGCGGAATTTTGATTAAAAAATTGGTAAAAACGCGAAATTTGTACTGTAGCTCCTATAAAATCAGTTGATAGATTTTTTCACATACTTCTGCGCAAACTAATATGAAATCGCTGTTACTTTAAATGACAGTAATTAAATAACAGTTATTCCAAATCACTGTTATCATGTCAACCTGTTCCTTAATGATCGTCCCTCTCTACAGCGTATTCTCTGGTTTACGGCGTTGTCCGGCTAGGTGTATTTAACATTGTCCAAGTGTCAGACTGAATCACGTATACACGCATTATGGGGTTTTATATATACAACGCACTCCTTAAAAACACCTTGTTTTATACCACCATTTATACAGCATGGCAAGAAAATACCAGATTTCATTTACAAAACGCTTAGCTTCAAATTATAGGAGATCTCTAGAGGAGACAGGAGCCCCTTTTTCCATGTGACTAGAGATCATGGGCTTCGTCAGGGGGGCAGCTGCCCCCCCCCCCCTCCTAGAGATTGGAAAAGGTATATTTTTTAATACTAAATGATAAACCCTCACAAAACATCACATTACTACCACACATTTTCTTATTACTTATATCATAAATTTTCTAAAATTTGTATGAAAATCCATCAGCATCATAATAAAAAATTGCCTGCGGCATTATTTTTTAGGTATTCCTTTTTTGTAAAAAACCCTTTTTTATCGATATTAGTACTTAGTAGTATATACATTTTCAAATAAGTACTTAAACAAAACACATCACGGGCTTCTTCACTACGTCTTACAAAAAAAATTACGCGTTTTTCATGCTGCATTTTTTTTTATTTTTGTTGCCCCCCCTAGATCCGAGGCTGGCGACGCCCATGGTGACTAGAGATCACAACATCATAATAATACAGTATTGGGCGATTTTATCGCTAAACGGCACCAATAAGTGATCCGATGATGACGATGATTATTGTGTATTATTATTCTCTCTGTCTACCCCATCATAAGTCACAAAAAAACTCCGATAATTAATATTTTTATGGTATTTTGTATCAGGAGTACAGCGTGTTGCGATGGTGACAATAATTAATATCCTTAATCCTTTTATAAAGCATCTTATACAATCCCATACATAACGTATGTAACACACGGCTACATATTATTAACACCTTCACATACCCCTGTCTTGTTCTGTCGCCCTGATACATCTTCCACCACCAAATCGTATATTTCTCCACGGATTCTAAGAATTATCTGTTTCTTAATCCTCAATATAGTACCTAACCACTTCTCAATACACGAAAATAACGTTTTTTTTTTTGTATAGAGGATTATTTTATTAAAAATGCATTTTAGTCAACTGTAGACAGCTAATATTTCAAATCGACTCAATTGGTAAACAAATATCTGTCCTGTGATCCCTTCATAAGCACCGGAACGCCTAACATGCGTGTTCCCCAAGGGAGTTCACACTGTTGCGAAACTCATTGTTCAAGAAGATGTAAAATGTCTTACGGAAGTTTTGCGATCGCCCGACTCTCACCAGATCCTCGAAAAAATGACAAAAAATAGTGGGGGACCAGTTCTACAACCCAGGAATCGTGTAAGTTTGCCCTAGCTAACAAGTTTGTATAACAGGTAGTCGGTAGCCTGGTTGGTAACGCGCTCGACTGTTAATCCAGTGAGCGCGGGTTCGATACCCGATGCCGACTTACTCCACTTCACGACACAAGCTTTTCAAGCTTACTGTAAAGTGTACAAAGGTGTATTTGGGTTTATTTCGATAAACCCAGATTAATTTTTTATATGTAAAAAATGTAAACAAAAATGTACTTAACTGATTACATGCGCGTAAATTTATGCACTGAACTTTTACACTTGAAGAAGAAAAAAAAATAGTTAAATTAGGGAATTCCAAACATTCTTCACACATCGAAAGAATGTCTCCAAAAATACTCTATGTAAATTAGATACCCATCGTATACCATACATCTACATATAGTTGTAGGCACTACATAGAACTTGTATGGGTAACATATTCATATAAACTTTGTTGGTTTTACATCGATCCAGTGTGAATAAAACAAAATGATTTTATCTTGTACCTAGTGGTGTTAATACGTGTTGGCTGCATAATAAAAATAAATAAAGGATGTAAGCGGTTTATCGATGTTGTGATAAAACATCGATGCTTTGATTTTTTTAAACACAGCAGTTTTTTTATTTTACTAACCAAACCTAACCATTTTAACCAAAAAAAACCTAACCGAACCTAACCTAACCATTTTTAACCAAAATTAGCTGTATAAAAATGAATCTGGGCTTGAATGTAGTGGCGAAGAGTGGATTTCTGTAGCAGGGAAACCGGGGCTAACATTTTTTTATAGTTTTATGTCAGATGCGTCAATCTTATCTGAGCTACACATTACAACTCGTTTGTTTGTAAGATGGGAGTCAGACAATTTAGAAAAAATAATAATTACTGGCCGAGCTGAAGGCAGGAGAAGGCGCGGACGTATACCAATGAGATGGTCTGACCAGATGACGGATGCCATTGGAACGATGTTTACAGAATCATTGCGTTGGGCAGAAGACAGACCAGGGTGGGCCAGACTGCTGCGAGAAGTACTGCATGAAGGCCACGATCCTCAGCATTGAGGGACCGATTTGGAAGAAGACTGCCAGATTAGACCTATTATTTTATCATCCTACATCACAAGGTTACTCGATTGGTAACTAACCAACTAAGAGTACATGGTTGGCGCAGTTGGTTGAGGCGGCAGTCTCTCGTACGGGAGGTGCCAGGTTCGAACACCGGCGCTGGCGATGTATTTCACACTTTGCGATACAGGCTTTTAGCCTAGTGCAAGGTGTGCAGGAAAGTATTTGGGTTTGTGTATGCAAGCACAGATCCTTTTTTATAAAAAAAACATCTAGGATAGTCGATGTTTAATAAAGAGATTCAATGATATTCTCATCAATATCGATGTCTCAACGCGTGCAGTGACATCACAATTGTGAGGCATTATGATAATATTGTATGGGTGATGAAAATTACGTCAAACATGACAGCAATCTCATCAAACTATATTATTGACCTCTATGTATTGAATAGCCTATGCTATGTATAGCTGGATGTGTCATTGTGTAAATACTCCTATATTTTGCCTCATGGGCGTCGTCACGGAGGGGCAGGGGGGGCGGCAGCCCGAGCTTCCGTCACATTCATGCATTTTGTCCTGAACACTTGACGACAGTGGCGGATCCAGGATTTCATTTTGGGGGGGGCTTCAGCCCCCTAGCCCCCCCCCTAAATCCGCTAGTGCTTGACGATTCCTTTTACTCAGAACAAGTATTTAAGTCTCTTATCTGAAAGTGTGAATTGTAACCTCCTTGGATAAGGACACTGAAGGAATGTAATTTGGGGGTGGGGCTTGCCGGGGGGCTCCCTTAAGACTAACCCTGGGCCCACCTCTTAATATAGATTTGCCTAGAAGTGCGGGTGAAGAGGTCGCTATTAATGCGCCTGAGGTACCCGGGGTTGTTGAGGGCCTTAAGCCCGCGGGATTCCTTCAATTTACTCAGAACACGTCCATCCTTGAGAATCTGGTCTACATGGTCAAGCCATTTGGTTCTTGGACGCCCGCGTTTCCGTACACCTCTTCTTTCCCCCAGGTATATTTTCTTTATCATCCTTTTATTATTTGTTCTCTACATGTGCCAACTATATCAACTTGTTCACATTCGTTTGAGTCACAACATCCTAAGGTTCATGTATCTACTAGATAGATCAGGTCAACCTGTCGGAAAGTTTGGGGCCGGGACACCAACTACCCTACCTAACATGGAAGACACTCAATAGATTACGCGTAGGTGTCACCAGGTGCAGGGAAAACATGCACAGGTGGGGTATAAGGATGGAGGAGGATGTCTCCTGCGATTGCGGAGAGACCTAGACTGACGAGCACCTCCTCGTATGTCGAGACATGCCAGTGGGGGAAGCTCGGACCCGAAAATGAATGAATGTATCTACTCTACTCTGTTTTTAGAAATTTTTGAAATGTCAGTACGCGCACTCTTAAAAAATGCCAATAATTTCACCACTCTACGTCCCTGGTGAAATCACACAGATATTGAAACAAATTGTTATTGGTGTTTTGGAATCCTGCATCTACATGAATAATAAAGAGATAGAGATGGAGAGAGACATGAGGAATGGGAGGCAGAGGAGGTAACAAGTCGACAGGTATTTAGGACTACAACATTTTATTTTATGCATGTAACCTTTCCACTTTATATATGTTTGTTGTTTTAGACTTGTGTGCTTATGGCATTAAGTCATTCACGAGGTAATAATTTAGCATGTTCAATGTGTTGCAAATTTGTCGATTCTGTCATTCCATAAATGCAGTATATTTATTTATTTATTTACAGCCAATAAAAAACACCATACATGGTAATACTAATACTTATACAATTCACACTTAGAAAGTTACTAACTATTCTATTCTATCCCCTCACGCCACATCCCTTGCGCCATAGGCAGAGAGAACACATCGCCAGACTTTCCTATCCTTACACACACTTCGGGCTTCCGTCACATTCGCGCAATTTGTCATACACACTCTACGATTTCTTTTACTCAGAGCAGAGCACGTCCGTACTTGAGAATTAGGTCTACATGGTCATGCCACGTGGTTCTTGGACGGCCGCGCATCCGTCACCTCTTCTTTCTCCCAGGTATATTTTCTTTGTTATCCTTTCATCATTCATTCTCTCTACATTTCCCAACCATCTCAACTTGTTCACTTTCATTTTAGTCACAACATCCGTTTTACATTCGCATTACTACGTTCTGTCCTCTCTGCCTACCCTGCAAGGGACGCAAGGTGAGGAGATAGGTAGACGATATAAATTGTTATAGTCGAATATTACAGGACGCTAAAAATACTTGTTAAAAAGTATGTGGGTCATTCTAATTGAGATCCCAAAAAACAGTGTAGGTGTTAGAAGTCCGAGACTCAGGAATTTGGAAGAAATTCAAAATAGGGGCATATTTCATTCCTATAATTGTATAACGGAACATACATTTTAAAAAAAGAACAATACATTCTAACATTCTTTTTGTCACAAAACACGTTTTTAAGGATCTATACGTATTTCTTAATAACGAGGAATTTCATTAAAACACTTCTTCATTGAAAGAGCCATACGATAAATAGATCTGTCTCTCCTATAATGTGGATAAATGTACGTAGAATCATAGATTAAAAACGTGATAGATGTGCCATTACTAGGTACAATGTAACTTTTATTTTAGGTAAGAATCTAACTATTTTATTTTATCTATTTACAATTTACCGGAAAATTTATACACAAAAATCCAAAAATCGGAAATTATTAATACTTGCAATATTGTAAGACGATTTCTAAATACTGATACTTCAGGCACAATCCAGTGATATCCGTGATATCTGGATAGGTGAATGTTTCCCAGTATTAGGCTGATGATTTTATATGTCAATCGTGAATGATAATATGTAGACTCTTCTGGCTGATAATACTGAGAAGTGTGTTGGCAAGTCTTGCCTCCGCGTAAAACCCCCTTAAAAGTGTACAAATCACAAAAATAAATGTTAACATTATAATTAGTAGATACTACAACATTTGTTCACTAGGGCGAGCTAAGTAGGGCGGAATACAATTGCAATAAAACAAGACAGTAGGTATTAATATAATTATTGCACTCTGTTGAACAACAGTATAAATATCCCTGGATTGAATACCTCGGCCCACTATTGAATGAGAGTTTTGAAGATTGCTTCTTAGATACTTACGTTACCGATACACTCAAACCTCCAAAGAGTCAATACACTCTGAAATAGAAAATTTAATATTGCCTGAGACCATTGACCTAGCTCCTGAGGAGTGCATGCGTAGATTTCGAAATACGAGTGGAACTACTATTAGGATTGTAAATATTAATATACGTAGTCTACAATGTAATTTTGATGATGTTATGGTGTTCTTGAGTGGTACTGACCTCCGGCCCGATGTCCTCATACTTACTGAATGCTGGCTAGGGGATAACTTAATTATAAATCATCTAGAGGGATATAATTCATTCCAAACGACCGAACATGCTAACAGAGCGGAGGGTGTCGTGGTCCTGGTAAAGAGAACACTAAACGCAGTGTGCACCAACGTTAAACTAGCCGATGCAAACGCACTAAAGATAACTTGTGAGGACATACTCTCAGTGTTTGCCATCTATCGTTCACCATCGAACAGAGATACAACACAATTCCTTTCATCACTAAACCGTGCATTGAGCTCCATACCTAGATGCAAAACGAACATTGTTGCGGGGGACCTCAACATCGATATCCTCGAAAGAGATTCCAGAGACTCCAGCGTGGATGAGTATCTCTGTCTTCTATCTGAACATGGCTTTCTCTCAGCAATCAATAAGCCAACGCGAGTAACTCCCACAACGAAATCATGTATTGACCATATATTTGTAAAAAGTAGAACGAGTGTAAATATAGCGGCTGTTATACATACCACTTTTACTGATCACTACACAACTCTTGTGGAAATTGATAACACAAGAAGAATACCAATCCCAAAACCTAAAATCATCAACATTCTAAATTACAGTGCATTGTTGGAAGATGCAAAGAGGGAAAATTGGCAAACTGTCCTTAACAATACTGATCCGAACTCAGCGATGGATTTATTCGTATCCATATTACAAACCAATATAAATCTTAATTCCACCACTAGAACAATACCACATTCCAAAATCAGAATAAAACCTTGGATCACTGATGCGCTGGTCAAAAGTATTCATAAAAGAGACAAATTACACACGAAAACTCTTAAATTCCCCGGAAATCAAAATCTTCTAAACTACTATAAAGTTTACCGCAATATATGTCATAGAGCAGTTAGACTCGCCAAAACGCTTTACTACAGGAATAAAATAGAGAAAGACAATTATAACGTCAAGACTGTCTGGCAGGTGGCTAGAGAGAACATACACAAACCACAGGAAGGTGCATCCATTAAAAAATTGAGAGTCGATGACAGACTGATAGAGGACCAACAGGAAATCACACAAAATATCAATAACTACTTCGCAAACGTTGGAGGAAAACTGACAGAGTCTATCCTATCAAACATAAACAAGACAGAATCAGACCTAATCAACAAACAATGTACAAGCCAACCTACCAACATTTCGTTTACAATCGAACAGGTCAACGAGGCAGAAGTGCTAACTACCCTGCAAAAACTTAGAACAGAATGTGCACAGGGACCTGATGGAATATCTACAAAAGCTCTCAAACACATAAGTAGCTATATAAAAACACCCCTTACGCACATTATAAACCTGAGTCTTGGACAGGGTGTTTTCCCTGAGCACCTCAAAAAAGCATATGTTACACCCATATTTAAGGATGGAGATCCAGAAGATCCAAGAAACTACCGACCAATTGCGCTTCTCAACACCCTGTCTAAGGTCTATGAACGAATAGTAAACACCCAACTGCTAAAATACCTAAATAATAATGATATACTGGCAAACGGACAGTTTGGCTTCCGTCCTAACATGGGTACTCATGACGCGATCCTAGAGGTAACCAAGTATATTACACGGTCCTTAGATGACAGGAAAAGGTGTATCGGGATATATTTGGACCTTGCCAAGGCCTTCGACTCCGTTTCCCATGCTCTACTTATGCAAAAGCTCAGAAACATGAAATGCGACGACACGGCACTACAGTGGTTCCAGTCGTACTTGAATGGTAGACTGCAGGCAGTCAAGCTAGGAGAAATTATAAGCACATTTGCACCAATATCATGCGGTGTGCCCCAGGGAAGTGTGCTGGGACCTACACTTTTCCTGATCTATATAAACGAATTAAACAAATTAGATATCGGTGGCCCAGTACTCTCCTTCGCGGACGACACCGTGTTGCTGTTCTCTTCGGAAGACTGGAACGAGACGCACAGAATGGCGGAAAATGGGGTGAACCTGGTGAAGAGGTGGCTGGACGAGAACCTGCTAACATTAAATATCGCAAAGACAAAATATATGACCTATAGCATTGATGGTAGATTGCAACCAGACACTGTGGAATCATCTATCACTGTACACAATTGCAACACAAACTTATTATGTAACTGCAGTGGATTGTCACGCACAGATAAGTATAAGTATTTGGGTATAACTATAGATAAACATCTCCGCTGGACAGACCACATTGAAATTGTAGCAAAACGAACCCGCCAACTGATGTACATCTTCCGAACTCTGCGAGATATCTTTGATTTGAGGGATCTAAAAATGTTCTACTACGCCCTTGGACAGACAATAATTACTTATGGTATTATAGGATGGGGAGGGATGGCGAAAACAAACCTCTTCCCGATAGTGACTGCTCAAAAGTCACTCTTGAGAGTGATCTGTAAAAGACCATATCGCTACCCATCAAATGAACTGTTCTCGGAGTTTGGAGTCCTAGATGTGAGACAGTATTACATAAGGACAATAATCAAACAGGTCCACAGGGATCCCACAAAATACCTGCCAGATTACGTATTGACACAAAACACCAGAAACAGACACCTGCTGCGACCACCAACCACCCAGACTACCTTTGCTCAAAGGCATTTTAGCTTCCTAGCTCCTAGAGTCTACAATAGAGTTATACCATCCATCATCGACTCCATTCAGCCCAGCGGGAGAAACCTGGGAAAATTACTGACAAAGTGGCTACTCGACAAGGGGAGGGAAGAGTCCGAGCGAACACTAATACACACACTTACATGAGAAACACACACACACACACACACACACCCTCACACATACACACACACACACACACACACACACACACACACACACACACACACACACACACACACACACACACACACACACACACACACACACACACACACACACACACACACACACACACACACGCACACTCACCCTCACACACACGCACACACACACACGCACACACACACACGTTTCCGTACATTGTTTTCTTTTTCTACCACACATTGCTTCTATGTCCTTTCATGGACAACTTGATGATCTCTCACGGCTGTACACCTCCTAATAAACATATTGCATTATAATAAACAGACCTAACTAACTAATCCTCAACCATTGTACCGTAATCAGTCTACAACATTCTTGAATCATTTATATTGCTTGTTCTCCAGTGTTTTTGTTATTTTTTTCCATACATGTAGCCTTGAACTATAATGTAGTTAGTATTGCCCCAGAACAGGCTTTCGCCTAGTGGGGCAATAAAATCCAATACTTGTTTCTTACTTATATTTTTTACTTTGTTATATATTTTGTGGATATTAAATAAATGAAATGAAAAAAATGAAAAAAAAGGTTTTACAAAGACAAAATCGCCTGCGGCGCCTATTCTCCGCAAACTATCGGGGTGTGTACTTTTTTTTCGCTTTATGTTAGATATCTACATTATCTACTAATGCAGTATTCTTACAACAGTGTAGATGAATTAAGGATGAACATTGTCGGGCTTACGACTTAACTTTTTTGGCGTCCAAACTCAACCCTTGCCCCAAAAAACTAGTACCCTTGTAGCCCTAAATTTTATTATGATTCCGAAAAGCCAAATAACAACAATTAAAATGTCAATATTTTCGTTAGGCCGCTTCTATACAATTACTGCTCGATGTATAGTGGATCTATATACTTATAGGTATTGTTAGTGCGCATGTGATTTTTATTTTTATTGATCTTGTTGTTTGGATCATTGGCTCGTGTTACAGCTGATCGTATCGATCCTAAAAGAATGTTAATAAAATCAACATAACTATAATAGTCTTACAAATAAAATTATCATAACAAATTTGTTAATTAAATTGATTTGATATTCTCGATGTTTTTGACCGTCAGTACATGGTGGTGGTCCATTTTCAAGGAAAAATTTAAAACAAAATATTAGGTTTTCATTTTTCCTTAAATTGATTAGATTTAAGGAGCCTATACATTTAGAAATAACCATTTTTTATCACCCCTATATTAACTTCATCTGTCGTTGTCTGTAACGCTGTCTACGTATACGTATATCTTAAAAATTCATGACAGGTACATGCTGAAAAAACTATTTATTCATACGAGTACTGTGGTTTTTCTATTTTTTATGTAAATCTAAATACCTACTGCCTTATCATTATTCTTGGGGGTAGGGGTTCTATCCTCTCATCCCTTGCGGAGTAGGCAGAGAAAACAGATCGCCAGACTTTCCTATCCTCACACAAACCTCTTGCCTGCGTTACATTCGTGCAATTCCTTGGAATCTGGTCTACATGGTCAAACCGCGTGATTCATGGATGTTAAGATTGATCACATGGTTGGCGTAGTTGGTTGAGGCCGCAGACGTCTCTCAAGCGGGAGGTGCCAGGTTCAAACCCCGGCGGCGGCGATGTATTCCACACTTTGCGATACCTACAGATCAGATTCTTTTTGAAAAAAAAAAGAAAACAAAAATTGCGTCTATATTTGGCTACCCCTGAGGAGATGTTGCGTCATAACTATTATTAATTTAGATTTAAAGCTTGCGACCTAACTATGATGTCATGGTCATTTCCGGCGGCATTAAGGTTCAAAATCGCAAGAACAATCTCATGAAAAAATGATGAAAATTCCGTTTTTTGGGATTTCGCTTCAATCAAAAAACTTTTACGGTCATTCCCTTTATCAATACAAAAAAAACTCCACGACTTTCGGGAAACGAGTTGCTGTCTCTCGGAAAAAAAATCAGGGATGTTTATCACATTTTTTTTTGAGCAATCTATAGTTACAAGATATAAAAAATCTTTTAGGGTCATTCTCTAGATAAAGGTTCAACGTACCTCTTCTATTTTGTTCCAAAGCATATTTAGTAACGGTTGTCGAGATATAAGGTCTCCCTTTTTTAGAAATTTTTGAATTGTCAATATGCATACTCTTAATATGTTCTCCTACACATTTCATTTCTAAATTCATAAATATACCCATATTTCTCAGAATAACCATTTTCGTATTATACCCACTGAAGACATATCTTAGTTTCAACACTACTTGTCATAGTAAGTCATTTTAGTTTCCATTTTGTCATAAACTTAATCTTCTTTGACTAATTCGTTAATTCAAACTGACGTTAGTTTAATATCAGTTGACACTGTGTCAACTTTTTGGTCCGTTGACATCAAATTACTATTAGAATTTATTCTTTTTGTGATCCAAAGTGTAAATTTATCTATATTTGTCTATTTATGCTGCATCTATGTTAGTTTATTTATTCTATGGTTGGCATATTTATTGCAGTTATTGCCAAATGGTTTAAGGGCTTATATGCACTGAGCAAAAATCGTTCTATTTTTGTTTCAACTTTTTCAAATTTTGTATGAGAATGTTAGCGCGAAATAAGAATAACGTAAGCGACAAAGTGAATTACCTATACCTTTTTAAAAGAAACCTGGAAACAAATTTAAAATCTAAAACAGCCGAATTGTAAAGATTATAATTACCACTATTTTGGCTCAATCATAATTTTATATCGAATCAGGGTTAAATGCAGTGGATATTGTGGTTATGAGGTGGTTGGTAACGCGCTCGATCGTAAAACCGGTGGGCGCGGGTTCGATCCCCGATGCTGACTTACTCCACTTTACAATACAGGCTTTTCAAGCTTTCTGTGAAGTGTACTAAGATGTATTTGGGTTTATTTCGATTTTTATGGGTTTATTTCGAAAAATTGTATTGCGATGTATTTGGGTTTATTTCGAAAAAAATAAATGGAAAGATAACTTGTTAAACAAGTTGCCTGAAGAAATGAAGTCTCTGAGTGACAGTAAATTTATGGGAGCAGTGAAAACGTACCTCTTTGAAAAATCATTTTACTATATCGACGAAATACTGGAATGAACCATTTACATTCACTCCAGCATTGAACTGACTATATCATAAATTGTTCATTGTGCTTTCATTATCTAAATCTTGTTTCATACTATGTCACTGACGTAATGCTAACAGAGCCCTTTACATCTTGTGTTATGAGTTTCTGACTTGGAGGCCGTGGTCTACTGGTCACTTGGGGACCTAGTGACCAGTAGACCACGGCCTTCAAGGCCGGAAACTCATAACATAAGATAGGAAGACTCCGGCCGTGAAAGGCTCCGCATATACCAGAGTCCTTTACACTCTTTAGCATTGATATTATGCATTATTACTATTACTTTAATTGTTATATGTCTAATTATGTAAAACTGACGAGTCCAAGCGCCCGATATATGGTCTAAGGACGATAAACAACAACAAATTATCATGAGTCAACGTAACAATTACCCGAATGACACAATTTATGAAATTTTTATCATTAAAATTTGTGATGGGATAAAATCCATAAGTTGCAGATAGAAAGAAACTCAAATACTGGAAAGTGCAAGAAGCTATTTACTGATGTGATGAACACTGAATCAAAATAAGCTACAAAATTCTACACAACGATCAATACAACATGTCTACCAGGAAATGCAATTTATAATTTGTACAAGAAAGCTTGGAATTATGGTAGTACAATAATAGTGCATAGACCATGAGGGAATTTGGGATGGGGTTGTGCAACAAAATGTGCAAAAAAATTGTGCAAAATCTGTGATATCTTGTTGATGGTGAAGAGGCTGTACCTTCGGTTCTAGCATGTTGTCTATGCGAGAGGAGGGGCATCTAGTCGCTGGTGGCGGAGACCCGACCACGTTGAGGTATGAGCATGGCAGCAGGGTCACCATGTTAGGACGAGTGGCTTCAGGAAAAGAAATACAACACATTGTTAAAGAAGAAAGATTAGACAGAAATCGAGACTTAAAATTCTAGTGACTTAAAAATAATACAATTCAGTGTAGAATTGAAGATTTTTAGAATTGTCCCAGGTGCCCGAATGAACCTACGGACGATAGAAAACAATAAAACAATAAAAACGCCGGACAAACCCATCGCTTAACAAGAATAATTAGTAATTATTTAAAAATAATATTAAAAGTTTGATATTGAAACTAAAATGTATCATGCAATGGCGTGCTTATTGCCTTGTGTCATTTTCTGCCAGCAAACCCCAACGTTGTTGAACATGAACACTTCATCATGCCACGAAACCTGCTAAACAGGGGTTATACCATAATTGCTTGCGTTTTTCAACAAGGTCCAGAAATCAAAGGTAGAATAAAATTAAATATGAATAAAACACCATATATCGATTCCGAAACTATTTAAAAATATTTTGAATAGACACTTATACCAACTTATACATAGAAATTTACCTAATACAGAGGACGACATTTATGTTCAAAAGCCCGATGGAAAGTCCATCATACGCTGTATAGCCGTTCATATCTGTCAAGATACTAGTATCATACTACCACCTACTAATAAATTATTTATAAAATTTTTAATGGTTTTAAAAATCATGAAAAACCAATAATTTCCATGTAAGTACCTACATATCTTCAATACCAAATCCATTAGCAAAAAGCAATTAAGTACGAACATTTATTAATATTTTTTTAAATGTCAAAAGCTTTTTATTAAATGAATCATCAAAAAACACAAAAATCATTATGAAATTTCAATTATTTATAAAAATCATATTTTTTCCTACATAATGACGAAATAACAAGTAACTGAATCCGAGTATTACAGAGACAATAAAACTATTGATGGATTGATTAATTATTATTTTAACACCTATTGTAATTGTAATGGATATGGCAATACCACATTATCAATATTTTCTGATTGTGGCAACTGGCAACCCCATAAGATCCATAGTTTCAAAACCAAATGATTCTATACGCTATTTCAATTCAGTGCATAGCAAATATAGCAATATTATTCAGATGAAACACACTACTATTTAGTATCTCCCACAGACTTTGAATTTTTTAAATAGGCGACTAGCCTATACATACACCGTGTCCCTCGTTAAGCCTGTACTCTAAGTTTGTCAAGCCAACATACCCACTAAGGGTCCTTACCGGAAGAGTACGTAAATTAGTCGCCTATTTAATGAATTCAAAGTCTGTTGGAGCTACTAAATACTAGTGTGTTTAATTTTAACAATATTACAATGAACTTCCACAAGAACCTTTGGTCAAACACTAAAAAATTCTCAGTTCATAGATTTTGTTTGTATGCTGCAGGGAATGCCATTTTCCCCTAATAGACAATATTAAAAATGCATGCTATATCTACCAGTGACGAAATTTCCAAGAATACGATTCCTATCGAGTTTTCTTTTTGAATTAGGATAATGAAATATGGTCCAATCAGTGGCGGAGCTACCATACATGCCCAAAAGCCGGGCTTACCCAGTGGAAATAAGAAATAAATCTCCGAAATATTATATACAGCGTTTTCCGATGGTTCTCATTCATTTAAATATCGCGCGGTTCAATGCCGAAAATGTATCAATTATCGTTAGATGGCGCTAGTTCACACATCCTAATTCTGTGAACCCGCGAAAAACACGTAAACTCCAGTCACACAATCATACAGCCATCTTACTCTATCCCACTATTATCATTTGGGCTTGTCTCCCTTACCTTTTCACTCTCATTATTACGAAGTAGTAACATACATACCATTAATATAAGTATGTATAGTCAACTGTCAAAATTTTGTATGAATTCATAAGCCGGGCTTCTTCTGTGTGTATAGATGCAAATTGTAGACGTACCAACATAAAAATATTTTCACATATTAATCATGCTATTCTAATATGAGTAATATGCTTTATCTTTGCATTTGAATGTCAAAACAAACTTTATGCGGTAAATGTTCAAACAGTTCTTCGATTTTCGATTGTTTAACTATTTGAGGTTAAAAATATTATATTAGATGTTGTTTTAATAAAACGGGTGAGTGTTTTATTGTCAGGTGCGAAGAAATAAAGTGTACTGGTGTTTTGGCGATTAGAGGTAAGAGAAAAATACTAACTTTTACTAAAAATAATGATATTGGGGTTAACTGGGAGAGATCGCAGTTCTGCGATAAGTTCGCCCCAGTGAACAATTCTTTATAATCGTGACGTTCATTTACTGTTTTCTTAAAGAATAAATAAATAAATATAATTACTTCGCCAAAACCAATATCAAACTTATCAATAACTCTTTAAGTTACTAATAGTTCGGTCTTTCGAATAGTTCAGTCATTATGCAGTTCTAAGTTAGCAATATTTCAAATCTTTTGAAATGATAGCAGAATGATACCTGGGGTAGGGTGTTTCAGAATATCGAGTGTCCGAACCCCATCTGACGCGTCCCCCCATACGCCCCCACCCCCCCTCTGCGCGGTTTTCCTCAATTTTTAGAAAAACGGTAAGAGATAGAAGAAAACTGTCAATGACAAAAATAACCGTTTATAAATTCTCTACAAAAAAGGTCGGCTACATTTTTTCATAAGACTAGCCGTTTACCCGCAGTTACCGGAGGAAATTCCGAAAATTTTTAGTCATGCAATTTTTTTTCATTACACATGTAATTTTTAAATTTTCTTTTTTTATATACGTGGGCTTACCTGACGTGGAAACCCTAGCCACGCCACTGGGTCCAATATGTCACCATGCAATAAAAATGTTAGTCCCGGCTTCCCTTCTGCAGAAACCACTCTTCGCCACTGAATTATCTACCGATTAAGGTCTTGGCACCAAGAATGACGTCACAGTCTTTTCCCACGGCATTAAGGTTTAAAATCGCATGATAAAATGGTAAAAATAGCGTTTTTACCATTTTTCGGGGTTAATTTTGCGTCTATCGAAAATCTTTTACGGTTATTCCCTAGATAAAGGTTCAATGCATCTACCCTATTTTGTTCCAAAGCATATTTAATAACGGTTGTCGAGATATAAGGCCTCCAGTTTTTAGAAATTTTTGAAATGTCGGTATGCATACTCTTAATAAGCACTTTAAAGGTTACCGCTTTCAAAATTAAGTGATTTATAATTGATCATTTATCGTCAATTTTTTACGACATCGTGGCGCACGTCTTGACGTCAGATTACAGAAAACCCGTAGATCAATTTTAAAATAATTAATCAATAAAAATCAATTAACTTGATTGACTATGTTCATTACTACAATAGATACAAATAATATTAAATGTCACCAATGGACAAAGTTTATGATGAGTAATTTTTTAGATTTTTTTTCCTCAATAGGTAGGACAATATTAATGATTTTTTTTATTACATATTAAGAGATTAGTTAGTAGACTAGTGGGTACCTACCCGTGAATTCACGGAGGGAGGCTTAATATGTTTTTGTGTAAGCACTATTACTAATCCACCCTTCAAAATTCTTCGAGAGAACACAGGAAGATCACAAGGCTCCGTCATTTCCCCGTCTTTCCAATATCGTCAAGAAAGTCGTAAAACCAGATTCACATCGTCGACTTTTTTAGTTGAAGAACTTCAAATGTATTGTTCAACCAACACTTTTCATCCGATGTAAAGCGCTAGTGTAGAGAACATTTTCAAAATTTCATACATTCGATTAATTAGTTTGCATAATTATCACGGTACTATTTATTTTCGTCGTGCGCTGCGCACAGACAGACATTGGACAATTATTAGTATACCAAGCAGAGATTTTTTAAGAAATTTATTTTACTTTTTAGGGACACTGACAGAGAGTTAAGAAACATTCACAATAATAAATATAAATGAAGAATGCGTCAACAATTTGCCGTCCCAAAATTCATCCATCCCAAACAACATCCACCAATTATCCGTATTAAGAGTACGCATACTGACATTTCGAAAATTTCTAAAAACGGGAGACCTTATATCTTGATAACCGTTACTAAATATAATATAATATATAATATAAATAAAGAATAACCGTAAAAGATTATTTTTATTTTGTATAGATTTCACAAAATAAAATTGTGAAAAACACCTCTGATCTTTTCTCCGAAAGACGGAAACTCGTTTCCCGAAAAACGCAGTTTTTTTTTGTATTGATAGTATGCATTAAAATCTACAGAATAACCGTAAAAGTTTTTTGATAGACGCAAAATTAACCCCAAAAAATGGAGAATACGCTATTTTTACGGTGTGTGTTATTTACGACACTCATTATTATACATGTATCCATTATTCCATTTATATTATGTTAAATTGACGAGTCCAAATGCCTACATAGGGCCTAAGGACGATACAATACAATAAACAATTTCATCGTACAGTTGTTCACGCGATTTTGAACCTTAAGAGGATAGCCGGGCTGAGCGAAAATTGAGAAATAGGTATTTGAAATAAATATCGCCATCGCGCTGGCCCCAATCAGCCGAGCTATAGTGCGACAGGGACAACTGCAGCTCAGACCGATCAGACCTACAAATACCTTGCCAAATCGACGTTTCGTAGTCCCCCGTTTCCTCCTCCAAAAGTTAACGTATCAATTATTTTTTGGTATCAAAATTTAAAGCAAGAGTAGGTCTATGTCCCTATGTTTTTATTTTATCTTAAAACTTTTTCAAATTTGTCTGGCAGTCGACTGAACACGGCGGTAGAAACGGGGATTTTTCAAGGTTTTAGGAAGGTCATATTTTTTTTCTTAATTACTATTTGAATAAAAACGAAACATAGGGACATGGCTACAGTAGTCCTTAAATTTATGTAAAAAAAAATATTGCTCTAGAGGCATTATCCAGGAAGGAAACAGGGGACTACAAGGGGACTACATTTGTATGGAGAAAGTGCCGCCCGGCTACGGTCTTAACGCCGTGGGAAATTACTGTGACGTCATCGCGAGTTTTAACTAACCCTAGGAGCGCTGCTATTTTTTTCAATACAGCATTATATTGATAATCGTTCAATGACATACTTACTTCAGTATAGGTAGGTACTACTTAAGTAGTAACTAGTAAATATACTTATTACGTACAAAAGTATTACTTACAGTCAACCTCAATCGATAAAATGCGTAGGTGTGAAAAATCCGCAAGTCGAAACTAAAGTACCACAAATTATATCAGTCCTAATTCCATCCTAATAATAATGGTATCAATAAACGTTGGCATGCGAGCCCTTTAGGAGCCTTCTATGAACACAGCGTGCAAAAAGTTTCCTACCTCTGTTCGTGGATTAAATATTTTAAAATTTGGCACGGCCAATGAACTTCAGTATACGAATTTACGACATTTTATTCGAATAAGGGATGTACCTATAGGTACTTATTTCCGGGGTAGGATAAGAAGCCTATAAAGTGATATGTATTTTCACATACGCTATTCTAAAATCTGGAGCAGATTACCTAAATAAGTCAATAGTATAGTTCGAGCGTCAGAAATACAATAACTGAAAGGTAAGTACAAAATATAGGTACCTAATTTGATAATCTGGAGTTTGTCAATTTCAGAAGTAGGAAAAATATTTTTTCTTAGATCTACGTCACGGTCATTTCCCGCATTCAAAGGTTCAAATTCGCATGAACAATCGCAGGGTAAAATGTTAAAAATACTTTTTTTTAAACATTTTGGGGTTAATTTCGCTTCTTGCAAAAAATCTTTTACAGTCATTCCCTAGATAAAGGTTGAATGTATCTACTCTATTTTTTAGAAAGCATATTTACTAAGGTTGTTGAGATCTAATGTCTCCCGTTTTTTTTTTTTTATAATTCCGATACCCGTAGTTTTTAAACTGCTAGAGTCACTAAAACATATTCTCATTTATCCATGTTTTAAGTTTTAGGATGATATCTTTAGTATAAGCTGAGTAATCTTACTTTCCGCGACGCAATTTTCCTCTGGCCTCATACAAGACTGCTGTGACAATAAGTAGATATTGTAAGATGTGTAGGTATGCATGTAATACTTATTACTAGAGACCGACCGAAGGTTCGGTTTCGGTTTCGGTTTCGGCCAGTTTCGGCCAAAATTGCCGGTTTCGGCCCTAGTTTCGGTTTCGGCCAAAAAACGGCCGAATCTTCGTCCAAACCGAAACTAGCGTCCGTATTTTGTCGGGCATTGTCGGGAATCTTCGGAACAGATTCACACAGTGTGTTATGTATTCTGTACACTAGAATCCTTTTTTATTTCACAAAAGTGAACTAGATTTACTTATATGAATTTTACTTGATTTTCAAAAAAAAAAAATTGCCTGCGGCGCTACTTCTAAATTTGTTGGGAAAATGCTCGTAATTATTATTGTATTCTATATACCTACTCCGTTACTTAACCTCCCGAAAAAAAAATTTTTATGCCCCTTTCTAGTTTTACCGATGCCCATGAATACATAACTGAGAAGGCTGATGTATGGGCGTCATCAGGAGGGGGCAGGGGGGGCAGCTCCCCCTCCTATAGATTGGAATTGGTATATATTTTTTCATACTAAGTGATAAAACCTCACAAAAAATCACATTATTACCACACGTTTTCTTATCATATCATAATTTTTTGTGAACATCTATCAAAATACAATTATTTTATAAAAAAAATTGCCTGCGGCGCTATTCTTTGTTACTTTTTATAAAAGATATTTCTCCTAAATATTGTTATGTAAAGTATTATACACCTTTCCAAATAAACCAAACCACATCACGACCTTCTTCACTATATTGTATCACAAAAAAATTTCGACTGCGGCGCTATTTAGGTATGCTTTTTTCATGCTATGTCGAATTTTTCAATTTTTGTTGCCCCCCCTAGCTGCATAGTTGTAGTTGAATGGGTTGGTTCCTTTCTTTTGTGCTTAGATTGAGTTAGTATGAGTTACTAATAAAACTCTTAGGAAAACACTAGATATCAGGGTACTAAGGGTACCTACCTATATATTTTTTTATATAAAACTAAAATTCCTAAGTTTCGGTTTCGGTTTCGGCCGAAACTAGAAGGGGAGCCGAATATTCGGTTACGGTTTCGGTTTCGGCTAAAAATCCAGTTTCGGTCGGACACTACTTATTACCTATAAAATTACCATAAAATCATAATGAATTGTTCACGTGTGCGATATAAAACATAAAATATTTTACGACGGGGACATCACGACACACCACTGCGTTTTATTACTCGGCATAATTCATTAAATTTAATATTGTTTCAATTTTAATATATCTGTGTAGTATGTACCTAAGGACTTGCATTTTATTGTCAAGTAATACGCCACTGCTTTCTCATGTTAATTTTTTTACGCGGAGGCTTGACTTTGCTTTGAGCCAACACACTTCTCAGTATTATCAGTCAGAGGAGTCTACATATTAATTTTTATGTATTTATATTTTAAGTGAACAATAAATACATATAAATATAAAAAATGGACATAGTACAGATTATAAATCGTTGTTCACTAGGGCGAACTTATCGCAGAACTGCGATTTCTTCCAGTTAACCCCATTATCATTCATGATTGACATATAAACTCATCAGCCTAATACTGGGAAAAATTCTCCTATCCAGATATCATGGATATCACAGGATTAGGCTCAACGCGGGGCCTAAATTATTTCAATTGATAGAGATTGAATAACATTAAAACAATAAGGAAAAGTCATGTGTCCACGCATACGTTTTAGTAAAAAGACATTTTAAGGGTAAACCCACCTCCACCCCTGGATGTTTCAGGATCTTCAGCTCCTATATCATCCAGTCTTTTACGCAAAAACATTTTTTCAAAAGAGGGCTCAAGGTTCGCCGGAAGGGCTCCCCTCAACAAACCCCTCCCGAAACTACTCTGAACACCCTTAATGATCCCTGGAGGAGACTCTCACTGCAAGGATCTACACACTACTACATAAGTAGTTTTTAGTAAAGACACGGGTCAAGCTGCATCCCTTGCGTGGTAGGTAGAGAGAACAGAACACGCGTCTACTTTGCGAAAGTTCGTCAGCCATTTTGTGTAGTGTTGCCAGTAAATAGTAAATAAAAATGAGGGTAGGTCCTTCTTACATCATCTGTCAAATTGTTCTTTTATTATTCCTATATTATATACCACCATGAGATATATTATGTATTATTATCTGCTTTATTAAATAGCATTGTCATTATAATCATATTTTATTATTATTTATATAAAATTATTATTATTATTTATATAAAACGAGCAATCGCTGTCAAAAGGGTTGCCAATGTTATAAAATGATGCATCGAAATAATAGCTAAGTTTCACAATTTTGCATTGTGTGGTTTATGGTTTATATTTTATGTGAAAAAAATATAGAAATATCTTTAAATTACAAGTAATCGCTATTATAACATTTTTTCACTAGGTCGAGCTTATCGCAGTGCCCCGATGTCTGCCAACCAACCCCAACAGCATTATATGGATAGGTTAGGTAGGTAGATACTAAAACAACGATTGGAATTATGAATATAAAGGTTCTACAATTTTAGAGATAGTTATGAACTCATTTCAATTTCATAGTAAAATGTTCAAAAGGACACATCTATCTTTTTTTTTTAAATTTGATGTTAATTGCGTAAAAATTATTCATTAAAAATTATTATAAATGTTTCACTGTACTCTAGCGCTAAATTAAGGGCCCCATCGAAAGCCTAAAATGTTTACAATGATTTTTGTTTTGATTTGTCAAAATCAAGTTGGTAGTTTGTGAGATATTATCAAAATACCAGAAAAAAAATGTACTCCTTATTTTAAAAAGGCCAGATCTAAAACCGTTGATTTTTGATCATGCATTCATGATGTTTTTTCATCATGAATGCATGATTTGCTTGAGATTTTCTGTATTTATCTATCTAATCAATAAATCGACGAATCGATGTTATCATTGCAACCCCTAAAATACAATTAGTGTCTACATATTTCTACATGCGGATCTGATTTTTTTATAATAGATAGATGCTTAAATAAAATTCACGTTTTCATTCATCCGGTTAATATGGGGGACAATGGGGGAAGTTTGACAGGTCTGATAATGGGGATACGTGGGGAACGAAAGAGCACATCTCTTTGAATTTATATTATATCAAAACTGTTGGTTGCACCGTCCGAAATGACGGAAAAAAATATTAATTTTCTAACCAAATATTTCACGAAAAAAACTATATCGAGTTGATTGGAGTTTACTTGAAAGGCCCTTTACTGGATAGTGGTTAGTTGGCAGACTTGACAGACATCGACGGCAATAAATCCGCCATTTGAAAATTATTTTTTTCAATAAAGTTTTATTTATTTAAGATATTCAAAAAAGCAAAGACAAAATATGAAACGAATATTGATTTTGCAATAAGTCCGCCATTTGAGACAAAGTGTAAGGAAACGCGGCCGTCCAAAAACGGCGTGTGGCTTGACCATGTCGACCAGATTCTCAAGGACGGATGTATTTTGAGTAAAAGATATTGTAGAGTGAGTGTATTACGAATTGTATGAATGTGACGGAAGCAAGAAGTGTGTGTAAGGATAGGAAAGCCTGGCAACCAGTTCTCTCTACCTAACCTGGAAGGGATGCGGCGTGAGAGGATAGAATAGAATATAGGTTCACCACCCATTCTGAATGTCATAAAATGTTTGTGCAAAGAGAGTTTTGTGTGTCTTTTAGCATTCATTGCTAATCATATTTTTGGGATACCTTTATCGTAGTTGTGATTGAATCCATAGTCATTTTATCTATGGACTGCCAGCCTGAACATTTGAAGGGTGGAAATCGCATCAGCTGATCGTTGGCAGAAGCTTTTTGGCGTTGTTTAACTCAAGTTTAACTCAGCATTATTATAAGTTGATGTGAAGTAAGGGTTATTTTTGGCAAAGAGATGATATATGGGAAGATAGTTATCGGTTATAGTGATAAAATCCAAATTTGCCAACTTTCTTGCCAACGGTCACGTGACCCTTCCAGTACAAACGATGTTTCCACCCTAATTTGTTCCTGTACCAGCTCAGGCTGACAGTCCATAAAGATAATATGTCTATGGATTGAATCATATCAGGGGCGTTCCCACCAGTAGATATTGTTATTGTTATTAAGGGGCCTGGAGGCGGGCTCATCCGGCCCTTTATCAATAAAATATGGGATTCTTATTGTTCAGTTTATATTTATATACTCACATGTACTATATTATCCCGACGACCTACCCCTATATGAATTTTTTAATCATTATATATTTTTTATAATCTTCATTTCAATCCTTCCTAAAGCAGATTTTTGGTTCAGACGCTTACGAGTAAGCGTCGGAACAACCCTCCTGCTTCCTCCCCAAGGAAGTTCACATAATGCTACATTATGTGAATGAAGATGCCTCTCGTCTCTGTTGAGGAAAAAACTGTTAGGTATCTACCTATTTGATTACTTTATAATTTTTTATTTTAAGAGTATGCAATATGCACACCGACATTTCTAAAAACGGGAGACCTTATATCTCGACAACCGTTACTAAATATGCTTTGGAATAAAATAGGGTAGATCCATTGAACATTTATCTATGGAATAACCGTAAATGATTTTTGATAGACGCAAAATTAACCCCAAACAATGGAAAAAACGCTATTTTTACCATTTTAGTATGCGATTGTTCACGCGATTTGCACCTTATTGCCGTAGGAAAATACTGTGACGTCATTCTTGGTACCAAGGCCCGCGATAAGTTCGCCCTAGTGAACAATGCTAAATAATTTTATATCCGCAAATTGAAATGTTTATACTTTGTTCGCTTAATAAATAAAATAAATATAGGTTTCTAACTTTATGTCCTAGTATAAGAAACTTTAACTTAAATTAATATACATAGAATTTGTTATGTAAACAATATACATAAGGTACATAAACAATACACTATACAATTCTAGGAATATCATTTGAGATAACCAGCCAATGTTTTCATTATTGGGTAAATGCATTAGGTGTCATAGCTTGCTATACATCTAAGGTTGCCAGATATTGGACAAAAAAACCGGACAATTTTTTATTTTGCCCCTTCCCCCCCAACTCCCACCAACAATTATTTTGTTTTCAAAAGTACATACACTATTGTGCTGCAGGCGAAGTTTTTGCTAAAAGTTAGTTCTGTAGAGCGATATTTTCCCTTAACGAAATATAAAAAATATACTTACGTAAGTAGTTCAAAACAGTGTTTACTAAGAAGACGAATTTTATTTTAGGAAAAAATGCTACCTATTTGAATACTCGGCTTTTCACAAGGAATGTAGGTGCCTACTACGTATAAAAAATGAGAACATGATGGAAATAATCTAAGATTATATTCCCTTGAAGGACTTAAAAATAGGTAAATGATAAGTAGGCTTGATAGTGCTGAAGAGTAATTCTTGAGGTCCATTGTCCGGTTTTCCAAGATTTTTTCGACCGGACAGATGTAAGAAAAACCGGACATCTGGCAACCCTATATACATATAGCTATAGATATTATTAGGTATCTAATAGATACTATAACTAGGTTAAGAATTTATAGTAAGTAACGTGAGATTTAAAATAAATACCTATACCTGGAAAATTCCAGTTAAGGCTTTTGGAAAAGCAAAACAAAATTCGCAAATGGGTGGGGCTATGACAAAAATTCCCCTCGAACCCCTTCACACCGCACCAAAGGAACGCCCCTTTTCTATTGTCTAAGGTCCTAAGTTTTTTTTGTATAGAAATTACCTGTGCTTAGTAAGTGTTGTCGGTATTCTGACAATAGATAATATTGTAGACAATAGATCTGTAGACACTGCAGCGCAGCGGTCAGGTAATGTACAATCTTTACAAAATTCGGAAATAAATAACAAGTCACATTTTTTAAATTTTATAATATTCGTGCTGAACTACTTCACAGTTCACACTATGAATTTTTAGAATACTAGGTACTAATAGATAATTATATTTTACAGGATAGAAATTATTAGGTATCGAATCACAATACCTATTACCTGCATACCTAGGTATCTATTTTTATTAGTCGCTTGGAATACCTAATTTCATGTATCACTCGAGCTCGGGTGCTTTGTCCGAAGAGAGAGAGAGAGTACGTATTTAGATATGTAATTAGTACTTCAGTTACAAGATGCCCAGCTCAAAACCTAGGTATAAATTAGTAAAAATAATACTTATCATATCACTCAGTTTGCTAAGAGATAAGTGTAAGTACAATGTGAAAATAGAACATACCTATCAGTGATAGGTATGATAGGCTATCACTTAATGATCTGCACGTCTCATAATGAATATAGACATCTCCAAAATAATAATAATTATTAATTAGTATAAGCTAAAATAATGAATTCATAATAGTATTTACCAAATTAAAGGACCTATTATTATTATATTATTATCTACCCTATAGAAAGTATTATTACCTAGATTAGAAAACAACAAAAAGTATTTACAACTATAGGCAATAAATGGATATATTACAACAATGGAGATAATTGGTAATATAATAGGATTTGCAACACCTCTGAAGTATTTTACCATCCATAAATCACATAGCTAGCAATAACAATAAGAATATTTTACAGTTCCTAATACTATTATGTTAATTATGTATACTACAAAAATACTAGATACCTACTATGACTAGGTAGGTACACAATTTACCTACATATAAGTATTCCATTACATAATACTCGTATTTTCCAAGTCATGTAGGTATGTAACGCTTGCCCATTGGAAAATTTTGCAAGTTCCATGAATATGTATGTAAATTTAAAGCAGCGACGCCTTTGTCGGTAGCTAGACATTTTCGTCGTGTTTCACATTTTTAAAATTTTATGAATGAAAAATTTTAATTATCGAATAGTACCGTACCTACTAATGAAATTATGAATGAAAATAGTTTTGAAATATTTCTTTAGTGGAAATAATCAAGTAAGTACCATACCTGCTGAGTCAGTCAGATATACATATAACTAGAGACTGGAAAATTTCGCGATCGCGATAAAACGAATTTATTCGCGAATTTCGTGCTTTTTACGCGAATAACGCGAATTTCGTGTTCTTTACACATATAATGCGAATTTCGGCATTCTTTTACAGGAATAACGCGAATTTTCGCATACTTGACGCGAATTTTGACCTTCATTTTGGAAAACATCGTGATTGAAACATTATCAAAAGGAATGTGGCTTTGAAAAAATCTTGCAAAAGGGGATTTTTTTGTTTTATTCAAATATTGTTGTTTTATTTTATTGTTTCAGGGATTTTTGTATGAAATATTGTTTACGACCAACTTTTTTTATATTCTTGTATTAAAACCTGCAAAATTGACCACTTTAATGACATAAATGTATGAAAAATAACACCACATTTTGCCAAAACTATGAAAAATAACACTCCTTTTTGCAAAAAATAACACCACATTTCTCGAAAAATAACACCGATTTTTTCCAGTCCCTACATATAACATATAACACGATTTACTTTTGTATGGTTCATCAGGAAACTTTTACACATATACATCCATACATCCGTAGCTGGTTACTCCCAATTGGGAAGGCCGTGGTGATACAGATGGATAGAATAAAATATATTGAACCTAACAATATTTTAAGCCCCATAACAATAATGTGTTTAGTTGAATCTTGAGTGTAGATACATTACTAAGTCGAATGACGCGATATTTATCTAGTAATTGGCTTTCTTTACTTTTGAAAATGAAAGAAAATTTCAAATAATAATTATTTCCCTAAATCCATTACAGGCAGGTAGGTCCGTTAGATGTGCCTACCTACTCACAATAGGTACCTACACTACCTACCTACTTGCTAATTCCTAATTAGTAATTATACCACATAATGTATACCTACCATACCTATGTACCTACTGCGTGAAATAAATAAAAAAATCTTTGAAAGTCCATAATACATCATATTTATCTATGAAGGAGATTTTATTCCAAGAACTTCATTAGTCATGATGTCACAACACAGTAATGACAAAACAAATAAAAATATTTTGGCTTTGAAAATCTTATTATGACTATAGGTAGGTAGGTACTTATTATTTTTAATATCCATAATTATATTTTATGTTATAATAAAATCATTAATTAATCTGCTACCGAACACGCCTTTCATAAATTCGAGAAGGCAGCTAATCAAATTATATAAAAAGTACGAAATTATTTAGAGAACATTTTCTCCAAAATACAAAAAAAAAACATGTTGCAGTTCCACGTCTGATCACCTCGAGAGCACACTCGAGAATGAAGGCGTATCCGTAGATGTAAATGGAAGCTTTGAAAACTATTATATGAGAACGTATGCTGTTAAGGAATATAATCCCGTACGCCCGAGTCCAGTATATTTCAATAAAGCTTCTTTAGAATTACGCAAAATACGGTTTATTTGATTTTACACGAAAAGTAAAAACATTACGCAAAAACGAAAACGATAACTTATTAGAATTATAAATTACCTTTATTTTAAAAAAAGAACCATGCTTCTAAACCTCATAGGTTTTGAGTTATTTCCGATTAAACTAAAAAAACAAGTATTTTTATATATTTTTTTGCGGAAAAGGTACGAAAAATAAAAAAAATATAATACGACGTCTGTTTAGCTAGATAATTAAGGAATAATATATATTTTTTTTAAAGATCTAACTTTTAAGAGGACGGCGCAGTATGCCTCCGAAAAATACCAAAAATACGAAGTTGGCCAATCCTAACACCTTAAACGGAGACACCAGAGATTCTATAAACAAGAAATAAATTACTGAATACTTAAATTGTGACTCAAAATGGTAATTTTATTTGATTACTTAGGATTTTTTAACCATTATTTAAAAAATACAAAATTTCTACAACTAGGAATCTTGCTCTTGCAACCCATACACACTATACGATTCCGTTTACTCAGAACACGTCCATCCTTGAGAATCTGGTCTACATGGTCAAGCCATGTGGTTCTTGGGCGGCCGCGATTTCTTGGACCCCTTATTTCTCCCAGGTATATTTTCTTTGTTAACCTCTAATCGTTCATTCTCTCAACATGTCCCAACCATCTCAACTTGTTCACTTTCATTTTAGTCACAATATCCGTTTTACATTCACTCAACTATCTGATCACTTGATTTCTTATCATATCTCTCCACACATTCTTCTCAACGATCTCATCTCGACAGCAGTTATACCTGATTCTTCCTTCTTCAGCCATGTCCATACCTCATTATGACTTTTTGCTTGAAAATGTTTCTAACCGACATAATCTATGAGTAGAGTAATGAACAATATGACCCTAAAGTGGTGTAGTGTGTGTAAATAACTACTAGAGACTAATAAGGTTCCATCTGTGTGTAAAACATGTATACGAGTATCTTTCTACGTTTTTCCACACATTCACGTCATTCTAATTCATAGATTCAGCATCTAATAATAAGTCACCCTGTAAGTGTAGGTATATAGAATTAGGTTTGAGGTCAGTTTAGTATGAAACAATGAGACACATGATGTAATATTGATGTTAAGTCTTTTAACAATGAGATAATAAGCTACCAGCTACCAGGCAACCAGCGCAGGCCCTTGTGAATATATCACGGGACAAAGGTTCCCCGCTGTGACAGCGACGGGTAGGCTATTCAAGTCATATGACCGAAGAATGCCTGACTGCTGACCAGACGTAAGTGTGTGTAATTGTGTATGATGCGTTCATTCTGGACGACTTGTACAAGCAGTCTTCGACAAAAATAAATTCTTCTTATGCTGGATTTCACCAATTTGGTGAGAAATAGCGGAGATATAGGAGCCACTTATCATAATATTCCATACAAAATTTGAAATAGGTGGTTCCTAAAAAATTACTGAAATTAGAATAAACTAACGAAAAAATTTCGGAATGGCATCAAATATATAGCATCATATCTTGCAGGTTAGGCAGAGAAGACAGAACGCCACACTTTTATACTTTCCTACATCCTTCGTAAGATCCTTTATAAATTTAATGTTCTGCGATTTTTCCACATCCTTCCTTGTTAATAATATGTTCACTAGGATAAGAAATGAAGTGATCAGAGAGTTGAGTGAATGTAAAACAGATATTGTGACTAGAATAATAGTGAACAATTTCAGATGGTTGTGGACATGGTCTGAATAAAAGGAATCGTAGAGTGTGTACGACAAATTGCATGAATTGTGTGTAAGGATAGGAAAGTCTAGCGATCTGTTCTCTCGGCCTACCCTGCAAGGGATGCGTCGTGAGTGCATAGAATAGAACATGCTTTCTGCTTATACTCGTATTGCTGAATGTATCGTTAACATTGAAGTGGTTATAAAAGTCATTGTTAATGAACAAACGGAAACCTAAGATTGCCTGTACTTATATGTGTGTATTTATTTTTTGTTAATTCCTCATAACTAACATATACTATTATAACAACTAACGAGGAACCGGGAGCGTTTGTTTGATTTATTACAGTCCCCTGATGACGAAAGAGGCTGTCCAAGAATCCTACGCATGAATGAATCTTGAAATAATAAGTGGAGAAAAAATACGACCCCTGTAGTGTCCCAACTCCCAACCTAACCCAAGCTAGGTATATGCCTTCTGCTTATACCAAATTAATCCCTAATAATTTTAAGTTTCAGAATGAGGTTATGAGAGAGGCTTCCCGGAGAAAAACCCATAAGAATATTGCTCAACATGAATTCATCCCAAAAAAGACAAAAGCCCCTTCAGAAATATCCTCGACAGATAAAAGCCCAATTATTATCAACTCATAATTAACATAGACCTCTGCCATAGAAATAGCAATTTGCTCAGCAATAAATAGCATGATTTTAGCAAATGGCATAGCAATAGCAAATAGCATGCTATGCAATGGAATAGCACGTACTATATTCATATTATTTCCAAAATAGCAATAATTTCCATCACTACTTACAGTCACTCTAATGCCTCATCCACATGCTGGCCGACCCTCCACGAGTTTTGTGTGAATGAGTAAAAAGGCGTTAACTGTCGGTTACGTATACAATCCAAGACAATCACCCCGTCCGTGCGTCTTTTTACTCATTCACACAAAACTCGTGGAGGGTCGGCCAACATCTGGCGCCAGCATAGCAAAAAAATCGAATCCTTTGCAGCAGAAAATACTATATAAGTAACTCCGAATTTCTCTCTCAAAAATACGACAAAATATTCAGAAATCCATTACCTATAGAAGGAATTCAAATACAATGTTGTCATCGTTTTGTTAACATTTAATAAAAATAAATATGCGCATGCGTGTAGGTATAGCTAGGTATATACCAGATTACTGGAGTCATCTGTCGAAGTTAATTTAGATGAGGTGACGTTTGGTCGGGTCCAGATCTCAGTGTGGACTCGAGATATAGATAATAAAATTACCATACAAATGATTGACCCCTTATTAGGAGAGACTTGGATGTTTACATCATGGCCACGGGCCCCCCGTCAAGATGTGTTTGACAATACAGAACTGAATTTGGAATTTAGAATTTCGTTGATGAAAATTTTAAATCCGGGTTGCCTGACATATTTTTTGCACTATTGTTCTTAACTTTTGTAGGTATTATTATCTTTTTTTTATTTATTTATTTTTCATTATTTTATTTTATTTTGGATTAGAGTTCCCATTGCTCGGACGCTGGCAGTATCCCATGAGTAGACTATGCCCTAGTGAACAATTTTATTTATTTGACTGTATACCTCTTTTGTCGTAATATTTTGAACTACCTACTTTTAATATTCAGTATTACCTAAGACCTTTCCCCTTGAAAAGTCTGTTCTTTCTTTAAATAACAAGCTTATTTTGTTTTTCTATGAAACCACACCATAGAAGATTTTCTCTTAAATAAAAATACTGGGTTAAATGAAAGTTGTGAGAGGTTGTAAAAATTAACTAATAAGTTTTGTGAACTTAGCGCCGCAAGCGAATTTTTGTACGATAATGGTAATTGGGTAACATTTATGAGGATTTTATTAGTCATCCAAAAATAACCACTGATTCGAACATGGTCGAATGAAAAATACAAAATACGAGTATGTGGGATGCAGTGACCTGGAAGGGGTACTTACGAGATTTTTTGGAGTTGGTTTGCTGTGCCTCTCAAAATTCAAATAATTCAAATTATTTTCTCAGCGGAGCACCGAAAATACTCGTGGACCACTAGTGGTTCTATTAACAAAATTCATCATAAAAAAAATCATAAACTGTAAAACAGAACAAAAACAACCTTTGATTATTGAAGTACTTAATCAAATATATTTCGTCATAGTGACTAGATCGGTTGTAAAGCATTTGTTTCAATACAACACTATGAAAATGTGTGTGAAGTCATTTCTTCGTTTTCATGAAATTCAATAAGTATTCTTTTGTTGATATTTGACGTTTACGATTTTCACAGTGTCAAAATGTGATTGTAATTAGATATTTTAACGTTAATATACAATTGTTTCGCTCATCTAAGGATGCATTTTAATTAAAAAAAACATTTTATTATCCCCTAACGTGGTTTTTCGGACTGTGGTTATATATTTAGCCTCAAATTGTAATGTACCTTTCTATCGGTAAGCTTACGTATTTTGGTTGATATCATTGTTAATTTATGCACATTTCGACTAAAAATGCGACAAGTAAGGCTTATTTAATGATTTGACTTATTTTTACGCTTAAAATAAAATCGCAAATAATATATTTTTATTAAATTAGATCTGCCATAGGCACGTGATATCATCATCGAATCACACATCGAGCCATCGATATTTTAAGTACGCACACGGGATTTTATGAATTATAAGCGATTTCCAATATTTTTTTTCGTATAAATTAATAATGATATTAACGAAGGAGAAAAGATATATTTACATTTTCTAGCGTAATCTGCATTTCCACACGACATTTGGGCATGTAAAGTATATTTTTATTACCTTCAATGTTGTCTTGGGTGGGCGAAATGATTGTTTTAAAGCAGGATAATATATAATTATATGATCGACATTTAGACAGCTTGAATTTCTGGAGTATCATAAATTATGAAATGATTATCGTTTTATGTAAATCATTTAATATATATAATGAAATTAATTATAAATAATTTTAGCGGCAGCGTATTAAGTTAATGAGTTACATTATACAAATTTATTCATTTATATAATTAATCCTTTTTTTTACCAATACAACACAACATGTTAAAAAAATGGTATCGATGGTATTCAATATCAATGTTAATATTGAGCATTTACATCACATTAAATCATTCAGTAAAGACAAGAAGAAAAAGAAAATGGAAACGACGCTCGAAAATAGTTCGAGGCTATGAAAACAACGAATTAATTTAATCAATTCCCAGTTCGTCCCTGTCATAAAATTGTCACATCAGATAATCAAAAATTATGATAATGTAAGTAAGCATAAGATTGTTATCCACACACATATATAATTTATTTATTTATTTATTTATTACTTGTTTTATACGGCTAATTCCAATACATGCCCAATAACATTTAGTAACGCATTATTACAGCTTTTATAAAATTAATTTAGTATTGGAGATAAAGAATTAATTCTTATATAATATTTAGGAGCTTTTTACGATTAAAATAATATGGTTAATAAAATATTATTTAGAAAATATATTTATTTATTTTTTAAGCGAACATTACATTACGACATATTTTAGTCTACTGTGAAGTGTCCAGGAAAGTATAGGTATATTGGATTTGTGTACAATTGTACATATATGCCAAGATCCTTTTTGTTAAGGTGTGCATACCGACATTTCAAAAATTTGTAAAAACGGGAGACCTTCTATCTTGACAACCGTTACTAAATATGCTTTGGAACAAAATAGATGCATTGAACCTTTATCTAGGGAATAACCGTAAAAGATTTTTTTTATCTTGTATACATTTCTCAAAAAAAATCATTTAAAAACACCTCTCACCTTTTTTCCGAAAGACGGAAACTCGTTTCCCGAAAGTCGCGGAGAATTTTTTTTTTTTGTATTGATAATATGCGTTAAAATCTAGGGAATAACCGTAAAAAAATTTTGATAGACGCAAAATTAACCCCAAAAAATGGAAAAAACGCTATTTTTACCAATTTATCATGCGATTGTCACGCGATTTTGAACCTTAATGCCGTGGGAAAAGACTGTGACGTCGTTCTTGGTGCTATGCCCTTAAAATAATGTGATTGTGACAAGATATATATCCCGTTGACGTGACCGGATAAAAACTCATATGAATATTGCTCAACATGAATAAATCCCAAAGAGGAGACGAAAGCCCTTCAGAAATTTGCTCAAGGGACAAAAGCTCAAATCTAATTGGATTTTGAAAATAAAATTAATTGTATCTATTAGTATACGATTTCTTTCAGTGTGTTAGGAACTAGTATAGATTGGAAAATAACCAAATAAATAAGCGGATCTGAAATGGGATAGACAATAAAAGAGTCAACATTTTATAAAGAATTCATCTACTGGAATCCAACTAGAAAGTTTGGGCTTTTATCCCTTGAGCAAATTTCTTAAGGGCTTTTGTCATTTTTGGGATTTATTCATGTTAAGCTATATTCCTATGGGTTATAATCCGGAAACCATCCCGTTGAATAGAGAATGAACATGGTACATTACCTCGCAGATCGAGAAGTAAGTATTTCTGATTTTTGGATATTTGATTTTTGTCTTGTGGTTCAGAATCCAAGTTTGCAACCTCCCCAGTCCCCACCCTCGTGCGTTCACTAGGGCTAGCCACAAACCGACAAAATTCCGGCCGATTTTCAGTTTAAAATGATTATAACTTTTTACATGTGCAGTGTGCACCCTAATACTTAATAAGAGAAAGTTATAGTACCCTAAATTTAATATTCTATATAATTCTTACTTGATTTTTTTTCTCTTAGGAATCGGAGGATGTAAAAATATAAAGAATGCGTTACACAATAATAGGTATGAAAATGATTTTTTACAAAACGTGTAGTAATAGGTCTGTACCAAAAAAAATTGCGTCGCAGGCGATTTTTTTCTGTAAAAAGGGTGAAGTGATCTTGTAATCAAATGGCCCCTTTGCCCCGCGATAGTGACGCCACTGCATAGATAGTCCAGCAGCGCTGAAGGCTACACAGTTTGGCAACTTTTTTCGGGTAAAACTATATCAGGGACCTTACCTTTTTTTTCAGGTCAAACCCAAATTATTTCCAGCCAAACCTAGTGGTGGTAGGTTACGGAAGATTAACTTTGAATTTTGGACCACATGTCGTGACCGGAGAAAAACCCCTAAGAATATTTCTCAACATGAATAAATCCCAAAAAACACAAAAGCCCTTTAGAAATATGCTCAAGGGGCAAAAACTAAAACCTAGTTAGATTTTTAAAATAAAATTTATTTTATCTATTAGCATACGATTTCTTTCAGTGTGTTAGAAACTACCATAGATTAGAAAATAGACAAATAAATAAGTGGATTTAAAATGGGATAGGCAATAAAATAGTCAACATTTTATAAATAATTCATTTACTGGAATCCAAGTAGAAAGTATGGGCTTTTATCCGTTGAGAATATTTCTGAAGGGTTTTTGTCTTTTTTAAGTTTTATTCATGTTGAGCAATATTCTTGTGGGTTTTTCTCCGGGAACCGTAGTTTAGGTACACATATTGTCCAATGTCTTAATGACTATCAGATTCTAATGAATTCTTGAAAAAATCTTACAGCCTGTCACATTAGCTAATATTGAATGAATTATGACCCTGGCCGTTTTAAAATATCACATTAGGTACTTATGTCGTTTAGGGGATGAATGGATGAAAAAAAGTGACATTTGGAAGCGTCGTTCGAGGAAACTATATGCATGTAAGTAGATACAGGTCCATGGACGACGCCAACCTAGGAGGCAACAAAAATTTATGAAATTTATATAGCATGAAAAAGCATAAATAGCGCCGCAGGCTTAATTTTTTTGTAAGACGTAGTGAAGAAGCTCGTGATGTGATTCGGTTTATTTGAATATGTTTATAATATTTTGCATAATTAAGTGTATGAAAAAAAGTAATGAAAAATAGCGCCGCAGTCAATTTTTTTAATGAAACAATTGTATTTTGATGAATTTTCATGAAAAAAAATTGTGGTAAAAATGTGATTTTTATGAGGTTTAATCATTTAGTGTGAAAAAATATATACCTATTCCAATCTCTCGATAGAGGGCCGCTGCCCCCCCCCCCCCTGCCCCTCCCTGGAGACGCCCATGTATAGGTCCGATTCTATAACTTTTTGAGTTTAGCTTTTTAACTTAGGTATAACATAATTTCTTATCCTATCGAATGCTGAGATTGCATTAACGTATGTAATAGGTACTTGGGTAATTTTTATAATAATTGGGCAAAATTATACACTTAGGTGTCTAAAATATGTAAAAATAATAAAATTTCAACATTTTTTACCTCGTATTATTCCGGGCGATGAAAAAATAAACAATTTTCTTGAAAAGTTCACAAAAATCACTACACATCACTAAACAATTCGTTTTAAAATACTAAAATTCATGCATAACTATTAATAATTTTATAATTATGTAGTTCGTAATATCACATTTATTAGAAAACTAATTTTATCAACAAAAACTACGATTATTTTAATTTAACATTTGCACTTTTAGTTTTGAGCTTTTGAGAAAAACTTCACTTACTTAATTATTTAGTACGTACGAAAAAAAAGAACATTATTTTTAAAACTACAAAACAATAGAAAGTAGAATATGTGTCATAATCGCGATATATTATTGGTCGCAAAAAAAAACAATCGCTTCACGTTAAAATGTCAAAACGGCGGTAAAATATTTTCAGAAATGGAAAAATTTCGTTCAAATGTTCCAATTTTAAAAAATTCGAATAAAGTTGCGGGAGAATATTTTCAAATATTGTTCTATTATTATTTGAATAATTGACAAAATCTATTGTTCTAATGCGTCAAATTTGAATTAAGAATGTTAAGTTTTACAATAGACAATGTACTATGAAGTTAGTTAACCTTTTTACGTCGATAGGTAGGTATTGTCTTTCAAATTTTCATCCCTTTTAACTGATACAAGGGTAGGTTTTAAATGTCAGTACACAAAATACGATATTTTGTTGTAATTGTAATGAAACACCGCCGTATGAACTGTACACCACACTCGAATAAACTGAAATACAAAACTTTAAACCAACCCAACCTTCCCCCCCGTTTAAGAAACGTTTGCACGCCCAACAAAACAACCAAATTGTACAATCAGCAACGCGCCACTATAACAAAAGCTCAAACCATTTTTACATAACATTTTAACACACCATAATATTTAGTGTACCCTTTTTGTTAATGTTTTCAAATTGTTGCTCATTTTGCTGAGGCGATGTGTGAGTGATACGACTATATAATCAAATATGTCTATCACTTTCTGACGAGTGATCTATGTAATTCTTCAGAGGATCCTTTTACAATTTTTATTATAGGTAGGTCCCATCAATATTAATTTTATTGATTTAGATATAAATTTCCTTCCCCACCTAGTCTTCGTACCTGAGTTAAATCTATCCAGTCTTTTCCTTGCGGGCCAGGCAGATTTGACATTGTCGAGATGTTCTCGGCTGCGGGTGATGAAGATGATGGATGACTTATTTTACGCCATTTAATAGAGTACTGAGCTGGAGACCCTGAAAATAAACGAAGTGTAGGGACTAGGGAGACCACAAAGGAGATGGGCCGATGATATCATCGAGACGGTGGGACATGGGTGGAGGCAGAGCGCCCAAAACAGAGAATTGTGGAGGATGCCTATATCCAGCAGTGGAGGGAAAGGGGCTGAAAAGAAGAAGAAGAATGGTACACCGTTTAAAGGGCGCGCGAAGCTGATCTTGAACCTCGTAGTTCTCAGCTTGCTCCTGAAGCTGTTGATGGGCTGGTCTTTTCAAAGTTCCTAAACTACAGTCTGCATGTTCCATCATCATCATCATCAGCCCTCACTCGTCCAGTGTTGAACATAGGCCTCCCTTTCCATCGCTAGTCTATGCCACTGCTGTCCTGTTACCTTTACACATAGGAGAAATGGATCACATTATTACCATATCGTTTTTTCATCGTGTCATGAATTTTCAATAATTATTGTGAAAATCCATTAAATCACAGTGGTTTCATTAAAAATTATTGCCTGCGGCGCTAATCTAATTTATTGAGTGAGGGTTTGTTCACAAAAATAAACTTGACTTTTAAACGATTCTGCTTTATCAACCCTTTTATGCTTCATGACAAAACTTTCGCCTGCGGCGCTAGTCGTTTATCATGGTATAACCCAGAAATATATTCAGAATTCAGATGCGTTAAGTACTACTAAAAGACAATACAACCATTTTTGAAAAAAAATCTCCTGCGGCGCTCATCTAATTGTGGTGAAGGTCTCGTCACGAAAAATAAATTTGACTTTCAAACGATTCCATTACTTACATCTACTTTTGTTTTATGATAAATTAAAAAATATATATATCAAACCAGGAAATGAACCCTAGTCGTGAACATTAGCGAGAGCTCTAACCATTATTACGACGCTGCCAACAAGTCAACACGAAAAATCCATACTTTATTTATGTTTAGCCGAGGCGACGTTAAAAAAACAACAAATGTCAAAAATTACACTTTTCTTTTCGACAGATGTATCGTGTCAATGTCAAAATTTAAGTGAAGAGAACAGATATTAGGACAGAGAGAGATGACTGCATATGAAATATGTTTCGTAGTCAAATATAACTTTCTATTGGTCGAAAGTCTCTTATTTCAGGGGACGATACTGTTTGGGCTCATCCCTTCCCCATTTAGGCGTTTGAAGTGGAGGGTGGCATATTTGGGGGTCGGGGGTTATAGCTGTCTTCAGTAAGTCGTTGTAAACCATCGCAAAATTATATATTTTAAATCGAAATTTATAATTGTGATGATTTAGTAAACTGTACAACTAAAAAAAGACGAATCAGGGTTGAATGCAGTGGATATGAGGTCGTTAAGAAGAATGTGTGGGAAAACCCTGAGACATAAGATAAGGAATGAGGTTATTAGGGAAATGAGTGACTGATGCAAGACTGGTGTTGTAACTAGAATGAAAGTGAATAAACCAAGATGGTTCGGGCATGTTGAGATAATGAAGGATGACAGGATGACAAAAAATATATATTTGAGCGAGTGAAGAGGTGGCCTGGTCCGATCATGTCGACCAGATCCTCAAGGATGGACGAGTAAAATTGAGTAAAAGGAATCGGAGAGCGTGTATGGCAGATTGCATGTTAGTGACGTGAATAAGTGTAAGGATAGGGCTGTCTGGCGCTCTGTCCTATCTGCCTACCCTGCAAGGACGTGGCGTGAGGGTATAGATAAATAGAATAATGACTGCTGTATAATTGATCCAATTTCAGAAAACTTACTGTAATCAGCTTCGGTTAAGTACCACTGTCATCAGCCTAAATTCATTTTGCGTGAAGTGGCGCTCAGCTCAGTACAAAAATAGCTTATTCAATATTGGAATTGGAATACCAATGTTGGAGGAGATAATGGATGGGGTGGCTCCGGGGTGAACAATAGCTTCCATCATATTCACATATACTGGCAACTCTAGCTGTCAAAGGTTCGAATTTGAATCTGTGTTCTATTTTTTGCAAAATAATCAATATTTACACAAGTTTTCTTATTTAAAGCATCCCAAAATATAAATAACACACGGGATTTTCTATACAATTGTTAGTGAACCTCAAGGTCAGACATTAATCATATTATTATCATCTGAAATTACTTACAAGTTTGGAAAAAAATTCACTTGCCGCCGTCTGGACGTTGTGCAAATTTGCGGACAGCACTGGGCCGGTGTGAACGGACCTCTCATTGGTTCACTGGTTTCGTCGGTGTTGACAGATGACGGATACACTGACAGGTCTCACTACTCAGATATAAATGTTTGGAAGCTAAAAGTTACTACGGCGACGTTTATGACAAGTTTTTGCACAGTATTACATTGCTTACTTGCCCTAACTGCTTTCCAATTGACCTTACAATAGTGATTGATACTTGTCAAGTGGTATCTAAGCGCTACTCATGAAGACACTTCACCGCAACACTGTACTTAATCTCTCCCAATACACACACATAACTTTCTTTTGAGGACACCAATGACACAACGATCTGATGCCTATACTTAACTGAATCATTTGCATTGTATTGCCTAACAGGCTAATGCTGAACTTTTCTGCAAGCTATTAACATACCTACTACGTACTGCGCCGAACTACACACACATAACCTCAAACTAAAGACGCGATCTACACGGGCACCTAACACCACGCACATCTCAATTGGATCACAGCCCGAACTCAACACGTTTGGACACATAACTTCTGCTGCTGCGATTGATGGTCGGACTTACGCGAGCCATTGTCTTCCGAATGCCACGAGCCACCATTTGACGATTGCAAATCAACTGTCAACCGATATCACATACTTCATAGATAATCATACCTGTGCACACATACCTCACTTCATGTTAATCATTCTGTCTACTACTCATAATATAACATAATAACATTTTTTCTACTGACTTAAATCAACTTAAATATTCACTTTTATGGAATCTATTTAGGATCTCTTTATTACCTACTGTACCAATTGCTTATTAGTAATCATTGTGGATTGATGTGTATTATACCTCTATAGAACTTACATATGTATACGTGTGAATGTTGTGTTTTGATTCCATCCATTTGTTGGAGGGAATACTACTATACTTGTATCATACAGAATTTCATCATTTTTTTATTATTTATATTTTGTGTTTGTAATTGACTTGCATAATATTTAGCATTTATTCAGATTGCATTATTAATTGTTGTTGCTTTTGTGTGATTTAGTGTTATTGTTATTATCATAGTATTGTCTCCATGTATGTATCACATTGACATTCCTCTGGCACAACATCTTGTATCTTACTCTGTTTGGGTTATCTTGGCACTCTTCCTGGGTACCTTGCCTGTTCATTCTCTTCTATTCCACACATACTAGCATATAACATTGATATATTTATTAAACTTAATATCTACCCCATACATATTACATTGGCGCTCTTACATTAACATTTATTTTATTGATTGAATCTTCCTCTGTACATATTGTGTTAACATTCCTCCTATTTATAAATTTATACATTATTGAACACTTATTTGTCAATCATTTTGGTTATTCAACTTACTATATATTTTGCTTCATGTATGGTGTTGGTGTTTGCATATATATGTTAGTGTATACATATTTATATTATTCATTATATTATCACCATATTCATTGTATTTATTAGCATTGCGCATAATTTTATTTATTTGTATATTGATCTATCTCACTCATATTAACTCAGTATTTGCATGGTTCTTGTTTATTTAATCTTATTGACTCTCTCCTATCGTTCTATACTCCACTTTACCTTAATACTTGACATTTTTAATTTTTTATTATTTTTTCTATTATTTGTATCTTCCTTATATATACATTGTTTTTTCATCCTTCTTGGATATCTGTCAATTCACATTTTGTTCGCTCACAGGACCTGCCTAATTGAGCAGAAATATGAATTGCAAGCATTGTACCAACCCTTTAAGTCCCACTAAGACATTGAAATGTTGTAGATGCATGGATGCGTACCATTGCTCATGTCTTGGTACGAAAATTGCTGATCTCAAGAAAATGTCACACATAGCTAGGACTCAGTGGAGATGTCCCACATGTCGGGTGGAGGATCCAAGATCCCTTAGGTCCAAGACATTGAGGGCGACAGCGAGTTCTGTTGATCGTGACACTGTTAGCGAACTAGTAAGCTCTCCGTTGTCGGCCTCCGGTAGTCCCTGTGGTCTTCACTCCGACTCTGGATCCGTATCCCAGATTCAAAGAATCTTTGATGAGATAACGTCTTTACGTAATGATTTCAAGCGAATCCACGAAGATATGCAAGAATTCAAGACATTCTCTGCCTTCATCAGCGGACAGCAGGAACAGGTCACCAAGAAGTTATCGGAGATAGATGTGAGGCTGAAACGCATCGATGCCCTTGAGTCCGAGATGGTTGTTATGAAAAAGGAGGTGTCTCGATTGTCAGCTCTCAGTGCTGAAAGGGAACAGTACGCAAAGATCAATAATGTGGAGATATCGGGAATCCCCGAGACAAGGGGTGAGAATCTTGGCGATCTTTTGAATCGATTGGTCTCTACGATTGATTCGAGCGTACCTTCTGCGAGCATTGTCTCAATACATCGTGTGGCGTCGTGGGGTAAGAATCCGAAAGAAAAAGTACCTTCCAAGATTCTTATTAAATTTGCCAACCAATTGTCAAAGAATCATTTTATGGATGCAGCTCGGAAAAGGCGTGGAATCACATCCTTTGATCTTGGATTTTCTTCAGGTGGTAAAATTTATATCAATCATCACCTGACGGCTGAGAACAAATTTCTGCTCAGGGAAGCTAAAGAACTGGCTAGGCTCAAGGACTACAAATACGTCTGGGTAAAGGACTGTAGAATATATGTTAGAAAAATAGATAAGGCCCCTCCAATCTTGATTAAAACTGTTGGTGACTTGAAAAGGGTAATTTGACTATGTGCTTGCGGTACGGTTCCTATTTACGTTTGTTATGCTTTGTTATTATCGTTAGTGCTTTCGCTGCTTTATTTTTGTATTTTCAATGTATCTATCTGCTTATGTTTGTTCTCTTGTTCACTTGTGTGTGTGTTTGTGTCGTGTTCTGTCTTTAATGTCTGTTTGACTATGGAAATTGAGTTTGACTCTGTGGGAGGTTTTGGATTGAGTGGTGGGGATGGATTGTTGAAGCGGTACTTTTCGATGTATTATGAGTTTGGGAATGTAACTTTTGGCAATACTGCACTGTTTTGTTGTTCTCCCAGATAATGAATGTAACAATTTACTACCAAAACGCCAGAGGTCTTCGTACAAAGACAAATGACTTTCTCTACGGTGTCCTGCTCAATGATTACGACGTGATTTGTATCGCGGAGACATGGCTTCTGGGTTCTATTACCGATGCGGAGCTGTTTGATGCAAGGTACTGCGTCTATAGAAGGGACCGTAACTATGCTGAGACTGGCCAGATTTATGGTGGTGGAGTCCTTATTGCTGTTCGAAGGGAGTTCTCTGTCATTCACCGTCCGGTGTGGAGCTCCCTCGCTGAGGATATATGGGTTTCCATAGCACTTCCGAGCTCAAGTAAGTGCATAAATATTTGTTGTACTTACCTTCCCCATGGTCCCGACTATGCTGCGAGGCTCAACTCAAACTTGGACATGTGCTCCCGTATACTTGTGGAGAGACCTGATGATTTGTTTCTGTTTGTGGGCGATTATAACTTACCCAGTATCGTGTGGCAGAGTGCGGAGTGCGGCGGCGCGGTGCCGACGGGCTATAGCGATGTCTCGGCTTGTGCCCTGGTGGACTTTGTATCCCTGGGCGGACTGAAGCAGTTTAGTTTGGTCCAGAATATGCATGGTAGAATCCTAGACCTGGTTATTTCTAATGCTGAACAATGCTTGGTATCCCCGTGCTTGGAACCACTTATTTCTGAAGATGACCATCATAGGTCCCTTTCATTGTCAATCGTGGCTGATGCTGATCCGGTGGTGAGGGCGCGGCGGTCGACTTCCCTTCAATTTGCTAAGGCCAATTATCCTGAAATTGTGACATGCCTAAGTGCATATGACTGGGAGGCTGAGTTCGTCGGCAGGTGCGCTGAGGATGCTGTTTCTCATTTTTACGATATATTGAATACAATCATAGAGGGACATGTGCCTCGTAGACAGTCACGTTCGTCTGGTGGATTCCCGGTATGGTACAGTGAATCGTTGAAGAAGATCGTATATGAGAAACTGAGAAGTCACCGACGTTGGAAGCGGACTGGAAATCAGTCGGACTACCTGTCGTTTTCCCTGCTGAGGGCAAGGCAAAAGAGAGTGGCAAAGGAGTGCTACGATAGATTCATAGTGGGGACCGAAAAGATGATCAAGGAGGACCCGAGGAAGTTCTGGACCTATGTGAAGTCGAGAAGACCTACCTCCACAATCCCGAGCTCTATAAATTATAATGGCAAATCTTGCGATGACCCGCGGTCTGCTGCTGATCTTTTTAATGAATATTTTCACTCCGTCTACGTAGAGGATACAGCCGAGCTTCCAACTGTGCAGTGTGAGGGTTCATTGGATATTTCTAGTGTGGAGTTCACACCTTCTTTGATCTCGGGGTACATAAAGAAACTTGATTCCCATGGTGGTCCTGGACCGGATGGTGTTCCGCCATTGTTCGTGAAACAGTGTGGTGCGGAGTTGTCTGTTCCATTGTGCATATTGTTTAGGAAGTCGTTCGAGGAGGGAGTGTTTCCCTCTCTTTGGAAGAAGGCTTACATTACGCCAATACACAAATCTGGTGATAAGCACTCTGCCTCTAATTACAGACCTATATCGAAGATCTCAACAATTCCCAAACTGATGGAGCGAGTTGTGGTGGAGCAGCTTACGTCGGCTTGTTCCTCCTTCATAGCCCCCAACCAGCACGGCTTTGTTGCTGGAAAGTCCGTAGAATCCAATCTAGTCGAATTCACTGACTATGTTGTCCGCTCGATGGGACGGGGGTCGCAGGTGGACGTCGTGTACACTGATTACGCAAAAGCGTTTGATAAGATCAGTCATAGGATTTTATTACACAAATTGAAGTGCTACGGCGTATATGGGAGTCTCCTTGGGTGGATTGCATCGTACGTCGAGGGTCGGTCGCAGGCTGTGGTGGTGGATGGAGAGGTTTCGCAATTTGTGGGGTGCGCTTCTGGAATTCCTCAGGGCTCACACCTGGGACCACTGCTATTCATTCTGTATGTGAATGATATTGGGTCCTGCTTTGAAAATTCCGAGTTCTTGCTGTTTGCAGATGACACAAAAATATTTAGAAAAATCGTATGCCCCCGGGACTGTCTTCAGCTTCAGCAGGACTTGGAGCGACTTGCTGATTATTGCAAAAAGAACCAATTATTTCTGAATACTTCCAAGTGCTGCTCAATAACGTTCTCAAGAAGTGACCATCCGATATCCCATGAGTATAGAATTGAGGGGGAGGTCTTGAACAGGTGCGACAGGATTCGGGATTTGGGTGTGATAATGGACAAAAAACTACTCTTTAGGGAGCATGTTGATCATATTGTGGATAAAGCCTATAAGATGATGGGATTCATCTTGAGAGTTGGCAAGCCTTTCAAATCCCCATTTACCTACAAAATTCTTTATTATGCCTTTGTGAGGAGCCACCTGGAGTTCTGTTGTGTTGTTTGGAACCCTCAATATAACACATATATAAACAGAATTGAGGGCGTGCAGAGAAAATTTGTGAAACGACTCAATTATTTAGCTGGCATGCATTTTCCTCACTATAAACCTGCGGCTAAATACCATAAATTGACGACCTTGGAGAATAGAAGGACTGAGCTTGATATGGCTTACTTGTACAAGATCATAAACGGTCAGGTGAACTCGTCGAAGCTTTTGGAGCGCATCGCGTATAGTTGTCCCGCTCGCAGCACCCGCTCCAAATTCCTGTTCAGACTGCCGACATGCTCCACCAACTACGCCCAGAATTCCTTCATCTACCGTGGCTGCTCTATATATAACTCCTTTTTCAGGGATTTAGACCCATTTGCAATGAGTAAACAACAGTTCAAGAGGGGCGTATCTGGTTTGATGAGTTCCTCTGCGCCGACGTGACCCACATCATTTTATATTTTGCATGTTTCACATTTGACTGTTTTCTCTTTCTTTCCTTTTTTTACTTTTTCTACTAGTTACCCCTTAGGTGTATTTCTTAATTATAACGTCTATATTTATATTATATTTCAATTTTTTGTTTATTCTTAATGTCTCGCCATTGTTCCATATCTATGGACAATTGTTTTCGTAATCTAAGCTGACATAACTCTTTGACTACGAATTTTAAAATCTATTATTGATTGACTAATTGTACTACTTAACAATTTTAACTTAACATTATTTATTTGACTATTATATTGTATTTCCGCCGTATCAATCTACTTATCTCCTAATTTTCTATGTTTCATATTTATTCCTGTGTGTGTGTGTGTGTGTGTGTGTGTGTGTGTGTGTGTGCTGTTTGTTTGTGCAGTGTATTGTTCTATATTTTTTTTTTCTATTATGTTGTTGTTTTTCGAACTTTTGTAAGCTTACTATACATGGTAAATCTTGAGCCTTTGCTGGTTTGTTTGCTGTTAATGTTAACATACACATATACTCTGTAATAACTGTTTGTGCTCGTTAAGACCAATAAAATAATAAATAAATAAATATAAGGGGGTGTGAGGGGTTGAAATGTGCTTAGGTAACGGAACGGAATTATAACGCAGTAACGGAATAGAATTATGGAATAACGGAATGAAAGAAATAGGAAAATTTATAATTAAGGTTAGCTGGCAGAGATCACATAAGCTCGCCCTAGTGAACAGCTGTTATGGTATCTTATAACGTTAAGGCTCACGACCCAACTATGACGTCACGGTCATTTCCCACGGCATTAAGGTTCATAATCGCGTGAACAATAGCATGACAAAATTGTAAAAATAGCGTTTTTTTTTTTATTTCGCTTCAATAAAAAAACTTCTACGGTTATTCCCTAGATTTTAATGCATATTATCAGTACAAAAAAAATACTTTCTATATACCACTTTCGGGAAACGAGTTTCAGTTTTTCGGAAAAAATATCATAGGTGTTTTTCATTTTTTTATTTAGAAATCTATACAAGATATAAAAAATCTTTTACGCTTATTCCCTAGATAAAGGTTCAATGCATCTACCCTATTTTGTTCCAAAGCATATTTAGTAACGGTTGTCGAGATAGATGGTCTCCCGTTTTTAGAAATTTTTGAAATGTCGGTATGCACACTCTTAATAAAAGTTTTCATATATTCCTAAGTACGAGTATGTGTACAATTTATTTCATTTTTTTATATCTGAAGTGGTTGGTTGGCAGACATTGACTACGGCAATAAACCCGCCATTAATTCGCTGACGCTGTCAAAGGTCCGCAATATTCTCACATTGTATATATTAGGCGTAGGAAGACCACAGAAAAGGTGGACAGATGACATTGTCCAGCTTACGGGTCGTAGATGGCAGCAGATAGCCCAAGATAGAAGACAGTGGAAGAGTTTAGATGAGGCCTATGTCCAGCAGTGGAACGCAAGTGGCTAGCAGTAAGTAAGTAAGTATATACTAGGTATATATTACAAGTAACCTACGATGCCGAAAATATTACAGAGCGGCGCTAAAGAAATCATTTTAAAGGCAAGGTAGTTTTGCGAGTTGAAAAAAGAAAAAAATACTCCGGCAATACCTTTAAAGCCGCCACCACAAGTTAGAAAAACAATGTTGCCAGTTTATTCTAACAATCCAAAAACTAGCTAATTTTTTTTGCACAACACTTCTGTAGTATAATTTGAAAGTAGCGAAAAAAGGTAACCATATCTTATTATCACATCAAGCAACACTAAACTAAGTTTGCTCCAGACTTCTGAAAAAAAATGGACTGTATAGTTCAAAAAGTTATAGAACTGACCCCATTGTCTTACCAGGTACGTCAGTATGACGAAAAAATATTTGATTAAGTACTTCAATAATCAAAGCCAGGTACCAAGAAGACAATGGATTGGTATGTAAATAAGTAGATATAAGTATCAATAAAATATATTAATTTATTTATTGAATTTGGATGTTATTTTATTATAATTTCCATGACTTAATGACGCGTGACATTTGATATTATCACACGGACACGACAGTTAGACATCGGACATCCACATTAGTCATCATGACTGACCCTTTCATTAGTACTTCATTTAGTTTTTACTTATAGCCTTACATACTAGATAATATGTCTAGTCATCGTCTCCTAGAGTAGGTACTCTAGCCGTGCTGTAACATTTGGCAACATAGCATAATGATCAAGCGGGACCACCACTCCTGTCAAATCTCCTAACAGAATATAATATGTGGTCTGTCATACTCGTTGTAAAGGGACTGTTATTCCATACATTTCCTTATTAGCGACGGTGACGGCAACCTCGCCTATAACGTTTTATGTATTAATCCTACATCATGGCTAGAGAAAAGGAGAAATGTTAAGGTGGCGGTGGTCTAGCCCATACTAGGTACAAACCAGAACTTTTGGTCGTCGTCAGACATTGGGATAATGTATAATTTTTCATACTAAATGATAAAACCTCACATTACTACCACACATTTTTTCATCATATCATAATTTTTCTAAAAGTAATATGAATAACCATCAGTCTTAAAAAAAAATTCCCGCGGCGCTATTTTTATTACTTTTTTTATATACTTACTTACTTGAAGTTGAAACATATTTTTCATACATATTATTGTGCAAAGTATTACATACATTTTCAAATAAACCAAACCACATCACGACCCCCTTTACAAAAAACCCCTCTCACAAAAAAATTTCACCTGCGGCGCAATTTACGCCTTTTTTATGCTAAATATATCAATTTTCAAAAAAAATGTTGCCCCTTCCCCCCTAGCTCCGAGGCTAGCGAGGCCCATGGTCTCAAGTAGTTATTTACAAAACTACACCACTAGCTAGGACCTTGTTATTCTCAGATGGTGATATTATAAAAATGTGCTCAATTATATAAATCGTGTATAGGTAGGATTGAAATAAATTAATGACATATTGTTAGACCACCATGTTTCACAGCCATACTATAAAGAAACATAAATAATTAACAATATTGGAATAGTGTGAACGTGGAAGGAATACCTCCATCGTGTGATGACATACCTGACATTCTTAACACATTCTCCAACCAACGGCCACAGCTTTGTTTATTTTATTTATTAATTTAGGTAAGTACTTACTTATTATTAATCAGATAGTATTCAAAATAATATTTTAGATTGTATGTGTGTTTGTTTGTCTGAGTTCTCTAAAAAATAAAAAAGGAAAAAAAAACAGAGAGGATAAGAAAAATACTAAGAGCTCGGAGAACGTAAACTAAAAAAAATATATGCAACTATGCCATTTTTTCTCTCTAAGAGATCTTTAATAAGACCTAGGCACAAAAGGAACTGAAAGAAAAAAAGATCTACAAGTATGTCACAAACTCGTCGAATTTCATAATATTTCCGGCCCATCATTACAACATACATAATTTAAAAAAAATCTAAATTAGCCACCAATCTTTTTTTTTACCTACATATTTACTGGGATAATTGATGATAATGGATGACTTGTTTTGCGCCGTTTAATGGTCCATCATCTAAATTCAAAAGGGCACGGGAAGTTTATTTTGAAGTATATACTGTAGCAGTAAGCAGTTTTCAGTTTGCTTCTGAAGCTGGTTATGGGCCGTTCTTTTATGTTTATACAAAATTTTAAACAAAAACATGGCGAAAATTGGGGACTGGGGAACTCTAATCTCAGGTGGATGGATGGCGTAGAAAGTGACCTAAGGCCAATTGGAGTGACAAACTGGAAGGTGCGGGTGATGGACCGAGTAGAATGGCCCGAAGAATGTTATACACAGTGGGCTGTGATGGCGCCAGTGATGATGATGAAATTCCGATTGGCTTACCCGGGCATCACCGGGCATTTGATGAAGCTAGTATACAATATATGTTTTAGGCTCGAGTGTCCCGCGAGAGGTGAGAAAAGACCTCACGGAACGGAACTCTGAAAATTAAATAATGTATGGGATAGGTCTCGTGGTGGACCAGGTCATATCATCGTAACCTAAGTTTGTTTTCATACAGAAATATTCCTTTGAGTTATACTTACCTAATACCTTAGAATCCTTAGATTATAATAATTCTATGCCTAATACACATTTAACACTTAGAAAGCGTGACGAACCTCATTGTTGGAAAATATGAAAAAGTGTCATAAAAATAATGGGGTAAACAGCGAATGCTATGTGTGCATTAAAACGCACACATGACCGTGAACGTGGTCGCCGCCAGACGATGGGCCATATAGTTGAGAGTTTTTGATTTTTTAGCGCGGTCTAAAAGCAATATCCCACGGTGCGCGAATCCGGATTCGCACGTAGATTCACACGCCGCGGGAAGGGGTGAGTCCGTAAATCTACAGACGCTTTCATAGCGATTTGTATGGCGGTACGTACAAATCCAAAATCACGTACGAATCCGGATTCGCACTCCGTGGGAGGCCGCTTTAAGGCTAACTGAAATTCACGGGGTCACTGCTGACGCTGCTAATTGGCTAAGAGATTTACCTGTAAATTAGTAGTTACCAGGTCTTATGTTTTTGCCATATGCATTAAAAACATGCATTCTCCATGCGCCATTCAGAATGAGATAAGTACTAAAAATAATATCCTGCTGAAAAACCTCATTAGTGAAAAAAATGTCTTATGAAATTTTTACGAACACTTGACCTTTACAGGTTACTCAAAATAATATACAAAAGGGTGGGAGGCAATAATTCTACAATACGGGAATTCAACGTGTGTGTCACAAAGTGATCACTTAAGCCAGCCGAGGTCGGTCGTAAGCCCGATAATGTTGTAGGACCGTTGTAGGAATTCTACACTGTTGTATATACCACGGAATGTAGAAATGTAGAAAACAATCTAAAGCTTTGTAGGAACAGTTTGTAAACCTAAAATAATTCAAATTTACAAAAGCCATTTTTAAACAATCGTGGATTTTGCCTTTAAAAATGGACTTCCACCATGTAACCGTGAGTCGAAAATCATAATACTACATATAATAAGTTATAAATAATACATTGCTATTTGTTGAGTCATTTGGTCCCGTCAGTAGGTATCTATATATCTACCTATAGGTCGTACCTACCTAGTACCTATCTACCAACAATTAAATGACTAATTTTATACACATGTAAATGATATGTAAAATCCTATAATAACTATATACACTGTGACCTGGAGGTAGTAAATACCTATAGGTTGTAATATAGTCGTAGTGTAGGTCGGCACGACTAGTAGGTACACAATATATTACAGTGAAATGTGGAGGTTTCACATTTCGTAAATTCTTCTCGACATTTTATTGCATATGAACCAGCTTTTGATGTGCTCGGACTTGGAGAATCTCGCTGATAATTGATAAGTATACCTATACCAATTATATGATGATATAGAACAACATAAAGTACTGATGTATGGTGAGGGTGTTCATTGGCATAATGTTATGTGGTGTAATGTATGTATATGTGTGTTTGTGTGTGTGTGTGTATGTGTGTGTGTGTGTGTGTTGTGTGTGTTATCGTATTACATAAGGATTGCTACAATTGATTGGATGAAAAACAAAAAAAACAAACATAATTACATAAAGAAAATAACTAATTTTATATACTTGGGTAAATGAGATGTATAAATGAAATACATAAATGAAATATATAAATGAAATATATAAATGAAATATATAAATGAAATATATAAGTGAAATACATGAATGAAATATATAAGTGTAATACATAATATGGAAATGTAATGCCACCTTAGTACGGGCCTTGCCTAGTTAGGTGGCAAAATTGTGAATGTATTTATTATGTCTGTTTATGAAATAAAGTATTTATTTATTATTATTATTATAGTAGGTATATAGTATTATATAGGTACATACTATAGATAGATACCTACAGAACAAGTATGAGTTAGGTATATATAGCGTTGCCATCTCTAAAAATTAGAAAGCCGGACTTAACCGCTAAAAAAGCCGGACTTTTGGGTCCCAGGGCCGGACGCTAAATAAAAAAACTTTTTTGACTAAAAAATCGAAAAAAAACTCATTTTCTAACAAATTTTTAATCCGTATTATTTACATGTTTTCCTTTGGCAGAAACCTGCTTTATACTGTTAATTTCTTTAGTAATTTTACCATAAAAGTCTTTACAAAGTCAATAATTAACACTATTGCAATAGTTTATGAACTTAAGCAGTCAAAGGAGAATGCTCATTTTGTATGGGAAAAAAACCCAGGCCCGGCGCAAACGAAATGTAACTCAAATGATAGGTAATAATTAGTAATTAAATACTGCATAGGGGGCATCGTCGAAATCAATGGCTTAATGGGTGAAATACCTATTCGAAGTTTTACATTGGTCACACGAATATATAATAAAATGAGCATTAAACAGTAACAATTGCCATTCAAAAGTATATAATATGATGAGTGTAAGGTAGCCTGTCTGATTTTTCTTCTTCTTCATCAGCCTTGATCCCTCCACTGCCGGATGTAGGCCTAAAGGTGAATTCTCATGAATTATGTAAAAAATAAACTAGTCCGGCGCTAGGTATTTCACCCATTAAGCCATTGATTTCGATGATGCCACCCATGCAGTATTTAATGACTTTTTTTTACCTATCATTTGAGTTACATTTAGTTTGCGCCGGGCCTGGGTTTTTTTTAGCATTCTCCTTTGGCCGGACAAGATGTCAAAAAGCCTTACACTGACCGGCTAAAGCCGGACGGATGGCAACACTAACTGTGACAATACGCGACGTTGCCAAACATTGAATAACATAAGATAATTACAGATTTATTTAGTGACGCTTCAATCAAAGGAGCCAATGCGTCAATCCGAGATTAAGAGTATGCATACCGAGATTTCAAAAAATTCTAAAAACGGGAGACCTTATATTTCGACAACCGTTACTAAATATGCTTTGGAACAAAATAGGATAGGATGCATTGTACATTTATCTGGGAATAACCGTAAAAAATCTTTTATATCTTGAATAGATTTCTCAAAAAAAAAAATTGAAAAACACCTCTGATCTTTTTTCCGAAAGGCGGAAACTCGTTTCGCGAAAGTCGTGGAGTAAAATTTTTATTTTGTACTGATAATATGCATTAAAATCTAGGGAATAACCGTAAAAGTTTTTTGATAGACGCAAAATTAACCCCAAAAAATGGAAAAAACGCTATTTTTACCACTTTATCATGCGATTGTTCACGCAATTTTGAACCTAATTGCCGTGGGAAATGACTGTGACGTCATTCTCGGTGCCAAGCCCTTAATTATTTAACTCAAGCAAAATAAAAGTAAGTACCTAATAACAAATAATTGTTTAACTTTACAGTAATTAATTTAATATCGCGGTAAAGATGACAAGCGGTGAAGTACACATAAGAATTATTTTTAGTTTATTATTGTTTATTTATGTGATTTGCTCTGGACATATGATATTATTTGGCGCCGAATTATTACCATTTTTATAGTACCTAACCTACCTAATACATTACATTACATACAATCCTCAGATAAATACCCTAAATAAAAAAACTTTTTTGACTGAAAAATCGAAAAAACCCATTTTGTAACAAAGTTTTAATCCGTATCATTTACATTTTTTTCTTTGACAGAAACCTGCTTTAAAAAGTCAATTTCTTTAAGTTTTTACAAATTCAACAGTTGACATTATTACATTAGTTTCTGAGCTTAAGCAAAATAAAAAATCTACCTAAAAGCCTAACAAAAGCAGGATGTGCCGGGCGCAGTCAAATGTGGCCGGACAAGAGGTCTAAAAGCCGGACGGATGGCAACGCTAGACAGAGAGAATACAAAGCCCCTGGTGAAATTTGATATCAACACAAATTCTTCGACAGACGGATAGAAGGAGTGCCGGAAGGCCGCCAAAGAGATGGACCGACGACATTGCCCAAATCGCTGGAGGAACCTGGATGCGGAAGGGTCAGAACAGAGACGAGTGGAAACAGTTGGAAGATGCCTATATCCAGCAGTAAATGGAGGAAGGCAAATGAAGTAGAATTGAAGGAAAATCCCGCGGGCTTAAGGCCCTCCACATCCCCGGGTATCTCAGGCGTATTAATAGCGACCTCTTTACCCGCACTTCTAGCAAAATATTATTAAGAGGTGGGCCCACGGATAGCCTTAAGGGAGCTCCCCGGCAAACCCCACCCCTGAATTACGTTCCTTCAGTGTCCTTATCCAAGGAGGTTACAAAAGACAATTGAACAACACAATTCAAATTTAAACTTATTCTATTTAACAAAGTATGAAGAAGAAGTAGAAGAGTCTCTAAACATTTTCCCACACATTCTTCTCAACGATCTCATTTCCACTGCATCCAATCCTAATTCATCCTTCTACAGCCATGTCCAAATCTAACCAATTTGTATAACAAGCGAACTTATACCTACCTATACAAGTTTATATCATACATTCATCATCTACTAACCTACATCATTAAGATAAAAATAAATTAATATTTGCATATGCAATGTTCCCGTTACACTTACATACCTATCCATCATACAATATTATGCATGCATTTTATTAGGCCGCAGATAGATATGCCACTAACTCGCAAGCGAGCATTTTATGTACATTTTTTTTTATGTGTATACCTTTAGGTACCTACTGAGAACAAAATGGGTGGTGAACTGTTTACTGAAAAAGATGCAAAATGTAAAATATTTTTTAATGTACGGTATTTCAATAAAGTTTTAATAATAATAATAAATAATAAATTTTATTTACCGTAAATATATATGTACAATATAATTAAAATATAATCAATATGATATTTTGCACAATATGTTCTAGTCCCCAGACAGCAACTATCGTGCTGGTATAAGGGGACACACAAATATATACGAGTACATATAAGTAGCACTAACACTTTACTTTATTTTCACTATAACATTTTACTTCTCATGTGATGTCTCTTTTTTTACTTTTAAGTTACTTTTCAATAAAAAAAAAAACAGATATTTCATCATCTGATAATAACAAGAATAACTGGCAAATTTTGTGATGTTGTCTTTTTCAGTTTTTGGGTAAAAATGATAAACCGACATATAATCTATAAATACAATAATTAAAAAAAACTCCCTATAGTGGTGTAGTGTGTGTAAACAACTACTAGAGACTAATAAGGTTCCATCTGTGTGTAAAAGTACAGAGTGTTTGAAACTTTCATCTCATTTTTCTCAACATGTTGGTCTTGTCAGTTAGAACCTTGTTTTTCTTACTTCTCCTTATGAAGTACACTCTTTTTTTATATTTACGTGAGAGCTACTCGCCACTCGCATGCGAGTTACTGTTATGTTTATTTCAGCTTTACCTACTCGTCTCATACTAACAGCTGGAGTTATTGTACACTCGACTTGTAAATGAACGTGCGAAACTTGTTAATGAGAGCTAATAATAGGAGTAATTGTCAGTCAACTGGTGAGGTACCTACCTAACTACTAATCATATAGCCAGATGGCGGACCTATTACCCTAGTACACGAGTTATCATGATAATTCATACATTTATTTCACGTCCTATGACAATTGTGCTCAAAACACAGGGTGAATGGTTCCGTATGTCAAATATTTGGAAAGGTGAAGTTATCACCTTTGCAATTTGGATATACCTTTTGGTTATCACTGATAACCAAGAGGTATATGCAAATAAAAAATTTACATAACACAGATTATAAAGCATTGTTCACTAGGGTGAACTTTTCGCAGAACTGCTATTTCTTCCAGTTAACCCAGGAAAAAGGAAAATATATGTGCTGAATTTCACAGTGGTACTTATACTTACCTACTACAAAAAAATACTTTTTGAATGCCGTCACAAACTTTTGAACGACTCTTTTTAGGTATCTACCTTATGATTTATGAAAAAAAAATGGTGTGTTACCCCTCCCCCCCCCAACTCAGCTTCGAATCTGCCAAAGCCCATGTTTCTTACTTATTTATTACCTCTGGTGCAGAGCTCGAAAGCCCCCCTTCCCCCTCCCCCGAAGTGTATTCGCGGCTACGGCCTTGACTGAGTCTAATTTTCAGAATTCAGAATGTAAGAGACAAGAGTTCTACCCTGTATGATATTGTTTTATTGTGTGAATGTATAAAGTACTCGTAGACTCATATAACGAGTGTGTTCCGTACTTAATTGTGTTGTGTTATGTAGTAATAAGTACATAAATTATTAATCTCTACTGCTAATGCTAAATATACATATGTACTAATACATATGTATACATACATGTCTTGTGACTTTAAAATTCCGTTGGTGGTGTTAGTAAAACATAAAATCCCGACCCAACTATGACGTCACGGTCATTTCCCACGGCATTAAGGTTCAAAATCGCGTGATGAAATGGTAAAAATATCGTTTTATTTTTCAGTTTTTGGGGTTAATTTTGCTTCAATCAAAAAACTTTTACGCTTATTCCCTAGATAAAGGTTCAATGTATCATACTCTACTTCTTACAAAGCATATTTAGTAACGGTTGTCGAGATCTAAGGTCTCCCGTTTTCAGAAATTTTTGATATGTCAATATGCAATATGCATAATTGCATACTCTTAAACGTATTTATTTTTTAAAACTAGATTTTTTGACTTCACATCCCAGAACTGTTTTTAGCGGTCTTCCAAACGATACCAAGCACACCTTTCCGAGGATTCCTTTCCTTCCTTCTACTTCCTTTTCTTTCTAAAAAATACTACTAAGTATATTTATCCGAAAAAAATGTTGGCAACCCTAGTGACTAGTGTAAGTGCACCTTTATAGTCATGTTGAATGGTGATAATTTCAGCACACGACATCAAACGAATATGCTGATGATGAACGTGGCTGCTGTTTATCTGGAAGTTGTCCAGGCCGACTTGTGGTACAATTAATTGGGATTATAGTGTTATCATGCAGACAAATCTTCATCCATCAGGATTTCAGGATGACGAGGAAATTAATGTGGGTATTAGACATATGTACTAACGATACTGCCGTCCTAAGGAAGAACCGCGTATATGTTCGCTTTCTGTCATTAGTATTAATACTGACTTACTTACTTACTGCTAGCCACTTGCGTTCCACTGCTGGACATAGGCCTCTTCTAAACTCTTCCACTGTCTTCTATCTTGGGCTATCTGCTGCCATCTACGACCGGTAAGTTGGACAATGTCATCTGTCATATTAATACATAGAGGATAATTGCCATTGTAGTAAGATTGATAACAAACATCTATTGGTACACTTAACTAGTTACTATTTTTTAAGATTTAAGATTTTTTGTATTACTGTCTGTTTGTTTAATGAATAAAATAAAATAAATAAATAAAATAAATAAACCAAAATTTTGAAACTGAGATAATCGTCTTGTATCGCTCACATAACTCCATACATTTGCATGACATAGATGGTTTGAAACATACACGAGTAGAGGTTGCGTATGGAAACTCAGACTTTTTATGATTGAAATAAGTGGATCTATAAGGTGGAAATACTGTTTCGATGAGGGGCGCGATGGGCCGGTCTAAAAGACCGTCTAGCTAACAACGCCGACTGATTACATCGCGAAAAAAAATATGCAAAAGAAACTGACCGCCATCTAGAAAATGTTCTGTACAATTAGAAAATGTTCTGTACAATTGGGGACAGTGTAATAAGGGAACAGGTCCCGATGTTTCATGTCCCTATCCTATTACGTTTTATGTCAAAATTTCGCCTGCGGCGCTAGTCCTTTATCATGTTGTAACCCAGACATATATCCAGATCATAGTATTGAAATCAACCAAGTACATCAATCCACCCATTTTTGAAAAAAAATCGCCTGCGGCGCTATTTATTAGTTTCGTGGAAAGTAGGGGGCCCACGTCTTCAAAAATGCCCGTGCCGATTTGAGGTCCCACTGATGGAAACTCTTAATAATGTTTTAATTTATGAATTTAAGTCATAATTCATTGACAATATGTACCTAAAATAATGTTGTTAGATGTGACACTGAGATATTAGTGTTATATTATCGAGTGCAGTTGAGCGTATTAGCATTGCGCCGAAGCGTACGACAGGGGTGAATCATGTCTCCACACTCCAACATTATAGTGCCCAGTGCCAGTGGAACAATGTGACACAAACATTCCGGATATACGGAACACGGTGGTGACCAGAGGAAGGTCAACATAACCCTTTCAAAAATATGAAAGAAAATGCTTTGTTAGCGATACAAGTAGGGACTGGAAAAATCGGTGCAATTTTTCGGGAAAAGTGGCGTTATTTTTTTTTCAAAAAGGGGTGATATTTTTCAGAATTTAGGCAAAATGTGTTGTTATTTTTGACAATTTTGCAGATTTAATAGATATATGAATACACAAAAATTGATTGTGAATATTTTATACAAAATTCCCTAAAACAAATTCGCCTTTTCCAAGATTTTTTTTAGTGGGGTTCTTCTGACTTTCAAAGCCGCATTCCTTTTGATAATGTTTCAATTACGATGTTTTCCAAAATAAAATTTGCGTTATTCCTGTAAAAGAATGCCGAATTTCGCGTTATTCGCGTAAAAAGCAAGAAATTCGCGTATAAATTCGTTTTGTTTACCAATCTCTATCGAAAAGGTAAAAAAAATGGTTTGGACATCACGAAATTAATGTTCTTCTTCAGCCTCTCAGATCCATTGCTGGATATAGCCTCCCCTTTTGGACCTCCACAGCTCTCTGTCCTGAGCACACTCCTTCCATATATTCCTCCGACACATTTCCTAGCATCATCAGACCACCTTGCATGGGTCTGATTTTATTGCCCCATTGAAATCATCAATGTTACCCCCTCGTTATTCCATTTATAACTATTTCTTCTAATAAAGTTATAAAATAAGTAAATAAACACTAATACGCAGTTGGTTGACGCGGCAGTCTCTCAATCGGGTGGTGCCAAGTTCAAACCCCGGCGCTGGCGATGTATTACACACTTTGCGATACAGGCTTTGAGCCTAGTGGAAGGTGTGCATAAGAGTATTTGGGCTTGTGTATGCAAGCCCAGATCCTTTATATAAAAGATGTTTATAACTTACTAAAAAAGAAAATAGTAAAGAAAATATTGCTAAAGGGCGGACTTATTGCAATTGCAATAGCTAACATTCAACCCGAAGTACACCTATAAGTACCTATTTTTATTTTTTTATTTTATTACATCTTAAAAACTATACAGTCAACACAGTAAATACATACAAAAAACATCACCATTTCATAGACCAGCAAAAGTTCTGCGAATCACCAATAAGTAAATACAAAACGAATCCCTTAACACTGTAAAATTGAATTGATGTAAAATTAAGTTAAAGTTATCAGATAGTAAAATAAATAATATATCTAAAGTCATTTCGATCAAATTTCAGTGCACAATTTTTCTGTTGTTGCAATATTAAAGTCCCATTATGAATATTTATTTATTTATTGACATGACAGAACATATCCTTGAAAATGTTTATTTTATTTACTTTATTTATTTAGGGGCAAGAAAGGAAACATTGATTTCAGTTTTAGTCGTGAGTGGGTTAAATATGATGAAAGTACAGGCAAACCAAGTATTGCGACAATAGTTTTATTTCTAAATAATGATCACTTGCAATTTAGGAACAAAAAACTTTATATCGTGTCGTGAGCACTGTTAAAGCTAAGCAATAAGCATATCAACATTTCAAAAATTTTGATCTCGACAATCTTACTAAATATGCTTTGGAGAAAATAGAGTAGATACATTGAACCTTTATCTAGGGAACAACCGTAAAAGATTTTTTTTAATCTTGTATAGATTTCTCAAAAAAAAGTGAAAAACACCTCTGCTCTTTTTTCCGAAAGACAGAAACTCGTTTCCGGAAAGTCGCAGAGAATATATATTTTTTTTTGTATTGATAATATGAATTGAAATCTAGGGAATAACCGTAAAAGTTTTTTTATTGAAGCGAAATTAACCCAAAAAGACGGAAAAACGCTATTTTTACCACTTCATCGTTCGATTATTCATACGATTTTGAACCTTAACGCCGTGAGAAATGACCATGAAGTTATGTTGGGTCGCGAGCGAGAATATTCGTAAATTAAGGTTATGGATTTTATTGCCTGTTCTGGGGCACTTTTCATACGTCGTCATATAGTATTTAACTCAGAACATAAAACGAATGTGATCAACAAAACAACGTAAATCGAAGATGCGTTAATCCTGGTAGTGGTGTAATGATTATAGTTTGTTAAAGAAGACATCTTATGGTTGCGTTGTGTTGGGAGACTAATGGCAGAGAGGACAGGATGCTGTCAATCATACGATGGCGAGGAGACGTACTGGTGACTGCTGCTGACAGATCCATATGTTCCCGAGCCACCATTAGAGAACCACAATATGTACAGTTGTTACTTTACTGTGTCATAATTTTATGAGTCATTGAATTGTAGGAAGATATTTTTATGACTTTTAAAAGGCTGGCTCAGCTGGTTGGAGTGAGGACTTTCAAATGTAAAGTACCGGGTTCGAATCTCAATAATGTGAAAGATGTGAAATTCCCTAAGGAGATTTTACGAACACCTGGTTTTACAGGATTATCGATAATATAAAAAAAGTGTGTGTGGGGGGGGGGGAATTTTATAACATTTAGGCGAGGATTTAGACGTATGCTAAATATTACAGCCAACCCTCATTATATGTATATCGCGCAACTTTGAACAAGCTTATGCACACATATCACTGGTTATCCCCTATTTTTGTAATTCCGGAGATAGTATAACGGTATTTTAGTATTAGGTAAATGGACTTCCACCATGTACCACTGGTCATACATCTTTAGGTCCTATGCTGTCATTGGGCTTCGGCGCCCTGAATTGTACTCAGCCAATACTGCGGGAATCGTCTTGAAACTGAAGACAGTGATAGATGAAAGTATGGACTACAGATTGGCTGTTTTAGAATTACAGGATTTGGAAATTCATTGAATAAAATAATATTCCTAAAGTACTCCTAAAATTTACGGGATCTGAAGATTTTCCGTCCAGTTTTTTCCCCTTAATATTGTTTTATTTGGGTTGGCTGGTGGAGATTGCCAATAGGCAATAAGTCCGCCTTGTTACATACCTATTATTTTTGTTCAATAAAGAATAACTATTTTATGTTGTTTACTAACTACTGTCTTATTTCGACTGCTGTTTTTACGTATGTATATTCGTAAGTTATCGATATTTTGAATATAAAAAATAATGGAGCCATGCATTTGTTTGGCTTCAGTCCATAACTTGGATCTACTAACTGGCCATCATGGCCGATGGAGTATACTTCCTTCTTTGCTACACACACTTCCTGACTATGCTCTCTTTTCAAACATTCACTCAGTCGTATGTCATCCAGTCAACCATTCCCTTGTACCTAACTTCCTGTCTCATCACGTCAAAATGTCTAACAAATCAATTTGTTTCTTTATTTTTTTATATTATGTTAAGCTAATATTCGTACTTGTTCTTCCCTGTATTCATTTTGTAGGATGATTATTGGTCGCTAGTCTCACCGGCTTCTTCTTCTCTGTGTCGTCGACCTCAGGTCTAACTGTTTGCAACGAGCAGTCCCTTGATCCCCATCCCGCCTTCTCCTCTTCCCTCTCCTGTGTGTATGCGTATTTATTTATTATTATTAAATGTTTTTATTTTTAATTTTATTATTTATATTTATGTGTGTATATTTATATTATTATTATTGTATTTAAGTTTTTCTTTATTTTCTCGGGTTGACTGTAAGATATTGGTTTTGCAATAAGTCCGCCTTTTGGCACACTATAATTGTCTTGTTTTTGTAACTATGCATATTTTCTCTGGCCAATAAAGATCTATCTATCTATCTATACCCTCACGCCACGTCCCTTGCAGGGTAGGCAGAGAGGACAGAGCGCCAGACAGCCCTATCCTTACACACACTCCTAGCCTCCGTCACATTCGTGCAATTTGTCATACACGCTCTCCGATTCCTTTTACTCATAACGCGTCCATCCTTGAGGATCTGTTCGACATGATTGGACCAGGTCAGTCTCGGGCGGCCGCGTTTCATCACCCCTCTTCGATCACTCAAATGTATCCTTTTCGACATCTTGTCATCTTTCATTCTCTCAACATGCCCAAATCATCTTAGGATAATGTGTCATATAACGTGATTTAAATGGAAATTTACACATAGGGTCAAATATCGCACTAGCGCTCCTAGCAAAACCTTGCCGCGTCAGACCGTGGCCCCCCAAAGAGATCCTCCAACGCGGTTAGGAATATGGTAAGAGATAGGAAAAAGTAGTTAAGAGTGTGCATACCGACATTTCAAAAATTTCTAAAAACGGGAGACCTTCTATCGCGACAACCGTTACTAAATATGCTTTGGAACAAAATAGGATAGATGCATTGAACCTTTATCTAGGGAATAACCGTAAAAGATTTTTTTAATCTTGTATAGATTTCTCAAAAAAAATATTTAAAAACACCTCTGTACTTTTTTCCGAAAGACGGAAACTCGTTTCCCGAAAGTCGCGGAGTGAAATTTTTTTATTGTACTGATAATATGCATCAAAATCTAGGGAATAACCGTAAAAGATTTTTTGATAGTCGCAAAATTAACCCCAAAAAATGTTAAAAACACTATTTTTACCATTTTATCATGCGATTGTTCACGCGATTTTGTACCTTATTGCCGTGGGAAATTACTGTGACGTCATTCTTAGTATCAAGCCCTTAACGCCGCGGGAAATGACCGTGACGTCATTGTTAGGTCCCTATAGCTTTAATTTGAATCAAGATTTGAACTCACAGAAGAAGTGATCTTCTTGATTAGAAGAAATTAATTAAAAAGGCCCACTTGAAGTAACATTTTCCTTTAGGTATATCTATTTCAATGCTAATAGACTGCTTTACTAGAGATTGTTGCTTAGCGTATTCTACCTACCTACCTACACCTATATTTAACTTTAACGTTGTGAAACGCTATAGTAACTTTGTAGGACTTAACCGCAAAAGTAAGTAACCGTAGTGTGGTAGAGATAATATAATATAATAAGAGCCTACCTATAAAGTAGGATTCTATCAGGAGCGGACTGCCTTATCTTTTGAAAAAGTTCCTGTTTAATGGAACGAAGATAAGTCCGTATTTTGGGCATACAATATTCCTGTTTTTCTATGGTCTTGTTATTCTACACATTCTAAGGTAAGGCTAATTCTTTGGTAAGGCATCTGGATACGTTTCTGAACTATACCTAAACAATAAAGAATCGCAGCAGACGAAAATATTGTCATGAGAAAAACATGAGAAGGTAGATAAAACAGAATAATTTAAAAGTCCAGTTAATTTAATTTTTTGTGAACAAATCCCCACTCTCATTAGATTAGCGCCGCAGGCAAAAAATTAAATTAAACAACTGATGCGATTTAATGGATTTTGACAATAATTATTGAAAATTTATGACAAAAACAATATGGTAATAATGTGATTCAATTCTTCTATGTATAAAACGGTGGGTTGGCTGAGGAATTACGGGGGGGGGGGGGTTGAACCCCTAAAACTCCTCCCTGCCAACGCCCATGGTAACATTATACACGCGTAAAACGCCAACGTTTCCGTCACGTTTCGACTCAGCTCCCAGGACGGCACCAAGATATAGCAATTAGAATATGTGGTCGCGAAGCAGACAGAATCCCGTCCCACGTATTCTTTCGTATTCACCTTTAGCGTTACAGAGTCAATCAGTGACCAGCTTAACTCTTTTTGTAATTAACTTCCTGCTCTGTCAGTCCACACCATAGAGCATTGTAACATTAGATGGGTGAGTCTGCGTTATATGCCTGTTCCCCTGAAACCCGACACCAGCTCCACTCTGCAGCCACACTGGCCAGAGACCACAGAGCTCAGCCAACAGCGCAACAACACAATATACCTATTCTATATACACTATACCTAAGTGAGTATCTCGCCATGGCGAATAGACATTGTCCAGAAACCGCTAACTCGGATAGAGAACCAGAGAACCTACCATGATACCTTCATCATGACATCTCGTCCGACTCGGAACAGTGAATCTGTGGATATGACTTTTGTCTTATTTATACGTTATTGTGAAAATGTTCGACACAACCTTTCAGAAATTCTTTTAGATTGATTCAATTTACATCTTTTCGATTCACATATAGAATTGCAAATGATATATACCTCCTTATTGCAATAATAATTGTAATTGATAGAATATGAATAAAATTTTGGGATTAGCTGACAGACAGTGCAGCATTGCGATGAGCTCGCCCTAGTGAACAAATATTACCTACTTGTAATGTTTTGTAGGTAGTTCACAAAATTAAAAATACGGGGAAAATCCTGACCATAATAGGACACTTAACAATCCACATCGTCGAGAATGACTGTAAATAACTATAAGTAAATAACTCATCTGTGTGTAAAAGTACCGAGTGTCTGAATCTTTAATCTCATGCGTCTCAACATTTTGGTATTGTCAGTTAGAACCCTGTTATTCACATTTTCGTCCTGCTTTTAAATGTTTTTCCCATCATAATTTTGTGTAAGTTAATTTTTTTTTGGGAAAAGCTGTTAGGCGACATCTACGAATTTGCTGGTCTGTGATCCAGCTGATGCAGTCTCACGAGGCAAACAGAACACAGACCTTTTGGCTTATACCACAGTAGGATTGGACTCACACCGCATCCAACCAGAATCCTGGAGTTGTTTTGGTTTAGTTTAGAATGATCATCTTTTTCTTCTGTGGTTTTAGAAACTCCATCTCATGGCCTGGGATAGGATGTTCATCTTCTTTTTTTATTGGTTGTTGTTTAACAACGGTTGGATGGATGGGGTGCAGCGAAATGTAGACGCTGTTGACGTCAGGGGATTCAGGGATTGGAGAAGTGAATCCCGTGTAGGGAAGATGGGGGAGATGGGCGCCGCTTGCTTCTTTGCTGGGGGGAGGCAACAAAAATTTTAACATACCTAGACGTATAGTAAAAAAATTATAATAGAAATTTTTCGTGAAGGTCTTGTTTTAGGTTGGTGTTAAAATTGTGAGCAAAAAATACAAAAAAATAATAATAGAGCCGCAGGCAAAGTAGTTTTGAAAAATGGGTGAAGTGATCAGTGACGAAGGGTGGATTTATGCAGAAGGGAAGCCGGGGCTAACATTTCTTATGGGATTATACGTTAGATTAGACATTATTATACCCATTTTTTTTTTCAAAAGGTAACTCGATGGGAATCGTGTTCTTAGGTAGCTTCGCGCCTGGAATTTTTGGTATTTTTGCTGGGTATTTTTCATGTTTTAAAAGAACGTTTTCTTTAAATAACTGTTTTACATTTCCCATATATAACGAAAATAATTTGATTTGTCCCCTCAACAGAGATGAGAGGCATCTTCATTCACATAATGCAGCATTATATGAACTCCCTTAGGGAGGAAGCAGGATGGGTGTTTCGACGCTTACGAGTCGGCTTTGGCTGGCTTAAGTGATCACTTTATGCCCAGGGCAACATTCACCCATTCCACCACATCCTGCTGTCAATCGTGTAATTTTTGAAAGTTGTATATATGCTGCGGCTGGAAACTGTTTCACAATTAACCTTCCGTCTGTGCTATAGGTAAGTACAGATAAATCCGGTTCCATACCTAAATAATTTAGGTATACCTCCAATTAAAATAATTTGATTAGGTACTTCAATAATCTAAGGGTATTTCTGATAATAATCCTAAGATTGTGTAGGTATACAGTCATTACAATGTTATTTATTTATTTATTTATTGACTATTGTTTATACAAGTGTTGAGATGTTATTTGCATTATCTACTAGACTAATTAAGTCATTATGTGTTATTCATTTCCGTGTGATTGTTATTCTTATTATATACCTACTCGTATGTGTTATTCTCTATTGATATTTTAATAATAACACTATGACAAATAGGTATGTTGATAATATTAGTTATATTACATGGGTTATCTTTATGGGAAATAAATAGCTTTTAAATAGATAGGTACCTAAATAATTATCGCAAAGATTTTGACACGTGCATGCACGAGCACTCCGATCCAGCATTCCGCCCTCTTCTCTAAGACTACCCCCGTTTAAACCGGACAAAAGGCTGTCCGGTTTTTTCGGCCGGACCTTAAGAAGTTCAATACGATCATACGAGCATCGAGTAAAAATAAATTAGTAGATATATTTTTTATATCTCCTTGTGAGAAAAAATTACTCTTCAGAGCTCATCATCAGAGAAAATTTCGCCTGTGGCGCAAGATTGTATTCGCAATTTTTAATAATAAAACAAATTATTGGAGGGGGGGATCAAAATTTCTGCGGTTTTTTCGATCAGCACATCTGGAAACCCTAGGAATAGCGTAGATAGGAGCCACCTTGCACAAATTTTGTGTGAAATATAATTGAAAAATAATGATAAGTGGCTCCTATCTCCGCTCAGAATTTTATTTTCAAAAATACAAAACATAATATTGTGGATACTGGAATTTTTTTTATTTTATTTCCTGTATTCCCGCAGCTATTAGTCGACTTTTTTGCCGACTAGTCGCCGACTATATTAGTCGGCATCTTTGGCCGGATAGTCGGAGATAATTCGGTACATCTCTACATAAAACCTCTCATATAATCCTCATGGACCATAGGGGAATAGTAAGATTTCTAATATCACTTGATCCAATTGAATAAAAACAGCTATAAAAGTACTAATTTTGAATCCCACACCTAATAAAACGAACTCAACACCTTAGGGTGTGTAAGGCAATAAAATAATTCATTATTATGCACCACTTGTGTCGTGGTGCGGAGTAGAATGAAGATTGGGGGAGATAGCAGCGCTAATTGAATCATATCATCAATTACGTATATTAATAATCATGAATATATTTTATAGCGTACAGTGGCGTATATAGGATTTCATTTCGAGGGGGGCCCGATCTAATATTTGACTTTTGGGGGGTGGAGGCAACAAAAAATTGAAGATAGACGTACAGTATCAAAACCATAATTGCGCCGCAGGTAAAAAATTTTCGTGATTGTAAGTGAAAAGTTCGTCTTTTAGGCTGGTATTAAAATTGTGTGTAGAAAAACCAAAGAAGAATAGCGCCGCAGGCGAATTTTTTTAAAATAATGAGTGAAGTGATGAACTTGAGTAACTTGCACGTTTTAAAATAACGTTTTTTAAAGAATTGTTCAACATTTCGGGGGGGGGGGGCTTGCCCCCGCCCCCTATATACGCCACTGATAGCGTACATGTTTTATAGATGGTTTTTTGCTTGTAAAACATTTTAATTGTTCCTAACACTTGTCACCGAGTGTCATGTTTACTACGCCCCCTATTTTGAGAATAACTATACCTAGTATGTGATAATTCTATGATATAAAAAGTGTGTGTGGGTATTTTTTTTTTAATTCTGTATGTTTCAATACTTAGATTATTGAAGTACCTAATCAAATTATTTTTCGTCATACTTTTCAATATAAGGTCTTTAAGAGTATGCATATTGACATATCGAAAATGTCTAAAAACGGGAGACCCTTGAATCTCGACAACCTTTTTAGTATAAAATGCGTCGGAGAAAATAGGGTAGATGCATTGAACCTTTATCTAGGAAATAATTGTAAAAGATTTTTTGTATCTTGTATAGATTTCTCAAAATAAATTGTAAAAAAAACACCTCTGATGTTTTTGCCGAAAGCCGGAAACTCGTTTCCCGAAAGTCGCGGAGATTTTTTTTTTGTATTGATAATAGCATAGGGAATTACCGTAAAAGTTTTTTGACTGAAGCTAAATAAACCCCCAAAAATGGAAAAAAGAACGCTATTTTTACCATTTTATCATGCTATTCATGCGATTTTGAACCTTAATGCCGTGGAAATAACGGATTAGAAAAATAATCAGGGTTTATTTATTTATTTATTTAATATAATTCACGGCCTACGGCCTTTAACAATATATAATATAAAATATTTGATCATAATCAATTAAGCAATATAAAACAAGGCATAATACAAATGAGAAAAACATAAATGATATAGAATTGTACGGCAAAATAATCATTAATACGAACTTTTATATTCAGCACAGATACAACAGAAAAGATTAAAATAATAAAATACAACTGTAAATGGCTAAAAACAACTATTCAGCCTGTATAGTAAAAAAAGACAATATAATAAAGTACAATTATAAAAAGGTCAAATAAATAAAATTAATCTGTCTGATGTATAATGGAAATGAATAAAATAATAATAAAATACAGCTATATAAGGTTAAATACAATCAATCTGTGTACTAAAAAGGAATAAAGTAATAATAATAATAAAATACAGTCATATAAGGCTAAAAAACAATCAATGTGTATAATGGAAAATAATAAAATAATCATAAAGTGCAATTATAAAAAAAGGTTAAATACAATCAGTCTGTCTGTATATAATGAAAAGAATTAAATAACATTAAATAATAATTAAATAATTTAATTCATTAAATAATAATAAATTAAATAACATTAAATTAAATAACGTTTCGTAAAACTTTCATGAAATCAGGTAGCAAAAAGCTAGTAAGTTAAAAAATAAGTAATATTCATTTTTAATCACCCGTGATTATTAACGGGCCACTGAGTTATTTATTGATTGTGTATACTGTATATTATATGTAGGTATATAACATAATAAAATAACGATATGATATCACCGCCCCCTCAATTGAGAAACACCGCCCTGTCCCGGGGGAGCCCTCCAGTGTAAAGTGTTAGAACCACTGACTCTAGAGAGTGTCACTAATGATAGACATCATGTTCACAATATGTATGACAAATTGATTCTGTCTGATACGACAAAAGGGGTTGGTTGATTAGAAGAATTTATTTATTTACTTATTCTTTAAGTGAACTACATACACGAAAAATATAAAAAATAAACAAGATTACACATCCACAATAATAAGTCATGTACACTAGGGCGAGCTTACCGCTATACAGCGATCTCTTCCAGCTAACCCATAATCATCATCATCATCAGCCCTCTGCAGTCCAGTATTGGACGTAGGCCTCCCTTCCCGACTTCCAACGTTCCCTGTCAGCAGCTACCCTGTACCACACTGGTGTCCGGCCACTTTCTTTATGTCATTGGACCATCTTGATTGTGATCTCCCTGGGTTTCTGCTTCCGGTTCTCGGTCGCCACTCCAAGGTTCTTTTGGTCCACCTGTTTTTTGGTCATCTGTTGTTCTGACTACGTCCAGATGTCCAGACCACTTCCATTTTAGTGAGGCTGTTTTTTGGGCCCACAATAGTGTACCTAAATGACTATATTTTTTGTCAATTTCTGCGCATCAGAACTTGAAATAAAAACTTTTTTTATGATTTTTATTTCAGGACTTAATTGGCTTCATCGAAATCAATGCCTTAATGGGTGAAATACCTATTCGAAGTTTTACAGGGTTACATATGTAGAATGCATTGGGTTTTTTTAGCATTCTCCTTTCATAAGGTGGTGGTCGGTAGCCTGGTTGGTTACGCGCTCGACTGTTAATCCAGTTGGCGCGGGTTCAATCTCCGACTTACTCCACTTCACAACACAAGCTTTTTAGCTTTCTGTGAAGTGTAAAAAGATGTATTTGGGTTTATTTCAACAAACCCAGATTCATTTTTTTGTATTTAAAAAAATAAAATTATATTATTTTTTATTTGAGACTCAAAAATTACGTGCTATGTTTATGAGAGGAGTGACGCGAATTTGTAAACGAATTGGATTTAATTAAATAAATTAGCAATCCAACTATACTCCCACTATGGATACTAAAACATGAATATTTTCATAGGTACTTATGTGTAGTTAGGTAGTTATCTATTTTGGAACATACCAGACAAAACATCCCCTAATTGTAACATGATCCCCTCACACCCCTCCAAATAACAACAACATTATAATATATCCATCCCTAGTGTGCTGTATGTCCTCTCTGCCTACACACCAGACAAACAGGAGAGATATATATTAACTTATTCACTTGAGTTCAGTTTAATTTTGGCTTAGTTATCTAGTTTTTTGAAATATCATTGAAAATAAACTGTTTTTTTTAACCTAAATGTGAGCGCATGTAATAGGGCATCATATGAAATCAACTTATTTTGTGTCGAATTGTATTGTGTTTTTATATATACCTATGTATGTGATGTCTGCACTAGCGGATCCAGGGGAGGGGCTAGGGGGCTGAAGCCGCCCCCCAAAACCACGAGTGACAGTACTTTATATACAACAAATCTAAGGGTTTCAGCCGTTTAGCCCCCCCCCCAAAACGTTGAGTGACAGTACTTTTTACCATGTGACGACATTCAGCCCCCCCCCCCCCAAATTGAATCCTGGATGTCTGTATGTGTTCCAAAGGCAAATAAATAAATAAATATGGTCTCAGATCCATGAGGTCTCAGGTTTAACCAGTCAGTCACTAAGGTACTAATGTCAACAGGCCGGGAATCGAACCCAGACCTGCCGGTATTCTCTCTTTTATGGTTGGTGAAAATTTTCAGTAGACTAAGATTATTGTGAAAAAAAAAACTCGTTTTGCGTCACAAATAAAATATTAATGGAGTATATAATTTCCCAAATGATATTAAAATATATTATTTATTTCACGTAAATTCAACAAAGGCATTTCCTAAGAATTTTTCAGCTCAAAAACAAAACAATAAAGGAAGATTACACCCCATTGTCTCCCCCTCAAGGGATGTAAATTACTTACGATGTTTTTTGATTCGAAATAATCGATGAAAATTGAGTAGGTAATTTGAAATGACAGAAAAACGATAAAAACAGGGATACCAACAACATAACACGAAAATCTAAATGCATTTTACATAAATATATAGAGTTTACAAATCAAATAATCTTATCCACCATTCATACGTCACTATTTCAGCTATTTAAAGATGGTAGCTCCAAACTAGGGAACGAAGTTAAGTCCTCCTATTTTTTCATACTAAATAGTGACCCCCTTCCCCTCTGTCCATAGTCCATACCACTGTCTTTCTATTTTATTAGGAATAGTATTTATGTTTCTATCCGACAAAAATCAGTAGTTTTGTATAAAATGTTTGAGCAAAGAAAATATTACTTTTCTTTTTACACACAGCATTCACTAGTTGCCCCATTGTTGGGATATAGTCGAACATGGATATAGCGACCACGGGTATAGTGAATTCTCGGCAACAGTGCATGAACAAATGCTCGACATTCGTTTAAATTTCTGCTTTTTGTACGTAAATCGTCACGGGTATACCTAACGAAGACGCTTCACGGGTATAGTGAACAAATTCTGAATATTCAGAACAATACTCTCGTTCAAAAAACCCAAAAATTCCTATAATGTTCGGTTATTTTTGTCCCAGTATGATACTACCAGAGGTGGGCACAGTTAATCAAAAAGTTAACTTCGTTAATCGATAATCCGTCAACTAAAAAGTTAACTTCGTTAATCGTTAAAGAGTTACATTATCAAAAATGTAACGGAAGTTAACGTTAATCCGTAAAAGCGTTAATGTAAAAAATCGCGGTTAAATGTCATGAAATGGAACTACGTATGTACAACTACTATCACATTTCCACTATCGCGATGTATCCCAACAAAGTGAAATTTCTTTTCCAACTCCCAACCCACATACGATACCACACATAACCCCATACAACCCTTGGATTAGCGCCGCACTGGATGATGTCTATGCAAACAATCAAATATTAACGGACTTAATTATCGGAAGTAAAATGTAACGGAAGTTAAATAATCCATTAACAATTTTTAGAGGTGAGAAAAGCGTTAAATCGTTAACCACAATGTTAACTTCGTTAATTAACGATTAACGGATTAACGCTTTTCTGCCCAGCTCTGGGCAGAAAAGAAAAAAACTACATATTGACTGATTCCATTTCATCGAATATTATGATAATTTCAAACATAATTTAAAAACTTACCATCAATATTGCTATCGAATCATCCCCCCCACATTTCCCCCTTCCCCTCCACCAATAAAGATATCGAATGGCGTAAAAAAAGCGGTAAAACAAAGGAAAAACAAAAGAGTAGGCAATATGGCGACTAAAAGCGTTCCAACGTTCTCTATTCAAATATTTGAATTTAACAATACTACACCCACCAATACCAACCTAAACATCTAAATATTTTTGTATATAGAAATAGTAGGCTTCAGAATCTCTCAAACACAGTATACTTTTATGTCTTTTTGTTGATTATTTTTTAAAACGCTTTTATTTAACTTCATCTGACCTATTCTGCGTCCACATTTTCCTCTTCTTCAGATTTTAAAACTTCCCAATGTCCCGCGGCAACTTCAAATTTTGCTTTTGGTTAGCGACCGCCAAACTTGGGCCCACGGACCACAAAATCACAATTTTAATTTATTTATTTATTTATCGATCGATTTATTTATGATCGAGTACAAGTAAGTATGTATAAATACGTGCATAAAAACAATAATAATAATTATAATTTGGCCAATAGTAAAAATATAAACGACAAAAAAATATACATACATATACCCAGCGGACATGACGTACCCCCCACCCCCATTCGCCTGCGGCGCATTTATTATTTATTTTTATTCATTTTTTCGCTATTACCTATTAGTTTTTCTGGTGCCTCTAGCTTACAAGCTAGCGACGCTCATGGTTGTTACTTGTTGTCACTTGTTACTATGGCCCTACTTCTTGGTGGGGTGCTGCCCCTGGTCATTGGGAATTCTTGTGTTAAAAGCAAAATCACACTTATTTTACAAAACTTTATTTAACTTCACTTGAAACTTTGCAACATATGTAAACTCGGTAACAATACGATTCTGTGCGAAAATGGATCAACTTTCTCCAGAGACAAAAAAGATGTAAAGAGTTTCAGAGGGGCCCAAGGGTCGTGTGGGATCACGTGTGGTATCGTATGAAAGGGCGTTGGAAAATAAAAAAAATATTGTAAGTCAGATTTTGTCCAGCTCAAACCTTGGAAGACACCGAGCGATCGAGAGGATCCAGTCACCGCATGCCGCCGTGTTCGGTATCTCACGAAAGTGCTTCACAAGTGGATATCTTTTTACAAATTTTGATTCTGTCTATTCTTGGTGGGAGGTACTTCAGAATGGCTTGTTTGGTGTCGTTACGTAACAGTTCTAGGATGTGAAGTCATAAGATCTATAATTACCTACAGTGGCGTAACTAGCATTAGTGCCGCCCCCCCAACTTAGGCCACTTAACACCTAATAGTTGTGCATCTGGAATACATTTGCATACCAATTCTGCTAGGATTTGACCAACATCACAGACCAAGTGGCATTCATTTGTTTCCCCCTCGTCACATGTTGCAGTAGTAATCAACAGAAACATGGACATCATCACCCCAACTATGAAGTGGATTACTTTCATCTTGATGTAGGTATACTTGTAAACTTGCAACACTTGTTACAGTTAACTGGACAGATTACTTTTTTAAATTCTACGTAAGTTTGTGCTTTATTTATATGTGAGAGAATCTAGTCAGTATGACTAAACATAATTTGATTAGGTACTTCAATAATCAATTAAGACGTACCTACATACTTACAATGAATTTAACTTGTGTACCCGGCGAATATCGTATTAATTCATAAAAAGATCTGATTAGGATAGAGATAATTTGAGCTACGGAATGAATTTTGACCATAAACTGTAGTAAATTTATCTATCTATCTATCTATACCCTCACGCCACGTCCCTTGCAGGCGGTAAGGCAGAGAGGACAGAGCGCCAGACAGCCCTATCCTTACACACACTCCTAGCTTTCGTCCAGTGGCGGATCCAGGATTCAACTTTGGGGGGGGGGGGGGCTGAATGTCGTCACATGGCAAAAAGTACTGTCACTCACGGTTTTGGTGGGGCTTCAACCCCCTAGCCCCTCCCCTGGATCCGCTAGTGCTTCCGTCACACTCATACAGTTTCTCATACACGTTCTCCGATTCCTTTTACTCAAAACGCGCCCATCCTAGAGGATCTGGTCGACATGATCGGACCAGGCCAGTCCCGGGCGGCCGCGCTTCCTCACACCTCTTCGATCACTCAGATATATCTTTTTTGTCATCCGGTCATCCTTTAGTCTCTCAACATGGCCAAATAAACCAAAATCTAGGGAAGTAAGTATAAATATGTACTTTATTAGGGAAAACAAACGTAGGTACATTTACAAATTATGCGTTATAGAAAATCTGTAACATCTGATTAAAAATTTATTAAAATTTATGGAGATTAAAAATTAATGCAATTAAAATGTCGATTGAAAATTTTATATGACCTAAAGATTAGTTGATTTAGTTGATTAATATAGTTGCATATATAATTAAAGCACTGATTTTATATTTTTTATTGCTTTACTTATCGACATTTAATTATTTTTTATATTTGGTGCCACAATCACTCCTACGCATGGCCGTAGCCAGGGGGGTTTTGGGGGTTCAATCCCCCCCCAGAAATTCCTCAGCCAACTCACCGTTTTATACAAAGGATAAATTAATAACATTATTCCCACTAGGGGGGGCTAGGGGGATGAAGCCCCCCCCCCCCCCTCAAACCATGAGTGACAGTATCTACTTTACATACAACTAGTTTCCGAAGAATCACATTATTACCACATCGTTTTCTCATCATGACATGGATTTTCTAAAACTACTAAGTATGTTGTTTTGTAAAAAAAATCTTACCTTAGCTTATCGCTTCATCCATTTTCCTAAAAAAATTTCGCCTGCGGCGCATTATTATATCGAAAATTGTATTTGACTTGCGGCCCGTCACTCAATTATAATTTCAAATTGTTGAAAAAAAAAATTATTACCCCCGCCTAGCTCCGAGGCTGGCGACACCCATGCTTTTAATACTGAAAAGTGTGTTGGCAAATCCTGCCTCCGTATAAAAAAAATATATTTGTTAATAAACGATAAACACTAAATTCCTAAAAGTCTACTGGTATTATAGTTGTACATCTCTTATATTGACTGTCTATATAACGCCTATATAATGATTGAACAGCTATCTATCTGTATAACATCACCATGACTACCTCTCCCAGCTTCCAGGTGGGGGCAGGGGGGGCTGTGTGCCCCCCGGCTCCTAGGGGGGCTCCTTCATCATCCTATAATGTAATATAATATAATTTACAATGGAGCCTCTATTTTATGGAACTACGGTAATCCGGACAGGAGATAAAACAATGCAAGGTCACATTCGACCAATTTCCGATTTCTTTTACCCAAAACGTGTAAGTTTTGGTAACTGGGCGACATGATCGATACAGGTCGGTTGCGGACGGGCACGCTTTTTATTCTTTTATACCCATGTAGGTATATCTTTTTAGTCATCCTGTCATCATTCATTCTCTCAACATGCTTGAATCATCTAAGCTTATTTACATTCATTCTAGTCACTACACCCGTCTTACAATCACTCACCTCTCTAATAACCTCATTTCTTAATATCATATTTTATTTAAATATCGTTTTTTTTTTATTTTGCGATAATAAGGGTAGATATCTAAAATAAGTCAACTTTTCACGAATATCGCCAGTGTTGCCAGATTCCAAACCAAAAAATCTGGATTACAAATTCAAATTCAAATATATTTATTAATAACTAATATCTTACATTTAATACATACATATAGAACTAATTACAATATTTACAATTTTCCATACTACCCTCCAATGTGAGGAGACCTCGTGTATTGGAGGGGAGTTCCGAAAAAAGTCTAGAAATCTGTATAAAAATCTGTATGAGATTAATAAACCAAAATCTGTATGAAAAGACAAAAAATCCGTACGGATGAAATTTTAAAACCAACAAAATATGTTAGTTTATTGAAAAACTAATCTTTTTGAGAAAGTTACTTAAGAGTGTGCATACCGACACTTAAAAAAAATCTAAAAACGGGAGACCTTATATCTCGACAACTGTTACTAAATATACTTTGGAACAAAGTAGGGTAGATGCATTGAACCTTTATCTAGGGAATAACCGTAAAAGATTTTTTATATCTTGTATAGAGTTCTCAAAAAAAATAATTTAAAAACACCTCTGACCTTTTTTCCGAAAGACGAAGACTCGTTTCCCGAAAGTCGCGGAGTAAAAATTTTTTTTTGTACTGATAATATGCGTTAAAATCTAGGGAATAGCCGTAAAAGTTTTTTGATAGACGCAAAATTAACCCCAAAAAATGTGAAAAACGCTATTTTTACCATTTTATCATGCGATTGTCACGCAATTTTGAACCTTAATGCCGTGGGAAATGACTGTGACGTCATTCCCGGTGCCATGCCCTTAATGATTACTGAAATTTGAATGTTGATTTGATTATCAAGTCTTTACTGTACCAGATAATGTATTACGTAGACATTGTTATACGTAGGTACTGACAGTATCTAATGCGGCCGCTTCACGCTCGGCGACCTTCCACGAGTTTTGTGTGAATGAGTAAAAGGACGTACGGACGAGGTGATTGTCTTGAACTGTATACGTAACCGACGGTTAACGCCTTTTTACTCATTCGCGCGGGACTCGTGGAAGGTCGGACAGCATGTGGATAAGGCATAACCTAACCTAAGAACCCGCTTTATCCGGGGCGGTCAAAATAAATAATTTTTGTTTTTGTTGCCGTAAGCGGGTGGAGGGGGGAGGGAGGCGAACAATGGGGGTAACTTGGGGGTTACATGGGGGGATGCGTCGATAAAAGAAAAGAAATAAAGATGTGGGCGGGCTTTTTGTATCATACAAGAATTTATTATTATTTTCCATTAAAATTGTTTTTCAACAATTTTTTTTTTCTGAATGTCACAATTTATGTTTTGCGAGAAAATTGGATTATCTACATGTCGTAGTTGAATATAACAAGGATCTATCTCAACAGATATACAGCAATTCGAGATAGATGGTCGGTAGCCTGGTTGGTAAAGCGCTCGACTATTAATCCAGTGGACGCGGGCTCGATCCTCGATGCCGACCTACTCCACTTCACGACACAAGCTTTTCCAAGTTTACTGTAAAGTGTACAAAGGTGTATTTGGGATTATTTCAATAAACCCACATTCATTTTATTATAAACAAAAAAGGGTGGTTTTTCCATCAGGCTTATTACTGATTGTCGGCTGGTTTAATGTGATCACTTTACAATTATGTAACATTTGGTCCATCAAGACCAATTTGGTCCATCCATCTTACGGCCGTTTATGATGAAATAAATCAATAATAATCAAATTTCTTAGGTTTTTTCAAAGTTTATCACGCATTCTTTAATGAATTAATACATACCCACACACCTGTCGCTGGTTGCCGCACTGAGAAAAAACTCAATATTATTTAACAGAACTTTTTGTCCTAAAAGTCAATGTGTACCTATTTTTTCCAAATTCTCACGCAAGTAGTTATAGAAAAAACCGTTTTCAAAAAATTTAAAATGCAGGTGAAATTAAAAAAAAATGTTCCCATAGTGGTTAAAAAATGTATTAAATCTTAACCCCTTCTGACCCACCTGCAAATAAAAAGTTTTTTTTTCGTAAGGTTATGACAATAATTAGTTCACTTGTCAGACCCCTTTCACATTCCCTTAGGTATGAACGAATTCAATTTTAATCATAATGTGATACTTACCTATAAGGTACAATGTACGAAAATTGTTCACAAAAATCACTTGTTTGATAGAATTCGGTTAAAAAAAACGAACAATTAATATGCAATTTGTTTGAATTTGGAATATACATTACGAACTACTCGTAGCTACTTACACATATTGAATTATATCTTAATTTCCTTGAGAAAATGTGTTTTTTTTTATTCTATTCCTTATGCCCTTCGACTTTCCTCCTGGTAACACAGAGAAATCACCAAGCCTCCCCATTAAAATGAAATTGGGCCATTAGGTTCTATCGCGTCGTCCATGACTTTGAGTCCTTCGTCAGGCCTGTTCAAACTTGGTACCCTGACGAAGTACACAAAAGTGTACGTAAACTGGTGGCCTATTCAACAAAACAAAGACTGTGATAAAAATATTACTAAAACTAAATATCTATTGTAAGATTTTTTTAAATGAATTTGGGTTTATCGAAATAAGCCCAAATACATATTTGTACACTTCACAATAAGCTTGAAAAGCTAGTGTCGTGAAGTGGAGTAAGTCGGGATCGGGGACTGAACCCTCGCCCGCCGAGCGCTTTACCAACCAGGCTACCGACCAACATTCCGAAGTCCATTACAATGCACTTCCACCGAGAATCTCCGGTCAAATTACTAGTTCTGCATTTCAGTAAAATCGGGTAACTTCCTTATGTTACCGCGAGGAACACTCGAAAGCATAGTAATAACACTTTCGATGGTCTGTGGAAAAAATAACCGTTTTAAAACTAAATTTTTCATTTGCGTCTATTATATTAAAGTACCTACTTATTATATTTTATTTTTAAGTCATGAGAAAAATAACGACAATTTATAAAAGAACAATTTTTAAAAATGTCCAAAAATGGGTAAAAAAAAAACATTATTTAAAGGCGGAACGGACTTTAAAAAAAAAAGAAATAAAAATCTCCCCTATAACCCTTTAACGCCAAATGTCCGTTTTGTGTATCGGTTTTATTAAACAATTTTTTTAACAATTCAAAAATTATAAACCCATTGAAAGCCCCCTAATTCAATTTTATTGATATCTAAATTATTATAGATTAAATAATTCAATAGTTTTTGAGTTATCGATAACCTTTTGGACAGAAATAATATCGTTTTTTTGTATTTATTGATTTTAAAATTGGTTAGTGCTTATTATTTTGCTAAAGTATTGAATTTCACCGCGTGAAATTTTGTAAAAATTACAATTTGTCGTTAAACTGAATGACGCAGGGTCAAGAAATATTGTATTTCACATAATCCTTTAGAAAAACATTTATCATAAATTTTGACATGTGTATTTTCAAAAAATATGGTATTTTCAAAATAAAATTTAAAACCGTTGTATTTTTCTTACTGTCAAACGGACCTATGTTTGGAGATCTAACGAAATTTTAGTCTGGCCAAGCAAAAATTGTTTTTTTTCTGCTAAACATGATCCAAATAATTGTCCGCATACGCATATTTGAATTGGTTGAAGGAATGAACGAGGGGACAAACTACAGAGGACGACTAAGGAAAGAATACCTGGACGACCTGTGCCAGTATATGGGCTTCCACTCATATGAAGAGTGGACACAGGACAGGGATAAGTGGAGAAGGAGTCATGGGGCTTTGCTGCAAACCAATCGTAACGATTGAAACTGAAGAAGAAGATAGGCTGAGAAATCATGACAAATCAAAACTAAACCAAAACCCTGGATTTCATACAATCACAATACGCATTCTTCACACGAATTCAAATATTCAAATCAATATCAAAATATTCATGTTTTTCACCTTCCAAGACAACAAGACTATAGGAACGGTGATTTTAGTCGAATTAGCCTTTAGTTGAATTGATCTACAGACCAATTTGTACATTTCTTGGGCAACACTGTGATTTCTTCGGTCATAAAATTTCATAGTATCTGCCACCAAAATTATGCACCATATGAACATTTTGTTTATTTTCTTCAATTATGATTGACACTTGAACAAGAGCACATCATCAATGGACTCACTGTTCTCTGCACTTTTAATGTTGGCATTTCTGAAACTTTGAAGCCACCGCTGAAGGATACGAGGCCGAGAGATGTTAGGAAAAAACAACATCAAAATGTCAAGATGCGTATGGTAAATTTCGAAAAAAAAAAACAACGGGAGTACCACAAGGGTCGAGGTTTGGGCCCCTTGACATAAATGCATTTATTTGTTTTATTTGTAAATGAATGAAAGTAAATACCTATTATAAATGCTGTGTGGACATGTGGAAAAAAGGACTAAAATTAAACAAAAACCTAGCATGACGTTGTCCATAAATTATTTATCGATTGTTATTTTTATCCCCTTTAGGTACTTACAATTTTCTAGAAAAGCTTGTATTGTGAATTGTAATAGTGGAGCAGTTGGACCGGAGTGTATATTGTTACTCATCCTTTTATATCCCTTAAAAAACATACAATTGCCACAAAACTTTTATGCTCTGGGGTCCGTTCTGTATCCGTTAATTTTCACTCGGCGTGTCAACGGGCGATTATCGCGCGAAACAGAACGCATTTGGGTGATTGTTCCAATTGGAATTGTCAAACAGAGATAGAGATATGAGAATACTAATAAGAGTGAGTTGATAGATATACATCGAGATAGCGATATCGCTATACTCTTCTTTGGTAGAAAGGGATACACATATCGCGTGATAATAAGAGTGAGTGAACTGCACGTGCGGACCATTCTATTATCTATGGCGAGCGAATGTCACCCAACAATTTTGTTGGGTGTTATTCGCAACAACCGAGCGTGTCAACTGTGCACATAGAACACGTTGACTCGCACAACCGAGTGAAACGCACTGATGATAGAACGGCGAACAATAGAACCATAAACAATCGAGCGAATCGCCTAGTGAATTTTAACGAATACAGAACGTGACCCAGAGCGCTTTCGTGCAGTGCATTTTGCAACATATTGTCATTAACAATTAATTATAGATATTTTCACTGTCTACCCCGCAAATACTCAAAATCTAATATTCCTTAAATGGGCAAACAAAATATATTTCGAAAGGCCACAAAAGAAATCGGTAAACGACGTAAAGTCGTTAGCGGGTAAACATGGGTAAGAAATGTGAGTGATAGAAAACAATGAAAAAGTTTGGAAGAGGCCTGTATACAGAAGTGGTGAGACTAGGGCTGAAAAATAAAAATTTATAACTACATATTCTCACCGCCAATTAAAAAACTTAAAAAACATATTTATTATATTTAAAAAAAAAGTCTTGTTCCTGTCTTATAAATGAACTGGATTAATCGAATCATCTTCAACTCGTTTCACTTGTGCGTCCTCCAAAAGTATTATATTTTTATTTTATTTTATTTTTTACATAACATATTGTTTTATATTATTTCTCTTTGACATAATAATATTCCCGTACAACATTTTTATTTTCTTTTACTTTATAAATAAAGCAGATGGTAAGCGACCTATCTGGGTAGTACTATTGTCTTAGTATATCAAAAACAATGTACCAACATTCTATAAAAGTATAATACGCATACTTGCGTTCAGTCAATAAGGAGCTAGGGTTGAATAGGTTAAAAAACAATTTAAAAAATACATATTTATTTTTATTTCTGTATATACCTAGGAATATGTGGTTTTCTCAGTTGGTAATATCTCATTTTACAAACCGAAGGTGCTGGGTTCGAATCTATGTGTGTTGAGGATGTATTCTGTAATTCTTATATTTGGGGTTTGGAAGAAAGTATTTGGGTTTGTGCTTATACAAAACCCCAGATTTTATAAATAGAAAATTTTTTGACTGAAATATCATAGTCCAGAATACTAGTGCTTTAAGTATGGTCATAGCATACTCTTGGCTTTTTCTTTTCTTTTTGAAAATAAATTCGAAACTTACTTAATTTTTATACGAAATAAAAGTGTGAAGTATTTTGAGCGAAGGTTCTTGATGTTAGTTCATATTAATACTATTATTACGAAATTACTTTTATCACAAATTTACCCGAGCCTAAAAGATCCCATATTACCAAAAGACTATATTACAAATACGAATGTAAGATTTTTTTTATAAATATTAGTGTTTTAGAGAAGTTAAGTGAAAAGGAAGTAAAAATCTTAAAACTTTACTTGATTTTGCAGGACACTTGAAAAATGTGCCAAAAAAGAGTGGATAACAGAATCTGAGCGGGGTGCAAACAAACAAACACAATATCAAACAATCTCATTAGAATTAGAATTAGCGGTAAAGATGCGCCGTAGTCATAGCAACGATATTATCGACCAAAATATAGGGGTTCCTACTCCAACACTGGTGATGATAATAATAATGATTTGGTTTCAGGTTTCGCCCCTGCACAGCGCATCGTCAGGGCGAAACTACCTTGTGGGTCCCTATCTATCTACTAAGCAACCGTGCATACGTCAACCAATCAATTTATCCATGGAAACTATGGCGTCACAAAGGAAAAAATTATATTGTTCAAATTCCCCACTCAACTGCATGGAGTACATGGTTGGTGCGGTTGATTGGAAAGGGGTCTTCCAATCTGGAGGTGTTGTGTTCGAATCCTAGCGCTGACGATGTATTCTGCACTTAACGGCACAAGCAAAAGCTAAAAAGCTTACTGTAAAGTGTGCACTGTGCAGGAAAGCATTTGGGTTTGTGTACACAATGCCCAGATCCTTTTTACAAAAACACTTTGATCACTTGAAAATGAAAATATGAGACTACCAAGTGCCAACGAAAACAAAAAAATATAGTGACTTCATTAAAAGGGGACTTCCCATTTGTGAATTATTTGGAAATTTAATGATGATTGACAAGAAATAACACTTTTTATAACAATTCACGGAAAAATGACCATAGTTAAGAACAAGAACTGTCTCCAAATTCTAACTGGACGCATTATAGGAGTTTTGGTTCTTGTGAACCATGAGCTTGCAGGTTTTGAAAGAAGAGTAACCAGAGATAGGTGAACGCAACGCAGTTCGAGACTCACTTACAGATCAGTAATTCAAAATGGTCCAAATCGAATAGGCCAAAACTTAGTTAACAAATTCTCCCAAATATCCTGCAATTTTGGTGAATTTATACGTATGTTAGGATGTTTGAACGTGGTACCTATAGTAACCCATAGAATGGTACACAGTGTATTGTACTTAGGGCCCCCAAACTCAGTACAGGGTCTCAAGTTACCATTCGGGAGTACCGCAAGGATCGTTGCTTGGACCCCATGTCAAATAAATTCGTATTGGTAATTTCATTCATAACATTGAATGCATTTTACGAAAAAAAAATCATCTTCGGCATTATAGGCCCTAATAAAAAATTGTTATTGAAAATGAAAATAATACAGTGAATTAAAAAAAATGTGCAGCATTTTGTACGTACCAGCTAAGTATTTTTTTTAGTCATAAAATGAGTATAAAATGCTTAAGTTAAACCATACCTTAGTAAATTTTAATTTTTAGCTCAGAAACTACTTTTTTTAGAGATTTAAGCTGGAGTAACAGTCAAAATGGTGGAAGATGCACCAAATCCCAAATATCACATTGTAGTCATGTTAAATTAGTGATTCTTTCACTGTATTGTGAAAAAAACTTCGACCAGGATACGCGATTTGGTCCATCGTCTGTGCTGCGAAGTGCAGAATATGTCAGCACCAATATTTGAACCCGGCACCTTCCAAATAAAAGTTTACGCTCCAGCCAACTGCCCCAGCCATGTACCCAAATATTTATTTACCTATATAGGTCTTTCACATTAATTTCGTCGTCTGTCATAACTGACTGTTAGTCATGTTGACTTTTGCATGAATGATGATGATGTTATTTGCATTAGTGGTCGTCCTATGTCAACAGAGCCAACTCTTGAATAGGGCGAGGGCAAGGGTGTGTAAACACGATCGTGGCGCCATCCAGCGGAGACGGAAGTTACTATTATTCATCATGCCTCTGAGGCAGTAAAATAAAATAGGAATACTCACTCAAAATGAAGATATTTTTTGAACTTGTATTATCTAGAATCTAGGCACTTTTGTTGCTCAATTACGAACTCGAATCTTACAAGTATAACGGAAAATTCACCCTTCGCTGTGTATCTTTTGAAATTATCAGCTACGTGTAATGTAATCCAACTACTACATGTAGAAAACTTGACGTTTGACTAAAAACATAATTGTGACCATAAAAATAAAATATGGTCTCGTTTCTCGTCACCCGTTAAATAGGGACATTTACAATGGATGGATGAACACCATTATGTACAACTTACTTACTTACTTATTGTAGCCACTTTTGTTCCATTGCTGGACATAGGCCTTTTTTTAAGTTTTTCAGTATCTTCTGTCTAGGCCCTTGGGCTATCATTCTGCTGCCATCTACGACCCATAAGCTTAAAAATGTCATCTGTCCACCTTTTTTGAAGTCTTACTATGTTTTTTGTTGTCCCAAGGCCTTCTATGTCAAGATCTAGAATCCTAGGTGACTATCTGACACTGTCTTATCTAATCACATGTCCCAATGCCATTTTAGCTTTGCTGTGCTTTCGACGACGTCAGTAACCTTAGTTCGACATCTAATCATTTCAAATTCTGTCACGAAAACTGACGCCAAACAATTATTTTATTTTATTACAGGTATAAGTGCAAAACAGATAACAACTATAGATATAAGTAATTGAAGATTAGTTCATCCATAATTCAGCCGTCACCCACAAGCATGCACCATAGTTAAATTACATTCCGGTTGTCTCACACAACATTTGAACACCATTCTTCTTCTTCAGCCCTGGTCTCTCCAGTCTCTACTGCTGGATGTAGGCCTCTTCCAAACGTTTCCTTTCCATTGTATTGCTGGCCTTCCTCACCCAATGTTTCGTCGTCCAACTATCTCTTCTGTGGCCTTCTGACACCTCTTTTGTTTGCCCACCATTGATTGCTGAGATGTTATTAAATTTTGCCTTTTCCCTTAGATTTCTATTTGTCTGCGAAATACCCTACACGCTTTTCCCATTATTTTTACAGCACATAATAACATAATTACAGTAAATACGATACATGCATTAGAGTTACCCTTTCAAGTTTCGCCGGGAAATGATCCCATTATCTGCTGATGACTACTCGGTCACGTGTCCTCCACGCGTCCAGCACTGCAGGTAGACCGTTATACAGCGTGTATTCCTAACAGGGGGAGATGTTCATGAATAGATTTACCTGTGTAACAAGACACCCTGTTTATTATTTTAATTATGTTATCAATTATACGGTTTTGCGAATTAATTTATAACTAGCTCATGACCCGTCCAAATTGACGGACTCCTTTATTTTTTCATTACTTTATTATTAAATTAATTCTATGTACCTTCACACATTTTTTTTTAAATAAATGAATCTGGGTTTATCGAAATAAACCCAAATACATCTTTGTACACTTCACAGAAAGCTTGAAAAGCTTGTGTTGTGAAGTGGAGTAAGTTGGGGATTGAACCCACACCCACTGGATTAACAGTCGAGCTCGTTACCAACCAGGCTACCGACCACCTCGTGTACCTTAATTGTGTTTTCGATAACAACAAATGTGCACTAGGGGGAGCATTAGGTGTTTCATTTTCCAAAAAAATGATTTTAGAATATATTTGCATACGGTCCGAGTCTATGTTATGTAAAAACTATTTAAGTATGCCAAATTTCAAGAAGATTGGATAATATTTAGATGTGGCACACTTTGATCACTTTTATCTCATGAAGTTCATAGTAATTAGTAGGGGAGAGTGTGGAGGTATGGGACGCAGGAGGAATGGGACAGTACCCTTAAATTCAAATCTGGTTGGTTTTAAAGTTTCTCTTGTTTGCCAAAGGATAGCGTTAGTTTACTTAGTTATGTCAAATCAATTACACTTGACGTTTTGTGCATGTGAACACCTGAATTTTCAATTTGAAAAAAAGTGTCCCATACCTCCACACTCTCCCCTACTGATAGCCTTCTCATGTATTTCTTTCATCTCTTGCACCATTTTGGGCTACAATATGATGAGGTGGTCGGTAGCCTGGTTGGTAACGCGCTCGTGTGGGCGCGGGTTCAATCCCCGACTTACTCCACTTCACAACACAAGCTTTTAAGCTTTTTGTGAAGTGTACAAAGATGTATTTGGGTTTATTTCGATAAACCCAGATTCATTAAAAAAAAAAAACAGCGATGTGTTTTGTAGTGGAGTGCAGAATACGCCGTCAACACTGGGATTCGAACCCGGCACCTCCCGATTAGAAGTTCGCATCCCAACAAACTGCACCACGATGTTACTTTCACAATTTCTTCAACACGTGTACCTTTAGAGTGCATCATGACGGCCACGTGTTCCGTATTAGTCGGGTATTCCCACTACATTATAGATAGGTACTCTGGTAGTGGTATACAGCTAAAGATCAAGAGGGCAAGGGATATCTCGTTTTATAAAAAAATAGACAGACCCAAACACTGTTCGAAACTTGTGTTTTGGATGTGCAACATTGAGTTCGAATCTCAACCTCTCACATAAAAGCTTGCTTCAACCTCTAAAGTGGAATACTTACTAATGTTACTAATATTATTTTTATTCGTTCTTGCTGATTTTGCAAGTATTTTCTAAAATTTGTGATATCTGGACAGGTTAGCTCGAAAAGATCGCGTTTTCGCGATAAGCTCGCTTTGGTGAGCATTTTTTGTTCAATTATTATGAAAACATTAACTGTTTTGTATTGCTCACTGAAAAAATAAATAAATAAAGTAAATTGAATTTTAAAAGGATATGGGCTTGTGGTATACCAATCCAAATACTTTCCTGCACACTTCACAGTAAGCTAAAAGCTTATGTCGTGAAGTGCAGAATACATCGTCAGCAGCGAGATTCGAACCCGTTACCTCCATATTGGAAGTCAACTGGGCCAACCATGTACTCGAAAATTGACAGTAAATTTTATGTTTATCATTAGTTTCTTCTATCTTCTCAACGAAAGGCGGCAGATATCAACATTCACATAATAACTTATGCGAACTCCCTTGGGGAAGGGAGCAGGATGGATGTTCCGACGCTTACGAGTCGGCTTTGGCTGGCTTAAGTGATCACTTTATGCCCAGGGCAACGTTCACCCATTCCACCACATCCTGCTACCGAAATGAAATTTTTGGCCGTTGAGTATATAATACTCAACAACCTATTTCATATGCACCCAATTTCAGATACTACCGCCATCCGTTGAGGAGCGGTGTAACCAGTGGCGTAACTAGGGTGGGGCGGGGGGGGCGGTCCGCCCCGGGCGGCGCATTCCATGGGGCGGCAAAATGGAACAACATATACAAAAAAAAACATTTTGATAAAACACACAAGTTAAAAAATATCTTTGATTTTCTTAAATTATTTTCTTAAATAAAAAAAAGCGTGATTTTCGATATCTTATGACTAAAATTTCATTACTTCTTGCATGGTCCTTCCTTTATACAACACCTGTAACCACACGTGTTAGGTACCTGCTATGGAAAGATAACCAGGTTCATTATTTCACCAATTTGTCTAAAAAATTTCGCCTGCGGCGCTTTTTTTCAGTGTCATTATTAGACGATACCTTGTTAAACGTAAGTACTATTTTTTTATATTTTTATTTGAAGGAAGTAAACAAAACTACAACACGACCTTAATTTTTTTTTAGTTTTGACGAAAAAATGCGCCTGCGGCGCTATTTATATGATTTATTGTGCTACACCTATGTTAAAATTTTAGTTGCTCTCGCTTAGCTTCAAAGCTGCAGACACCCCTGGGTGGGTACACGTGTACTTGTATAGGTACTTTAGGGGTAGGGGGGGGGGCGGCATTTTCAGAGTCCGCCCCGGGCGGCACTAACGCTAGTTACGCCACTGGGTGTAACCTTTAGCAACCTATATTATAGTGAGATCTACCCACTTCTATAGGCGCCGGGAGCATTACAGCTTCCACCTTTTTGGTTACTGTGACCAGTGGAATTATGAGAGGAAGATACCTAAATCATTTAGGTATTACTGGCTTTTCATGTCTGCATCTCGCAGATGGCATATGTTGAGAATTTTCTCAACGAAAGGCGGCAGATATCAACATTCACATAATAACTTATGCGAACTCCCTTGGGGAGGGGAGCAGGATGGATGTTCCGACGCTTACGAGTCGGCTTTGGCTGGCTTAAGTGATCACTTTATGCCCAGGGCAACGTTCACCCATTCCACCACATCCTGCTACCAAAATGAAATTTTTGGCCGTTGAGTATATAATACTCAACAACCTCGCATAAGTTATTATGTGAATGTTGATAACTGCCGCCTTTCGTTGAGAAAATTCTCAACATATGCCATCTGCGAGATGCAGACATGAAAAGCCAGTAATACCTAAATGATTTAGGTATCTTCCTCTCTTTCTTCTATCTATGTGTATTTTGCTATCTTTACCTTTACATAAGTGTATATTAGTCGAAATTTTATTTACGCGGAGGCAGAACTTACCAACACACTTCTCAGTACTATCAGCCAGAAGAGTCTACATATTATCATTCATGATTAACATATAAACTCATCAGCCTAATACTGGGAAACATTCACCTATCCAGATATCATGGATGTCAAAGGATTAGGCTCAGATATACTGCCCTATATAAAATACAAGCATTGTGCCTGAAATATCAGTATTAGTTGAATTAGTATTATATGGATAGTGAAGATACAGCATATTAATAGACATGTGATTCAAACTCCGTAGATAGATTTTTGATGCGACGATCCTAGATCGAAGATAAAATTATTGTTGGGATTATTTCTTTGTCCCTTTCCCATTGACCGGTAAATTACAAAAACTACCACTGGATTAGTAGCAGATATATTATTTTTACTATTGATAAGTAAAATACAAGATTTTGATGAGAGATATAAATGTGCATTAGAAACATCTGCCTAACCTAACAGTGATGAAGAATATATTTTTAAACCAGGTAACCCGATCGAAACTATATGCATCAGTGGCGAAGATACCTAAGAATATGATTCTCACCGAGTTAACCTTTGATTTTAGATGAAAATAATCTGACATAGTCTGTCTTAAAAAATGTTAGTTCAGACTTTTCGGCTACAGAAATCCACGCTTCATCACTGCTATATACGAGTAGTCTATAATAAAGAGTTATCTCAAAAGATATACAGCAAAGGATGGAATTTTCATCAAGCTTATGACTGCTATGGTCGGCTGGTTTAATGTCATCACTTTACACTTAAGTAACATTCACCAATTCCAGTCCATACATCCGCCGCAGCAGGGAATCGAACCCAGACCTGTGCCATGAAGGCTGATAAGGAAACGCTATATTACTATGTTATTTGTACTACCGGCATCCGTCGAAATTGGGTTAGGTATTTAGCGAAAGTCCATCCTTTGCTCTATGTCTGTTAGATAACTATACTTCATATATTCAACTACGACATGTACCGTAGAAAATCGATGTTCTCGTAAAAAAAATGTGAGATTCAGAAAAAATTGCCTATACTAGAATCTTATATGGCATGTCTATGGGATCTGGACGCACGGGGCCAACCAACAGATGCAATGTTTGATCAGATGAGGGAAAGTGGTCCTTGTGTACTTAGTGCACTCTACAAAGTCAAGAGCAGAATGGCAGGCCAAGTATATGAGTAAGGACAAAACATGATTTCGGTCATATTTTCGGCAAACTAGTACGAAAAGATATCGTTCAAAAGTTAGTCTTTCAGTATCAAAAACAGCAATCTGTCGATTAGCGTAAACTGAGTGTAAGAATGTGGTGCATGTTCCTATTGTAAAACTACACATTGTAAGATATTAACATGGCAACAAAAGCAGCCATAACCCATATAAATATTTCATATAACAAGTCACTTGGTTTCGGTGCAATACACCAATCTGCAATATATGAGAGGCAAGATCAGTACCTAACTTATATTAAAAATTTCGATCTTGAACCGGATTTGTCTACACTAGCAAAGTTAAAAAGACCCATAAAAAAGTGTGAGGGGTGACTGGGATTTGAACCAGTATCACCAAACTTTTGAGCTGGAACCAACAAATATTCTATTTAGTATGGGCGTCGCCAGCTTCGGAGCTAAGAGGGGGAAATCAAAATTTAAAACATTGGTATAGGATAAAAACGATTAAATAGCGCCGCAGGCGAAATTTTGTGTGAAAAATTGTATTTTAATGGATTTTATAGTAATTTTAGAATTTTTTTGACATGATGGGAAAACATAATCGTAATGTGTTTTTTTGTGAGATTTATATACCTATTCCAATCTCTAGGGGGGCAACTGTCCCCTCTGACGACACCCATGCTAATTAGTAATGTGATTCAATGCACTCTAAAATAGTTGTGTGTGTGCGCCTTGTGTAAATGATTGTCGATTGTTGTCAGCACACATAAAATACCTCTATAATATAGAGTCTTACCAATCGAACTTGTGTTCGATTTCGGTCAAATTTCAAGCACGAATTCGGTATAAGTGGACATCGGTCTTAACAGATGGATGTTTACATAGGACGGACTAGTTCCGAGTGGCTATTATGTACTATTATGGTATACTAAACCATTCTTACAACATTAACTAGCCAACTACATATAACAATGCGATGTATGTAGCGTGCTATGGCGACTATAAGTGGATGTAAATATTGACAGAGTTGTGCTTAGGATGTAAACGATAAGTGCTGATACGTTGGGTGACCATATTTTGGACAACGCGTGCGCATTATGTTAAGAATAGGGCGTTCCAGCTGTATTTTCTACTTACTTGGTTTAAGGTAAGTACCGATATCCTGGTAGAGATCCTAGTCCCCTGGTGGTCAGTTACCAAGTGGCTCTGCACTGGTATGCCTGGCCTCGCTACTACACTACATGGTGCTACACTAATAGTAGGAGGAGCCACACCTATATGACATCAGCTCCAGTACTACGAATTGTACGAAGTGTTGAAACACTGGAATAATAAATTAATAAATCTTTGCTAGCCAAAGAAAAATATGCATAGTTACAAAAACAAGACAATGGTAGTGTGCCGAAAGGAGGACTTATTCCTTGAAAATGAAAAAGCTTTGATGGTTTTGACATGTTGAGAGAATTAATTATGATAGAAATACCTTATAGAGCAAACACTTAACAAGAAGAAACATTTAGAAGAAGTCTCTTTAGGCAATAACCTTTTGGTGAATGTGGTCAGAATTAGACGGTGTGAACCACAGGCAGAGAGGGTACTGAGGAAAAGTATAGGGACCACAAGGGTAATAGAAATAAGAAAGTGTTGACGACATAATTTAACTCTCACATCATCAGTAGGTACCAGTGACGAAGGGTGCATTTCTGCAGGAGGGAAGTCGGGGCTAACATTTCTCATGGGATTACGTCAGATTAGACACTATTATACCAATCATTTTTTTCCAAAAGGTAACTGGAGGGGAATCGTGTTCTAAGGTAGCTTCGCGACTGGTAGGTACCTATCTATACAATCTACAAAACTCATTGATGTTTTTAAGTAATTGAAAAAAAGAGATTTTTTTGCTTAACTGATATCGCCTCTGTATACCTTATTGTAATACCAATATAACTACAATGTTATTAACGACACATTACTAAGTGTAATGGTCGGATATTCTCGACTTTAATTTATATGCAAACATACACACATACTCACATACTACTTTAGCTATAAAGAGTACAAAATATACATTCATTCTTAGCGCCATTCTATATAAGTACCCATCATGGGCGTCATCAGGGGGGCAATAACAAATTTAAATTCAATATATCATGAAAAAAGCTTAAATAGCGCCGCAGGCGACATTTTTTTTTAGACGTAGTGAAGAAGGTCGTGATGTGGTTTGGTTTATTTGAGAATGTGTATAATTTTTTGTACAATAATATGTATGAAAAATGTCTTTTATAAAAAAGTAATAAAAATAGGACCGCATGCAATTTTTTTATGAAATAACTGTATTTTGATGGATTTTCATGAAAATTTATAATATGATGAGGAAATGTGTGGTATAATAATGTTTTGTGAGGTTTTATCATTTCGTATAAAAAAGTATATACCTATTCCAATCTATTGGGGGGGGGGCAGCTGCCCCCCTGTCCCGCCTGACTACGCCTATGTAAGTACCCATACTTACATGATATGTAAGTGAATGTAAAAGCTGTTTGCAAATCTAATCTATTTCTAACAATAACACAACATTCACTTCAATAACATTTTTTTCTATGCTTGTTTTATTTTATACACTTCGATTTATGATTAAGAGACGTAGATAATATCGAAAGGCTGGCCTATAGAATACCGTCGCCATTTTTTATCGTGGCTAATTTCATCATATGTATACTTCTTAAATTATGAAAATCCATTCAATAGTAGGGTAGAGGTGGTTGGTAGCCTGGTTGGTAACGCACTCGACTGTTAATCCAGTGGGCGCGGGTTCGATCCTCGATGCCGACCTATTTCACTTCACGACACAAGCTTTTCAAGCTTACTGTGAAGTGTACAAAAGTGTAAGTATTTGGGTTTATTTCGATAAACTCAGATTCATTTTATATAAAAAAGAGAAAAAAAATAACAAATTTTCATATAAAATTGCTGTGTTTCGTATTCTCTATGTTCATGTCTGAAGAGAAATAGACTAAATTCTGATTTTTTTAATACCTAAAGGAATCGTAGAGTACATATGTATGACAAATCGCATGAATGTGACTGAAGCAAGAAGTGTGCGTAAGGAGAGGAAATTTTGGTTTTCTGTTAGCTCGCAAGGGATGCAGCGTGAGGAGACAGAAAACAAACAGAATATTTTTTTTTAAATGGTGGACCAAAAATGGCGACTGTCTTCACTTTAGGTCAACTCGCATACAAAATCCAAGAGTTTTAGATATTTTTTAATTAATTCAGATTCTCGTTCGCTCCATTTATTTCTCCTTCCAGTTCCAGTGGTAGCATATTGGGTGGGCGAGTCACATCGGATCAGGTAATTCAACCGTAACACACAGCACACATAATAAATATTTATTATTGTAATATTTCTCTATTGATATTCATTCATTCGTGTATTAATTCATTGCCATACTAAAATTAGATTTGAGGTTTGACGTATGGAGCCACAGTACTATGAATAGAATGATAGTCCGAGAGCCCACTGCTTAATTTATGACGTATCTGTTTTTTGATCGAAATGTAGTATAAATGCGATAGCTTACCAATAGGGTATTACATCGCACTAGGGTTGCCTATCAAAATCCTGCCGCAACCCCCCCTGCCCCCCCCGAAAAGGTCCCTCTTCGCGGTTTTTCGCATTTTATAGGAATATGGTAAGAGATAGGAGAAAGTAGTCAATGACAAAAATAATCCTTGCTAAATTCTCTACAAAAAATATTAAGTCAATTTTTTCATAGGACTAGTAGTTTACCCGTAATGGCCGCGAAGAGGGACCTTTTCGGGGGGGGGGCAGGGGGGGTTGCGGCAGGATTTTGATAGGCAACCCTAGTGCGATGTAATACCCTATTGGTAAGCTATCATTTATACCACATTTCGATCAAAAAACAGATACGTCATAAATTAAGCAGCGGGCTCTTGGACTTTTACCAAATTATGTTATATTACCGGGCGTTGTACGGATATTTTTTTTAAATTTTATTTCATCTAAAAAAACATACAGTTAGTACAAAAGTACATACAATAAAATATCACCAATTAATAGACCATTGAAGGTTCTGCAAATTACCAAAACAATTAAAAAAGAATCCCTTAACTATGTAAAAGTGAATGAATGTTAAATGAAGTCAAAGTTAATAACAATAAAATCAATAAAAGAAAATTCAAGACTTTCAGTCAAAACCGTAACATCGAATAGAAAATAAGTATTTGTGCTAAAATGAGAATTAAAATAAATGCAGAGACAAGCACTATACCCAGGACTTATTTATATACATATCAGTGGCGTATATAGGTTTTCATTTGGGGGGGGGGGGGGATTCTAGTATTTGACTTTTGGGGGGGAGGAAACTAAGCCTGACCATTCTTAACCGAAAAAACTCCTGTCAATACGGTTGCGACAGAAACGGGCAGAAACACGGGGATGCCTGCTTTGAAGCTGGGGGTGGGGGCAACAAAAAATTAACACAGACATAGGTAATACAGTAAAAAAAATGATAATAGGGCCGTAGGCGAAATTTTTCCGTGAAGGTGAGTGAAAAAAGTCGTGTTTTAGGTTGGTATTAATATTTGCGCAGAAAATACAGAGAAGAATACCTACCGCCGCAGTCGATTTTTTGTGAATTGAAGTGATGAACTTGACTACGTTTCATGTTTTAAAATAATTGTTTTACATTTCGGGGGGGCCTGGGCCCCCTCGGCTCCTCCACTATATACGCCACTGATACCTATAAGTATAATTCCTACCCTTGAAAGAATACTAAAATAAGTAGGTACTTAATAAGTACTTATGTTCCCCTCTGTTTTAATATTTTTATTTAGTGGTGTAATTCCTTTAGGTAATAAGGCTTCATACAAAAACCAACAAACATCCTTAATCCTTGTTGCCTGTCCTGTGCTATAAGGATTCCTTTCCCAACAAAACAATGGGAAACATTCCTAAAGGAAAAAAGTTTAGAATTAATAAAGCCCAAAAATAAAACAATAATCATGGATATTTTTTTGCTAAACTTGTGGTGAACATTAGGTACCTCACGCCGCGTCCCTTGCAGGGTTGGCAGATAGGACAGAGCGCCAGACTGCCCTATCCTTACACACACTCCAAGCCTCCGTCACATCTAAACTTATTCACTTTCATTCTCGTCACAACACCATCAGACTTGCAGTCACTCATAACCCGGATTCATCCTTCTTCAGCCATGTCCAAGTCTCGCTAACATAGAGTTTAACGGTGTGTGTACCTATTTATTATCTTGACGAAAGGATGACAAAGAAAATATACCTGGGAGAAAGAAGAGGCATGGAGTCCTAGCTCCGAGGCTGGCGACGCCTATGAGAAGAGGTGTAAGGAAGCGCGGCCATCCAAGAACCACATGGCTTGACTATGTAGACCAGACTCTCAAGGATGGACGTGTTCTGAGTAAAAGGAATCATCGTAGAGTGAGTATGACAAATTGCATAAATGTGACGGAAGCTCGAAGTGTGTGTAAGCATTAGAAGGTCTTGCGATCTGTTCTCTCTGCCTACCCCGAACAGAATATGTATGTAGGTACTTAATAATTTTATCAATATTCATTTGTAAATATACCCTGATACCATACAAGGAATTAATAATATTGTTTGTTTTTATAAATATTGTTGAGCAAGTCAAATGCACACATCAAAACAAATGAAGGATTAATTTATGAGCCATCTAGTAGTAGGTACTGGTTGTACCTTAAGTCCTGTACCCTGTACCTGCTACATGTTAGACGGAGGAAGGGTTGTGAAGATTTGAAGGGCTTCTTGAGGATATCCTCTGATATGGAGTCCTTCTAAACGTCGAGGGTTTTAAGACAGGATAAGGGGAATTTAAATTTACAAGGTACACTTTTTGATATAAGATTCGTTCGATATGTTACTTTATCGATAAATTAAATCGATTTTTTTTTCATAAAAATGAAACCTACGGTTGTACACTTTACAGTAAACTTGAAAAAGCTTGTGTTGTGAAGAAGAGTAAGTTGGCATCAGGGATCAAACTCGCGCCCATACCAGATTTAAGATCGAGCGTGTTACCAACCAAGGTACCTCAATTCATTGCCTATGTTCATTATGGGTTAGCTAGAAGCAATCGTCACTCTGTGATGAGCTCGCCCTAAAACTATATTTTTTGCAAGTTTTTTTTTAAATAAAAATGCTTTAACGTATCAATAAATAATGTTTTTTATGTGTTTAAAATGTAAATGTGAAAATATGTATCACTTTTCCCAAAATACTATCGCCGAAGTGACCCCATGTCTCATCCAAAGGGCTTTCGGAGTCCGGTAAGACTATCATTCACTGTACATCCTTCTGATGACAATCAATGAGCGATAGTTTGAATTTGGGGGAGCGGTGAAAACGTACCTCGTTGAAAAATCGTTTTACCCTGTCGACGAAATGCTGGAATGAACCATTTACATTCACTCCAGCATTGAACTGACTATATTATAAATTGTTTATTGTGCTTTCATTAAATATAATTATCTTGCTTCATACTATGTTACTGTCGCTGACGAAATGCTAACAGAGTCCTTTACACTTTTTAGCATTGATATTGTGCATAATACCTGCTGCGTATATTCCATTTAATTATTATTTGTCTAATTATATGTAAAACTGACGAGTCCAAGTGCCCGATATGGGGTCTAAGGTCGATAACCAACAATAAACGATAAAATCACATTTGCACAGTGTCAGGAATGGCATGAGAAGAAGTAATACATACTGAACAAAAACTGTTCTGCTTGGTGAGGTTTTATGACTTGCCTAGGTTCTCTAAGAGAATGTTGAGGGGCGAAGTAGTAGGTTGTTGTCCAAATTTATTTCAAATACACCTTGCACAAAACATGGTGCAGACAACAACAAAAAAATACAACAAATTTGTGCAAATTTTTCGCTAAAAAAAATATGTTTCTATCATAACACCTTATCAAGTATGTTCGTTCATGCGTCATCCCTTGACAATCGATGATTTGAGGATTATTCCATTCCAATAATTCTTTTAGGATACCTGGGATGTGGGATGGTCGAGTCTATTGTCTGCTGGGATCTAGAGCACTCTTGAAATGTCCGCTTGAGTGGCCCGTAGGCGCCGCGAGACACTGGACCAACCACTTGAGCATGGGTTAATTTAAATAGTAACAAAATTTAAAAAAAAAATATCGAAATACATATCTTTGATTTTGAGGATCATGCGAAAAATTGCGTAGAGAAAAGTAAAATAACTCAGCTAATACTAAAGATATCATCCTAAAACTTAACACATGGATAAATGAGAATATGTTTTAGTGACTCTAGTGGTTAGAAATTTGATTTTTGTAAATTTTCTTGATAAAAAATAATTCCAAAGTTAACTCTGAAATTTGCTGAAACTTGAGATTATTCCCGTAGTTTGTTAGATATAATGCTGTAATTTGGTTGATAAAATGTTTAAGGTAAGTTGCAATGACTCTAATGGATTCATATTTTTTTGATATTCGGTCCTCTTTTTTTACAATTTAGCCAAAATCGCTTTTTATTTTCTTTCCATCAGGCTTATGACTGATAGTCGGCTGGTTTAATGTGACGCTTTACACTTAACTCGACTCAACTATCGACCATTATAGGGTTCGATTCCCGACCGCTGCGGATGGATGGATACTAGAATTGGTGAATGTTGCTTGAATGTAAAGTGATCACATTAAACTAGCCGACGATCAGTCATAAGCCTAATGGAAGGTCCATCCTTTGCTGTATATCTGTTGAGATAACTACTTGTTATATTCAACTACGACATGTAGAAAATTCTGATGTTCTCAAACAAAACATAAATTGTGATTTTCAAAAATAATCTGCCTAAACAAAAAATAATTTCTGACGTCTCGCAAGCGCCAGCCTGACGATGGATTAGACCACTCGAGCGAAACTCGTCAATTATTATTATACATAGTACATACATTATAGTATTCATTCTCCTAGACTAATACGGAGAATGTCGCAACAACCAGACATCTTATACAAAAAAGATACCTGATGCCGAATATGTAATGATAATTTGCCGGAAGAAATTGGCTCTACATGGCTAGACAGTAGAGCCAAAACATAGTGAAAGTGTATAGATTTTGTATGTAAGGTATAATATAAATTTCCTTCCTTTTTCTGGCTCATGGCAGTATTTTTTGTAGGTACATACCCAATATACCCATGGGTGAAGTTAAATTTTCCTACGAAACAATTGCATTTTACTCGTAATAGATTTTCATACTGAAAATTTATATGATGGGAACGTGTGTGTTAATACTGTGATTTTTTATCACTTAGTATGAAGAAGTATGTACCTGTTGGGGCAGCTGCCCCCCCTGACGACGCCCATGTAACCTATCTACTGATAGGTTAGAATGTTGTAGGTAGGTACTATTTAGTCTTATAGATTTTTTTTATGACGACTCCGTGATTAACTCGCCCTAGTGAAATTTATTAATTACTCGTGAGATGACCAGACTTTTGCGACAGGCGACGATATGCGCTATAGAAGTACCAATCTGCTTTGCGCGGTCTTTATCATTTCTGAGAACTAAGGCACCTATTCGCCACGATATTTTAGACATTTTTATTTATTTTATTCAATACTTATATTTTTTAAAGTAGGTACTTTTGAGACTTGGTCTTGGTACACCTACACTTATACACAGATACTTTTCAGTGCACTTCACAGTAACTAGTTTGTGTGTCTCAAATTCAGAATACATCGTCAATACTGAGATTTGAACCCAGAAACCCCTTGATTAAATTCCGCGCTCTAACAAACTGTGCCAACCATAGTATAGTCACTATAGCAACTATAATATATTATGTATAGATATAAAGATATTTAGATAGGTATAGGGTACACAATATAATACAGTATGAGATGAGCATTGTAGCGTATTAATTTGGGACACCCGATACTTGCTTACTATACATACTAACTGCGTAACTAGATTTATACCTATATATAATATATGCAGTATTCTTGTGTCCTCCCGTTCCTTTTGTTACTAAGTAAGAAGGCTAGGTGATGAACTCAGTAAGTCATTTACATTTTTTAATTCAATTGGAACATGATATTGCCTAGTGGGACAATAGAGTCCAGTACTTGTTTTTTTTGCTTATACATATTATTATACTTTGTTAAATGTTTTTTTTTTATATTTTAAATGAAATAAATTGTAAATAATTATCAAGGTAAAAAAAAAATCAGCATAAGCCATATAAAGTCAATCAATCGCTGCCTTATTAAAAAGTAGTCACAATTTGTCAAAGCTGCAATCGTTAAATTTGATCTCAATAAATAAGTAAATCTTTATTGGACAGAAAAAAACATGCAGGGTTACAAAACAAGACAGTGGTTGTGCGCCAAAAGGCGAACTTATTGCAAAAGCAATATCTTACACTCGCTTGTAAATGGTTCACAATTTATATGACAGACAGATACCGTCTTTTGAAGGTGCGCTTACACGAGCAATAATTGCGGCAACTCATGCAAATCGCATTGATTAACATTATTTCACAATATACAGCAACTAAAATGCCCAAACCGATTGAATTTCAGCAATTCATGTCGCCGACATCGCTAGAATTATCTTTCTAATTTGCATGCAATATCGTTTTCTCGGTTTAAATATTGCTTAAATAATTGCTATACGAGTATATTGCGAAATAATGTTAATCAATACGATTTGTACGAGTTGCCGCAATTATTTCTCGAAAAATTGCTCGTGTAAGAGCACCTTAAGTGCATGTTAGTGGAGCTTAAGTGTAGGACCTTAAAATGGAGAGAGAATCAGGGGAGATATGCAAGAAGATAATGAATATGTATTTATTTTATTTTACTTTATTTTTAAAGAGCACAGACAGTCTTACAAAAAGTATATATACAGTACAATATCAACAAAAAGTGGACCAGTGAAGATATTTGAAAATGGATATAAAAACATTAAAGAAAAAATAGTCGTAGGATAGATCAGTAAACAGTCAGCTATATAAAATGCCAGATAAATAAATATAATATAAATAATAAACAAATAAAGAAATTAGCTGTAAAAACATTCGTTCGAAAACTTACTTACAAAATGTAGAATGTCTACTTTTTTTTTGCTGATGACTTACGCGATTCAGCCTGCAGCAATGTCATTCCACTTGAAGCAACTTCATTTCAACATAGACAATGCACTGCTGATCGTATAATCCATTGTCTCCGTTACAAACAAACACGCATACACGTTATCTTATATTATTATAGTAGATACAAACAATACAACTTTGTATAGACTAAAAATATACGCTAAAGTACTAAATTTCATTTAATTGCTTTAAATTCCACAATAAATAAAGTTAGGTACTTGCCGAGTAAACCAGATTGCGACGTTTTGTGAAATATTGCGTAAAAATTGTTTTTTTTTTTTAAATTACGTATTTACTAGCATAATTTACCCGGTGACGTTTGTTTGTTAAAAACATGAAATATTTTCGAAATCATCAATTAAAATTAGGCGTATTGACATTTTAAAATACAGGGTAAATAACCATCGTTGCGCTGTGTAAACAGGGTATTATTTAAAACTGCTCGATCTGCTATGGTACCTACGGGCTCATGTTCAGTTAGGTAGGTAGATAACTTGTATGCTATGCTGTTTCAATAATTTGTACAGGTGGTCGGTAGCCTGGTTGGTAACGCGCTCGACTGTCAATCCAGTGGGCGCGGGTTCGATCCCCGATGCCGACCTACTCCACTTCACGACACAAGCTTTTCAAGCTTGCTGTAAGGTGTACAAAGGTGTATTTGGGTTTATTTCGATAAACCCAGTTTCATTTTATTAAAAATTACTGAATATTGTCTCTCTTTAAATAATATCACTCGCGATCGGGTGCCTTGCCAAAAAAGAAATAAAAAACTAAAAATTAATTTTTGAGTTTACCTTTTCTGTATATTCTGAAGATAAAGAAATTTCTATATATCTCGTTTATTAAATAGAGAAATAAACTTAATTCTACACAATAAAATGGAAAAAATACGATTATTTTGAAATTAAAAACGTTCTTAATTCTATGAAACATTTGAAACTAAATACTTTATCTGTGTTTGAAAACGCATAGACAAAATAATTATTCTTCTCAGAGAAATCTCATGTTACCAATCTTCAACAATAACATACTTACCTAATGGCTTGTAAATAGTTTAGGAAATAGGTATTTTTATTTGTAGGACTGTACCTATAAGTACCTATCTTATACCTATAACCAGAAAATCTCATAATCACTGTACAATCCATTTTCTATATCATGGCAGCCGGTGGACATTAGCTGCAAGTGGAGTTGCAAGATTGTATTGTTGGTAGCCCTGATTGTCGAACCTTGTCATAAGAGCTGTCAAAGGTCCGTAATATTCTCACTTGTATCTTTTACAAATAACCTACAATGCTGAAAATATTACAGAGCGGCGCTAGAGAAATCATTTTAAAGAAAAGATAGTTTTGAGAGTGTGATAAAGTAAAAAATACTCCGATAATCCCTTTAAACTGCCATCACAAGTTTGAAAAACAAAGTTGCCAGTTTATTCTAGCAAAAAAATATTGGCAAATTTTTATAAACAGCAGTATTGAAATATAATTTGAAAGTAGCGAAATGTAACCATATCTTATTTATTATTACATCAAGCAACACTAAACTCAGTATAACAATTTTGCTTCCGTGAGACTTCTGAAAAAAATAGGCTATACTTATGAAAGGTTATATCCTATCCCCTCACGCCACCTCCCTTGCAAGGTTGGCAGAGAGGACAGAACACCAGACAGCCCTACCCCTACACACAATCCTAACCTGTGTCACATGGTGTCACATTCATGCAATTTTGTCACGCGAGCTCTCCGATGTGCTGGCCGCAATGACATTTCGCATTTTAGCTGCGCGACTTTTTTCAATGGGTACGTTTAGAAATTTTCAAGAAAATGTCTGTTTCGAAGCTTTCTTAAATCTGAAAATGAAGTCTACATGGCTTTTTTCAATAGGTAGACACGTTCTACGGCGGCTCAGAAACAGACTTTGTCCGCGGGCGCCGAAAAACCTAGTTTTGCCTCTGGTAGGTACTAGAGGTATCACAATTACAGAACCGGTATTAGAACCCTGAGGCCTGGACATTGACAGGCTGGACCACCTTGTTGACAATCAGTACAGTGTAAAGTAAGTAATGGATCTTAACATATTAACATCAGTCCTAGGCTTGACTACTACCATACCATGGATCATGGATCATGATGTATGCATGATGTGATGATCGAGGCTTGCGGTCAGCTACATAAGTGCGGAGGTCCCCAGTTCGAATCCCGATGCCATGTCAGGATTCAATAAGTAATTTTTCTGTCATTTATTACTAGTCAGGTGTATTCAAGCCAAGGTTTACTGAAAATCTTTTTGTAGATTAGGTTAGCACCATGAGCGTCGTCAGAAGGGGCGTAGGGGGGGGGGCAGTTGCCCCTAGACCAGTTTATTTTATGAAATAACTCTATTTTGATGGATTTTCATGAAAATTTATGATATGATGAGAAAACGTGTGGTAATAATGTGATTTTTGTGAGGTTTTATCATTTAGTATGAAAAAATATATACCTATTCCAATATCTAGGGGGGCAGCTGCCCCCCTAATGACGCCCATGATTCTGGGTATTTCGTTGAGAGATAGACATATCGAGCAGTAAAACGAGCAGCTGCCTTTAAATAGAGTTGGGCAGGACACGTTGCCAGACGCTCAGATTCTAGATGGAACAAAAAGATTCTCAAGTGGCAAGCTAGAACAAGCAAAAGAAGCGTAGGAAGACCTCAGGCAAGATGGTCTGACGATGTGAGGCGAATCGCAGGAAGCACGTGGATGCAGCATGCCCAGGATAGGGATCTGTGGAAAGTCAAAGGGGAGGCCTATGTCCAGCATTGTTGGAATTAAAACGGCTGAGAAAGAAGAATAGTTAAAAAATATTTGATTAAAAATGATGATCTTGACTTGAGAATTACTGGATTTGGTTAATATTAATACTAAGATATACAAATTATACCTAACATATAACATTTTATATACCTAATATCCAGAAAGTATAAATATCTATAGATCAGAGTTGTAGATCTTATAGATCCTTAGGAACAATTTAATCATTTGATTAATCAATGTAACTAATCCGCGGTGACAAGATGAAGTGATCTGGGGGGGCCTGTATCATCGCGGCAACCCGTAAATAAATAAATAAATATACTATTTTTAAATTCATAATAATGTTAATATAAAAAATATGTGGTAGGTCCGTGGTTACGGTGGAACGATCGTAAAGGTACCATCATGCTTTGCTGCAAAGTCGCGCGCGTTGCATCAAAAAATCGCTAAATAATTCACTGTTTTTTTTTTTTATGAAATGAAAATGATGTCCAATTTTTGGGCTCACATAACGTGTAAGGAAGTTTATTTATTGATTTATTCAAATTTACAATGGCAGGCAGAGTTTCCGATACAGCATTTAAAAAAAACATAATTATTTATATGCCAAGGAAATAAAAAAAAGTGTAATAATGGACACAAGTAACTGACAAAAACACAAAAAATGGAACGGAAAGAAAAGTTGGATAGCTACACAAGGAAAGAACGAAAAGGAATTTCACAGATTGTGTGGTTACCAGGCGCGAAGCTACCTAAGAACACGATTCCCATCGAGTTACCTTTTGGATAAAATGATAGGAATAATAGTGTCTAATCTGACGTAATCCAATAAGAAATGTTAGCTCCGGCTTCCCATCTGCAGAAATCCACTCTTCGCCACTGGTGGTTACCTAGTATTTACCTAATGTCAGCTGTACAAAAAACTTCTTTCGACATCAATTTATAGTCGAACTAGTATGACTAGTAGAACATTCTATGGAGCATTTGTTTTTTATTCAATCCAATTCCTGCTCCTTTCCCTCCCTCTCCTCCTCCTCGTTCCATTTCCATCCTATCCTTTCATATATTGTATTACCATAATATCTACCTATTAGTTAAGTTGTTTTCGCTATGTATGTATATTGTATAGGTCTAAGTTTGTGTTATTGTGTTTGTGTGTTGCTATTTGTGTACAAATGTAATTGGTCAGGTTTGTCAATACATTTCCTGTTTCACTGTACTGTTGTGACTGTATTTGTACCATAAATAAATAAATAAATAAAATTACGTATCGTAGAAGTAATATGTGAAAGTGAAGTTTACAAAAAGCTGGTAATTAAATTTTTATGTTATTATTTTAAATTAAAATTGCCGGCGGGCTGATAGCAACGTCGCTCTCAGGCAGCATGCGGTAAAAATGTCGCTTTCATTACAGCGCTGCATCGCGTCGCACCACGCATACCTGACTTCATAAATTTTAAAAATTTTATTGATAAAATAAATAGTTTGAGCGTAAAGGGAATCAGTCGCCTGTGAATATTCGATGACGTAGAATTAATTAGGTACTACAATATGGGAGCCGGCAACTTAACCGCGGACACTTCGTCGCGGAAACTTAACCGCAGACACTTCATCGTACGAATGTACGTCGCACGTAAACGACACCGCATGGAAACAACATCTCAAGAATATTGATCGCATGTAAATTTGAGCGCATGGAACTATCATCGCAAGAATTTTGATCGCAGGTAAACATGAGCGCATGGAAACATTATCGCATGAGTTTTCGCCGTGGTTATCTACACCGCACGTATATTTCATCGCACATAAGCTTCACCGCGGGGATAATATTATTTTTCTATTTCTTATATATTTTGTGACGGGTTTCTCATACATACCTACACTTTATTTATTTATTTATTTACTTCAGACAACCAATTCAACATATGTTTAAGTAAAAGGGCAAGTACCTACCTAAATGATTAGAATTATTCAAGTTTTGAAATATTTTTTATATGTTTTTTTTATGAAACTTTATTAACAAATTAGTAAAATAAATTAAATAAAAAAATAATTATCTACTAAAGACACTTTCTAATTATTATAAAACTCCTTGTTATTATACGCATTACATATTAACCTTCACTAGGTGTTGTTTTGCCTGCAAATCTTGCAGTTCTGAAAATCTTACCAGTTACGTGAAATAAATGACATTACGATTCTGTTCTGTCCTACATTGGATTACCCTTACCCAGGGACAAAAAAAGATGTATAGCCTTTGAGGGCATCTATAGATCTACAAGGATAAATCCGACCTTTGCTAGCATTTTCTGAGGTAGTGCGGTATGAGGAAGCGGGTACTATCTTCCAATCAGTGATTGTATCGTCCGTTGCCCCGCCCACTGTCGCCTAGTCAACACGTTGCACACGGTAAACAATACAGTAAGCCGGTTGTACACAGAACAGTCATTATTTTTTTTACATTCACGCGTACGGTTTCGAAAAATGGTTCTTCCAACCTTGAAAAATAAACAATTAAAAAGCCAAAGTTTTCATATATTTATATTTTTTGTATTATGATTATTATTTTTAATAAAGGATCTGGGCTTGCATACACAAGCCCAAATACTTTTCCTGCACACCTTGCACTAGGCTAAAAACCTGTATCGCAAAGTGTGGAATACATCGCAAGCGCCGCCGGGGTTTGAACCTGGCACCTCACGCTTAAACTTTTACTTTTCAAATAATACTTAAATAAGAAAAATCTTTGTTGAGTTAAACATGATCCTTTTGATTTAGAAATGTATTTGAATTAGGTACTTATATCAATCGTTTTTTTAAGTTTATTAATACATTAATACACAGTATCTTGTTTTTGGATCACTAAACCGCTTTCGTTATGAAGTTGTCTGATTATTGTTTTTATTATTTTTTGCGAAACTGCAATTAGACTAGAATTATTACATATTAGGTTCTGTCTTCTACCAGTTCTACCCCACAAGTAACGCGGCGTGAACACATAGCTCTCTGTCTAAGTATGTTGCAGTTACGTGTATTTTGTACTGTAGCTGCCGGCATAAGGTTTACACCGCACCCCGCTCTCTACCTCAAAAAGCTCTAGGGAAGGTCGGATTTAACCGTGTAGATCTATAAGGGTTGTGTAGGGTGATGTGTAGAAGGGTTTTGTAGGCTGGTGGAGTATCGTATGAAAAGACTCTAGAAAATAAATCCATATCGAAACTCAGATTTTGTCCAACTCAAGCCAGTCACTGCATTCCGCCGTGTTGGATGTCTCATGAAAGTGCTTCACGTGTTTAGAAATCGGGTGTATTTTTTGTGAGAGTACACTATTTTAATATACCTGCTTGTGTTATTGTTATTATGTTCCTGTTGCAAATTGTGAAAGACTCGTATTTTTAGTAAATATGTGTGAAATAGGAGTATCATCGTATTTTTGGGTTCACTGTTTACCCAAATATAGATGCCGTTAAAATTAAAAATAATTATTTTTTTAGTTGTTCGGTATTTGGTTAGACTGTTTCATGGTTTCTTTTTTGTTTTTTTTTAAACATAATAGTTGTAATACCCGGGCAACGCCGGGCAATTCAGCTTGTAACCTAATAAATAACAACGTACAATATGTTCGTACAATATGCAGTTGCGTAGGATTCCATTACATAATACTGGTATTATCCAAGTCATGTAGGTATGTAACGCTGGCCCATTGGAAAATTTTGCAAGTTCTATGAATATGTATGTAAATTTAAAGCAGCGACGCCTTCGTGGGTATCTAAAATTTTTCATCGAAGTCTCGCTTTGTTTGAATGAAAATTTGAAATATCGAATGTACCTACTAATGAAATCATGAATGAAAATAATTTTACGCAAAAATTGGAAGTAAGAAGTGATGAAGTACTAATGAAGTTATGAATGAAATAATTTTCCGCGTAAAAGTACTACAGACCTACGTATTATATTATTGATAGAGAATGCATTTCGAATTCTTTAGTATAGATAATCATACTTACTGTATGTACATAGGTACCTATTGAAGGTACGCATGTAGAATTAGTATGGGAAGTAGGTAAGACATCAAGACAGTCTCTCATACGTTCCTTCAAAGAACTTTGGAAGGGCGTGGTAGAGTGACAATATGAGTAGTTAGTTAATAAAAAATGACAAATTTCGTGAATATAGTGTTCACAGGACCCACTAGTAGTATATAATAAAACAAAGCGTATTCAGGACTCAGGCGTTACCAGGTTGCCTTGTGGCAGAGATTAGTCACCCATCTTACTGGTTACTGGTCAACGTGGACTATTGTTTTCAAGGCAATCTATTCTTTTATTATAATATTTTTTTCCTCGGCGAGCATCAAAAGCCCGCAATAAAACTTCTAACTTTCTAAAACACAATTTGCAATCAATATTCTTTGTCGACCTTTCAAATATTTGCAAATTATTTTTGCGTACCGTCGTTTGGGGTTATTTCGCCTATCCATGGGTATCTTTGGCCTAACGCTTTTTTTTTGTTTAACCGCTTACCAGAAGACATAGGTAATTAATTTGTTATTTTTTTGTTTCTGGTAATGTAAACACATCTTTTCTGGGTGCACTAAGCATGATGATTTGTTGGTAACTTCACAAACCTTTCAATAGAAGCATTTTTCCAGGAAGCTGTCAAAACGTCTAGAAAACTAAGTGCTGAAAACTTTTGATATATATCCGAAAATACTTGGAACATGTTCTCTAATACTCTCCTATAATATACTTTGATGTTTTGAGAACAATATTAGCGAAAGAAAAATGTATTTTGCTTAATTTTACTAGTATATATACCACTAATAAGTAGACACCCCCAACATTATTAGAATCTCGGGGTTATTTTGCCTACAATAGGGTTGCCTACTTCGGTGATATTTAATATTATTTAATATTTTTAGCCACTTAGGTATCCGCACATAGGTACATATTACACATTTTGTCAGAACTTTTTTTTTCAAAGTACCAAAAAGGGTATTTTTTCACTCGGCTCGGCTGCGGATAGACCGAACGCGCGCACAATACGTCAGAATGTGTTTCTCAAAAAGATTTCAGTTAATGATTTTTTTTAAATAACAAAGATGTTTTAGTCTTGAAACTGTTATTCTTGTCAAAAGTTTGTATTTTTAATAGGCGCAATAAGCATACAGGAATTGTACGTAATTCTTCTACGTTTTTTTTAGTCTAAACCATTTCGGTTCTTATGTACTTTTTAATTTACGGTATAATTTAGTCTTTTGTCGCCACCACACGCTTGCGAGCGTCCCCGGCTTTTTTGTGTAGGTATATAAGTAAAAAGGCGTGTGGATGGAACGTTTGTCTTGGCTCGTGTACGTAACCCACCGTTGACGTCTTTTTACTCGTAGACACAAAAAACTTGTGGACGCTCGCAAGCGTGTGGCGGCGACATTAGGTTTTGTTATTTAACTCTTTGTTTTTCACAACGTTATACAATAAAAACAATTTTTTAATAAAATTAATATTTTCATTTTAGTAGTCTTGTTCAACCCTAAATATAAAAGTAAATTTGTATGGAAATGACCGCGAACCCAGGGGTAAATTGGCCTAATCGTCAATAACTAATTTTAGATTATCTTTTTCTGAAATTTAATTTTGGATTCAATTTGGATCGATGTTTTTCCATATTTTTTCCTTTTTGACTTTTCATTTTAAATAAACTTTTAGTGGTTTTATACGCGTAGGCAGAATAACCCCAAACACGGGGTTATTTTGCCTAACTACTTTGTTTCGTGAAAAAGGTATATAATATACATATTTCTTAAAAAATATACTTCAAAGTATCTAACTATTGCACTAGCTCATCGATTAAAATCATATTTTACATATCTTTTCATAGAAATATTAATGGCAAATCAAATTTAAACTTTATTTTTAAGAAAATTTAGGCGAAATAACCCCCGGTGATGGTATGAGTTTTACATAAATTTAATAATCATTTGGAATTATGTATTTGTAAAACTAATATACATACACCTACTGATAAGGATGTAAGGTTTTTGGTTCCATAGTATTGTAGGCAAATTATTTATAGAGACCGACCGAATATTCGGTTTCGGTTTCGGTTACGGCCAGTTTCGGCCAAAATAGCCGGTTTCGGCCCCAGTTTCGGTTTCGGCCAAAAAGTGGCCGAAACCGAAACTAGCATTCGTATTATGTCGGGCATTGTCGGGCATCTTCGGAACAGATTCACACTTTGTGTTTGTATTCTGTACACAAGACTTCTTTTTTATTTTACAAAAGTGAACTAGATTTATATTACTACCCATTTTTATACACATCATTTATGTCTTATGACAAAATGTTTGCCTGCGGCGCTACTTAGGCGGCCGTTTCCCTGCTACAACGTAACCAAGTGATTCATGAGTTTCAAGTGCCGAATAAAGAGGGGCGTGCCAAAGCCCCCCCCCCCCCCCCTATATTCGCCTCCCCCCCGAAATGTCATACGATGATGTGCCATCTGCTATAGGAAGATTCCAGGTTCATCACTTCACCCATTTTACAAAAAAAATCCCTTATTTTTGTTGCATTTTTAACACAATACTTATAGTGCCATAAAACACAACTGCGGCGCTATTACTGATTTTTTAAACTACGTCCATGTTAAAATTTTGATTGTCCTCCGCGGGAGTTTTTTCGCCCCCCGCATAACATAGATGGATATTTCAATTCAAAATATAGGTAGCGACATTTATCAACATGTAAATAGTTCATCTACGTTAGAGCATAACATAATTACCGCACATTTTCTCGCCATGTTATAAATTTTGTAAAATTAGTATAAAAAATCAATCAAAACACAATTGTTTCACAAAAAAATTGCCTGCGGCGTTACTTTTCTATTGCTTTTTATAGGAAACAATTTTCGTACATAATATTGTGCAAATTATTATGTACATTTTCAAATAAACCAAACCACATCGCGGCCTTCTTTACCATGTTTCACAAAAAAAAATTGTTCCGTAAATGAAGTGGTTTCCTAATAAATATCTTAGGGAAACACTAGATATCAGAGCAGGGTACCTATAATGATATTTTTTTCAAAATTACAACTGAAATTCGTAAGTTTCGGTTTCGGTTTCGGTTTCGGCCGAAACTAGAAGGGGAGCCGAATATTCGGTTACGGTTTCGGTTTCGGCTAAAAATCCAGTTTCGGTCGGACACTAATTATTTATAATAAATAAATAAATAAAACTTTATTGGGCAGTAAATATATGTACTTAACAACAAAAACAAGACAATGCAGTGTGCCAAAAGGCGGACTTATTGCAAAAGCAATATCTTAGAGTCAACCCAATCAATATAATCATTAAATAAATTAAATTAAATTATTATTGGTTTCACATCAAACATTGTTTTATTTTTGTAAGAAAGAACACATAAATCGCTATTCTTGGTAATTAGGAAAATATAGTCTATAAGAAAACAATTTTCATGCCTATTATAATTGTGGAACTTATTTTATATACACACTATTTTTGTATAAAGAACGATCTACGATCTTCTTCACTCAAAATAATGTAAGAAAAAAAAACACTTTCCAATGATTTTACTTCCTCTTTTCAGACATTATTTCATGAATGTGGTGAATTACGCATAGATACTGTGTGAAATTCAATGGTAAAGTTGTCCCATGCGATATAGTTTACATACGGTGTAAATTCATGCGATAATGTTTCCATGCGCTCAAGTTTACCTGCGATCAAAATTCTTGCGATTATGTTTCCATGCGCTCAAATATACATGCGATCAATATTCTTACGATGTAGTTTACATGCGGTGATGTTTACCTGCGACGTACATTCTTACGCTAATGTGTCGTGCGATACTATTTCCGTACGGTTAAGTGTCTGCGGTTAAGTGTACACGGTGAAGTGTCCGCGACAAAAATTCCTGGACCCCTACAATATTAAAATAATAAAATAAAAATGTATACATATAAAAAGACATTGTTCTACTGTAAAAGTGTAGGTACCTATTGGCGTGCCTGTGGTTCTGGCAAGTACATGACGCATGTAAACCAAAATCTATCTACTGAATTTGAATCGCATCATGACTATAAATTATTAACTGTATTTTTATAAAGATACATAGACAGAAGTAAGTAATGATGAAATTATTTTAGAATTTCTAAGTTTATTTTTATATCAATAATAAATTTTACTATGACCGGAAAAATACGCACGCGATTAAAGCATATTTGAAAAACAGGATAAAATTAGCTCAATGTGAAATGAGGACAGGGCGAAAAAACTTTAGAATGAAAAAACCCATAAGAAAAAACCCCAGTAGAAAAAAAACAAAAGACAAAAGCTCATAGGTATAGAAAAATTCTCATTATCATAAAAGATTTTCGCCCAATTTCTCCCTACCTATGGCATTCCTAATGAGCTAGTAACGCATGTCTGAAATGTACTTTTAAAATATACTAGAAAAATCAAGAAAAAAATTACGATTACCAGACTTTTAAATTTTTCGAAAATATGGAATAGTTCCGGAGATATTAGCCGTCAAAGTTGGGGTTGCTGAAAAACGCTCGGTTTTATCAAATTCACCTCGTGACGTCACAACTCGCTATGGATCTCAGCCTCTATATGGGGCTAGTATGCGGTCCATACATTAACATTAAAAATAGTTATAATTGATTGTAATTAGAAGGATGTTAGGCCTTATTCTGATTAGGAGTAAAATTGTTTTGTATTCTGCGTTTTTTTTTTATTGTTTAATGATAATAAAGGAATACTTTTTAAGATGACAATCTCCCAAAAGCAGATGATATAGCATACGAGTAAGTGGGAACTGATTTTGTTATGAATTTCAGTTTCATGAGTTCCGAAATTCATAGTGTGAAATTCGCAAAGTGATTATAGTATTTGTATAGTACGTATTAGGTACCTAATCTATAAATATGTTTTCTAACTTTCCGTGTTTAACAATGCTTCTCAAACTTTTCTGAGATTTCATAACCTATCGGGTGACCGGAAATTTCTCTCTGAAATCATGATCTGAACTTGGTTGTTTGTAAAAAAGTTTTGTTAATAACTAAGAGAAAGCATTTTTTAATACTTAGTAATAATACGGTGCTTTTAGATTTCTCGATGGAAAGTTGTGGGGTAGTCTGTTTTTCTTTCATTCTATATGTATTTTGGGGTGCTGAATCCGAATCCGAGGTTTGCCAACAAAATATCGTGACGGAATATGGCGAAAAATTGGAAAATTGGCGAAATTTTGATTTTCTGGCGAATTTTGGATTAGAACTTGCAATCTATCAACTTTTTGTAAGATATCTTTTTAGCAGAATGAAATTCAGGTTCCAAAAACCAGGTTCATCACTTCACCTAGTTTTTTTAAAAAAACATTCTAATCTCTCTAATCTAAAAATCACATTTCTACCACACATTTTTTCATCACATCGTAAATTTTGTAAAATTAGTATGAAAATATTACTTTTTTATTAAAAAATCATTTATTACAAAAAAAAATCACCTGCGGCGCTGTTACGCATTTTTTATCTTGCATCAATTTTTGTTCCCCCCCCCCCCCTAGTCCCGAGGCTAGCGACGCCCGTGTACCTATATCTTTTTAATATAAAACGAAAGTCAAAACTAATATTAAAAATAGGTGGTTATAGTAAAAGTTTTAGAACTACCGTTTTTTGTCAGTGACAAATTACCTAAATGTTTTTTTTAATGTTGATGCCGATGAGTAAAATATAATACCTACATTTTAAATGAATTAGTATTACGGTAGGCACCGCATATTCTTCCTTTCACACTAGGATATCATTTTGGGGGGAGAGAGAGACGTAATGGGGCCGCTTCACGCTCGGCGTCCTTCCACGAGTTTTGTGAGAATGAGTAAAAGGACGTACGGACGAGGTGATTGTCTTGAACTGTATACGTAACCGACGGTTAACGCCTTTTTACTCATTCGCGCGGGACTCGTGGAAGGACGGACAGCATGTGGATGAGGCATAATACAATGCTGTTGTATTACTAAAATATAAACAATGCAACAAAAACAAAAAAACTGACAATGTCTTACGATATAACAATAGGTTCTACCTAGAATCAACCATAATATCTTCATTCATTGCAAGAGATGGTCATAAAGTCATTACATAATAAAATAACAATGAGAAGAAATGATTCAAGGATAAAAATCTCCCCAATACCAATACCTACTTACCACATTTTTACTACCTTTGATTTGATTATTATTAGGTATTTTATATGTGTTTTTTACTAAGCACATTTTTTTTATTTTACCTATCGAAAATCGTCACGATAACGTATGTCCAAGCCATCTCGTGGACAAAATACTTCATAATACTGTACCGGCTCGTAGTATGGAGTACGGTACGTCAAGAGTTGTGACGTCATGAGCTAAATAGATAGAATCCGACCGTTTTTAAAACAGCCAACTTTGAACCTCTGTAACTCTGTTATTTTACAAGATACGGAAAAAATTCTTTCAGTTTTGTAAATGTGATTTTTAGGAGATTTTTTTTAAATAATAAAAAAAAGTTGCATTACTAGCTCATTCTATGTTTCACATTTTAAAAAGTGGCCCTAAGTAACAAGTTAGTGCCTAATCCAGTTTATTAAATTGAATGATTTTATGAAAAGAGATTGCGTGAATAACAAACGTAGGTAGTGTTATTTCATTAAATTAATCCCTAAATTGCTTCCCAGGAGAGCTCACTCCTCATCATAAGGGGGGCCACAGTACTATCTTCCTGCTAACAGGAGATGACACGACAAAATATCTCCGAACAAAATGTTAACGCAACAAACTGTCCCCAGATAAAATATCTTCTGGCAAAATTTGGAGAAAATGTTCGGTATCACAAAAAAATGTCTACATACGAAATGTCTCCGGGCAAAATGTTACCTAGCGCGTCTAAATGAACACGACAAAATATCTCCAGACATATTAACCTACACTATATACATATTACGAGGTGACGCGACAAAATGTTTCACGAGAAAATCAGTTTTCACACAAGAATATTCAATTAACATTAGTATGTCTGGGGTTATTTTGTCATGTTACCATTTTTTCGGCTTAACATTTTGTCCGAAGACATTTATTCTGGATGTCACTAACATTTCAATTTTCAGGTGAGGAATAGCGGAGATAGGAGCCACCTAGCACATTTTTTTTTATTAAAAATAATGATAAGTGGCTCCTATCTCCGCTGTCATCACCTAAAAAGTTGGTGAAATCCAGCATTATAACATTTTGTACGAGATATTTTGTCGCGTTAACATTTTATCTGGAGACATTTTGTCGTGGAATCCTAACAGGACCAGAGGGCCACACTTATGGCCCTAATGCTTGACGGTGTAAGGTGACAAAACATCATTGTAAAGATTGTAGATACGTATAGTGTTAGGTAGGTACTTTATATTTTTATTACCGACTAAGTAGGTTAGGTAGATAGTTTAATCCCCCATTCGCTAGATGTCGTGATATCCAATATACAAGTGGCTAGAAGGGGAGATAGCATCAAATAAATGAAAGTGGGTGTACTAAGTAAGTGTAAGTTGGGAATACATTTTCTTATCTACTTCCGTGTCTAATTCTCTAATTTATTTATTTATGAATGACCGAGGAGTTTTAACAATATTTTGAAATACTTACCTACATATACCTAAATGTTTTCTATAAAAAACACACACACACTGCACACACCAATCACCATTATTAAACATTTTTAGGTACTTATAAATTTCAGAATGGGTGGCAAACCTCATCACAGAAGATGTGAAATGCCATACGGAAATTGACTTTTACAGGACATACGAAACAATATGAAAAAAGAGTGGATTTTTTTTCACTCACAGGTTATCCACTCGTCTACGAGTGACTCAGTAGATTTGGGTTATCTGGCAGAAACTGCCGCTAGGCAATAAGCCCGCCGTTTTGTTTAGATTTGTGGTTGTGCTTTTGTTCGTTGAGTATAATTCCATGTGGTTTTTTTCATATTCAACAGTGTTCTAATGAGTTTTTATCCGATCACAGTGAGATTTATACCAACTTATAATGCCGGCGCTACACGCTTGCCGAGCTTTTACAAGATTTGTGTTCATGAATAAAATGGCGTGTGGATGGGGCGTTTGTCTTGTCTCGTGTAGACAGCCGACCGTTCACGCCTTTTTACTCATAAACATAAAACTTGTCAAAGCTTGGCCTAAAATAAAGTCTATCTATCTATACCCTCACGCCACGTCCCTTGCACGATAGGCAGAGAGCACAGAGAGCCAGACAGCCCTATACCAAGACGCGTCCATCCTTGAGGATCTGGTCGACATGATCGGACCAGGTCAGTCTCGGGCGGCTGCATTTCCTCACCCCTCTTCGCTCACTCAAATATATTTTTTTTGCCATCCTGTCATCGTTCATTCTCTCAACATGCCCAAACCATCTTAGTTTATTCACTTTCATTCTAGTCACTACACCCATCTTAACAATTTAATTTTTTGTAAGAACATTAGATTTTTCTTCATGTCCCAACATAGCAAATAGAATACCTACTGATGTTAAGTTTAAGGTCTGGGTTCGATTCCCGTCGAAGTCGAAAAATAAAGTCTTGTTCCCCTATTTTCGTCTTCAAACCCAACAATCTTTCAGACATTCGCTCCGCCCACAGACCATCAGGCCACACCCAGTTTATTTACAATTGACCAATCACAAACAGAAGGAGGGGCTTAATATAGGGGGACCATGATTTATGGACTGCGGCTATGTGAATTATTTATGTATTTTATTTTATTATCGATACCTATCTATTCAGAATTTATATACTGATTTGATCGTTAATTGTTATGTAGGCTTGTTTAGCGATGTTAAAGAATGTGTACCATGGACTCCGTCAGGGGGGCAGCTTCCCCCATACCCCTCCCTATATTTTTTATACTAAATGATAAAACCTCACAAAAAATCACATTACTACTTCACATTTTTTCATTATATCATAAATTTTCTAAAATTCCCATGAAAAACCATGAGTTTCAAAAAAAAGTATACTTACTTAATTTTTTTATATAAAATCATTTTTCATAATACTGTGCAAAGTATTATATACATTTTCAAATAAACAAACCACATCACGACCTTCTTCACCATGTCTCACAAAAAAACTTAGCATGCGGCGCTATTTACGCGATGTTTTATTTTGTATCATTTTTCTAAAATTTTGTTGCCCCTCCTAACTCCGAGGCTGAAAACACATGAGAATATTACTCAACATGAATAAAACCTAAAAAGACAAAAGCCTTTCAGAAATAAATATGCTCATCGGATAAAAACCTATAAAAATTTAAAATACGGATTTTTTTTAAAGAAAAATCGCAATATGATAAACGCAACAGATTTAATCAGCGCGCAGACGATTTTTTTTACCAAACGATATAGTAATTTTAGAAATTTCATGACATGACGAGAAAACGATGTGGTAAAAATGTGATTCTTCGGAAACTAGTTGTATAAAATCCGCTAGTGCGGACCGCGATAGTCTTATAATTTTAAAAAACGGACCCCCAATTAAAATCTCCCTCTGCTCGGCTGCGGGTGGGCGAAAGAAACCTTGACCGCTTTAAAAAGAACAAACAAGAAATCTGACTTATTTTTTTTATTACTTTGAATTGAATTCTCTAACTATCCTGCAAGGGATGTGAGACATTCCGAAATGAATAGACCATTTTTTTGTCTCTCATAAAAGATATAAATACCCGTTGGCATGCCAAAGTATTTAGAAATCGTCGCCTGAGGATAAGAAGGTTCTAACTGACAAGGCCATAATGCAGGGAAAAATGAGATGAAAGTTTCAAACATGGGCGTCGGCAAGGGGGGCACTCCCCCCCACCCCCCAGAGATTTTAATGGGAGTATGTATATTTGTTCATATTAAATGATAAAACCTCACAAAAAATCACATTACTAGGTACTACACATTTTTTCATTACACTATCATAAATTTTCTAAAATTAGTACATAAATTCATCAGTTTAATAAAAAAATGGCCTGCGGCGCTATTTTTTATTACTTTTTTTACGACCTTCTCTTCTTCATTATGTCTCACCCCCCCCCCCCCCTCCAAATCAAATAGGTAGTAGATTGCCTCCCCCCCCGAAGTGAAAACCTATATACTCCACTGACCTAAATTATAACATTCGTTCACTAGGGCGAGCTTATCACAACGCTGCGATCTCTGCCAGCTAACCCCAATTTTTGAGACGTAGCAAATTATGTTAGTTAGGTTAGGACCTTGTTATTATCAGGTTACGTGGTGGGTACATGGTTTACAAGAAGAATGCGTAATAAAGAGGGTGTTAAAAAACTATCCTTGCATTCCAAGTTTAATGGAGATATTCGCATCTGGAATGTTTTTTAACATCCACTAACATATTATATACTTACTGAGTATTCCCAGTGGAACTATAAACACTCTAAAAGTAATAAAAACTGATAAACATAAATCATGTTTATCTAAGTAATTAAGTCGTGTGATAAATGTACCAGGAAGAATGGATTTAGACACTATTAACTACTCATTAAAAGTAGATAGGTACATGGCAGTGGCGTATATAGGGGGCGGGGGGCGAGCCCCCCTCCCCCCCCGAATTGTTGAACAATTATTTAAAACACGTTATTTTAAAACATGAAACTCACTCAAATTTATCACTTCACCCATTATTCAAAAAAACCCCCCCTAGGTAGGGTTTGAAATAGGTATATACTTATTCGTACTAAATGGTAAAAAATCACATTTCTACCACACATTTTTACATCATATCATAAATTTTCTAAACTTTGTATGAAAATATTGAAAATCCATCAGTTTCAGAAAAAATAAATTGCCTGCGGCGCTATTTTTTATTACTTTTTTTATAAAACAATCATTTTTAGTAAAAGTAAAACATATTTTACATCTTGTATAGATTTCCACGCTCCGATTGGTTGAAAGCCAACTGGTTTGTTTTTTAAAGTGTCTTATTGTAACTTGCATGGTCACAGGATCGATGAAGTTCTTTTCTTGTTACGGAATGGCCCAATAATCATGGCCACCAATTTATAGAAAAAAAAACACATTGTTAAGATGGCAGTATGAACGATATTTTATTTATTTATTTATTTATTTTTTCTTACAATATGTTTACAAGAATAATCACTATTACAATATTAGACATTTTATCTAACTTGGTAATTCTTAACCTTAGAAGAATTAAATAATTTTATCTGACATTGCACCACCCGAGAATAACAACGTTCTAACCGACAAGACCAAAATTTCCAAAAAAAATGAGATTGCAGTTTCAAACACTCTGTACTTTTACACACAGATGGAACCTTATTAGTCTCTAGTAGTTATTTACACACACTACACCACTTTAGGGTCATATTGTTCATTACTCTATGAGTAGATTATGTCGGTTAGAAACATTTTCAAGCAAAAAGTCAAAATTTACTAGTTCTAACCTTGTTATTCTCAGATGACGTTATGTATGTCTTTTTGCGGTTATCTGTACAATTTAATACTGGGAAAACATTGCAAAAAAAAAGGTTAAGAATCACTGATTTCGTCTATGGTAAAGAATATAAAATAATTTTGCCGATACAGTATGAAAAAAATTCAAATATAGAACGAATATTGAATTTAAAAAAGGAACACATTTTGTATTTAGAAGATCATAGATATAAAAACTCACCTATAGATGTGACATAATTATTGTGATGATAAAAATGAAAAGAAAATGGAGTCAGGTATTTCAATTTGAATTTGATGTGACAAAAGTTAAACTATACTCAACTTTGTAGGTATTCATAATTTGAATCGTGGGTGATATGGCAATAGGTTCACGAGAAAACCAAGAAATGTGGAAAAAAATTATACGACATTGTAGGAAACTTGGATGGTTCGGGCATTTTGAGAGAATGAATGACGACAGGATAACTAAAGAGATATGGGTGAACGAAGGGATGTGAGGAAGCGTGGTCGTCCGAGACTGACCTGGACCGATCATATCGACAATTGGAGAGCATGTATGACAAATTGCATGAATGTGGTTGAAGCAAGGAGTGTGTGTAAGGATAAGGCCGTCTGGCATACTATCCTCTCTAGGTACCCTGCAATAAATGGATAGTTAGATAGATACAATGAAATTCAAAACTTAGGTTACGTTTTGGTGTGTCATCGATTCTCGGTCATGTTTGCCAGTGACTATTTGGATCATAGGAGAAAAAAACTACTCTGCATTTACTATAACTCGCCAATTGGGTACTGGAACACATTAGTTCTACTGAAAAATCTCGTTTCCACGGTGATCAATGCGTCTTTTAAGCACGAACAGACTATAAAATTGTTTTTATTTTACGTGGGGTCTATTGCCATATCACGGACGAATTGAAATACATAGTCACTATTGAACAAATTATTATAATTCTACTAAAATAGATTACATATTATTTAAACACAATACATATTATAGAGTAATACTAAATTACCATATTACAAATATGAGTTAATTTAACAACACTTTTGACAGACGTACAATGGCCAATAATGTTGCCATCGTCAAATAATAATACCCTGATTTATATTTTATTAATTTGATTTTAAATGTATTGCACAAAACTAAAACATTAATGATTAAATATACCTACATTTTGGTGTGACGAACGACTCAAAAACTGCGGTTATTAATGCATTGCACGAACAACGTTTCAAATGACAAAATGTAAAAATTTATGAAACCAAACCAAACAGCGTTCACAGTTGCCGACATTAGTATGAGAGACATATTTTTTTCCAGTGATGGGCCGACTAGCTGACTAGTCAAAACTCCAATGACCGATTAGTCACCCGACTAGAATAGTCGGCTTTCCCGACTAGTCAGCACATCTCAATTTTTTTCTGCTTGAAACAAGGAACGATAGGTAGGTATTAGTATTAAGCAATGTTGCTCCTAAAAAGAAACACATTTTATATATGTCATTTGCAACGTTGTTCGCATGAGGCATCAAATTATAGGAAATATACAAGAAACAAAAACTTTTTATTTTGTGTTATTAGACTATTATTTCTGTAGTCACCATATTGGTTTTTCAGTGTACAGGCCAATATGACTAACATTCATTGGTAAAAATGTTAAGTTTTCACGTAGGTACAATCTATAGTATATATAATACATCTATGATTAATAATTAATGTCAATATTCAGAAAAATAAACATTCTATCATCTATGGTTTCATTTGATTGTTTTTTTTTTTACTACTGGCAACGATATTTTGACGTTTATTTTCTTTTTTCTTATTGAGATCATGCATCAGATTCATTAAATTATTTTAAATAACTAATAAGGGTGGGGTGGGGGGGGTCGGCCATTTTGATGACAAATTTTTCAGCAGACTTTTCTCTAGGACATCCAATATTTTTATTTATGAATCGACCGTTCAAAATGTTAATAAAATTCAAAAATTTACAACGTCATGATTTTTTCCTGTGATTTACATGAGTGGGAGTAAGACAAAAAAGCCTAATACATCTGCACTCTTCACTCCTATAGACACAAGTATTTTTTTTATGAATTTACTGAATGACTCCAGGCTATGTATCACCGCCTGAGAATAACAACGTTCTAACTGACGAGACCAAAATGTTGAAAAAAATGAGATGAAAGTTCCAAACACTCTGTACTTTTACACACAGATGGAACCTTATTAGTCTCTAGTAGTTATTTACACACACTACATCACTTTAGGGTCATATTGTTAATTGTACTTATAGATTATGTCGGTTAGAAAAATTTCACTTTAAAAGTCAATATCTTAAAATTTGTTGTTAAAACGTTGTTATTCTCAGTCGACGATTTATAATTTGTTGGTTATCACTCCCACCCCGTACACACGTAATTACACTTAAAAAAAAAATTATATTGGGTAAAAATTAATAATTTTAAAACTACATAGGTACATATTTAAAAGTATCACATTTTTTTTTCAATATTTTCATTTCTAATTAATTATGTACTTTTTTTTTCTTCTTTAAATAAATTAAGGTAAGTAGGTAATCTTAGTTTTTTTTATTAAAATGTAAGAAAATAAATAAATTTAATGTTATCTCAACAGACATACAGCAAAGGATGGACTTTCCATCAGGCTCGTGACTGGTTTTCGCCTGGTTTAATGTGATCACTATACACTTAAGTAACATTCACCAATTCCAGTCCAACCGTTTGCCACGGCCGGGAGTGGAATCCAGACCTCCAACCTGACAAGCCGGTATTCCACCGCTGTGCTATGATGGTTGGTAGCTAAGTCGATATCAAACGTGTATATATTATGAATTGGTGAATGTTACTTAAGTGTAAAGTGATCACATTAATCCAGCCGACGATCAATCATAAGCCTGATGGAAGGTCCATCCTTTGCTGTATATCCGTTCAGATAACTACTTGTTGTATTCAACTACGACATGTAGAAAATTCCGATGTTCTCACAAAAACATAAATAATGATTTTCAAAAATAATTTTAATGTTAATTCATATTAAAAACAATTATTGGTGGGTTTGTATGTAGCGTAATTTTAAATCTAAGCACACAAATGTAGTTCGTAAATTACGTCGGGAAAAAGTAATATGACTCAGCTAATACTAAAGATATCATCCCAAGACTTAAAACATGGATAAATGAGAATATATTTTAGTGACTCTAGCAGGTAGAAATGTAATTTTTGCAATTTTTCTCAATATGTAAACAATTCCAAAGTTACCTCTGAAATTTACTGAAACTTGAAAATATTCCCGTAGTTTGTTGGATATAATGCTGTTATATGGTTGACAAAATGTTTAAGATAAGACGCTGTGACTCTAGCGGGTATTTTTTTGATATTCGATCCCCTTTTTATACAATAAGCCAAAACAGATTTTGTCGTTTACGTTATTCTTAATTTGCGCTTACATTCTTATACAAAATTTAATAAAGTTGAAGCGATAACAGAACGATGTTTACTCAGAGCACATCACCGCATGACAATTTGATTTTGCAATAATCGTTGATTAACGAAGTTAACATTTTGGTTAACGATTTAACGCTTTTCTCACCTCCAAAAATTGTTAACGGATTATTTAACTTCCCTTAATTAAGTCCGTTAATATTTGATTGTTTGCATAGACATATCCACTGGAGGTGCTGGCATTAGATTGTAGTGGATGTTGCACCTCCACAGTGGATGTGGCACCTCCACATTCACACATTTACAACAACGAGAATTTTGATTGGTGAAACTAGCGTCACGCCGGAACACGAACTTAAGTCACCACCAACTAGCGGCTACCCGCTATTCCTTCACGGTACGCGATCGGACGCGGTCATTACATCTTGCTCAGCTAGTACAATTATTTCATCTTACAACTAGTGCAATCATTTCATCTTGCATGAACTTACTCTCTTCTAAGCTAGTCTTCTTAAAGGACACCTTTTATTGTAACAATAATACTACAAACTATGTTTGCAATACTGTTATACACAGACTACATAGTGTAGGGAATACACATCTGAATAATATAGATATATTCAACTGTACACTCAATACATATAAATCATTGCTGAAGTCCAAATTGTGAAACATATATCTATATACTGTAAATATTAATAGTGATTATTGTCGGCTGTCTGTACCTGCAAATTAGTCTTTACAAACCATCTCTCATGTACTTTTGATCTCATATTTTATATTTTTTGTCAATGTTTCAGATGTACCTTAACTTACTTGTTTTTGTTGTTGCTTATATTGTACTTGTTATTATTATTATTCATGTTAAAGGCTTGCGCCGTGAATAAATAAATAAATAAATAAATTTAATTACTCAGCTTGACGCACACTACGTGCCAATCAAAGTTCTTCGTACGCATTAACTAGCATACAACTGTAAGTACTCGCTTACCATTCTTGTACATATTATCTTTCAATACAATATCAAATCTCTTCAGTGATGACCCTCGACTTTTCACGCAACCTTCCACTCAATACAAAATCACCTTTCTACATTATTGCCCTTACTTACACTGCTAAAAACCCAATTTCAGACAATTTTTTACCATTTTTCACTGCAATGTATCTTTTCATCAAAATGTCTCACAACAATAATGTTACAATTTTTTTCACAAGTCGATTCATTTATGCGCAAATATATGTACACCCAATCAATCAATCAAACATTGTAAGATGTTCTGACAGCGGGCCGTTTGTTCGTCATCACAAAATTCGCTGCTGGGCTGGTAAAACAATTTTAATTATATTTTTTCACATACTTAAGTATCTAATTCAAGCAATCAATTTCAACTCAATTCTATTTCTAACGAACCCCCAGTAGCCAATTTAATATGTATATATTTTCCTTGTTATTGTTATTCTCTTTCTAATTTCACATGCAACACAAATGCTAAAATTAAATTCGAATTTCAGGCAATCTAGTCGTTCATGAAATAGACAGACGACAGTCCAAAGTACGTACAACACAATAAAATTTACACCTGACTGGACACCGTGAGTACAAACTGTATCAAAAATCCTTATTGCAATAAATTCTCAAAGCATAATATTTTCAAGGGCACACGCCACACACTATAATAACCACATCCACTGTGGAGGTGCCACATCCACTACATCATAATCCAAGGGTTGTATGGGGTTATGTGTGGCATCTTATGTGGGTTGGGAGTTGGAAAAGAAATTTCACTTTGTTGGGATGCATCGCAATAGTGTAAATGCGATAGTAGTCGTACTTATGTAGTTCTATTTCACGCCTTTTAACTGCGATTTTTTTACATTAACGCTTTAATGGATTAACGTTAACTCCCGTTACATTTAGAAAAATTTTGAAAAATGTAACGCTTTAACTTTTGGTTAACGGATTATCGATTAACGAAGTTAACTTTTTAGTCAACGGATTATCGATTAACGAAGTTAACTTTTTAGTTAACGGATTATCGATTAACGAAGTTAACTTTTTAGTTAACGGATTATCGATTAACAAAGTTAACTTTTTGATTAACGATGTCCACCTCTGGTTGTAACGTAATTTTATATATCGCATAGTTTGTATGCGAAGACCCTGCATAACGACGCATGCGCATCGGAAGAAACAGATGGATGCGCAAAAGGAGATGCGCGCACGAGAGGCAAGTCAATTTATTATTCGCGGGAAAGAGTCGATGGCGGGCAGCCATATTTTAAATGGGATGAAAAAGTTAATTATAACGATGTGTTAAATTGAGAGGGATATACCTAAATTATTTAGGCATTAAGGCAGCAGGATGTGGTGGAATGGGTGAACGTTGCTTTGAGCATAAAGTGATCACTTAAGCCAGTCAAAGCCAGCAAAAAGGGATAAAACATGCCCTGACAGAAGCAATACGCCTAGAGTTGCTAAGATCAAAAAGGGATAAAAGCATGCCCTGACCGAGGTGTGTTAAGTGTGCGGAGACGTGAGTGACCAAGGTCCATGTAGAGATGTGTACAGTGTAGAGTTAGCTTGTATAATGGATCTGGATAATATATATGTAGTGTCTATGAAGGGTGGAAATTTTGTTCACCAAAGCGAGAGAACTTGTACGGCAGAGACTCTTATCACGGGCGCGTCATGAAGATGTCAGTGTACGGGACAACTGTCAAATCCATACATAATGTCAACTACCTATGTGCTCGTTAGTTTCAATGTGACGTCTCTCTTCACGATGATAACTATTCCAGAGGTTATCGAAACCGTTAACTGAGAAATGGAGCCTCTAGTAAGCTACAGGGCTCCTGCTCAAACCCCACAATACAAGCTTTATCCTAACAATACGACTACGTAATATCTTGAGAAGACTACTAAGTCTCAAATTGTCTCATTGTCAACAAGACGACAAAACAAATATAAATTCCTAAGGTTAAGAAGGCGCTCAAGGTTAATACAAAGAGGAATTCTCATCAGCCAAATGCAGCTGTACAAGGATTTATGGATAAGAATAACAATGAAAGGACATTTTACGTCGAAAATGTGACCTACAACAAGAGGAAGAGATCTCATCTGCCTTCTGTTGGGTGGAGAATAAATTGGGAGATCATGGTGTAGAACTGCTTTATCAAAAGGAAAGGATGCGACTCCGATTCACTTTCTTCTAAACCTTTGCTGGAGACAGACGTTCTACAGGTTGGACCATTATAATCCTTGCACTTTTGAGACAGGTTGTCCTGTTAAAACTGACATGCTTATGAGTATCATCACATCAGGGGAGATAATAACAAAGCAAAATGATTGTATTGTCATTGTTGTGTTTTTATTTGAAAATTTGAGAGTTTGTGTGTTTGTCCTTTTATTTTTAGTAATAATGGTGAAATACTGTCTAATATCTTATAGCTAATTTTTATTTACCGTTAATATGGCAAGATGTGAACTATGCAGAATTGGCTACTTCTCGCCTACCAACCCTGCTGATGGCCGGTTTAACCCAGCCGAAACGTCGGGCAACCGATGGTCTTTTCAAAACCAAAGTACGTAGAGTACTCATAAACTATATGTTGATTATATTATTTTCGATCATGTCAATCTCTGCGATAACACCTTTTCAAACATATATAATGTTGTACGTACACACCTTGCCTGTAGGTGAATCTCTGAGTGAAAAAATTCAAGAATAAATCAGTCACGAAGGATGGACCAAGAGTATTCTGAACCGAAGACCCTACACATCAACTAGATAGGTTAGCGAGTCTAGAAGATGGGTGAACGGGGTCGAGGAAGTTGAAGTTGGATGCAGAGGGCTCAGAAAGGTCACGATCCTCAGCACTGAGGGACGGATTTGGAAGAAGACTTGACTGATTAACGTAACCTACAGCTTCACGACAAACTGCAGTTGGCGTTAGTGGTTAAGTGTGCGGAGAAGTGTGTGACCAAGGTCCTTATTACAGATGTGTACAGCGTACAGTTAGCTTGTATAATGGATCTGAATAATATATGTGTCATCGTCGACAAGATGACAAAACAAATATAAATTCCTAAGGTTAAGAAGGCGCTCAAGGTTAATACAAAGAGGAATTCTCATCAGCCAAATGCAGCTGTACAAGGATTTATGGATAAGAATAACAATGAAAGGAAATTTTAGGTCGAAAATGCGACCTACAACGGGAGGAAGAGATCTCATCTGTCTTCTGTTGGGTGGAGAATAAATTGGGAGAATATGGTGTAGAGGTGTTTTATCAAAAGGAAAGGATGCGACGTGAATTAGAAGGAGCAAAAAGGGATAATACATGCCCAGACCGAAGCACTACGCCTCGAGTTGCTTAGAGCAAAAAGGGATAAAAACATGCCCTGACCGAGGTGTGTTAAGTGTGCGGAGACGTGAGTGACCAAGGTCACTTAACAGATGAGAACAGTGTAGAGTTGGCTTGTATAATGGATTAGGATAATATATGTGTAGTACTATGAAGGATGGACATTTTTTTCACCAAAGCGAGAGAACTTGTACGGCAGAGACTCTTGTCTCGTGCTCATCATGAAGATGTCAGTGTACGGGACAATTGTCAAATCCATACATAATGTCAACTACTGATCTGCTTGTTAGTTTCAACGTGACGTCTCTCTTCACGATGATATTCACAATCGCCTGATGTTGAGGGTGCAAATCCTCGAATATTAGTCGCGAAATCTATTTTTTTTTTCTAATTATTTTATTTTATATTGTATTTTATTTTATTGTGTCAACTGAGTGTAATATTTTGTGATAATATTGACGAATCCAAGTGCTCCATTGGAGCCTACGGATGATGATACACAATAAACAATAAACAATATATTATATTTTTTCCTAAAAAATGGACTTCCACCAAGTGTCGACGGTCGAAAACGTAAAATTAGCTCTTAAACCAGCAAAAGCCAACTCGCAAGCATCGGAACATCCATCCTGCTTTCTCCCCAAGGGAGTTGAGATATAACTACAATATGTGAATGTAGATACCTTTAGTTTCTGTTGAGGAAAATCTGAGAACTCATCAGATATGTCCGATCTGATAAATCACTGTCTTACCACCACTTACTTCACTTTCGATGGAAAGTTCTACAAACAGGTTCTTGAAAAGGGCGTCAACGTATAATTTCGGATGACCTGAACACTTAACCCCCCTGAAGATGTCCCCCAGCGCGAGACGAAACGTCGGGTCTCCAAGCGACCATCAGACCAATGCCTTCAAGCCCCCAAACGTAAGATGTAACGTATAACACGTTGAAATTAAAAAGGCCGTAGAAAGACGATGGAGAAGAGAAAAAATTGCTGGAACCGGATTCCAGGTAAGATAAGTTGTTTCTCAGGAATGTTTCCAAAAATTTGGCTCCCGGAAATTTTACAAAATCCTGTAGCTTCGAAGTTAAACGTTTAATCCAAGATCGTATACCATAGAAAAGAATAGGGCCTACGTTCAGAAGTGTACGGCTACAGGCTGAACAAGAAAATATGTATAACCTATTACAAGATCAAAAATTTAATACTGCGCAAAAAAAAAAAGATATTGAGAGCCTCTCGATTATAGATATCCCAATGTGTTCGAAACATCGAGAAATAAAATTATGCAGAATCAACTCAAAGAATCAAATGAGGCCTATGTGTACAAATCATAGTCGTGATGAATACATCAGATTACAACAAAAAAAGTGCAATACGTCAACATTAACTTTAATGTACGAATGAAGCTTACAAACTTCATCCTGAAGATCCCACAATATATCTAAAAGGGCTGAAGAAGATATTAGGTATATAAACCATTTTTCAAGAATAATTGTGCAATTGTGTTGCACAAAATGCAAAGAGGAATTCTCATCAGCCAAACACAGCTGTAACAAAATTTAATAAAAATTAGAGAGATCCAAGCTAATTTTAGGTCGAAAATGTGACCTACAAAGAGAGGAAGAGATGTCATCTGCCTTCTGTTGGGTGGAGAATAAATTGGGAGATTATGGTGTAGAACTACTTTATCAAAAGGAAAGGATGCGACTCCAATTCACTTTCTTCTAAACCTTTGCTGGAGACAGACGTTCTACAGGTTGGACCATCATAATCCTTGCACTATTGAGACAGGTGTGTCCTGTTAGAACTGACATGCTTATGAACATCATCACATTAGAGGAGATAATAACAAAGCAAAATGATTATTCGCTGGTATTGTCATTGTTGTGTTTTTATTTGCAAATTTGAGAGTGTGTGTGTTATGTGTTTGTCCTTTTATTTTTAGTAATAATGGAGAAATACTGTCTAATATCTTATAGCTGATTTTTATTTACCGTTAATAGGGCAAGGTGTGAACTATACAGAATTGTCTGCGCTGCTTAACCGCAGGCTACTTCTCGCCCACCGCCCCTGCTGATGACTGGTTTAACCCAGCCGAAACGTCGGGCAACCAATGGTCTTTTTCAAGACCAACTCAATGGTACACAGAGTACCCAAAAGATATATGCTAATAACATTATTTTCGATCATGTCAATCTCTGCGAAAACACCTTTTCAAACATATATAATGTTGTACATACACGCTTTGCCTGTACGTGAATCTCTGTGTGAAAAAATTCAAGAATAAATCAGTCACGAAGGATGGTCCAAGAGTATTCTGAACCGAAGAACATGCACATCAACTAGAGAGTATGGTGATAGTCTCTTTGTGTTAGTCTCCGAGATAGGTTAAGAAACGAAGAAATTAGACGGAGAACCAACGTTGCCGATATCATGAGCTGCGCGCCAAAACTCAATACAGATGCAAGTCTAGTGAGGCACCACTCATATCCATAATGAACTTAACTATTATTTTAGCTGGTGAAATATTTATATCCAATGTGCACATTTAATGAAATAAAATTTATTATTATTAATTATTTTATTTATTTAATGGGCAGGACATATGGCCAGGCAGGGTGACACCAGGTGGGCGCCACGAATATTGCAGTGGAGGCCTTGGACAGATACAAGGAGCGTCGGAAGGCCACCAAAGAGATGGACCGACGACATTGTCCAAATCGCTGGAGGTACCTGGATGCGGAAGGGTCAGAACAGAGACGAGTGAAAACAGATGGAAGAGGCCTATATCCAGCAGTGGAGGGAAGTAGGCTGATGAAGAAGAAGAAGTGTGAGAGAGAGTGTGTGTGTTATGTGTTTGTCCTTTTATTTTCAGTAATGGTGAAATAATACGATTTAAGAAAAGTCCGAATACGATTTGTACGAAATCGACAGTTCTACATTTTAAAACTGTCACGTGTGCTTATATTTCGAGGTGCTGGGACATTGGGAAGTTATTAAAATTTGAAGAGGAAAATGTAGACGCAGATAACAACGACGGATGAATATAAGAAGCGTGTTAGATGAATTTTAAAAACAATGAGGACATTCTTTGATAAGGTAATATACATCTACACTACTTTCGCTGGTTACCCCATACTACATTTGAAGTAAAAAGGAAAAAAAATATGGGTTGTCTGACAAAAACTTTTCTGCATACTTCACAGTAAGCTAAAAGCTTGTATTGTGAAGTGCTACAATACATTCGATCAGATTCGAACCCAGTACCCCAAGACTGGAAGTCCGCACTGTAAACAACTGAGCCAACCACTTTCCCGTAAAATTGCGATGATACAGACCGACATAACGTACATACACTTTTTTGTGTGCTTTTGATTGAAATTAAAAAACAAATTGTGATATTTTTTGTGATGGCAATACTGACTTACTAAATTGTCTCTGGCAAACAGAACAGAATAAAAATATTTAAAATTTAAAAATATTCTAAAAATTAATTCACATTTTTATCTTTTGGTATTTTTATATATTTTTTTTATTCATTTTACCTATACTTAATTCAAACTAATATGTATAGCTATGATAAAATATAATAATATTTACATAAGCGGGAATATATTTTACGCAAAATTAAAAACAGCAAATTCCCATATTAATTAGTAATGATAATATACAACATATGTATTACATATTAAATTACATGAACAAAATAACTATATTCTTAAAATCATTGTTGTCGACTATGAAAAATAGCTAACCTAAAAATTACAGTTTTTCCTTGAGATGGCGTTAGCATCAGAAATAATTTCCAGCAGTAGCATATATACAGCTTCTAAAAATTACACGATTGACAGCAGGATGTGGTGGAATGGGTGAATGTTGCCTGGGCATAAAGTGATCACTTCAGCCAGCCAAAGCAGACTTGTAAGCGTCAAAACACCCATCCTGCTTCCTCCCCAAAAGAGATCACATAACGCTACATTATGTAAATGAAAATGCCTCTCGTCTCTGTTAAGGAAAAAACTGAAATAATGAGATGATGTGGGTGACAAAAATTGCTGAATATCCCATCAGTTTGGACATTTTAGTCAATTCACCTTCTCAAACTATTTTCTATCGACATTTCGCTTTCAGTGTTGACAGCACAGAAAAAATAATTTGGCCAAAACGCCATTCAGAAATTACAAAAATCAAAAGAGTTACACAAATCTGGATTAGCTATTTTTCACAATCGTTACAACAAAATACATACTTATTTCATATGCTAAACTAATATGTCAGTGACAAATTACAATTTCAGATATTTTTACAAAACGCCGGCACTTTGTAAAACAATTTAATCGCTACTATTACACACCTTTTTACATTAAACGAACATCTATACCTTGTTACTTATAAACACTTTTTTTTTTAGATAATTTTGAGAAGATTGCCATTGGGAAAATTTAGTAGTTAAATATCTGGACTTGCATACACAAACCCAAATATTTTTCCTGCACACTTCACATTAGCGAAAAGCTTGTGTTGTGAAGCCTAGAACACATTGTCAAAGCCAGGATTGGAATCCCAACCTTTTTCAGTTTAATAATGAAAGATGAAAAATAATAGAATGTTAAAAACACTTTTTAAACAATGGCAACACTGGTCTAATACATCTGGCCAAAGACAATATTTCTAAGCCAATCAAATGTCAGCATCTCAATAACAGAGTGACATTTTGAAAAAAGAATAGAACAGTTCATAATTTAAAAATTCATATTGTCAAATTTAATAGTATGTAATTAGAATTATTTTAAAATAAGATAAAAAATAATTATTTTCAATATGTATAAGAAAACTAAAATTAAAATTAATTTATTTACATAAATAATACAATAATGACATAATAAATTAAAAGAGGGAAGAAATATGTGTCACATTCAATTGTTTTACATTGTTGAACAAAAGAGAAATGTTCCAATTTCAACATTCTTCTGTTACTTTTCAAATTATCACTCGAGAATTACGAGATTCTAACTGACAAGACCAAAATTTCGAAAAAAGTGAGATCAAAGTTTCAAACACTCTGTACTTTTACACACAGATGGAACCTTATTAGTCTCTAGTAGTTATTTACACACACTACACCACTTTAGGGTCATATTGTTAATTGTACTCATAGATTATGTCGGTTAGAAACATTTTCAGACGAAAAGTCATTTGGTAGTTAGAACCTCGTTACTCCCAGCTGATGAAACGTTTTAATGTAAACAATGAAATGTGAGAAAACGACTATAACAAATGATATTTTCCTACAAATAAATACTAGTATAAGTACACAATGTTTGTGAAACACAGATCATTCGAATTTACTACATTAAATTGTGGTATTTAGTACGTAAACAATTGTGATGGTTGTTAACGTGTAAAGAATTGGGGTAATCACTCCACAGTTGTGGTTTTTAGTACGTAAACAACTGAAACAGTTGTGGTATTTAGTACAAAAACAATGGCGTGTTCAGTACGCAAACAATTGTGGTTTTTCGTACGTAAACAGTTGTGGTACTTGGTACGAAACAATCGAAACAATTGTGAAATTTATCACGGAAACAATCGTGGTATTTAGTACGTGAACAATTGTACTTAGCGCATAAACAATTGAAAAAATTGTGGTATACAGTACGTTAACAATTGTGGTGTTCAGTACGCAAACAACTGTAGTGTTCAGTACGTAAACAATTTTGGTATTTAGTACGTAAGGTGGTATTCAGTACGTTAACAATTGTTTTCAGCGCGTAAACAATAGAAACAATTGTGGTACTCAGTACGTTAACAACTGCGGTGTTTAGGACGTAAACAATTGTGGTATTCAGTACGTTAACAATTGTGGCATTTAGTATGCAAACAATTAAAAAAAACTTACATATCTCTAGAAACCAAATAAAATGATATTTTAAATTGTTCTACGATGTGATGAAATAAATATATTTATTGCAAGACTCCAACACGATTCCATAAAAATCTTTTAAGGGAGCTCGCCATTGTCATTGAGTTGAATAAACTATATTAAATATATAAAAATACATTGGTAACATGATTATAATATGATATATATTGTGATAGTCATCAATAGGGACGTAACGATACATGATTTTACCAATGCGACACCGATACCGATTATTGCAGTTAGTAATCCGCGATACCGATACCGATGAAATAAACAATGATGTATGTACACACCTACAGATTTTAATGTTTTTCGAGAGTTTGCCTGAGTTTTTTTATGTCCCATGCGGGGAGGTTTGTTTGTTTTGATCCACACAATCGCCGGGTTGTGGCGCCTGGCGCCACGGCATTGAAACCAGTCTTTTTAGTCAAGTCCTCAGGGTCCTTTATTTTTGCTGCCCCTGGCTCGGTCGAATAGTTTTGTAATTAGTCTAAGTTATTATGTAATGTAGCTCATTATTTGTTATCATCCTTGTAGCAGGGATATTGAAGGTGTCATTCCGGACGGTGTTGCTGGGGGGTGCCCTTCTGGCTAACCCTGGGGCCGTCTGAGTAACTTTGGGCTGTAAGTGCGAATAAAAAGGCGCCTAACTGGCGCCTGTGTTATTCGGGTGTGAGGAGGGACCTTCAATATAACCTTCAATATGTATGAAAAAGGCTCTCATATACATTATCGTATATATTTTTCAATAGAAAAGCAACCTCAGAGAAAAAAACAATATATTTAAAAATGAAAAATAAAAATTGAAGAGTACACAAAGTAATTACGGTTAATGAGGTGGTCGGTAGCCTGGTTGGTGACGCGCTCGACTGTTACCCCAGTGGGCAAGGGTTCGATCCCCGATGCCGACCTACTCCACTTCACGACAAAAGCTTTTGAAGCTTACTGTGAAGTGTACTAAGGTGTATTTGGGTTTATTTCGATAAATCCAGATTCAATTAATATTACAGATACTACAGATAACGGTTGATAATGATCGGCGATACCGATACATCATATCAACCGATATATCGGTATCGGTATCGCAACATCCCTAGTTATAAACGTAGCTATGATAATTAAATTAAGGGAACTATTTAAAAACAAATAGATTAATTGAATAAATATAAATTCTTACAACCATTATCTTTGATTCATACTTGTTTATTTCAATACTTAGGTTAGGTTAGATAAGACGCGCTTTCTAAAAAAAACGCCAACCGATAAAACATTCTGAAATAATTAAGTTTAAAAATTATTTTATATAAAAAATAAATAAATAAACATAAAAAACACAAAACTCTAATTTAGGTTATGTGAAAATATCTACAAATTATTTAATTTAACTACATACATGTATAACTGAATTTCAGAAAAAAAACTGTCCGAAAAACTATGTCACCTCTCCGCCAGAATATAAGAATATATATATGGTATATACATATTTTAAACCCACACATAAAATTAAAACATAAATATCAAATATAACTTACGTTTTTTTTATTATTTTTTTTTCAACTTTTTTTAGTAAATAATCGGTTTGTAATCAGTTTGCAAATGATTTAAAATTTTCGAACTATTCCAAAATTTGATATCTTTTCAATTTTCTTAAAGACGGTAGGCATACATATAATGATATTTATCATAAATATCAGCTTTTAACAAACCACAAGGCTTCGCTGATATATATCCAATATTCATTATGAAAAACAGTGAAACCGAGAATAACCGAAGATATTCTCAATGTTGCCACATCAAAAATTTGATATCGCTAGTAGGTAAAGATGTTTTTGAATGTCGTTACATAAAAAAAGACATGTGCCTTAGTCTAAAAATAACGAACTCTGCTTTTCGACAATTAAAAAACGGTCGCACTAGTAAACAAAAAACAAAGCAAAACTAGGTACTTAAAAACTTGTGTGATGGTATATTTATATATATGTGGTGTATTCTGTGATGGTCGCGTGTCATTTGTCTGCGTGCGAGCGCACGCGCCTCACGCTCCCCACGGCGGCGGGAGGGAAGACCGCAGCGAGATGTCACGCCGCTTGACTCACGGACACGTCTCTCTGGGTCGGGGAATTGTTGGACGCGGATCCGTTGTCCGCCTCTTCCAAGTGATACAGCGTGACGGATGCGATGTAATTGTTCGGCATCACCTAGAAATGGAAAGAATAAATATTAGAGATACCACAAATACTGTTTGGTATTCGGCCGAATGGTTCGCAATATTCGAAACACCAAATACAGCATCATAAAAAAAATTGCTCACAAAATTTTTATTCTAATGTCTTTGCTAAAAATTTTGTAATATTTCCGAGTAGGTGATTTTTTACTAAGTGGTGCTATATCATAACGCTTCTCACGAACATTACCCGAAAATGTGATACAAGCACCATCAGTGACCGTTTTTTTAACAAACTTGATGACTTTCTCAAAGCGACGGATGGCACAGACATTGATGGCCCATCATCCTAGGCTGCTTGCCCAAAATTAATAATGATAATACTCTCTATGATTCATTTTACTCAAAACGTGTCCATTCTTTAGCATTTGGTCCGGCCACACTATCCATTCATTCTCTCTACATGTACCAATCATCTCAACTTACTCATATAGGGATCTCTTTTAATATAACATCCTTACCTCGAATATAATATCCTGGTAGCCGTAACAGAAGGTGGAACCGAACGGATTCGTGGTGTTGGTGGAGGAAGCTCTGTTGAGGACCACGGGTCTCTCGGCTGGGGTCAGGACAGCCCCACTGAGTTGGTCCCAGCGGGTGTATGCCGTGATCACAGTGGGAGGGGGACTCACATCAATCAGCTTGTCTCCGGGCTGCTGGGTTCTGGAACAGAAAAATATGTATGTTTAAACGAGGTCGACGCAATATTAAGATATAGGCTGGATCTAAGTGAGATAAGATGCTAATTACGTCACACGAGATGGTAAGAAATTTATGGGGGAAAATACCAACTTGCATACACAAACCCAAATACTTTTCTGCATATGTTACACTAGGCTAAAAGCCTGTATCGCAAAGTGTGGAATACATCGCCAGCGCCGGGGTTTGAACCTGGCACCTCTCGCTCGAGTGACTGCCGCCTCAACCAACTGCGCCAACCATGTACTCAACTTTCGTTCTTCTACTTTTTTTTCTAGTTCAACTCTAGTTGGTAAAAGGGCAGTATGTGTAGGTAGGTTCTCTACTGAGGAGACATTTGCCCAATCCCACCAACTTTAACCTAAGAAGGAGACCCCTAAGAAATTTCCATACAAAAACAGAGATAATATTCTATTTATTGACACGCAGGCCTACCAACCACACCCTAATTCCATACGAAATGCAACACGCAACTCACCTAGCCTGGGCAGCTTTGATTATTGAAGTACCTAATCAAACACATACTAACATAGATTCGCTCAAATTCTTTTGTTTCAATACAACGCTATGAAAACGTGTGTGAAGCCATTTCCGCCATTTCTTAAACACCAATAAGTATTCTTTTGTTGATATTTGACGTTTACGATTTTCACAGTGTCAAAATATTTTATTATAATTAGCTATTTTAACGGTAAAATCCAATTGTTTCGCTTATCTAAGGCTGTATTATAATAAAAAAAACATTTTAAGATGCCTAAGTGTCAGTTTCCCGACTGTGACTACACCAATAACTCTAAAAAGAGTAATTTATCTTTTCATATGTAAGTATTATGCATTTTGGTTGATATTGTCATTAATTTATATATCTTTAAACAAAAAACGCTTCAATCGATATTTACATATGTGTTTACGTTATTTTTACGCTTAAAATGACATTGTATATAACATAATTTCATCAAAATACATGTCTCATAGGCATGTTGATTTGATCATCGAATCATCGATATTCCAAGTGATATTCAAGGATTTTAGAAGTTATGATGTTTACTAATTTTTATTTTCTTTTATTTAAGTTAACTATTTACATATTTTGAATTTATTTGCTATATCAGTAAACCTTTTACTTGCATTAACAAGAACTTTTGTTTTATAATTCACAACAAATGCATACACACAGTGGTATTTTAATGTAGATCCGATTATTATATTATATTTACAGGTTTCCGAAGGATAATAATAATAATCATAATCCGCCACCCAGATCACGTGAATTGAAGTCGTTGGACATTTTTTTGGGTTTTCTTAAAACTAAGGTTTATGCCAACAAGCCTACAGCCACTTATGCCTTGAAGGAGTTAATTGAGGGCTGTATATGCGAAATTCAGCCACATTTGTGCAAAGCGGTCATGGATAATTTCGAAAAAAAGAGTGCGTGTGCTGCAGCAAAAGCGTGGAGGCCATTTATCTGATATTATATTCCATTCATAACCCCATACTGTACACTTTATGAATCAAAAATAAATTTTCAATTATTCATTGTAAACCTGTGTTTTCTATCAAAATCAAATTTTGCGTTTTCCGTGAGACACCCTATACAAATTTATTTATTTATATAATTTCTTTAAAGTAAATGCCAAATCCATGAATGATCTAATTAATCCTTTTTATTTTTTTTACCAATACAACACAACATGTTCATCAACATGTTAAAAAAATGGTATCGATGGTATTCAATATCGATGTTAATATTGAGCATTTACATCACATTAAATCATCCAGTAAAGACGAGAAGAAAAAGAAAAATGGAAACGACGTTCGAAAATAGTTCGAGGCTATGCTGGGCAGAGATATTTGGGCACCTAACTAATTCACTAATTAATTAATTTTAAAAAATAAACCATTGTATACATACCTCTCTGGCGGTATGGCCAAGTTGAATTCACAGCGATGATACATATTGAAGTTATAGTGACCGGGATAGTTGGTGTGGAGGACCAACTTCTTTACTTTCTGTGTTCTGGCATCAAACAAGATGTCCTGCAAAATTAAATTCAAAAATTTGTTATCTAAACAGATAGGTTTAATATGATCACTTTACACTTAAGTAACATTCACCAACTTGAATTATTTTTGGTTTACAAATTATTATTGTAAAGCGTTGGATTTTTCTACATTCCATAGTACATACAATGCATTATTCCTACAACAGTGTAGAAGAATTAAGGATCAACATTATCGGGCTTATGACCAACCTCGGCTGGTTTAAGTGATTACTTTACCACACCCAGGATGAACTGAAATGGCGAATGTTTCTCAAGTGTAAAGTGATCACTTAAGCTAGCCAAGGTTGGTCGTAAGCCCGACAATGTTCATCCTTAATTCTTCTATACTGTTGTAGGAATACTGCATTTACCAATTCTAGTCCATCCATCTGCCAGGGCCAGTCATCAGCCTGATGGAAAGTCCATCCTTTGCTGTATATCTGTTGAGATATTCTTTTTTTGTATTCTATTCCATCGCCGCATCCCTTGCAGGGTAGGCAGAGAGAACAGATCGCCAGACTTTCCTATCCTTACACACACAACTTACCTCTGTCACATTCACACAATTCGTCATACGCACTCTACGATTGCTTTTACTAAAAACACGTCCCTGACGAAATGCTAACAGAGTCCTTTACACTCTTTAGCATTAATATTGTGCATATAATCACTATTGCAATAATTGTTATACATCTTATTATGTAAAACTGACGAGTCCAAGTGCCCGATACAAGGTCTAAGGACGATAAACAACAATAAACAATAAACCTTGATATCTGGTCTACATGGTCAAGCCATGCGATTCTTGGACTCCTTACACCTTTTCTTTTTCACAGGTATATTTTCTTCATTTTCCTTTCATCATTCATCCTCTCTACACGTCCCAACCGTCTCAACTCGTTCACTTTCTTTCTAGTCGGATATCTACTTGTTATTTCAACTACGACATGTAGAAAATACGATATTCTCACAAATAATAAACGACGATATTAAAAAAAATATATAGTGTATTTCTTACCAATCCTAATGTAAAATAATTAAAGAAATAATCCGAGTGGTTGGAGTGCCTGGGTCTCCTGGCCTGGGGACTGTGTATTCTCATCTTGTCCTCTGCTTTGTAGAACACCCGACTGGGGGCTCCGATGGCTCGAGCCACATCCTGCGGCTTCTGCCCAAACTCTATGCAGCGAGTTAGGGACTTGCGAGAGGGCTCCAACGTTCTGTTGGCTCCTGAAATCATAAACAATTTAAAATCAATTCTCTAAAGTTTAAAACATTTTTTTTTGTTTCAAATTAAAAAATAATGATTTTTTGTGTAAAACCAACAGTTTAGACGTGATTTTGAAAAACGAAAGATAGGATACCATGAACTTCCAGTTTTTTCGACACCGTGCAGCCCACGGCGTTTCGATAAGGTCACATTTTTTTTAACTCGCACTTCAAGACCAACACTATCAATATACCAAAAAATCAGAACTTTAATTAATTTAACTTAATTAATAATTAGGTTGATAATTTTTGTATTCAAGAGAGTGATTTTGCTTCAACAAGAATACATTTTCAACTGAACGGTACAACAATAAAATGTTCATACAACATTACAGGTATTCATAAAATGCAACAATAATATTACAATAACTTAAAATAACTTGTCGCATGAATACAAAATTGGTATTGCTAAGTTTGATGTTGCTTATGTAATAATAAAAAATGCATGATTGTTTACTATATCCAGATATCCGGGGAATAATTTACTTAATAAAATTAAAGCTAGGGACTCAACTATGACGTCACGGTAATTTCCTGCAGCATTGAGATTCAAAATTGGATGATAAAATGTTAAAAGTGGCGTTTTAATAGTCATTTGCCTACTACTTTTTAATGCACATTATCAATACCAAAAAAAATTATCTCCGCGTCTTTCGGGAAAGGAGTTTCTGTCTCTTAGCCTCTCCACAGACGTCCGGAAGTTCAGTTAGCTGAATCGACCGTCTGCAAAAAAGCTCCGACCAAAACCTCTCTCTGAATTCAGTGTTACCATGATTTTGAATTCAGAGAGAGGTTTTGGTCGGAGCTTTTTTGCAAACGGTCGATTCAGTTAACTGAACTTCCGGACGTGTGTGGAGAGCCTTTGAGATAAGATCAAACTGTCACACCCACACACACGCACGCACGCGCACACACCTTGCAATTCGTCACACACGCTCTCCTATTCCTTTTAGTATCAAAATGCAATAAGATATTAATTCATACCTTCAGTATAGAGATGTAATCTCAAGCCTTTGGTTCTCTGTCTCTCTCTGATGACGTCACATCTATTCAAGTAGAGGTGGTTCTGGTAGCAACTCAGGGGAAGCTCAGGTGTTGCAGGCCCGGTATTGTTTCCAGAATTACTGCTATTTGACTGCAACAAACAAAAAAAAACGATCCACATGAAATCAAGTCAATATTATTTCATGATCAAATCCCTTAATCCATTCACGCAAACATTTGTAGATATTCAAAATGGGAAGATGAAGAAAATGTGAAACATCTTATGGAAGTTATGCAAAAACCTAACTTTTACAGGACATTTGATAAAACGTAAAAAGAGGGTGGAAGTCAATTCTACACCTCGAGAATGTTAATATGTAATGTTGCAATCTACTAATAGTACACTATCACGGTATATCTCAATAATGGAGTAACCAGTGTATAAAAACACACAACATTCGGTGGTGAACTTCATTACAGAAAAAGATCAGAGAAATATCTTATGGTAATTTTAGAAACAAATGACCCTAACCATTGCTGAAATAATTGCGCAATTATTTCAGCTATATTTATTTCATTTCTTCATGTCAGCGACACGAATTGCTGATTATCCATTTGGTTTGGAAATTTTAGTCAATTCTCTTTCTCGTTTGCTCTCAATATTGTTGTCTCGCTTTAAATATTGCCGAAATAATGATCAATACGAGTTGATGCAATTATTGCTCAAAGAATTGCATGTTTAAGAGCACCATTACAATATACGAACCTGTGAATGGTGTGCCCCATGGTATATGGTAGTCCTGGAGACCACGGGAGAGGCTCCATTGGGGAACTGCAGGGAGCCCAGACCGTGAGCGTATCCAGGCTGAAACATAACAATCAATTTATTATTACTATACGACTAGAGTTTGAGTCATTCGACTGGAGTCGACAATACTGGTATACAGACACATCCAGAGACTTTCCTGCAGACTTCAGACACTAAGGAAGAAGCTTGTATCGTAAAGGCATGACTAGAACCCGGTACGCACTTTACGGCAATCGTGTGCTGGCTAAAATACTTATGATTACATACAGAATCACCGGAAAAGATGGATCCTATTTTAAAAAGGTATAACTTTGGAACCATTCATGTTAAATGAGTGATTCTTTCACTGCATGGTAACTGATGAATGCAAGTTTTGTTTGATGCACACTTCAAAGCAATAGCGCGTGCGCAGACTTAACTGCACGGTGAATCAAATATCGCACTGCTTACTGTTGGACAATCACCATTATATTGGAAAGCGTACATGAATAGCGCCGATTGGCTTTGTCGACCGGGCAGTCAGTCTGCGCATGCGCTCTTGCATTGTATTATACATCAAACAAAACTTACATTCTACAGTTACCAGGCGGTGAAAGAATCACTCATTTAACGTGAATGGTTCCAAAGTTATACCTTTTTAAAATAGGGTCCACCTTTTTCGATGACCCTGTATTTTCATGGTATACATATAAGTATTTGTTCACACTGTATTTTTAGTAGATGCACGAAAAAATGGACTGTATTGCGAATAAAAAAAGGATCAGAAACACAATAGCTGATGGACCATACCTTTTTTCCGCATTGTTCCGACTTCTCTCAAAGTCTTGGAACAAAGGGGCTGGGAATTGGAAGTGGGAATTTTTTGAAAAAGGCTAAAACAGATCACAATACACTCTCGGGGACACAATCACAGTAAATTTTACGAGGAGTTGGATTCTAAATTGCAATTACAAAACTTATGAAGGTACAACTGATGTTGCTTTTATGATGTGCAAATTTCAACTGAATTCTTGTGACAAATTATTGCTTTTGTACTACTAAATGCAACAATACTATGTGGGTATTAAATGAACTCAACAGTAGGTACATATTTCTTATGACTAGAGACTAGAGAATTTCGCGATAAAAAAATTTTATTACCGAATTTCGTGTTTTTTAAGCGAATTTCTTGTTTTTTTTCACATATAATGTGAAATTCAGCATTCTTTTACAGGAATAACGCGAATTTTCGCAAATTATACGCGAATTTTCGCAAATTTGATGCTAATTTCGACATTTATTTTGGAAAACATCGTACGTAATTGAAACATTATCAAAAGTAATAGTCCAAGAGCCCGCTGCTTAATTTATGACGTATCTGTTTTTTGATCGAAATGTGGTATAAATGATAGCTTACCAATAGGGTATTACATCGCACTAGGGTTGCCTATCAAAATCCTGCCGCAACCCCCCCTGCCCCCCCCGAAAAGGTCCCTCTTCGCGGTTTTTCGCATTTTATAGGAATATGGTAAGAGATAGGAGAAAGTAGTCAATGACAAAAATAATCCTTGCTAAATTCTCTACAAAAAATGTTTAGTCAATTTTTTCGTAGAACTAGCAGTTTACCCGCAATGGCCGATTCCACTTCACCAACCAAATTTGTCGTCACGAAGCACGGGAACTCAGCTAATAAATAAATAAAATAAAAATTTAATAATGAAGCTCACCTCAAATTTACTATCAATAGGGAAGTAGAAGGATAACCCTCGGAAGTTGAGGGCGAACAGTTGTCTCTGGGAGTCGTAGAGGCCGGGGTGGGTGGCCCCAAAGGAGTGCTCCACTTGCTCTATTGAGGGGGGGACTTCGGGGGCGTTGAACCAGGCTCCACTGGAAACAAATCAAAAATATTTAATGAACTCAAAATATGAGGTTATTAGAAATATGAGTGACCGTAAGATGGATGTTGTGATTAGAATGACAGTGAACAATTTGAGATGGTTAGGACATGCACAGAGGATGAACAATAACATTTGGACGGACTGGAACTGGTGAATATTACTTAAGTGTAAAATGATCACATTAAACCGGCCGACGATCAGTCGTAAGCCTGATTTGAAGTCCATCCTTTGCTGTACATCCATTGAGACAACTTGTAATCTAAGATTCCTTTTACTCAAAACACGTCCAACCTTGAGAATCTGGTCTAGTTGTGATATTAAAAAATAATGTTCCAAAATCTGCCTGACTGTATTCACACCTCCTTCAGGTTACTCTGGTTGATGATGGTACAGATGGATGATGGATTGGTCAAAAAACTAATAGATAATCTGCATCCTTTGCAGGTAAAGCCGAGAGAGAGCAGATGCCAGAATGTGTGGTCGATGTTGGCGCTGATTACTGTTTGACGTGAATGCTGACCTGATCCTTATACACTCAGTTCAGCATTCGATCCTGTTATCCCCATGTATGCCTCTGACGAAACGCCAATTGGAACTCTTTACACTCCAATCGGCGTCCATAGATTTGATGAACTCTGTTCAAGTGTTTGCTCTGCCTTGTTTAACTTTGACTGTGTAATGATTTGTATTGATAGTTTGATTGTATAAAGATATGTAAAAATTGACGAGTACAAGTGCCTGACTCGGGCCTACGTACGATTGAATACAATAAACAATAGTTGTGGAGTACTTACCAGTATTTAAGTTTGACTAATTTCATATTATATATTTCTATAATCTTCAACCTCTGGGCCACGGGATCAAAGATGAGACGAATGCCATCTTGAGGCATGTTTATCACCAGGTCTACAGCCAGAGGATTCTGAAACCATAGACAAACAAGAAAATTAGTTACCCATAGATATATGAGATCTTCTTCAGTTTCAATCGTTACGATTGGTTTGCAGCAAAGCCCCATGTCTCCTTCTCCACTCATCCCTGTCCTGTGCGGTTCCTTTTAACTCTTTATATGAGTGGAAGCCCATATCTTGGCACAGGTCGTCCAGGTATTCTTTCCTTGGTCGTCCTCTGTAGTTTGTCCCCTCATTCAATCCTTCATTTAATTCAAATAGGAGACCCTCTTGACGCACTGTGTGGCCGATCCATCTGGCACGTCTTTCTACTAGTGCACTTATGTGAGATCACGAAGAAGAATGTGTGGAAAACGTTGAGAGATAGGATAAGAAATGGAATGATTAGAGAGATGAGTGACTCTAAGACGGGTGTTGTAACTAGAAAAAAAATTTGCATATGGAATCGCCCCGTTATTTGTACCCGAAGGCAAGACTTGACAACACACTTTTCAGTATTATCAGCCAGCCAGAAGAGTCTACATATTATCATTCACGATTGATGTAAGTACATAAACTCATCAGCCTAATACTGGAAAACATTCACCTATCCAGATATCATGGATATCAAAGGATTAGGCTCAGATATACTGCTCTATATAAAATACAAGCAATGTGCCTGAAATATCAGTATTTAGAAATCTTCTTTCAATATTGCATGTCTTAATAATTATTGGAAATATGTATTTTATATCAGTGGTTGTAATATTGTTTTATCGATTCGCATTGAATAAACAATAATTAATTTAAAAGGGACAAAGCAATAAATAATCGTTGCAATTAATAAAATAAGACAAATTGCATGATTACAAATGTCAGTCAGCATAAATATAATAATACATATGTCACAGGGTGATTCCAAGCGCCAATATTCAGACATTTTTTTCACAAACTTAAATTGATGTTATTCGACTGTAAGATGGGTGAATTTACTAGAATGAAAGTGAATAAGCTTAGATGTACAGGGCATGTTGAGAGAATGAATGATGACCGGATGACGAAAAAGATATGAGAGAAAGAAGAGGTGTGAGGAAGCGTGGTCGTTCGTGACTGACCTGGACCAATCGTGTCGACCAGATCCTCAAGGACGGACACGTTTCCAGTACAAGAAATCAGAGGGCATGTATGACCACTCTCTATGATTCATTTTACTGAAAACTATGTCTTACCTCGAGGATCTGGTCGACATGATCAGTCCAGGGTAGTCTTGGACGACTGCGCTTCCTCTGACCTCATCTTTCACTCATATATATTAGTTTCATTGTCATCCTGTCATCATTCATTCTCTCAACATGCCCTGTATACCTAAGCATATTCAATTTCATTCTATTCACTACACCCATCTTACAATGTTATTGCATTGTCGCATTTTATTTTTTGTGAGAACATTAGATTTTTCTAAGGGTCCTACTAACACAGCAAATAGTATACAGATGTTAGGTTTAAGGACTGGATTCGATTTCCGGCTGCAGCGGACAGATGTACTGGTGTAAAGTGATCACATTAAGCGAGTTGACGATCAGTCATAAGCCTAATGGAAAGTCCATCCTTTGCTGTATATCTATTGAGATAACAGCTGCTTGTTATTTGATTTACTTTCCATCATCTCGTGAGTGAATGTACTCTGAGATTTATCACGCAGAGGTTAATATACTGAACTCCGTGACCTGCTAGAATCATCATTACTTATATTCATATTTGTCTTATAATTCTATATTAAACAAACTAGTAACTACTTAGCGCATACTATCACCAGTACGCAATTTGGGTAAATCCGCGTCAGTTCAACCAGGCCCCGACACCCACCGTCTCAGATTTTGACGAAACTTGGCACGTTTGTTCTATTCATTGACATAAGAAACCATACCAAATTTTTTCGCTGTATCTCTAACGGTTTAGATTTTACAGCATCTTAAAGTTTTTGCATTATTGCAATATTTGTTGTTCAACCGCAGAAAACTAAATTTGCCCTCCGACGAAAAATAATTCATATCTTTCTTAGTTTGTGACCAACGTAGATGATTTTTTTTCCAAGCGTACATCAATATGTCAGGAATACTTTAAAAAAATAGCAGAGCTTCTGAGTGTTTATTTGGGCCCAGAAAAAAATCCCAAATTGTCTTTTTTAGGATTTTCAAAACAAAATGGGGAGTTCTACGGTAAATTGAATATCTCCGAGAGGGTAAGGGATATTCATGATTTTTTTTTAATAATCTTGTGCTAAGAGATATGTTCTACCACATGAAATAGAAAAATTAATGGACTTTTTCTTCCTTCTTTATTTTTTCTCACTTCATAGCGAAAAATGGGCTATAGTACAGGGAATTTGATGGCGTATCTAGGAAAAAATATAGAAATCAATTTTTTTCACCGTCCCTTATGCTTTTAGGGGTGCTGAATCCGAATTTCAACTTTGCCACCTCCTAAATGTAATACTTTCTGAAAATTTCAGAAAGAAGGGGAAAAAATGCTTTTTTAACAGATTTTTACTCATAACTCAGAAAGCATTCATTTTAGAGAAAAGAATCTCAAGACCAGAATAAACTATTGTAAATTTCCCACAAACGGTGATGTTTTGTGGCATAATCCGTCCAAGCACTAGGGCGAGCTAAAATGGGGGTGAACTCTACTCTTGAGATAGAAATTTTTTTTTCAACGTTTATTATGCTTTTGGGAGCGGTGAATTGGAATACCAACTTTTCCATCTTGTAAATGTGATGGTTTCTGAAAATTTCAGAAAAAACGAGCAAAAAATGCACTTTTTACAGATTTTTACTCATAATTCAAAAAGTATTTGTTTTAGAGAAATGATCTCAAGAAAAGAATAAACTGCATTTAATTTCCTATAAATAGTGATGTCATTCTTTTTTATAAAATTAATACTTCTTGAGTTATGAGGAAAAATCTGTAAAAAAAACATTTTTTCTCCTTCTTTCTGAAATTTTCAGAAAGTATTACATTTAGGAGGTGGCAAAGTTGAAATTCGGATTCAGCACCCCTAAAAGCATAAGGGACGGTGAAAAAAATTGACTTCTATATTTTTTCCTAGATACGCCATCAAATTCCCTGTACTATAGCCCATTTTTCGCTATGAAGTGAGAAAAAATAAAGAAGGAAGAAAAAGTCCATTAATTTTTCTATTTCATGTGGTAGAACATATCTCTTAGCACAAGATTATTAAAAAAAAATCATGAATATCCCTTACCCTCTCGGAGATATTCAATTTACCGTAGAACTCCCCATTTTGTTTTGAAAATCCTAAAAAAGACAATTTGGGATTTTTTTCTGGGCCCAAATAAACACTCAGAAGCTCTGCTATTTTTTTAAAGTATTCCTGACATATTGATGTACGCTTGGAAAAAAAATCATCTACGTTGGTCACAAACTAAGAAAGATATGAATTATTTTTCGTCGGAGGGCAAATTTAGTTTTCTGCGGTTGAACAACAAATATTGCAATAATGCAAAAACTTTAAGATGCTGTAAAATCTAAACCGTTAGAGATACAGCAAAAAAATTTGGTATGGTTTCTTATGTCAATGAATAGAACAAACGTGCCAAGTTTCGTCAAAATCTGAGACGGTGGGTGTCGAAAACTTTATTTTTTGGTTGATTTGGCGCGGAATGACCCTATTACTATCTCTGTAATATGCTTTATTTAATGCCGCATCCACAAGCTTAGCAAGCAGTGACAAGCAAAGTGCGAAATGAGTAAAAAGGTGTTTAGGTAAGCGACCATTAAGGTCGTTTACTCATTTCACACTTCGCTTGTTGCTGCTTGCCAAGCGTGTGGATGTGGCATAACATTCACTACTGTAACAAGTAGTTATCTCAACAGATATACAGCGAAGGATGAACTTTCAATCAGGCTTACGACTGGCTTAATGTGATTATTTTCCACTTTAATAACATTCACCAATTCCAGTCCATTCATCTGCCACGGCCGGAAATTGAACTCAGACCTTCTACCAGACACACCGGTATTCTTCCTACTATACCCATATACATCTTTGGTCACCCTGTCATCATTCATTCTCTATACATGTTCCAACTACCTCAACATGTTAACTTTCATTTTAGTCAGAACACTTACAGTCCGTCATCTCTCTAATCTCTTCATTTCTTATCCTATCGCTTTACATTTTTTCAGACATTCTTCTTAACAAATCAAACTCATACCGCTAAGTAAGATTATAAATGACATAATGAACTAACCACATCGCTGTAGAGGACCTGGACACCTCTGATAACTCCAACTTGAGACTGGATGATCGCAACAGACTGGGAGAAGTGCATTCCTGCAACAAATAACACAACTTTAACAATCACATAGATTATATCAACTAGATAATAATTGCGAATAGAGGTTAGCTGGCAGAGATCTTTGCACTGCGATAAGTTCGCCCTAGTGAACAAATGTTATGATTTATATTTTAAATGTCAACATATCTCTGTATTTTGTTCACCAAAAGTAATTATAGTGAAATTATTTTAAACTGTCGAACGCAGTCATGATAGTGTGACCGAGAAGAGACGACTACGTGCTTTATTCGCACTTATGCCAGAGCCATAAGGTGCAAATAAAGCAGGTAGTCGTCCCTTCTCGGTCACACTTTAAGACTGCGATCGACAGTTAAAAATAATTTCATTTTAGTATCTTGTAATGTATGCTAGTGAGACTTGGACGAGGCTGAAGAAGGACGAATCAGGGTTGAATGCAGTGGAAATTAGGTTGTTAGGAAGAATGTGTGGGAAAATGTAGAGAGATAAGATTGACTGACAGCAAGACTGGTGTTGTGACAAGAATGAAGGTGAATAAACTAAGATGGTTTGGGCATGTTGAGAGAATGAAAGGTGACAGGATGACAAAAAAGATATATTTGATAAAAAAGATAAAAGGAATTGTATAGCGCGTATGACAAATGCACGAATGTGACGAAAGAACGAAATGTGTGTAAGGATAGAAAAGTCTGATGATCTGTTCTCTCTGCCTATGCCGCAAGGGATAAGGCGTGAGGGGATAGAATAGAATAAAATAAAAACAACAAAATCAAAATAAACTGAATTTCACGAAAACAATGTCAAGGTGAATACACTCCAAAGATAACACATTGTAGAGTTAATTAATATCAATAACAACATATTATGTAAGATAACTTGTAACAAGTAAACAACAAATAAACATACAATCTAGTCTGCGTAATAATTAGTAATTTGTAATGATTGTTGATTTGTTTTGACAACAGGTTGTGCTAGACAATATTGCACCACTGAAGCATACGTCGACATGAAGTCGACTCACATAATTCTGGTGGAAATTGGGTATGTTTGTAATGCAGTGCCGTGGCAACTTTTGCAAGTTGTTCCAATATGTACGGAATTTAAAATGCCTCGCGATCGCAGCGCTCTCAATCACGGTCGATTCAGCTAATATCACATTTTTAACATAATATTGCGCAATATAATATTTCAAAACTATTTTCATTCATAATTTCATTAGTAGGTATGGTACCATTCGATTTTTCAAATCTTTCATTCATAAAAGTTTAAAAAAATGAGACTTTGATGAAAATGTCCAGCCACCAACGAAGGCGCCGCTGCTTTAAATTTACATACATATTCATCGAACTTGCAAAATTTTCCAATGGGTAAGCGTTACATACCTACATGACTTGGATAATACGAGTATTATGTAACGGAATTTTTGTTGCATCTCCTCTAGCTTCGAAGCTGGCGATGCCCCTGTACTGAGGCATCACTTCATTGATCGATGAATGCATTGATGTAAACGATTCTTGAAATTGTCGTACACATTGGTGAAAAGAACTAATGCACTCAAATTCTGACGTATCTTAACGAAACATTTCGTCAATTGAACAATAAGTTTTGTAGAGTGGAACGAACCGGATTTTTCAATTAATTATTTATTGATAATATGATGTAGTAGGTAAACAATTAATGCATGACACTTTAACGTGAACCTCTGTGTGTGAACAACATTCAACAGCGTCACGAACAACAGCTGTGATTAAATACTTACAAACTCGTACCTACGTACACATCATGTCAATATGTACAATGATAGTAAGGCGCATTTATTGATAACAATAATAAAATATAACGTAAAATAATTTACATACATAACACAGTTAAGTCTGGGGTTAACTGGAAGAAATCGCAGTCTTGCGATTAATTCGGCTTGGTGAACAATGCTTGCTATATACCTACTTTGATTGCTTGAAGAATATTTTTTTTAAAAATAAGTAAGGGCACAATATCTCAGGTTACGTGGCTGGCACAGTTGGTTATAGCATGGACTTTTAATCTGGAGGTGCTGAGTTCATATCTTAGTGCTGACAATGTATTGCGCACTTCACTACAGAACTTTCTCTTATTGCGAAGTGTGCAGAAAAGTACTAGGGTTTGTGTACATATTATGAGGATGAGACTAGGATGAAAGAAAACAAGTTAAGAAGGTTTGGGCATATGGAGAGAACGCCTAAGCATAGAATGGCAGAGAACATATATAAGTGTGAAAGAAAGGGGACGAAGAAGCGTGTCTGTCCAAGAACCACCTGGAGTGAACATGTGGACCAGAAATTTAAAAATGGATGCGATTCGATTAAAATGAATCAGAAAGTGTGTATGACGAATTGCATGAATGCGACGGAAGTAAGGAGTGGGTGTAGGTATAGGACAGTCTGGCGCTGTGTCCTCTTATCATACCCAGCAAGGAATGAGGTGTGATTGGATAACCAGAATGATAGACATGTCTCCGATATCCCGATTTATAAGAGACTGGTGCCCAATCCCACCAACTACAACCTAGGAAGGAGAACCCTAAGAAATTTCCATATAAAAACAGAGATAATATTCTATTTATTTAGTTATAGAGTGTGAGTCCTGCAATAATTCCATATGAAATGCAACATGCAACTCACCTACTCTGGGCGGAGATATTTGGGCACCTAACGTAGGTGAGTTGCATGTTGCATTTCATATGGAATTATTGCAGGACTCACACTCTATACCTAAATAAATACAATATTATTGCCCGATCCCACCAACTACCACCTAGGAAGCAGACCCCTAAGGAATTTCCATACAAAACCACAGATAATTTGAGTGATTATTATAACTGTCATAACCTTTAAGATATAAATCCATACAAAATACAGCATGCAGCTACTTAAGTGAGGGAGATTCTGGGCCGAGATATTTGGCCACCTAACTAAGTAGAGCTGCATGCTGTATTTTGTATGGATTTGTATCTTAAAGGTTATGACAGTTATAAGAATCACTCAAATTATCTGTGGTTTTGTATGGAAATTCCTTAGGAGTCTGCTTCCTAGGTGGTAGTTGGTGGGATCGGGCATATCTCTGTTTTTGTATGGAAATTTCTTAGGGCTCTCCTTCCTAGGTGGTAGTTGGTGGGATTGGGCATGGATGTAATAATGAGTCTTCACTGTACGAAAAATAATGCTGTTAATGATTAATGAACAAATCATCAGCACCATATGTTGTATGGTAGTGAAACACGGACAAACAATAATACGAGTCTTATTATTATTGTTTACTATCTCTACCTACATATATAAACAGTAAACATAAATGATAAGGAAATATAACAAAAGGTGTTGTGTTTTGTTAACACAAATCTTTAAAACCAATACAACAACTGGAATAATTTTCTGAACGTAACAATTTATGAAAAATGAAGTGCACTGATCGCTTCGGCGCCCTGAATTTTACTCAGCCAATACTGGGGGAATAGTCTTGAAACTGAAGACAGTGATAGATGAAGGTATGGACTATGGACGTATGGACTAAATTCCTTGAATAAAAAAATATTCCTAAAGTACCCTTTAAATTTACGGGATCTGAAGATTTTCCCTTCAGTTTTTCAGATATAGAAATATAATTTAGCCAAAATACTGGTAATTATAATCTTAACAAATCGGCTGTTTTAGATTTTTATAATTTCTTCCCAGGTTTCTTTTAAAAAGGTATAATTCACATTGTGGCTTACGTTATTCTTATTGAACGCTAATATTCTCATACAAAATTTGAAAAAGTTGAAGCAAAATTAAATGATTTTTGCTCAGTGCATATGCCTCCTTAAGGTCCCATATGCAGTGACCAAAAATCATTCTATTATCGCTTCAACTTTATGCAAATTTTGTATGAGAATTTAGTCTTCAGTTTCAAGACGATGCTCTCTGTATTGGCCAAGAAAACTATATGACGCCTAAGCCCAATGCAAAATAAGCCTGATGGAAAGACCATCCTTTGCTGTATATCTGTTGAGATAACTACTTGTGAGAACCTTGATTATTCCCCTATAGGCGTTTTTTCTTTAAATTCACTCAGTCGGCCAGGGTGGGGGCGCAATAGTGGAAGAGTGTCAATATGAGTACATAATTGTGGTTTTTTGAGTGAGCGAAGAGGGGCGAGGAGGCGCGGCCGCCCGAGACTGACCTTGTCCGATCATGTCGACTAGATCCTAAAGGATGGACGGGCTTTGAGTAAAAGGAATCGGAGAGTGTGTATGACAAATTGCATAAGGTGACAGAAGCAAGGAGTGTGTATAAGGATATCACAGTCTGGCTTATAGTCCTCTCTGTATACCCTGCAAGAGATGCAAGATGAGGGGATAAAAAAGATGTTAAAAAATAATGGAAAAAATCCTTATTGCATAATGATAAACAATCGCATCATTTTTATCTTATACAGGTTGTATCAATGTGTATGGAAACAATAACATCGATATGTCAAGTGATCAGATAGAAAACAATCATATCTATGTTTGACCTTGAAAATTACGCAAATTTAAATAAAATACAATCACTAATCCCTTATTTACTAATAAACAACAAATAAACGAAGAAATAATAACGAGAAAATGTTAAAAAGTGGTAGAAAAAAGGTCCAGACGTGAAAGAATTACGCGAGAGAACAAAGACATGGGAGAAAATGCGACAATAAAATTAGTAGAAAATGACCCCGAAATTCAATTCGTAAATTAATATTTTACAAATGCTGTGTAGATGTTTTTAAAATGTTATTTGTGGATGTTTTAGGTGTTGGTTTGGGAGTAAAAATTAATACGCAAAAACTGTCTTTCCCTGATGTTGATAAACATTGGTTTTACAGTCTGACTTACCCAATATAAATTCCCACTGCTCGCATCCCAGGGAACGTTCAGGAACCACTTCTAGGTCCAACATGATGCCTGGAACCTTATTAATTATATTAAACTACACAATATATCACTAATTAAGAGTATTGCACAATATTCATATGATTTGAACAACGCAGCGCACAGTTTCCTTTGTTTGATTGCGAACTATGTATTGTGTGTATTGGTTTAGATTTCAACCATCTTGTATTTGTGTATTGTCTGGGTAGTGGTGGAAGAACTGTCATTAGAACAGCTGATTTTTTACAGGAGCGCACTCAAACTTTTACAATATTTTTTTATTATGTGACGGTATATTTTCACTCTCAGTATAAATAAATAAGTAAATAACCAAAACATTTGACAATGACAAATCACCCGTAGACGGGTGCGTGCCATATTTAAATAAGAAGAAAAAGACGGTATATTTATTTATATTGTCGTTTTTTTTTAAATCCATTGATTCTGAATAATAACAGCTTCGTAGCTAAGAGAGCAACTAAAATTTTGATGTTGATATGGCATAAAAAAAACTAATAAATATAGCGCCTTATGCGAATTATTTTTGCGAGATTGACTAAAGACGGTCGTGCTATATAAAAACTACGTCTATCCAAGTTTTGGCTGCCCTCCGCTCCTAGCTTCGAAATTAGCGACACTCCTAGCAATGTTTGTTTTTTTTTTACATTTGTATGTTTTGCTGTGGGCAGTTTTTCACTTCTCTCAAAATTGAATCCAAAAATGGATTGTCTTTTAATACATTTCAATTGTAAAAACAACACTTTTATTCCAATTAATCAAATAAATCACCGTTAGTTATAATATAACTGAACCCCACCCCAGTACCTAAGTTGATTGAAATATGACAATGTTTTACTGAGACGCAATTTCCTATTTTATTCATGACGAATAAAAACGTATTTTTTCCAATGCCTCTCTATGTTATGAGTCAGTGACGCTTGCGCAAAGCGACCGTTGATAATATCAAGCAAGTAAACAAACACTATCGTTCTCTCGCTCTAACACGTACGCGACGCAAGAGACAGAGATAATGTTTTTCAATAAATCAAGCGTAGTATTTTATTTGAAATGCAAACTTAACCTATTTATTCAAATAAATACTAAAATATGGATGAAAAATCACAGGAATATTTTACAATACTAAATTTCTAAATATTTATTTACTAAAATGTATAAATTTTCATATAAAATGTGTTAAAATAATCGTTTTTTTAATAAATTACTCAATCTTCAGTAGCTTTGTTTTCTACCTTTCTCTTTCCCTCTCAATTAAAATTAAACTTTGAACATCTGTATCGAAATGTTTTGTAAGATTTTCAATAGATGGCGGTGGTGTTCACTTTTATTTTACATGCGTAATAATTTTGTATTCAAAATAATATAAATTGCAGTTCTAAGTTGGCAAAATAAAATTAATAACAAATTGGAACCTATGCAGGATGATACCTTAGGATGGGGTGTTTCAGAATATAAAGCGTCCACACCCCCCAAACTGACGCCCCCCCCCCCCCCCCCAGAATAGGTCCCCTACGTGGTTTTCCTCAATTTTTTTTTGAAAAACAGTAAGAAACCTGTCAAAGACAAAAATAGTCCATAATAAATTCTCTACAAAAAAGGTTGGACACATTTTTGATAGGACTGGCAGTTTACCCGCAATAGCCTGTCAAATTACTGTTTTTTTTTTAAACTAACTTTTTTTTCAAATTGCTGATAATTTATAAGAGTTACAAGAAAATGGTCAAAGGATGAAATAATTGCTATAGTTTTAGCTATTAAATGAGTTGTCATTTATTATTGTATGACCTATCGTTTTTGAATTATTGTAAAAAAATCCAATGACAGAAGTCATTAAAATGGAACTTTTCATTCGATTTGTATTGAAATAAAGTTTCAAACACTCTGTACTTTTACACACAGATGGAACCTTATTAGTCTCTAGTAGTTATTTACACACACTACACCACTTTAGGGTCATATTGTCAATTGTACTCATAGATTATGTCTATTAGAAACAATAGAAACATAGAAACATTTTTACGCCACAAGTCTATAATTTTTTTGCTATGTATTCTCAGATGATGATTTGACTGATGATTTTCCACTTTCCGCTGATCCAGTAGGTATAATTAAGATTAGGTAATATTTTTTATGAGTATTTAATTATAAATTATTTAATTGTACAATGAATTGGAAAGATAAGTATCTGACTAACTACCATGACTAAAGCGAAACATCGAGGAAATGAGTGTACCAAGAGATAAAAGTTTTATCTCTTAATCCAAATATAATAAACATTATTTATGATATTATGTATATATTTAAATAGTGAGTAATGCAATATAAAGATTAAAATATATGGTACTATGACAACATTTCCGAGTGTAATCTATATAGGTATGGGGATCCCAAAGACAATACATTCTCACAGTGAATAAATCCCAAAAATATTTGCGGGTTTACTCGTATCTGTGTGCGTATAAACGAGAGTGAAAATATAATAATAATAAAAAAAATGAATTAAAATTATTTATTTATTTATCGTATGGTCAAAAGAAGTATATCACATCCCTCAAAGGAAAAAGTTTGAAGGTTGGGCATTGGGCAATGATAAATTTCGCAAGCGAGCTTGGTCGAATTAAAATAATGATGAAAGAATTGAATGAGGTGAATTGTAGAAGCACAAGCAGGTGCATAAACTCTTCATTTGCATGTATGGTTGTATTGCGTTTGTGTCTGTCTGTTATTGTTTTTTTTTATTTGTTTGTTTGTAATCATATTTACTATTGTTAACCTGTTGACAGTCCATCTATTGAAAAGTAAAAATAAAAAAAATAAAAAGATACTAGCTTTTCAGAAACATGCTCATTGCTCAACGGATAAAAGTCCAAACTTTCTAGCTGGATTCCAATAGGTACAACTGTCATAGATTAATTAAAATTTAACTGAGTTAACTGGAATAAATCGCAGTTCTGCGATAAGTTCGCCCTAGTGAACAACGTTTTATAATCTGTACTATGTCCATTTTGTATATTTATATGTGTTTGTTGTTTACATTAAGTTTAAATAAATAAATAAAAAATATCCGGACTACTGGACTATTTTCTCGTCTTTCCGCTAATTTGTTTGCTTATGTTCTTTATCTTTATCAGCATTATATTTTTTATTGTTGTGATTCGTGAGAAATGTGAGGTTTTTGTCCTTTATTCATTTTAAAACCACAATTGTTTCTGTGTCCCTTTAAAAACGTAAGCAACTAAGTTTATATAGGTTCCTTAAAATAAGTCGTAAATAAGATGTCGTTAGATGGGGGAGGCAACGGAGAAGACAATGGTGTGCACATGTGAGGAGAATGGAGCCGTCCAGACTACCTCACATTGCATTGCACGGCCAACCCCAGGGCAGACGACCCTCGGGCAGACTACCAAAGAGCTGAATTGACAGTTGGGAGTCGACATCGTAGGAGGCTAATCCATCTTCATAATAGGCCACAAGGCCTATATTAAAAACAAGATATAAACAAGTATTATTAGGACCGAGATACACATTGTAAAGGTAATTATTCAAAACAGTTATAAGTTTAAGCTAATTAACCTCTGTAATTGTTTTAATTTGTTGGTATGTGACCTCTGTACTGTATAACATCACTTATTGACTTATCCCATCAGTTCTTTCAACTAGGAGTTACTATTATAATATGAACCATCAATGAACTATGAGGCTAGAACTAGAGCTACATAATTCTGGGAGAAATCCGGTATGTTTGTAACGCAGAACTTTTGCATCTTGTTTCAATATACACGATGTTTGATAGATAGATACATACAGACATCTTAAGGGGTGATAGAAGAGATCATTTGCCATCTTTTGAGCCAAACTTAGCGTAGTCGAAAGTCTCACGGTTTTCGTTATTCGAGATTTCCCCTTTTTATCGAAAATACCCGAAGTACTCAGCTTTAACCTCAATATCATCACGAGGAATGGTACCAACTAACCTACTCAGTTCTTTCTCAGTCTAGGTTAAGGTAAAGTTTCTTTGTCATCCTTCCATCATTCATCCTCTCTACACGTCTCACCCATCTCAACTTGTTCACTTTCATTCTAGTCGCAACATTTGTTTTACATTCACTCACCTCCCTGATAACTTCATTTCTTATCCTATCTCTTCACACATTCCTCTCAGTGATCTCATCTCACAGCATTTATACCTGATTCTTCCTTCTTCAGCCATGTCCATTGTCCATGCCTCACTCGCATACATCAGTGTTGGCACCAGGACATTTAATATCAACATTAGTTTAATTACCTTTAATAAGTAGTTATTGGAGAAAAGTACAATCGATATAAAGAATATAAGAAAGATACATCAATGATTATAGAATTTTAATGTTCAGTAGTATACTTTCCCAAGTTCATACCTAATGCATACAAAATTACTTACCTACCTACAGCTTATAGTAGCGCATGTGTGAATACGTATATACACATTATACTATAACCCAGTATTTCCCAAACTATGAGTCGCGACCCACCAGTGGGCCGCGAGCGAATATTGAGTGGGCCCTAAAGAATAATTAATAAAAACTTTATATTATCATTTATCACTATACATCGGGGATTTGGATTCTTTCCTTGAATAAGTTCCACTACTCGCCACTACGGAATTTGAGCATTACCAATATTAATGCCCTCTTTAGCCTCTAAAAAATATCGCCTGCGGCGCCAACTTCTTGGTGCGTTTTTTATAAGGTAAAATTTTCGTGGTGGGGGGAGGGCGGCGAAAACTCAGTGAGTGCCTATACCGAGAAAAATTGTAAATCTGGAGCTAGTACACCCCCCCGTCTTTTCTTAAGAGGTGGGTCGCAAGATTGGAAATATTTGTTAGATGAGTCGGCAGTGGCGGATCCAGGATTTCATTTTGGGGGGGGCTGAAGATTAAAAAAAATTTCCCGAGAATTTTTTAGGTCGTCGTCTAAAATTTGTTGAGCTTGACGCCTAAAATTTTGTCGAGCGGGGGGGGGGGGGGGGGGGGGGGGGAATTGCATTCACTATACTACATTTTCAGTTTAGTACTCAAGGCACTAGAAACGTCACTCAACATTTTGGGGGGGGCTAAGGGGCTAAAATCCCTACATTTGTTCTATATGTACTACTGTAATCCATGGTTTTGGGGGGGGGGGCTTCAGCCCCCTAGCCCCCCCCCCCCTAAATCCGCTAGTGTGAGTCGGCACCCAGTCAACTTTGGGAACCACTGCTATAACCTATAACAATGTAATGTAACAGCCTACAACTCTATTGTAATAAGGTATATAGGTAGTACATATAGGTACTGTAATGTGGTTTAATTAATATTTATATAGGGGTCATTTAGCTATCAATTATTTACACCATTATAGCGGCTGTTCCCACGAATATACTCCATGAGGCGTAATATCCAGAAGTATTTACAGGAAGTACAATACACCCAGTCCAATGATTCAATTCTCTCATTCATTACATTCACAATTTCCAGACTTACACATCCCGTCGCGTCCCTTGCGGGGTAGCCAGAGAGGATAGATAGAGTAATTGCGCCGCGCCCCTTGCAGGCGTAAATTAGGTTTTTTAATTTACGTATAAGGGATTTGACAGAGTTAACAACACATACACAATAACAAACATAAAATGAGAAACGCGTCAACCCTCCAACTAGAAGCAGGCGCGGATCCAGCCCTCAAAAAAGGTTGTGGTCACAGGCAGTGGCGGATCCAGGATTCAATTTTGGGGGGGGCTGAAGGTCGTCACATGTAAATATTACCTTGAGGCATTAAAATGTGAATAGCGCCGCTGGCGACTTTTTTGAGACTGGGTGAAGAGGGTCATGAAACCTATCGTTTTTAGAAAACGTGTGAAATAATGAACTTGCTTGTCTTTCTATAGCAGGCCTGGAAAAACTATTTGGATGAAGGGCCATTTGTAATTGTAGGTAAATGAGCGACGGGTTGCAAAATACGATTTTAGATTATTTACCAGTGTTGAAATAATGCGCCGCAGGCGAAATTTTTTTAGAAAAATGCATGAAGTGATATGAAACACACAGTAGACCTAATTAGCGCCGTGAAAGTGTCACATTACAAGTCTATTAGGGTTGTGGGCATGCCCACCGTGCCCACAACGGTGGATCCGCGCTTGATTAGAAGTGTCCACAACTTACATAAATAATTATCATTCATCATTAGTTTATACCCACAAATGTTATTTAATTAATTTAAATTCCCACTGTGGTAGTGCACAGCATAAATTAGATATGTACATAGATCATAGATGTAGCGAATGTAGCGTAGATCGCTACATTCGCCCGCGGCGCATCTTTTATATTACATTTTTAACATTTCACTTATAATGCGAACCTAAAACACGACAATAAATAAATTACACCGAATTGTGACCGAAAAGGCCACATAGTTGAGAGTTAGAGTTGCATATTTCATGATGCCTTTTGAGAATGAAGACAACTCGAAAAACGCCGAAAAGATTATTCATGCAAGCTCTTCTTTAAACTGTTGATTGGTGTGATCCATAATCCAACAATCCTGGACGGAATACAGCTATACGTACCAGATTCATACACGAGATCTAGAGGCCACCTACTTTTTTACCCTCCATCTGGCAGGACTAATTTGGCCATTAACTCACCGGTCAGCAAAGCTGTTCAATGCTCTGGCGGGCGACATTGACGTTTTTAACATTACATACAGAGAGTTCGTCAGAGTCATTGACAATTTCATTAATTAAGTTTTTAATTTCCTAGATATATTGTAAGTAGCATATATTAGCATTTTGTTTTTTTCTAATACACAGGAACGCAAAGGCGTAACGTAACTGCTGTAATGTTTTTGTATAGCATATTTTTTTAACTTAAGGGCTTGGCACCAAGAATGACGCCACAATAATTTCCCACGGCATTAAGGTTCAAAATCGCGTGAACAATCGCATGATAAAATGGTAAAAATAGCGTTTTTTTCATTTTTTGGGGTTAATTTTGCGTCTATCAAAAGACTTTTACAGTTATTCCCTAGATTTTAATGCATATTATCAGGACAAAAAAAAATTCTCCGCAACTTTCGGGAAACGAGTTTCCGTCTTTCGGAAAAAAGATCAGAGGTATTTTTCATTTTTTTTTGAGAAATCTATACAAGATATAATAATGCCCGATCCCACCAACTACCACCTAGGAAGCAGACCCCTAAGGAATTTCCATACAAAACCACAGATAATTTGAGTGATTATTATAACTGTCATAACCTTTAAGATATAAATCCATACAAAATACAGCATGCAGCTCTACTTAGTTAGGTGCCCAAATATCTCGGCCCAGAATCTCCCTTACTTAAGTAGCTGCATGTTGTATTTTGTATGGATTTATATCTTAAAGGTTATGACAGTTATAATAATCACTCAAATTATCTGTGGTTTTGTATGGAAATTCCTTAGGGGTCTGCTTCCTAGGTGGTAGTTGGTGGGATCGGGCATAAATCTTTTACGGAATTCAATGATATTCGGAATTCAATTCAAGATAAAGGTTCAAAGCATCTACCCTTTTTGTTCCAAAGCATATTTATTATTTAGTAACGGTTGTCGAGATAGAAGGTCTGCCGTTTTTAGATTTTTTTTAAATATCGGTGCGCATACTCTTAAATAATAATAATAACTCAGTAGATATATGAATTATGAATCCAGATTGCATAAGATAAAACGAAAACTGATAGATGGTTGGCAACAGCAAGTATTTTTTTGTTTAAGATATTCCGCGAATCTCAGTCGCTAATATAATACCTATAGCTAAATTTAGATTATCTAGGAAGACGCTCATGAATCGGCATAATGACAAAAATAATGTCTTTTGTACAAAATACATCTTAAATGACACTTTACTACAGTCATACTGCTTTTTGCGTATTACTGATCGGCTCGTTGAAGATGGAGAGAGGACTGGGAAGCTTCCAATCCTGAATCCAGACTCCCGGGGCCTGGTACAGGGGGTGGGGGTACCTGTTCCTGGCTTTGACCTCCGGAGGCGTCAATGGGTAACCTTAAATAGAATCCGCACGTGGCATGGACGATGTGCTCAAATGCTCCACAGCTGGCACATGCGGTATTCTCCTGTATGTCTGCAGAGAGCACAACACCGTGAAACATTATCAATAGGAATGTGGCTTTAAAAGCAAGAAGAACCACATTGAAAAAATCTTGTAAAAAGACGTTTTTTGTTTTTCTCAAATATTTTTGTTTTATTTTATCGTTTTGGGAGTTATTGTATAAAATATCGTTCATGGTCAATTTTTTTTATATTCTTGTATTAAAACATGCAAAATTGTCCACTTTAATGTGAAATGTGTGAAAAATAACACCACATTTTGCGAATATTGTGAAAAATAGCACCCCTTTTTGCAAAAGTAATGCGAATTTGTTTTTTTAACAATACACCCCACCCCACGTTTGGGCGCCAATTCACACTTTCGCCAAACATTTTAGCGTTGCGCTAATAGGAATATGCTCCAAAACGTCAACAAAGACGTCGAATTGTGAAGTTACACTGTATTTAATTTAGTTATTCAGTTGCTATTAGTCTCACATATTAGTTTTGTAAAACATTTTGTACAAAATTATTGCTTAGACGTTTTAAATTCATATATAAAAATATTAGTTGCTATTCCAGCGACAATGCTGTCTGTCATACACAATTATTTACTGATTACGTACAATCATAATTCATAATATTGTAACAACAACCGTAGATGATTTTCCCCGTAAAATGACAATATTGTCATCAGTCATTATTGTTTGCAAACTATGTGAACGAACTTTATGAAAAAATGTAGACGGGTTATCATTGTTGCATTCTTTGCAACGTTGCGCAACGAAAAATAATCGTTTATAATTAAAATCGATTATATAAAATGCTAATTTTTGCAGTCTGAAATTTTCCACCACAGAAATTTGTTATACCTAGCCGTGCTGTAACAGTTGGCAACATAGCATAATGATCAAACAGGACCATGTCAAATCTCATAACAGAATATTAATACGTGGTCCATCATACTCGTTGTTAAGGGACTGTTATTCCATACATTTCCTTAGCGACGGTGACGGCAACCTCGCCTATAACGTTTTATGTATTAATCCTACATCATGGCTGGAGAAAGAGAGAAATGTCAAGGTGGCGGTGGTTATACCCATCCTATAAGCAGGCACTTTGTTTACATTGATTTTGAACGCATCCCCAGATCAAGGGTTGCGTTGGTCGATTGTGGCGCCAAATCAAAATATACGGATCCAATTGTTCGGATTCGGTATCACTCACAATCGAAAATCGAACAAATTCGAAGTAACAAAACAATGTCAACATTTTACAATACGATAAAATGTTGAGAAAAATGAAATCAAAGTTACAAACACAATTTTTAAATTTGAAACAGTTAAAATTTCACAATTAATATTTATACAAAAGAGGCCTATATCCAGTAGCTGAAGAAGAAATACGTGACCGAAAAAAGAAACCTTCCTCACTTGGTAGTTGGTACCAAGAATGACGTCACAGTAATTTCCCACGGCGTTAAGGTTCGAAATCGCGTGAACAATCGCATGATAAAATGGTAAAAATAGCGTTTTTTCCATTTTTTGGGGTTAATTTTGCGTCTATCAAAAAACTTTTACAGTTATTCTCTAGATTTTAATGCATATTATCAGTACAAAAAAAAATTACTCCTCGACTTTCGGGAAACGAGTTTCCATCTTTCGGAAAAAAGTTCAGAGGTGTTTTTCAATTATTTTTTTGAGAAATCTATACAAGATATAAAAAATGTTTTACGGTTATTACCTAGATAAATGTTCAATGCATCTACCCTATTTTGTTCCACAGCATATTTAGTAACGGCTGTCGAGATATAAGGTCTCCCCTGGCTCCAGCTCTCTGAAGTACGTAAGATGACAAATTACGCGTTTTGTTCTATGGTGTACCTAGTTTTTTGTTGCGAGAGACAAATTGAAAGTATGTATTGAGTTTAGGAGGTATGGTGAGTAGATGAAGTACTCACCTGGTATTGTTTGCTACCGGTAATAATTTGAGTAATTTGTTATTGGGTCTCATGGTTAAATCTATTATGAGGACCTTAGGTTAGGTGTAATAATGTAATACATTATTATGTACCATGGCGTCGCCAAGAGGGAGCAGAGGGAGGAGGGCATCAAAAATTTGAAAAATTAAATAGCATGAAAAACGCGTAAATAGTGCCGCAGGCGAAATTTTTTTGCGTGACATAGTGAAGAAGGTCGTGATGTGGATGGGTTTATAATACTTTGAACAATAATATGTATGTATTTTTTTAAAGCAATAAAAAAATAGCGCCGCAGGCAATTTTTATTTATGAAACTGATGGATTTTTATACGAATTTTAGAAAATTTATGATATGATGAGAAAATGTGCGATAGTATTGTGATTTTTTGTGAGGTTTTATCATTTAGTATGAGAAAATATATACCTATTCCAATACAAACCAGCCCCCTTCCTGCCCCCCTCCTGACGACGACCATGTTATGTACTAAACTTATTGTTGTTTACGAATCAGGTAGAATAATTCATCATAATAAGTAACCACCATTATTATCTGTCGTCACATAATGTCAGGTATTTTTTTGTTTACGATGTTTTTGTTTAAATGCGACGTGTGTATTGTGTTTTTGATATTAGGTATCTATCTACTACCAATGTATCTTTTCGTCACAATCGTTCTTTTTTTGTAAACCTCAAAAAATGATGTTTTTTAATGGTCATTCTTGTCTCACCATAATAGATCCAATTCTGTAAGTAGGTACGTGTTAACACTCGTAGGTTTTTTTTTTCAATGATTTAATAGTACTTAAATAAATTTAAAACACGCTTATTTTAGCTCTAAAAGTTAAAGAATTTAAAATAATAATAATTGGACTATTTTGGGCGCCGTTTAGCGATAAAATCGCCCCAAGGGCACCTTACATTTTCTTTATCACCACACCATATAGGATCGTCACAAACAATAAAAATTATAGATAAATTCACCACATAGGGTAGTCAGGAACAAAATAATAAAAATAAATCTTAGAATTGGACCTAATTTAAAAAGATGGTGACATAAAACTCTAAAGAGTCAATTATTGTTAGGTAAAGGTACCCTTTTGGTACTAAATTTATAATTAGTTATGTCTCACTTTGGTTTCTGTCATGGGTTAGCTGGCAGAAATTGCCATTTGGCAATAAGCCCGCCTTTGTATGTTTATGTACAATAAAGATTATTTTACGTTATTTATTTTTATTTAAAGAGTCAATTTTCGACTTACTAGAAAGTTTGGTCCTTTATCCGTTGGACCGTTGAGCATATTTCTGAAGAGCTTGTCTTTTTTGAGGTTCATACACCATGGGCAATATTCCCGTGAGTTTTTCTCTGGGAACCCTAAAACAGATGGGTTCTTTACCGATGAGTTGTATAGACTCATTTTCTTTTACTCTCCCACAAACTGCGCCTATAATAAGCGTGGATAATGTAATGGCCATTTAATAATTAAGTATGTGGGCCATTTTATGTATGAGTATGAGTACTAGGATTGTCTTGTCACCAATTTATCACCTATTTGCTCCTCAGATAATGCGGGTCAGTACTCGCGTACCGAGGCAAGTATATTTAGAGAGGTAAGATCACTAAATACTTATAAAATTACAATTTAGGAGGCCTTAATGATGGATAAAGTATTTCATCATAGTGAACTAATTTCACCTAAGTATGTCTTTCATAAATGAATCATTCATCCAAATCAGGATTACTAAAAACTAAAGTTTTGTCACAATCTTTCTTTCTCTGCAGCTTTTAAACTCTCTCATGATAGTGTATTTATTTTTTATGTCACGTCATGGTAGAGAAAGATCCAATATTTAAGATTCTAGTTCTATTTATGATGCATTAATTTGTTGCAAAATATTGTATTATTTTTATTGTTTTATAATTTCAATGTTTTTGTATTATTTTGTAAGTGAGCGTATTGTATAGAGCTGATAAAGTGATAACTTTTCGTGTACTATTAGGAAAAAAGATATATTTAAAATATTATTCATATTTTTAATTTGTAGGCTGAGGGCGTGTGTGACAAATTGCATGAATGTGACGGAGGCTAGGAGTGTGTGTAAGGATGTGCTGTCTGGCGCTCTGTCCTCTCTGCCTACCCTGCAAGGGACGTGGCATAGCTAGATAGATAGAATTGTCAATTACGCACCTCTAGCACCTAAACGAAATGGTGATACTTACTACTTCAAGAATCCATGGCAACTGGCAACCTGACCAATTACAATTAGGGCAAATTGGGAGACCTTTTTTTATCCTACTATGCACTGCATATGCAGTGATCTAACCTCTATGTATTCTACGTACTACTAATGATACTTTATCGTTATCTTGAGTATTTTATTTACTAAGTACCTGTCTGTTGCTCAACACTAAACTAGCACTGATACTATTTGTAAATACACCGTGAAATATTTCAGAATTCCGATAAAAAAAGTAGGTTACAAATATAATATTTACTTTTAGTTAAAATGTTACAAAACGAATTGGTGCTGATTACAAACTCCTTATACCAATATGAACAAAATACAGTCAATAAGGTGTAATTTTGTTTGTCGAGAAGTCAATAATAATGAACTCCATGATTGTAGCGTTGATGAATGTATATTTCTCTATTCTCTCGAGGAAAAATTGAATTTGATAGCAACTGCACAATGGAGGAAATTTAGTTGTATATAATTTAGGTAGGTCACAGAAAAGGTGGACAGATGACTTTGTCCAGCTTACGGGACGTAGATGACAGCAGATAGCCCAAGACAGAAGACAGTGGAAGAGTGTAGACGAGGCATATGTCCAGCAGTGGAAAGCAAGTGGCTAGCAGTAAGTAAGTATAATACCAAAAAAATATTTTAAAGATATTTTCAATGTACAAATTTTCTCAAGATACACACATTTAAGAATCCATTAATTCATTCGCTGTTAAGCTTTTTGGTACATCGTTGGAGTAGTTAGTTAGAGCACGGGTTTCCTAAGCAGGAAATGTCAGATTCTAATCGCGGTGCTGATGATGTCTTCTGCACTTCACGACGCAAGCTTTTAACTCAATGCGAACTGTGCAGGAAAGTATTTGAGTTTGTGAGTTCAAGCCTAGATCCTTTTTTAAAGAAATATTACAGGGCATAAATATAACCCTTGTGGTGAACCGTATGTCTCTCAGGGTAAAAATCCATTACTAGGAAGCCTAAACGACATATGCCCAATCCCACCAACTTTTACCTAGGGAGGAGAGCCCTAAGAAATTTATATAGAAAAACAGAGATAATATTCTGTTTATCGAATAAAGACATGATGTTGCATTTCATATGGATTTAGGCTGTGTTCTAGCTAGAAGCTGAGGTTTTTTATTCAATAAATAGAATATTATCTCTGTTTTTGTATGGAAATTTGTTAGGGCTCTCTTTCCTAGGTAAAAGTTGGTGGGATTGGGCAATAGTCGTTTAGAAATTCAAAGTATTCTGACATAATCATTGGTATTACAACTATTGTTGACTCTGATGATACACAAGTTACAGTATCTTTGTTTGGGTGTGTTCTGTAACTTCCAATGTGCGAAAGATAAACAGTATTATCTCAAGTGCAAATAGATTAGGTATGTTTTTAAAGGTTCCCGGATTATAACCCATAAGAATGTTGCTCAACATGAATAATTCCCAAAAATGACAAAAGCCCTTAAGAAATTTGCTCAAGGGATAAATGCCCAAACTTTCTAGTTGGATTCCAATATTTTTTTTTATAAAATGTTGACTATTTTACTGTCTATCGCATTTCAGATCCGCTTATTTATATGTTTATTATCTAATCTATGGTAGTTTCTAACACACTGAAAGAAATCGTATGCTAATAGATACAATTAATTTTATTTTCAAAATCCAATTAGATTCGAGCTTTTGTCCCTTGAGCAAATTTCTGAAGGGATTTCGTCTTTTTTGGGATTTATTCACGTTGAGCAATATTCATATGGGTTTTTATCCGGTCACGGTTTTTAAAATAGGTGCGAGATACATCGGTTTCACTTATACTGACTGACGCACCTTTCGGGAGAAGGCCATATAACACTAATGAGTGTATTTCTGGGTAGTCACCTACTTTAATCAGCAAATAATATAAAAAAACTACGCATATTCCAACTGAAGGTAATCTTAGTTTTTTATCGAAATTGATACTTAAACCTTACATCCATCTGGGCATTTCAATCATAAAAAGTCCGAATATCCATACACGGTTCCCGGAGAAAAACCTATAAGAATATTGCTCAACATGAATAAAAGCGCTTGAGAAATTAGCTCAAGGGATAAAAGCTCAAACTTTCTAGTTGGATTTCAGTAGATGAATTATTTATAAGATGTTGACTTCTTTATCATTGTCAGTCCATTTTATGTAGATCTGCTAATTTTCTTATCTGTGCTAGTTTCTAACACACTGAAAGAAATCGAATGCTGATAGATACAATTGATTTTATTTGCAAAATCCAATTAGATTTGAGCTTTTGTCGCTTGAGCATTTTTTCTGTTTTGGGATTTATTCATCTTTAGCAATATTCTTATTGGTTTTTTTCCAGTCTCGGTTGTACTGTCACCAAGATTTTACTTATTTTTTTCTTTGATAACCTTCGAGCAGTTTATCACGTATCTTCTATTCTACGGTACGGTTTGTTCACAGAATTGGGAACGTGTCCAACCTTGGCTTCTTGTTGACTTATTGACACGTATGGAGTGTGTGATTTAGTTAAGACAACCGTAGCAATAATAATTGAGTCGTAAAATATCAAAAACAACTATTCGATCTCGGACTGATTCGGAGGAAACTAGAAAAATCGTTTCATCTAAATTGCTGTTGTTGCCTCTCATATATTGCAGATTGGTGTATTTGAAACCAAGTGACTTTTTATACTGAATGTTTATATGGGTTGTGGCTGCTTTTTTTGACATGGTCGAGCCAAGTGGTTCTTTGACGGCTAGACACTCTCACACCTTTCTTTCGTTGCTATCCTTTCATCATTCATCCATGTAGAGACATGTCCCAACCTTCTAAACTTGTTGAAATTCATTCTAGTTACAGCATCCGTTTTACATCACTCATCTCTCTGATCACTTCATTTCTTATCCTATCTCTCAGCGTTTTTCCACACATTCTTCTCAGCGATCTCATCTCGACAGCATTTATACCTGATTTTTCCTTCTTCAGCCATGTCCATGCCTCACTCGCATACATCAGTGTTGGCACCAGGATGGCGTTGTGTACCAGTATCTTTGCCTTAGTAGATACGTCGCGACTTTTGATAATAGGACCAATTATTAGCCCATTCACCCTGCTACCTGCTAACTTTCTTCTTTCAATATCACTTTTACACTGTCAGTCCCTTGTAAACAAACTTCCCAAATATACATATTCATCAACTTGCTCCAAGCATTCATTTCCAACCTTTATCTCGCAGTTAATTCTCATCCATTTTTTTATTTTACAGCACGCATTATTAATAAACTGAATGCATTTATTGAACCATGAATACTTGGCAACACCACATCAATGAAATAATACTTAATTATCGGCTGTTGCCTCATATGGCAACCCAGAGGTCATCTGCATTGACTATTGACACATTATGTAGGTACGGTACATTCATCATTGATAATCTAATCATATGGGTGTTCACCGGTCAGGGCTGCATGAAGAATTAAACAATTTGAAAGCATGTGCCTCAGGCATAAAAAGAAACAGATTACAGAATTTAGACTCCTTCCTTATCCATGGTCTTGCTTGAACTACGTAAATAATCTCAAGTTTCATTAAATTTCAGAGGTCACATTGGAATTATTTTTTTATAAAGAAAATTTCTTCTTAAACTGGTCGAAGGCCACTTGGGTCTGTTTGTGCAGAGTCTGCCGCCTCTTGTGATGTGGACTCCCAGCTGTCCTTCCATCGTTTGGGGGGCCTTCCAGGTAATCTCCCATGTAGGGCTAGGTGTGGTAATCTTTGGGAGTTCATTCGCTCCACATGATCCCTCCAGTACCTTCTCCTTTGCCTCCCCTATCTGACAATATCTTGGATGTCGCACATCTTTCTGATTGTGGTATTCCTGATTCTGCCTCGCAAAGTCCTGCCTGTGATTTTTCTGAGGGTTTTCATCTCTGTCGTTCTGAGGAGTGATTTGGTGCGAACTGTGTTTTGGGAAATCTACAAAAACTAATTTCTTACTGCTAGAGTCACTAAGAAATATCATACATTTATCCATGTTTTAAGTCTTGGGATGATATCTTTAGTATTAGCTGAGTAATATTACTTTTCCCGACTCAATCTTTCGCATATTTCGTTACTTTTTTTTTTTAACGCATATGGAATAGACCCGCCAATTACAAATTTAGAGGTATATCTCTTAGCCAATTGGCAGCGTCATCAGTGACCCCGTGGATTTCAGTTAGACCGCGCTCGAAACCAAAAATTTGACACTCAACTATATGGCCCATCGTCTGGCGGCGACCACATTCACAGTCGGGGCTCGGGGAAAACCCCCATCGATGCATAAGGTCTGCGCATCTTCCGTGGCCTGTCCTGATTCTATTAAGCGCGGACCACTGTTTTCGGGGCAAGTTGTTGCTATTGTCTCTGAATGCAGCACTGCATATGAAATAGTAAGTGTTATTATTAGATACCCACATTCCATAAGAGTGTAATGAATTATATTTAATCTGTTTTATTTAATTCAATCTCCACTCCATCTATAGCTTATGTTGTGAGTGTCAAGTCAGCTTAGACAGCTGCTTGCTGTGGCTATATCATTTCCGGAAACGGCGCAACACTAAACCAACCACACACGATATTAAAAGTATGCATTCCGATATTTCAAAAAATTCTAAAAACGGGAGACCTTATATCTCGACAACCGTTACTAAATATGCTTTAGAACAAAATAGGGTAGATGCATTGAACCTTTATCTAGGGAATAACCGTAAAAGATTTTTTATATCTTGTATAAATTTCTCAAAAAAAAAACACTTCTGATCTTTTTTCCTAAAGACGGAAACTCATTTCCCGAAAGTCGCGGAATATTTTTTTTGTACTGATAATATACATTAAAATCTAGGGAATTACCGTAAAAGTTTTTTGATAGACGTAATATTAACCCCAAAAAATGAAAAAAACGCTATTTTTACCATTTTATCATGCGATTGTTCACGCGATTTTGAACCTTAATGCCGTGGGAAGTGACTGTGACGTCATTCTTGGTGCCAAGGCCTTAATATGCTAACCCAGAGATATGTTGTTTAATACCTATACCATTCATATTATTATCACTACGACTATTTTTAGTTTTCAATGTCATTGCTAAGATAAATCTCAATTATTTGCACATTTTTTAAAACTTGTTTTTTTCGCAAACAATGTTCCTACCTAACTGTTTTTTAGTCAAGATGTGGTTTAAAATTGAATGATATTAGATACTTACCTTGTTTATATTCGAGGTATGGTTAGTAACGCGCTCGACCGTATCTGGTAGGAGCGGGTTCGATCCCCGATGCCTACTTACTCCATTTCTCAACACAAACCTTTCAAGCTTTCTGCTAAGTGTACAAACAAACACTAGCGGATCCAGGGGGAGGGCTAGGGGGCTGAAGCCCCCTCCAAAACCATGAGTGACAGTACTTTATATACAACAAATCTAGGGGTTTCAGGCCCTTAGCCCCCCCCCCCAAAACGTTGAGTGACAGTACTTTTTACCATGTGACGATATTCAGCCCCCCCCCCCCCCCAAAATTGAATCCTGGATCCGCCACTGGGGGTTTTCCCCGATGCCGACTTACTCCACTTCACAGCACAAGCTTTTAAAGCTTTCTGCTAAGTGTACAAACAAATACGTGTTATGGTTTTTTTCGAAAAATGTATTGTTGTACATAAAGAGATAAATCAAAATAAAGAAGTGAAGAATACAGTGGGTAGCTCTAGAGTCAAGACTCTAAGTGGATAAAGAAAATGGCGACCTTAAACGGAAAGTAGAAATGTTGGCAGACCAGACACAAGCCGAGTTGGAGGAAACGGCTGTATGAGATCTGCTCAAGATAGAGGGAACTGTTGAGATCTATGGAGGAGGCATGAACAATTGTCACATGAAGGCTGAAGATAACTCAATAAAGATTACTTTCAAAGCTGTCCCTTATTGAAAGTCTTATCCAATTATGCTATGGATGTTGTTCATGGAATGACGAACACATATCTTTATTGGTGGCTGTGTTGAATGTAGGTAGATGTTTTTGTTGTTGACCATTGCCCGTATCAGGGTCGTCCCACGGAATTTAGGCGCCTACAGTTTCTTAGGTGATAACTCCACATTGTGCAATGTGTGGTATTTTGATCGATCGGTAGAATGCTGTTTTTTTTAACAATGCCTCCCATAAACTCCCACCTTATAATAATAAGAAAATGTCAATTTTTGCCGACCACAAATGACACTAACGTTGAAATGAATTACAGCATACATTTTGAATCAAGTTGGACACTTTTAAAAATACCTAACCTAACAAACAGACATAATAGACCTGCTCTGGTCGCAGTGACGTAGAGAATATATGGTCCCCTGGCCTAACAAAAAAAAAACAGACAGGCAAACAAACCACCTAGTTATCAACCAACCGGAGAGCGGCATTGGAGCTTACAGAGGTTCTTATATACAAGAGTATCTTTGGTTGATTACAGAATTAACTAAAATTTTAAACTGTCACCTAAAGCAAAATGTGTGTAAAATTTCAAGGTGCTGGGACATTATTAAAATTTAGAGAAGAAAATGTAGACTCAGACAACACCGACTGGTGAAGATAAATAAAAGAATTTTGTCAACGCATATTTTTAGTCACATTTTATTTTGTTTCTGTTGCGTTGCGCCCGGGGCCATTGCCCTAAATGCATCTTGATGATTCACGACCCTTGTCTCGCCACTGTACTGTAGAAATTAGAAATGCAGTACCTAATATTAAATTACTTTCTGCGGTTTAAGATTGATATAATATTACACTCTTCGCTCCCATCACGTACTTAGTTTTTGTTACAGATTCGTCATGCATCGCGATGTCTTATGATCGTATTCGAAGAAGTATAAGTCATTGGAGTTCTCTGATAAAATTAAATCATATCTTATGATGATTTGTCATCGTCGTAATATTTTCGATAAAGAATAATTTTTATTAATTAATTTCACAGAGCGGTGAGTCCATCTGAGTTCAGAGTCAGAATTAAAATTTGTAATGAGTTCTACTCGCGAAGCACTTTCGTGACTCTTTGAGATATCAAACACGGCGGTATGCGGTGACTGGATCCTCTCGATCGCTTGGTGTCTTCCAAGGCTTGAGCTGGACAAAATCTGACTTACGATCTGGATTTCTTTTCCAACGCCCTTTTATACGATACCACATATGACCCCACACAACCCATGGATCCCCCTGAAATCCTTTACATATTTTTTGTCTCTGGAGGAAGCTGATCAAATGCGGTACAGAATTGTATTGTCACCGAGTTTAGGTACGTTTGTAAAGTTTCGGGTCTCTAAGTAGTCAGGAAGTGGTTGAAAACTCTGCAAGATATGCGCAGAGACCTTACAAAAAAAAACACAACGCTTGGAATAATTTTGTCCAACGTAGGTACAATAATTAAATTATTCATTAAATGGATGTAGGTGTGACGGAATAGTATAAATACATGTAACATTACTAGTACATAGTTTGATTTGCCAAGGTGCTAATTATTAATACAAGTACATATAATTACTTAACGCAATAGTGAATAATTATATCAACAAGTAGACACTACTCACTACATACACATTAATCTTAATAATATTATTATCCAAGCCAACATATCATCATTCATTATAATACACGTGCCATACTTAGTGGCGCAGTATTTAATACAGATCGCGTGTAGTAGGAAGCTGAATCATACATCTAGTACCTAATCAAGATCACTGTGCTGTCGCTGAATGTAAACAAAGTCTGTCAACTGAGTTTGAATAGTTCTTCCAAATATTTCAAGATTCATCAAGTGAAATAAGAGGAGGTAAACTATGTACTTAAAATTTATCATTGAAACAGAAAACATCGAAATAGATTTCTATGTTTCATATTTTATTCCTGTGTGTGTGTGTGCTGTTTGTTTGTGCAGTGTATTGTTCTATTTTTTAAATTTTCTATTATGTTGTTATTTTTCGAACTTTTGTAAGCTTACTATACATGGTAAATCTTGAGCCTTTGCTGGTTTGTTTGCTGTTAATGTTAACATACACATATACTCTGTAATAACTGTTTGTGCTCGTTAAAACCAATAAAAAAAAAAAAATAGAATTTTATCATTACTTACTTCTGCCTCTGTATCTTTACACAAGTGTTGCAAAAATACCGTTAATTATTTGAAGCTAGACAGGGAATGGACAGATGGGCACCCAGAATCCTGAGATGGGGACCCTGGGACATGAAAAGAGGCATAGGCCGGCCTCAGAAAAGATCGGCCGATGATATTGTCCCCGTCGCTGTTAGTGGGTGAATCCGGAAAGCGCAAAGAAGAGAGGAAAAAAGAAACAAAAAACAAATGCAGGTCTGGATGTAAATGGTCCAAAACTGAATTTCGTCAACAATTTCTTGAACAAATCCCAGTTAGTGCGAATCGCACTGAGGGTTTCTGGTTAAAGTCTTACGTTGAATACACATTTTACCAAGCGACAGAAAAATGTCTTGTAGGAATCAATTCACAATGAGATTAGATAAATTCAATACAAGACTGTTTCCACATAGAAACAATAATATTGTGATTAAGTATATTAATATGCATTGTCCAATGTCTACCTATGTGCATTCCTGCATATGAATTTCTTACATTTAAAAGTAGCCATTTAAGGTGCTAACATAGCCCAACTTCGTATTTTTGGTACTTTTTGGAGAGAGTTTCCGCCGTACTCTTAAGAGTTAAATCTTCGAAAAAAAATATATATTTATTTTAATTCATTAAGGCAATCCACCCGTAAAGAGTGATTTGTGCCAATTAAATCAAATCAATACAATATTAGAATAATTTTGATAATAAGATTAAAGATAAAGATGATTACAAATAGACTTATAACGAAAAACAATAAAATAAACCAAACATATTAATACAAGAATGTGAAAGTGTTAAAAATTTCTATTATTTTGATGGATGCATTTCATGATTGATAGATGAATGTCTATTATTCTTTAATTATTTATCTAGGGAATGACCCATACAGTTTTTTTTATATTTTGGATAGTTCCATAATATATATTTTTAAATCAGACGTTTTTTTCTTTTCATTCGAGATTACTCACAACTTATGAGGCTTAGAAACATGATTCTTTTTTTTAAATGAAAGGTAAGTAAGTACTTTATAATTCTAGGGAATGACCCAAAACGTTTTTTCATAATGGTTTTACTTTTTATGTAAGGGGTTCGAGGGGAAATTTTGTCATAACCCCACCCATTTGCGAACTTTATTTTGCTTTACCGTAGGCCTTAAAAAGAGAGACATTTTGCCGACCTTGGATCCCGACAACCTTACTAAATGTGCTTTGCGAAAAAATAGGGTAAATACATTGAATCTTTATCTTGTGAATGACCGTAAAAGATCTTTCATATCTTGTATATAGGTTCCTCAAAAAAAAAATGTGAAAAGTACCTCTGACATCTTTTTTCAAAGACAGCAACTCGTTTCCCGAAGGTCTATAAGATTTTTTTAATTTCGTATTGATAATATGCATTAAAATCTAGAGCATAGTACAATTGGTTCATATTATTTTGTTATCATACTTACAAAATAATAATTATAGATTAGAAGTAGGTGTAAAAATTAATCTTATCTGCATCTACCATTGCCATATTGATAACATTGTATTTGGATAAGAATCTGTTAATATTTTCCTGAAAACGCCTACTTACTCAAAACGATTCTTTCAGTTGGCAACACAAACTTATCAATCCATTTTTTTTTTCTTATCTTACTGATGAATATAGGCCTCTTCCACGTATTTCTGTCCCACGAGTTTTTCTAAGTAATTTCTAGTGCAAAAAGTAATCATTAAAACTGCCATGAGTTGTGACGTCATCACTCCCTTGTCACTTTGTAGCTGTATTCACATCGGTCTTGAATCCATCTTTGTACATACATACCATGTTTCGCCTCCTCTTTTAAAGTTGTTCCTACATTATTTTTTTACAACAAAAAATGAATCTGAGTTCATCGAAATAAACCCAACCTTTGTACACTTCACAGTAAGCTTGAAAAACTTGTGTCGTGAAATAGAGTAAGTCGGCATCGGGGATCGAGCCCGTGCAACTAGGCTACAGACCACCCTCTAATAATGATGCTTAATTTATTTTTAGGGTTGCAGCTTGCAAGGGATAATCAACAAGACAATTATCAAGATAAAATATATACATTGATAAATATCATTTTAAAAACACTTGATACCTGCCAGAGATATCGCATCACGCGGAGTCATGTTGGTGGATGACAATAATAAAAAATGATTTTCCAAAATAATAAAATAAAAAAATTGACTGATTTTTCTAAGGATTGTGTCATTACTAATCAATAGTAATACATAAAAGAATTTTGAAAGATATGGGGTGACAATCACATTATTTGATAAATATCTGATATAATTATCAATTAATATAATCATCTTGATAACTTTCAACCCTGGTTATTTTTCAAAGAAGGTGTAATAAGTATTTTAATGGAAATATAAAAAAAAAATAAAAAACAATGAGTATGATGCATCGCAAATGTATTTTATTTCGTACATATTATATTATGCCAATCATCACAAATAAATTACCAATATCATAGTACAGATATAGTACTGTTACATAATCATATTAAAACTAAACATTCATCATTATTATATAGACACAGGACATAATGCAACATTGTAACTATAAAATAAAAACATCGTCGCCAGTATATACAGTGGTTTGTAAAAAAAAATTAAATCGAGTGTAAGAGAATCGCAAAATCTTCCAAATTTAAAATATTGACATTGGTACACTGACCAATAAGATTGAAGCGATTTAAAAATCGAATATACGATTTGACAAGTTGCGTAATTATAAGATTTTGACAAATGGGTTCACAGTTTTTGACAAACTTGATAAAAATTTGACAAACAGGTTCATGATTTTTGACATTTATAATAAAAAAATTCCAAACAGGTTCGTGGTTTTTCAACAAATTTAATCAGAATTTGACAAACTTAATAAAAACTTGAGAAACCAGTTTTTGACAATCTTCATAAAAAAATTGTCAAATAGTTTTTTTTTCTATTATAATATGCAATAAAAAATAATAAAACGTTGACAAATAATTAGATTTTGGCAAAAAACTACTCACCTTATGAAAATCTTACGAGTTTTGACCGAAACTTTTACACTCGCTCGGCGTTTGCTATTTTTTACGCCGGAGATCGTTTTTGACAAACCACTTAACGTAATAGTTTGACAGACGATATTATTTCACACAAATAAATTATATTCAAATTCACAAAATATATTAAATTACGAAACACAGCCAAATATACTGGTTTTCAAAAACTAATACAATTATAATAATAACTCAGCCTTGACAAAAATAAAATAAAAACACAAACATGTTTTCAAGAAATAGTATTTATATAAAAAGGAATATGGCTCAAACCTACATGTAAAGCAAGATGCTACTTCAATCAAAGATAAGTTGCCATTTGGCTACAATATTGAAAGAATAAGTATTTTATTTCTAGGCATAGTTACGACAAAGTAATATCTACCGGTCCCTATAAACTTTTTAAACTCGAGCGTAAAATTTTACGCTACAGTTCACCATCACAGGTGGGATTTAACTGGGTCATCGTGAACTATATCAGTCAAATCAGCAGCGATAATAAGCGAAGTGCATTTTTAATTATTAAAAAAAAATATTAGCACAGTTTTAAGCAAGCGGGAAAATTAGAACAAAAATATAGCAAAATTTTGTTAATACCGTCATCCGATTTTGTAACAATAATGCGTTATTAAATGATTTTTGGGGGGGTTTTGGGCCCAGATAACATCTAACTACGTAACCCCCCAAAATTACAGCAATCCACGAGGAATTTTACGGTCTTTTTGCATCGCTACGAAATCGAGTGACGATATATTTAAAAGTTACAACAATAGCATTAACATCGACACAGTTTGTAGAAATAGCTTATTTATATAAAGTAACTATTTTATTGTATAATGATAAATTAAGTCACAAAAAATGTTCAAAATAAATTAAGACGATCCACGTATCTAAAATCGTAGAAGCCTATGCTGCCCGGTAATTTCTAACGCTTCTAATAGGACCATTAAAGCTTTTCGTATTTTTTTTTATACTTGTTGATTTTTTTCTAAAAAAGTCAAACGAAACTAAAGGACTGCAATAGATTTACGGGCTCTGCCTAGTTAGGTTAAGTATAATGCAATTTAATTTGTAACTATTATTTATTATTTATAAAGTAAGTACTATTATTATTATTATTCCCTGATAAGATCTTTAGTTAAAAAAAATACTCCCCTTTTTTTAATATGTGTTTAAGATTACACAACAGAGAGTAACAAAAAGCAATTTGTAAAATACTGTATATTATTAATTTTACAAAATAATTTAAATTAAAAAAAAATACTGGCAATCCAGACAATTAAAGTGTTTTATTTTTGTGACTTAATTTACCATGACTTATGAGTGTAATAACATTAACTTTCACAGGATTGAAACCGTAAAAATATAACTATTTTTTATAGCATTTTACAGAAGAGATAGAGTAGGTAGTATGTAAAAGTATAAAAAGTAAAATTGTGCAATAAAATACAACACCAAAAATGACATTGCGTTACGAGTTATGCAATAATTGTCACAGCGGATTTTCTAAAAAGAAAACGAAATATATATCTTCTTCGTTCAATGATGGAATGGGGGCGTTTAGGGGCGTCTTCGATTCTTTTCGCCACCAGAGTGCGCTGCAGTAAATGGAGGTCTGCATAGATAGGCAGGTACTATATATTATTATTCTATGGATAATAAATGGTTTGTTTTGTTATGACAGTATTGAGTTGTGAAGACCTCCGTTTACTGCAGCGCCATCTAATGAGTGGTAAAAAATACGCCCCCATTTTCAAAACATACATATATATAAAAGTACCAACAATTTAATAATATACAAAAATTTTAATACAGCGGTAATAATCGTGAGTAATAACCGGTAAAATAAATCAATTATTACCGATTAAATTCATTTAATTACCGTTGGTAATTAAAGCAATAACTGTAACATATTTTAGCGAAATATACCTTAGTTGTTTGTAATAAAATTAGAGCAAATTGTAAAATTATTAAGAGGCTATTATTTGTGTTAAAAAATATATTATGTGTACTAAAATCGAAATATATGTAACATTCACAACGTGTAAAGCATAGTAGGTATATAAGAATAAATTGAACAACTGATTTTTTATTGTACAGATGGAAGCATAAAATAAAATCAAAAATAGAAATCTCAATTTTTGATGAAATTTTCAACAATTTATGAATTGATTTGTCTTTATTTAAATTTACGATCCATTAAAAACATTATTTTAAATATATTTAGCAACAAATTTAACAATATTATACTCTTAGATTGGTCGGGATTTTAAGATTGATTTAACATACAAAATACAAAAATGCTACGTCTTCAGCATTTTATGCAACGATAACCTGAACTACTTATATGTTTGGTTGGAGATTTCTACATCTGATTTTACAATGTATGCTTTGTGAATATTTTTTTCGCGATGATGTATAATGTATAAATTGTACAAATGCAAAATGTACAAGTTTTAGAAATCGAAAATGTCAAATTGTAGAAAAGAAAAATGTACGGATGCAAAATGTACAAAAAAAAATGACAAGGAAAATAGGTTAAGTGTACAAAAGCAAGACTCAGCGATATAACTTAACACACAATTAAAAAAAATGTGATGATATGGATTTTGTTTATTAATCAATAAATATACATTATTTAAATATATTGTTTTTTGATTTATTTATGTAGGAGTTTGTGATATTATGCAATGTGTTGTAGTATAATAATTGCGCACTGGTTGGCTCAAAAACGGTAAGCTGTTATGCCAACTAGTGCAATATTTTTCACATCAGTAAAAATAAATAAAAATAACCAATTTTAGTTATATTTACAATATAAAATTGGTACATTCAGTTTGCATTTCAACGGATAAAAGAGAAAAAGATTTAGGAAAATATAAATTCTATTTTTTTTATTTTATTTGAATAACTGTAAGTATTTTATTTTGTGTACAAACAACCGTGTATAATTGTGTATAAAATAGTAAAGCGTTTCATTTAGTTTAAATAATATAGTTTAAAAAAAATGTGAGACTTAACCACATCTTCCTTGTGACAATAAAATCGAAATAAAAAATATAAAAATAGGCAAGTTTGTATTTATATCCATTTTCGTTAAAACAAAGCTATTGTAAATTTTATACTGTATATAATATGTAGAGTTTGTATTTAAAAATAGTAGGCGCCGCAGGCAATTAAAAAAATATATAAAGAAGATAAACAATAAATAGAATTGTTTGAAGGGAGTCGTGAACTGCCAGAAATATTTGTTTTAATTTTTAATTAAGCCAGGTATTTAGCGACGGTGAAAAAAGCATGCAATTTGGAAATACGAGTACAATAGTTTATGGTATTTATCTAAAAAATAAAAAATATATACCTAAGAAAAAAAAAGAAAAAAAAAATACAAATAAAGCAAAGACATACACACTCACACAACGATATTTTCAGGTTTGTTTTCGACGAGTATTTATAAAAAAAATTAAAACTACATACTTACATTCTAAAAAGCTACCAATTTTGGTTTTAAAGCAATCATTTATGGGTAAAGATAAAATAAATAAAATTTATTTATTTATTTTTATAGAATAAAATTGTTGATGCAAAGGTGTACCTGCATTTAAACAATCTATCTCAGCTGTTTTCGTAAATTTTATTAGTGAAATTAATACAAATTACGTAATTTCTCTAAAAACCTGATGGATAAGTTCGCTCTCGTGAAATATTTATATTTGACTATTAAAATTTGTGAAAACAGACAGAGATAGCATAAAATCAGATACGATACGATAAAATTTTATTAAAAGAACAAAATGTGACAAAAGAGTGTAAACAGAACGAAAAAAAATGGTCTAAAAACTCTGGACTAACTGGAATTGTGATGATCTTATAAGATACTGCGAATGGAAAAGGTATGGGGCCCTGCAGAAGAATTGATCGAATCCTGCAGATGCCTGACCGAAATCACGACAAAAGAAAAAAAAACAGTAAGTAATAAGTGCGATACTAAAAAACATATAGAAAGCTAAGCAATACAGTATAGATATAATATATATTTTTAATAACTAAGCTTTGGGAATTATTATCGCAACCCCTTAATTTATTTCTAATATAAGTAATTAACATTCTCCGCTTTTAAAAGGTAATTAGATATAATATTCACAATATAATATGGTGTTCTTTTTGCTTGGACAGCGCTTACTGCAGGGTTAACTGTCAGGCGAGCTGTCACGCTGCGCTCATTGTTTGACATTTATTATTAGTATACTCTGGCAATGCATGAACAACGCTAACAGATCAGTCGTTTGACGTTTACAGTAATAACCGATTTTCAAAGTAAATTTGTATAATTTGGTAGTGTTTTTCAAACGTGAATTTATCCGCGATGATTTGCCAGATATGGTACTGATAATAAATGTCAAAAAGTGACAGCTCGTTAGACAGTTAACCCTGCATTAAGCGCTCTGCAAGCAAAAAGAAAGAACACACATTACAATAAAATCAATAAATCATCAGGGATATGGTAGGAATAATCAATTATAAACTACCTAAGTATTTGTTTAATTAAAGTTACATTAGAATTAGGGACTTAAAGATATAATAATAGTAGTAATCATATCACAAACGTTGTTGGTTTTTTTTATTTATCTTAATTTGTTCATTTAATTATATTTATTATAACTATTAATTTATATAATAATCTAATTTATTTTATGCTAATTAAACAACTGTACGATTAAAACAATGTTCAATTAATTCGAGTACAAGCAGCAGACATTTTTTTGGAAAAACTATAGTTTTTACGAAGCTGGGAAAAAACTTTCACCGCGAAAGGTATTTATTTTGGAGAAATTGGATTTGTGGCGATTATAAAATAGTTCTTTTTTATTATTTATCCATTAGGTTTTGGGAATTCGCAAAAAATTAATTGCGTCATTAAAAAAAACACCTAAGAACGAAACGATACGAAAGAATAAACTTTGGTGATAGTTTTTAAAATCCGATGTTTCACAAAAAAATGTGACAATAAAAAAAATACCTAAGAATAACAAGCAACAACAAAATAATAATGGTGATGAAGTATTCCTACAACAGCGTAAAAGAATCAAGGGTGAACATTGTCGGGCTTACGACCGACCTCGGCTGGCTTGAGTGATCACTTTACACTCGAGAAACATTAGCCATTTCAGTTCACCCCGGCTGGGATTCGAACTCAGACCTCTGCCTTGCATAGTAGGGATCTTATCCACTACACCACGAGGATCGACGGCTTTGATTTTGAATTTCGTATACATTAAGTACCTACGTATTGTTGCTATTCATATTGTTACAGGTACTACGGAATGTAGAAAAATCCAACGCTTTACAAGGTAAAACAAAAATAATTAAAGAAATAATGGTGATGATTTTTACCGAACATCGAAAAAAATTGTTTACAAGAACGTATGTTTTTATATAATGTATAATCCAAGGTTATCTAATTACAGGACAGGCAAAAAAATATGATTTGAGATATACCTAAATTATTTTAGGTGTTTAATTGGATTCATCTGCATTGCACAGACGGAAATACATTACAGTTTTTTCCTCAACAGAGACAAGAGGCACCTTCATTCACATAATGTAGCGTTATGTGAACTCCCTTGGGGAGGAAGCAGGACTGGTGTTTCGACGCTGCCGACTCGTAAGCGTCGGAACATCAATCCTGCTTCCTCCCCAAGGGGGTTCATATAACGCTACATTATGCGAATGAAGATGCCTCTCGTCTCTGTTGAGGAAAAACTGTAAAAAAATGTTGGTTACAGGATGAATTCAAACTCTGAAATCTCCAATAATTAAATTAACAAACGATATGGAATGGTTTCTATAAGTCTGAATTTAGATTTAAATTGAGATATCTTAGTTTTAATCATTGGACATGTTTTTCTTATCATACAGTTGTTTCAGGATTTAAAATGTCGAGAACGATAAACATAATATTCGTAATTTACGCGATTAAATCAGAGAAAAAAAAAGTTTAATGCAAAGATTATCAAAATACATTTGTCTGAAATTTACTGAAACTTGAAATTATTCCCGTAGTTTGTTAGATATAATGCTGTAATTTGGTTGGTAAAATGTTTTAAGGTAAGACGCAGTGACTCAGCGGATGTTTTAAGAAGGACGTATCAGGGTTGACGCTCCGATTCTAGATGGACCAAGAAGATTCTCGAGTGGCAGCCTAGAACAAGCAAAAGGAACGTAGGAAGACCTCATGGAAGATGGTCTGACTATGGGAGGCGAATCGCGCGAAGCAAGTGGATGCAGCATGCCCAGGATAGGGATCTGTGGAAAGTGAAAGGGGAGTCCAATGCCTAGCATTGGAATTAAAGCGCCTGAAAAAGAAGAAGAATGCGATGGAAGCAAGGAGATTTTTTTATGCATATGGCAGAAGACCCGGCAATTACAAATTTAGAGGTAAACTCTTAGCCAATTGGCAGCCAAGGAGGGTGTGTGTGTAAGGATAGGGCGGTCTGGTGTTGTGTCATCTCTGTTTAACCCCCAAGAGATGCGGCGTGAAGGGATAGGTAGTACATCAGAACAAATTGAAAGAATTAGGGCATTACTGTGTAATATTTAAGTAGCAGTTGAATGAAACGGAATGAAACCAGGTTACTAAGTAGTAAGTACCCAAAGTTCAAGTTCGTTTCACGTTACAAGGTCACACAGCATAATAATTTCATGACAGCAAACACAATATGACTGTAGAATGTAGGTAGAGACACCTCGTATACAAATTTAATTAATTATTTCTATTCAATTACACCATTTCGCTGCCGGTCGGCATGACAGCTTATTGCGCAGAAGCATATGAACAAAACATATCAAACGAATTTAAATTGCGTCTTTCCGAATCAAAGAAAATAATAATTATCTATTAGGTAGTCCAGACCAAATAAACACACTGCCCCACAAATGGAAAGTTGTGGGGTAGTCTGGATTTCCTTCATTCTACACGTTTTTTGGGGCGCTGAATCCGAATCCGAGGTTTGCTAACAAAATTTCGTGACAGATCATGGAGAAAAATGGAGAAAATCTTCATTGCGCACAGCGGGTTGACTGTAAGATATTGCTTTTGCAATAAGTCCGCCTTTTGGCACACTGTATTGTCTGTTTTTGTTGTTTCATATATTTACTGGCCAATGTAGTTTTACTTATTTATTTATTTATTATCTAGCGAAATTTTAATTAGAACCTTTGTCAGTCAAATAGCAACGGAGCTCCAAATATTTATATATATATATATATATACAAGCTCCAAAAACTAGCCAAATTTTCGTATTAATTTAAATTGTGAGAATCGAAAATGTATGGAGAGGGCTCACCTTGTTACATTTATAACCAAATTTTAACAATTATTCTTCAACTTATGAGACATATTTTACCTCGATGGAATCAGCAAACATGACGAAAGTTTTCAGAGCAAATGTTATTTAAAAATATAGTGAATGGTTTAAACATTTCCAGCCTAAACAATTCACAATATTTTTAAACGTGCGACAAATAACCTTCAGGTAATAAGTCCGCCAAAAATCTGACAACTTGTATTACATACATAATAATGATTGATAAGTGTTCCGATGCTTACGAATGGGCTTGTTAATCGAATTCAATTTAGTTATTACCCTGACGACAGAGCACTACATCCACACATTATTAGGCATCTAGAGAATTATGTATATTGATGACATCTTTGCAAAAAACAATGAAAATGAGTCTAAAATTTTTCGGTATGAAAATATCTACTGACATTGAACCATAAATAAATTAAATAAGTAAGTATTTAAGTAATAATGACATAATGATACATGGCTGTATAGAGATATGTACATAAAAGATAGATAATTAAAAAAAAATACAATAAAATGAGTATTCTTCATTTGCAATGGCATCTGAAATAATCAGCCATATGAATTTAAAAAAACAACTCAATAGAAACGCTGAACAGTTATGCCTTGTACGCATTATTAAGCCTGTAGTTTAGTAAAACCATCATTCTCTGGCCATAGATACAGCAGTGAAAATTGTCCAAAAAAACCCTTTCTGTTGGCTTATAAATTAGACGGTTTCTGTTGAAAATCCGATATGAATATTGCCCATGCGAATGAACCCAAAAAAGACAAAAGCCCTTCAGAAATATGCTCATCGGATAAAAGCCCAAACTTTGTAGTTGGATTCCAGTAGATGAATTATTTATAAAATGTCGACTAGGTATTTTATTGTCTATCCCATTTTAGATCCGCTTATTTATTTTCTTGTTTTCCAATCTATGGTAGTTTTTAACACACTGAAAGAAATCTTATACTAATAGACAAAATTAATTTTATTTTCAAAATCCAATTAGATTTGAACTTTTGTCCCTTGAGGATATTTTTGAAAGGCTTTTGTCTTTTTTGGGATTTATTCATGTTGAGCAATATTCTTATATGTCTGACTATTCACTGATTTGATGCACAACCAATAATTTTAGCTATCCTGAACATTCTAAGTACCTAATGTATCGGTGAAAAAATATTTCTCGATAACCGGTCTGGGTACAATAGTACAATGTTCAATATATTAGATAAGATACTGAATATTTAGGTAAAGGTTATATATTATCAGACAATTTTCATTGTAAAAATGTAGCAATTGTAAAAAACATGATTAAAAATTATATAAGTACCTGATAGTTTGAAAATTGTATATGAAAAAAAGATATTATAAAAAGCATAAAAATACACATGATTTCAAATAAACTATGAAAATATATTACATATTCACTGAAAAATTGTTGATTATTTGTACGATTCTATAGAAATGTAGCGTGCGATCAATAACAAAAAATGTATTTGTAAATTGTGCATTCTAAAAAACGTGAAATAATAATAAAAAAACATGTAGAAAGTTTAGCATTGATTTGTAAAATCATAAATAAACAAATTCGAAAATACAGACTCATGATTTTGAGTCTTCCGAAACGTACAAACGATAAGCAGCATCAGAAAACAGAGACTAAAATAATTGTCCGAAATCAAAATATACAATTTAGTATTGGGAGAACTTTCGAATATATCTTATATGATTTAAAAACAAAACTATTCCTCGAATATCTACAATTTTTTTTGAAAAACCTTAAAAAAAACTAAAAATTAACAAAATTTTGGTTACTTTCTATGGTCGAGGAACAGAAATACAAAAAATAATTTCACGATTTAAAATACTATTAAAAAACCAATGTTTTAATTTAAATGTTTAATGGTTGCTTTCGAAATTGGCAGTCGATTATTAACCGATACGTCGACAACCAACCGACAACGTTTCGTCATTCTTTTTTTCTCGTATCGATGATTTAAAAATAATTTTCAATAAAAGGAATGATAATACGAAAAAACTTAGTTAAATAATCATAGCAATAGCCTAAAGTTAAAACAATTAAAAAAGAAACACATGATTCGATTCGTTTCATAAATACAAAAATATAATTAGAAGAAAATATCTAAAAAAAAGCAAATATTTATGAAAAATTGTACATTTTTGAGTCTAATTCGTCATACATTAGATAAATAAATAACTAATTATTTAAATAGGTACACTCGTTATTGCAAAACGTTGAAAATTTGTTATATCTGCAAGCAGAACAGTGTAAAATGACAATTGAAAATTCAAAGTAAGAATGGAACGTTTTTGAATTAAATCAACCAATTACAATGAATAATTTGCATAATTTAAAAATTCTCCCAATTAGAATCACTCCAGAATGTGTCAAATATTTAAAACAATTTTTGAATTACAGTATTTATTAACCAATCACAATGATGAAGTTTTTTTATTCGACCAATCACAATTAAGAATTTAAAGGTTTCGATGAATGATAATGCGAAACTGATGTCTTGTTTTATAATGTTCATGCACGTTCTGCTTGCATTTTACGCTTGTAATGAAACCATATAACAATAGCATTATTTATCATTAACGTACATTGCTTATTGTAAAGTGAAAAGTACGATTAATTAATTTTTATATTGTCATGTTCGAGTAATATTATAACTTTACATAATTACCGTACAAAAACATCTTCTTCGCAAAACATCCGATGACTAAAACATGATTCACTAAAAAATAATAAAATAAGGAAACAAACACACAAAGGTAAAATTAAATTCGTACACAATGACACTACAATTAACACTTTTTGATATTAAAACCTAATATTTCGTATGAGTCTGGAGTTCCGTGGCTCGTCCCCCCCACGCTAAACGGAATGTTCGTGTTCTCCACGTCACAGTCGGACGAGCCAATGCGAGCAGGAGTATCGCAGGACCCGTGACTTCTCGCAACAACCACGCCACCAAGAACCAACACTTTGATATGGGGGGCGGACCCCCTTGCGCCGCACACAACAACAACCAATCCAATAAGAACCACGTGAGGGCGTGACCAGCCAACACGGCTGCCGGCTCCCAACCAAACATTCGCTGGGCTGCCCAGCCACTCAATGCACCTAACACTAAACACTCGGATAACGGTTCTAATAATGTGGTCCCAGGCACCATGGCGGCACGCAATTGAGCCCAACGCATCAATCGCGTAGCCAAGGCTCGCACTCCCGCCCGTCCTCCATTTTGAAGGGCAGGCAACGAACATACAGAGGAGCGCCACCCTTTAGCGCGCAACGCCGCCGCTAAAAAGAAATCCTCAGCTAAATAATCCGCTACAGCTGCTAAACCTCCCGCTTCTTCTAAAGCGACTCTCCGCACCATGGATGACATCCCAGTGTGACAGTTTATGTGTAAGAAGTCCGCCGCTAAATACATGCGAGCCTGCGCCGTACCAAAGTACACCTTCTCTAGAGCGGCGGCGAATCCCGGCCGATCCGCTGTGAAGGGCATCTGATGGACTAGGGCCACTCCGGGACGCATGTGCGCCACCATATCTTTGAGCGTGTCTGGTCTCATGCGGATGGATTCGTCGCTGATGAGCAGAAGCTCGTATCTCGCTGCTTCCAGGCCAGGCTGCATATTGTTCACCTTGGGGTTGACTCCCACGCGCGCCCCTCCCACCACCAATCTGGTCGGCACATTGGGGTACCTCACCATTAAGGCGCGAGCTGCTTCCGCCGCCGGATCTTTCTCGTCTTCCACACAGAAGAGTATTTCGTAGATGGGATACTCCAGAGTGAAGAATGTCTCTAAGTTGGAGAGTAGATTGGGATCGTCGCCTAGGAGAGGCTTTAGAATGGAGACTCCCGGTAGCGGCAAGTCTGGCGGGAGAGAGACGCCTTTGTAGAGTTTCCAGCGCGAGTAGAACAGGGCTATGAGGTGAATAATCCACAGGGTGGCCCATGTGAGGAGGACGAAGACGGCTACGCCGTGTAGGACGTACTGGAGCGTGGTCATGACGGTTGAGGGACGCTCCGGTGCTCCCGCTTGTATCTACGTATGGGGCGCATTATAGCACACACCCGACGCAGCCACACATCACAGACACCGCACTATTACTCTTTAAACACATTATACTATTTTATAGAGTGATAATCCTTCGACAAATTGATAATGAAAACACTATCACTTCTCAACTGACAGCCGACACCAACCGAACCGACACACACACACGCACACCACGAAATTGAAAATAATATTGATATGCCAAAGAATCAAACGAACTGGCAACAATATTCGATAACGGACAAAAATTACAGCAATACTACCGTTGATAACGGATTTTGTTACAAAATATTTCAGTCAAATTCTACAATACTTTTTATGAAATGCTTATCAAATTAAAGCATTGTAACCATATTTCATCATTCTTGTTTAAAAATACTACACATTAATCGAAAATTCGTAATGATATTTCTATATAAGTGGTTGAACTCAAATTAGGTTGAACTCAAACTAATTATATATAAGTGGTTGAAATATCCAATTCTGGCGAATTTTTTGTGATCTTGGCAATACTGAATGAGTCACGACGTTCCCGTAGCTTTATGCTATTATTAATGACCTAACTCCATTCAAATATTGAGTTAAGTGTAAGATTTTAATTACAAACATTGAATTAACGACTAGTATTTTTTATTGGCTATCTATTTTTGATAAGAATTCTAAACAAACAATCGAATATTTGTTGCGATTTAATCATTTAAATTAAATATTCCTAAAACAATAATAAAATGTAGATAGATCCTTAATAAATTAAATTATTGTGACGCATTAGTGTTGCCTGAATAGAAAAATGTTACAATTTGGGGAACGCATTCCCGCCAATTTTTTATAAATAGTTCCTACCCCGGTTAAGAAAAATTACATAATAACTTGCAGGGTCGTTTTTTTTTATAATTCTTTACACGCGATTTCAGATATTGATGACGCCGCCCCTCGATGACCTCCACAGCATACATGCCTAATACTATATCCTCAATGTAAATGTATATTTACTAAGCCTACGAACCGTGCCCATTGGTTTAAGACGTTTAAGTGATCACATTAAACTCGTGGAACATTTGCTTAGGGCTGCCATACATCCCGGTGCACCGGGACTTGTCCCAGTTAGAGAGTCATTTGTACCGATCAGAGATTTCTTAATATTAATTGCTCAATAAAACGATTCCTAGAGTTATTTACGAAAATCCATTACAATTCTTTCATAAAAAAACTTGCCCGCGCCACCATCAATTACACTTCTCCTTTTACTACTCTGCTTTCATATCATTATTTTTTATTTCGATTAAACTGAACAAGATTCACACCACCTAATTTGAGTTCACACAGTGAACTGCATGCATCAATCTCTAAAACATATGATAAATAAATGGATGCGGGTGAAAAAGATTGTAAATAAAAACACAAAAATAATAAATACAAATTTATTTATAATAATTATGTATATACAAAATACAAATCTTATCCTAGAACTAAAACATACCTATGGGTATTTATTTATGTACAGTTTTAACATATTTTAAACCTAAAGTTGGGTATTTAATTTACACACTAAAACAGCAATCAGATCTCAGACTGATTCGGAGTGAATTGAAAAAATGTTTTATGTAAATTGGTGTTCCTGCCTCTCATATATTGCAGATTGGTGTATTTGAAACCAAGTGACTTTATATGAAATATTTATATGGGTTATGGCTGCTTTTGTTGCCATGTTAATATCTTACAATGTGTAGTTTTACAATAGGAACATTTTTAATATGTAAAACGCTGTGAGGTCACCAACGACCTCATCGTTTCTCCATCATTGCGCCGTGAGTTATCCCATGCAGTGGGACACAGCTGCTCAGTAAATTTTGGAAAATAGATTCCAAATTTCAGAAAGTTTGAAAAATATTTTCAAAACAATCATTTTGTTATAATTATGGAATCCTACGCCCGATTCATGTATAACTTATTTTGGGTACGTTTCACATTAACGTTCATCGAATACCGAAAAAAAGTTTTTATGTAAATTTTCATATTTGTTCTATCGGCGTTCTATCTTTGCAAAGATTGTTGTTTTTAATACTAAGTACACGACTCAAATCGTGAATATAAACCTGAATCTTTTTTTTAAAAATCACATTTTCTTAAAAATGGTTGAACATATTTATAAATTCTATATACACTTAACTGCACACTTTGTAGTAAGACAAAAGCTTATGCCATGAAATGCAGAAATTTGTTATAACAATAATCTCAGATTACTCCACTGGCATAGAACGGCATCCACTCTTATTTAATAAAATACCCGATGTTCCGCGCAGACCAGGTAATTGAAGACACAAAAGAATATTTTATAAAATGCTCAGCAATGAGGTGCACCATCCATGGATGTATTGATTCATTCATTATCCGAAGATGCAATGGTCAGATAAAGTTGTTGGGGTTGCTGCGGTTGTACCTGAAATCAAAAAAACACGTTATTGAATTAATTAATCATCCAAACGTATCGGGATTTCCTAACGTGAAGGGGTAAACCATTATCAAACAAATTTTGAAAAAACGGCCAGATAATGCAGCCCGCGCGTGTTTTAAACTGAAAAACCGAAGTACTTGCCTGTTCGATACAAAGAAACCAGAAATTTTTGCTTGTAAAATTAATGTTCAATACATTTTTGTAACGTCTTTTTTTCCCAAAAGGTGGTCTGATGACCTAGTCCAGCAAGCCGGAAGAACCTGGATGCGGAGGGGGAGAAACAGAGATGAGTGGAAGGAAATGGAAGAGGCCTACCTAAGAAGAAGAAGGATGTCTTTTTTATTGGAGATATAACAAACATACTTGTCCTACAATACATAGATCGCTAAAATATTCAGTAGTTTGTCTTCTTTAAGATTAGGTTTTGCGGCCCACCTAGTCTATGGTCTTCATGCTTTTGGCCCACTAGTGACTTTGAGTTTGACATGGCTGTTCTACACTGTTGTAGGAATGCCATATTATTGTAGTAATTTGGCACTCCTAATCGTACGATGATAAGTGATAGTTTAGAGTTAATGTGTGTACCAGGTACCTGTATAAGCTGTTGCTGAGCTCCTGGATTAGTCTGTATGATGATTGGTTGTCCAGCATTGTTCTGCATCTGCATGCGGATCATGTGAAGTTGGTTGGGGGTCAGTTGTATCTGTAACATAACAAAATATGCTTCAACTCAGTAAAAAACTCTGCATTGGAATAAGCTTTCTCTAAATACCAGGTTTTAAGGGGGCATATGCACTGAGCAAAAATTGTTCCATTTTTGCTTCAACTTTTTCAATTTTTGTATGAGAATGTTATTATATAATTGTATGGAAATTTGCTTAAATTAGAGGCGATCTATTTAAGTTATTTTATTATAGATTTACAAAACTAATGTTTTGTATATCATTTGAAAGAGCATAAACCAGAGAAGTTTTTCCTAGATTTCATAATCTTTGGACAATTTTTTTCTTATCTAAATCCTCTCCAAAGTCATAACTCATTTTTTAAATATCTCTTACTGGAAACTTTAGTCCAATATTTTTTTAACACGATTGTTTTTCAGACTGAAACTTATGATTTAAATAGACTAAACACATGCTCCGGTAACAAAAAATATTGATAAAACTAAGTAGGTACCCTTACTTACGACGCTTGAGTAATTCGGGGTATTTAAAAAAATAGTTAAAATCTCGAATATCTCGAGAACCCTGCGGCTTTTGACTAAGCTAAGTTTGGCTCAAAAGATCCTAAATGACCTCTACTATCAGTCCTGAAGATATCTGTATCCATCTATCAAACACCCTGTATTGAGCTGAGATTTTTTTGTAGACTTTTGTGCAAACAAAATTGATTTGAAATAATAATAATCTTCTACAGGGAAAATATTTTACAAACTTTGTAAAAGCGGGGGGGTTAGTGAAATATAAATGACTAGGTACTCACCGGGACTTGTTGAATCTCTCCTGTTGAGGTGACTACCTGTTGTACAATCTGCAATGGTTGCTGTTGTTGCTGCTGCTGTTGTTGTACGTGATGATGTGTAGATGTGGAGGGGGTAGATGAAGTGGAAGCTGTGGGATTCGCTTGCTGTTGTTGGGCCTGCGTCAAATATTAGACCATAATATATTAAATGGAGGGCTTTTAACAGAGTTCGTTGAAATTAAATATTAATTTTAGTAAGGTTACAAAAGAAGTTGCATTCTTGGAGGGCCCCTACTGGACTCCGAGAAGGCAAGACTACTCGCACCAAGACAGATCGTGAGCTACATGAGACACGTCGGCCTTGAAGACGAGATGTAACATTGAAGGGTGTCACAATAGACCTACTCTGGTCGCAGTGACGCAGGGGATATACGGTCCCCTGACCTAACAAGGAAAAAAAAAGGTTGCATTAAATAAAATAATGCGTTGGGTAAAAACCTTGGGTTAGCTGAGTACTGCCGTCCTAATGAAGAACCGCATATACGCCACCTTTAGGTATTTTGAGTTTTCATCGAAATGAGTATTTTAACCTTGGATCCATCTATTTCAATCATAAAAAGTCTGAGTTTCCATACGCAACCCCTATGTTTCAAGCAATCCATGTCAAGCAAATATATGGAGTTATATGGGTGATGCAAGACGTTTTTCGCGATTATCCCAGTTTCAACATTTTGGTTCGGCATTTTATTCTTTACTACTACAAGAGTTAAGTATATATTTGCAATTTTTGACATTCTTTGTTCAAGCTTGAGATTTGACTGTGTGCGTGTGTTTTTGTGCATAAAAAAAATATATCATTAATTTTAATTATTTTATGAATTCTATGTACATAATTTTCTCTTTATCAGTTTCTTATTTTTTGATTTTTTAAAATTTTACATATGATTTTTAAATGTTGTGTGTTGCTTTCGACTGCCCAGGATTTGTAATTAAGTAATATTTGAGTCTTCACTGGTTTATTTGCTGATGATATTGTGATTGTTTATATTAGTATATGTAATAGCTGTATGCTCGGGTTGACTGTAAGATATTACTTTTGCAATAAGTCCGCCTTTTGGCACACTGTATTATCTTGTTTTGTTTTTATTGTTACATATATTTACTGGCCAATAAAGTTTTATTTATTTATGCACTCTTTAAAACTAATAAAATAATAATAAAATATTGATTGTACCTGTGTTTGCTGTGCTAATTGTTGCTGCTGTTGCTGGACCTGTTGCTGCTGAACTTGCTGTTGTTGTTGCTGTGGTGTGATGAGTGTAGCGGGTGTAATGATTTGTTGTGTGTGTCCTGCGGTGGACTGGAGGGCAGCCTGATGTTGCTGAGCCAGTTGGAAGTAGTAGTGGACCTGGACATATCGATATAATCATCATAAATAAATATTTTATATGGTTTGTTCAGCAGGAGATGGTTCACAATGAGGGCGCTACTTGTAGCTTTTTGTTTACCATAGTGGCAACACTGAACTTGTAGAATTTCAATGGAAAAGTCACTGTTGCCAGCAAACAAAACTATAGTTCACAATCAATCCAGGATTGTCTCTCTCTTGACGAACTGTACCAGACATTTTATTAACAACTATGTTGATAATCGTGGGGCCCAGACAATCGGTGATGAAGAAAAAATGTTGATTGTGAAATTTTTATTTGGAGTCTAAGACTATACATAATGATTTACAAACCTGATCTTGAGAAACAACAGAATTGGATTTAACTTCTTCTTTAGCTTTGGTTGTCTTCAGTTCCTGTCGGGGCACAATATCTATCAGGAAATCAAACTGATCCGATTTTATTATAGCCATTGCTATGTCGTTTCTCTGAAAGAAATAAAAAAACAAATAAATTAACATCATATACAACTCAATATTTCAATAATTTGAAATAAGAATGTAGCGCCGTAATTTCAAAAAAGAATAGGAATAAAAAATGGAACAATTTCGAATATAGATTGATAGTCAAATAATATTTTAAATACAGAACAATAATTTAAATACAATTCCTTAAAGAATGCATAATTTTAAAAAAAGGTACGGTAACGAAAATCATTGTATTTTCATGCAGAAATTTTTGCAAACATTATATTTGCTAATCGAATATACAGTCTGTCAAGAAAAAGATGGTTTCAGATTAATTTGGAACTACAATTTTGTTTGTTGGCAATAATGACATTATGATTGCCAAAAAGTTACATGTAACGCCCTCACTGAAAACCATTTCTTGTAAAAACGGCCAAGGTATTTTTTTAAAACCCAACCTGTAGTGTCCTTCTCTTGTTATCCTCGGTATGTGACCAAGCCCTGAGAGTGAGTTCATGAATGAATATCTCTGATGCTTTGGCAAACAGCATTGGGGCCTCTGCCGATATCATTTTCACCTCCTCATCCAGTTTCATTATTTTCTTCACTCTGGCAAGCGGTAACACTTGATTTCTAAAACTGTCCTGCAAAATAAAAAAAACGCAATATTAAGGTCCTATATGCTGTCATTGGACTTCGGCGCCCTGAATTGTTCTCAGCCAATACTGAGAGAATCGTCTTGAAACTGAAGACAGTGATAGATGAAAGTATGGACTACAGATTGGCTGTTTTAGAATTACAATATTTGGAAATTCCTTGAATAAAAAAATATTCTGAAAGTACCCCTGAAATTTACGGGATTTGAAAATTTTCCATTCAGTTTTTCAGATATAAAAGTATAATTTAGCCAAAATACTGGTAATTATAATCTTAACTAATTGACTGTATTTTAGATTTTTAAATTTCTTCCCAGGTTTCTTTTAAAAAGGTATAATTCACATTGTCGCTTAAATTATTGAAAATTTCAGAAATGGTGTGAGAACTAGTGTATTCTTTTTTAATATACCCATGTTTGAAGTGTTATCCGAATGGACATACACACCACAAAATTAAGAACACGGTTCATCATAACTACTACATTTGAAATTGATATTTAATTCAATAAACTTACGTGTGAGACTTTGCGAACATCTTCCATGACCCACTCCCAGAAATGCTCTAGAGCCAACTGTGTATCTCCGGGTTCCGCTTGCTCCTCTCCACTTCCTGCTTCTAAACCCTCATCTTGTATCTGCATTGTGCCGCCTTCATTTGTACTAAAATTACAGAAGAAAATATTAACGACAAAGCAAATATATGTTAGATTTAGTCACCACATAATTATTAATATCACTGTGAGATTAGGGCAAATCTGATGGATTATTTGGAAACACTGTTACTGAAACTGAAGAGAATCTGAAATGAAATTTTTGATGGTCACTGAGATTCCTACAGCCAACAACAAAATGATGTTTTTTCGGTTTCGTATTATGAAATGTTTAGGTGAAAATCTATTGAATTGTTATCAAACTAAATAATTAAAGCGAAAATTGTAAATGTCACAAATATGTATGAAAAACTCCCGTGTAAATTGATAACAACGTCATGAAACTTACGACACAAAGCAAACCGACATCTTGAATAGTTATTTGTGATGTTTGATGCCGCTCAATATTACACTTCCCGACGCCGTTTATAACTTTGTTTTTTAATAAAACTTTCTTCAGAATTATTGCAATGTATTGTTGTTGAGTTTTCAAACTTTGTAGCAGAGTTACGGAGGACAACAATTTGTAGATGAAGAACCAATCACAGTATATTTCACCAAATATCCAATCACCAATTAAACGTAATGTGATTCGTCCACATGCGGCCACTCACAAGGAGGTGACCGAGGGCAGTGTTGTCAACGTAAAAAATATCACGATGATCAAGTCCTTTTTTATTCGTCCACGTATACCTAGGTATTTTTAATTATTTTTTTATTCTAGGTACATAAGATTAACTAGGTATTTAATAATTACATTTCATCGCCACATTATTCTAGTATTTTGTAAAACAAAGGCAAAAATGATATACCTACCCAGTATAGCCAGCTTCAATTTGATAAAACTGCAAAATAACTTGGCAGGGGAAATTTTATAATAAACTTATCTTTTTTAACATAAAAAACAATCAATTTAATCATTGTTTTACCTTTTTATTGAATTAATATTTATTTCAACAGAATGCACAAGAAACAGAGAGGTACCTAATTTTGTGATGCGTGCTTAATGTTTATTTTAATGTTATATTTTATTCTGGCAACATTTTGTTACTGCGCAGTGCGTCACGAAAATTTTTAGCCGGGGAAAACAAAACACAAACGAAAACATGTCGGACTTGTGTTTGTTTATTTCAACTTTCGCGTGAGTTGTGCAAGTGAAGTGTTAGTTTAAGAACAATATAATTATTCACGTGTGTTTAGCGGCGTTATTATTTATGTTCTTAAAAAGACATCTGTGAATTTCGCGGGTAGAGAAGACAGTAGACGTTTTCGTGGCATATATTTTCCGCGCTCTGGGAAGTCGTGAAAACGGAAAACTGTTGTTAAAAACTTTAATAAACCACTTTGTTAGTTGTTTAATATAAATTAAGTAGTCATGGATGATTACGAAGATGTATTCAACAAAATTTATCGGAGTGATCGAGTCCATTTTCCTGATAATAGAGGGCAGAACAAGCTACCCCGAACAAGTTCTCCGGAGTATGAAAGGGTTGAAAGGACGGACAGTGAGAATGTTATTCAAGATTCACAACCATCAATGGCTTCACAGGGAGATATTGGTTTTTACGAGAGAAATTTCCAACATAGAATGCATAAGGTAAGCTCCCATGTTTACATCCATGTATTGGCCATCGGTTTATAGATGGCAATATTAATTATATAAACAAAGTTTGTCCTAGCAAACTTAAATATGTCATAATAGCTGAGATACCCGTGCTTCGCAACGGCAAAGACAAATTTAACAAACCATCCCAACATACTTTATAGGCTAGAAATGGACAAAATTTGACTTAAGATCTGAATTTCTTTTCCAACACCCTTTCATATATGACACCACACTCGACCCTACGCAACCCTTGGATCCACTCATCATCATGGCATCTCCTAGGAAAAGCTTTTTCTCCAACAACCAAAGACGTTAGGACACAGCCTATATTATTGCAAATGTTTTCTAAATTTTCGCAGCAATCCGTCGTAAAGTGCGGGAGTTATGCAAACACTTACAAAAATCAGACTTTACTTTATATATATATATAGATTATTACGCTTGTGCAAACTATTGCAGAAAGCAAAATACAAGTTTGCAGCAAGTTTGTAGCTCCTAAACTAGCAAAGTTGTTAAAAACTTTGCGCCACACTTGTCATGCAAGTTTACAGGCTTGTAAATGCAGTCTGCGTGAGTTTACTGCAAGTTCATTATGCTATCCGAGTATACACAGTAGTACTTAATATATTATTTCTATGATTACACAGTTGAGAAGCCAGCGATAGTATAGTATACAAGCCTACATCCTGGAATTCCATCACCACCGTGATTGGTGACGTCACCTTGTATCGAAGACAAACACCTTTTGTCTCGGTGACAAACACTTGAACTACGGAATATTTTTTCTCATACATTTTCACGGTGTAATCATCATCAAATGTCAGTTGGGCCCGGCCTCCGTGAACAATATGGCGACGGCCTCGACAGTTGTAATATAATAACAAGCAATGCTCACTAGGGCGAACTTATTGCTCTACAACGATCTCTTCCAATCGGCCCAAGTATGTCCTGCAATTATATAATTTTGTTAAAATTTTCAGAAGACGTCATCGAGGGGGTCTGTTTCAGCCGTGTGCCGCCATCGAAGAAGTAGGAAAAGTAAGTAACTAAGTATACCTAGCTTTGTAGACTTTTGAACAAAACAAACAGTCATTCTGTAGGCTCTTGTCTATGTTTCCCCTCATGCCGTGTCCTTTGCGGGGTAGGCAGAGAGGACAGCACCAGACAGCCCTATCCTTACTCACACTCCTAGCCTCCGTCACATTCATGCAATTTGTCATATGTCTCAAAACATGTCCATCCTTGAGGATCTGGTCGACATGGTTGGACCAGGTCAGTCTCGGGCGGCCGCATTTCCTTACGCCTCTTCGCTCACTCAAATATATCTTTTTTGTCATCCTTAATTCTCTCAACATGCCCAAACCATCTTAGTTTATTCACTTCTTGCAGTCATTCATTTCCCTTCTTTATTTCAGGTGGCGTAATGAAAACTATCAGAGCTCGTAACACACAGGTACAATAATTGTTAAATTAAAATCATGATTACTATCTCATACGTAAAACGCTAGTTGTCTGTATGTCTTGTCATTGGTAGACGTTGATAATCTTTTAAACAACAAGTTTTGAACCCAGTACGTCCAACATGGAAATCTGCGCTCTAATAAACTGTGCACGAGCGTGTGGTATGCCATTTCCTACAGTGTTAGCATTCATGAAGCTAGCCGAAAAACCTTAAAAAAATCAAAGACTCGTACATCTACATATTGTAAAATTATTATAATGATGATATAATATATATCTTATATAATTTTTCGGTTCCCGAAGAAAAACCCATAAGAATATTGCTCAACATGAATAAATTCCAAAAAAAGACACAAGCCCTTATGAAATATCCTCAACGGATAAAAGCCCAAACTTTCTAGTTGGATTCCAGTAGATAAATTATTTATGAAATGTTGACCATTGTTTTATTGTTTTGTATTGTTCTTTTTCATCCCTAGGCCCTGATTCGGGACTTGGACACGTCAGATGGTTAGATACTAGTCAGATACTATTTTACTGTCCGTCCCATTTTAGATTTAATTATTTATTTGTTTATTTTCTAATCTATGCTAGCTGCTAACACATTGAAAGAAATCGTATGCTAATAGATACAGTTAATTTTATTTTTAAAATTCAATTAGTTTTGAGCTTTTGTCCCTTGAGCATTTTTCTAAAGGGCTTTTGTCTTTTTTTGGGATTTATTCATGTTGAGCAATATTATTATGGGTTTTTGTCCAGTCACAGTATAGGTGCGTAGGTTTATGTTGAATTGAAAATTTATTGTAGGTAGTTTTAATGTTGGCAACAATCTTCAGTGTGCAATTTATGCATAGTATATTAGGTGTACATGTACTGTGTATACTTAGAGTGTACACTTTATCGTAGTAAATGTCAAAATTTGTTGTTTATCTACTATTAATATGGATTATCTACCCTTGTTTTAAAATTTATTTTAACAGTTGAAATTTAAATACAAGGTACGTACTATTCGCTAACTAATTTAAGTCAAAACTATCGTTTAAAAACGCCTGCCTGTTAAACATCTGTAAAAGGTTCATGGTTTATTGATATAATTGTATACACCAGGGTCCCAAGAGGCAAATAAAATTGTATTTGATCTTCCTCTACCTTAATTCTTTCAAAATTAGCAGATTATCTCGGGTTTTCGATTAAATTTTATCTTAAAGTTAATAAACCATTCGAAATTCTACACTATCATATCATATTCCAACAAGACATACAAATAATAAGTGTTTATTGTACAACAAAACAAAAAAAAACTAGTATCAATTACAACTATAAAAAATCAAGTGATTATCTACCTAATTAATTTTTAAAGATAAGCGCCGTACGATAAAATTGTGTCATATTTCCCAGTAATACCTATTGTAGAACTACATTTTTTTTTTCAGAAATTCGGCGTGGTATATAAGTCTGTGCTAACTTCAAGACCTCGTCATCTCAAATCACCTCCACAATACAGTAAGATCCATGATTTCGAAAGGCAATTACTAAATTTGTCTGATGCGCCACCAATTTACGAAGACGTTATTCCCACTACTCCAGAGAGGCCTCCTCATCAATTCTCAAACACTGTAAAGAGACACACAACAGTCATAGCAATTGTAAAAAGACAAAAAGTTATACAACACACTACTAGAGACATTGCTGATGATACTAGACACAATGAAACAAATAACAATGTGCAAAGGGAAGAAACAGGATTGGAAAGTCATTCCTCATTACCTCTGAAGCAATTGCAAATTAAACTTGTAGATGTAAATATAAAACAATCAGCCAGTATGCCCCGATTGGGAAAGAACGACTTAAAATTAATTTCAAATAAAGCACCCCAGCAAGAAGATTGCCGCATACCTGACGCGCAGGATTCCGAATCAACTACCGAAAGAATACCAAAGATAAAAATAGTGAAGAGTAGAATACCGAAAAAGCAAACCAAACCTCACAATCAAATTGACTCTGATGTCGATCAAGAGATCTTTAACGTTAAAAATAAAAGTACAGCAAATACGAATACCAAAAACCTAGAAGAAGAAATGGATAGTTATAGAGTGGTCGACGAAAATTCCCAGCCTGAAGATCTCGATATAATGAAAGTTAAAATTACCAGACCAAAAATTAAATTTAATAAAGAGCAACGCAACATGATAAAACAGTTGATGAAAAAAGGTATGAAACCGAAGAAACAAGTAGTCGTACAGGAGACACAGTATCCAGTTTATACACAACAACAGCAGAGTGAAATCCAAGTGTCCGCAGAGCATAAGAAAGCAGGTGGTGTGAGAGATGAAACTCCTCATAAAGCCAATGTAGATAATAGAGGGGAATTCGGAGAGTGTTCGGAAATATTGGTTAAAGAGAAGGAAAGAAATATTGATACAAATATTAATGAAAAGAAAACAGTGGTGCAAACTGCAAGAAAGGTTCGTAGGCCTACAAAACGTAAAGTTGTTGCAGTTAATGAAGATACCGTAGAAGCTGAATCGAGAAACACGTCCCCAGCTAAGCGGCCACGAAGAAAAGTAGTCAAATCAATAGTCAATGACGAAGAATCTGATGAAGAGTTATCAAAGATGCGTAAACGATCACCACGAAAGGTGGTTAAACCATTAACCAGTTACAAAGAACCTGAAGAATCTGATCCAGAGATGGATGTGCGTACACAACCACCAAGAAAGGTAGTTAAACCAAGACTTAGTCACGAAGAATCTGAAGAATCTGATGCAGAATTATCAAAGTTGCGTAAATCACCAAGGAAAGGAAAAGGTGTTAATAAAAAGTATGCTAAAGACTTTGTTGATGAAACTACACATAGGCTCTCCAGGCACCCGAGCAAGACTAGCGTCACGTCTCTCAGGATGACTACGAGGAGTCAAAGCGTACAGAGCGTAAAGATTGCTTCGGAAAAGTCACGCACCAATCAAGCTGGCGATCATGAACTAAACGTTGATGAATTTTTCAATGCCAATTGTGCAACCAACGATAGACATCTTGTGGAGGATCCCGAAACTATTCGCCAAATGAACGCATCGTCTTCGGAAGATAGTGACGTTGATAACAATGTTCATAAACCTAAAGACAGTGAAAAATCATCTAACAAAAAGATTCTCAATGAAGAGAAAACTCCAGCTAAAAATGTGAAGGAATTACATGTTTCTGTCAGTCGTTCACCCGACAAACAACAGATGTTGCAAAGTGATAGTCACGACAATGTTAACAAACCTAAAGATCTAGCTTCAAAAAATACTGAAGTGAATAAAATAAATAGAGCAGAGAAAACTCCGGCTAAAAATACGAAGCAATTACATGTATCTGTCGCTCGATCACCCGATGTAGAAAGGATGATGCAAAGTGATAGTGATGACAATGTTAACAAATCTAAGGATGGCGCTTCTAAAGGTACTGAAGTATCCCAGAATAAGCTTATTAGTCACGCAGCCAGCCAGAATAAAGAAATTCAAGAGAGCGCTAATAATGCAGAGAAAACTCCAGAAAAAAGTAAGACAAAATTATGTGCATCTGGTGCTCGTACACCTGAAATAGAAAAGTTGGCACGTAGCGCTCATAAGGAAGATTTGCGGGGAAACTCTGAGAAAAGTTCAGGCAAATCATCACCCCATAGAAGCATGCGGGCAAATAAAAAGAGGAGACTATACAGTGACAAGTTTAATGACTTTTCGGGTTCGGAATGTGAGACCCCCAAACAAAACAAGGCCATAGACAAGTCAAAGAGGTCGTCAGAAGCGGCTCAAGTATATCTCAATATTGAAGAAAATAGAAAGAAAGCTATTCAGGGCAGTGGTGGTAGAGGTAGACCAAGCACTAAGAAAAAGAAAACGGAACAAATTGTAGATAATCAAATTAAAATTGTCAAAGTCCCCAAGACGTTGGAGCCGTCAACCAACGCTAACTTCTCATACAGAAGATGCGCCATGGAGAATATGACCGAAAGAGAGAAACGAATGTCGGATCTATTCGACATGTTAAAAGCAGACGAAAGTCAGAACAATAACGACTACTACACTAAATTCAGTGACGACAATAAATCCGATTCTGAGAGGATATTCAAAGAGAAGAAACGAAAGATTACTCACAAGAAACCAGCACCTAAAAGGGTCAAGAAAACTAAGAAGGGAAATAATAAAGTAAAGGAAATTCTTACGTCGCACAATTATCTCATTGATGAGAAAGTTCGTTCCGTTCATCCCAAAAATGTTGTTGAAAGCCCAAAGATGCCCGCGGAAAATAATGCGTCAAATTCTCCTGAAATTATTCCTGAAGTTATGGAGATGGTTCCGCCAAATGATCACGAATGCGAAGATGTTTTAATTGACATTGAACCAAACATAGATATTGAATTAGCAGAGAATGAAGCAATTAATAACAAAGAAAATGTAATCATCAACGAAACAGATAGTAATCGTGATGAGAATGAAGCGTCGCAGAAATCTGGACAAAGCGGCCCCAAATTTAAATCAACAGCAGTTAAAAACTCCGGCGGTAGCACCAAATCCCATAGGAATAAAAACAAAGCGTCGAAAATAAAAGCACAACGTATTATTCCGGAAACGCAGTCTCGTGAATTGGACGCCTCATTGCCATCACTTATCGTGGAGCCTGTGGAAGAAGAAGAAGAAGTCCACAACTATGACCTCTTCACAGGTATCGATATCAACAAGATAAGAACGCTCGTCGGAGATATGACCAATACAACTAATGAATCTTTATTCGATCTTGCCGCTTACGAAAAGACTGACGATAAAGTTGTTGATACTGTTCGTATCCAGCCCGAGAATCAAGTAAAGAAGACAACAAACAACGTCGTTTGTCTCAACGTTGAAAATTCTCAGGAACATGAAATAGAGAGTTACGGTATCGATGTGCACAGTCAGCCAAAGAGTGTCGCCAATAAACCAAAAGTGTTTATTGAGAAAAATAGAGATATAACGAATTTGCAAAAAGATTTGGAGACCGTGGTGAACGAAAAGCAACGGCCAGTTAATTCTAATAAAGAGATCACTTTTGACAATCGTTCCAAGACTCCATCCGCCATAAATGTTTTATCTTCACCTGAGCGGCAATGTTTCGTAGCTTTGTCACCGTTTAGAAGGGAATCTAATGCAAGCGTAGTACGTGACGAAGCGTCTATCAAAATCAGCGATTCCGAAGACGATAATCGCTCCATCATACTATCATGTAGATCAAGGCGCACTCAAGCGTCTAGGTATTCGAGCTCCAGCGACTTCAATGGGGATATGTTTGATTTGTGTACGACTAATAAATCTAAAAGACCTGCGTCAATAATTAAGAATAATACAGATGCGATAGGTTCGAAAACTTTAAGTAAAATCAGCGAAGAATCCGAGCGACACAAAAGCATTCACTCCACTCCCAAATCTGCGACTTCTGTGGACTATGCTAAATATTTAGAGGCGCACATATCGCCGTTAAGGTTCTCTCCGAGTAATGCTAAGCTACGCAAGGATAGACAACCAAATAAGAAGGCTTATGTGATAGAGAAAGAAGATGAAATGATCGCGGGAACTTCTAGAGAACAGCCGAGGAAAGTTGTGTCGTATTTATCAAAATGGAAACAGGCTCGGAATCCTGTGTCGGATATTGGTAAGTTATGTTTGATATAACGTCATATAACATTTAGGTATTGCTAGCTGTTACAAATACGTGGTGCATATTCAATTCCCTTTCACTAACTTCATTGCTCTAGGGCAAGCTATCTGACTATCGATGAATGCCCAGCATTTTTTTATTCAGCTTGTATACTTAGCCAAAAGCTCGCATCTTAAATTTCAAAATACATTTTGAGCGCCGGGGTTTGAACCTGGGACCTCCACCTTAGGAGACACGTGATCCGTTTTGTATCATGTGCTCATATTTTGTTTGGTGTTTTTATTTATAGTCGGGTCGACTGTAAGATATTGCTTTTGCAATAAGTCCTCCCTTTAGCACACTACTACCTTCATATCTTCTTGTTTTGTAACTTGTGAACGGCTAACAAATATTTATTTATTTAACTGCCCACCGGCCAGTAAAAAGGCGATAAGTCGTCAAGCCGATTGGTGCTGTATATACGTATTATGTTGCAGGAAGCGGAACATTACATGGTCCAATTGGAAACAAATCACATGCCACTACAAAATCTTATGTGCATGCAGAGCCGACATCTTATACGAGAGTAGAACCGTCCGAGAATATAGAACTTGTCGAAACACCTCCACAGAAACGCCACACCTCAAGGTTATTTTCATACTGTTCACTTATTTTTTGATGTAAACAAGCTTTCTTTATCTAACTATGCTTCTTCATAGGTAAAAATGTATAATGTCCTATTGTCGTATGTTGCAGAAGCAGTGCGTTGTTTACTCCGAAGCCTAATGTGGAGAAACGGTACAGAGACATTGGTTGCAAGATGACAACTAATATGGATAATTGGCTAGCGTCGCTCAACACCATGGGGCAGACAATGCTACAGTATGTACACTATTTTCTGTTTAATTTTACCTCTCGAATCATTGACTACCGCCGACCCTGTCAGTCATCTCGATTCCCGTTCAGTGTTTTTGATTTGATAGATGTTGTATTTAGCAGTACCCCTGTGACCATGGAGTTGAGATATTTTATGCATTGGAGAATAATTTCTCTACTCGTTCATTTATTCATTTATTTAGAAGCACTCGTACAGATAACATATGTACACAAATGCAATCATTAAATCAATTAAATTATCTCATTTCATTCATACATCATCTAGCAAACACAAGCGTACATCTAGTCCATTCATATAAAAATAATCAGATACATTTGAAAGTCGCAACAAAAAGAAAACAATAAAAACAAAACAAATGCATACACAGACACAACACGTTGGTACAAATAGTATGCAAATCAAGTGAGTGAATAGGAGAAAAAAAAGGGAGTTACAGGACAGGAAGGGAGAGGAGGACAGGGGAAATGGAATAAAGGATAAAACAAACAAACACTCGTTGCAATCTCTTATGACAACTGTAGTAATCTTTTGTGTATCTGCAATATAAATTTGTTGCTTTTCTTTTGCAGGTTCAAACGAGAGATTGAATCCTTGAAACGACAGCTTCCCAGCGACTGTTGTGTGAGACACAGGAGACATAATAGTCATTAGATATTTAATTAATAAAGGAGAATGCTAAAAAACCTAGGCCCGGCACAAACGAAATGTAACTCAAACGATAGGTAAAAATGAGTAATTAAATACTGCATAGGTGGCATCCTCTAAATCAATGGCTTAATGTGTGAAATACCTATTCGAGGTTTTACAGGGGTCACATGAATGTATTAGTAAAAGGAGCATCAAATAGTTACAATTGTGGTTTAAAAGCTTATAATATGATAAGTATAAGGTAGCCCGTCTTCTTCTTCATCAGCCTTGGTCCTAAGATGGAACTAAGAAATAGTAATTTTTAAAAGATCATTGCAACATACGAACTCCTGAATTTATAGAATCTCTGTTTCTCCTGAATTTCGAATAGGTGTTTCACACATTTAGCCATTGATTTCGATGATGCCCCCTATACAGTATTTAATTACCCATTTTTATCTATCATTTGAGTTACATTTCATTCGCGCCGGGCCTGGGTATTTTTTTCCAGCGAGCATCCTTTATGGAATAAAAATAAAATACATTCCTAACAAATCCTGTATCGGGGTTTGCAATTTATGGAAAGTGAAGACAATAAACTAGGTATTCAAATTCAAGTACAAAAAACTTCTTATAGTAAACATAAGTATTATATAATTTTAAAAATATATTTATTTATTTTATGTTATATTAATTGTTTAAACTGGGTATCGTCACCTGAGAATAACAATGTTTTAACTAGATTTTTTTTAGATTCTGTCTTTTTTGCGTAAAAATGTTTCTAACCGACATAATCTATGAGTACAATTAACAATATGACCCTAAAGTGGTGTAGTGTGTGTAAATAACTACTAGAGACTAATAAGGTTCCATCTGTGTGTAAAATATAAGAGTGTTTGAAACTTTGATTCTCAACATGTTGGTTTCATCGGTTGGTACCTTGTTATTATCGGATGACGATCTGATAAACGTGTACTATTTATATTGAAATGTTATATATGTATACGTACTACATACAATAGGAACGATTTTTACAAAAAAGTTATATTCAATTTGTCAAGGTTGGTCTCATATCAAATTAAAACAAAATTTTTATGTGCTGGCAACAATGATATTTCTATTAGAATACTAAAAACGTTGCCGCAGTGCCGTCATCGAAAACCAACTCTTCCTTGTCATACATAATGTATAAACAAGCTCAGATATTTAAAAAATTAAATATGTATATGTGTACTAAGTAAAAAAACTTAGTACTACAGGTGTTTCAAACCTTATTTTTACTTTTCTGTTTTATTTTACTGTAGTTCAGTACATTTGTGTAATGTATGAAATAATTATTCCAATTAAGTACTTTCCTGTTATTTAAGAAAAATAATACAAAACTTATTATTATAATTACAATTTATAAAACCCTATAATAGTGTTTTATTTCAAACCTTACTTAAAACGTTCATATGCAACTGTTTTTCTACACTATCGCCATCTCTTGGGAAATGAGTAGAAGCTGTATTCTTCTTCAATGCTCAGTAACAAGTTAGAGTTGATTTCAAGAAGATATGGTTGATTTGTGAGTACATTTTTTTGACATGCGTTGAATTTATTTTACTGTGAAGTAATTTTAAGAAGAATGCCTCCTTTTAGCTAGTACACATTTAATTGTGTTAATTAAGTGTACTTGGTTGAGGCAGCACTCTCTCAACTGGGAGGTGCCAGGTTCAAACCCCGGCGCTGGCGATCTATTCCGCACTTTGCGATACAGGCTTATAACCTAGTTCAAGGTGTGCAGGAAAGTATTTCGGTTTGTGTATGCAAGCACAGATCCTTTTTATAAAAAAAAATCAAAAACTATTTACAGAATTTACACCATTAAGTAGTAACTAAAATGCGACGTTTTTTCCAATTTATTTCAGGGTAAAATAAATTTAAAACACTTATTTTAGTTCAAAAAGTTACCTAATTATGACCTAATTGACGCAAGCTATAGTGGCTGCATAAAACCTGAAAATCAGGCGCAGTCATTTGGATGGAGGACTTTAATATCACTGCAGAGGGATAGCGCGTCTCGCCACACATGTTAGGAGTTTCTGACTTATTTTTCTTTATATAATTGTATGAAAATGGCGCACTTTAATTAGATTTGATTTATTATATTTGCACAGAACAAATGACACGTAATGAGTGACATTTTGTTTGCTTATTTTATCGTTCATTTGGAACAGGTGTCGACAACCATACATCCCAAACATTGTACTGTACTGGTATGTTACATGTAAGTATTCTGGTCACCGGTACCACATTTTGTCCCGTCACTGTTACCACACTTTGTCCGGTCGCCGTTACCACATTTTGCCCGGTCCCCATTACCACACCGCACACTAAGTGCGGTAACGGCAACCAGAATGGTTACATCGGGTGTTGTTTCATGTTACATACATAGAGGGGGGCAATTGCACCCCCTCTAGCGCCGCAGGTGTTTTTTGTAAGACTGAGTGAAGAAGACTGTAATAAAAACCGGTTTATGTATTGCCTTAAAAATATAAAGGATATGTCACACAAAATATGCATAATTAGAGCCGCAGGTATTTTTTTAATAAAACAGTTGTGATTTAATGGATTTTCACAAACATTTTCGATAACAACCTTTTATAATCTGTACTATGTCCATTTTGTATATTTATATGTGTTTGTTGTTTACTTTAAGTTTAAATAAATAAAATAAAATAAAAATAATTAGTGATGTATGTACAATGTGATACCTAATATGTGTTTTATGAGTAGGTAAGCATTAGTATACCTATTTCTGGAGGGGGGGGGGGGGTCGCAGCTGCCCGAATTACTCAAGTTTTACCCCAATAGCATCGTAATAAGGAAAGATACCTACCTAAGAACTAACTCTATCATTATTTTTTTGTTACTTGAGTACGCGTTTAGTCTATTTAACTCATTAGTTTCAATCTGAAGAAACAATCATGATAGCTACAAAATATCGAACTAGAACTTTTGGTTTCCAATACCTGAATAAAATCCATGGCCTTTCTTATCTCAGACAAGTAGGAAGATACATAGGGCCTTCGAGATAATAGATTGCAGCTTAGGTAGTATTATTTGGAAAATAGTTGGTAGTAATTAATGTCTGAACATTCTTTACAAGGCACATCACTATGTGACTGAAAATTAGAGTTGTTAACAAAATTTTGTTGATTAAAAATAATAAAGTATTTTCTGTTTATGTAAGTATTACAATTTATTTATATTTTGGATAAATATGTACATAGGTAAGTACCTAATTTTTCTTAGTTATTGGAACTGGGTGAATTACGCAAAAACTGCTGGTAACCCAAGGAGCCATGGAGAGGAGAATGCTGAGAGATAGACGGAAAAATGAATGGATACGAGAGAAATCCAAGGTCACCGACGTGTTTAAACGAGCGGCTGCCTTAAAATGGAGTTGGGCAGGACACGTTACCAGACGCTCAGATTATAGATGGACCAAAAAGATTCTTGAGTGAAAACCTAAAACAAGTAAAACGAGCGTATGAAGACCTCAGGCAAGATGGTCTGACGATGTGAGGCGAATCGCAGGAAGCAAGTGGATGCAGCATGCCCAGGATAGGGATCTGTGGAAAGTCAGAGATTGGAATTAAAATGGCTGAGAAAGAAGAAGAAAGATTGGAACTGGATTGCGTTGACGGAAATACATTATAGATTTTGCCATGCGAGAGGTATCTACATTCACATAATGTAGCGTTATGTGAACTCCCTTGGGGTGGAGGAAGCGGGATGGGTGTTCCGACGCTTACATTTTACAATGAGAAAGTTATAATAACATTTAAAATAAATACTAGAAAGTTGAAAAGTAGGTACATTAATTTTTAATAGGTACTGACAATAACACGTTAAGAAAAAAGGTAATAAGTCCCTATAGGTAGTAGTTACGTCTATGCGACGTAATAAAGTTATGATAAAGTCAATAAGAGGTTGTTTATCACAACTAATTTATTTATGCACTAAGCAGGTAGCATTTATGTATTTATTTACATTGATAGCGATATAATGCTTAGATCCAGAGGTTCTTAAACTGGTATTCGCACAACTGCGACCATCAGGGATACTCATTGATACTATTTTTTTTTTATGAATTTTAGAGAATTCGAAGACATTGAAGAAATGGAAGAGACTGAGACTGCGCCACCAAACAAACCGGTTTCCAAGGACAAATTTCCTCTGACTCAAGTTTTCGCAGCTGTAGTGTGTAAGTATAAATTCTCTTCTCGTAGCAATCCAATATTATTATTTACAGATTTTTACGTCCAGAGTCCAGCCAGACCAATCATCTAAACCACATTAAAAATTACTTAAACTTTCGACTTAGGATCGTTAGTCGAATTGGTTTTTAGTTGAATTACCAATTGGTCGAATTAATTAGTTGAATTACCAATTACTCGTTGAATTTACTAAAAATCCGTTCACCCTCCCGTGTGTTTCTGTTTGCAATCTGGTCGCTTTTTACCAATCCGTACACAATGTGTGGTAAATGGGACCGGATTACGACCAGAATGGTCACATATCCTACCAATTATTGTATTGATATTTTTAACTTTTTGTATTGTAAACTTTTCAAAGGCTTTAGGGCCGCTAAAACAATAAATAAATAGATCTACACCCCAGTAATGTGTTGCATCCTGGCGTATCGCAGAGCATAATATGTGTCCTAATTAGGGGTCCAGAATCTCCGAATTCTGCCTATTTTTTTTTTAAAAATCCGTTGATTTTTAAAAATTATAATGATTTTTTCAGGTAATCTAGGACAAGTAAGTTGTGGGCTTTCAGTAGGATGGTTGTCCCCCGCTATTCCTCAGATGAAGGCGAGTGGGATCCTCGAAGATTTCGATAAAGATGAAATGCTGACACTCTTTTCATGGATGGCAGGAGCCTTCGCTTTGGTTGCCATATTCTTTACACCACTAACTGCTTTTATATCAGAAAGTCTTGGCAGAAGAACATGCGCAGGCTTATCTGGAGTGCCATTTGCAGTAGGTATCTTATTTTACTAAATTCTGACCAATAGATGTACAACTCCTTCATTGTACCCATATATTTAATTCATAGCTGGACATTTCCTAGAATTGCGGTCTCTAAGACCTCTGGCCACCCCAACCATAGTCTCTCCTTACACCTTTGACACCAGCTTCTGCCAGCTATTTCTGGGGTGGCCCACTGATCTTATACCTGCTCCCTCAGAGCTCTTCTAGAGTTTTTATTGGAAGCCGGTCCTCTGACATCTGGATAACGTGACCGAGCTATTTCAGCTTCGACCTATCTATGAAAAGAAGTGTGCATGAGTCTACCCCTACCCGAGTCTAACGACAGAAAATGTTTAATTTTCAGATAAACGGTATTATCATCATATCGACGACAAACATCTATTGGCTGGTAGCCGGGAGGTTCATCATTGGCATTGGAACAGCATTGTCTGTCGGAAATAATCAAGTCTTCATTGGTGAGGCTGTAAGCCCCAATGTTCGCGGGAAACTTGGTTCGTTGATGGCATTGGGATATACGTCTGGAACTCTCTCTGCATATCTTATTGGAGGCTTTGTTTCTTACACAGCAGCAGGGATCTTGATGTTGACTGTAGCTCTCTCATACATCTTTTTGTTCTTCTTCATTCCTGAGACGCCAGCTTGGTTGGTGAAGAAGGGAAGAACTGAGGTGAGCTCCATTCATTTTTGGTTTGTACAAATATGCGCCATGTGGTGAATGCATTTTTTAGAGTGCTGATTATTTTATGGTCTATTCAATTGATTCGAAGCTGAAACTCTGATAAAAATAGGTTGAATGCCATAAATTACCAGTAGGCGCCTGGAATTGTTTCTGAAGATATAAGAAAGGCCATTCAATAAAACCACTAATGAAGAAGTACAACAGCATTTTTATAGTGTTTAAGTTTGTATTTTGGACACACTAAAAGTAATTAGGAGAAAAATTATTGAATGTGTCAAAATTTCAGGCTGCAATCAAGTCTATCGCTTGGTATAGAAGAAAGAACCAGGATGATCCAGAAGTCAAGCAGGAAATGAAAGCACTAACTGAAGCTACCAGCATTGAACATCCTTCAAGAATTCAGGCCATGAAACAATTAAGTAAAAAGCACAATATACCTATTAATCTGTTTCTTGCATTTGCTGTTCCATTCGTTCCAGATTTGTGTATTCGGAAATTTCACTTTTACAATCATAGGTGTTAGAGCTATCAGATTATTTTGAAAATCACAATTTATGTTACCAGCTATCGTAGCATTCGTAGCACAGCGGTAGATATCGGTGTTTTTAGGCTGCTTGTCTGGGTTCGATTCCCGGTCGTGGCAGATGGATGGACTGGAATTGGTGAATGTTTTTACTTTAAAGTTTAATGTGATCACTTTAAACCAGTCTACAATCAGTCATAAGCCTGATGGAAAGTCTACCCTTTGCTGTACATCTGTTGAAATAACTACTTGCTTTTGTGGTTTGTTTTTAAATCATAGTTTATTTTTTATATTCCAGTACACTCCAAGCCAATCCGTCGTGGTTTCTTGATTTGCCTATTTGCAATCATGTCTCAAGGTTGGGTTGGAATGATCGCCATTCACAGCTATGCCATGTCCATTTTCATGCAGAGCGGTGCTGGCAGTTTGTCTCCGGAAGGGGCGTCGGCCATTTATGGAACTCTCCAAGTCCTGGGGGCTGCTTCCACCGTGTTTATGGTGGATAAATTTGGAAGAAAGGTAAACGTCTATATTTAGAATGAAGGTTCCATTCCAGAGTTCATAGTTAACTTCGAAAAATTTACTTACGAATTCGACTAATACTAACTCTTGGAAAAAAAAAACAACAAACACCCAATCTACAAAATTTTATTTCTACTGAAAGTACTAAATTTATCGTTAGCCGAATTAATTTTAGTGGTATTAGTACTAATTATCCCATGTAGCCATTCTGGTTGAAATCTGGTCGCCGTAACCACACAGCACACAAAACGGCGACCAGATTGCGACTAAAATTGTTACATAGGTTAGTCACAATAAAATTTTAGTGAAATTACCTATTAGTTGAATTTACCAAATACCTACCAAAAAAATAAAAACATTGAATTTGATAGCAATAATTTTAATTCTTTCCTTTTACAGTTTCTATATGCTGCATCCAGTATGTCCTTGACCATATGCATGATGATCATGGGGGCATATTTCCATCTTCAGAGTCTAGGTGTTGATTTGAGCAGCGTCCAGTGGTTGCCAGTCATTGCTCTCTCAATGTGTGTCTACACATACACAGTTGGTGTGGGCAGTATACCCTTCATACTTCTAGCAGACTTATTACCCAATGAGGTAAGTGAGAATGGCAAAAATACGGTATGTGACTGAAATAAGGGGTGTTAGAAAACGTGACTTGGATAGGTCATATCGACCAGACCCTCAGAGACAGAGAAGAAGTTTTTTTTTATTTTTTTTTTAGGTAATTAAAACAATCACAATTTTGCCACCTAACTAGGCAAAGCCCGTACTAAGGTGGCTAATAAAAGTCAGTGTATGTCGCAATCCGTTGGCCGTTCCCACATCGCAAACAAAATGTGGTAACTGCGACCGGACCGCGACCAGAATAATTACTTTTTGATAGCATAGTAGTAGTAGTAATAATAATAATAAAACTTTATTGCCATAATAATATACATTATGCAAATGGCGGGCTTATTACCATTGGCAATATCTTCCAAACAACCAAAACTGTGAAACTTATATTTATGTTTCTAGGTCAGAAGCTCAGCAACAATGGTCGTCATGATTATCTTCAACTGCAATCTCTTCACAATTCTGTTCTTCTTTGGCCGAGTGTTTGAGACGATCGGAGCTCATCCTGTCTTCTATTTGTTTGGAAGTATTGGGGCTCTCACGTTTATAGTCAGCTTGTTCATTGTGCCAGAGACTAAGGGGAAAAACATGGAGGAGATTATGAAACAGCTGTCCAAGTAACTTCCAACTGATGCGAATTATCTCCAGGAAATTCTTGTTACTAAAGTAGGGCTGCCATGCGTCCCGATGCACCGGGACATGTACCGGTTTTAGGGTCCGTGTCCCGGTCAGGCATTTCTTAATATTAATTCCTCAATAAAACCCCTCAAAATTCCCGGAGAGTTATTACGAAAATCCATTATTTTACAATTATTTCATTTAAAATTGCCCGTGGCGCCAATTATAAGTACTTCTTCTTCTTTTACATATTCTGTATTCATATCATCAGTACCTATTTATTTTTTATTTCGATAAAACTAAACAAGATTTACACCACTCCTCTTTATGTTGACAAGTACACGCTAATGTCTTATAACGAAAATTTGACAAAAAACATGCGAACATGCGACACAAAAAGTGAGATTCGATGAAATTTTTTAGCCACCCATGAACGCGTCGCCGTTTTAAATTTACATACATATTCATAGAACTTGTGAAAATTGCCAAAGGGCCAGCGTTACAGACATACTCGACTTGGATTCTACCAGTATTATGTAATGGAATTAGGAATTGGTTATTATTTTATTTATAGAAATGATGTACATAGAAGAATTTACAAACTTGTTAAAACTACTCTTATTTTATTTAAGGCCCTCCACTCGGCTGCGAGTGATCTTAGTTTGTAAAAGTAAATAAATAAATATTTCTTATAAAGAGTGTTACTTATTTTCCATTATACGCCTTTTTTTCATTCTGATAATAAATATTAAATATCTTGGGGGAATTTTGTCACTAGTATTTCAGTGCCTAAAAGTGCTCTTACACGAGCAATTTTTAGAGCAATAATTGCTCGGAATTCGTATTGCCCCAACTGGAGCAATTGCGCAATTATTTCGGCAATAATTGCTCGTGTGAGCGAATCTTAAGTATTGAAAAGTGTTTGAAAAATCCGTTATTTTTGCAAAAATATAAAAATATGGAGTCAAAAGGGAACCCGGCCGTCCAAGAACACATGGCTTGACCATAAAGAGCAGATTATTAAAGACGGACGTGTTCTGAGTAAAAGGAATCGTAGAGTGTGTATGACAAATGTACGAACGTGACAGAAGCACGAAGTGTGTGTAAGGATAGGAAAGTTGGCAGTCTGTTCTCTCTGCCTACCCGTAAGGGATGTGGAGTGAGGGTATAGAACTGAATGGGAAAAATACTTAGAAAATCTGGGAGCGATCCCCGTGGATGAAATCAAACTTTTGATCCAATTTCGGTAAAAATTAAGGTAAAAACTCTAATGCTGAATTTCACCAACTTTTTAGGTGAGGAATAACGGAAATAGAAGCCACCTAGCACAAATTTAGTATGAAAAATAATGATAAGTGGCTCGTAACTCTGCTATTCCTCACCTAAGAAGTTGGCGAAACCCAGCATAATTGTTTTTTCAGACTATGGGTTCTTGACATTCTGTTTCCAATGTCACATAGAGCAAGCAGATGCAGATTTAGCAAGTCATAAAATGTACAGAAGGATTAGTTGTCTATCTAAAGATGTTGCTCTAATATTTTAATTCATATGAAAACATCTGATATGATACTACATATGTTTATTGCTGTATGTTAGTTGCTACCTATGATAAAATTACTCTATACAGGGTGTTTGATAGATGGATACAGATATCTTCAGGAGTGATAGTAAAGGTCATTTAGCATCTTTTGAGCCAAACTTAGCTTAGTCAAAAGTCGCACGGTTCTCGAGATATTCGAGATTTTAACTTTTTCTCGAAATACCCCGAATTACTCAAGTTTTAGCCCGATAACATCGTAAGTAAAGGTACCTACTTAGTTCTATCATTCTTTTTTGTTACCTGAATATGTGTTTAGTCTATTTAAATCATAAGTTTTAATCTGAAAAACAATCATGTTAAAAAAATATCGCATAAAAGTTTCGAGAAAGAGATATTTCAAAAACGAGTTACGACTTTGGAGAGGATTTTAGATAAGAAAAAAAATGTTCAAAGATTCAGAAATCTGGAAAAAACTTCTCTGGTTTATGTTCTTTCAAATGATATACAAAACATTATAAAAAACATTATTTTCGTAAATCCATGATACAAAAACTTAAATAGATCACCTCTAATTTAAGCAAATTTCCATACAAATTCGGAAACTGTAAAATTGAAAGGAAATGTATGTTTCACTATGCAACATTACTCATAGTAAATTGTATGGAAATTTGCTTTAATTAGAGGTGATCTATTTAAGTTTTTGTATCATGGATTTACTACATTATTGTTTTTTATAATGTTTTGTATATCATTTGAAAGAGCATAAACCAGAGAAGTTTTTTCCAGATTTCTAAATCTTTGAACATTTTTTTTCTTATCTAAAATCCTCTCCAAAGTCGTAACTCGTTTTTGAAATATCTCTTTCTCGAAACTTTAATCCGATATTTTTTTAACATGATTGTTTTTCAGATTGAAACTTATGATTTAAATAGACTAAACACATATTCAGGTAACAAAAAATAATGATAAAACTAAGTAGGTACCTTTACTTACGATGCTATCGGGCTAAAACTTGAGTAATTCGGGGTATTTAGAAAAAAGGGTTAAATCTCGAATATCTCGAGAACCGAGCGACTTTTGACTAAACTAAGTTTGGCTCAAAAGATGCTAAATGACCTCTACTATCACTCCTGAAGATATCTGTATCCATCTATCAAACACCCTGTATATACTTACCTACCGTATTTATTATATTCGTACTAGCTCTCACACCCGAGGATGTTCAAATCAATTTCCTAAATTATTACTATGAATCTGATTTCTTACTATTTTTGATTTTTTTTATGATATAATTTATATTTTTTTGTGTCATTGTTTTGTGGTTAATGTTGTGTATTTGGATTGTTGAAAACCCCTGAACTCCCCTCCAATACACGAGGTCTCCTCACATTGGAGGGTAGTATGGAAAATGTAAATATTGTAATAAGATTTATTTATGTGAAATGTAAGATATTAGTTATTAATAAATTTATTTGAATTATTGTTATTTATTTATTTACACTTTTGGTGAACAGACTACAGAGATATTATGTTAACATTACAAATATAAATTATATTAAAAAGCTAGGGACCCAAATATGACGTCACGGTCATTTCCCGGGGCATTGATGTTCAAAACTGCATGAACAATCGCATGATAAAATGGTAAAAATAGCAATTTTTCAATTTGTTTGGGGCTAATTACGCTTTATTAAAAAAAAATACGGCCATTCACTAGATTTTAATGCATGCTATCAGTAAGTACTAAAAATATTTTACCAGGCGACTTTCGGGAAAAAGGTGCTGCGTTGCGAAAAAAATTGAGAAGTGTTTTTCACTTTTTTTTTGAGAAATCTATACAAGATTTTAATTTTTTTTTACGGTTATTCCCTAGATAAAGGTTCAATGTATCTACTCTATTTTTTCCAAAGCCTATTCAGTAAGATTGTCAAGATCTAAGGTCTCAAAAAAATTTTTTTTTAAATGTCAATATGCCCAGCACACTCTTAAAATAAGTTTTTTTACATACGAACATACACACACACTCCAAAAAATATTGGTTAATTATGTCTACACAAGAATTTACTTATTTTTCTGGCAATCCACGGAATTGCCGAATGATTTTTGACCAGAATGATACCACACGTTGGAAGATACTCAGTTTTCGTCATGTGAAAAACCGTGGTTGTAAATTTCCACGATAACATGTTTCAAAATAATATGAAAGTGATTTTATTAAACCAGTTTCATTATTTCTGTGATTTTAGTCACTAAATTAAGTGCAATTCTTTAGAATTATTTAGTGTTAATTAAATAATATGTTAAACATGGATACAAGTAATGAAAAAAGTGATGAAAATGAGAAATCTACTTCAAGGTCGACAAAAATGCAGTTTTTAGCAGCTATTGTTTGTAGGTACAAATGAAATATCTATCTATCTATACCCTCACAGAGCGCCAGACAGCTCCGTCACATTCATACAATTTGTCGTAAACGCTCTCCGATTCCTTTTACTCAAAACGCGTCCATCCTTGAGGATCTGGTCGACATGATCGGTCCAGGTCAGCCTCGGACGGCCGCGTTTCCTTACACCTCTTCGCTCACCCAAATATATTTTTATTATTTTTATTTGTCATTCTGTCGTCATTGACTCTCTCAACATGCCCAAACCATCTTGGTTTATTTACTTTCATTCCAGTTACAACCCCCGTCTTGCAATCATTCCAGGAACCGGGAACTAAGGGGGCAGGGGCGGCAGCCCCTTCCTGCCCCTCTCATTATACCCCCCATGCCCCATCCTCCCCCCTCCCCCCTGCCCATCTCCTGCCCCTTCTTACCCTCTTCTGCCCCCCTTGACGACGCTCATGGGTGCAGAGAAAAATATGGCAATTGAAAACATTTTAAATCTTTTCAGGCAGCATGCTTACATTCATGTACGGTAATGCCATTGGATGGGCGTCCTCTGCAGTCCCTCAGATAGAATCTGGACTTCTGTCTGACGGCCCCATTAAACCAGAAGCTTCAGGATGGATTGGAGGGGCTTTCTGTTTAGGTGCCCTCGTATCTTCCCCATTCCATGGTCTCCTAGCTGATGCAAGAGGGAGAAAGTTTGCCGCATATTTAATAGCGTCTTCTTACGCCGTGAGTATCTTATATTCTGTTATCATAAAAAAAGAGTTAAAAAAATAAAATTATTTGTATAAAATACTAGCTGTACCCTGCGCGCCTTGCTACGCCACACACATTTTTATTTGTTGATTTATTTTGATGGTAATAACATTGTGTGGCATTGCAGTATAAAACACCTTTGCACATCTGTAAATCCGTGAAAAACTATGAGATACACTTACTTGTTTAATATGCTCGCACCCACCATACTACCTCCCCCCCTACACTCTTGCGAGCAAGAGTGTCCAGACACCCAAAACTATGGATTCGACACTAATATCGCTTTTTTAATTCCACCTCCCTCGTACTCCCCCCCCCCCCCTACGAACCATCCTCGGGCAAGCACAACAATTTGTCGGTTTAGGAGTCTATATAGGACAAAGAAAAAGGAACTCTATTTTATAGGCGGGTCTGCGCCTGGATTCTAAGTTTTATGCAACCACTATTACCTTCATAGGCATTGTTTTGTAATTAAAGTCAATTTTCTCTTTCTTCTTCTCCAGTTCCAATCGTTACGATCTAGGTTTGCAGCAAAGCCCGATCTCTTTCTCTACTCATCCCAATCCTGTGAGGTTCTTTTTAACTCTTTATATGGGCCGAAGCCCATATCCTCGCACAGGTCCTCCAGGTATTCTTTCCTTGGTCGTCCTCTGTAGTTTGTCCCCTCGTTCATTCCTTCAATTAATTCAAATAGGACACCCTCTTGACGCACTATGTGGCCGATCCATCTGGCACGTCTTTCTGCTATTGCATTGAGCAGGTGTCTTCCTCCTTTGATTTTGTTGAGAACTTCTTCGTTCGTTATGTTCGTTTAATCATAATAAATATTTAATAGCCTAACTAAGTCCTAGTCAGGATTCTAATCTTTTGTTACTCGAAACATCTAGTCGGAGAGTTCTCCCGAACTGATTCCTGGACATAGTTAGATTTAGATTAGATTTTTAAAACACACCCTCACAAAAGTTGGATAAACAGTTTTGTAAAACACGGTTTATTTTTTCAGACAAACTGGGCAATAATTTTGTTCACAAACTCCTTCGCTTGGTTATTGGCCGCCAGGACATTTGCCGGTTTGGCTGGTGCTGGATCTGTCACAATAGTCTCAATTTACAACAACGAAATTCCTGAACTGAGAACCAAATCTGCTATTGGTAAGTTCATAAATGAAGATATCTCAGATACTCTCAAATAATTGCTCTTTTCTGCACTAAACATGTTCAATTAAACCATAATTACGACCTTTTCTTTATAGGTGGCATACTGGCTCTGGTGTATGTTTCTGGTATTGAATGTTCCTACATCCTGGGTGCCTTTCTATCTTACAAGACGTTGGCTATCGTGTACTTATCCATCTGCCTGGTTTGGTTTCCTGTGTGGTGGACCATGCCTGAGACTCCTGCCCATTTAGTGCTGCATGGAAGGGAAAAGGTAAGTACTCAAAATTTTCATAGTTTGCATAAGTTCATCCTCTTTTGATGATTATGCAGCTTCCCTATAAATTCGGCCTCCGGAGTCTTCAAAGTTTCGGCTCCAACGGTTAAACAATCATGCCCTAACATTTGTGGCAGTGTAGACGTAGACATTTCTGTTACTTTTACCAGATATTTAAGCAATGGATCTGTATTTTAGGAAGCTCTTTCAACAATACGTTGGCTCCGGGGAGTAAATGGCGTAGAAGCTAATCGAGTCCTTGCTCAAGTGCGAGAGGAACAAGCCGGAGCAATGAATTCAGCGACCATCAAGGAATTCTGTAAGTTATTTTGAAATAATCCATCCAAAACTTTTTTCCTGCTCTCGCACTTCTTCTTAAACTGGGTCTAGACTCAGCGAGTCTGTATTGACAGGATTGTTCTCTGTGATGTGGAACTCCAGCTGTCTCTCCATCGCTTCGGTGGTCTTCCTGGCGGGCGTTGACCATCAGGCACCCCATGCAAAACGATGTTTGGGTGTTGTTCATTCTTGACACATGTTGGTGCCAGAATCTCCGCCGCTGTCGTCCCCATCTGACTACATCTTGGACATCACAGATTTCTCGAATTGCAGTGTTTCTCACCCGATCTCTCAGAGTCCTCCCGGCAATAGCTCGCAGTGACCTCATTTCTGTAGTTCTTAGCATACTCTTTGTTCAAACGGTGTCTGCCCTAGCCTCTATGCCATATGTCAAAATAAGTCGAATAAGTCGCACATTGTTATTAAATTTGTTCATTTCTTTTACAGTCTCGGACCCTGCAGCCAGGAAGGCCATCATCTTAGTATCCCTTTTAATAACTATTCAGTCGTTTAGTGGAGCCTTCGCCCTCAACTCGTACGCAGGCAGCATCTTCACTAAAGCTGGGGGTAGTATCACAGCAGAAAGTGGAGCTATGATATTCGGAGTCTCCATGATCATTGGTGCCTTGGTAACACCGTTACTGGCTGATAGAGCGCCGAGGAAGGTAGGTTATTTGATCGTTATTTCTTTGAAATTTCAAATGCACACTTTTCGGAATTTGGAATTTATTCTGAGACTCCTTATAGTAATAATCATGACGTCGGCGACACGAATTGCTGTATGTCCAATCGCTTTGGACATTTTAGTCGATTCTCTTTCTCGTTTGCACGCAATATTGTTGTCTCGCTTTAAATATTGCCAAAATCTTCTTCTCCTTCTGCTTTCTCAGCCGTTTTGATTCGAATGCTGGACATAGGCCTCCTCTTTGACTTTCCACAGATCCCTATATCCTGGGATGCTGCATACGCTTATTTCCTGCGATTCGATTTGCCGAAATAATTGCTCGTTTTGTGTCGACCTTGTGAAAGAAATCAACATATCCTTTTTTTCTCAAACCGTTATTAATTTTATCATATCAGGTTCTGTTGTGCATCTCCACATTTGGCATGGGTATAGGATTAGCTGCATTTGGAACTCTCCAGTTGTACAAGTCCTGGATGGATCCTGTGGAAGCAGAGAATTACTCCAGCGTCCTTCCTCCAATTATTTTAGCATTGACCATCTGCGTTTACTTCCTTGGATTGGGTTCTATTCCGTATATGACTGCCACAGAACTGTTCAGTGACGAGGTATTTATGCAATTTTGAATTTTTTTACTATTTATAATTATTTAATATCACATTTTTTTTCCTGAGAACACATATTGCATTTCGTCATTTCTACATGTCGTAGCTGAAGTTGTTATATCAACAGATTTACAGCAAAGGATGGACTTTCACATAACGAACGAAGAAGTTCTCAAAAAAATCAAAGGAGGAAGACACCTGCTCAGTGCAATAACAGAAAGACGTGCCAGATGGATGGGCCACATATGCGTTAAGAGGGTCTCCTATTTGAATTTATTGAAGGAATGAACGAGGGAACAAACTACAGAGGACGACCAAGTAAAGAATACCAGGAGGACTTGTGCCAGGATATGGGCTTCTACTCATATAAAGAGTTAAAAAGAACCGCACAGGACAGGGATGAGTAGAGAAGGAGACATGGGGCTTTGCTGCAAACCAATCAAACTATTGAAACTGGAGAGAGAGATGACTGATCATCGGCTAATTTGGTGTGGTCACTTTACATTTAAGTAACACTCACCAATTATTCTCAGTCCCTAGTTGGGAATTAAACCCAGACCTCTAACCTAACACGCCAGTATTCTACCAGCTGCGCTATGAAAGCTATAGCCAGAAAAGGCTTTATATTTACCAAGTATTGTTATTGGCCTATCTGACCTAGCCTAGCATATTTGAAATATCTTTAAAGCTATCTTTAATGTTTCCCTTTTTATTCCAGAACCGAGGAGTTGCCGGAGCATTGGTTGCAATTGTAATGTGGCTGACGTCTTTCATTGTTCTACAATTTTATGGAAGTTCCGTGAAGGTGACTCATTTTATTAAATTACGAGGCTTAACTTAATTTCTGTGGACACCTAAAGCAAACCATACGTGCTTACCCCGGTACCATTGACAGTGCTGCCAGCCTGCCCCCTGAATTCCTCCAGTGGCTGGAGGCGCTGGATGTCAGACTTTAACGATGTGACAATACTTAGACGTTGCCAAACGAACAATAAGTAAATTTAACTTCACTTCGTTGATTTTTTTTACAACGCTTTTTGTCTGTGCGCAAACTTTGTAACCGGTTTTTCAACCACTTCCTGACTACTTAAAGAGCTGAAATTTTGCAAACATACGTATAGTCGATGACAATACAATTCTGTACCACTTTGGATCAGCCTACTCCAGAGACAAAAAAGATGTAAGGGGTTTCAAAAGGATCTAAAGGTCGTTTGGGATCATGTGTGATATCTTGATTTTTTTATTTTTCCAGGCATTTGGTGACTACACTGTTTTCTACTTCTTCGCTACTGTCGTCATTGTTGGGTTTTTCTTTGTGATCATCTTCCTTCCAGAGACGAGGCGGAAGAGTTTCCCTGAGGTGGAGAATCTGCTTTTGGGGAAAAAAACTGGACGATGATTTATATTTCATTTCATTAAAAAAAATGTAGAAAAATTAGACGAAACGCTTGAGAATTTACAGTCATTAAAAAATATTTTATGATACTATATGTTTTTTTTCTTTTTCGTAATTTTCCTGGTACAATGCGGCAATTTTATGCATGGGCGTCGCTATAGCTTCTGAGTTAACAGAAATTTAAGAATAGCCGTATATTGTCATTTCAAAAATTTCAAAAAACGGGAGACCATAGATCTCGACAACAGTTACTAATAATATGCTTTGAAAAAAAATAGGGTAGATACATTAAACCTTTATCTAGGGAATGACAATTTGTCGTACACGCTCTCCGGTTTCTTTTAATCAAAACGAGTCCATCCTTAAGAATATGGTCGACGTCATGTGGTCCATTCTGGTCAGTGATATTTACTAGTCTTATATGCCACATCGATATCACAATTTATAATATTTCCCTCCCTATTATCGAAATTGGGAATGCCCGTGATTTTTGTTAACGTATTATCAAAGAAAACTACCTTGATATAAATGTAATTACTACAATAATATTATAAGTTATAACCATATTGCTCTCACAGTAAACATTCCATGGGCGTCGTCAGGGGGGCAGCTGATCCCCCTAGAGATTGGAATAGTTATATAATTTTTCATACTAAATGATAAATCCTCACAAAAAATCACATTATTACATTTTTTACACAATATTACACGTTTTCTTATCATATCATGTATTTTCATGGAAATCCATCAAAATGCAATAGTTTCATAAATAAATTCCCTGCGGCGCTATTTTTTTTTTTTTACTTTTTGATAAAGTCATTTTTCATACATATTATTTTGCAAATACATTTCCAAATAACTGGAAGGTTAACTGGAAGAAATCGCAGTTCTGCGATAAGTTCGCCCTAGTAAACGATGATTTATAATCTGTATTATGTAATTTTTTTTTGTATGTTTACTTCGTCCACTTAAAAAGAATATTTTTTTTTTTTTTTTTTTTTATTTTTTTATTGAAATTTTGACATTAATAACAATACATTTTTTTAGGTTCTACAGTGATTATCTTAAATAAGTATAATTACATTATACCCTCCCTTAAAAAGTGACACTTGTGTAAAGGGAGGGGAGCATGAAACATATTCCTAATAATAATTCCAATAATTACAACTTATAAATACAACACTTCCAATCATATCAATATTTAACAACATACATAAGCAATAGAAACTATAGCTAACATAATACAGTGCACAAGTACACTGCAACTAAGGTAGGTACTTTTCAAACAAAAATCAAAAATCCATCCATTGAGACAGCATTTAGATACAACATATTTTTCAGTTTTACCGACAATACAATAAATTAATAATGTTACAAAGTTATATCAAAGTTATTATTCAAAGTAGATACCATTGTACCGTGTAGGTACCTAGGTATATATATATATCACAATACCAAATGTATTTTGTTCACTTAAATTAATATTAAATAATAATAATTAAATGCAATATAAACTATTCTAAATCTAAACAGAACCTCGCAACTGAAACTGTTGGGTTTGGTTCTCTGTTAACTTTTCTTCCCGCTTTTTTTTAAAAAAGTTTTTTATTTGTAATTTAAATTTATTTTTACACTTAATGTCTCTTATTTGATAAGGTAACTGATTATAAACTATTCGTCCTCTATATGTGTAGTGGTGTTGCGCCGTAGTAGTTCTACATTTAAGTATTTTTAAACTATTCGCCGACCGTGGTCTGCCTGACACGTTAGCCGCATATATTTCCGGCTTTTGGACAATGTCTCTGTGCACCTGAATTAAGGCATTCCTGTCAAATAACTCCTCAACCTGAGGGACAGGGAAAATTGCAAAGAGGTCGCTTGTGGGATATGTTCTCGGTTTTTTTAATAGTATTTTAATTACCAGCCTTTGCAATATTCTGACAGGTGCCAAACTTGTAGTATACGCCGCTCCCCATCCAATGATGCCATACTGCAAAATGGACTGGCACAGCGCATAATACACTGATTTTAAACTATTTATATGTAAAATGTTTCTCAGCCTCAGAAATATATATATCAATTTTCTGATTCTTTTAATAGTTATTTCAATCTGATATTTCCATTTTATATTTTCATCGATGTTTATTCCCAAATACTTTAATTGTTTTGAAGGGTTTAATGGCCGACATTGACACTGGGTATTTTTGGGGCAACAATTATGTACTATTATTTTCAGGCTGGTAGGCATGGGTTTGCTTGTTAGTGAAAAATTGATAAATGTGGTTTTTTCAGTGTTCATGGATAGCAGATTTTGATCAAACCACACCTTCAATTTGTTGATATCTTCATTTGCAGAGTTTGTAAGGCCGTCCAAACTTGGATCCCGGATTATAATAACCGTGTCGTCCGCGTACGAAATTATTTTTCCCCTTGTGGTTATTCTGAACATGTCATTGACGTAAATAATGAACAGAATGGGGCCAATCACGGTTCCTTGTGGGATTCCAAATTTGGACGTCCGAGGACTGCTAAAGTGGTTACTTATATTTACACATTGAATGCGATCACTCAAATAACTTTTGAACCAGCTTAGGGCTTTGTCCATGACACCATAGTTTTTAAGTTTTGTTATTAATTTTTCATGAGAAATGCTATCAAAAGCTTTGCGCAAGTCAATAAATATACCGCAGCATTTATCTCCCTCATCTAGAGCCTCCATTACTAAACGTGTCACCTCAGCCATTGCGTCACCCGTACTGCACCCGGGTCTAAAACCGAACTGATTTTCATTTAAGATACTATTCTGGGTTAGGTATTCAACGAGTTGTTTTTTCACAATCTTTTCAAATACTTTTGAAACATTTGAAACCAAGGATATAGGGCGATAATTGACGACATTTTCTTTTTTTCCCGATTTGTATATCGGTGTAACTAGAGTTTTTTTATAAATATTTGGGAAGGAGCCCGTTGCAAAGCTTATATTAATGATGTGTGCTAGAGGTGATGATATGAGATCTTTCGTAGCTTTCAGTATTTCGACCGTAATTTTATCATATCCTGGGGCTGTTCCACCACCCATGCCCACTATTATATTTTTTACATCCGTATCCGTAATGTTCCTAAAAAGCGAAATGCCATTTGCAACTACATTATTGTTTTCACCGTTCAAAAATTCCGGTTCAGTTTGGGAACCAGACTCTATCATCCGCGCCAGCGATTGTCCAACATCGACAAAATATTCATTAAAAACATTTGCGCACTCAACCGGTTGAACTTTTGGATCGATTAGATGGTCATTGCAGTTGATGAGCGGCAAATTAGTCGACTGTTTATTTTTTTTATCTATTATTTGCTTTATAGTACGCCACGTTTCTTTTGGATTACCCTCACTAGAATCTATTTTTACTTTATAATATTGTTCCTTTGTGTATCTTATTAGTTTTGTTAAATTATTTCTGTACAATATGTAATATTTTTTCAGTTTGTCATCTGTAGGATTTACTTTAGTTTGGTGAAATATTATTTGTTTCTGTCTTATTGATGCCAATAGGCCATTTGTAACCCAGGGCTTTAGTTTACGTTTTTTACACTTTATAATCTTAGTTGATGAGCTAGTACAAGAAAGTATGTGGGCCGATAAGATATTTTCAAAAGCTTCTGAACATTCATCGCTATTCGTTGAGTTAAATACACTAGTCCATGTTTCTCGTGATAAATTATCGACAAGCATTTCAATATTTATTCGATTACATATTTTAGGAGTAGATTCGTGGCAATTTCGAATATTTTCCATATGATAGCCAAATATGCAGGTATGGTGATCAGTAAGATTGGTTTTCCATATGACAGATGTGATATCGGCTGTGTTATCGGTGTTACACCATATATGGTCTATGCACGTCGGGGTTTGGTTAGGTACCTCACGCGTAAAATTATTGATACAAGATTTATAATTGTACTGGATCATCATATTTATGTACTCGTCTCTCACATTTGTCATTCTACAGTTTTCTGAAGTATCTAAATTTATATCCCCAGCCACGACTGTAAACAAATTTCGACTATCTTTAATTATATTTTCCAGCGCAGTTATAAAGTTAAGTGGATTAGACTCGTGCGTTCGGTAAAGCGCGATAATTTGAGAAATATTTTTGTTATTAGAATCTGGACATATCCTCACTTTCAAACAATTTACTCGATCTATAGAAATGATTTCATTAACATCAATAATATTATAATCCTGTCTAACAAACACCGCAACTCCAGAACATTTATTAATAAAATGTTTTGTAGCAATACATTGGTGGTACGTAGGTATACTGAAATTAACATCAATACAAATAAATAAATAAACCAAACCACATCACGACTTTCTTCACTATGTCTCACAAAAAAATGTCGTCTGCGGCGCTATCAAGGCTTTTTTCATGCTATACCAAATATAATTTTATTGTGCCCCCTCCCCCCTAGCTCCGAGGCTGGCGACGCCCATGACTCCATCTGACACTGTACAGTCTGTACTCTACTCGTCATCAGAGACGGTGTTTCGGTGACAGAAATCGCCTGCGGCGCTATTCACGTTTTTTCATGCTATACCTATCAAATTTTTAAACTTTTGTTGCCCCCCCCCTAGCGACGCCCATGAAACATTCTAATGAGTAATGACACTAAATGCATTGCAATGCTACTCCATTATGAATTTTATCTCAGGTAATTATTGTCCCAGCTCCCCGTGCAAGGTACCTGACTACACTTGGTCTCTGTTATACATTCATTTAATAATTTACAATTATTTTAATTTAAATTGTCGAGGAATATAAGCTAATGTTAGTATGTTACAGGTTCAACGGCACAATGGAAGACATTCGCAAATTGTGGTGGAGTGGCTCCCCGTCCTCAGCAATATCACACCACCCGAATTGAGAAGGAGGGAAGCCACCATGAGGGAATGGTCCAAATGCCATGCAAGTACGGAGCTGCCCCTCCACCAAGACATACAGTACGACTGAAATCCAGAAAACCATCTTGGATATTGGGTGGTCGACTAGTCGGGGAGGGGTTCAGTGCCGCGCAAGCATGGCAAGATGAGTGGGATTCCCAGAATCCCGATCGTGAAACAGCCTGGTTTCGACCTGCCTCGCAAACTATGGGCATCCCTAAACAGGATCCGAATTGGCCACGAGAGATGTGGACACCTCCTCCATAAATGGGGCAAGAGGGAACATCCGCAATGCCAGTGCGGGCAGATAGAGACAGTGGAACACATTGTGGGGCACTGTCCCATCAAGAAGCGCGAGAGGGATATTTGGGAAATCCATGAGGTGACGCCAAGGGCAATTGGAAATATTGACGCGAAGCTCTGACTCCCAGATCATTTGTACAATGGTTGTATTCGCATACGAAAGAAGAAAGAAGAACAAATTGTCTAATGTTACAGGTTAAACGGCACAATGGAAGACATTCACAACTTCTCTAATTTGTCTAGTTTAACGGCACAATCGAAAACATTCACATCTTGCCTCCTAAGGCACTTCAATACCTGAGCTCTCAGGATCATAGTCTGTGACTCAGGTCTCTCCATTGCCATATAATACCATCAGAGAAGCAAAATAGTTATTATTATTCTATTCCATTATACTTTACGACTATCCACTCGTCTGCGAGTGATCTCAGAGGCGAAAAGGTTTTCAAATAAAACTTTTTGTCCCACAGTTAGCGTTGCCATCTCCAAGCATTAAAAAGCCGGACTTAGCCGCTAAAAAGGCCGGACTTTTGGGTCCCAGGGCCAGACGCTAAATAAAAAAAAACTTTTTTGACTGAAAAATTGAATAAAACACATTTTTTAACAAAGTTTTAATCCGTATCATTTATATATTTTCCTTTGGCTTTAAAACCTACTTTAAAAAGTCAATTTCTTTAGCAATTTTATCGTAAGAGTTTTTACAAATTCTACATTATTGCAATAGTTTCTGAGCTTAAATAAAAAGCCTAACAAAAGCCGGACGGGCCGGACGCACTCAAATTTGGCCGGACAAGAGGCCAAAAAGCCTAACATTGTCCGGCTAAAGCCGGACAGATGGCAACATTACCCACAGTTACGAACGTAAAGCTGATATTGGTTTGTACAGAGAGCATTGTTTATTTTAAGATTTGAATTACGTTCATATCAGTCAGTTGAGAGTTAGTCAATAAACTAAATCTCCAACAAACATACATCAGCCAACTCATGAATACATTATAATGATTCTTTATTCTCCACATGTCTGCATTCATAGTGAGTCGTTCCGTGTGAGTCACACTGGCTCTCCTATAGAATAAATAAATAAATAAATAAAGGTAAGATAAATTTATTATTGTTTATTTATTTTGCTGTCTGTGTTTTGGTGTCGCAGAATCCAGCAAAGAAATCGAATTCCAGGAATTTTATGAGTTTGTTATCATTATCAAGAGTATTCAAAACATTTCAAAAATTTCTATAAACGGGAGACTTTAGATCTCGACAATCGTTGCTAAATATGCTTTGGAAAAAATACAGTAGATACATTGAACCTTTATCTAGGGAATAACAAAAGGTTTTTTAATCTTGTATGGATTTCTCAAAAAAAAAATTGTGGAAAACACCTCTGATCTTTTTTCCGAAAGACAGAAACTCGTTTTCCGAAAGTCGAGATTTTTTTTATGTATTTATAATATGCATTAAAATCTAGGGAATAACCGTTAAAAGTTTTATGATTCAAGCGAAATTAACCCCAAAAAATGGAAAAATGCTATTTTTACCATTTTATCATGAGATTGTTCACGCGATTTTGAACCTTAATGCCGTGGGAAATTACCGTGACGTCATAGTTGGGTCGCGAGCTTTAACTGTATCAGTATTCAGTCGTCGTTGTTGGTGTTGTCTGAGTCTACATTTTCATCTCCAAATTTTAAAAGCATCCCAATGTCCTTTACACCCAATTTTCAATAAATTTCATAGGTAATTTTGTAATTATTTTCGTCTTCAAATTTATTTAATTTTCTTTAAGTTTCTACGAATTTCAGAGGTAATTTTGGAATTAGTTTTCATCAAGAAATTTTAGTAAAATCTACATAATTTCTAACTACTAGAGTCACTAAAACATCGATTTAGACCTCTTTGGGAAAGACTGAATTGGGCGATAGCTTGATAGTTTTTTTTCTAAGGAAGCGATGGCTTGATACTTTTGTGAAGCGTCCTCGAGGTGCTCCGGCACATAGATGGCGCTATAGAAATGTTCCAAATATTAATATTATTAAAGTATTCTTAAGACCTATCAAAATTTTTATCCCCCCCTCCCCCATACCTCCTTGCTAGCTTCAAAACCGGGGACACCTTAGCTATCTTCCGTGCTAGTCATGAGCGTCGCCAGCCCTGGAGCTAGGGGGGGGGGGGGGGGCAACAAAGATTTAAAAAAAAAATGACACAGAATGAAAAACGTGTAAATAGTGCCGCAGGCAAAAATTATTTGTGAGACAGTGAAGAAGATCGTGATATGGTTTGGTTTATCTGAAAATGTATATAATAATTTGCACAATAATATGTATGAAAAATTATTTTCATAAAAATAATTGAACGATTTTTTATTTAAATTTTAAAAAATGTATGACATGATGAGAAACTGTGTCGAAATAATATTGTGATTTTTTGTGAGGTTTTATCATTTTGTATGAAAAAATATATACCTATTCCAATCTCTAGGGGGCCGGGCAGCTGCCCCCCCTGACATCCCCTGACGACGCCCATGGTGCTAGTATCATAGATATACAAGAGTTACTGATGTACCTACATATATGTCTCACATAAAGGACTTCCTGTGAGTCTTAAATTTAATAAACTACCAAAAATAATTTGATCAGGTACTTCAATAATCAAATAAGCTACCGATGTTAGGTGTTGTACTTGGTGGTACTCACTTCAATTTGACAAGATAACTGTTAGAACAATCTCTAGTTCAATGTCATTGTAATTCGACTTCAAATCATTTAATAAATAATTTAATGGAGTGTTCATGCTTGTAAAATTAAATGATTTTGTATAGGAAATGTGTCATGTAATCCATATACCTACGCATAGGTGCCAATGGCGTATATAGGTTTTCATTTCGGGGGGGATCTAGTATTTAAATTTCAGGGGGGGTGGACTAAGCATGACATCTGGATTCATATGTTTGATTTCTTTAAAATTCTTAAGCAGAAAAAAGCCCTGTCAACGGTTGCGACAGAATCGAGCAGAATCATGAGCTTCGCCAGCTTCGAAGCTGGGAGGAGGCAGCTAAAATTTTAGCATAGAAGTACTAAAAAAACTAATAATACCGGCGAAGGCGAAATTTTTTCTTAATGTCGAGTAAAAAAGGTCGTGTTTTATGTTGATATTAAAATTATTGATGTATACAAAAAAAGTTTTAAATGTTTTAAAACAACTGTTCTACATTTCGGGGGAGGGGGCGGGCCCTCTCGGCCCCCCTTTATATACTCCCTTGATAGGTCCTAACTAACTGTATTGAAATTAATTGATATCCGAAAAGTACTTAAGTATTTTATTTATGATGCGTAAGAATATATTGGATAAGGGAACATGCACTGGTGTCTGGAGCAGATTCGTCCAGCGCGCAGCGGTGGGATTTCATTGTCCTGGCTGTGGAATGTGGATGGTAGGGCACATTGCACTCACCATCCATCACGGCACTACAATGGTATTAAAGTACATAAATTATAATAATTGCGCTGAATTGATTGTTCATTGAAAAGCGGTGCTGGTGATCTGTCTTGTTGTCTCCTTTTCTCGCATTCGGGTAGGCAATGTGTTATAAGACACGTTAATTAAAAATAATATACTCGTAGCAATGAGTCTAAATAATTATTAGTCGAATTTGTTTTAATCGGATTTGTTTCAGTCGAACTGGCAATAAGTTAATTTAGTATTAGACGAATTAGCAATGAATCGAATTGGTTTTAGTCGAATTTACAGGACATTTTCCAACTGGTCTCCCCCAGGGAAGCGTTTTCGGTCCGGTATTTTTTTTTGTTTCTATAATAATTTTGTGAATTCTCCCCCAAGCTATCAGCAAATACAAACGGTTTTTGTGAAATTCTTCTAATATTTGGTAGATATTACAAGTCCTTATATTGTTTGTATGTAAAATGTTCGTGATAAGATTTTGGAATAAAAATTAACAAGTCATTGTAGTTAAGTCACAAATATTAAGATTTTTATTTTATTTCTGACCAAACAATTTGAGGATTAAACATTATCTTTATAATCATTATTTAAACAAAGCTGAATTTATTCGCAAAAATAATTCTGATATTAAGATAGGGAGGATAAGAAGTTAAGTATTTTTATATAATATGGGGTCAAGAAAGTAAGCTTAGAAAGAAATGCACTAAAAATGACATCATTCTTCATTCTCAGCCCATTTCCGTGTACTCCTGGGACAATGACCATTTATCTCCTTGCTGCCCTGTTTTGCGCAGACTGCATCCAGGTCAAACCAATATACTTAATACCAGACCAAGTCGTTTCTTCGTCTTCGTCGTGGCCACCTTGCAATTTGCCAGTTGGTGTTCCCCAAGGAAAGGTTTTGGGTCCGGTCGATTTTTTTTTCTATAATTTCTATGACAATTTTGTGAATTGGCCAAGTGACCAGCAAATTCAAATTGAGAACGCGTTTTTTTTGCGAAAACCTACTAATGTTTGTTATGTACGGTATTTCTGAAGTCTAGCACTTTTAATGTAAACTATTTGCGGTACGATTTTGAATAATTCTAATTTGGTCGCCTCTCTCTCTACCTTAGTTTTGACCGCCCTACACTTCTTGCTGTTATTCGAAGTCACCGAGTTAAAAGATTTTTAGTCCATAAAAATTATTTACAACATACAAATACAGTATAATCACAACGAGATTCAATTTGACCGTGAAATGGAAATTATTAATCATCAAACAATAATCAGAGATAAAAAAGCAATTAAACCTCTTGGCGAGTGGAAAAATAAATTTTGTTTCAATATCGTCATTCTTTGGTGTAATAAAAATGTATGACTAGGAACAAGTTCAAGCGTATCATTATTTGTATTTGAATTACGTCCTTAATCCATGACAAACTTTGATCACGTGTGCCAATAAATTTTAATGTAAGATAAGTCAAATACCTAGACGCTTGTTTAATCAAGAATTCGCAGATCGTAAATGCTCGCAGCTAGGTTACATAATAATTTTATGGAGATGACTATAGAAATAATGATGAAAAGGTACGTTTTATTTTAATTGCAGGACCCAAGGTGAAAAAGCAACCGAACTGAAAAATGACAGATAAAAAGCCAGAGGAGAGTATTTTCATTCCAGTCCCAACAGGAAACAAATCCAGTCTTCAGAATCAAATCATATCTGTATTCATTTGTAAGCCAAATTTCTCATATCCAAGAAAAGATACGAATAAAATTAGAATTTATGATCCAATTTTATTAATTTTTGGTTTAAATTTTAGGCACACTAGGAACTTTTTCCTTGGGTACCTCATTTGGATGGCTTTCGCCCGTATTGGATGATCTTCAGAGCGAAAAAGATCCCATTTTGGAGAGTCCCATGAATGATGATGAAGTGGCATGGGCGGGAGGATTATTGTGTTTAGGAGCTGTATTAGGACAACCAATTTTTAATATCGTCTCCAAGAAACGGGGGAGAAAGATTTCGGCATATGTCGCCGGACTTCCTATAGCGGTGAGTTTGAATGCAATAATTTATAAGTAGGTGCCAATTATTTTGATCAACGTCCTAATTTGTTCCCCATGCAACTCTCTGCGACCCTTTCTTGTCTGCAAGGTCTACCGAGGAGATAATTGGTTCCATTCATAATCAGTATGATGTAATAAGATTAACGTGGGAGCTGGGACCATAAATAATCGAAAAGGGTCTAGTGTTAATCACAACTTTTAATCTATAATTGAATCTTATTTTCAGCTATCCTTTGTCATCAAGATGTTCGCAAAGAGCAGCACTTTGATCCTTATCTCACAATTCCTCAGCGGTGTTGGAGGTGCTGGTGCATTGGCTCTACCTCCTTTGTACATCAGCGAGACTGTCGAACCCCGAGCAAGAGGGACCTTGTCATCACTCCTCGTTGGGCAATACTGTTTCGGAATATTTGCTGCATACGTATTTGGTGCAATATTCTCATACGAAACATTTACAGCTATAATGCTAGCACCGCCAATAATTTTCATGTTGGCTTTCTGGTTTATGCCTGAAACGCCTCTATACAGACTTCAGAAGGGGGAAGAAGAAGTAAGTATGGTCTGCAAAATCATTTATGACATTCATTAAACAGAAATGTCAGATTGAATTTAATTGCCGTTTTTTAGGCAGCCGCTCGTGCAGTTGCTTGGCTGAGGAAATTACCATTGAACAGTATAGAAGTCAGAATTGAGTTACTGACGTTGGCAAGACAGCTCCGTGGGGCTGAGGCTTTAGACTCAAGTAAGTTGATTGGATACGGTCTTTTAAGGATTACCAGAGTAGAACAAGTTCAATTATCTGGAAATCAAACAGAATATTTAAATACAACAAGAAATCTTGGTACCCACTGACTCTCTTGTTAAAAAACCATCAATTTTCATTTAGTACCCAATCCTGAAGTTTTAATTTATTGCCAGTTTAACCTCCTGTTTCCTTTAATGTTGATAAATTCATTCCATCTATTATTACAGCATACACTCCAACTAAGGAAGATCTTGTGAGAGAGATGCAATGGATCTATACACGGAATAACAAAAAACCTCTACCATTAAAACAAGGACAGATTGTTGACCACGAATTTGAAGAGAAACAATCGCCATGGAAGTTAATTGGTGAGAATTACTTCTGAATTTTATGTTGGATTGAGAGCTCAAAGTATCAAAACACATCTTTCAAAGATTGAACTGAAATTTGGCCATTTTTTATAGTGTCTTCCAGGGCGGCAGTCCACGGATTAATTTTGTGCAACTCAATGATGCTGTCCCAAACCTTCATGGGTCTCGGAGTTATCACGATCTTCGCCAGTTTCATGTTTGAATCTGTTCATATCAAATTGTCGACTGACATTTGCTCCATCATTTATGCCATAATCCTCATCATTGGATGCACGATCGCTTCGTGTTTGATGGACTCTGCGGGCAGAAGGGTAAGATATACTTAATTAGTAAGCTATCTTCTTCTTCTCCACACCATATCCCATTTATATGAGGTCGGCGGCTCGGCTCCTCTCTCTCTCCATTTGCCCCGATTGAGGCAGTCTTCTGGGGTAAGCTCCAGGTGTTCCATACCCATCTGATGGTCTCCTCGAGGGACTTCTTCGGAGATCCTCTTTTCCTAACTCTGACTCACTAAAAAACAAGCATCTGCAATCTAACTAAAGCTAACATTTAGGAGTTTAAAACTGTCAAAACACACTTTTAAAAACGATCCAGAAACTCACGAAAAGTTTTATAAATTACCATTTGACGAGAGAGGCCCGCCTAATGTTTGTATAAAAATTTGCACTCACATGAGTTTCGGGTGAGATCGTTTATGGATAGAGACGGTTTTTAAAAAGGACGAAAGTGCAAATTACAATCGTTTGACAAGTGTGTATTGAGCTACGAAATACCATTCCAGTTTATTTTAGTGAGCCGTCATTTTTATTGTCAAATTCTTAAAAAGATCTCGAAAGATCTGACATTAAATATTCAATTGGTTTCATTGATTGTTTTCTTTACAGTTTCTTCAAATTACTTCCTGCTTCATCGTCTTCGTCTGCGAGGTAATTCTTGGTGTGTTCTTCCAACTCTCTGCTAAAGATTATGCGCCAGACTGGTTGTCATGGACGGCTCTAGTCTCGTTGGCAATATCAGTCATTTCATTTAACATGGGAGCAGGAAATATTGCGTTTATTGTGCTGGCTGAGTACTTTTCTGCTGAGGTATGTATCAGGAGGGTAGAAAAATTTATATTACTCGTAAAGATAAGAAAGTCAGGTAGGTACAGCTATGGACTGGAAAATATTGGCGTTATTTTTTTGCAAAAAGTGGTGTATTTGTTGCAAAAAGTGGTGTGCTTTTCACATTTTTGCGAAAAATGTGTAAAATATTTCTTCATCATAATTGATAGTTTTACAGGTTTTAATACGTGAACATAAAAAAATTTGAGCATGAATAATATTTTATAGAAAAAAATGACCGAAAACTATGAAATAATGCAAAATATACCTATAAAAATTAAATTAAGTTTCTTGCAAGATTGCATATTTGGTAATTTTATACATTCTTCATACTCTCAAAACCACTTGCTTTTTATAATAATGTTTTAATCATGTTTTAATCACGATTTATCCCAAATGAATGCAAAATTCGCGTAAAATATGCGACGATTCACGTTATTCTTGTAAAAAATGCTAAAATTCGCGGTATTGTCGTAAAAAAACACCAAATTCACGAAAAAAGCAATAAAATTCGCAAAACAAAATCATTTTGTTGCGATCGCAAAATTTCCAGTCTCTAAATTAAGCTAGTCTGACATTATTAATGCAACACTCTTTTGAGAAGAATTTTTCACTTTATGGCGCAGCCAATATTTAACATGTGATGTATATTTTCAGGTTCGCGATATCGCAAACAACATAGCAATGACAATAAGTTGGATCCTCGCATTCATCCTCGTCCAGTACTTCACACCCAGCGTCAACTATTTCGGAACGGCCAACGTTTTTTATTTCTTCTCCGTAGTGTCTCTCATATCTGGAATATTATCGTATCTCTACGTACCGGAGACAAAGGGAAAAACACAAGACGAAATTTTACAAGATTTAGAAACAAAAATATATTACCACAGATAGTATTTACCTACAACTGTGTTTTGTACATTGTAAAATAATACGTAATATTTAATTAAACAATCAGTATTATTATTTATTATATAAGTTTATTATATTTATTTATGATTTTTGCTCATATTTGTAACATAAATGTTGCTGTACTTTAAGGTAAACAAACATTGTGATAAGATAACAATAAGACTTGTTTTATTTTCAAGATTATTCATATTATTCTCCAGAGGTTCAATTTACCAACACAAGTTATGTGCTAACGGTACGGTAGGTAGTAGGTACCTATTCTGATTCTGGTATTTAGATTTGAATGGATTTGAAGTCCATTGAAGAAAATTTAAAAATAAATATTAACCATCTACGTCACTGCTTTGTAAAAACGTCTTCCAGTTTCACTCGAGTGAAAAATAAGGTTTAATTTCCCTTAATGCTGGCAACACATTTCAAAGCAATGTTGCACTATGTTAGGTTCAAAAACGCCATTAATGTTACAAAAAATATTATTAATAACTTTAAATTTTGGTCAAAAATAACAGAAAGGTAAACAGCATTCCATTTATTTCACTAAAATGGTATTTTTTTTTATTTGAAGAAAAGTAGGTTACATTTATACAATCATAAAAAATAAAAAAATTGCATGTCAAAAACAGCTAACGTAACCAAATATAGCGAATATTTATAATTCTGTAAACACTGATGACAACTGTCAAATATTATCGAGGAGTGATGTTGTTATGGGGTTAAAAAAATTGTTCACATTTTTATAGAATTCCAAAAGAATTAATGCACAATGGCCAACCATTATGACGTGCCAAACTGGTAAATACATTCCTCGTGATATTTTAGTTACAATATTGGTATATTTAGTCCATTTTTCACGTTTGTTTGTTGTTGTTGACAGGGCTGGGAAGCCGCCAACTGGACTTCACTTGGATGTCCTGAAGGGAGATAAATTGATACAAAAACTAATGTTGGACGAAAAGAAATGTTATTTATTCGGGAGAAATCCACAGATGAATGATTTCTGTATTGATCATGCCAGTTGTTCAAGAGTTCACGCGGCGTTTGTGTATCATAAACATTTAAATAGGGCTTTCCTAGTGGACCTGGGTAGCAGTGAGTATCTATTGCATTTTTTAAACATTATGGTTTAAAAACTTTCTCCAAATGTGCAGTAATATATCTATCCCCTTCGCACTCATACTGTGTCTTTGCTGGGTGGCAAAGAGAGGAGAACTCCGTAACTTTCCTTACACACGCTCATTCCAATTTGTGGTACACGCTGTCCAATTTCTTTTACTCAAAACGCATCCATCATTGAGGATCTGATCAACATGATCGATCCAGTCTCTTCTTTCACTCATATTATATATCTTTGTAGTCATCCTATCATCATTCATTCTCTTAACATGCTCCGTACATCTAAACTTATTCACTTTCATTCTAGTCACTACACCCGTCTTACAGTCATTCGTCTCTCTAATAACCTCGTTCCTTATCCTATCTCTCAGTGTATCCCTTCACCTATCCTAACCAGTAATCTCTGGACTTATTGGAGAAGCAATATCTTTCAGTCGACCTGGTCAGAAATGTAGTAGCTTTGTAGATTTTCACTATCCTTGTTAATCTCTTCTCCATTTTTCTCAGGTGTACCGTGTGTAGATTACATTAGTCCTGAAGATGGCCTCAGCAAGTAGGCCGAAAGCTCGACAACATTGACAACCTACACACGGTACACCCGAGAAGAATGGAGAAGACACAGAAATGTAATGTTGATTGTTTATGATATTTTCAGCTCACGGAACGTACATAGGAAGTATGAGACTTGATTCTAATAAGCCAACACAGCTTCCCATTGACTCGACGTTCCATTTTGGTGCATCTACTAGAAACTATGTTATTAGGTGAGACATATTTTTGATAATATAGACATAAATAAAGTGAAATTTAATTCAAACATGAATTACACATCGTTGTGCTTTTAAAATCATTACTTTTAGAGTTTAAATCAACGAAACAGCACTGTTAGAACCAAAGTTATGAACAAATATCTGAGTTGTCCATATTTCTTATTTCATTAACGTAGTGTAGTTTTGGACAATCTATATCTTCGACAATCTGTGTTCTCGCAATGAATTTATTTATTTATTTGTCTACGCCATAAACCTTTAACAATAAAAAGAAACGCATAATATACATTGATATCTGTTTATTTTTTATCATAATTGGTTTATTTGCTGATCGATTATGTTGTTCGTTGATTGAAATGTGTTTTTTGTTCATTTTTTATGTGTACCTTACGATTCCAAGTGCCTTTTGAGTAAAACCTACACATAATTGAGAAACAATAATCAACCTAAGATATTTTGTTGACAGAGAGCGTCCCTCTGGCAATAATCGCAGTATAATGGAAGATATTCCCGCTACGGACTCGGAAGGAGTTCTCCTTGGATTGCCGGAGACACAGACTGAATTGGATGTAAGTAGAAACATAATCGGACAAAACAATGTATACTTCCGGACCGTTTTTACTCGTAAGATCAATTCATATGGACACCATAACTTTCTGACTAGCAGAGTTCATCTTTAAGTTTATATTAAAAATCACACTTCACTTTTTCTTGGATCACCGGTATTATAAATCAGAGAATTCCTTCATCCCTAAATACTTGTATGACAATTTGTATGATGATCGCATCACTTCCGGGTTTAGACGGTTCACCATTGGGTGATTTTACTTTCGATTAGGAGATTATTCCATAAAATGAACTGTGTATTATTGACTTTACAGTTATTAATCTCTCTAATCACTTCATTTCTTATCCTATCTATTCTTAACGATTCCATCTCAACATCTTACGACATACGTCTTACCGTCACTCATCTCTCTAATCACTTCATTTCTTATCCTATCTCTGGTTTTCCAAACATTCTTAACGATCTCATCTCAACATCTTTCACACGTGATTCGTCTTCACAAATTATAATATATATTTTTCAATTAAAAATGAATCTGGGTTCATCGAGATATACCCAAATACATATACTTGACATACACTTGATGAGTAAGTCGGCATCAGGGATCGAACCTGCAACTACTGGATTAACAATCGAGTGCATTACCAACCACTAGAAAATTGTGTATATTTCCGTAATGAAAAACTTTGATATATTTTTGTTAATCGTAAAAAGTTTATATAAATAACCCATAAATTCAGTACCAAAGCAAGGAAATTGACATGTAAATCTGACATTTCTGGTGGGCATTTTTATAATGTCGCCATCGATTAAAATATATTAAACTATTATTGTCGCAACATACTTGCCTATCTTTTTAAAATGTCACCATTTCTGTTTATATTATTTGTTGTTGTTATTTTATCAGTCGACATTGTTTGTTTGACAACAAGCATTGTTTTTAATAAATATTTATTTACAAACATTTTAGTTTTAACGAAGTTTTATCATAAATAATTTTTAGTAAATCTTTAAATTCATTTGATAAATTCTTATTAGTTTTAAGTAATTATTGAGAAGTTAATATTTTTAGCATTACGAATATTTTTAGTCATTTTGAATGTTGTGTAATATTTTAAAGTTTTTGAATACGAAAGAAAATATTACCTAATGTTTTAAGGTGAGTCTGTTTTCTCGTAGAATTATTTCAATTGATTGAATCTGAGTAACATTCAAAACTAAAGAATAGTAAGGCAAGACAGCGGTATACTATCACAGTTTGTCCCAATAATGGAGTTACGAGTGTATAAAACACACAACATTATCTTTTCTCACGCACAATTATATAGGCTCTCAACTAATGCACAGTGTAAGATGGGTATGCCAGACTTACGACCAGCCATCGGTTGGTTTAGGTGATCACTTTACTCTCGAGAAACGTTCACCATTCAGCCCTTAACACCTGTGTGTGTATTCTTACACTTTTTCAGAGTATATTATACTCTGAAAGTTCGTATCTTGGGTGGGATTCGAACCTATGCCCCGCGGCTGTGAAGCAAGGATTCTATCCACTAATCCACAAGCCGTCTGTACTGTACATCAGTTGAGAGACTACATATGTAATTGTTAAAACGATAGCTATGTTGTAGACAAACCTTGTCATTGTAAGTCAAATGTCTTCTTTCGCTTTGTGCACACGTTTTATGACATTCAAAATAAGTGGCGAACCTGGTTACTGAAAAGATGTGAAATGTCTTATGATTGGACACATGATCTTTACAGGACACTCGAAAAGAGTCTAAAAAGAGTGAGAGCCAATTCTACAATGAAGTAATAATATGTATTTTTTGTTTTAGAATTTGACGGAGTTCAACACAGCTCACAATAGGAGAATATCTATGCTTGGAATATCGACAGACGATACATCTGATGCAATGAAGGTATGTCTCTCTGCCTTGTTAGCAAGAATGTACCTATTCAATTGTAGCAGTATATACCACATATAAACACCCTAGAACCCCTCCGAGTGCTGAACTTCGTAAGACGTCTAGGACTAGAGGGGCTGCTCTAACTGGGTAGTTACCAGATGGGCAGAGTAGGGGGAGTACAATAGATCTTATAGGTCGCAGTATATAATACACCCCATCTAATAAAATAAAATACCACATATGAAGGATGTTTGGCTGTTTTGAGAACCACGTGACTTGACCATATAGACCAGATTCTCAAGGACGGCCGTGTTCCGATTAAAAGGAATCGTAGAGTGTGTATGACAAATTGCATGAATGTGACGGAAGCAAGAAGCGTGTGTAAAATAGGAAAGCTTGACGATCTGTTCTCTCTGCCTACCCCGCAGTGCATGCGGCGTGAGGGGATAGAATAGAATAGAATAAAAATCATGAGTCCGGATGTTACTTACCATGTTTTGTATTCAGGGTGTTGGCAACAAGAGAGGACCTTCATCCGGGTCTGGACCTCCGACCAAACGACAGAAACGAGAGGTGTCCTTCAATGAGGACGTAGATATAATCAATCCTGAAGACATTGACCCGAGTGTGGGGAGATTCAGGAACCTGGTGAAGAGTACCATCATGCCGACATCGGGACACTTGGGATCCAAGAGGATGAAGTTGTCAACCGGGGAAGAAAGTAAGTTAGCTTTATATTTACACTTTTGGCGAATAAACTGTGGAAATATGTTAACATTACAAATATAAATTATAATATTTTTTCACTAGGGCGAGCGAGCTTATCTAACCCCAATTGTAAAATATGCTCAGATTTTTTAAGATATGTTGTTTATAAAATAGGATCTTTGCTTGCATACACAAACCCAAATACTTCTCTGTACTTTTTGCACTAGGCTAAAAGCCAAAATAAATACATTGTCGCCATTGGGGTTCGAACCCGGTACTTCTCGCTTGGAAAACTTGCGCTCTAACCAACTCTGCCATAGAGAATGCAAATCCAACTCTTTGCATGACCATCCATTATGTTAAAATTAGTATGTAGGTATGTAGAATTAGTATGGAGTGAAGTCAAGTCCCTTTATACTAAATAGAGACCCCCCCTCTCCATACCACTGTCTTCTTACTTTTCTTCAGTTTTGAATGTTACTCATGTTTTATCAAATTGTACTAATATAGCATTCCTAAATCTATAGTGACCACCATGAATTTTTAATTTTTTAATATTATTTACTGTTTTTAAAATTAACGAGTTTTTTAATATAATTTCCAGCAAATAATCACTCGCATCGTCTTCGTGAGTTGAGTAAGAGTCTCCATCCATCAGTTCTCTACCATGACCTGCCTCCTCCATCTTCTGCCTCCGGGGCCCATCCTCCACTGTCTCCCGGCCTCACTCTGTCTGGGAGCATGACAATGCTTGGAGCTAGGTAACGCACAAAGAAATTATCTCCATAAAAACCTATTAAGGCGGCAACTGCTGTGAACTAGCTTTAGCGCTATAAATTTTTCTCAGCCAATACTGAGTGCATCGTCTTGAAACTGAAGACGGTGATAGATGAAAGCATGGACTACAGGTTGGCTGTCCTAGAATTACAATATTAGGAAAATCCTTGAAAAAAAAAAATATTCCGAAAGTGCTCCTGAAATTTACGGGAATTAGGATTATCCGTTCAGTTTTTGAGCCAAAATACTGGTAATTATAATCTTAACAAGTTGGCTGTCATAGATCTTTTTATTTGTAACGCTTGTTCACTAGGACGAGCTTACCGCAGTGTTGCCACCTCTGTCAAATTACCCAACAGCTAAATTGTGACATTCAGACAAAAATGCTTTTAAACATGTTAACCCTGACTATCCTTCTGCAATAACCCTCTCTCTGCCACTGCTAGACTGCCCTATTGACGTGTTGGTATCACTGTTTTCAGATTGGGACTTTCTTTACCGAATCCAGCTCCAGATGTGGACATGTACGAATCTATGGAAACCGCTGAATCGAATAACGTCTCGGCTAATACTAGTGTTAATGTGAACACAAGCAGGTCTGCCGAGGTGTCCATGGACACGGCGCAAGGGCCCTCCAACGAACCTAAGAAGAAGAAGTACGCCAAGGAGGCCTGGCCGGGAAGGAAGCCCCCTCTGCTGTCGGGAGTTTAGTCACTTTAGTTTTACGATACAATGGAATAAATCAATCAGCTTTGGTGATATTATGTAAGAACAGTGTTTGCAAAATAGTGGCACGATTCGAAAGTCAATATTTCGGGTATCAGCATTTTTCCGTACCTCAATATTTCTATATACGGAACCAAAAGTTGAGACTTTTTGCAGAAAACGATATATTTTTATTAGACTACCTGCTAAAACATCTTCTTCTTCTCCTTTCTCAGCCATCTCTCCACTGCTGGATGTAGGCCTCTTCCAATTTTTTCCGCTCCTCTCTTCTTTGGGCTTTCTGGATCCACTCACTACCAGCGATGGGGACAATGTCGTTGGCCCATCTTTTCTGAAGCCGGCCTATTCCTCTTTTCATGTCCCACGGTCTCCATCTCAGCGTTCTGGGTGCCCATTGCCATTTTAGTTTAGCAATGCGATCCATCACATCGGCAACTTTTGTCAGGCGTCCGATTTCCTCATTTCTGATTCTATCTCTCAGACTTACGCCTAGCATTTGCCTTCACTGCTATAGTATTGCATGCATAAATATATGCATTACAAAATTAAAAGCATTGTGATTTTGTAAGTAGAATTTCGTTTGAAATATTGAAAAATTTGAGTGCGTATATAGATAACGGGACAATCATTTCACTATGAAACTACATATAGCTTTTTAAAAATAATTATAAAATTGTATTTTTTGTGTGTCAGAAATGAAACAAATTAAAAAATATGTGAGTATTTCTATGAAAAAGGGTTTATTTAATTATAAAAAAATTATTGAATGTCAGAGGTACAGAAAAAATGGCAATGTACAATTTTCGACTTATGTAACTTTTTTCGCAAACGGTCAATATTAACATAAGGATTTTATATTTTATGCATAGATGATTGCAAAATATTACGAATTTAATAAATTCATGTAATTACTACATACTATTTTGTAGAAACCACTAATAATTGTGTTTATTTTTAAGAGCATTTCAGTTTTGTGTAATTTTAAGTGATAATTGTTGTTATTTTAGGAGTGAAGAGCAATCTGGTTAACATAGCAAGACCCTCTCTAATATTTTTTAAATTAAATAAAAGGAAAATGAATTTGTGTACGTTTTACAGTAATCAATAAAAACAGTGAAAACATTAATTTTTTTTGTCACATTAACATATTATTTTGGAATATCTACCGAAATACCTATCGAAATTTTGTTATAACAAATACTAACAAAAAATGGTGAATTTTTTAGAGCCTCACTCAAAAACAACAAGGTTCCAGACAAGACCAACATGTTGAGAAAAATGAGATTGCAGTTTCAAACACTCTGTACTTTTACACACAGATGGAACCTTATTAGTCTCTAGTAGTTATTTACACACACTACACCACTTTAGGGTCATATTGTTAATTGTACTCATAGATTATGTCGGTTAGAAACATTTACGCGCAAAAAGTCGAAATTTCATAATTATTATTAGAAAATTTCTATTTTGATTCCGACCTGTTACTATGTTTTCGATTTTGTTTAGTCAAATGAATTTATATAAATAAAAATGGTTCTAGAAGAGGGTGCCATGTGTAGCTTTTTTGGCAACCATACTGGCAACACTCGTAGAATTTCAATAGAAATATTGATCAGAGATATACCTAAATTGTTTTAGGTATTGAACTGGATTTACCTGCATTGCACAGACGGAAATACTTTACAGTTTTTTCCTCCATCTTCATTGCTGTACAACTTCAGCAAAGGATGGACTTTCCATCAAGCTTGCGACTGATCGTCATATCACAATACGCTTACTAATAAGAATACCGGCTTATCGGGTTGCAGGTCTGGGTTCGATTCCCGGCCGCGACAGATGGATAGATTGGAATTGGTGAATGCTACTTAAGTTTAAAGTGATCATATCAAACCAGCTAACGATCAGTCATAAGCCTGATGGAAAATCCATCCTTTGCTGTATATCCGTTGAGATAACTACTTGTGTCAAATATTGTTGCCAGCAAAAAAATTGTAGTTCTAAATTATTCTATGATTATATTTTTCATGACAGCTTGTACGGTGGCATACTGAATTGTTGTAACATGATGAATATCTATAGTAGATACTTTTAAATTTTATTTTGTATCAAATAAAATTGATAAAGATAATAAAGCCGTCTCTGTATTTTAAATCCACTTATCTACCACCCCCATATAGATGCAGGTATTTCTTACTTTTTGAAGGAGAAGGCTGTCTCACTGAACCCAAATATCTACAAAGACAGGACTCTGATTCCATTCACTCTAAATGCGTCTGTCATTAAGGATCTACCTACCATGGATCTACGTTATTCTTGAACAGCTCGAAGCTGTTGTGAATCTATTGTAAGCCGTGACACTAAAAAAACATCACCTGGTAACCACCAACTTCACCTTGTCTTGGTGATAAACATTTGGTAGATGGAATGTTTTTTCCCCATACATTTCTTACCATCTTATGTGACGTCATCAGATTCATATGTTACTTAGACTTGGCCTGATGCTAATAAGGAACCTATATACAGGTTCCCTGTATGTTTAGATTGCGTCGGCCTCGGACGGCCATCTCTTTCTTCACCCATGTTTTACATCTAAAAAGATGAAAAAGGTCATGGTGACATTATTCTCATTCAAATTTGGAAAAGAGCGTAGGTATTACCACAAATCTACAGGTTGGAATAACCTAACCGTTGAAAATTGCGTGCAATAACTTCCAAATTACGGAAAACCGCTGATCAAAATGCTTGCAATTTGAAAAACACCTAGGTAGGTACCTCAAAATACACTTGTGCCGATTTCAAATGTATTTTTTGTACAAGTCATATAATTCTGGCAACACTGAAAGAAAACGTCATAAATTTTGACGTTTCACAAAATTATTTGTTGTCAAACATTTTTCCGGTTGGCGGTTTGCCTTTACCAGAATAATCGTTTATTTCGCATTTAAATATTATTTAGTTAACTGAATCGTTAGTTTAAGTGAAAAATTAAGATGTCAAGCGCCGAGATTGAGTCTGAGATTGTGGACAACAAAAATAAGAGCTTTATAATATGTAAATATTGTAATTCAAAGATACTGCTGCCCAAATCTGCATCTTATATAAACCAAACTGTAAGTACAGCTAAAATAATGCATCTTATATCATTTATTTGTATTACACACGTAGAATTCCTTTCAGGGTAGGCCCAGAGCACTATTTTCTACATTCTTTCAGTCACTGACACACCCTTTAGTCACGCAATATGTAATGTGAAAAAATGATTTTTTGATTATAAATTCTACTCTTGAAGCTTCAGTCTGTTTTTTAGTCAATGGAAACTATTGATGGGAAAAATTTTAGATGTCTTTCCTAATAAAAAAACATTGATATGTTTATTGAATGTTGTTATTAGAAAAATGAATTAGTATTATATTTTAGAATATATAATAACCAAGAGAGAATAGATTTCCAGACTTTCCTATCCTTACACACCTTCTTGCTGCCGTCACATTCATGCACTTTGTCATACACACTCTACGATTCTTTTTACTCAGAACATGTCCGCCCTAGAGAATGTGGGGCCTTAATACATTATAAGGTTAAATGAAAAACTAATTATTTAGATTAAAATCCACAAAAATGACTTAGATTTCGCAACTAGTATTCGAGGATTTGCACCCTCATTATCAGGCGATTGTAAATAAAGTTTTATCTTTAATGACTTTATTCACAATAGCCTGATGATGAAGGTGCAAATCCTCGAATACTAGTCGCGCAATATAAAGTCAATTTTGTCGATTTTAATCTAAATTTAATATTTAGTCTTTCATTTTACCTTAAAAATGGACTTCCACCATGTACCGACGGTCAAAAACATCAAGATTAATATATTATCATTGTTTTTATATTTCCTTCGCAGAAAACACTTCCCTTGATGACACAGAAGAAGAATGCCATCCATCAAGATGCCGAGGACCTCTCCGACTTCTGGGTTGTGGACGACATGTACACCTTCGAGAATATCGGCTTCTCGCTGACCAGAGACGAGATTAAGTATTTAATATGCGCCGACTGTGAGATGGGACCTGTCGGGTACCACGATATTGAAACAAAGAAGAGTTATGTCGCTCTGTCGAGGATAGTACATAAGGAGGAAGCCTAAATGTAATCTAATATTATAAGACTTGCAATGAATATTCAATAACTAACCAATCCATTTTCTATATCTTGGCAGCCGGCAGATGTTAGCTGCAAGTGGGGTTGCAAGATTGTATTGTTGGTAGCCCTGATTGTTGAACCTTGTCATGAGAACTGTCAAAAGTCCACAATATTCTCACATTGTATTTCGTACAAGTGAGCTACAATGCCGAAAATATTACAAAACTGTGCTAGGGAAATCATTTTAAAAGTGAGAGATTTTTGAGAGTTGGAAAAAGAAAAAAATACTTCGATAATCCTTATACACCGCCATCGCAAATTTGAAAAACAAAGTTGCCAGTTTATTCTAACAATCCAAAAATTTACAAATTTTTTCAAACAACAGCCATCCAAAGCCGACTTGTAAGCGTCGGAACACCCATCCTGCTTCCTCTCCAAGGGAGTTCACATAACGCTACATTATGTGAATGAAGATGCCTCTCATCTCTGTTGAGGAAAAAAAACAAAATGAATGGTTCATTGCAAGTCTAAATATAGCAAATATAATATATTAACTTACATTGTCCCTAGCTTAATGTTGTTTTTTACATTAATTTATACATTTATTATTATGGCCAAGTCATTAAATGGATTGATTTATTTGGTGATTTTTATTGTCAGGAAAAATATTGTTAAATATGCAGAACCCTTGTTGATACAGTAGCGTAATGAAAAGGCAGATTCGAGTAATAATTATCTAGCAGGACTGCAGTATTTACTACCTTTTACAGAATGGTCATGTGGCCAGAGCCACATATTCTAGGTGGACAAAGAAAGTTCTGGAGTGGCGACCTAGAACAGGCAGAAGAAGTGTTGGTAGACCTCAGGCACGGTGGTTGGACAATGTAAGGCGAGTTGCGGGAGGCGGTTGGATGCGGTCTGCCCAGGATAGGGAGCTGTGGAGATCAATGGGGGAGGCCTATGTTCAACAATGGACGCAGGGAGGCTAACATGATGATGATGATGAAAAGTGACATCTATTATCACCGCTATCTCCACTGAGACACCATATTTTTTTTATTTTAGTAGAAACAGTGGCATTACAGCTGTAGGCCTTTTCGCCACTCACTGAAATTTCAATACAACAATAGATCCATAAAGGTGTTAGTATGGAGATGGTTATCACCAAAGGCTGAATAATTTGTGCCCAAATTGAAGCTATATCTGGCTTATGCTGGTGCTTATTGCGACACTATCTGCCTTTTAAAGTATAATGCGAATGGACTGAATAAATAAATCTTTACTAGCCAAAAATCATGAGTTACAAAACAAGACAATAGAAGTGTGCTAAAGGGCGGACTTATCTAAAAGCAATATCTCACAGTCAACCCGGTGCCCAATAGGACTGGAGGAAGGAATTGAAGATTTAGAAACAATGACGAACGAAAGATGTCTTAAGATTTTTTTACATTTTATTCAGTAATATTTTTTTACAAACGATATTCACTATTATATATACATTACTTAACTATAGGTATAAAATTATATAAATAAGTATTAATATATAACTAGAAAATGGTAACACTATATTTCATGATGGTAACATTTCAAAAGGCACATCGACGTAACATCCAATGTTGTTGCACTAAATTCTAGACCTTTAAATAAATAAAAATATTTTTTACTCTCATAATCCCCGTTACACCAACATGCCTTTTCGTAGATTATTATTTTATATTATTATACTGGCATATTTGTATTATTGCTTTATCAACAATAGATTTTATCTGCACTATTTATAATCTTTTATTTTGCAGCTTATTTTATGATATTTTCAAAATAGTTACATTTATTGTATGTCATTTTAAAGACGAAAAGGCAGAATCGCGTAATAATTATTATCAGGTGTTAGTGGTTGGTTGGGAGACATTGCCTACGGCAATATACCCACCATTTAGTATAATGTTTTATATCCAATAAAGATTTATTTTATTTATTTAACCTTTTTTTCTTCATATTTTTTACTTTTTCATGCATTACTTCAATGTGCCTTTTCGTCTTTTATTACATGATTTAAGCAAACTGCATTATTATTAACATACTACCCACTATTGACGAATTTGCAAATATTGCAAAACATTAATTGGTAACTTGCTATTTTACAAATTATTGGTAACTATATCATTAAGTAAATACAATATTATTATTGAATATATAAAGTTATTTAGTATACCTTTTTTATGTTACTTTAAATAGCCTTTTCGCATTTTTTTATATGATTTGTAGAAATATTTCTTTCGCTTTGAAACTTGCAATAACTTGTTTAAATTAGACAGTTAGTAGGTATAATTAATAAGTACGTACGCTTAAATAAATAACTTCAAAATTAAGTATAAAAAATGCACTCGATTAACTTATTTTGGAAGGTTTTGGCGTCATAAGAAGAATCGACATTACATAAGTATTTTCATTGTTAATATTTGTCATTCAGATAATCTCAAAATGCATTTTCCACAAAATAGGCTGGTTCAATACACACTCTATTCACGACAATTTTTAGTAAACTTGCCTGGCTTAAAAACAATACTCCACGCCACTGGTATTACCACAGTGGGACGAGTATTTCAAATTGGGTTTAGGGTGACTTTGAAATTAAGTTGAGCTTAACAAAAAAAAATCGTACTTATCTCAAAATTTCAATGCCCTTAACTTTAAGGCTCGAAATTTCATATAACGACAAATCCTGGAGTTTTACAAATCGCAGCTTGGTGTAAAATGCCGCTTTGCTCGAACATGAGAATTTCAATTCATTATAGACTACAGCTTAGATAAGTGTTAGATATGGTCAAGTTGGTAGCCATACTTGTTATTTTTGTATGCAATTTGATCGTGGATTTAAGTATCACTTCTGTCATTTTCATACAATATAAACATTGCCGACACATGATATTTTTATCGTGTTATATTCGTGTTATTTTGCTGTTTTGTTCACTCGAACCGTGCTTTGATTATTGAAAATGAATATATTATGTTATAATACTCACAATAAAGTGATACGAAAGACGCATTACAGTAAAATAATACATAAAACTATCACGACAATTACGTCAACGTAATTTGATAATAATTATAATTATAAACTATCTAGCACAAAAAACAGTGTTCAAAACAAGTAAACATTATTTTAGTGGTCAAATATTCAAAGCACAATACGGTGACACAAAAAATTCACAAAAATAAACGCGGAATACACACACGACCGATATCACTTACGACGCCATGTTGTGTTATCAATAGTAATCTTGTTGCCTTCTTCTAACTAAATAGCTCCAGCTCTTTCTGAACACGTGGCGCCGCCTGGTGGGGAATAATGTAACTTGAGCTAAGCGGCAGATTTGAGGTTTAAACCAACCCCCGGGGTACGTTTAGATTTACGGGCTAGATTTAGGATAAACGGACATTGATATTCTCGTAAATTTAACATAAGCTCTAGCAAACGCAAAATTAGAGTTTACGGGCCGCTTAAACAGAATTGAAATTTTGGGCCTAAGCATCGTCGCTAAGCCCGTATTGACACGATTTGTCTGCTCAATCATACTGAAATAGCTCTGAATTAAAGCAAGATGTCGAACATACTAAATTTTTAGGTTATGTTTGTGATAATTTTTTTTCTAATGATGGTTGAGTATACAATATACATACATACAAAGTTATTATTCATCTCCATTCTTACAGCCTTAGATTATAGTCGCGATTGTGTTTTGCAATAAGATCATTTACGTATTAGGTATATTCTGAGAATTGTGTATTTAAGACATTATGAAAAATCCAATCGATCGAAACTTCTGCTATTAAAGAAAAATTGTGAAAAAAAACAAACAATTACGATGGAAGAAATAGAGACATACATTTATTATTTTATTCGTGTTTAGATGTGATGCTTGGATAAGCCAGAAAATGGGGAATTCGCTCAGAATTCAGAATAAAAATCAAGCTTGCCTGTATTTTGTATGTGCCACTAAGTGCCACTTAGCTGAGTTAATCCATGAAAAAATCGACCTTAAATAGAATGCACGAATAACGGAAAAAACTATGTAGTTTACGTATATTTCAATCGTTTTCTTATTAATGAATGGCTACTTGCTGTGTTGCCCTCTAACCTTTGCAATGAAATCCTCTCAAAACGAATCAACTTTTATACTGTCAATCAAATTTGTAAATAATTACGTAATACAGTTGAAACCTTGTTTAATTAGAATGCAAGATGCTTTTGCAATATACAGTTATTAATATTAGATTTTATGAGCAACCAATTATCCGACAAACTTGATCTTAATGCAAAACATCGTCCATATATAAAATATAACATAAATTAATTTCTGTAGTCAATTATTATTCGTTGTTCACATTAATTAATTCAGTAATCACATATGATTTTTACACTGCGCGTGTTTCTGTAGCTTAAGCCACATGCAACCCGCACTTATACAACTAAATGCTAAAACTAATAATACGAAAGAGGAACCCCATAAGAAACCTGTGTAAGAAACACAGAGACCCAGAGGTTCTTCTGTGAAAGCTATGTCTTCTGGTAAGATCACTTTAAGACCTTTACCAACGGTCACAGGATCTACCAATGTTTCGTTCGTTCCGAATGTATCTCTCCTGCGCCTCTTGCCTGGTTCGTATTTTTGGTTTGGATCTTGACACATCTCGCAATTTGTTTTGCAGAGTTCTACGTTACATTCAAGTATGAGATCCATCACGTCTGGGAATTTGAAAGCGTTGAAGTACGCGTACGCGAGGATAGATGCTCCAGTATTTCCTGTGTTTCTCGTTTTCTGGAATGCTCCAAACAATTTTGGTTTCAATATACAGCCATCGTCGTCTGTAAGTCTTACAACATTTTGTGAATCTGAGTCTCTGGCCACGCATTCCTTTACTTGAATATCGAATCCTGGATCTCCGGTGATGGATATTACGAGAGTCATGGTCTCTCCAATCTTTACAAGACCGTTTGCTGGTGCTGCGAATGGTCCGCGACCAACTTGAATATCCAAGCTAGCCATTGCAGTGTCTCCGCTGAATGTAACGATTTCTTGATTCAACATTCCTACGCTCAAAGCAACGGACAGTTGTTTGTTAAGATTTCCTTCCCACAGACATCTGACAGCCCTGATGCTATCCCAAACTTCTTGAATTCCTGGCTCATTTTGTAAGACAAGCACATTTTCCAAATACGATTGCCCTTGAGTATCAAAACCGTTGATGAATTCTGTACCGCAAGAGTCTAGGCTGAGAGTAAATCTATATTTGATTTGATTGGAGTTTTCTTGGACGTATCTACAGGCGGGGTTGTTGTAGAATCCTTTGGAGTAAATGATTCCATTGTACACTTTGTTGAATTCCAGGTTTATTGTCATCATGTCTTTAGCGCATTGGACGTCAAGAGCGTGGATATGAGGAGGATGCTTATCATCATCGTCTGGTTGGATCTGTTGCTGTGGAACATAAGTGGGTGATGGTTTATATCCTGCGCTGGGGGGATTTGTATAAGTGACTTCAGGTGAATATGTCGTGGTTTGATAAGGTGATTGTGTTGTCGGTCTATAATTGGACGTTCCTGGAGGAATGTATGAAATACTAGTCGACGGTTTAGGAGAACCAGTTTGGTATTCATTATTATCATAATCCGTACTAGGGAAAGGTGGATTGGGAGACGGACCCGGCTGAGGATATCCAGATTGACTGTAGTCTGGATACTGTTGACTCGATGGAGAGAATGGCGATCCTGATGGCTGGTATGGAGGACTCGTAACTGGAACATAAGTGGCTGATGGTGGGAGGTACTGTGCTGGACGTTGGAATGGTCGGGGTCTTTCAGCATTCTGACCTGCTGGAGGTACGTAGCCGAGATCTTGCCTCGCTGAAAAATAACACAAAAATTATTGCACATTGCCTGAAATGAAGAATATGCAATTTTTCAAGGATATGATCTTGTTCATTAAGCCAATAGCTTTTCATTGGTGAAACATTCGTGATGTTAGAACATTTTGAACTGTGTCTAAGATAGTTTAATGTGAAGTGCTTTTGTGCAACGAACCTTTCCTATTGTTCTGTCTGTACACACCCTGGAGCCACTGGAGAATATTCTGGACCATTTCTTCAGGCTTCACTTGTCTGTATTGTCTAGGCGCTCCTGTAATAAAATACAGAACAAATTTAGTAAAAAAATATTACGTATCGCTGTCTTAAGTATTGGCCTGCTGAATTCTTAGTGAGTTCTTCAATACTGCCCAGCATTTGAGTCAAGCTTAGGTAAGCGATTGTTTTTCAAAATAACTTGATTACTACTTGGTTGCTATGGGATAATACTTGGTCCTTACCTTAAGCACTGACTGTTAGTTTAAAACACTCCGCTACAATAATTTGAACTACATTACGAAGTTATTCTTCGGAATTTTGCACTCTTCAACTCATTGGAGCACTATCTAAAATGCCCCAAATCAATTTCAAATTGTAATGCTGTATTCTGTCATTTCTGCGATTATGTTTACTAGGTAGAAATCGGTAGACCCCAGGCAGGGTGGTCTGATGATATAAGGAAGTGTGCCGGAGGGAGATGGAAGCAGTGTGCCCAGGACAGGGAGCTATGGAGGACCAAAGGGGAGATCTATGCCCAACAATGGACCTAAGTGGCTACAGTAGAAGAAGATGGGATATATTCCATGTTCAAAATCCTTACCTTCGTCAATATAATCGGCTCCAAAGACATCAGGTCCAGTGTCCTGAGTTTCCTGCGAATCAGAGGGAGAAACCAGCGCCAACAGGAAAACTCCTGCGACCACCGTGAGCCACTTCATGTTGCCTTCTGAAACAAGAAATAAAACCCATGAAATTGTTGTAAAAAATAAATCAAAACATTGAGCATGGAGGGATGGGTAAGATGGGTTGATTGGGGTTGGAGGAAAGGAAAATGCCTTAGAACGAAATAAATATTTCAAAGGTTAAGTTGCAGAGATGCGGACAAATAATAATGTCTATCAGTTGCAGAAAAATTGAAGCTAGTTTGTACCAATGTCTCCTTTAATTTAAAAGACACTGTTTGAACCAAGAGACTCAATGTGCAATATGGAAAATGTTTAATGAACAGAGAAAACAGCAGTCCTGCTGGGATGTTTTCGTAGAAGCAGGAGACCTTTGCTAGATTCCGCCAACTTGTTAGGTGAGGAATAGAGGAGATAGGAGCCACATAGCACAAATTTTGCACGAAAAATAATTATAAGTGGCTCCTATCTCCTCTATTCCTCACCTAAGAAGATGGTGAAATCCAGCACTAGGGACAGAACGCCAATAGGCTGGAACGACCATTCTCATAAATGTTACCATGCATCAGCGTGAACCCACAGTATGTACCCGAAAAAGTGAATTTATGGAGATGGGTGATAAAGAATGGGATAGGGATTTGTGTCCTTTAGAAGTACGTAACAATCCACAGGGCAGAAATAATTGTGTGACTCTATAAAAACTACTTCATTTGTGTATTATTGGTGCCCTTGGTGTTGGATCATGACCTCATAACGTGTGACGTGTGAACTATTTGCATCGCTTCATTAGTTTTTCGTGTCATATACCTGACTGATGTTCAGTGGAGTATTTGTAAATTTTCCAGTGCTATAACGCATTTTTTTTTTGATATTGTATGAAAAGTATTTAATTTAGTTGTCCCTTATGTTCTCCAGTGAGACTTGGATAGGGCTAAAGAAGGACGTATCGTGGTTTAATGCAGTGGAAATGAAGTCGTTGATAAGAATTCATGGGAAAGCGTTGGGATATCTCGGATAGCATTGGGATATCCTATAGGATGAGGAATGAGGTCATTAGAGAGAAGAACGACTGAAAGACGGATGTAGTGACTAAAATGAATGTGAATAAATTTGGATGATTTGTTCATGTTGAAAGAATGAATGATTTCAGGATCAGGATGACCAGAAATATTTAAACATAAATGAAAGAAAAGGGATGAGGATGCGTGGACTGATCTTTCATCACCTTGACCACTACACCTTACACCACTGCTGTTATTGGGTAGGTACTATCAATAATCAGTGGATTACCTACAGAATTGTTATATGCCAGAATGGACCAAAGTTTTTCACATAGTGAAATTAGGGTACGATACTGATGGTCAATATAACTGTGTGGTAGATGAGTAGATCTTTGTCATACAATAAAGTCCATGTTGGCTGATGCTATTGACATTTCAAACAATGATCCATGAATGATTAATTGATTTTCTATGGTCACTCAGCATGCCTAACATAATAGTTTAGGAATGTTTGATATTACTCGTGTTACTACTAAAATATTTGATTTAATATTCATCTATCTGTGCTATCCAATCACACTGCGTCCCTTACGGCGGTAGGCAGAGAGGGTAGAATGCCACACAGTCATATATTTACACACACTCCTTGCTTTCGTCACATTCGTGCAAGTTATCGTACACACCATCTGATTTAATTCCTTTACTCAAAACGTGCCCGTCTTTGAGTATCTGGTCAACATGATCAATTCATGTTACCCTACCACCCTCTTTCAACCACATACACTCCTTTTTTGTAATCCTATCTTTTTTTAAAAAAAGGATCTGGGCTTGTGCACACATACCCGAATACTTTCCTGCACATTTCTCGGTAAGCTAAAAGATTGTGTCGTGAAGTGAAGTTTCCATTCTTATGGACTTCTTAGTCAGGACCTAGATTCGAACCCAGTACCTCTAGATTATGAGTCCGCGCTCCAGCCAACAGTGCCAAAAATGTACAATATTAATTAATTCTTTCAATAACACCAAATCATGTCTTGTTTATTAATTCTCAACGCAACCCTAGTCTTAGAATCGCTCATTTCTCTAAATTATCTATTTTCGATTTGGGAAAATTCGCGAATCCGAAAGATGAATTTCATATTATGGTATTCGCAAAATAGTGAACACAATATTACTTAACCTATTGCCGCGGGCGGTTTTATACACCTAACATGACCCTTGAACTTTTGGGCGCCGATAACTGGTTTACTTTTTAAGCAATTCGTGATCGAAAGAATTACGTCTGAAATTAGATCACATCCCAGATGCGAAATGAAGAGAGTAGATCCATCAATCACTACAAATGTTCATTTAATTAGGTATAAATATCAATAGTAAGTAGGTATATTGAAATTATGCTTAGCAATAAAGTTCTATTGAAAAAAAAAAAGCAAAAAATACGTGATCCACTCAGGGCCCTATGTAGGTTTGTTAGAACCAAATGCTGTAGCCTAGAGTTCTATATTACTATCATCTTGACGTATAAATAGGAACTGGAAAAAATCTGTTATATTTCGGAAAAGGGGTGTTATTTTTCATACATTTATATCATTGACATGGTCAATTTTGCAGCTGTTAATACAAAAATATAAAAAAAAAATGATTGTGTATAATATTTTGTACAAAAATCCCTAACACGATAAAATTAAACAAAAAATGGAAGATTTTATTCAGTGTGGTTCTTCTTAATTTCAAAGCCACATTCCTTTTGGTAATGTTTCAATTACGATGTTTTTCATACTAAAGGACGAAATTCACGTCAAATATGCAAAAATTCGCGTTATTCTTGTAAAAGTGTTCTAAAATTCGCGCCATATTATGTGTAAAAAAAACATGAAATTCGCATAAAAAGCACGAAATTCGCGAATTAATTCGGTTTATCGTGATCGCGAAATTTTCCAGTCTCTACGTACACATTAAACATTTTATCAACCAACCAACCTAATTAGTTAGAGAATTCATAAAATTCCCTCACAAAGGTTACTCATCATTTTCATATCTACTTGGGCCGTCATTTTTAAACCTAAGACTGGCCCTGTGTACGAATAAATAATTTGCAGACGCATACAAGACTATAATAATATAAGAGTACTATTACATCCATGTGATGTAACATTATTTCTCTTTATTTAAAGGTGATGCAACAAGATATGAAAGAAGACACAATTTTACTGATCAATGCGGTCACTGATGGTTAACTGTTTTGACGCTTGTGTAGGGTTACCACATTTTATCAAGCATTTATTAATAAAAATATGAATTTTTGCTTGTTGTTTGCGTTTTTGTGTAGCAGAAAATCAATTTTGTGAGATCTTGTACTATTTTTTTATATTTTTATCGAGTATTTAAATACTCGTCTAAAAATCAAAATAGAAATCTTCAAAACCGGGTTGACTGTAAGATGTTCGTTTTGCAATAAGTCCACCTTACTACTAATAACATTGTCTTATTTTGTAACTCTCGATGTTTTTTTTGCAAATAAATATTTATTTGCCACAAAAAACTTTTTTCCAACAAAATACCACATTACTATGAGTTGAATCTACAGTATTCATCTTCGCTATTCCAAGTCTATTGCAGAGAGTCAAAATCATTACATTGAATTTGGTACTGATGTAACTTTGTTGCTATGTATGATGTTTTACTATGTATGATATTTGCTATGTATATATAGATGCAGGATCCCTCCCCACACACGAGACTTGTCTCTATTGGGGAGGTATCTCGAAACATGTATAGTTTTAAGTATTTAATTTGTATATGTAAAATATGTATTGAAGAAAAATAAAAAGAATTTCGAAATTGAAATTATTATTATTGTAACTTCGTATTCTCTTATCAAATTATATTGTAATGTAAATGTTCATTTAAAGAACAAATTAATAAATTTTGTTGCGTTGTGGTAGCCCTGATTGTAGTGAGGTGAATGTTTGAGTATAAAGTTTGGGGTCACGGAAGAAAGTTAATAAGATCTTCTGTTGGTAAAATAACTCCATAGATGGGAGCAATGTATGTCAACAGTTCATAACTAGTGTAGCTCTGACTCTAAATAGCGGTCACAGATCACAGATATAGTTCCCGTTTTTTTCATACCGTTAAAATAGGGTACCTACGGTGGTGCTAGCTAGTATTTGCTAGTACTTTAGGGGGAGGACTAAGCCTGACTATTCAATCAGATTTTTTGAAAGTTCTTAAGCTAAAAAAACTTCAGGAGGAGGCAATAAAAGTTTTAATATTAATAGCGCCGCAGGCTAATTTTTTTCATGGAGGCGAGTGAAAAAGGTCATGTTTTAGGTTGGCTTTACAAGTGTTATGTTAAATAATGTAGTAAAAAGTAGATTTTTTTTTAAAGATGGGTGAAGTGATGAACCTGGGATCTTTCTATAGTAGATTGAGTATCTGTCATCATACATAGTAGTATTTGTATGGAATTTAAATAATCTTCATCAAATAGAAAATCAATCTATTTATTTATTCTATACTAACTCCAACATCAACATTATTCATACCATTCCACACTCATTTAAGCATAAGAGTTTCATTCTCTTACACATGAAAATATCTATTGTTTTCTTTATTATAATGTCAGATACGATTATAAGAACGACAAGATTGAAACGTTTATATGTAAAAAAATATTAAAGAACTAACCATTTAAATTTATTTCGATAACTAGTGAAAAATAAGTTACAAACTACCTAGAACTGTTATTTTTCGCTGTAAGTAGTACCCACGTATTCTAAAATGTTACTGCTACTTTCAATCACTGTTAAAGTGACAGCATTAAACTTTAAGTGCAGCATTAATAAAACTAAATGCGATTATCTTCTCGAGAGACACAAGTTATTTATCAAACACTTAATATTAGATTATTATTATGAAAATGCTACATGTTATTATAGAATATGATATATTGTTATTATGAATTGTGATTGTGAATTCTGTAGGTATTATGTTATTACGGTGAATACGACATGATTTACATAACTTCATACACGTCTATTTTTAGTATTATGGCGTCTGATAAGATTATTATACTGCATTTAAGTTCCTTTATGCTGTCATTAGGCTTCGGCGCGGCGCCCTGAATTGTGCTCAGCCAATACTGAGGACAGTCTTGGAACTGAAGACAGTGATAGATGGAAGTATGGACTACAGATCGGCTGTTCTAGAATCACAGGATTTGGAAATCCCTTGAATAAAATAATATTCCTAAAGTACCCCTAAAATTTACGGGATCTGAAGATTTGGCGTTCAGTTTTTCAGATACAAAAGTACAATTTAGCCAAAATACTGGTAATTATAATCTTAACAAATCGGCTGTTTTAGATTTTTAAATTTCTTTCCAGGTTTCTTTTAAAAAGGTATAATAAAATTTGTCGCTTACATTACTCTAATTTCGCGCTAACACTCTCATACAAAATTTGAAAAAGTTGAAGCGATAATAGAACGATTTTTGCTCCCCCCTTCCCCTAAACTTAACTTGATATACCTAATTATAATGTCTCGCATTAAATCTGTCAATTAAATACGGATTATTTGATCGTTAATTAAGATTACACATTATTTAATTGTATTGTTACAATTATTGTATTGTTACAATCACTAGTATTGTTACAATTATTGCAAAAGGTCACGTAGCCTTTTGTTTAGTTCTTAAGTCTTTGTAAGTTATGTCGAATTGTATTAATTAGAGGTTTAATGTGTTACAAAGGAGAATGCTCATTTTGTATGGGAAAAAAACCCAGGCCCGGCGCAAACGAAATGTAACTCAAATGATACGTAATAATTAGTAATTAAATACTGCATAGGGGGCATCATCGAAATCAATGGCTTAATGGGTGAAATACCTATTCGAAGTTTTACATTGGTCACAAGAATATATAAGAAAACGAGCATTAAACAGTTACAATTGCGATTCAAAAGTATATAATATGATGAGTATAAGGTAGCCTGTATGATTTTTCTTCTTCTTCATCAGCCTTGATCCCTCCACTGCCGGATGTAGGCCTAAAGGTAAATGCTCATGAATTATGTAAAAAATAAACATGTCCGGCGCAAACGCAATGTGACTCAAATGATAGGTAAAAATGAGTAATTAAATACTGCATAGGTGGTATCATCGAAATCAATGGCTAAATATGTGAAATACCTATTCAAAGTTTCCCCTATAAAACTTCGAATAGGTATTTCACACATTTAGCCATTGATTTCGATGATTCCTCTTATGTAGTATTTAATTACTCATTTTTACCTATCATTTGAGTTAGGTTTCGTTTGCGCCGGACCTGATTTTTTTTACATATTTCATGAGCATTTTCCTTTCGGATTGTATCCAGCTGTGGAGGGACCAAGGCTGATGAAAAAGAAGACGAAGAGGACGGGCTACCTTATACTCATCATATTATACCCTTTTAGACCGCAATTGTAACTGTCTAATGCTCTTTTTCTTATGCATTCGTGTGACCAATGTAGAACTTCGAATAGGAATTTCACCCATTAAGCCATTGATTTCGATGATGCCACCCATGTAGTATTTAATTACTTATTTTTACCTATCATTTGAGTAACATTTCGTTTGCGCCGGGCCTGGGTTTTTTTTGAGCATTCTCCTTTATACAGAAATAGTAATTTACGTAATATTTTGATTAAATATCAAAGATTACGATAAATATCAGCAATAAATACACAATAATGCTTAATTATTATGTAAAAAAATAGGTACTTATTGAACACATTTATTGTACAATTTATAAAATTTCATTTAATAAAATTAATTAGCGTTTAAAATTTATCATTATACATCGGGAGATTCGATGCCCTAGGTACCTGGGACCTTGAGACTAAGAGATGTGCAGGGACATAGAGTGAACAAAAATATTATACAGTTTATTTACTTGGCAAATTTTGTTAATACTACCTGCATATTATGCACGCTGATACAAGTTATGTGAAATTTGTTGTTTACACTTCACTTATTGTTTTATTCCCCTATAGATATTGATGGTTGTATAGAATTCAGGTAGAGATGGAAACCCCCGTAATTTAAATACGAAGAAAAATAATACTTTTGCTCACGAGCCGTCTATGGAATTATAGGATTAGTAAGGTTTTATTGCATCAGCAGTAAAACGGCATTCGTTTTCCCGATGTATATTTATCGTACTATTTTGACGAAAAACTACTTATTCTAATTGTTTATACTCTAAGCTTTTCGTAGTTTGTCGGAGCACGCCACTGTCTTTAAGGACCATAGAGGTATAAAAATAGGATAGAGGGAGCACATTTAAGCCATAAAGAAACTCTTGTGCTATTTTCATTTCATTTGTTCATTTCAAAAAATCATTTCATTCGTTCGTTCATTTGCAGGCGACTTCGGTGTCGATTGTTTTCTAGAGATGCTGTGCATTCGGCTTTAATTAAAGAACAATAGTGATTGGTTGTTTTATTTGCGGCTGAAACAAAAGTAATGGAACGTTTTTGAATTCAAATCGAAATGTCAACGATTGCATTAGTTGGTAATAATGTTAAGTCACCTACAAACACATCAGTATTTTTAAACTACGATAATGTTAAGGGCTTGGCACCAAGAATGACGTCACAGTCTTTTCCCACGGCATTAAGGTTCAAATTCGCGTGACAATCGCATGATAAAATGGTAAAAATGGCGTTTTTTTTTTTCATTTTTTGGGGTTAATTTTGCGTCTATCAAAAACTTTTACGGTTATTCCCTAGATTTTAATGCATATTATCAGTACATAAAAAAAAATGTCCGCGACTTTTGGGAAACGAGTTTCCGTCTTTCGGAAAAAAGGTCAGAGGTGTTTTTCAATTTTTTTTTGAGAAATCTATACTTACAAGATATAAAAAATCTTTTACGGTTATTCCCTAGATAAATGTTCAATGCATCTACCCTATTTTGTTCCAAAGCATATTTAGTAACGGTTGTCGAATTGCGGGTCTACCGTTTTTAAAAAATTTTGAAATCTCGGTATGCATACTCTTAAGTAGGTTTACTAATAAGTTTTGCATTATAATTATTATATAATTCCACACATATCCGTATTTACCTGTAAGTATCATTGTGTTTAAGAATTATATATTTATGCACAATGACTTCTCACATTAAATTGCAATGAATAAATTACATAAACTCATTCAATTCACTCATAAATTAATGAACCTTTTAAATGACTGAGTTTGCCATTTTCAATTTCTAATGGATATTATTCAAAATTAGACGATAAATAATGATAGTTTTAGTAAATTAAAAAAAAACTAAAACTTTTTAAATATTACAATAAAAAAACTTAACAGATGTAGTCCATTATTAAATTTATTAGGTATTTCCATGTTTAAACTAAAATATTTTTCAATGATTTGGGACAAGATAGATGGAGCCTTATTTGCAGTGGCGTAGAGTGCTATTTAAATTCAAAATGCTCGAAAATTTACAGGAATCCTAAAGAACTTCGAAGCTGGAGTGGGACAGCAAAAAAAATAATATTGATGTGGTATAAAAAGAAAAAATAATAATAATAAACGTCTGGAAAAACTGGGTAACGACCACATGCTTCACATAGGGAGCGGACGTGGATGTGTATGTATGTATGGTATAAAAAGAGAGGAAATAGCGACGCAGGCGAAATATTTGAGTTTTTAATTAAACAAATGTGAATAAATGGATTTTTGAAATTTTGCCCAAAAAGTGCACCCCCACGCAACGCTAGCGCTTATTTGCACATATTCAGCGCGCTTTAAAAAAAAAAGCATGCTCTTTTCTAACATTGACGCTTGTTTAGCATGCTTTTGGGGCCGAGAAGGGGCCTATGTTTAGAAATATACAGCTACAGGCAAAAGAAGAAGATGTTATAATGTTGGACGAGATTTTTCGTACTTAGCATTAACAGGTTAATTCATACATTAGGTAATTAATCATTTTCTATATAATGGTGACAACACACTATCCGTCATTCGTCTGTATTTCCGACAACTTCCAATACAAATCGACGTAGAATCATATAAATTTATTCATTTTGCTAAGCCTATCTATCTATTTATTTATTTATCTATTCTTCGTATGAACGATTTAAAATATTACAATAATATAGTCCAATTTATCTAAAAGATCACACAAACTTGTCCACCACGGCGAACCAATGCAGCGAACCAGTGGCGTAGCGTGGGTTTATGCCGCCAGGGGCGGAAGCGAAATCCGCCGTCCCCTTACGAGTATGTAGGCATTTAAATCCAAAATGTACGGAAATTCACAGAAATTTTAAAGAACATCGAAGCTAAAGTGGGACAACTAACATATGATATTGATATGGTGTAAAAAGAGAGAATATAGCACCGCGGGCGAGATTTTTTAAGTTTATTTGAAGCAAACCTGATTTAATGGGCTTAATAAATTATTCCCAAAAAATACCGTCCAGTATGGACCGCCCCCCTCCTCCTGAGCTATGACTACTGATGACTACGATGTTCCCCCAAGTTTCGCAACATACTGAAATATTTTCGAACGGCGAACGGAATATTATTATCGAATTCCAAATCTATTCGTTTCCAAAATGATTTGAATACAGCCATCTTGATTTTGGCAACGTATAGATGGCGGTATACATTTTACTTCGTGATTAATTGTTTTGTTATGTACAAGAAGATTTTTTATTCAAATCTTTATTCGAGTTAACTTGGTAGGCATAACTCACGTAATTATAGTAATTGGAGTGTTTCAATTAGAAAATAAGTGTATTATAATTAATTATAGATCTATCTCTGCAGTCCGTCAATCAGTTGATTAATTCTTCATCAAATATACACGACATTTTACGTAACCTCTTAAAATAATTATATTCATACCAGTATTTTGTTTATAATTATATTCTTCTCGAGAGTGGCCTGAATATAGTTCACATAGGCCTCTCCACATCAGTGATATAAGAAAGTAATGACGTCACGTTGTGATTCGTTAGACTACCTTTGTTTTACTATTTTATGACAGTTTCCTGAGGGTGTTCGTGAGAATGAATTAATTAAACTATACCCATTTTTTTACAAATAGAGAGTGCAATTTCAAAATAAGAATAGCGTAAATCAGCTATGTATTGAATTAAAGGGGACCATATAAAAAAAAAATCCGCTAGAAACTTAATTTTTGATTAAGTGTGCGCAAAATTAAAATCTTTTTAAAGCAATATTTAGTGGTAACCCTGTAATTTGTTCCAAATTTGAAATTCCCAGAACACTTAAAATATATTTCGTGTTACACTTTTTTAAATTAATGCTCATCATTCTGAATGTAACAATGGGTTTGTTTGCATCTTTCCTATTGTTTTTAATACTCGCACATCGTGAGAATATATCATTAGATAATATAACGCAACATCTTAGTTTCTCATTCAAATCGCACAATATTTATATTTCGAACAAGATGGCGTAATGTTGTCATGACAACGGGAATCTAACCTCAAAATGTCAGTGCATTTAGTTACATCTGCGAATTTCATTGATTTATTATCTCTAATCTTATTATTTATTGATTTTTTATTCAGATTATCTATTGTATTTATGGATGCATTGCAACTCATCTTATTTCAATGCTGTTATGATTCTTTTATCGTAAAATATTCTGAAATATTTGACAGCCATGAGAAAATCAATATTTTTCCTAATTCTCTCATTTTTTTAAACTTTATCCGTCTTTGGTGTCTGAGACTTTTTAATCTTCAAATATTAATATCTTCTCAATGTCCCAGCACCTTTGAAATTTTGCACTCATGTTTGCTTTAAATAACAGTTTTTATTATAGTATTGTTTTTGTCATTTTGTCAGTGAATTAATAAAAAAATACCATTTGAAAGCTATTTAATATTTATGATAAAACAGTATATATTAAACTGTCACCTAAATCAAAATTGCCGTGTGCTGAGACATTGGTAAAATAATACAATTTGAAAAAAAAAAAGACTCAGACACCAACAACAACGAGAGATGAAGTTAAGTTAAGCGTGGTAATAATCTGTTGATTGTGTACAAATGTCATAATATTTACTTATTGTCGTAATGTGTAATGTGTAATTTAATATTTAATTATAAATTATATATTTAAATACCTATTATGCAGAATATAATATAAAATAGGTACATTGTTGTATGCATGAACGTGTGCCTATGGTAATATGTTGTAATAGGTAAGTACTAATTTATTCATATAAATTTAATATATTTTCTCACAAATATGATATTTATCTTATTTTTTTCGTTTAGTACAAAATTGTTCATACGTTTGTCCGCTCTATAGAATATAATATATCTGTGGATTCTTCTTCTTTCTCTTCTTCCTATTCCCATATTTATTTGGGGTCGGCTCTCCTTGTTATCCTTCTCCAGGCTCCTCTATCCTGAGTCGTCACATCCCGCAGACGGGTATCCTCCATCTCCTTCCTCAAATTATTCCACCACGTAGCGCTAGGTCGACCTCTGCCTCGCCTTCCCTCCGGCAGCTTTAGTGCTGTGTGTACTGCATGGTTTTCATGCCTCATTACATGGCCGTACCAGCGCAATCTGGTCTCCTTTAGTTTTTCAGTTATTGGGGCCACCTTGAAACTAGCCCTGACATGTTCATTCCTCACTTTATCCATCCTTGTTACACCCCCAGCCCACCTGAGCATCTTCATCTCATTTGTATGTAATCTTTGTTCGTGTGTCTTCTTCATCGTCCAGCACTCAGAGCTGTAAATCATTGCTGGTCTTACCGCTGTCTTGTATACCTTTCCCTTAACCTTTATTGGCATACGCTTGTCACACAAAACTCCAGTGAGAGATCTCCATTTCTGCCAGGCCACGCCGGTTCTGTGAGTGACATCTGCATCGACATTTGCATCTGCAGTGAGCATTGAACCCAGGTATTTAAACTGCTTTACTTCAGGTAGCTTTGTTCCGTCAATGTATATCGGTTGTTCTGGTTCTACTTTGTTACTGTACCTGCATTTCATATATTCCGTCTTGCTTCGACTGATGCGCAGTCCATTTCTTTCCAGTGCCGCAACCCACTGCGATAGTGTGCACTGTAGTTCTTGTTGAGTCTTCGCTGCGATTGCTATGTCATCCGCATACAGTAGGCTCCAGGGTAATTCACATTGAATATCCTTAGTTAGATAGTCCATGACCAGGTTGAAAAGGAACGGGCTAAGCACTGAACCTTGATGGACTCCTACTTTCACTTCAAATGCCTCGCTCAATCCAGCTAGACTTTTGACCTGGGTACTGATGTTATAGTATAGGTCCTGATAATATATCTGTGTGATAATATATCTGTGGATGGCAGGAACAAATTTCAAATATCGAATTTTATGCATCTGTCATTCCATCGATGTTTTACTCCTGGTTTCATATAACTTGGCCACTGGCTACATAGTAATTCTATACAAAAAGTGTGACAAGACGGATGAAACGAAATGTAGTTCTGTGTTTTAAAATTTAAATATCGAATGAATTATGCAGTGTTGGAGAGTATTTTCTATGGAGAAGTGTAATAATGAAGCATGGAACAAAAATATTTTAAATTGAATAATCTTACCGCGGAAATTCCTGATTGGTTGCGCTTTCTTCGTCTGTACATAAAGATGTACCCGCAATGCATAATTTTATAATTAGGTACTGTTACGTTTCTGTCTAAAAATATGAAATAAATTATTCATACATATTGTTATGTATTCAATTTTATTAAAAATATTACAATTTTTCCTCAACAGAGGTTCACGCGCAATGCAGCATTATGTGAACTCCCTTGGTAGGACGCAAGACGGGCTGACTTAAGTGATCACTTCGTGCCTAGGGCAACGTTCACCCTTTCCACCACATTCAGCTGTCAATTGTTAATTTTTTTGAAGTTGTATATATGTTCAATCATGTCGACTAGATGCTCAAGGATGGACGCGTTTTGAGGGAAAGAAATCGAGGAGAGTGTATGAAAAATTGCAAGGAGGTGACAGATGCAAAGAGTGTGCGCAAGTTGCCAGTGTTTTAGCGTTCTGTTTGCCTACCCTGAAAGTCAACTAATGCAATCATTTTATGATCATTAGAAGAGAGCGACCTTTGCCGAAAGGTACTTGGAGTTTTAGATCTGTACGGTGAGGTATTGAACAGAAATTCCTCAAAAACGTATTTTCAGATAAAGTTTATTTATTAAAGTTAAGCATATCGACATTTAAAAATATTCAAAAAACGGGAGACCTTATATATCGACAACCTTACTTAATATGGGGTAGATGCATTAAACTTTTTACTAGTGAATGACCACATAAGATTTTTCATATCTTGTATAGATTTCTCAATAAAAAAAGAGAAAAATACCTCTGTGATTTTTTTTCAAAAGGCAGAAACTCGTTTCCCGAAAGTCGCATTTTTTTTTTGTATTGTAAAATGCATTCAAATCTAGTAAACAACCGTAAAGTTTTTTGAATGGAGCGAAATTAGCCCCAAATATTTAAAAAGAAAAGCTATTTTTAACATTTATTCAATCGCGCCGTGGAAACTTACCGTGACGTCGTAGTTGGGGTTAAGGAACCTGTAGAGTGTAGAGCAGTCATGTCAAAGATACGGCCCGCGGGCCGCATCCGGCCCCCGGGCAGTATCAATACGGCCCGGGATCGCAATTGTATCACAGAAAGAAGAAAAAATGGTAAGGATTCACAAAAAATCACATTACTGCAACACATTTTTTGTCATAATTTTCTAAAATTAGTAGGTACGAAAATCCATCAGTTTCATAAAAAAAATGGTCTGCGGCGCTATTTTTTATCTTTTTTTTTATAAAAAATAAATTTACATGGATAATATTGTGCAAAGTATTGTATAAATTTTCAAATAAACAAACTACATACATCCTGCCTTCTTCACTATGACTCACCAAAAAATTTCGCCTGCGGCGCTATTTGCGCGTTTTTTATGCTAAATCAATTTTTAAAATTTTTGCTGCCCCCTATAGCTCCGAGGCTGGCGACGCCCATGTACCATAAATTAAATGCTGTAATAATTCAGTACTTACATTTTTTTATTTGAATCTGGCCCGCCTATACATTCTAAATTTAATATATGGCCCTCTGTAAAATTGAGTTTGACACCCCTGGTGTAGAGGTTCCCTAGTTGGGGTTTTCTGCACCCATCGTCAGGTAATTATTTTTGAAATCCGTGAAGGTGTTGTCATTGTGAAGAATAAAGTGTCAAAAATAATGTTTTAACCTTGCGTACACCTTTCCTTAAATCTACTCATTAAAGACTATTATATTTCTAATGGTTGTAACCACCTTGCAAAAATCTACCGCGGATAATTTTAATGTTGTTATTATTTTCGGTAATTAAGGTTCTTAAGTTGTATAATTATTGTTTAGTTTTCAATGTATAATAAAAATAAATTTACATAAATAAAAAGGTTAATTTTGTATTGACAAAAAAAGTTATTTTTTCGACACGCCGCCGCTGGTCCCAAGGTGTTAAAAACTACATAACGGAATTTTCTCATCGTTTAAGCAGGGACGTAGATTTACTTATTGTTTTTGTTCCATTCTAAGATTATAAATTCTTTAAACTTTCCGAATCCCCACACTTTTGATCCATCGAATTCTGCTCAAAACAGTTATCAACAAATGTCCAAAAAGGGACCATTAAGCAAATCTGGGGTAAACTCACCAGGATGAAATAAATGACAACATATCGGGAGATTCAATGCCCTAAGTACCTGGGACAAAGAGATGTGCAGGGGCGTAGAGTGGACAAAAATATTATTTACAGTTTATTTACTTGGCAAATTTTGTTAATACTACCTGCATAATGCATGCTGATACAGGTTACGTGGAATTTATTGTTTACACTTCACTTATTGTTTTATTCCCCTATAGATATTGATGGTTGTACAGAATTCCGGTAAAGATGGAAACTCCCGTAATTTAAATATGAAGAAAAATAATACTTTTGCTCACGAATTAGTGGATTAATAACAGATTAATAAGGTTTTCAATCATCAATGTCATCAGGCAAGTGGCATCCAAATTCCCGATGTATAATGATAAGCGAGGAATTGACAATAATCATGCTTTCTATTTACAGTAACATGATGATTTTTATAAAATTGAACTACCAAACAGCCTTAGGCTTATAATTCTATAAACCCAGTAAGCAATCGATGTAATAGTACTTTGGACATAAAACTTCGTGAATAGTTTGCGCAACAATGGATAAATAAAGTTAAGTAGGACTTAAAAGGTTTAAAACCTTGATCATTTTATTATTAAGGTACCTATCTACTTTACACACTTCACGGTGTCTATGGATAAGTTTTTGTCTATGGACAATGAAGTCATAATAACATCTTGTTATTATCTCTGGTATGATGCAAAGAAATTCTACAATACAACAAAAAAGACGCTAAACGACAACAAAAACATTTCTCCTTGAAAAGTTTTTTGTGATTTGCTCATTAGAATATTAGTAAATATTAGTGTGAGTAATGCAAGCATAAGACAGATAATAATTATGATATTTAGGTAAGTAGGAAGGTAGGTGTTATCTCTCGTAAATAATTTACATATTATTGCATAGTTTTTTTTAGTATGGCAACTCATTAACACTTTAAATTTCAAATTATAGATTTAAAAATAGAATGCGAGAATTATCGTACATTATAAAATTAATGTCACTCTGTTTGTCCTTTATGCCTTTATAAACTATCCTATTGAGATAAAACTTTGGTAGTGCGTGGTGGAGTATGAGTGTAAGGGGTAAGGTTTAAGTGTACCTAAGCTGCGAACCAAGGCGCGCAGGGTTTATATAAAAAAATTGAAAGAGTTCGATCTCTGACAATGCTATCAAATGAAGGTAAATTTGACAACTTTTAGGAACATATTTTAGTAATAGTTTTCACTAGGGGGAGCTTATCATTAAGATGAGATGGTTGGGACTTGTAGGTGGCGAACCTCGTCAATGCTATATTATTGGAAGAATTGTACAGGATGATTGGTTCCGTATGTCAAATGAATCAATCACCCTGTAGGTATTATGAATTCTCAAATATTTGGAAACAAACACATAGCTACGATAAAAAGAATCCCAGTCTCTTACATTAAAAAATTACGGTGCTGTGTGCTTTCCACTTTTTATTTCATCCATTATTTCCAATAAAAAAAAATACAATTTAAATCCATAGAGTACATTAGACCGAAGTAATTGCCATTGTAGAAAAAAAAAACATTAGCATTGGAACGGCAGGTACCCGTTATAATAATAATATTACCATATTACTAATTATATGGGTAGGCACTCTGGTAGACAAACTCATTGTAATACGAACATGTGTGAAAATCTTATTTGAATAGCCTTAAAAATGCGTGTAATTAGAACGCATAATAATATAGAATGTCATTGAAAATATTCACACTGGCAACATTGTAATTAATTGCAATATGGCTGCCGGCTTATCTCCCGCGTAAAATCTTGTCATTGATTATAATATTATAAAGAGTTGTCGTTAATTTTAATTCACTTTTGTAACGCACACACCTTATTGTTATTAATTAATCCATAATTACAATATCTTATATTGCGTAAATCATTTATTTTGTTTTAATTCGATAAAGCAACGATAAGTTATGAAGTATTTTATGTATCACCTTAATTTTTCGTGTGGGAATAATTGTAAAATGGTTAATCATTTGAATATATTATAAATCTACCCACCATTGTTTCAATTCACAAAGTTTTTAGAGCAATTATTAATAATTTTGCAAAATATTGAGGGGTTTTTAAATTTTAAACGTCATTGTATCACTTTAAGTTTAATAACATACTAATTGGCTTAGCTGGAAATATGACTATTTAGCGATAAGTTTGCCTTAGTAAACATTACTAATTATTTATACTCATGTAAACAAAGTATAAAAACGTGTTAACAATTAAGAAATACAAGACCATGACATTTGTTGACTAGGGAGAGCTTATCGCATTGTTGAGATCTCTCCCAGCAAACCTCAATATCATTACTATGTACTATCTTGTCAAATTACATATATTACAAAATAAATACTTCATTAAAAGAATGCATATTAAATAAATAATTTTAGCTGAAACGCTTTTAGCCGCGTTGTTTAGACACATTTTTTTACTAAGCCCCGCTTAACGTTCAAGGTCTCTTAATCAAGAATTGAAATACCCACCCTTTCCAAGAACAGCTGAAAAATATCAAATTTGAATTAGCCGCCTCGTTCGATTTTTCCACACAGGGAAGTAGAATGATGACATAATATGTGAAAAATAGGGTCCTTCTGTGATTTTTTTCTTTAGATATTCGCTACATTAACTATAAATTAAGGTTCTCCGAAAATTTGAGATTTTAATATTGTGTCTTTGTGGATAGATTTATAAAATAGAGTCTAATATTCGATTCTGAAGACATTGGAGAGACGGGAAAAGACGGAGCCTTGTGATCTTCCTGTGTTCTCTCGACGAACTTTGAAGGGTGGAGTAGTAATAGTGGTTACACAGAAACATATTTAACCGACCCTCCGTGAATTTTCACGGGTAGGTACCCACTAGTATAAATAATTATGTTTAGTATGAGACAAGTCTGTCAAAAAAGAGTTGGTGTCGGATTAAATTAGAAAGACTACAATTTTGTTTGCTGGCAATGAGGACGCTTCTATTGAAATTATGCAAGTGTTTTCATTATGTTTGCCAAAAAGCTACATGTGGCGCCCTCAACGAAAACCAACTCTTTTTTGACAGATTGTACTTTTGCATTAAAAGATGCGACAGTTTGTACAGGTATATTGATAATAAAAACCATAATATGTATAATCCTATAGCCTATAGACACTATAAACTCAATAATACAATAAACATAGGCTATAGAGAATTATATTCCATGTCGTGTCGTGAGACGAGAAAGCTTGCCATTACAAAACCTTTGGTTTGCGTGCCAAAAATCATTACTTTCTTTGTGAACAATGAACATACCCACCATAGAAACTTGATAAATCAGTTTCATGCACCATACACCTACGTCCGTGTTTTGAAAGCAACAGTATAGTGTATTGATAGAGAAATTTGACATTCGGTTCCTTTTGCCTACTTTGCAAGGGACGCGGCGTGAGGGTATACAATATAAAAAAAGATTTACACTGTTTTATACCTGAGAAAGACTCTATACGACGTTCCAGAGTCTCTCGGTGTAGAACCCACAATCGTCTTCAGAGAGGTTCCAGCCAAAATGGCTTAAGGACGCCAGAGGAACGATTTTCAATAAAAACTCTGGAAGTTGAAAGAGCACATAGAAGGGCCGCCCTAGAAATATATGCCACAAAAAGGTGGAAAAGGTCTGTGAGGAGAGACTGTGGTTAGAGTAGCCCTCTGGCTCCTCTGTCTCCAACACCTCTGTGCTGGAGACTTCAAAAGAAAGTGGCCTCTTGCGAAAACACACAGATTCTTTGCTAATCCAAGCTAAGGATGAAGGGGGAAAGATGTACGTAGTGTAGTACATATACGTGCAGATTCACAATATTATGAAACGAGAAAGATTACTGTTTTGTTTATATTCGTACTCGTAACCATTGGTTGTGTATCCACTCTTTTTATCCGCAGTCTGCGGGTCATGTAGTGCTGAACTTATAATGAATAGATATCATATAATGCTTACAATAACTTTGCACTATTTCTATATGATTTATACCTCAACTCAGAGTACCTCTTCAATATCATCTAATCATTTTATCTATGAAATTAATAAGCATTTTAAACCAAAGAAAGAACGCCGCCTATTACAAAATATTCATCCTTGTTTTTTTTTTTTTGAGTTAGCGGTTTTTTTCAGTGTAATTTTTCTCAGTGTAAGACAGCAATGAGTTTCCACTTGGTAGCTCAACCTATTCAACAACAATGGTTTTTCAAAATTACGCCTAGGCGCTAGGACACGAACCCAAATACTGGAATTGATTCTGTAAGTCATTAATTGAAAATGTGTGTGAGATTCTGCACAATGATACGTATGAAAAATGTTTTTTATGAAAAAATAATAAAAAATAGTGCCGTAGGCAATTTTTTATGGAACAATTGTATTTTGATGGATTCTCAAACTCATTTTTAGTAAATTTATGATATGATGAGAAAACGTGTGGTAATAATGTGATTTTTTGTGAGGTATTATCATTTAGTATGAAAAAATATATACCTATTCCAATCTTTAGGGGGGGGGGGTGGCAGCTGCCGCTTCCTGCCCCCCTTGACGACGCCCATGGATAGTAATTAGGTGTATTAATTGCCACAGAATTTACTACGAACTATATCTAAATAAAGAAACGAACGAACTAAAGAAACGAACTATATCTAAATAGGTATATAATATACAAATATATGCATATATGTCTGTGATAGTAAATATTTCATAACTGCATACAATATCAACTTACATAATTCTGGTGAAAATAGGGTATGTTTGTAACGCAGGGCTGTGGCAGTTTTTGAAAGTTGTGTCAATATATGTTATTACACAAAACATCAATAAGTAAAATATTAATCGTGAACTTTATAAAAAAGCTTTTAAGGGCATGAAATTTAAACGTAATTCTACGAAAATCGTTCTATCTCGCTCTTGTATTTTCTACCAATATTCTTTACAATCGAGGTGGTCGGTAGCCTGGTTGGTGACGCGCTCGACTGTTAATCCAGTGGGTGCGGGTTCAATCCCCGACATACTCCACTTTACAACACAAGCTTTTAAGCTTTCTGTGAAGTGTACAAAGATATATTTGGGTTTATTTCGATAAACCCAGATTAATTTAAAAAAAAACCTGTTCAGAGACAATTTCTGTAACTAAGTACTTATATTTTAGTGAACAAAAGTAAAAGTAAACAAGAGACCAGTAGGACGACCCCAAAAAAGATGGGTAGATACATAGTCCCAGTCGCAGGAAGAAACTGGTTGAGAAAAGCTCAAAGTAGAAAAAGTTGGAAAATGTTAGAAGAGGCATTAAGGGTAAACCCACCTCTACCCTTGGATGTTTCAGAAGCTTTAGCTCCTATATCATCCAATCTTTTAAGCAAAAACATTTTTTAGATTTAGATTTTTTAGAAGAGGCAGTGGATGGGACGGCTGAGGAAGAAGAAGAAGAATGTACATTTAACACTAGAGTTTTTTGTACATTACATGGGAAGTCTAGCGATCAAGGAGTAGGCAGAGAGAACACTCTCTGTCTACCCCGCTAACAGCGTCATTGTTAACGGGTTACATCTACTAATTAGGCATAGTATGGAAGTGATACATGTGCTGTGTGTATCTCATCCGCGTATTCAATATTAAATTCTTTTGTAATTTAAATCTTTTATTGTTTCTTAATGTTCCCCGCATGAGAGAGAAACATTAAGATTAAGAAATGCTTATTTCATTTCTTTTCATATTTTCATACACGTTTAAAGAGACGAAACAACCTTAAAAGTTCGGTTACACGAGCAACTATTGCCGAAATAATAGCGCAATTAATTGCTCCAAATTGCCGACCAACTATTTAAAGTTTGAAAAAAGTATGATATATTGCCGAAATGCTTTTATTTTTTTTTAAGTATCTGGGCTTGCATACACTAACCCAAATACTTTCCTGCACACCTTGCACTTAGGCTAAAAGCCTGTATCGCAAAGTGTGGAATACATTGCCAGCACCGTGGTTTGCACAATTGATTGCCCCAAGGCAATAAGAGTTTCTGAGCAATTATTGCTCGAAAAATTGGCCATGTAAGATAACCTTAAGAATTTGTATGGAGTGTGAAATATTTAGAGGGATTATAGATGGTTAAAATAATGTCGAATGAATGCATAACCAAAAATTAACCGTCCTATGAAAATTTCTGATCATTATTAAAAAACTATGATCAATAAATTGAAAATGATCGAAATTTCGTCAGTTTTTGGCTCGCTCTAGTGAATGCACAAGGGTGGGGAGGTCACAAACTTGGATTCTAAACCAGGGGGACCAACCTATATAACATATCCAAAAACCAGAACTACTACACATTTTGCAAGGTAAGGTACCATTTTTAGTCTTCGTTTCCCGGAGCAATATCTTTGTTTCGCTTTAAATATTGCCGAAATAATTGCTAAATATTGCGAAGTAGGTAATGTTAATCAATATGCCGCAATTATTGCTTAAAAAAATGCTCGTGAATGCGCACCTTTAATTTGTGTTCCATACTATTATATTTCGAAGAGGGACAATCCTGAGTGTGAGTGTGGTGCTGTTCAGACGGTCAGACATTTGGTCCGGGACTGCGAGGCAAGGAAATTTCCCGGTAGCCTCCAGGACATCCACGAGGCAAGACCGGAAGCGGTGGTCTGGCTGGCAGCACTGGAGCCAAGACTTTAAAAAATACTTATGTCGACGCAGCCTACACGGGCAAAGGACAACGCCGAATGCCACACGAAAACTATAACTAAACTAACTATATTTCGAAGACGCCCCGAGAATTTGTCTCTCCGTGGATCGTAATTGTTTCTGAGGTGAATCTGAGCCTTAAGTTCTCGCATCCATATACTTATATTATGTTACATATTTTAGCAATATTTAATGTGTATGTATGAATATCTGATTTCGCTAATTTTATGTAATTTTCTTCCGATGATCGGGTCATCATTTTATTATCACTCGATGCATAAAATATAATTATTTTTATTGAGGTGAAGTAATCGTCCGAGTTCTCAAAGTGCATAATAGCTGGCAGACATTGCCTGAAGGCGACAAGCTTGCATAGTGTAATTTTCTTATTAAATTGAATGAGTACTTACACTTATTATCTCATCTCCCATCAATTATTTTATGTTACTATTTGCATTCTGCAGTACTCATAGGTACTCAAATAACAGTAGATTTAGCCTAAGACCAACAGATAAAAATTGACCTAAGATGTGTTATTTAATCAAAATGTGATTAAATGTGGCCCTCGAATAATATTCCTTTTACTACTTTCACATTTATAAATAAATAAATAAATAGAATCTTTATTGAAAGAAAAATATTTTCTCCAAATGGCGGGTTTATTGCCATAGGAATCGGGTGTAAGATAAGAGCAGTCAATGGCAAAAAAATCTTAACTGAATTATCTGGAAATAATGCTCCATACATTTTTTTCATAGGACTAGCAGTTTAACTGCCGGTCAAAATACCGATTTTTTTGGAAATAAAAAACAAAAACACACTAAAAAACAAAGGCATTCAGAATAGGTGGTGAACATCATTGATTGCTAATATTTTTTGTCATTGTAAAATGTCAGCTAATAAATATTTCAGGCACAATGCTAGTATTTTAGGCCCCGCGTTGAGCCTAATCCTGTGATATCCTGATATCTGGATAGGTGACTTTTTACCAGGCTGATGAGTTTATATGTCAATCATGAATACGTAGACTCTTCTGACTGATAATACTGAGAAGTGTGTTACAAGTCTTGCCTCCACGCAAAAAAAATCTCGTATTTGTTGCGCCTTATTGCATATGCAACCACTATCACATTTGAAAACCCCCAGAAAAGAGTGTCCTTATAAAACAAGACCTATCTTCTGCTTCAGATATTTTCCAAGAAAGATCAACTTTCCTCGCTAAATATCCCAATAATGGGGTAAACAGCAAATGCTGTGTGTATAAAACACACAAAACATTCTCTCTGCCGCTTTGTTTTATGTACACCATCATTATTCCAAACTTTGAAAAAAAAAGCATACAAATACACTTAGCAAATAAATAGCACAGTATTAAACACTTACCGTCACAACAAACAATTCAAGGCACAACAAGACAATCACTGGTTACACCAAAAGTCTAAAAACAAACTAACAAAAACAAAAAAACGCACAAAAAAAACAATAATTCAATACTGAAATTCGAATGGAATCGATTCGCAATCGTAATATGAAAATTTATAAATGGAACGTCGTCGCTCGAATATGAAAATTTGAATGGTAATAGACAATAGTGTTGTTATTTTCCCGCGCAATCACCGCTACGGTTCGCGTAGTGTCATAGACAAATATCATCCGACGTTACGGTTGACTAGCGTTTATATATAGAAGGTGAACTTACCTTCCACCTCTATCAAATAACCTTTGATTTGTTAATGTAATATGAAATGTTTTGGAGGGGTGCTTCTTATAGTTCAGTGAAAGATGTTAAGAGTTCATAAGACGCGCTAACCAATGTGTTTACCCACGCAAAAATTAAGAGGGGATGAAGGGTACCTGCACATCCGAAGTATTAAGCTAATTATGAGTTTGCATATTGGCATTTCTAAAATTTCTAAAACTCGGGAGACCTTAGATCTCGACAACCGTTATAAATATGCTTTGGAAAAAATATAGAGTAGATATATTGAACCTTTATCTTGGGAATGACCGTAAAATATGTTTTATATCTTGTATAGATTTCTCAAAAAAAATGTGAAAAACACCTCTGATCTTCTTTCCGAAAGACAGAAACACGTTTCCCGAAAGTCGCGGAGTTTTTTTTTTTATTTATAATGTGCATTAAATCTAGGGAATAACCGTAAAAGTTTATTGATTGAAGCGTAATTAACTCCAAAAAATGGAAAAAACGTTATTTTTACCATTTTATCATGCGATTGTTCATGCTACTTTGAACCTTAATGCCGTGGGAAATTACCGTGACGTCATAGTTGGGTCGGGAGCTTTAATACTAAAGATTTATTTATTTAAGTGAGCAGTAAGTTAACATGACCAATTATATATGTTCACTAGGGCGAGCTTATCGCAGTGCTGCGAGCTCTGCCAGCTAACCCCAATATCATCAAGATATCATCCTAAAGGTGCGCTTACACGATCATTTTTTTGGGATAATAATTGCGGCAACTCGTACAAACTGTAGGTATTGATTAACATTATTTCGCAATACATAGCAATTATTTCGGCAATGTTTAAAGCGAGACAATGATATTGCCTGCAAACGAGAAAATGAATTGACTAAAATGTACAAACCGATTGGATATTCAGCAATTCGTGTCGCTGACATCGTGACTCTCGCTTGAAATATTGCCGAGATAATGTTAATCAATATGATTTGTACGATTTGCCGCAATTATTGCTCGAAAAATTGCTCGTGTAAGAACACGTTTAGACTTGGATAATTTGTTGTAGTGATTCTAGCGGGAAAAAAGTTGATTTTTGTAAATATTCTCGAATAAAAATCCAAATTAACCACTGGAAATTAATTTCAGAGGTGAATTTAGAATACTTCGCTTAAAAATTATACAGAAAACTGTTGGATTTTATGTTTTTTATAAATGTTGAAACAACTTGATACACAATAGACGCAAGTCCACAAAATTGATGAGCACATATTATGATGACAGATATAAAATAACAATTTTCCTCTATAAGTGATTTCTTTTGTCCTTGAAAGGCATTTATCCGATGCAATAATTGTCATATTTATTGATACCAACTAGCATGGGCATCGCCAGCCTCGGAGCTAGGGGGGGAAACAATTTTCTTGAAAAATGATATAGCATAAAAACGCCTTGATAGAGCCGCAGGCGAATTTTTTGTGAGACATAGTGAAGAAGGTCGTGATGTAGTTTGTTTATTTAAAAATGTATTAACTTTGCACAATACCTAATATTTATGAAAAAATTTTTTATAAAGAAGCAATAAAAAACAGCGCCGCAGTCAATTTTTACTAATTTTAGAAAATTTATGATATGATGAGAAAATGTGAGGTAGTAATGTGATTTTTCGTGAGGTTTTATCTTTTAGTATGAAAAAATACATACCTATTCCGATCTCTAAGAGGGGTAGATGCCCCCCTGCCCCCCTTGGCGATGCCCATGGTCATATTTATTCATACCAACTAGGTATTGAACAATAATTGATATAAGTACGTAGAGTTTTTTTAATCATTATCTACCTAAATAATGAAATACCAAATTGTAAGAGACATTGCATATAATTAAGGAAAAAGATCTAATAACTGAAAAACTGAGGTAACCATATGATACTACATAGTGGGTTGTAAGACGCCTGACGCGCCCGTTGAGAGATGTGAATATAACAATTACCCTGTGGAATAATAGCTGGTTGGTAGACATTGTGGAAGACAATAAACCCGCCATTTAGCTTAATAAATATTTGATTTGGTATTTGTTAAAAATATAACTATTATTTCGTATCTCATACATAATCGTAAGTCACATAATATAATGCATCAAAACTTTTTCAAAACAAACGTTTTTGAAAAGTTTTAGTGCATCTACAGAGTTAGTGAATCCGTGATCTGCTTAAATATATTTATATATACCTACTCAAATATTATTCTACCTAAGAACCTTTGATGATTTACTATTTTGAAAATGAGGCCAACGACACAATAATGTAGACAAAAATATATTATGTTTAGTGTAAGATAAAGTAAGTAAGTATAATAAATTAAAGAAAACAATGGGATGTTTAGAATTACGCATAGGCAATTTATAAACTCACCACAATTAGATTATATGCAGGTAGGTGAGATAGGTGAAATATTTACCTACAGGGCGTTGTAAATTTTCTTTATTATATATTTTTTATTCAATTATAACACCCTTTGTTAGTTAATACAAAATTATACAATGTGGGGTCATCTACAAAGAATGCTATTTTTTTATATATGCTGAAAAACATAATAATAAATCAAGTTTATACAATTAAATAGCGCTGCAGGCGATTTTTTTTAGATTCATGTTATTATTGAAAATGTGTGAACTTTAAAGTACATTAAAACGTTTTTTATACATGTTGTATGAAGTTTGACCTAATTTTGGGGCACCAAATCTCGGGGGCCCTACGCAGTTGCGTATATACTTTGCGTAGGCCCATAATCCGTCACTGCTGGAGTAACATTAAAAATGGCGGAAGATGCACCAAATCGCAAATTCTCAAAGTTCGATCTCTTGTTCACTACATAGCGAAAGAATCACTCATTTAACATAAAAATTTTCGATATAGTATTTGCGATTTGTTGGTGCTGTTTCCACTATGTGGAAAATGGTTATGCTCTTTAACGTTTTCAAATTCAAATGAATTTATTAATAACTAATATCTTACATTTCTAGTATATATACATATAACACTTATTACAATATTTACAATTTTCCATACTACCCTCCAATGTGAGGAGACTTTGTGTATTGGAGGGGAGTTCCGGGGTTTTCATCAATTCAACGTAGATGAACTATTTACATATTGATATTTTGAATTGAAAACCCATCTATGTTTTTTTATGTACACTGAAATGACTGAATAAAGTATCTATGTCAAATCCACCAATGATATCTTCAAATAGAATCAGTACGACAAATTTAAAATCCCCCCGTATATTGTTGTAGTTAACAAAGTAAGACGCGGTAGTTACAATATTATTGCAGTTTAGATACAAATATAACATTGTGTATAATAAGTTAGTTAGTTGTGGTACTTGAGATGAGATGTGAATAGTGTGAAGTTGCCGAGGTGATGTTAGGAAAGATGACATTCATTATAATAACATTCTTATATAATATCTGCAAATTAAACACGTCAATTATGACGATTCTGTACTGATATTTCTCTACTACATTTTTTTTAGATCGTCGCAACTTTTATTTTATTTTGCTAAATGAATCTGGGTTCATCGAAATAAAATAATAAACCATTTAAGTACATATTTGTACACTCCACAGTATGCTTGAAAAACTTGCGTTGTGATGTGGAGTAAGTCGGCATCGGGGATCGAACCCGCGCCCACCGTCGAACGCGTTACCAACCAGGCTATCAACCACCTCAAAACAGTAATCCTAAAAAACTTTAAAAAAATCGCAATCAAAACATCAACTAAAACTTTTATAAGGAGGAGTAAGCTTCCCCTTATAAAAATTGAATTAATCAAGATTCTGTGTGTTGTGTGAGTGTCAAAAAATAGGTTAAAAATAGCCATCGTCGCGCTATGACGGAGAGCCTACCTACACGGGGTCATGTTTAGTTAGGCTTCGGTAGATAACATTATTCTGTGTTGTAGTAATGAATAATTATTTATTTATTTATTTAATCTTTATGTGAACAAGAAATACCTACATATACATAAACATAAAAAAATGGACATAGTACAGATTATAAACCGTTGTTCACTAGGGCGAACTTATCGCTGAACTGCGATTTCTTCCAGTTAACCCCAAACAATTTATTATAGAATAAATAAATATACGTTACAATAAGACTTCGCACAATTCTATAAGTGATAGAGTTATGATTGCACAGTATGTTCCGTTAATGATGTTATTGTTCTCAATCTCTGCCTGCACTATACTGCTCTACATAATACAAGTATTATAATATTACATACTAAAGTCGCATCTTTTATTATAATAATAAACTAACCAAATATACAGCCTTATGTCGTATCACTCGTGAACCAGGAGACAGGAATGGTACTATGTATCTTCCACCCACACCTCACGCTCACCTTGCGCTCACTCACGTGAAATCAAAACAACTTACGTAGTAAATTGCGTCATCGCCCCCTTGGGTGAGTTTTTCGAGTGAGTTATCGAATGAAGGAGCCCCACAGAAGAATATAATTCATGCAGTGGACACGAGATCGTTGAGAAGAATGTGCGCGAAAATATTAAGATAGGATAAGGAATGAGGCTATTATCTGTTCTGAATTGTTAGACTTGTTCTGTGTACGAGTACACTCTTCGACGCAAAGGCTGAACGCTGTAATGCCGAAGAGTGTAATATTTCAATTAAATTAAATAAAAAAAGGAGTGACTGTAAGATGGGTGTAGTGACTGGAACGAAAATGAATAAATTTAGACAGTTTCAGCATTTTGTCCAATTTTGACAAATTCATCCAAACATCAAAATTTTAGTTGAAGCATTATTATTCTATGGTTGAAGCTAGCTTCAAGGCTGGCGACACCCCTGTCCGCTATATGTATATTTTCGATCAGGTACCCGATTTTTGCAACATTCGAAAACAACTTTTAGTAGAAAAAGCACTACTATTCTAGACCTGTACTTCACGTTCAAATAATCAAATCAGGTAGGTACCAACGTAATAATCGCAATAATATTACAAAAAAATTGGCATAAAACATTTATGGTTTGTTTATGTTAGTTGGTAGTAATGTTTAGTCACGATGCACGACATACAGAAATATGGTACAAGTTCAAAGCTATGTTAAAATTAGATATACGTGCGGTATTTATTTCTGTAATTATGGGAAAAAAATAAAAAGTAATTGCAAATAATATCTACCTACATTCCAGATCTGTGCATTATGTAAAATAACTTCAAAAATAGCCTCGCGACTCTCTTGGGCGGCATGGGGCAATTGCCCCTCTGCCCCACCTATAGAAAATACCTACATTTACCCGCAAAAGTCACAATATTTACCTTATGTAACATATTGCAAATTTGAAAAATGTAAAAATCCATTAAATTACAAAATCCAGTAAAAAAATTGACTGCAGAGATTATCGAGAATTTTTTATGAAATAAGTTATTTTTATTGTTCCGTTATTGCTGTGATCCTCTCCAGAACACGTGTATTACTAGGAAGTAGCACTAATTTAGAGTTCGTTTTGTACTTACATATGTTTTCTGTTTGTGAAATTGTGCGTTTTAAATATGTATAGGTATACCTATGAATTAAAATTAGAAAAAAACCTAGATAATAATCTTCACTAGACCCGATATCTGATTTGGTTCAAAGGTAGATTTGACGTAACAATTATTTGAATATTATTATGATTACAGTATTAATGCGAAGGTTAAACTGAGTTTTTTGTTAAAATTACATTAGATATGGCAATAATCTTTTTAATAAATTAAAGTACGAGGGAATGCAATGATCATTTCATAATAAAAGATACAATTTGATTAAAGTTCATGATAAAGTCATCATAATTTTTTATTTGTATATATAAATATGCTTTTTAAGAATGTGCATACCGACATTTCAAAAATTTCTAAAAACGGGAGACCTTATATCTCGACAACCGTTACTAAATATGTTTTGGAACAAAATGGGGTAGATGCATTGAACATTTATCTAGGGAATAACCGTAAAAGATTTTTTATGTCTTGTATACATTTCTCAAAAAAAATAATTAAAAACACCTCTGTACTTTTTTCCGAAAGACGGAAACTCGTTTCTCGAAAGTCGCGAAGTAAACATTTTTTTTTGTATTGATAATATGCATCAAAATCTAGGGAATAACCGTAAAAGTTTTTTGATAGACGCAAAATTAACCCTAAAAAATGGAAAAAAACGCTATTTTTACCATTTTATCGTGCGATTTTCACGCGATTTCGAACCTTAATGCCATGGGAAATGTCTGTGACGTCATTCCTGGTGCCATGCCCTTAAAATTTCTCATTCCATTCTCATTACCTTATATTTGGTACAGTACAACAAATTGCGCGTATTCTATATAAAGGTCTTTGACAAACTACGTGAATAAAATAATGACTCCAGAATCGCCCATCCTTTAGCCCGTGAAATCTCAGCAATACCCAAATAGAGCAATGACGTCAACAACGGTCCGAAGCCCCCCCTCACGGCTCACATTCGAATAACACAGTTGTTGGCGTTTTTTTATTCACTCTTTCAGTCCAAATTTACTCAGACGACCCTAGGGTTGGCCAGAAGGGCTCCCCTCAGTAACACCACCCAGAATGGCTCCATCAATATCCCTGATGCTATAAGGTGGAAAAGTATGATAATAGATGATACCTCAGATACTAAGTTACGACTAATGACTAATCACATGTTTTGACCAATCTAGAAATACAATTATGCCTTCAGATGAGATCCAAATAGCGATAAAAAAAAGGAAGCTTGAGGACCTTTAAGACCTTGGTGCCAGGCGTCACAATTCGGCGACCTGTGGAATCTAATTTCTTTCCCCTCGCAGTAAAAACAAAAAAAGCACCTAAGCCTCCATCAAGAAAAAATGACGATACAAAATAGTGAAGAGTTCACAGCCATCGACGACGCATGACTTGGCTAGAATAGGTGCCCAGCTGTCAGCTGAGGAGCTGAGTCAAAATCTTCGAAGCAGCACATGTAAAGTTTAAAAGGGCAGCAAAGGACAGAACGGAGAGAAGCACAATATCTACAGCAGTCATGTCAAAGGTACGGCCCGCGGGCCGCATCCGGCCCCCGGGCAGTATCAATACGGCCCGCGATCGCAATGTAGTATCACAGAAAGAAGAAAAAATGGTAAGGATTCACATAAAATCATATTACTACAACACATTTTCTCATAATTTTCTAAAATTAGTACGAAAATCCATCAGTTTCATAAAAAAAATTTCGCCTGCGGCGCTATTTACACGTTTTTTATGCTATATCATTCTTTTAAATTTTTGTTGCCCCCTATAGCTCCGAGGCTGGCGACGCCTACGTACTATAAATTAAATAAATAAAATGTTGTATTTAGTTGTAAAAATTCAGTACATTTTTTTTTTATTTGAATCCGGCCCGCCTACACATTATAAATTTAATATATGGCCCTCTGCAAAATTGAGTTTGACACCCCTGATCTACAGTTTTCTTGCAAATCGGTACATAGGATTGAAACCGACACAAAATTTAATCCTTTGATTTAAAGCAATCTGGATCCATCAGGAATAACTCAGAATTGATCTGTATGGATAATGAAGAAGTCAATAATGAATTATATGTATGAAATTTCATATACCATTTCATACATCAATTGATCACACTAGCCATTCTCCATAATACTGACATAACTCAACAAATTAAACATGATTTGGGAGTAATAAAAGAAATGCCTATAAAACTTAATCACTTTCACTAGGTTTATTAATTTTTATTGCCAAAAAAGAAGATACTGTTATAAGAATCAATGTAATTTAATCGGAAATTATTATGGATTTGTTTTATATAGAAACAAATCATTCTCAACATTTGTGCAAAGTATGTTTGATTGATAAAAATGTAGGTTTGCAATGAGTTTTAAAATATTGGTTTGCAATGAGTAAAAGTGTAGGTTTGCTTCTTCTTCTTCTTCTCCTTGGCAATTATTAATCCCACATGGTGGTGGGGTCTGCTTTTCTTGTGTTTCGCCGCCACTTTGCTCTGTCTTGTGCATCCTCCGGTAAAACATCACTCTCTCTCATGTCTTGCCTCACCACTTCCCTCCACCTGCGCTTGGGCCTTCCTCTGGATCTCCTACCGGGAACATTAAAGTGTTTGTGCCCTGTTGCCAACACACTCTGGCGGTCTTCTGCTGACATGCCCGTACCATCGCAGTCTGCTCTCCTGAATTTTGTCAGAGATGTCGCGTACACCTGTCTCCCGCAATAAAATAAAATGCAATTTTGCAATGAAATAAAATGTTGGCTTAAAATATAACTGAAATGATGACTGCCTAAATGACTTTCTGTTCTTTTTCTAGTTTTATTGTTATGCGTTCTTTTTTCAACGGATTGTTTTGTTTTTAATTAGTTTTTGTGTTCACTTTTTCGACTGTTTTTATTTATTTGTTTTATGTTTTGGTTCTACTTCTTAAACAGTATTCCTGTATTTTTACCGAATCCTAAATTTGTATTTTTTTTATTAATCTGTTGCTATGTTTTAAACAAAAATCATTTTTTGTAATGCAGGACGAAATATTTCCACACTAAGAACATCTCATCACATCGTCATACAGAAAATTTGATTTATAAATTCGCCGACTGTTCAGAACTGGGTAACTTTCGATCAAAAAAACGAAATAAATAACTGTGAGCATTTGACAAATTCTTAAACTCACTTTTGCTGATTGAGAATCGTTAGGTTAGATAGAAAATAATCACCACCAGACAGAGTCCATGTTCAAATCTACTTATTTATGGCGTGAAATTAGCGTGCAAATAATAATCCTACTGACCTGCCATAAACCTCACACATAATTTGGACGCGTCTCACACACTTTTATGGTAATTCGAAATGATAATAAGTGTCGGCAGAATCTCAAAATAAGTTCTGTCTGACGTGCCAATAGCCATAAAGCCATAAAACCTAAACGTTATGGATCTATGAAAATTGAAACGAAGACAATTTGGAGACGAATCACTTTTTCTCTAAAATAAACCTGCAGATTTAAGACTTCTGGAAAAGACCAAGAAAGCGGCTGAAGGACAATGTCCCTTAGATCTGGTTGGGGGGTTTTAAGGGCAATTCTGAATCTATTTCTGGATACAGTCATTGAGATACATTTTTCTGACTAGAGGCAAAAATTGTACTGAATTTGAATGATTAAAATATACATACATGTATACACGAATAGGTATACATCTTCTTCTATTTATTCTTGGATGTTTCAGACTCAAAGCATCTATACTTTGCTAAAGCCCCCTGTCTTTTGCAGTCTCTAAGACTTCTGACCTTTTCAACCACAGTCTTCTCACCTGCTTATGGACAAAATATGATTCGATTTTTTTTTTGTTAATTTATTCCGGGAATAGTTGTCCAAGGTTTTCACGATGGTCCATGATGTATGGCAGTTTTCGGACTTCATCGTGTTTCAAAGTTTCGGCGAACCTACTGCTGCCATGGTCACGGATTTGTGATCAAACCCTTAAATTCCACATTTGTATACATTTGACTTTCACAGTAACTTTCTTTGACAAGGCATTATTTCTGGGACATGAGACCAGAATGATAGAATTTGAGAAAGAGCTAGAAAATACAAGCTTTACAGGTGAAGAAAAAGTGCTTTTAATTACCAAATTATGATGTAACTTGTATAAAAATAGACATAACTGTAGAAAACATTTTAATCATAAATACTATTGAAACCATAATTCTTCTTTTCACCTCTGAAGACAGAAACAATACATTGAGGTTTGAACTCTGACCTCAACTAGTCATATAACAGCACCTCTTGACATTGATTATGATTGGATTATTTATTTATTTATTTATTTTCACTTAAGCTGATATAAATCGACGAATTAATTACTGTTTTTAATGATTTATGTGTTGTTGTTATTGTTTTGCGATGTATGGTCTTAGGTGGCGCATAAAATTTAATTATAGTATAGTCAGTTTATTTATTTTAGAAATTAGTGTACAATATTAAGTTTTCGATCGACAGTGTATGGTGGAAGTCCATTTTTAGAGACAAAAGTGGAAAACTTATTATGTTGCCTATAGTCTAAAAGAGACCAAGCCCAAGTTTAAACCAAGCGAACAAAATAGAGAAACATTTTAAAAATCAACAACTACAAGACTTTTATTCACTAGGGTGAGCTTATTACTGTGCTGAAATCTCTACAAGCTAACCCCAACGAAGCGTTAAGAGTTAATATAAAAAAAACTACTTTTAATGTTCACGGTGACACCATGCAACCTTGCATTACCCCTTTGGTGAGAGGAAACAATTGCGAAAAAATTGGCGTGCTGCGATCTATATCAGGTAACCCCGAGGATGCATTAAGAGGTAATATATAAAAAAAAACTGCTTATAATATTCACGGTGACATGATGCAACCTTGCTTTACCCCTTTGGTGAGAGGGAACAATTGCGAATATGGTTAATTTTTAACACTTGACTACCTTTCTCTTCTCCACACCATATCCCATTTATTTGGGGTCGGCGGCTCGGACACTCCCTCTCCATTTTCCTCGATCGAGGCAGTTTTCTGGAGTAAGCTCCAGGTGTTCCATGTCCCTTCTGATGCTCTCCTCAAGGGACTTCTTTTGACGTCCTCTCTTTCTCGGTCCTTTCACTGACCCATCCATTGATATACCAGTGGGTGCAATTGTTGTTGCAATGACTGCATCCAAACATTTAATTTCCATTATCCAACATCGTAAACCTATAACGGTTGTCTTGCAAATCACGTTCATGGTCACTATATTGTTGTTTATCATCAATCCTGTCTTGGAGTAAAACCGGAAACTGTGATGAGTACCAAGTATTGGAAGAGTAGATTCATGAGTGAAGACCTTGGCTAGAGGTCAGACTCTCACAACTTACCTAACTTATTATATTATACCTGTACTTATATCATAACACTATAATAGTCACTTTGAACCATACAAGTGAAATCTGGTTATAGCGAAGTTCACGGGACCAACAAGGGACCATGTTTTGTTATATTGGAAATGCATTATATTGAATGAGTACATGGTTGGCGCAGTTGGTTGAGACGGCAGTCTCTCAAGCGGGAGGTGCCAGGTTCAAACCCCGGCGCTGGCGATGTATTCCACACTTTGCGATACAGGATTTTAGCCTAGTGCGAGGTGTGCAGGAAAGTATGTGGGTTTGTGTATGCAAGCCCAGATCCTTCTTTAAAAAAAAAAAAATGTCTGGATGGTGAGTTTTTTTTATTGCCATACAGCATCACCTCCTTGGATAAGGACACTGAAGGAACGTAATTTAAGGGTGGGGTTTGCTGGGGGCTCCCTTAAGGCTAACCCTGGGCCCACCTCTTAATAAGATTTGCCTAGAAGTGCGGGTAAAGAGGTCGCTATTAATGAGCCTGAGCTACCCGGGGATGTGGATGGACTTAAGCCCCCGGGATTTTCCTTTCCATTAAGGGCTTGGCACCAAGAATGACGTCACAGTCTTTTCCCACGGCATTAAGGTTCAAAATCGCGTGACAATTGCATGATAAAATGGTAAAAATAGCGTTTTTTCCATTTTTTGGGGTTAATTTTGCGTCTATCAAAAAACTTCTACGGTTATTCCCTAGATTTTAACGCATATTATCAGTACAAAAAAAAATACTCCTCGACTTTCGAAAAACGAGTTTGCGTGTTTCGGAAAAAAGTTCAGAGGTGTTTTTAAACAATTATTTTTTTGAGAAATCTATACATATATAAAAAAATCTTTTACGGTTATTCCCTAGATAAAGGTTCAATTTATCTACCATATTTTTTCCAAAGCATATTTAGTAACAGTTGTTGAGATCTAACGTATCCCGTTTTTAGAAATTTTTAAAGTGTCAATATGCATACTCTTATGACATTTCTTATTCAGAGATGCTCACGCTGCGGCAGTAAACAATTCATGACAGTTATGACTCATCGACTTTAATACATGTCTACTGGCTAACCCATGATGGTTTTCTATTTTAATTATCACACAGTATCAATACTTCCTTTTAGACATATCTTATACAGACATGCTCACGCTGCGACAGAAAATAACTGATGGAGCTACTTACTTTTCGACACATTCGAAAAAACTCACGTAGTGAGAAAGCCCGGCAAAACGCTCAGCCGATGTACAAAGATGTAGGTATCGGGGTTTGTTTCGATAAAACTAGATTTTTTACATAAAAAATGAAAGTATTTTTCTGTGTTTTTTTTTCTCTAATTTCTATTCCTTTAATGATTTTTTGAATTTAAATTAAAGAACAGTTTCTTTTGTTATATAATTATTTTGTTATTGATATATTATGTTGAATAAAGCGTCAATAAACTCTCTGGAGATTTATTATTTAAATATTGATGTATGATTATGTGACCTTAACTGTGCGTAACATCCATATATTGTGTGGCGTTACGTTACGCATAATAAACGCACCACCAAACACAGGTTAAAAGTTGTAGTACAGTAGATGCTGTTTTAATTGTAATATGTTGAATCTTAAACTAGCTGGAAAGTTGGTTTACATAATCAATCATATCAAAATAAATTACTTAATTGTTACCTGGCGTCACTTTTTTCTAGTAATTGTGTCTATTATTTTCCCAAAAATGAACAATCATCCTCTTAAGAATAATAATAGTAAGCCGATTACAACCGATCCTTCCCCCCGACCTCCGGAGGAATACCCATTAAAAATAGCATTGAGTATTAAACAAAATTTTCTATAAATTTGGTATACAATTTTTTTCTCTCAAATAAATAGCAGCGGAGCTGTCAAGCTCCGAAAACTGGCCAAATTTTCTTGTTATTTTAAATTGTGAGAATGGAAAATGTATGGAGAATCACCTTGTTAGATTTATCACCAAATTTTGACAATTACTCTTAATATTTATGAGACATATTTTAACTCGTTGGAATAAGAAAACATGCCGAAAGTTTATAGGAGAAATTTGATTTAAAAATGTATTAGTGAATTGTTTAGGCTGGAGATGTTTCTGTGCGACCGGACAGAATATGTGCCAGGAAATTATGTATCAACTGTAATGAATCTCATTATATCTACGCAAAATCTTAATTTCTTTTTAATCACACGCTTATTATACAAAATAATTATTATGTGTCCACAATCTTTAAATATAATATGAAAACATTCACAATCCGATTGTATCATAGACAGATAAGTCCAGAAATACGACTTTTTCTTGACCCTTGCTTGTCAAACTTATACTTAAGTTTATTGCTCTCTAATTTTTGATGAATGGATAATAATAAATTACGTACTTAGCTAAATATTTAATTTTTATTTAATAATTAAAGGAACTGACAGGTTGAAGCCTCTAGAAAGTAACCCTTTCTTTTGTAGAAATTATTAAACCTACCTACCATAGGAGTCGCCAGCTTCGGAGGTAGGGGGGGCAACCGGAATTTCTAAACTTCGATATATGTAGCACAAAAACACAGAAATAGCACTGCAGGCGAAATTTCTGTGTTTTTGTGAGACAAAATACAGAAGGTAGTAATGTAGGTAGTTTGGTTTATTTTCTTACAAAAGATGCATTGAAAAATAGCGCCGCAGGTAATTTTTGTTGTGAAATCGTGTTTTTTTTTAGGGATTTTCATACTAATTTTAGATTTTTTTTGATGTGATGGGAAAACGTGTAGTAATAATATGATTTTTTGTGTGGTTTTAACATTTTGTATGAAAATGTATACACATATTCCAATCTATAGGGGGGCAGCTCCCCCCTGCCCCCCACCGACGCCCATGCTACCTACTGTTTTATCTTAGTGGAAATTTGATATGTAATACTTACTTAATATTTAGTAAGTATTGTATAGATATATGTTTTTATAACAATGGTTGATGGACACTTGATAGATGTTGCTTCTGACAATATGTAAAGTTGTATATCTTTTGATAATATATAGAGATTGCAGTTGAATTATTTTGTCTGCCACGCACACGTTAAACAACTGAACGAATCTGGATGGTAACAACAACCGAGCCTTTCGTGATAGTTTACATGGTTCCACGACAAAATGTCCACAGACAAAATGTCTCCCGACAGAATGTCTCCGGACAAAATGTTTACAGACAAAATGTTCACACGATATTATGTTTACAGACAAAATGTTTACGCGACAAAATGTTTACGGACAAAATGTCTCCCGACAAAATGTTACCGCAAGAAAATGTCCCCACGACAAAAAGGTTTACAGACAATATTAACTGGAATATTTTTTTAGGGAAATTATGTTTTTCGGTGCATTGTTTTATTAACGTGGCTAATATTGTAACTACCCACTCCACTACACCATTGAGGATTTTACCAAGAAAAAGGGAATTGAAGATTGAAGGATTTGAATTTACAAATGTGGGTGCCTAGTTAAGAATGGATTTTAAACATAATTATGACAACTTTACTTTACTTTAATTTCAATATAATCTATCAATGATACAAGAAAATCTTGTATCATTATAACACATCGAACATCGCAATCATTATTACCTTTAATAAAATCGAGTATCGGAAAACACAATTTCTCTAAAAATACATTTTGGTTAATATTATGTCTGTAAACATTTTGTCTGGAGACATTTTGTCGTGGGGACATTTTGTCGGGAGACATTTTGTCTGTAAACATTTTGTCTTGTTAACATTTTGTCGGGTAAACATTTTGTCGGGTAAACATTTTGTCGGGAGACATTTTGTCTGTGGACATTTTACATATCGACGGCATATGCCTTCACTAAGTTTAGTGACGCAAGGAATAAATGACGTCATACCTTGTGGTGAGAAAACGTATGGGTAGTAATACATATTCATAATGTGCGTTTATCACCAGGAAGATTGTGACTTCACGATAGTGGTTGGTTGTCATGGTGATGTTATTTGAATGTCGCGGCCTCGTAATTCTATCACGGCGACCTCACGACAATTTAAGACAATAGCGGCAAAGGGTGGGCTTATTACACACATAATATCTTACAACCAGCCCAAAAAGTGACGTAAATTTCACCAAAATACTCCTCGTAATATTGACGTAAATCCAATCAAGTCTGGCGACATGTTCCTTAAGATGTTGCCTAGTAGTAACTTCGTGACGTAAATTTCACCAAAATAGTAAAGATTTTTGACGCACATGAGTGAAAGTACATTTTCATGTATAAAATAGATAGTTTTACTATTGGTATTTACTTACTCCATTTTGTTAAGCATGAGCGTCAGCTATCGGAGAATTATTACAGGTACTTAGGCACCTGTAATAAATACACGCACACACGTCTTTAATTAGCATTGATTTATTTATCATTAAAATATCTACAATAAATTATTCACGATCAAATAATACGCCAAATCATATATTCACATTTCTGTGTATTTTTTTGCAAATGAAAGTCTTTTTAAAGGCGCCAATTACAGGTTTGTTTGTTACGTCAACGGGTCAAATTTTCAATGTCCTTTATTTACATACTTACCTACCTACCACTAGGGCTGCCACCTCTCCGGGTTGGATCCGGAGTCTACGGGTTTGAGTGGTGTTCTCCGGGCTCCGGGTTAGCATAGTGTATCTCCAGGTAAGAAATTTTTGGCATGACTAAAAAAAAAAGGGAAATACCCGGGGTCCCGGTCTCCCCCGATAGAAAGACCGGGGCTCCGGCTCAGCATACTATATCTCCGGGTTAGTAATTATGGTGTTGACCAAAAAAAAAATGGTCTACTATAATTACAAATTCGTTTTTTCCGAAATCTCCGGGCCTACGCTCTTACAAAGGTGGCAGCCCTACCTCCCACCAATAGAGTTAGGAATGCCAATTGCTACAATAGATACAATATGTATAACATTCAAACTAATGGAAAAGTCCTGCCGTTGTCTTTTCTGAAAGAGGAGGATAACTAATATGAGCACATGTTCCATTTTATTTATATACGTACATACAGAGATGATTATAGGATTTATAGGTAACATGCGTAGGCGCAGGTATGAATGAATTAACTATTACAATTACAGTATAATGCACTATCAACATAGACAATACCATAAACTTTACCATACACATTACACAAATACACAGTGTACTTGAACTAACAAGACACGGTACTTTATTATATACGAGTACAGGTAACCATTAATGTGGGAACATATTAGCGAAAGCTCTAAAACATCGCCACACAAATACCTATATCCTATCACATGCAACCATATGCAATATGCATATAGAACTTATTCTAAAGTTATAGGATAACTTTCCATTTCAGTATGTGGTACCAACTTAACAATAGCGTATTTACATATGATCCTATGCATTATGATAATACTATAGAGTTTACAAATCGAATAATTTTACCCACCATGCTTACGTTAGTATTTTACCGTAAGTACATATAATTTTTATGGGATGTAGGTATAGTTACACCTTTTTTCTCAGTTAATATTTATTCACCGAGAGTTCGTCCCCCGACAATTAATCCCTCCGACAGTTCGTCCCTCTCGATGGTCATCTCTCAAACAACTGGTTCCCAGGTCTATTTGTCCTTTTCAGTCCATTTCTTCGAGTTGCAGGTATTCTTATATAAATAAATAAATCTTTATTAGCCAAAAATCATGCTACAAAACAAGACAATAGTAATGTGCTAAAAGGCGGACTTATTGCAAAAGCAACATCTTACAGTACAGTCCACTAATGGTGAATGGTAATTTATGTAAGTTGTGGACACTTCTGAGACAGTAAAGCATGTCTGAAATGTGCTTTCAAAATATTATAGAAAAATCAAGAAAAAAATTATGATAAGTAGACTTTTTGAATTTTTCAAAAATATGGAATAGTTCCGGAGATATTAGGCGTCAAAGTTGGGGTTGCTGAAAAACGCTCTGTTTTATCAAATACACCTCGTGACGTGTTTCTCATTTTATGTTTGTTATTGTGAATGTGTTGTTAACTCTCTGTCAGTGTCCCAAAGGCTGGCCACAAACGTCCCGAAGTTCAGTACCGGAATCGACCGTTTTGCAAAAAGGTTCCGACCAAAACCTCTTTCTGAATTTAAAATCGGGGTGACGCTGAATTCAGAGAGGTTTTGATCGGAACTTTTTTGCAAAACGGTCGATTCCGGAACTGAACTTCGGGACGTGTGTGGCCAGCCTTATACTGAATGCTTCTAAACACAGATTTCAATCCAAAAGAAAACATTATTAGCGTTTTTTGTTATCAAAAAATGTATCGAAGTATTGTTAACCATCTTGTTAACATTCTTCTCGTCAGTAGAAATGTTTTTATAAGTAATATTATGCAACAATGTAGATATTCGACATACGTACAACAAAATAATCAACAAGTACTTATTATGGTGTGTTTTTTTATTAAATAATTTTCGCCATGTTTACGAAGTTACTATAAACAGTGGCGTAACAAATATTCACACGAAACAACTGTGATTCTTGTTAACACGTTAAAAACACATTCCTATCTTTTTACACAAAAAAAACTACATTTCCAAAACAACAAAATTACTAGAAAAAAATCACTAGCAATTAAATATTTTTTTTAAAAAAAGTAACTAAAAAAAAAAAAAAAAACTAAATAAAACTTTATTGGACTAAATAAGAGAAATAAATATTGTAAGAACATTTATAAATACCTACTGCTGTGTCAGAGACAATGCTTGTATTTTATACATATAGAGCAGTATATCTAATCCGAATCCTTTGATATCCATAATATTATCCGGATAGGTGAATGTTTCCCAGTATTAGGCTGATGAGTTTATATGTCAATCATGAATGATAATATGTACACTCTTCAGCTGATAATACTGAGAAATGTGTTACAAAGTCCCACGTTAAAAATAACAAAGAACGAAATCAAGCCTCACGTCTGAAAAGAATTTAGTCGAAATTCTGCAAGATTCACAGAGCGTTCAAGAGTCATATTGGTGACTACTTACTTATCACAGTATTGACGTTACGCCTCTGAGCATCTCGTATATGTGATTGACCTACGTGATATTGACCATAGGTCACTCAGAGGTCAACAAATGTCGAAAAGAAGTGAAAATATTTTTAGATACCTCTATCTTACTGTACCTGCACCATATGATCACGCTTCGGACAAATATAACACAATCAATCTCATTACAGCATCATAGATCCGAGGATGATACGTAGATCTTATTACCGTCATGATTGATCCATGATCAAAACCTATAATGATATCGGTGAAAGTTGTAAAGTACCTGCGTATAGAGATTGCGTGTCGTTCATCAAAACCTCGTCAAATTTTGAGATTGTGACTAAAAAGGTCTTTGATAACTTTTGACTAACGAAAGATTACTGGATGGATGGATGGATGGATGGAATGGATAATAATTTAAAATGGAAAAAATATATAGACATATTGGTTAATAGAACTAGAAAATTAATTTATATTTTTTTGCGCCTCAGAAACATCTTAAGAGTGCTACAGTAGTAAAATGACCTTCAGCTTAGGGCGTGGCATAAAAATTAAGGCGGTCTCTCTCCCCCGCCCCGCTTCTACAATACTGGAACGTATGAATTTGCAGAGTTAGGGGTCAGTAATCATTGGAATACTTACACTCTACAGTTAGTTGTGTATTAAATAATTTTGGGCCATGAGATTTCTTTTTGTTTCACCGTTCACGAGCCTTTCTCACGAATTCTCAACATTAATAATTAATTATTAAACCAAGAGTTCGCATTTTTTTTTTCTGAAATTCACATACTATTCAGATTGCCACTCCCTTCTTCATAATAAAATGGGAATGGGAAAAAATAAACATAAATATATAAGTAAGTACTTAGTTATATTTTTTAATAATTTAAAAAAAATAAATAAAATTGATACAGTATAAAAAAGGTGTAAATAGCGCCGCAGGCGAAATTTTTTTGTGAGACATGGTGAATGAGGTCGTGATGTGGTTTGTTTATTTGAAAATATATTAATGTATTAATTATAATGCTTTAGACAATTATATGTACTTACGAAAAATGTTTTATGTAAAAAAGTAATTAAAAATAGCGCCGCAGGCAATTTTTTCTATGAAACTGGTGGTGATGCGATTATGGTCCGATGAGATGGATGAGATAATAGCTGAGAGTAAAAAAAACACAAAAAGCTAATTACTCGAATTTTGACGCAGAGAGATCTGTAAGGGTCAGTGTTGGTCGTAATCTGGCAGTTTCACATGCACCGATATTATCTGAACCTAAACCATTGTTATGACTCTGTTGGTTTTGATTAAATAATTTTACAGTAACTCTAGACGTAGAAGTAGGTCCATTATTTTGTTCCAATTTGTGTATGGATGGTGAAGTAGGTCCGCAGTAGAACCCAAAATCAGTGGAACCATCATCTATCAGTCAAAGTACTCCAGAGCCACTAAAACTCACAACAGTCTGGTGGCTCTGCATAAAGGCACGAAGGCATACTAAATAATGGAATAATTTTTTGTGTACAGGAGTGAATATAATATGTATTTGTTTTACTTTATCCGTTCCACCCCTCCCCCGTGCGCCCTCAACCTCCCTCCCCATTATTCCCGCGGATATCGGGAGGGTTACTATTCATATTTTTGAGACGGAAAACTACGGATTTGACAATAATATAACTTTTTACATTCCACCCCCCCCCCCAGCCCCCCTTATTCTTGCGTATATCCGGAGGGTTACAATTCATCTTATTGATGCGGGAAACTATGGATTCGTCACTAATATCACTTTTTTCATTCAGAACCCCCCAGCCCCCTAACTCCCTCCCCTTATTCCTGCGGATGTTGGGAGGATTACTATTCATCTTATTGACGTGTAAAACTATGGATTCGATACCAATATCACCTTTTTCATTCGGACCCCCCCCCCCCAGCCCCCTAATTCCCTCCCCTTATTCCTGCGGATGTCAGGAGGGTTACTATTCATCTTATTGAGACGGAAAACTATGGATTCGACACTAATATCACTTTTTTCATACCGACCCCCCCCCCCCCCCTTAGCCCCCCTTATTTCTGCGGAAGTCGGAAGGGTTACTATTCATCTTATTGACGCGGAAAACTATGGATTCGACACTAATATCACTTTTTTAATTCCGGCCCCCCCCCCTCAGCCCTCCCCCCCCCTTTATTCCTGCAGATGTCGGGAGGGTTATTATTCATCTTTTTGGCACCAAAAGTTATATGGATTCGAAAAAAATCGTTTTTTTTTCGCCCCCCCCCCCCTTCATGCGTACCCCCTACCCCTATAAAAACACTCCCTGGGGCAAGCACAACAATTTCCCAAAGTTTCATCTCAATCGGACGAACGGTTTAGGAGTCTATTAAGGATAAGGTGAAAAATGTTACATACATACCTATGTAGGTACGAATACGAACTAAAATATTTATGTGGGATTTCGTCCAGAAATTTTGTGCAAGAAGAATGTATCCAAATAGGTAACTGCACCTAATAGAATTCGGTATCTACCTATTTTTGGAATAAAAAGTTTAGTTTAGTCCGGGATATAATAAATAGGCACGCACATTAAAGTAATAAGTATGTAAAGAATCTACAAATCACTAAAACATGCGGGAACTACCTACTCGTAATATTATGTGAAAATAATTTAAAATATAAATCAGTGACCAATGTTTGCCGTCCTCTGTAATATACGAACATTCGTCAATAAGAATAAATCATGGAACGACAATTCAATTAGCACAGAATCCACGTCTTACCAGTCCACAGTCTTGTGGGTGTCTGAATCCTTGGCGAAACGAAAAACAGTGCGTTCCTTGTGATTCCCGTGTTATAAGTGTCATATTCGCGTGCACGCTAAAACCGATAGCGTATATTAGTACGGAGACTTTTTATGAAATTGAGGTTTTTTGGGTTTTGACGCGAAGCAAACAAAAAATATTTACGTTTCATTCTATAATGCGCTAGATATTTTAGTGTTCTTTAAGACAAAAAAATAATTATTTAATTCCGACGGACGAATCACTTGGAATATCAAAAAAATGATGAAAAACGACGTTTACAATTTTTATTTTTTACAAGAAACTATATAGTATATTAATTATATTGCTCTATAATGCGCTTTGTTAAAGTTCAATCTATATAATATATTTTTTTCATCGAAATCGGACAATAAATAACGCGGGTATATCGATTGAAAAATCACTAAAATCGCCATGTTTGCTACTGTAGCCCTCTTAACGTTAAACAGACTGAAAATGGTATATTATGCACTCGCCCAGTCACTCTTCCAATATGGAATAGTGGCGTGGGGTGGGGCATTCCCTACAAACTTATTACCAATAGAAATAATACAAAGAATATTAATAAAAATAATACTGAAAAAACCTAGAATATATCCAACAGTAAACGTATTCGGCGACTTTAAAGTTCTAGATATTAAGAAAATATTCATGAAAGATGCTATTCTCCATGTAGTTAAGTATAAGGATAAAAAACTTATCGAAGTCAGTAATAGAGAGAGATTAGGTACCGTCCTCCTATTCAACAAAAATAGAACGACTACCATGGTGAATGGCTTTGTGCACCAGGGAATACGATATTTTAATGATTTGCCCAGAGAGTTAAGAGATACAAAAAATTATATTCTTTTCAAAAAAAAATTAAAGGAATATATCTCCAAACATTGAGTGTTTTTGTTTTCATTTTTATTTTGTTATACATTTAACTTTGTTATTCATTTAAGTTTATTAGTTTAAGTGAAATGTACCTAGAATTATATTAGATTAGACCGCCACCCGGACACAAGCATGCACTACGCAGCTTCGCCGGGTGCGATACAACAATAATTTTGTTTTATATGCATTTGTTGTTATATTGTATTGTAAAACATGTATTTTATTCGGAAAACAAACATATAAAAAAAAAAAAAAAAATTACGGTTGCTTTAGTTTTAAATAAAGGAGGATGGAAGAAAGTGGAAGAAGAAAAGAACCCGTGGTAAATTCATCCTTCCTCGAAAATTCGCGAGAGTAACAGAAAAAACGGTACTAAGCGGTCACCGAAAGAAAATATGAGTACAAAATTTAAAGGTGCTACATAGAACATCGGAAAGTTATCAAAATTTGAAGAAGAAAATGTAGACACAGACAACGGCAAACGACAGGTAAAGTTAAAAAAACGTGTACAAATCTGATCCGCTAATCAATAAAACAGTATCAGCTGTAGTTGACGGTATTGTCAAATTAGGAATGCCGCAAGGACATATTCTAAGACCCCTATTTTGTACTTTTCTTGAAAACTTAGCTATTACTCTTAAATTTTTCTACATAAAATTCCATTTCATACATTTAATTGTGATATAGCACAAGATTGTGACAAAAATCATCTATGTTTACAATTCTATCAAACAGAGAGAATCTAATACGAGTGAATTTCTGAGCATTAACAAATCGTGATGATATTATTATAACATCGATTCGATGAAGACGTTTGACATCCCTTGATGTCTACTTTAGTCCTCATCTCAAACGTGTCGATTTTTATATAAATATACTAATATAAGTAATTATAATCGATGATTATTTTTTATCAGATGACCATTAATAAAAACGTACACCTTAATGATTTATCTTTAAATAATTGTTGTCCATGGTGTTTTTATCTGCTTTCTACTATTTTAATAAAAATTACCGAAACATCTTTCAATTTGATTTATTATATTTTGCAAAAACAACTTCTCTGTACTTGCTAAATATTTAATCAGTCGAGAAATTTTACATTCCATCACGTAATGACGTCTCTGCCGGGGCAGACAAAGAGGATCAAGTGGTGTTTACGAACCATACATACTTCCTTCGCTTCGCTTATAACATTCGTGCAATTTTTCAGAATATAATTTGTTCTACTCAAAACGTGCCCATATTTTGAAATTTTTCCGACACGGTTTCTGGACCAGCTACGTTTCCTGCGATGACTTTTTTTTAATGAATCTGGGTTTATCGAAATAAACCCAAATACACCTTTGTACACTTCACAGTAAGCTTGAAAAGCTTGTGTTGTGAAGTGGAGTAGGTCGGCATCGGGGATCGAACCTGCGCCCACTGGATTAACAGTCGAGCGCATTACCAACCCGGCTAACGACCACCTTCCGTAAAAACAGATGTAGAGATGTGTTTTGTAAAATGTACTTTTTGTTTAATTGAATCACTAGAATCGGGTTCGAATCTTACTGATGACGCAACAGATTAGGCACTTGACAATAGCACTGTCACAGGAATTTGTTTTAAATATACCTTAGTCGGATCGGCCACATAGTGCGTCAAGAGGGTCTCCTATTTAAATTAATTGAAGGAATGAACGAGGGGACAAACTACAGAAGACGAACCAAGGAAAGAATACCTGGACAACGTGCGACAGAATATGGGCTTTGCCTCATAGAGTTTAAAGAACCGCACACAGGACAGAGATGAGTGGAGAAGGAGACATGGAGCTTTGCTGACTTGCATGCTGTGGACGCTCGTAACTGGAGGGTTGACCAGAAATTTGTGTTTGATGTTTTTTATCTATGTATCTGTCAATCCTCTGTGAGTGTCTTAATAAATAAATGAATAAAAAACCAATCACAACGATTTAAACTGGAGAAAAAGATAGTAATATTGTTTGATTAGTAAGATGTTTTGGACCCGTACCCAAATTAATATTTCGTGTAAGTATAATAACCTTTGCCACACTTCACAATGCAGTACCAATTACCAATACTACTTAAATAGTTTGTCCTCAAAACGTCAGCACACAACAATACCAAACTACCTAGTTGATGTTTGGTAACGAATCTAAACAAATAGACACAAATCAAAGATTACACCCGAATGTCTGAAGATTACAATGCAATTTCTCATAATAGTTTAATATCTTGCACCGATACATTGTATACCAAGTGTTTGCGCAATATCGTTTTATGTTTACGATACTACAACTTCTTCCTGATACGAAATATTGAGAAAGATCTTATTGAAAGCATATCTTCGTTCTTGGTACTTAGTAGTAGTGTGTAGATCCTTGCAGTGAGAGTCTCCTCCAAGAAACATTAAGGGTGTTCAGAGTAGTGCAGGGAGGGGTTTGTTGAGGGGAGCCCTTCCGGCGAACCTTGAGCCCTCCTTTGAAAATATGTTTTTGCTTAAAAGACTGGATGATATAGGAGCTAAAGCTCCTGAAACATCCAGAGGGTGGAGGTGGGTTTACCCTTAATGTAATGTTGGTACTTCAGGTTTCGTTACTTGGTGGTTGAATAATCAAGCTTTTGGCAGCGATACTACTGCCATTTTCAGGGTGAAGAACCAACAACTGAGATATGAATTCATCACGCTGCGAAAGTCTACAAGATTTTTTATCTTATTGAAGTTCTTTTGAGCTGTCGTTTTTCAATTCTGTTCTGCTTCTGGGTCGTCACATTCTTTCTGTTTTTTTTTTGCGAACCTTTCGCCTTCAGTCAAATTTTGACTCGTCTACAGAACTTCGTAGAGGGTGCCTTGAGTCATCTTGTTCATTTGATCGATTCTTTTCCTATCTCCATGGTCGACAATGAGCCCCAGTTCTGGTTTTGTTTCTTCTTTAGAATCGCCTATAGAATTAAAACATTTTATATGGAATCTACGAAGTTGAGTGTTTAGATGTCCGTTATACATTTTTTGAAGAATTTGAGAGAGTGGCATAGTATTGGCGTGACGACCAAATCAAAAATGCTGGAATCAATTTTCCTTAGCCAAATTGTCATCGACGACAACACTGGACTCGTTTGTGCAATTACTGCAATAGTATCTTTGACCCTGAACTTAGCCTTCTGGACCACCATTTATGTATTTCCATAAATGGTGGTCCAGAAGGCTACTAGTACGAGTATACGCTAAATGTACGAGTATATTTGCTTTTATTTCTACTGTTTTCTTTTCTTTTTTGTACTCATGTAGGTATGTATCTGTAAATAATTGTAAACATGTTTCCATCCTTGGACAAGGACACTGAAGGAATATAAGTTAGGGGTGGGTTTGTCGGGAGGCTCCCTTCTGGCTAACCCTGAGGCCACCTCTTAAAAATATTTTACCATGGGCATTGTCAATTTGTTTTTTTTTTAGAGTCTACCGCTATCAAAATGCAGGGGTTCACTCAGTAGAACTCAGAAGTCACCAATAATGTTGATTCATATATTGGTTAAGAATAGTTTTCAAGACTCACCCCCGTTTTCACCAACTTTTACCTAAGAAGGAGACCCCTAAGAAATTTCCATACAAAAACAGAGATAATATTCTATTTATTGACACGCAGGCCTACCAACCACACCCTAATTCCATACAAAATGCAACACGCAACTCACCTAGCCTGGGCAGAGATATTTGGGCACCTAACGTAGGTGAGTTGCGTGTTGCATTTTGTATGGAATTAGGGTGTGGTTGGTAGGCCTGCGTGTCAAAAAATAGAACATTATCTCTGTTTTTGTATGGAAATTTCTTAGGGGTCTCCTTCTTAGGTAAAAGTTGGTGAAAACGGGGGTTAGAGTTATAAGAGCATTGTGCATAACATTAACTAACGCCATATTAACTTACATATTGTATGAATTTATTGTTGTATCATTTTCTACATGTTTCATTATAATAATTTTGTACTCATTTCATTAATAAACTTTGCTGTTTATTGTCGTCGCAATAATTATTATTGGCAAATTTTATACGTTTTCATTATTAGTTTGTGCGATATGCTCCTAAAGCCACAATACAAAGAAATAGTGTTTCCTGCTTATTATTCAAGTCCTACTTTCGAGAATCGAGGGGCAAGCCATGGAATTACATAATCTGATGGGATCATCATCATCAGCCCTCGCCTGTCCAGTATTGGATATAGTCCTCCCTTCCCGACTTCCGTAGCTCCCTGTCTGTTGCCACTCTGTGTACCTGGTGTCCGGCCACTTTTTTATTTGATATGAAGTCTTATGTTCACAAACCAAACTTTTAAACAATCCACTTTTCTTTCAGTCCTCTGCTCTACTTATTTTTCAATCTGTTTTTCCTTTCGTCTCTTTTTCGGCATTTCCTTACCCAACTTCTTCAGAGATGGCATTTATATCATCAACCAACCATGAAATGGACCGACTCAGAAGTTGCCTAGCTCAAGCCTCGGAAGACACCGAGCGATCAAGAGGATCCAGTCTCCGCATACCAGTGTCTCACGAAAGTGCTTCACGAGTAGAACGCATCTTTTTACAAATTTTGAATCTGTCTTCTTTGTGGTAAGCGCCATTGGAATAAATGATTTGATTCGTTTATTCCAATAGAGCTTCCCACCCTTTTCTAGGGCAAATCGGAAGGGCATTGGATGCTAAATCGTTCGGAAGACCATGAAAAACGGATCTAGGATGTGAAGTCATAAAATCTTGGTTTTATAAAAAATATACCCTACGGTCTCTAGCCCAAAACTGGAAGTACCCAGCTCTATCCATTGCCATTTTAATTTTCAATGCAATTTAAATGCCTATTTGGGTCTGATTTCCTAATTTCTCATATTGTCCTTTAGAAATTATCCAACATTTGTCATATCATAGACCGATGATGTCATCCTTTCTAGACGATTTCTAGACAGGGGGACATCATTTTAAAACATACTATTGAATGAGTTACATAAAATCTCAAATTTCACGTACAAGTTATTTGAATATACTTTTGAGACTCAATTGTACCAAATTACCTAAAGATGCATGTATAATATGTAATTTATTACTTTATAGATTTTCTATTGAGGAAGTGACATAATACGTCCATTGAATATCGATGTTAATAATAGCCCTTTTAAACCCAATTACACGCTGTGATTGGTCACTCGTACACGCTCTCTGATTGGTCCATTCGATTTCGTAATCGTCTGCAATATTCTCAATAATTATTGTTGCAATTTGATCTTTGGATGTCAGAGTTCATATTTTGAATACGTCGTCCTACGTCAAAAGTCATTTTAGTTAATTTGCACCATAAAATGACATAATTGGTACATGACGCGAAATTCTATTCACTATATTAAAATTATGGTTTTCACTAGCGAAACGAAAGTCTGCAGTACGGATGTCTTCAATAAACAAACCAATTCAATTCTCAATTCTACATACTTCAATTTTACATATACAAATATGGTTCCTTAAAACTATACATGGTTCGAGATACCTCCCCAATAGAGACAAGTCTCGTGTGTGGGGAGACAAGTCTCCACGAGACGTAGCCTCTTGAACAATTCAAATTCTTATTCAGCCATTTCTCCACTGCTTTATATAATCCTTTTCCTGTGCTTCCCTTCTTCTGTTCTTCGGCATATCCATACCCAACTTTTTAGCGATTATATCTTCAACCAACCATGAAATGTAACTATTTGTTGTACCTGCTTTTTTAATCGAGGTTCATGGGTCAGAATCTTCAGAAGAAGATATCGTCTTACCTAGCCATTCCGTTCTTGAAATATCTCTGTAGCTCAACAACTGTCAAGTTAACCATCTCTCCATAAATATTCAGATGAATAGACCTACTAGAGACGATTCTGTACATAAGTATCTTTTTGGTCGACTGATGTCTAACATCTCTCGATCTTCAAGAAGAGCATACATTGGTCGAAATGTTAAGGACTTGACTGGGTATACCCTGCACTCTAATTCAGAAGACACGATATCTACAACACACACCAATTTTCGTTAACTGGTTTGCCAAATTTAAGTAATGAAAATGTCCAAATTCTGTGCAAACGAAACATCGTCCAAGGTAAAATCACTTATTACCGACAATTCTTCTCCAAGGTTTAACTTACTTAATGATAGGTTAGGTGAGAAATAACAGAATTTGAATATAATGAAAAGAAGCTCATAAAAAAGTGCTCATTGTGAATCTGGCATCAGATAAAAAATGCGTAGGTATTTTAGACATTTTTTCCTCAAGATGTTTGGGACATCAAATTTATGCATACCGATTTTTTATCGTTCCAAATTGCATAAACGTGAATGAAGGTAAATTTACATCTGACACAAATTGACATCATTTAGTTTTTACTACTTATTTATTTGTTAAACATACAGAGATGACAATACAGTTAATGAAAAATATTTTCTACCTGTCAATGTCATGGATGGGTGCAGTGCAAGAACTTATCGTATGGATCAAATTGAAGGGCCCAGAAGGGCTTAGAAACAAGAATGGATATATGATTTGATATGATTTGATACTCTACTGCCCAATCCCACCAACTTTTACATAAGAAGGAAACCCCTAAGAAATTTCCATACAAAAACAGAGATAATATTCTATTTTTTTGACACGCAGGCCTACCAACCACACCCTAATTCCATACAAAATGCAACATGCAACTCACCTAGCCTGGGCAGAGATATTTGGGCACCTAACGTAGGTGAGTTGCGTGTTGCATTTTTTATGGAATTAGGGTGTGGTTGGTAAGCCTGCGTGTCGATAAATAGAATATTATCCCTGTTTTTGTATGGAAATTTCTTAGGGCTCTCCTTCTTAGGTAAAAGTTGGTGGGATTGGGCATACGAATTCCGAACTCTACCAAATTTGACCCCATAGTGTAATGAAAAAATCGGAAAATCGATTAGAAATGGTGATCGAAAAGAAAGATTTATAGACTACTCGAATATAGTCTATTGAAATGTGGATCTATAATCAGAATGTGGAGATAAATACAAACCGTTGCCATTATTTTGATTTTTTTTAAATCTCTAGTCAAAATACTCTTCCAGTTCTCGATTGTTCTTCACAGATAATTTATGAAGATTCTCGAAACATCACTAGACATTGTAAACCTTTAAACATTACGATTAGAGGCAAGGTAACATTGTGTTGATACTTCAAACACAAATAAAATAACGGATTTTGCAATGGTTGAGACATACAAACTTACACGATTATTCTTCATAATTAGTTAAGTTATAAAGATGTAATTAATAGCAGTTGTAGTATTTATATGAATGAATAACTTTATAATATTAAATTTAATATACAATTGTTACAACTAGCATCTATTATTACTTACTTCTAGACATATTTTTCAACCATACGAGTACAAATAGTTCCAACATTAAAAGTCCAATGACATTTACCCCCGTTTTCACCAACTTTTACCTAAGAAGGAGACCCCTAAGAAATTTCCATACAAAAACAGAGATAATATTCTATATTTTGACACGCAGGCCTACCAACCACACCCTAATTCCATAAAAAATGCAACACGCAACTCACCTACGTTAGGTGCCCAAATATCTCTGCCCAGGCTAGGTGAGTTGCATGTTGCATTTTGTATGGAATTAGGGTGTGGTTGGTAGGCCTGCGTGTCAAAAAAATAGAATATTATCTCTGTTTTTGTATGGAAATTTCTTAGGGGTTTCCTTCTTAGGTAAAAGTTGGTGAAAACGGGGGTATGAGTTACAGGCCAATAGTTATATCCTCAATACTGCCGATTCTTATTAAGTATTACGTTTTTTTGTTAATCTAAATGAGTATTTCAACCTTAGATTTCCCTAATACCAGCTCATGCTGTCTGGGGACCTTTTTTATGTTTTATGTTGTTTCTGATGGTATTGCTGTGTTATTGTTTATGTATGTATTATTTTTCTTTTCAATAAACTCAATTTCAAATTAGATCTATTTATTTCAATCATAAAAAGTCTGAGTTTCCATATGCAAACCCCTATTTTTCAACCCCCCTATTTCACGCAATGTATGGAATTCTATGGGCAATTTTTTAAGATTATCTCAATTTCATTTTTTTTTTGTTTATACGTGGTTCTTGATTATGACGGCAGAATAGAGGAGAGACGAGATACGTGAAGGGAAGTTGAATACTTGAGAAATATTGAGACGAAATTTTGACTCTCAGATCATTTGTTCCATGGTTAAGTCATACACAGACGAAAGACGAAGGAAGAGAAATGATGGTTTTGACTGTTTTTATGGTAATGAGATCACATTTTCAGGACTGGTATGGGAAAGGGGTAAACACTGCACAAAACTGCATTGAGTGGTCTTATATGATAATTTCACCGCATCTCCAAGTCAGACAATTAATTTTATCAACAAAGATATTGAGCCATCGAGGTGACCCTTGAGGTATTCCAAACCCCATTGATAATAATAGTCATTATGTGGTCATTAGGTGGCATATGTGGCAAGAGGCGACGCCGGAGGCAGTGGACTGGTTGACAGCACTGGATCCAAGACTGTAGTAGTACGAGCACTTTCTGACTCAGCCCGGATGGGTGAAGATATGTCAATCACCGCGCCACACGAAAAGTAAGTATTTCGTAATCACCGTTTCTATGATGAGATCAGATTATCAGGAACAATAAAGCCTTATAATAATTTCAGTGGATTTTCAAGGCAAACGACTAATTTTGCTAACAAAAATCGTGGGACATGGAAGTGACCCTTTGGGCACACCAAACCCTAATGATAATTAAACCTAAATATTAATACCAAACAACACTTCATTTATTTTAAGTTTTATGTTTATTGGCACCTAATTAATTTTGTAAATTTGGTGTGAAAATATGCTTTGAAGATAATGACATTAACACCTATGAAATAAGTTCAATAAAAAACCTATAATTCGTGCTTACTTAGTCCAATTATTGTATCATGTTTTATAAGTATGTACTGAATTTATTGTTATTGCATTGTTAATAACAACGCATTTACTGAATAAATTATCAATATGATTTGAAATTATTAAGGCTCGCGATCCAACTATGACGTCACGGGCATTAAGGTTAAAAATCGCGTGAACAATCGCATGATAAAATGGTGAAAAAAGCGTTTTTTCCAATTTTTTGGGGCTAATTTTGGATCTAACAAAAAACTTTTACGGTTATTCCCTAGATTTTAATGCATATTATAAGTATAAAAAAAAAATCCCCGCGACTTTCGGGAAAAGAGTTTCTGTCTTTCGGAAAAAAGATCAGAGGTGTTTTTCACATTTTTTTTTGAGAAATCTATACGAGATATAAAAAATATTTTACGGTTATTCTCTAGATAAAGGTTCAATGTATGTATCTACCAGGCGCGAAGCTACCTAAGAACACAATTCCCATCGAGTTACCTTTTGGAAAAAAAATATAGGTATAATAGTGTCTAATCTGACGTAATCCCATAAGAAATGTTAGCCCCGGCATCCCATCTGCGGAAATCTACCCTTCGCCACTGGTGTCTACTCTGTTTTTTCCTAAGCATATTTAGTAACTGTTGTCGAGATCTAAGGTCTCCCGTTTTTAGAAATTTTTGAAATGTCAGTATGCGTACTCTTAATAAATTTAGCTCAATTTCCATATGATTTCTCAAATAAGAATATTCTAATTAATTAATAAGATATATTAAATACTCCGTGAGAACTTTAAAACGTTTACTCAATGTTGTACGCAAATGTACCACTTACATATAATACTTTGTGAAGTACTCAGTACCTAATACTTGATAGCAGCTGTAAATTGTGACAATACAATACGATTGGCTTCACTTCGAAACTCTCAACTTGAAGACAACCAGAAGACAGCATCGATTCTAAATTGACATTTCGATTGAAAAACAATGGTATATTTTTTACAGATTTTTCCTCAACAGAAGAGAGAGTTATCTACACTCAGATAATGTAGCTTTATGTGAACTTCCTTGGGGAGGTAGCAGGATAGATGTTTCGACGCTTACGAGTCGGCTTTGGCTGGCTTAAGTGATCACTAAATAAAGCTACATCATGTGAATCACCTCTCGCTTCTGTTGAGGAAAATCTGTGATGTATTTCCATCTGCGCAATGCAGAAAAATCCAGGCAATTTAGGTATATCACCAATCGGAATATTTTTTTTTTCTTCAATATCGTACATTGATACGAGTACTATATTGGATTATGATAGGCACAAAATGTTCGTGTGCATTGCATCATAGCTCTCTCTATCTATCCCCTCACGCCGCGTCCTTTGCAGGGTATGCAGAGAGGACAGAGCGCCAGACGGTTCTATCCATATACACACACCTAACCTCCATCACATTCATACAATTTGTCATACACGCCCTCCGATTCGATTTGCTTGTAAATCTGAACCTAAAAATGCAAAATTTGTAATTATTACATGTGATATTGTGAGAATATTTCTTAATATAGATATTTCAGGCATAATGCTTGTATGTGTATATAGAGCAGTATATCTGAGCCTAATCCTTTGATATCCGTGATATCTGGATAAGTGAATGTTTCCCAGTATTAGGCTGATGAGTTTATATGTCAATCATGAATGATAATATGTAGAATCTTCGGCTGATAATACTGAGAAGTGTGTTGGAAAGTCCAGTCCAATAATTTCGGTATGTAGGACCCACAATTACAATTACCCAATGGGCAATGATTACTTAACGAAATTATGCAAAAATACTTAATTAATCTATTAATAATTAAAAAAGAACTCAATTAGCATTTATTATAAAAATAATTATTCTGTGATGTGTATCGCTCATAATAAATCCATTTCCTGGTGAAATAATCCGACATTAAAATTAAAATTAAGTAAAAAGAAGTAAGTGTATGTACGTAGAAGTTGCCGAAAAAATGTGTGAATATTTTCGTCGCTACAATACCCAGTTCCCACGATTGGTTAGGAAATTTTAGTGTTTACAAAACCCGAGTGTTGTTTAGGTGTACCTAATAATATATTAGATTAACACATAGATTAAAAATATACAATATTTTATTAGCATATTGCATCAATGACAGTTTATATATAGTTTTAACTTCTGCTTTCAAGTTTGCAGTTTAACAGGAGAATTATCAAAAATTCAAAAACTTTTTCACGGAATTACGGACTGTAATGGTTGCTCGCGGATTAAATTTTATTTAATGTTTTTTGAGGCAACTTCAGCGGTTTTCATAAAAAAAATATATTCTAATGCAGTAGATTTTAGTGCATATGATAATATACAAAGAACTATGAGAACGATTTTAATTTTTTAGATTTTCACAAATAGAAATATTTTCTTTGAAAAACCGTTTTCACATACGTATTTTTCGCATTCACAAATGGTTCTCAGAAATCTGTACAACATAATATAAAAGATCTTTTACGGTAATGCATTAGAGGAAGTTCCAATGTATCTACCCTATTTTTTCCAAAGCATATTTAGTAAGGTCGTTGAGATATTTATTCGGAAAAAACACGCGTTTGGCGACAACCACAACCTTAAAGGAAGTAGGAACTGAATAAAACATCGGAAGTAGTATGTGGCTTAAGTGTGACCGCATGACATCCTTCATAAACTCACGACGATTCCTTTTTCAACAAATGCACCTGTCCTTGATCTGAACGTCTGTCCGAGAATTATTTGATGACACGTTTCCTTACACCTCTTCTTTCAAGCGTGTAGAATCATATTTCTTTGTCATAATTTCTTCATTTTTCTTATGTAAGGTCAGTTGGGGAAAGTGCGTCTCCGGGGTAAGTGCATTTTAAGGCCTATAACTTAAAATCGGATGCAATTCGCGGTGGTAGCACTGCAACTGCATTCTGTTTGCATTTAAATTCATGCTTCTGCTGTCAAATGTGCTTTCTTGTTTATTTTGTGTTAATGTGTTTTTGTAATGGTATAACCGTGTATAAAAAAATAAATAAATTCCTAGAATATGTCTTATGGTTTTCAATACTTCGCCCAAGGCGATATCGAAAACCAAGACATATTCTAGGAATTGCATCCGATTTTAAGTTAAAGGCCTCTAAACGCACTTACCCCGTAGACGCGCTTCCTCCAACTGACCTTACTAAAAATGCATAATTTTCGCATTATTTTAAAATTATTTTTTATTTTTTATGACATAAACGAATTCTTCATTTCCTGTATTTTGGCATTTTTGAATGGTAATTAAAATATTGGCAAGGCAAAGCAACAATGCTGCAGTTTGAACAACATTTATAAATGATGTATTTAGTTTGACATAACCTCAATTACCTCATTTTAATGTTTTTTAATATGAATAACAATAAGAACAATCATTATTACACTATTGACAATAATTACTATGTGAATGAGAAAATTAACGTTACAGACAATGTTTTAATTATGTACGTTCATGAAACGCCTAGTTTAAGCTAAAAAAAACGCATGAAAAAATGTTAAAAATAGCGTTTTTTAACTTTTCGGGGTTAATTTCGCTGAAGCGAATAAATTTTTTTTTTTAATTAAATGAATTCAGAAAAAGCTTTTACGCCCATTCTAAGTAGAATTTAGGGCATATTATCAGTACAAAAAAAAAAACATCTCCAGGACTTTAGGCAAACGAGTTACTGTCTTTCGAAAAAAAAACAGAGATGTTTTTCACAACATTTTTTTGAGAATTCTGTACAAGATATATAGAATCTTTTACGGTCATTCCCTAGATAAAGGTTCAATGTAACTACTCTATTTTCTTCCAAAGCATATTTAGTTAGGTGGTCAAGATCTAAAATCTCCCGTTTTTTTTTTTAATATTTTGAAATGTCTCTCTCTCTCAACTCTCAAATGTTGACTTTGGAGAGTTTTCAACTGTGTGTGCGTTGTGTAAATGATTGTCTACTCATATGAAAATACTATTGTAGTGGATGTGACACCTCCATATCCACACATTTATCATTATTGGAACCTAAACGAGAAGCTTGATTGGTGGAAGCTCGCGTCACGCCGGGACACGAACCCATTTCTCTTCTTTGTACTTATTCATCTTGCAATATAATATTAAAACTTCATCGACTTTCATTCAACTACCTACAATATCATAGAGCACTTGAGATTATGGACCAAGGCTCAGAATCTCCTTTGTAACATCTCTATTCTTGTTAGAGAACATCTCATTCTCTTCACTATATTTTGTGAACATTCATAGTAACTTATTGCTACGTTAAGAAGATGAAAACAATGAACATAGTAAACGAAAATGAAAGCAAAACAAAGCAATAGATAAAAGAGTATACAACTCGTACAAATAGTATAGTGTATGGAAATAAATAACAAACAAATTATGTGCTGTTGAAGGCCTCATACCGACATTTCAAAAATTTCTAAAAACGGGAGACCTTCTATCTCAACAACCGTTACTAAATATGCTTTGGAACAAAGTAGGGTAGATGCACTGAACCTTTACCTAGGGAATAACCGTAAAATATTTTTTATATCTTGTATAGATTTCTCATAATTAATTTTTAAAAACACCTCCCTCTTTTATCCGAAAGACGGAAACTCGTTTCCCGAAAGTCGCGGAGAAAATTTTTTTTTTGTACTGATAATATGCATCAAAATCTAGGGAATAACCGTGAAAGTTTTTTGATAGACGCAAAATCAACCCCAAAAAATGGAAAAAACGCTATTTTTGCCATTTTATCAAGCGATTGTTCACGCGATTTTGAACCTTATTGCCGTGGGAAATGACTGTGACGTCATTCTTGGTGCCAAGCCCTTAATATTGGATACATTTTGTGAACAAGATACCTTATTCTGTTGATCAACTTATGGTGAACAATTTTCGATACAAATAAAATTGCAACACAAATAAATTACTGGAGGGACCACGTGGAGAGGATGGGTTACAGAAATGTTATCCAAAACTGTAATGCAGAAGATACCAGAGGGACAACGACCACTGGGAAGGCCACCAAAGCGATGGAAAGAGAGTTGGACATCCTCAGCTTCTTGCAGCTTCCGTCACATGGAACTCACGAAAAACATGCAATCTCAAAAAGTTGATGTTGTCTTTAGTCAAAGTTGATAATTTTAATAAATAAATAAATATTTTTTTATTAGACACTAGCTGAGTTACCCGTGCTTCGCAACGGCAAATTTAACAAAGCAACCCAGAATTCTTTATAGGCATGAGTTGGACAAGATGTGACATAAGATCTGAATTTCTTTTCCAACGCCTTTTCATACGATACCACACTCGACCCCGCGAAATCCTTGGATCCCATCGTCATCATGGCATCTCCTAGGAAAAGCTTTTTCTCTAAAAACCGGCGACGTTTGGACACAGTCTATATTATCACAAATGTCATTCTAGATTTTCACAGCAATCCATCGTAAAATGCGGGAGTTATGCGAACACTTACAAAAATCAGACTTGACTTTATATATATATATATATGATATGAAGGTTTGATTTTACTCCATTTCACTGTGAACCATTTTGGCCGAGATATGACTCGTGCCTTGCATATGCAACCAGACAAGGCCAGTTAGCGGTTATGCGGGTGGATTTTCTGAAAGAGTTTTTGTGTTTCAACATTGTGCGCATGTGTCTCATCAGGCCAGTCTCCAATCTGACTACACAAGGAGAAAAATCCGTTAGCGAGGAGTTTGTCGCTTGGTTGATTATGTGATCAATTTCGTCGCAGAATGCATGCGGTGGAACCAACATACATCCCGATGGATAAATCATGCAGATATATAGATAAATCATGCAGAGTTGCAAAACAAAACAATGGTAGTGTGCCGAAAGGCGGACTTATTGTAAAAGCAATATCTTACAGTCAACCCGTATAGCATATAGTTCAAAAGTTTGGTGGATTGTTGACTGACTGATTGACTGACAACAATTGACAGTGTTGACAGCGTTGACACAGTCTATGAAAGCTTACGTACCTCGTTCATTGTTTCTCGAAATTGTCCTCTTCTATGACTAATTGAGCATTCAAATTTTCGTATTTTTCGATGATGTTGAACACTTATTCTGAATGTCTCCATATGCATATGTTATGCATCCTTACATGAGAGATCTGCTATTCATCCAGTTTGTGGGAAATACCATGATGCTATGTTTTATCATAGGGTTAACAATGAATCCTACAACTCGTTTGTACCTGGTTTGTGGTAATGCCCTTGTAGAAGATCGCAGAGAGAGCAAATTAAGTGGCTATATTGTCATTGAATAATCTATGTGTAGATTTGCAAGTTCAGTCAGTCGAACCTCTCATAACGAACGTATAGTTCGTTCCAGAACCTTATTCGTTATACGAATCATTTTTCCCGTATACGATCATGCGTTCCATGCCAAAAAAATACTCTCATCAAGAGTATCAGGCATACTGACATTTCAAAAATTTCTAAACACGGGATACGTTAGATCTCTACAAACTTACTAAATATGCTTTAGAAAAAAAATGTGCAGATACATTGAACCTTTATCTAGTGAATGACCGAAAAAGATTTTTTGCATCTTGTATAGATTTCTTAAAATAAAAATGTGAAATACACTTCTGATTTTTTTCGAACGACAGCACCTTTTTTCTCAACAGTCGCAAAGAAAAAAATATTTAAATTTGAAGCGAAATTAACCCCAAAAAATGTATTTTCTACATTTTAAACCTTAACACAGCGGGAAATGACCTTCACATCATATTTGGGTCCGTAGTCTTAGGAGAGCTGTTTTTTTACAGCTTGTTTTGCTCTTTATGCCCCCGCCACACGCTTGCGAGCCACAACGAGCCAAAGGTGTTCATGAGTAAAAATACGTGAACGGTCGGTTACGTACACGTCAAGACAAACGTTTCATCCAAACGCATTTTTACTCATAAACACCAAAAGCTTATGGTGGCTCACGACTTTGTGGCGGGGACATTATGCCAATTGCTCAATGTTCGTTGTACGAGGTTCCACTGTATATTCTACTAGATGAGTGTATGGTTTGGTTGGTTTAATACCACATTATAATACAACAATATAAGAGTCAGTAGGTATATGGTAGTTAATAGATGGCGAGTGAATATGAATGCTAGGGCAGGTGGTCGTGACTTTACTATGGACCTAATGACCCTGAGATTCAATCCCGATGATAATACAGAACCGTATACTCCAACATCTATTATTCTAATTCTAAAAATACATTTAATTTATTGAAGTTAGCGAAAAAATAGTGTAGATACATTGAACCTCTATCTAGGGAATCACCATAAAAGATTTTTTATATATTTTTTTAAAATACATACAAATATAAAAAGTGGACATAGTACAGATTATAAATCGTTGTTCACTAGGGTGAACTTATCGCAGAATTGCGATTTCTTTCAGTTAACCCCAAAATTTCTCAAAACAAATCTGAAAAACACATCTGATCTATTTTCCGAAATACAGCAACTCGTTTCCCGAAAGTCGCTGAGTTTCTTTTTGTATTGATAAAATGCATTAAATTCTAGGGAATGACCGTAAAATTTTTTTGAATGGAGCAAAATTAACCCCATCAACCCCTCCCCCCCATTGAATCCGACCTATACGAGTACCTACTTTCAAAATCATACGTTTTTTTATGAATCTGGTAGGTAGAGTATAGTTTCATTTTCTTGATAACCCAGTCCTCCTCTGAGAATTTCCCTTTCGTCTGACGATGCGCGAGTCTGATTAGAAACATGTATATGTGACATTATAAACGTACTTATCTTAAGATACTATACCGACTGTAGAGACCCCTATTATAATATTGATATAGTATGCTATACCGTGCGATATAGAAGATACATTATACAGTTATCACTTTCAACAATAATATGAGACATTGAGATATACTTACCTAATATTGGCATACGTTGTGATGGCTATAGGTAAGTATTTTAATTGAATGATAAACTATTAATGACAGGTAGTTAATTCAACAGATATACAGCTAAGGATGGACTTTTCATAGGCTCATGACTTTGACGTTGACTGTTTAAATTCATTAAGAGTATGCATACCGACATTATAAAAATTTCTAAAAACGGGAGATCTTATATCTCGACAACCGTTACTAAATATGCTTTGGAACAAAATAGGGTAGATCCATTGAACCTTTATCTAGGGAATAACCATAAAAGATTTTTTGTATCTTGTATAGATTTCTCAAAATAATTTTTTAAAAACACCTCCGAACTTTTTTCAGAAAGACGGAAACTCGTTTCTCGAAAGTCGCGGAGTAATTTTTTTTGTACAGATAATATGCATTAAAATCTAGGGAATAACCGTAAAAGTTTTTTGATAGACGCAAAATTAACCCCAAAAAATTGATAAAACGCTGTTTTTACCATTTTATCATACGACTGTTCACGCGATTTTGAACCTTAATGCCGTGGGAAATGACTGTGACGTCATTCTTGGTGCCAAGCCCTTAATGACAGGTAGTTTTATATCAAAAGATATACAGCAACCGATGGACTTGCCATCAGGCTCATGACTGATTGTTGACTAGTGTAAATTGATTAATTACTACGGTCCATTCATCGCCGCGGCCGGGAATTGCACTCAGACCTCCAGCCTAACATACTGGTATTCTGTCCGCTGTCATGAAGGAAACTTTTGGAAAATATAAGAAGGGTATTTTGGAAGATTTATGTATCACCTCACGCCGCGTTCTTTGCAGGGTAGGCAAAGATGAAAGGATCCCAGATCGCCCTCCGTACACTTTGCCTAGCTTCCGTCACATTCATGCAATTTGTCATATACGCTCTACGATTTCTTGTACTCAAAACTTTATACCAAATATTCATTATACAGAAACAAATATTGTAAATTTGAGGCAGTATATTTTTCTATTTTATGATAATACCGTGACGTGATCGATCGAATAAGAAACCATTATATTACTAAGCTTCACTTTCCATTTGATAGTAAACAAAAGCACATCAATCGTACGTTATTATTTCCTACTTGGTGAAGGTCGTGACTATCCCATTTTCCTACACTACTCAATACTCATTAGTAGGTACCATCAGTAGGTAGTAGTACCTATTTAACTGTCGATATAAATTGATACAAATACTGTACCTATGTAGGCTAGGGTCTGAATATTTATAATATTCACAGTTTGAAAGAATGTAATATGTGTTCAACTTCCTGTGCCTGTATCATGATTATTTTATGAGGTAGAGAAGAGTGTTTGAGCCCAATCTACGCAGAATATAATGTTCTTTAATTTATAAAAGAACAGCAATTTCCTAGAATGCATCGTTTAGAAGTTATCAGTGATAAACTGAAAAAACTACAAAAAAAATTTTTTGGGACACCCGTAGGTACCTAGCACAAGCGGAAAATTAGTGCAAACTTTAAACAAAAGAAACTCTTCTTACATGCTAATGAAGAGATTGAAACCGTTTCCAGCTTTCCAAGAATTATTCACGCTACAAACCCTACGAGTTTTGGCCTAATGTAAATATTTTATTAGAATCAATTTTATCCCCTCGCGGAGTAGGCAGAGAGAGCAGAACGCTGGGTTTACCTATTTTCTACTCTACGACCGATTCATAACTTTTTTTTTTGAGGGAATATAAGGACTGGGGCCTTAAAGAAGGGTCACATGGCAGCAATCCCGTGCAGGTTATATATCTCAAACATCGCTTGCGGCGCTATTTGCAACATCGCTTTCGTTGTACAATATAATCAGAAATTGAGTGTATCAATTTTTGTAAGTATTGTAAAGTTTTTTTTTAAGAAAAATCATATACTTACTATTATCTATTATACATATATATCACGACCTTTCTCAATCAGTCTTACAATTTATTTTTTCATTATTCCTAAAATTCTGATCCCACTGTCAAAGAAGACGATCTTAGCGAGCGTATTATCATTTTTACTTAGGGAGTATTCCTGTTCTTTCAGTAACACTATTAAAAAATAACTGTTTCTCTAATAGTAACTTGTTGTTCTAATCACAGTACAGCACTATGCATCACTGTCTAGATCTGACATGAGGTATCTACAAAATCTAATTATTATTGTTGTTATTATTGACACCAATTAGGACACGGATGACGCTAATGAGAGAAATTTCATAATTCTAAGCGTAACGCAATTATCTCATAACTCTAACATATTTCGTAATACTTTCGTTCCATACTAAACCATAATATTACTAGCCCCAGCCCGTCAGAAATGACGCGGTGTGTAGGGAAGGTAGGTAGGAACAGATCGCCAGACTTCTCTATCCTTAGGGTGACCTCATACATTATGAAATTTAAATTGATTGTTTTGCTCTCTCTCTGAATTCAGAATCGGGGTAACAATGCGACCTTGACATACTTTGCTTACTCAATTTTAGTCGAGCTTTTTTTACGAACAATCCAATTTCAGACTATGAATATCATAATGTATGAATTATGTTTGACACCACATTGACACTATGGTTCATATTTTTGCTTCAGTAAATGTCAAGTTTGAAATTAGAACATTACTCTGTTTCAAATAACTTGTCCACTGAATACTCGACTCGGTTCTTACATTTCGTTTCATCCGTCTTGTCACACTTTTTGTATAGAATTACTATGTAGCCAGTGGCCAAGTTATATGAAACAAGGAGTAGTAGCAATTCTATGGAAAAATTTTGTATCCATTGAGACCCGTGAGACAAATAATCTGAAACGGAGAGTACGTGATACGAATAAATAAATTAACGGACTAATATATTTATGTGGGATTCAAGTTTTTCAAAAGCATATACATATTTAAATGATGTTTTGCCTAATCCTACGGATTTTTTGATAAACTTATACTAAACTAACTTACACATACTTTAAACATTAACTTACTTTAAACTAGATATTTAATTTAATCTTACAAACTAACTTATACTATTTACCTGGAACACCATACGTCTAGTAGTTATATTTAAGATTATACTGTTGGTTGTCCATTGTGGATCGAAGGATACTAGGTGGTTTTTTAGTAGTCTTTTGAACTTCGTTCAGTTTTTAGATTTTTTAACCGAATCTGGCACCCCGTTCCACAAGGCAACTATATATTCGAACAACAAACAAAAGTTGGCACGATCATGCGTTATATTCATACACGGTTTCAACGAGAATTATATACTATATGTATGTAAGATGATACTTTCAATACTAAATTATAATATAAGTTATTGTCGTATTTTTTACGTTTTTAGACAAAGAATCGTCTACGCGACTAAATATTACAATACTGTTTCATTATTTTTCAGACACCAAAGTGTTTTGACAGAAAATGACAAGCCTTAATGCTTTTTTCACGAGGCATGACGTAAAATATTTGTTTTACAAAAGCAACACAAAACATAGGTAAGGCGAGTGAAAAGACAATTGGAAAGAAAAACGGTACAAAGCGAATTTTGAATGAAAACTGAGTTAAGTAATAGAGGTGTAATTGTGAAACAAATTTGCGAGATGCTACTTAAGTATTTTTGTTACATGCTTGCATTGAAGGAAAATCCCGCGGGCTTAGGGCCCTCCACATCCCTGGGTAGCTCAGGCGCATTAATAGCGACCTCTTTACCCGCACTTCTAAGCATATCTTATTAAGAGGTGGGCCCAGGGTTAGCCCTACATACTTGCAATAAATTTGTGTCTTTTGATGATGATGTGGTTACAGTCACGTAGATTGGTTTGTACCAGGTATTTTAGTTCTTTCTCTCCACGCCGTCCTGTCACTCGCCAATCTCTTCACTACCGTGTAACTTTCAATAATCTGGTCCATATATAGCTGCTTCATGGGCAAACTCTTTTTTACGCGGAGGCATGACTTTAGCAACACACTTCTCAGTATTATCAGCCAGAAGAGTCTACATATATTATGATTCATGATTCACATATAAACCCATCAGCCTAATACTGGGAAACATTCACCTATCCAGATATCATGGATATCAAAGGATTAGGCTCAGATATACTGCTCTATATACACATACAAGCATTGTGTCTGAAATATCAGTATTAAGAAATCGTCTTACAATATTGCAAATATTAATAATTACCGATTTTTGCATTTTTATGAATAAATATTCCGGTAAATCATTTTATTTAGATAAAACATTAATTAAATTACATAATTGGGTATTTTGGAGTGAAAATATGCTCTATTTTCGCATATTACTTATTTTTGGAAAAACATTAGCTATTCGTATTTGGTTTTAATCTATAAATGACAAAGATAAACGCAATTTTTCAATCCGCTTTCCATTTAATGAGCTCGAGATTTTTCTTCACAATCTTCCCCAGCTTTAGGCACACAAACAGCTGCGATAGAATTAATGAGCTAGAGAAGGTAAAAAAATTAAATCAGCTTCAACACCTAAATTTACGCAATGTGTATAACATCATCTACTTTTAATTTTGCTTTCACAAAAGCGCCTAAATTTTATGCAACCTCTTATACATACATCTGCTGTAGTCAGTTAGGCGCCTAAATTTTATGCAAACTCTTGTACACCCATTTGTTAAATCAATTTGGCGCCTAAATTTTATGCAAACTCTTGTACACACATCTGCAATAGTCAATTTGGCGCCTAAATTTCGAAATTGTTGTTTTGACTCCAATGATTTGATAGATTTTCTCGCTATTGATAGTCCCACATAATTTGTCACATGGATAAAAAATTGTTATTGTTATGTTTCTTGTTGTTTACGTAATAATAAAAAAATCTTATAATCGTTTGCTATCTCCAAATATTCACATAATAAAAAGGCAAAATTATCGGTTATAGATTGTTTTTATACCATAATATGTACATTTGTTAGTAAAACAATAATATAATTATAATGACTCCATGTTTTTAAGATTATTTGTAAATATTTTTTACTATAAGTAGTGTCTAAAAGTTTAGGTATACCTTATTATAAAAATACTTAAAGTAATATTGCTCAGATTCATCGTTGTAAAATCTTACTTTACACATTGATTCAATTTAAGATGGCTGCCGTCAAACAGCTGATTTCTGAGAACGGCCATTACTGCTCCATTCACGCATTTCTATTCCCTGCTTTTTTGGGCCAGCTTAATATCTTGAAATCCTTTCCGAATTCCTCACCCTCTTCCAGGGTTTGCGGCATTGGTTCGTTGAGTGTCTCCGGAAGAAATATGGAAGCTATACTCCCTGATAATGAAAGTGTTCCTAAGATTATGAGAGGCAGAACTCTGGATATGTGACCCTGGAAACATATAAAAATATTAGAAACTTATCTTTGTATCTCGTGCAATCCATACTTTAGCTTCATTTATTCAAAACATACCCATATTTTGCAGCTCGCTCTACATAAATGGTTAAGTTAAATATCTCTGGGTAGGTCTTGTATCCTTTATTGTTGAAAATAGTTACATACGTCAATGTTATTTTTTAAAGTATCTGAGCTTGTGTAGGTAAACAAACCCAAATGCTTTCCTGCACACTTCAAATTAAGCTAAAAGCATGTGGCAAGAAGTGCGTCAGCAAGAAAATTCGAACCAGACATCTCCAAGTTGTAATTTAGCGCTCCAACCAACTGCACCAACCATGTAGAAGGATCAAATATTAATTGTCTAAATAGTTATTTCTTATACTAACCAATTGAAGAATATACGGAAACGATAGCAATCCCACACTGACGAGAAGAGACGCCAACCCCATAGCCTGCGATCTGACAACAGTTGGAAACAATTCACCAACAAATACGTAGAACACTGAAAATGAGGCAGCCACACCAAATTTCCCAAGCATCGCTAAACCGACTGTAACCCATACTTGCTCTGAAAAAAGGAAACATAAATATATTTCTATCATCACTAAATTACCAAACCGATTTAAATATTTAAAATTTAAAGCATCTACATTGGTAGTTTTAGTAAAATTTAATGAAAATGATGGGGCCAAAAACTAATCCCTGCGGCACTCCACTACTGATTTTAGTAATAAGTAAGTCTTAAAAGGCAACAAACAAAATGTAGTAACAATTAGCAACACGTGCTGTTTTGAATTAATTTTACGACCATAAAAACTTATAAAATGATGTTGGAAACGATTATATTTTTATTATCTGTATGCAGTATAGTTTAAATTGCCCAAAAAAAGATATATTTACCTTCAGGTACAAACATGCAGCTCAGACATCCAATTCCTCCTGTTCCTAATGTGATACACAGGGTCCACCGTCTTCCCCACCTCTCCATAAACATCCACGCCAACATATAAGATGGGACTTCCACAACAGCCGCTAAAAATGGATAATACAAAGATATATAATATTAGTTCAATAGGATTTGCATTAAAAATTTCGTGCTCTTTTGAAAAAAATCAAAAGTCCCTGTTTATTCTTACGCGAAAGATCATTGCAGATTACTGATTTGGGATAAACGCTTTGCAAAATATCACAGAGTTCTGCCATAATACAACCAAAAGTCCAAAGTAACCTATAATTCATTAGAATTATAGTTAAAAAAATGAAAGGTTCTAGATGGAGGCGATTGACTTCGAAATTTAATGATACAAATAGGACATCTTAAATCGAGCAATGGAGAGACGAATGATCCTTGATCGTGTATCCTTGAGAGACCGGATAAGAAATGAAGATATGAGGCGACGGTCAAGGGTCTCAGACATTGCGGAGAGAATAGGGACACTGAAATGGCAGTGGGCGGGTCATGTGGTAAGGCAAAAGGACGGCAGATGGACCCCCAGAGTACTGAGCTGGAGACCTTACGAAAATAAACGAAGTGTAGGGAGACCACAAAGGAGATGGGCCGATGATATCATCGAGTTGATGGGACATGGGTGGAGGCAGAGCGCCCAAAACAGAGAATTACGGAAGAGAAGGAAGATGCCTATATCCAGCAGTGAAGGGAAAGGGGCTGAAAAGAAGAAATCAAATAAAGAAAACGAGAAGAAATTAAGGCCATGAAGAGATTAATGAATAAATTGTTCATTAAACAGTTAAATGGAGCACAACCACTTAATCAGTTTCCTGAAAATATTAATTTGATAATAAATACTGCAATTTGATAACATGTTTATTTATTCCACTGATTGTGAATACATTTTATTATTTGATTTAGAAAAAATACATAGTATTTAGTTATGTGTACAATTTAATTACTGTCGATAACCTTAGAGCCACGTTTTATGAAGATTTATTGTTTTTCAGCTGTACATACGTCAGAGATTTTTATTTTTAACCAGAAGCACATGACAAAAAACATGTTTACTCTTTTTATTTATATCTGTAATAAGTTAACGATTGTTTAATCACATATTTTTATGCTGCTTAGAATATGAGGAATTTACGCATAAACGGAAATATGAAAAAAAAATTGTGATGGAGAAATTATTTCTAATCGAAATGAAAGTGATTGTGTATGACGAAAAATAATTTGATTAGGTACTTCAATAATCAAAGTGTCAAACATATCGTCAAAATTCATTGAGGGATCTATATTCTGTGGGATCAAGATGCATTGATCACACTAAGGACACAAAAATTTAGATGGAAAGGGTGCGTGGAGATACCAATGGGTAATTAAAATCTTTGATCACAGAAGACTAGAGGACAGTCCCAGAAATATCTGACAGATGTAGGTGGCAAAGGGGATATTGTGATTGGGATGATCAGAGATCTTGTAGGCTGCAAGATTTCTGCAGGAGCCCCTGGGACAGATGCGTTGGGCCATCGACCTAACCAAGGATTAGGGGAAGAAAATGTATGAATATGTTTATTAAATTGGTAGCACTATTCTGGGAAAGACGCTGAGGGACAGAATCAGAATACAATAATATGTGAAGTCTGCAGCACAGAAGACATCGTAAGATGGGGCAGGAAAAGAAGAAGATTCTGGCGCGACCACGTGGAGAGAATGGACAATAACAGACTTTCGCACGTGCTGACCAATAACATCCCAGAAGGCAACCGCCAACCAGGAAGACCAGCAAAGTGGTGGCGAAATAGATGGAATTCGCTGTCCCAGGAGGCCCCTGTGCAAGAAACAGATCCCCGGATCTAATGCAAGAGAAAGAAGAAGAAGAAATTGGTAATACTTACATATAAAAAATGCTAGAAAATCATTGACCCCCAAGTTCGTCGCATTATAACTGAGCCCATTATAAACAACAGCATTGGCTATCCAATTGAACGTCAAAATGAAGAATTTCTTCCTTATATTGGGATATCTGAATATATCTAATAAGGTTGCTTCATTCTTCTCCATCAACGGTATTGGATCTGTCTGAAGACATACGGATTTCATCAAAGTCGAATTCGCTTCTGCAAACTTATCCATATCTTCAGAATGCCTTCTCGTATCTGTACTCTGACTACTGTTGACTATATCTGGTTTGTTGTATGTTCTACTTTTTATTAGATTACATAAATCCGAATCTAGATTATCTTCATCTTCTCTTTTGGTTTCTTTGACTGTTTCTTTTTTAACATTAACATCTTTGAAATTGTTACTTAGTGTTGCTGCTTTTTCTGGCGGAAACGTATGAGGCCTTTTTCCATTTATATTCTGCTCGTTTTTCATCTGTTCCATATTTCCTGGAATCGTCGATCTTAGATTTAATTTACCCGTATCGTATTCGTCTAAGCTTTTCTTATCGGCTATGAGATTTCCATCTGCAACTTGTGAATAATTTTGCGTGTTAAATATTTTCATTTCCTCAGTTTTAATACTTTTTTCTATTATGGCAGCCTTTGCTGATGCGATTGCCAAATCCTGAAACAGACAATTAGATATTTTAGGTTCTGTAGCAGGCTTGATATATAAATCGATGTACAAAATTACTTAACTCTATGAGATGCGGGAGATAACTAGATGAAAATAGGAAAATATAACACCATATATGTAGTTGTTAACCTTACGAAATAGACATATAGTCGTTTGATAGCAGCCTTACCTGGAGACTCTGAAGATATCCATGAGGTATTTTCTTCCCGTTGTGATGTGCAATTTTCTGCAAGATCTTTTCAGCTTCCATCAACCTTCCTTTACTGACCAGCCATCGCGGAGATTCAGGAATAATCCAGTAATAACTGTAAGGCCATTAAGAATTAAATAACATCTATCGTATCAATTTTGAAATACATGCAAATTTGAAGCCATCTTTTTAATAATTTTGGATGAGATTTGGCTTTCAGTGCGTTATTGGAAATAACAAAAATTTTCAAGATAGATAAATGGATTTGTTTTTTAAAGACACAAAAAATAAAGCATACAAATTCAACAGACATTACATAAAACAACGACAGACTTTGCTTACCTAAATAATAACAAGAAGGGTACACTTGTGGCTATTGACAAACTGTACCAATTTCTGAACAAATATGCCAATAAAGACAATATGGACATCGAAGCAGCAAAGAATAAGCTGATTAGAATACCTGAAAAAGATAAAGCAGACATTATCGACTGCGCAAGAAATACATTTCAGACAAATAAGCAAATATGGATAACAAAAACTATTGATGCCAAAGTAATGTCTCAAAAGCCAAAATGCAAAATGATTTTTTTCGAGCAAATTTAAAAACATACCAATTAAGTAAGCCAATAGCAATTTCAAATTCGATTAATTATAAAAGATTTTTCCAGAGTTGCTGCTTTCTGGAGCTAGGTACTCAAATCGTCACTTAAAAATATAAAATCATGTAGATTATTGCAAAATATATTACCTGCGAAGGTTCTGTGACTAGGACCCATCATCTCGATCCCAAGGATAAATGGAATCTGGTATAATGAAGGGAAGAAGAAACCTCCGAGGGCACGCATGGCCAAATATGTCACGTAATCCTTGGAGAAGCATGTTGCAATGGACAGAATGACTTCCAAGGCTATCATCAATAAGATTGAACGACGCCTTCCCCATTTGTCGGCGATCCAACCAAAGAGAATATTACCAAAGAGTGACCCAACGTAAAAGAGAGCTGTGCTCGTTTGCGGCCACCAGTTGTCATCGCAGACCAAATTGAACTGGAAAAAATAATAATTATCATGTTAAAGTAGGGCTAACAGATATGCAAAGGATTTTTGATAGTATAATTGGAACATTCAGTCTCCAAGTATTATTTCGGTGTCGTCCAGAACAACTTACGTTATTTACGTTATTTTTTATGATATTCGTATTTGTTGCATCAGTAGTTCAAAACTCTCAGATGTGGAGTCTGAACAAATTTAGGAAAAATAAAAGACAGTCCACTTGCTAAGCATAGAGACAACTAGTAGAGGAATAATTTTTATGACTTTATAACGATCGTAAATGGATCAGTATCAGGTATGCAAAAAAATATTTTCGTACTACCCAGGAAAGAGAATAAGGACTTTCTCCTAAATGCTCGCAAAGATTGGGCAGACCTCATGTGACATAGGTACGATAAAGAAGAAGTTACTAATACTATTGTGGAGATAAATGAGAAGAAAGATAGTGACGCATACGTGCTGTTGTGACGTAAATTTCCTGGTAGCAACATACGCAGAGTCTTCAAAATTATAAGACGAAAAAATTACAAGCCGCGATGTTTTGTCGTTCTAGGAGATTGTCAATTCCTAGTAACAATAAAACTATAATTATAATACATAGTAGATATTTCTTGAATAACAATATTTCTAGTATTATATTATTAATAATATGTAATGCGATATGGAGAACTGGTGTCAATCACAAAACTACTGATCCAAAGATATCAACTGTCATATCTACTGTTTATTCTTGGTTTTTTCTATTAGTTTATTCACACTCACACTTTTTTGTTCGTGCGTCGACATCGTTTTGTGGACATATTATGCATTTTGTATACCCTCTATACACTATAGCAATTAATTGGTTATTTGACTATGTATTTTCTCGTAATTTCAATGATTTTTTTTTGTTTTTCATAAAAATACCATTAGTTCTGATCGGCCGCTGCGGGTTAGCCGCTAGTCCCATTGAAAATGTACTCAACATTTTTTGTAGATAATTTAATAAGGATTATTTTTGTGATTGACTATTTTCTTCTATCTTTTACCATATCCCTTAAAAACTCGAAGAAACCGCGTAGGGGGACTTATTCGAGGAGGGCTGTGGGTCATGTGGAGGGGGTGTGGACGCCTGATATTCTGAAACACCCCATCCCAAGGTAAATCTAAGCCAACCTCTGATGACAAGATTCGACAATCAGGGCTACCAACAATACAATCTTGCAACCCCACTTGTAGCTAATGTATATTGGTCTAAGAGTGGGAGTTCTTCTTCTTCTTCGAGTGCCATGTCAGTTCCTCCCGAGGACATCGGCTACCACTATCAGTAAAAAAATTCGTACTTATTCTAAAATTGCGCATATTTAAAATATTTTTAATTAATATAAATAAATATTTGTTTTGCAATGGATGAGTAATGTTTTGACATTTTTATAATTTGTTTAAACAGCTGACTACAGTCTACGTTCATTTGTTTCTAAGTAGTATATTATTTAACAGCATTGTTGCTAATTTATTATAAATTCTTATTATTAGTACAGAAGGCTGACATGAAAATTAAGCGCCAGACCCTACAGACAATTCCCTGATAGAAGTCCCCTGGTGCAAACTTGGTTTAGTGTTGCTTAATGTGATAATAAGATGTGGTTAAAAATTTTCGCTACTTTCAAATTATATTTCAGAACTGTTGTTTAAAACAATTTGCCAATTTTAGAATTGTTAGAATAAACTGGCAACATTGTTTTTCTAACTTGTGATGGCGGCTTGAAGGGATTATTGGAGTATTTTTTTCTTTTTCCAACTCGCAAAACTATATTTTCTTTAAAATGATTTCTCTAGCGCTACTCTGTAATATTTTAGGCATTGTAGGTTACTTATAAAAGATACAATGTGAGAATATTGCGAACTTGACAGCTCTTATGACAAGATTCGACAATCAGGGCTACCAACAATACAATCTTAAACTCCACTTGCAGGTAACGTCCGCACGGTGGCCAAGACGGATGGAATTAATAATAGTAACAATTTAGCTCCTAGATTGGTTCTAGAACGCTTCTAGGACTGCTCTGGAACCAATCTAGGAACTATATTGTTACTAGGGAGAGTTTGAGTTGCAAACAATTTATTGAATCAGGTCTAAAGCTAGGAACCCAACAATGACGTCATGATCATTTTCTGCGGCGTTAAGGTTTAAAATCACATGAAAAAATGTTAAAAATAGCGTTTTTTTTTAACTTTTTGGGGTTAAATTCGCTACCTTCAAAAAATTTATTAAGGCCATTCCCTAGATTTTAATGCATACAAAGAAGATCTATTTCTTTGAGACTTTCGGGAAAACATTTGCTGCGAAATCTTTACTAGATATAACAAAATCTTTTGCGGTCATTCCCTAGATAAAGGTTCAATGTATATACCCTGTTTTTTCCAAAGCATAATCACTATTCAGTAAGGTTGTCGAGACTAAAGATCTATTTTTTTAATATGCAATATTAGCGCGTAATTTGTTAAATAAACTTTGTTAAAGACGTACATGCTAATGGTATTTGTATTAATGTATGGTATTTGATTACATAATTACTAGATATATTCTGTCCACGGGCGTCGTCAGGGGGGGCAGCAGCAGCCTCCCCCCTGCCCCTCCTTAGAGATTGGAATAGGTATTTATTTTTTCATACTAAATGGCAAAACCTAACAAAAAATCTCATTACTTCAACACATTTTCTCATCATATCATAAATTTTCTAAAATTAGTATAAAATTCCATAAATTTCATAAAAATAAAAATAGCCTGCGGCGCTATTTTTTATCACTTTATACGCATTTTAAAATAAACAAACCATATGACGACCTTCCTCACTATGTCTCACACAAAAATCGCCTGCGGCGCTATTTCCGCGTTTTTTTTATACTATACCTATCTTTTTTTCAAAACTTTTGTTGCCCCTCCCCTCTAGCTCTGAAGCTGGCGACGCCAATGATTCTGTCTTGCACACCTTTACAAATATCTACTACACTAAGTAATAAACTAAGTTGTAAATACAACAAAACGATTATAATGTTATTTTATTAGTTATTATTAGTGTCCGACCGAATGTTCGGTTTCGGTTTCGGTTTCGGTCGAGTTTCGGCAAAAAAACGGGTTTCGGTTTAGTTTCGGTTTCGGTGGCAAACCTGCCGAAACTACGACCGAAACCGAAACTGCATTCGGGAGTTTTCGCGCTGTGATCGGTCATGTTCGGCGCGTTGTGACGCGATGAAGTGTATTCATGTCGCGACTGGCAAGCGTTTGCAGGTCGTTTTGTTTTGTTTGTGTTTGTGACGTTTTGTTTGTGTCGTGTGATTTATTTTGAATTTGGTAAGTTTTATTACGTGATATAGGCTATATACATTCATAAGAATAGGTAGCAAACATGAAAAATAATTCAATATAACAACAAACTAATACATAGATTATAGTAGAATCAAGTTTAAGAGGGGTTTTCACGAAATAGGGGGTTTTTACAAGATAAATATCTGCTCACCGGTACACAATAGGCTAGTAAGATGTTAGCAGAATATTCAGTTTGTACCTTTGTCTAGTGGATCCCTTTTACAGATTTTTAAAAAAATGTATCAATCCTTCAGAAAAAAATTCCGAAGTTGACTTGTGATGATTTTTTCAACTAAGTTTTAGCAAAAACTATAAAACATGTATTAAAAAAATATATACATCATGGTAGAATTTGATAATACCTAGTGGATCCCTTTTGCACATTTTTGATTATAGCAAATTTTTCATTCAAAACATCAAAAGAAAAAAAAATTCAGTACAAATTTCCGAGAGTTTGTTTTCTGTCTTTTTTGTAAGCGCCGAAAACTTGGGCAAGCAAAATGATCTTTATAACTACAGTGATTGAATACAACTAAAGTAGACACTATATTTGCTTGAAATTTGAAAAGGATGAATCTACCTACTCAAATAAACACCTCACCTATTTTAAGTATTTTTAAGGCGCAATCAATAATATTTTCTTAAAAAAGGGGTTGTTATGTTGATTATCAATAGGTGAAAATATCGAAGACTGCATAGTTGTGTGATTTAAAAGTAAAAAAGTAAAAGTCTGACTGATTATAATAACGTTTTCTTTATTTTTCCCTCAAAACATGTTCTTGTAAGAAAGTTTCGGTTTCGGTTTCGGTTTCGGCCGAAACTGAGACTGTTGCCGAAATTCGGTTTCGGTTTCGGTTTCGGTCATAAAAACCAGTTTCGGTCGAACACTAGTTATTATAGTAGAATTGTATACATAGAATAACATTGTAGTATACAGCTGTAAACATTAACTTGTCGCGTAATAATTAATGAGTGTGCATTGTGCACTCACATCGGCGCAGAGGTCTCTCTTGTGACTTCTTGTGCAGGGACGTATCGTGAAAAACTTTAATATTGGTGCATTAGTTATTAGTACGATGGTTAATTTTCTTTTATGCCTCATCCACATGCTGTCCGACCTTCCACGGGTCCCACGCGAATGAGTAAAAAGGCGTTAACCGTCGGTTACGTATACAGTTCAAGACAATCACCTCGTCCGTACGTCCTTTTACTCATTCACACAAAACTCGTGGAGGGTTGCCGAGCGTGAAGCGGCCGCATTACAATATAGCCATATTTTGCATGGTTTTATTGCCTACTACTTTGTATATTCTCCAACACTAACGGTAGACAGGTAAATTAATATTGCTATTCAATATAGTAAAATGGAGACCACGATGGGCTGACGACATAACCTCAATAGTAAGGCCTAGCGAGGCCAATAGAAGAGGCCTATGTCCAGCAGCGGCGAGAGCAGGGCTAAGGAACAGACTAAAGTTCTCTGCGGTACGTCACTCTCACTGTATGATAAAATCTAGAGTCTTTGGAAGGCATACAATGAAACACTATTTTGAATCCTTTTTTTTAATTTTATGAGTTGTTGGGCATAGTTGGGGTTAGCTGGAAGAAATCGCAGCAGTGCGATTTAAGAATACATGTCACGGCATCTTATTCCGTGAAATTGTAACATATTTCTATACAATATATTTTAATCACTTGAAGTCAATTCACGGTTAAATTAGCTTAGACATTTATATACGCGCCACGACTTTGCCAACACACTTCTCAGTATTACCAATCAGAAGAGTCTACATATTATCATTCATGATTCACATATAAACTCATCAGCCTAATACTGGGAAAAATTCACCTATCCAGATATCACGGATATCACAGGATTAGGCTCAGATATAGCTCTATATACACATACAAGCATTGTGCCTGAAATATCAGTATTTAGAAATCGTCTTACAATATTGCAAGTATTAATAATTACCGATTTTTTTTCATTTTTATGTATAAATTTTCCGGTAAATCTAATTTAAAAAAATATTTATTAGCGATTTCATGTTATTAGGTTTTCATGTTTTACAAAACAACGATTGCTTCTAATCTGTCTAAACACCGGACTGGAGTAGGTATACATATAATACTATATTGTGATTTACGAATAATAAATACATTACGAGTTAATGACAATACATATTATGTAAGTACACACATTATTACTTATGCTATTTATAGATATAGCATGTATTGTTATTAAAGTAAGCGTGCTGTTTGGAATTTGACACGGTTTGTATTATCTCACCTTGGTTGTGTGTAACTACGTACCCACCACACCACGTCACTGGTAATTTGGAACACTGCACCGATAGCATTATCAAAGACACATCGAAAAATCTTCCGATGGACTCTTTTTGGACGCCTGGCTCTTTTTAACGAGATTTTTTAAAAACGATAAAGCAGAAAAGTAGGCAAAGTCGAAAAATCGCATGATAAAATGGTAAAAAGAGCGTTTTTTCCATTTTTTGGGGTTATTTCGCTTCAATCAAAAAACTTTTTCGTTTATTCCCTAGATTTTAATGCATATTATCAGTACAAAACGAAAAAAAATCCCCGCAACTTTCGGCAAACGAGTTTCTGCGTTTCGGAAAAAAGATCAGAGGTGTTTTCACATTTTTTTTTTGAGAAATTTATAGAAGATATAAAAAATCTTTTACGGTTATTCCTTAGATAAGGGTTCAATGTATCTACTCAATATTTTATCCAAAAACATATTTAGTCACGGTTGTCGAGATCTAAGGTCTCCCGTTTTTAGAAATTTTTGGAATGTCAGTATTCGTACTCTCATGTTATACTTATTTGGACTTACACTCTCATACAAAATTTGAAAAAGTTGAAGCGAAGATGGAACGATTTTTACTTAAATAATTTCTCACAGATGCCAAGTAGCAACTAGTACCTATACCTAGTATTTTTTATCTATTTCTCGAATGCGTAGTTGTAGTGAGGTATTAAAAATATTATCGTACATAAGTGAAATACTTTTCTTATCAAAAAATACGCATTGAACTAGGTATATATTATTTTCATACTAAATGATAAAAAATCACATTATTACCACACATTTTCTCATCATGTCATAAATTTTCATGAATATCCATTAAAATACAATTGTTTCATAAATAAAGTTGCCTGCGGCGGTACTTTTTTGTTAATCGTTTTCCATACATACCTACTATTGTGCAAAGTATTGTGTACATTTTCAAATAAATAAAACCGCATCACGATTTCCTTATGTCTATGTCTCACAAAAAAAATTCGCTATTAAAGGCGCTATTCACGTTTTTTTTATACTACATCAAAATTGCAATATTTGTTTGCCCCCCCCCCCCCCCCTCTAGCTTCGAGGCTGGCGATGCCCATGTGCATGTTCCTCTCAATCTATATGCCGCATATATGTCGATAAGTTTTTTATACGATTATGTAAGTATCAGTATGTCCTAAATTAATTAGTGTGTACCTATTACTATAACTTAAATCATTATATATTATCTATCTATCTATACCCTCACGCCACGTCACTTGCAGGGTAGGCAGAGAGGACAGAGCGCCAGACAGCCCTATTCTTACACAAACTCCTAGCCTCCGTCACATTCATGCATGCAGTCATACACGCCCTCCGATTCTACTCAAAACGCGTCCATCTTTGCGGATCTGGTCGACTTGATCGGACCACGCCAGTCTCTGGCGGCCGCGCTTCCTCACCCCTCTTCGCTCACTCACATATATCTTTTTTGTCATCCTGTCATCTTTCATTCTCTCAACATACCCTGTACATCTTAGTTTATTCACTTTCATTCTAGTTACAACACCAGTCTTGCAGTCACTATCTATTACTGATATCTACTTATATTCACTAGGTATATCTTATCTAACTTACAACTTTACAACTTTACGGTAGTAGTAATCATAGATTATAATGTAGATTATATATTTTACGCATGTAAAATATAATCAATATAATCATGGACTAAGGCTCCCGACCCACCTATGACGTCACGGTAATTTCCCACGGCATTAAGGTTCAAAATCGCATGAACTATCGCATGATAAAATGGCAAAAATTTTTGGGGTTATGTTTCGCTTCAATCAAAAAACTTTTACGGTTATTCCCTAGATTTTAATGCATATTATCAGTACTTACAATAAATAAAAATTATCCGCGACTTTCAGGAAAAGAGTTTCTGTCTTTCGGAAAAAAGATCGAAGGTTTTTCAGTTTTTTTTTTGAGTAATCTGTACAAGTTATAAAAAATATTTTACGGTTATTCCCTAGATAAAGGTTCAATGCATCTACTTACCATATTTTGTTCGAAAGCATATTTAGTAACGGTTGTCGAGATATAAGGTCTCCGGTTTTTAGAAATTTTTGAATTGATATGATGAGAAAACGAGTGGTAATAATGTTTTTTTTTTTTTAAGTTTTATCATTTATTATGAAAAATTTTATACGTATTCCAATCTCTAGGAGAGACAGCTGCCCCCCTGACGACCCCCATGTTATTATCTACAATAATCTACATTACTTTATGTAATGCGTAAAAATTGATTAAAAAATTGGACGAATATTTGTTTAAGTGGCGCTGATATTTATAGCAGAGAAGTGGTGTCAGGAAATAATCACACGGGATAAAATAACACGGGAAAAATCTCACATGGAAAAATATCACATGAAGAAATAACACATTATTTTTTAAAATTTATTATGATTTTTAAGACACTATAATTGATATTTTGCAGTTAAATTTAATGATCTGTCTAATCTACCGTTATAAAAATTATATTTTTGTTTCAATATTAATATGACAGCCAAATTGTATAATAAATTTTGATTAAAATTAAAGCATTGCGTTATTTTTGCATGTGAGAATTTTTGCCGTGCGATTTTATCATGTAACCCAGAGAAGTAGGCATGCACTAATTTTTACGGAGGTCTTATCAAATTATGTTAAGAGGGCTACAGTAGCAAACATGGCGATTTTAGTGATTTTTCAATCGATATACCCGCGTTATTTATTGTTGGATTTCGATGAAAAAAATATATTATATAGATTGAACTTTAACGAAGCGCATTATAGAGCAATATAATTAATATACTATATAGTTTCTTGTAAAAAATAAAAATTGTGAACGTCGTTTTTCATCATTTTTTTGATATTCCAAGTGATTCGTCCGTCGGAATTAAATAATTCTTTTTTTGTCTTAAATAACACTAAAATATCTAGCGCATTATAGAAAGAAACGTAAATATTTTTTGTTTGCTTCGCGTCAAAACCCAAAAAACCTCAATTTCATAAAAAGTCTCCGTACTAATATACGCTATCGGTTTTAGCGTGCACGCGAATATGACACTTATAACACGGGAATTACAAGGAACGCACTGTTTTTCGTTTCGCCAAGGATTCAGACGCCCACAAGACTGTGGACTGGTAAGACGTGGATTCTGTGCTAATTGAATTGTCGTTCCATACTTTTATTCTTATTGACGAATGTTCGCATATTACAGAGGACGGCAAACATTGGCAACTGATTTATATTTTAAATTATTTTCACATAATATTACGAGTACGTAGTTCCCACATGTTTTAGTGATTTTTAGATTATTTAGATACTTATTACTTAAATGTGCGTGCCTATTAATTATATTATCCCGGACTAAACTAAACTATCTTTTCCAAAAATAGGTAGATTAGCTTTTTTGTGTTTTTTTTTACTCTCAGCTATTATCTCATCAGACTATAATCGTATATAATAACATATACTTTTTTATATATATACATCCATGAGCGTCGCCAAGGAGGGGAAGGGGGGGGGCAGCTGCCCCCCTAGAGATGAAATAGGTATATATTTTTCATACTAAATGATAAAACCTCATATCATAAATTTTCTAAAATTAGTATGTACTTAGTATGTATTAGTATGTAGTCTGGGCCACTTTTGTATGGAAAAATTTTTTTTGTTCGATTTCTTTCGGGCTTTTCGCGGAAAAGGTGCCAAATGATTACTTTATATTACATGTAAAATATGGTCTCGGTAGGACTTCATCTTCAGCCTCCGGATTGGGTTTGAAATTATAGAATTATGAAAAAAATACGTGATATTTCTAAGTCATCGCAACGGGGTAAAAAGGCAGAACAATATAGTCTTTAACATTGAAACACATGTTTTAAAGCTTTAAGGATGTATTACAAAAAGAAAACACAGAAATATAGTATAAGAAAATAAAAATAAATATTTTTAATTAGCACGAAAATCTTTCTTACTCTCGAACTTTGGCATAGATTTTCGAGACTCAATTTGGGTTGAGATATAGCCTTCTCTAGCGCTTTTTGTGGTTAGCTTAGCTTGGCTGAAGCTTCAGTGGCAGTCTTCATTGCTCTTTCCATTACTTGAGAGTGGCAAGGAAGCCGTAGAAGAGGCAAGTCACCTTCTCCTTTTTGTGCGACAAACAGTAGGATTTCTTCATTGAGTATCGGTTTTAACTGCGGTGGGTCTGTGATTTTATCATTTTCATGCCACTGAATGATATCAATGTATGCAGGATGATGCATCAAGGTTTAGTTGGAACAGTCGAAGTGTATTTACTTTGTTACTTCGAGCTTTTAATATGCGACGTCCCCCCATTTCACGAATGTGCTGTTGTGGATCGGTTAACATTGCTAACAATATATTTTCAGGATGGGCGAAGTAACTATTTCTTATCTATTATTGCCTTCAGTTCTGCTGGCAAGTATCTAGTGGCGGATATGGGTTGGTACAGGTGTCGTGCTCCATCTTTACAAAAAGGATGGGTTTTGATTTTGAACCAAGTCGGATCGTAAGCTTTGACGATGTGCATTGCGAGAACAATCAGGTTTTGAGACGGAGATTGCATGGAAACATACAACCGCATAACTCAATTAGCCCGCGTTAGCCATCTGGCATGAGGCATTTTCCCAGGCGATTTGTTTGCTAAATCAGAAGGAAAATTTCCTGTTGTTACCGCTAACACGATTCGGTACAAATATTTTTGATCGGCGCTCATATCTTCTGCAGAAACATCGGGTAAAAATGCGGGAATAGGCTGGTATTGGACAACAAATGTCTCTTTTCACAATTTTCAGTGGGTTTTGAAAGTGTTTGAGGTCCTGAAGTTTTGCCGTCTAAGTGCAGGAACAAATGACAGAAAGGCAACTCGTTCATGTGAAGAAGACATATGATCCATTGTAACGGTCTATTTAATCGTTTTTAGATAAGACGAATAATGCCTCCTTGCTTACCAACGTTCACATTGGTTCCATCACACCCTATCATCGCCAACAAAGTGTCTGTAGAAATATTTTTTTCGATTTTTTATTATTCTATTATATTTGATTATTTGGCGATTTTTTCTTCGCCCTCTTCCCTCACCTTTTGCGTACGCAGGGAAATATAATGTTTTTATTTTATATTTTGACTATAATACAGTCTTAATTTGATTTAGAAATCAACTTTTAACTCGATTGTTAGTACATAATTTCCTTCCAGAAAGCAATAGTAAAGTGCTAAAAAACCGAATACTTAACTACGATCCGGAGGCAGAAGATCTTATCAGAATGGAATAATATTTTGCACCCGTTGGTTTAAAGCCATTTGGCACCTTTTTTGCAAAAAGCCCCACGGAAAAGTCAAAAAAAGTGAAAACGGCCCAGCCTAAATTGTACATCCACCAGTTTCATAAAAAAAATTGCCTGCGACGCTATTTTTTATTACTTTTTTAAATAAAACATTTTTCGTACATATTATTGTCCAAAGCTTTATATGTATACATTTTCAAGTAAACAAACTACATCAAGACCTCATTCACCATGTCTCACACAAAAAAATCGTCTGCGGCGCTATTTACACCTTTTTTTAATTTTAATCCAGTATACCAAATGAAATAAACACATGTATATCACCCACCCGTTGTAGATTGCGAACACATGTTGGCTATTGCAGTGAAAACAACTTTGAAGGTTTTGAATAGGCCATTATAATAGGCTCGAAGACAATGACCCTAATTAAACTATAAGATTTTTCGGGAAGTTGGTACTAAGATAGCTACATATATGAAATATGGAACTGTAATGCAACTGATGTTGGAATCTACCTGTGGGTCTATATCTCATGGCCAAAAATTCTTTATTACACAACTAACTGTAGTGTAAATATTGCGGTGATTTCCACTGGTTATGGACTCCTAACACTACAAGTCCATGCGTACAAACATTGTAGAAGCGGGGCAGGGGAGAAATTTTTACGCTCCGCCCAAAATTGACCTTGAATTCAGAACTGTAGCCCTCTTAATACTTCAAAGTAATAAGTTACTGACCTGGGTTGATAAGGTATAGTCGTAATATGTCTTATCGTATACCCATCCATGTTTACACTTTGTAGTTCTGAATGTTTCATTCTTATTTAACTCATCGAAACGTCTTCTCCAATCACCGTTCAATAAAAAATCATCATTAATTGAAGTTCTTTTATTCAAATTTTCAAATTTCGAATCACCACTTTTATTCAAATGAGAACTCTCACCAATTTCCCTCGTTTTTTCTACTAATCTATGGTCTAAACTTTTTAAAATTCGAAGGATGTCAAAAATGTCATCTTCATACATATCACATTTACTGTATAGTATATCACCATTTTGTTTTAATTTATACGGTATTGTCAAATGTTTTAAATCACTTTCACTTAAATTTAAATTGTGGTAATGTTGTGGCGCTTTGCACCAATGGTCCGGTGTGGCTGTCGTAAAAACATTTGAAAATGCCAAAAAAGCCACAGGCAAAGTGGCGGGAATGCACAAAATTAAAAACAAAACAGTTTGATACCTCCCCGTATCACCGACACTCACTAAAACTTTTTCAAAATCTATTCCAGACATTTTGGAACGTTAAAAAAAAAAACAATTTTTTTAAATAAATAAACTATGGTTTGGTGTTGTAGAGAAATTTTCTATGCATTTTCAATGCCCATTTTAAATTCACACAATTTTCCGCAAATAATTCCATTTTTAAATTTGAATTAGGAATCAATTCTAATGTTTTTTTTTTCGTTCTTGACAGGTGGATTAGTATAAGTCACTCAAGAATTCGAATTAGTCTTTGAATGCACGACGAAAAACTATCTTCCAATCTTTCTTGTGTTATTTTTATAACAGCATGTGCAGAAAAAGCCTCAGTTTGTTTTTTATTATTGTTCTATTACAATGTAATGTTTTTAATCATTGTAATTAATGCGTTATTTAATTTTGTTACAATGCAAAACATAATTTTATTGTTAATTATTAAATATTTATTGTTAACACACTCGACACTGTCGTTCCTCTGTTGTAACCGTGTCACCACTGAAAGGAGTTTAGCTAACAAATGAATTATTCAATAAGTTATTTATCACATGTGTTTTCTGCGCGTTTAAATACACAGTGTGATCGAAATATATTGAAATATTATCTGTGCGTTATTTTTTCAGTTAACTGAATCGAGATTTCATATTTTTTTTAAGGTTTGTGTAAAAAGAACTCAGGAATGGTACTTTGTAATTCAAGCTACTCATTTGCATTTTCACACAAACGCTGAGGGTGAATCTCAAAAGATTCGTAGTAAAATCTCGCGTATTTTCCGAAAGTCCCTTGAGGAGACCATCATATGGGACATGGAACACCTGGAGCTTACTCCAGAAGACTGCTTCAATCGTCCGTCAATCACGGACCGCAACCTACAGTAGAAGGAATTTAAGAGTATAAAATTACAACAATATAGCATCGCTTTTCCTTCATGTCAGAATTTTCAATAATTACTGTGTAAATCTATTAAATCACAATTGTTACATAAAAAAATTTTGCCTGCGGCAATAAGTATTTTTGAATCAATCCTGTATCTGAACTCAAAACTCTTTAGGCCAGCAGTTGTAAAGGCATCGTCCTTTCATCTTGTGTGAGGCCAACTAAATATAAACACAACAACAATAACAAATAAGCATTTATTATTACATAAATATATTGTTGTAATAAATAATAAAATAACTTCAATTCATTATAATAATCAAAATCGCTAATAAATATTAAAAATTGGATTTACCGGAAAAATTATACATATCAATGCAAAAATCGGTAATTATTAATACTTGCAATTGTAAGACAATTTCTAAATACTGATATTTCAGGCACTTAGTTTGTATTTTATATAGAGCAGTATATCTGAGCCTAATCCTGTGATATCCGTGATATCTGGATAGGTGAATGTTTCCCAGTATTAGGCTGATGAGTTTATATGTCAATCATGAATGATAATATGTAGACTCTTCTGATTGAAGTGTGTTGGCAAAGTCATGCCTCAGCGAAAAAAATAAATCCTATTCATAAAATTTATATCCAAAACGCTCGAAAGTCCACAACAATTCTAAAGATCTTCGAAGCTGGAGTGGGACAACATAAATTTTGGTATGGATAAATATAAATAGTTCCGAAATTTTCTCGAGTTTTTAATGAAACGAGCTTAATTTAATGGATTGAAATTTAACCCAAAAAATTCCGCCCCCTAAAAACCGCCCCCCACCCCACGTGCGAGGTCTAAAAAGTACCAAGCACTTGTATCATGTGTGATATTTACAATTAACAAGAACCTCTGAGTTTGAACTTAATTTAGTTCAAAAAGTTATAGCATCGGACCTTATATTTACATATACTTAATCGTATATACTCCCACGCCCAAGTAGATCACCAGACTGTTGCAAAAAAATTGCCTATACTTCTTGAGATGTCACGGTTTTTTGTAGATAATTCTAAAAAACATATTATTTTTAAATTTTTTAAAGTGGGTGGACACTCAACATCGTACGTCATCTTATTTCGGCAAAGTGTTGTCTTATGTATCTTTAATGGTTTTAACATTTTTTGGTTCCTATGGTTGCTTGAGAGGCGATATGCTCTGACTAAAAATCGTTCTATAATCGCATCCACTTTTTCGTAAGCGAAAAAAACGATTTTGGCTTATTGTATAAAAAGTAGACAGAATTTTAAAAAAATATCTACTATAATCACTGCGAATTTCCTTAAACATTTTATCAACCAAATTACAGCATTTTATTTGTCAAACTACAGGAATAATCTCAAATTTCGGTAATTTTCAGAGGTAACTTTGGAATGATTTTTAACGAAGAAATATTACGAAAATCAAATTTCTAACGACGAAAATTACTAAAAAATATTCTCATTTATCCATGTTTTAAGTCTTAGGATGATATCTTTAGTATTAGCTGAGTAATCTTCATTTTCCCGACGTACTTTTTTTGCATGTTTTGTTTATCAGTTGCTATGGCCCCTAATCACCCAATCTGATATCTTTAGTATTAGCTGAGTAATCTTCATTTTCCCGACGTACTTTTTTTGCATGTTTTGTTCATCAGTTGCTATGGCCCCTAATCACTCAATCTGGCTACAGATTGTCGTTGATTTATTAAATCGCATTACAATCATTCAATCGGCCACACATTATCGCATTTTTTGTTGCTAATCTGTGATCATTGAATTTATGTGGTGACATTTTTATTTACCTGCGTATCAGTGGGGATTATTCAATGTTTCTCAATTTATATAAGAGATATACTGGAGATTTTAACGTTTATTTGATTTGGGAGGAAGGTTGCCATGCATATTTGCCAAGACATTTTTAATGAGAACAAAAATCCGGTTTTATCGCTTTTTGTATTACATTACATATTTTTTTTAATTATCTTAAAATAAATAAAATTTTCGCTAGTCGTTTACCACGTTGTGACCCAGAAATATATCCAGATCCTTTACTATTGAAATTAACCAGGTACATCAATTCACCCATTTTAAAAAAAATCGCCTGCAGCGCTATTTCCTGCTTTTTATTCCATTTGCTAATATCATTTTTTTCTGGTGCCCTCTAGCTTACAAGCTGGTGACGCCCATGGTTATTACTTATTGTCACTTGTCCAGAGCTCGAACCCCCCTCGAAATGAATTCCTGGCTACGCCGCTGCCTCGAAGATAAGAGTCAACTGTCATAGATTTTGTATGAAAAGTCAAATTTTCGCCATTCTTCACCTAAAAAGTTTGTGAAATCCAACATTCAGACGGAACACGATTATTTAGCTTATTTTAATGCTGGGTCGGAAACTATTTTTAAAGTTGTGAAACCACTAGCATAGTTTTTGTATTCATTGAATTAAGACTGATTATAAAAAGGCTTATACGATTATGTCTGGGATTTTTTATTGGATAAAAAAGTAAGTAACATGGACGTCGTAAGGGGGGGGGGCAGGGGGGCAGCTGCTCAACCCTAGAGATTGAAATAGGTATATATTTTTCCATGCTAAATGATAAAACCTCACCAAAAATCATATTATTACCACAAATTTTTTCATCATCTCATAAATTTTCTAAAATTCGGATGAAAATCCATCCACACACAATTGTTTCATAAAAAAACCGGGGGCGCATTTTTCTTATTAAAAACATTTTTAATATATTATACTATTGTGCAAATTATTATGTACATCTTTAAAAAAAACTTTGCAAACCACATCGTGACCTTCTTCACTATGTCTCACAAAAAAATTTCGCCTGCGGTGCTATTTACGCATTTTTCTTGCTAGATCTTTTTTTTTATTTTTGTTGCCCCCCCCCCCCCCTGGCTCCGAGGCTGGCGACACCCATGGTAGGTAAGTAAACAACACTTGTAGTTATTTTTTTCTACAATCTGTAGATTTGATCGCGGATTATTTTAATTTATCATTAAATATTTAACTTCTTTACAATTCAATATTTTTTTGGATTCTAAGAACATCTAAAGATAATGCATTTGTAAATAAATCCGACGACGAGTCCACGATTTTATTTGTTTTTAATTGTTTGCTTACTGTCTTCAAATAAATTATTGGCTCCAGGGCCGGATTTACAGTTTTCATATGTAGTAGGCCCCAGGCGCGAAGCTACCTAAGAACACTATTCCCATCGCGTTACCTTTTGGATAAAATGATGGGTATAATAGTGTCTAATTTGACGTAATCCAATAAGAAAAGTTAGCCCCGGCTTCCCTTCTGCAGAATCCACCCTACGTCACTGGTAGACCCTGACATTTCTTTTATGAAACAATTGCATTTTAAAAGATTTTCGTACTGAAAATTTATGATCTTCTTTCTTCTTTTTCAGCCGTTTTAATTCCAATGCTAGAAATGAGCCTCCCATTTGACTTCCACAGATCCCTATCCTGGGCATGCTGCATCCACCTGCTTCCTGCGATTCGCCTCACATCGTCAGACCATCTTGCCTGAGGTCTTCCTACGCTCCTTTTGCTTGTTCTATATAGGTTGCCACTCGAGAATCTTTTTGGTCCATCTAGAATCTGAGCGTCTGGCAACATGTCCTGCCCAACTCCATTGATGGGAAAATGTGTGTTAATAATGTGATTTTTTGTGATTTTTTATCATTTAGTATGAATAAGTATACCTATGCCTATTACAATCTCTAGGAATCACTGGGTTAAGTTATTCGATGTGTGCCTACAGTATGTATTTATATACACATGGCGGTATATAAGTATTAACTAGTTAGGTATATAATATTCTAGCTGAGTTACCCGTGCTTCGCAACGGAAAATTTGACAAAACAACCCGGCATACTTTATAGGCCTGAGCTGAACAAAATGTGACTTAAGATCTGAACTTCTTTTCCAACGCCTTTCATACGATACCACACATGACTCCACTCACCGCTTGGATCCCCTCATCATCATGGCATCTCCTAGGATTTTTTTTTTTCAATAACCGGTGACGTTAGAACACTTATGCCCAATCCCTCCAAGCTGCATGTTGCATTTCATATAGAATTAGGCTCTGGGGGTGGGCCTCCTTGATGTTCTTTATTCAATAAATAGGATATTATCTCTGTTTTTGTATGGAAATTTCTTAGGGCTCTCCTTCCTAGGTTAAAGTTGGTGAGATTGGGCAAGAATATATTATCACAAATGTTATTCTAAATTTTCGCTCCAATCCATCGTAAAATGCGGGAGTTATGCGAACACTTACAAAAATCAGACTTTACTTTATAAATATACTCGTAGATTATAATAATTTATTACTAACTGATTTATTATTAATAAATCAGTTAGTATCTATAAGTTGTAAGCATCTGGTAAGATACATAGAATCTTTGGACTATTGTGTTTATAATAACATGTGTAGTAAATAATTCTATAATATTATTACAGCTTATCTACTGACTTGCAATTAATTAATGTCATCCAACATTACATAACAATACCTCACCTCAGACACCAGTGGAGTACCATTCAAACACAAAAAAAAAAACATCTGCCTCTTTTTTTTATTTATTGCTAATTAATATAACAAAGTATAAATGATTGATGTGGTGCCTAATCCAAATGGATTTTTGGCTATATACTTATTCTAACTTAAAACTAAATATTCTACTTATTCTACAAAAATGTCCCCGAAACACCACCGTTCTTAGAATGTTCAAAGGAGAATGCTCATTTAGTATGAAAAAAAAACAGGCCCGGCGCAAACGAAATGTAACTCAAATGATAGGCAAAAATGAGTAATTAAATACTGCATAGGGGGCATCATCTAAATCAATAGCGAATGTGTGAAATACCTTTTCAGCATTCTCCTCTGGATATGAGTTATTTTTTATTATTAATAACAATAAAAACCATCCTTCGCTGTATATCTGTTGTGATAACTGCTTGTTATTCAACTGTGATTTAGAAAATCCGATTATCTCACAAAAAATAAAATATGAAAAAAAACATGTTTTTTAATTTTGTACTAATTTTGAAGCAATTTTTTATTCTTCCTCCAGCCACCCTTACAGGTATACTAGTGGCGGGAGATTAAGAACCTTTTTTGTAGTGTGAGACAGTGTAACCACACGCAAGTCCGTACACGGAGTTATAGTAGTATTAGTGAGCGCACAATGAACAAGAATGCACACAGATGCGTTCATTGTTCAAGGCAGTTACATATATCTGTCCTTTCACGAACACTACAAAAAAAGGCTCTTATATTGGCGCTAGATTTTCTACATTTTCTCCGTTCATTCCTTTTGAAGTAACTACATACTACATTTTCTTGAAAAACATGGCTACCGTAATCACAATTCGCAAAATTGCCCTGTATTCTGTATTGTATGGTTGACATTTCCAAGTGATATTTATTAGTTCCGCACACATTGTATCATCTTTTGTTAGGCAATTTACTACAGCTCCGACTGTCCGACATATTATATTGTTATGTATTATTGATTCAATGTTCGATAATAATAGACACATCTTTTTATTTGTATAAACACGTGGATATGCTGTCAAATACACGTGTTCTTGAATTAACAGAACAGAGATGAACATGATTTGAGATATACCTAAATTATTTTAGGTATGGAACTGGAATTTATCTGCATTGCACAGACGGAAATACATTCCTCAACAGAGACGAGAGGCATCTTCATTCACATAATGTAGCGTAATGTGAACTCCCTGGAATTGGTCAACGTTGCCCTGGGAATAAAGTGATCACTTAAATCTGCCAAAGCCGACTCGTAAGCGTCGAAACACCCATCCTGCTTCCTCCCTAAGGGATTTCACATAACGCTACATTATGAGAATGAAGATTCCTCTCGTCTCTGTTGAGGATAAAAACTGTAAGAGAAGAATATATAGTTTGTGAAAAAACGTGTACCTGCAGACCAGGTACAAGCTCGAAATTCTTTCTTCTTTTGAATATCTTTGCGGAGATTGGCGATCTTCTATGGTGAAAATAAAACAATTTTTTTACGTTTTTTCCTCTGTTACATATTTGCGTTTTCAATAATAAAAATGCGTTTTCACGCAAATTTGCGCCGAATGAATTATTTTGCAGCACTTTCCATCGCAATCTTTTGTTTTATCGCTATGCATTTATTATTAGTACTGATAATTGGCGCCAACGGTGCATCAACGTAAGAATCAACTGTTTCATGCAATAATTACTCTAATTGTTAAGTAGATGTGTACTATCCAGCAATTGGAACTTATGTAGGTTCATGAACTTGTTACTGCGAGATATAAAATCTAGGTGAAGACAAAGTACACCATATTATATTACGGAGGAACACTCTTATTCTTCCTCTTTGAATAGATCTTGTATCTGTTTAGTCAGCAGGACTCAAATCTCGTTCCTGTGATGAAGAGGTCCAACTCTCTCTCCATTTTTCCTGTGGACGTCCCGGTGGTCGGCGTCATTCAGGGATCTCTTGCATGACGAGCTTAGGAATTCTCGTTGGGTCCATCTTTTCAACATGATCCCTATATATATATAAAACCGCCTTCTTCTGGAGGGACACGAAAAACCTTAATTTTTTTACGATGATCAAACTTTTGACTAAAATAAACCGCTCTGAATTTTCAATTTTCAATTTCCACCAAACACAAGGGTGTTTGGTGGAGTAAGATCATCACAAATCGTGGTAGACATATCTCTCATTGTCCATGAAATTGAGCAATATTATTAGTGCTTAAGTGACAACGGATTTTCATAAAGGGGAAACAAGATTAATACAAGTGGTTAAAAGAAATTGTCATCTCCATTCAGCATTGTTTTTTCAGCATGTAAAACATTTGTTACTAGACAAGCCTATGCTTATAACTGCAGTCTACTCTGTGTACAATATGTAGTAAATAAACATCGATGTTTTAATGAATTAATTGTCTTTTGACGAATGATTAAAGATAATTGTCCCAGTGACCGGTAGTACGTGCACAATGATGACAAATTATAATTATGCATGATGCATGTTGCATTATTGCCTGCCTTTTGTGACGTGTGCTAACGTAGACAGAATTCTTCGAAAGAGGGCTGTCACAGGAATCTCAAATATGAACTCTACGGTCTAAAATGTTAAAGGTTTTAAGGTTAACAAGTCTGCAAGCAAGTCGAAATCCCGAAAATTCACAAAATTAAACCTAAACAGCCCCTTTCGGTACCTAGGTTGTTTTAATTCACAAACCTTTCCGATGATTCGAAATTTGTCAATCTTTTTCCAAATTGATATTAAATCAATGAAAATCTTCCTAGATCAATGTTTCGAAGTTCATGAAGTTTTAAACAATATTTCACAAGTTAGTGAGGTTTTAAACAATCTTCCACATGTTCGTGAGGTTTTAAACAATCTTCCACAAGTTCGTGAGGTTTTAAACAATCTTCCACATGTTCGTAAAGTTTTAAACAATCTTCCACAAGTTCGTGAAGTTTGAAACAGACATACAGCTAAATAAAATGTACTCGCAATTAATCAGTGTTTAATTGGGCGATTGAAATCAAAGAAGATTCGAAGCTGTCTGTAAAAATCCTCGAAGGGATCCAGCTTGACGGTTTGAGCAGCAGAATGTTCTAGCAACCTCTCTACACTCATGGCTGATGAATTAATTGGTAAATTGCATTCACCATTTTATAATTGTTGTGCATTGCTTAACATCGCAACACATTTAACATTGACATTCTGTGGGTCATTCCTTAATTAATCAGCTGAATGACCACATTCACTTCTTCTTCCTATTTCCTACATCCAGTGAGGTTAACGACAAATAACGTACCTAATTAACGATCAACATAAGTTGCTGTTTTTTTTGCAGATAAATTAATATTGGTGAAAGTGGTAACCTCTAGTATTTTGTGCTATTGTGCAGCAAAAAATCGCGAGTATTTTGCGTGAAATCGTAACGCAACTGAAAACCTAGTATTTTGATTACTATATACCTATCTACAGGAGCATTTTTAAACTGTTGTTAGGATCTGGTTAATTTCATGTTAATATGCTGATATTTTTTTTTCGTCGCTACGCTACGCACGAATTTATTTTAGTGCGTATGAATATAAACGCAGAAAACACAATTATGCGTGAAACAACTGAACGTCTAAATATTATGCGATTTTCAGTTCGAAGCGTTCGAACTCTGTAGGTACCTTTTCTTTAAACGCAAATGCGTATTGTGGCGTTGCGTGAAAACGCAAAATCTGCCTAGGAAATAATGAGTAGGTAAATCAATTTGTTCTTCAAATAGATCATACAGCCCGATATATTTAATATTTATCATACTTATATGATCTATACTGCTTGGATAATAGACACTAAAGTCTACTGAGGCGTGTATTTACGCTCTGTCACCCATTGTGAGATCTATGTAAGAAAAATACTTAGGACAAACAAATCACATTATTATATATCTGTCCAGCGACCTTGATATCAATATGCATATCGCAGAATTGATCTCTATCATGGCCGTAGCCAGGGGGGGGGGGTTGGAGGGTTCGACCCCCCCCCGGAAATTCTCAGCCATTGTGAAAATCCATTAAAAAACAGTTGTATCTTAAAAAAAAATTGGATGCGGCGCTATTCTAATTGGAGTGAGGGGTGTCCAAAAAATAAACTAACTTGTTAGATAACCTTCTTACATGTCTTATGCCAAAATTTTCGCTAGTCGTTTACCATGTTTTTAACCCAGAAATACATAAGAACAGATAGATGGGTTACTATTGAGCAAGTTTATCAATTGAGGTGGTCCTGCATTATTTTAGAACCACGATTTTGTTTGCTGGCAACAATGACTATACACCGGGAGATAAGATGCCCTAGGTACCTGGGACTAAGAGATGTGCAGGGACGTAGAGTGAACAAAAATATTTTAGTTTATTTACTTGGCAAATTTTGTTAATACTACCCGCATAATGCACGCTGATCCAAGTTACGTGGAATTTATTGTTTACACTTGACTTATTGTTTTATTCCCCTATGGATATTGATGGGTGTACAGACTCCAGGTAAAGATGGAAACCCCTGTAATTTAAATAAGAAAAATAATACTTTTGCTCACTAGCTGTCTATGGAATTATAGGATTAGTAAGGTAATTGCACCTCAGCAGTAAAACAAAATTATTTTTGGGATGTGTACTAATAAGGTTCCATCTGTGTGTAAAGGTACAGAGTGTTTGAAACTTTTATCTCATTTTCATCATTTCATCTTTTCTCAACCTTTTCGTCTTGTTAGTTAGAACCTTGTTATTCTCGGGTGAAGCTATTAAAGCTTGTAACTCAAGTTACCGCAGGTGAATCAATGAAAAAAAAAGCTGAGTAATTGTATTAAATTTATTAAATTATCTCATAAAACTATACAAAATAAAATACTATACTTATCCTACAAATAAAGCTAAAATAAAACTCGTGCAAACAAGGAATTTAGAAGAGCCCATCGTACCTGAACACCCGAAAAATTACATTGGGAAAAATAATTTTTACTCATCAAATACTAAGGATATCATCCTAAGATTTAAAACATGCATAAATGAGAATATGTTTTAGTGATTCTAGTAATTAGAAATTTGATTTCTGTTAATTTTCTCCATAAAAAAATAATTCCAAAGGAGAATGCTCATTTAGTATGGGAAAAAAACCCAGGCCCGACGCAAAGGAAATGTATAGTAGTATCGCGAGGATAAAGGCCTTTTTTGTAGTGTTCGTGAAAGGACGGGCATACCTGCCTAACGCATCTGTGTGCATTCTTGTTCATTGTGCGCTCACTAATACTACTATAACTCCGTGTACGGACTTGCGTGTAGTTACACTGTCTCACACTACAAAAAAGGCCTTTATCCTCGCGATACTACTATAACTCAAACGATAGGTAAAAATGAGTAATTAAATACTGCATAGGGGGCATCATCGAAATCAATGGCCTAATGTGTGAAATACCTATTCGAGGTTTTACAGGGGTCACATGAATGTATTGGTAAAAGGAGCATTAAACAGTTACAATAGTTTGTTACAAAAAATGCTGTAATTTGGTTGATAAAATGTTGAAGGTAAGACATAGTGACTTAAGCAGATTTTTTTTGATAATCGGTCCCCTTTTTGTACAATGAGTCAAAATCGATTTTGACGCTTACGTTATTCTCATTTGCGCTTACACTCTCATACAAAATTTGAAAATGTTAATCGATAATAAAAAAAATTTTGTTGAGAGCATAACGGTCTTTAGAAAACAAGAGATCTTCCATGTGAAATAAAATAACACACATGATGTACGTCACCAACGAAAACAAATTCATTGTCTATAAATTAATTCAATCTCGGTTTCTTTTCTGGTGGCGGTTTCATCTCCTGCTTAATCTCCTGTTGCCCGACAACGTTGCCACCACTGGAAGGTCCATTGCTGACAGTGCCGACTCCATTTGTCATCATACTAGGAGTCCCGTTGGTTTCTCCGGGTTCCTGTTTGATTGTCACAGCACCTACGGTCTGATTCTCGAGAGGTTTGGTCTCCGGTCTTTCAGCGGTGCCGTTTTCAGTCTTTATTGTTACATTAGCAGGGGCCTGAAACAAATAAAATACGCAATCAAATTAGCTACTCAAATGAGTTTATTAGAATGTGTGGGAAAACGCTGAGAGATAAGATAAGGAACGAGGCTATTAGGGAAATGAGTGACTGCAAGACTGGTGTTGTGACAAGAATGAAAGTGAATAAACTAAGATGGTTTGGGCATGTTGAGAGAATGAAAGATGACAGGGTGACAAAAAAGATATATTTGAGTGAGTGAAGGGGGTGAGGAAATGCGACCACCTGAGACTGACCTGGTCCGATCATGTCGACCAGATTCTCAAGGATGGACGTGTTTTGAGCAAAATGAATTGTGAAGTGTGTACCTCTCAAGGGTATGTTTCATTTCAGAAGTTTCCTTTGATAAACGAATAAAAATTTATTAAAGAAACAATTACCGGTTTGTCCGACGTTGGTTGCGTCGTGACGGGAATAGGAAATTGTCTGACGAGCTCAGCTAGAAGCATGTCAACCCTCTGTCTCTGGAATAACGTGGAAGGTTCTTCTTTAGGAACGCTCGGCGCTTCTTTGGCGGCGGCAGTCTGCGAGGGAGTAGTGTTGCCCAGCATGTTGCGATCCGTACCTAAAAAATACCAACAAAATATATACAGGATGTTTGATAGATGGATACAGATATCTTCAGGGGTGATAGTGGAAGTCATCTGGGATCTTTTGAGTCAAACTTAGCTAGTCCAAAGTCTCACAGTATTCGAGATACTCAAGATTTTCACTTTTTATCAAAAATACCCAAATAACTCAAGCTTTAGATTTGAGATATACCTAAATTATTTTAGGTGTTGAACTGGATTTATCTGCATTGCAAAGACAGAAATACATTACAGTTTTTTCCTCAACAGAGACGAGAGGCATCTTCATTCACATAATGTAGCGTTACATGAATGAAGAAGCCTCTCGTCTCTGTTGAGGAAAAAACTTTAATTCAAGCTTAACTCCAATATCATCATATGAAAAGGTTCTCTACCTACTTAGTTCTCTCATTATTTTTTGATACTTGAGTATGTATTTAGTCTATTTAAAACATTAGTTACAATCTGAAGAAACAATAAGGAACAAAATATCGGATTGAAATTTCGAGAAATAGTTATTTCACTAACATGTGATTTTAGAAGGGATTTTCAATAAGAAAAAAATGCCTATAAATCTGGAAAAACTTATCTGATACTCTTGGCATTTTGTTCTCAAGAGATATCCGAATATTGTTCAGTCTCACTAATTCGTCTCTTCTAAGTCTCACAATTTTAAAAACGACAGACATGTCGATGTACTGAATTGCTGGATTAGAGAGACTCCTCTGTATTATTAAAATGAAATACCTGGTTTGTTTGGCTTGAAATCCCATGAATATCCTTTACTTGGATGATACCTGGAGTAGAAGATCGTCTCTTCGAATGAAGTCTGTAGATGATACACGGCAGATAACTGTAAAGACAACACAAACACAGCACACTAGAGACATCTTGCTAGATATATTACAAGTAGAATATATTAGTTTCAGTTTGTCTTGCGACAATACTGCACATTTGCATTGTTATAGAGTTGCAAAATATAAACACTTTAGAGACCTGAAACAAATAATAATAATGGGGTCTCCAGAAGACCCCCACAGCTACATAGAGCGGGCGGAGATGGAAGTCACTGCCCTCCTCACACTGATAGATGAGAATACAACAAAGATTAATAAAGAAATACAAGGAAGAATAATGAAAAAAATAAGCAAATTCATGGGATTAATTTCTCACACTTCAATAGAGATGACTAAGCTAGTCGAGGCTACGAAGAACAAAGATGAGATCATCAAAGAACTGAAAATCAGGCTGGAGAAATGCGAGGAGGAAGTGAAAACGAGTAAACCGGTAACATACGCAGCAGCGCTTCTTAAAAATACGAGTGAGCCAATCATGAAGCCAGTCAACACCTACAAGATATTAGTCAAGAGTAGCAAAGAGGGTGAAAAAGTCAAAGAAAGCATACAGAGAAACATCAAGATTGCAAAACTGGGAATTGGTGTTAACGGTATTAAAAAATATAGGAAGATAAAATAATTATAACATGTAACGAAAAGAAACATATGGAAAAATTGAAGAATGAAATAAATGGAATGCCTGGAGATATAACGGCAGAAGAAATCAAGAAAAAACGACCCTGCATGATCTTCAAAAACATAGAACTATCATACTCAAAGGAAGATTTCAAGGAAGACCTTATTCTCCAAAATGAGGACTTAGCGCTGCAGTACGAGCGGGATGGAGCGGGATCACTAATCGTCAAGGCAGAAACTAAAACAAAAAGAGGATCCAAAAATTATATCGTAGAAGTAAGTCCGAAAATGAGAAGGACATTACTAAATAAGGAAAAAGTCAACTTGGGATATCATCAGATTAGAGTGGAGGACTGCTTCCCCTTGATGCAGTGCTTTCACTGCTTAAAATATGGGCATACTGCAAAAAGATGTGCTTCAAGTATGAACCCAGCGACGTGCCTCCACTGTGCCGGAGAACATAGAACTACCGAATGCAAAAAGCTGGAGGAGACCCCTCAGTGCGCCAACTGCAAGAGAAGTAACTCACACTCACCTACTTCACTGAATACTGAGCATGAAGCTAACAACGAGGTATGTAAAATTAGAACTCGAATGTTGTATTTGGCTAGGCAAAATATACAATACGAAGATCTAGATGGATGATTTTATGACAACTAATATAGATCAAACCTGCCAGATGAAAGAGATGACATGTGCTGCGTATGAGGATTGTAATAGTGTTCTGCCGGATTCTGTATCTGGACTTAGTGTACTGACTATGAACATACGTAGCATAAACAGGAACTTTGATCAATTTTTATTATATTTGAATAAAATGAACCACAGTCCGGTAGTTATAGTGTTAACAGAAACTCAATCTAACAATGATACTAACTATGTTATACCTAATTATCACACCTGCTTTGTAACAAATAATTTTATTAACGTCTGCACGGGTATAGCGGTGTTTTTGAAGAATGACTATCATTATTTAAATAGAGAGGAAATATTGATGCACAATGTAAATTGTTTAAAAATTATGATTGCCAAAAATAATAAAACATTTCAATTGTTTTGTGTATACAGGACTCACGCATCTGTTCCTAGTATGTTCTTTGGTGAATTGAGAGGTATATTGACCGGTTCTAGGCGATATTTTACAGTTGTTGTGGGTGATATAAACATTGATATTAGCAATAATAATAAATCTAGCGTGAAAGAGGAGTATATTAACCTTATGACGGAATTTAATTACAAGTCCTGTATAAATGGATACACGCGTGTAGTAGAAAATCAGAAGCCATCCTGTATTGATCACATATGGGTCAATACGAATCATACAGAGAACATATTGTCGTGTATTATACAATCTAGCATCACGGACCATTATACGTGTGTTATGGCATATCATGATATTAAATCTAACTGCCAGCATTCGCCGTGTAGTCCTATTACGGTACGTAAAATTAATCATGATCTCCTAAAACAGAGCCTACAACAAGAAACCTGGATGAGTACTTTGTTGACTGACGATAGTGATGTTTGTGCCCAAAACTTCGAGAATACTCTAAAACAGCATATCATTTCTAGTACGACAACAAAAATAATACATATTAATTCACGCCGTAAAATGATCAAACCCTGGATTACCACTGGACTGTTAATATCTGCTCGCAAAAAACAAAAATTATTTATTGAAACAAAAAAATTCCCTTTCAACGAAAGTCTGAAAAGATATTATATACTATACAGAAATAACTTGACCTCTCTTATCAGAACAACAAAAAATAAATATTATAGTACTAAAATAGAGAAAGACGGTAATAATCCTAAATTAGTATGGAATACACTTAATCAAATTATGGGTAGAAATAAAACTTATTCTGGTGTGGCTGTTTTACATGACGAAAACGAAAGAATCGATGCAAAGAATGAACCGCTTAGGTGTGCGGATCTGTTTTGCAATTTTTTTGTGAACGTTGGAAAACAATTAGCGGAAAGAATAGGGGATCAGAACTCGGTATGGGATTCGGATACTACTGAGGATGCGAATGGCGAGTATTCTTTTTGTGACTTTAAATTAACAAACGAAACTGAAGTAATTAAAACAATCATGGATCTGAAAAGCGGCTCATCTCCGGGTTATGACGAGATCGATGACGCGTTACTAAAGAACTGCAGAGAACTACTCAGTAAACCTATTGCCCATATCATAAATGTCAGTTTGAAAACAGGAAGGTTTCCCTCTATATACAAAAAAACCATCATTACTCCTATATACAAGTCAGGCGACGCTGAAGATATAAATAACTATAGGCCAATATCTTTGATCTCCAGCATCGCTAAAATATACGAAAAAATAGTGAAAAAACAATTGGTACAGTATTTGGAGACGCACGCACTACTAGCAGGAAATCAGTATGGATTTAGACCGAATATGGGAACAGAGGATGCTATTGCCAGGGTTTCATCGATCATAATGAAAAATCTTGACCGGGGACACAAATGCCTGGGTATATTTGTAGATCTGCGCAAAGCCTTTGACAGCGTCTCTCACGGTAAATTGATTAAAAAACTGAAGTCCTTTGGTGTCTCAGGTAGAATAATGACGTGGCTTCAGAGTTATTTGTCGTGTAGACCCCAGAGTGTAAAAATATACAATTCTTTGAGCGAACCAAGGGTCTCAGAATACGGAATCCCGCAAGGAACGGTGATCGGTCCTGTGTTGTTTATAATGTACGTCAACGAAATGCTGAGACTGAGTACCGAGGGTGAGGTTGTGTCATACGCCGATGATACCGTTATCATTATCAGTAAACCTACATGGAACGAATTAAATTCAGCAGCAAATAGTGATGTTAATCTGCTTAAGGGATGGTTCGATAAAAATCTTCTGTCATTGAATACTGATAAAACCAATTATTTAGTATTTTCCCTAAAGAAACCTGCTCCACAAAATATAGATATCAAAATCTGTAACGCTAACTGTAAACATTCCCCTTGTGATTGTAAAAAACTTCAGAAAGTAGACAGTGTAAAATATTTGGGGATCCTAATTGAAGGGAATATGAAATGGAAAAAACAAATTGAAAACGTTACCAAAAGAATAAGAAAAACCATATACATAATTATTAGATTAAGAGATATTGTTAACTTAAGAATAATTAAAATAATATATTTTGCTTTGATTCAATCACTCTTGCAGTACGGTATAATAGCATGGGGAGGGACGTATAAAACGAACCTGGAAAACTTGGCGATTGCACAAAGATTAATTATTAAAATAATCCTCAGAAAACCCACAGATTTTGCCACAATAGAATTATTCAAGCTATTCCCGGTGATGAGCGTCGGTAAGCTGTTTACGTACTGCGGACTGAAACATATAAAAAAAGAACTAACAAAAAACTTATATGAAATAAGTGGTAGGCCCCGTACACGTGGTAACATAGTTAGGCCAAGGCTCAACACATCAGCTGCCCAGCATCACTATGTCTATATCTGCTTGAAGATATACAACTCTCTGCCTCCGGACATTAAGTCCGAACAAAACAAAAACAGCTATAAAAATAAAGTAAAAAAATATTTGCTACGGATCAACTCAGTTACCGGTTAGATTCACCTACTTAATAATATTGTCAATATTCTTTGAATGTTTATATATAGATAAATATATGTATATCAATGTTGCAAAAATTTATATAATTATGTACTGTTATGTTATGTATAGATAAATTGTATGTACATGCAGAATTAGTTTTGTTGCATTGTCGGTATGCTACTAGATAATTTCTGGGTACCGGCGATGTGACGTGCCTATTCGAATAAACATAGATAGACTGTGTACAATGTATATGTTGTGTGTAGTTGTAGTTTGGTATTATATTATTTTTAAGTTATTGTAGTAATACTTTGGTTAAATTAAAAACTGAACACTTCTCCCACACACAAGTCTTGCTTTAGTGGGGGAATATTAATGAAATCTTATTGTATGTATTAGTTATAAGAAACATTGTACCACTATATTATGTTTCATAAATAAATAAATTGAAATTGAAATTGAAATTAGTCTAGGAGCAAACCTTTCTCACTACCAGTGTCCTTCCTGGAGGACAGAACGCAAAAACAAATAAAATTCATTTGAAGCAAAGTCTTATACTTAATCCATGGTAAACTTATTATAAAATGTTTATTGTTTATAACTAAATATGTTTTACCAGTAAAGAACTACGAGTGTCCTCCGTGGAGGGCGTGGGGCGAAGTCCTAAAGGGAAAAACGCAAAAATTTTTTTTTTTGTTCTAAATTCATATAAAAATATATAGATATTAAATCCATAGACAAAAAAAATCTATGACCCCTCTATTATATTCTGGTAGTGAGAGGGTTAAAGCAAAATATATTAGTTTATACTCGGGTTAACCGTAAGATATTGCTATTGCAATTATCCTACCTTTTAGCATACTACTATTGTCTTGTTTTGTAACTCTGCATGATTTTTATCTTATAATGATTTATTTAATCTCTTTATTACCCTTTCATCATCTTGCCATTTTCTCTCACTATTTTTGAACGTTTTCCCACACATTCTTGTTAACAAACTTAACATATCTGGTGATAATATTACACGCTGCGTTTTTGCGTGGATCACCAGTATTATAAATCAGGGAATTCCTCCATAGCAAGGTACCAGGGATAAAGATATCTAAGAATATGATTCCCATCGAGTTACCTTTTGATTTAGAATAATAAAATAATCAGTATAAATGTGACATAAAGCAATTAAAAAATTTTGCCCCAGCTTTCCAGTTACAGAAATCCACTCTTTTCCACTGCAAGAGATTGGCTTGGCTCTTGGGTTGGCTGGCAGAAGTTGCCATTAGGCAATAAGCCCGCCTTTTGTACTATTCTTTGTAAAATAAAGAGTATTCTATTTTTATTTTATTTAAGGGATGCAGTGTGCACAACAAAACAAACAATAAAAGGTACTAACAATTCTAGAATTAAGGATGCTACCAAAGTCCGGCGCTTGGTAAACAATTCCCGCAATGATATAATAATCTGCCAGGGGAGTGGCTTGAGTCGGAGAATGACGATGTTGCTTCCTGATGACGTACAGAATAGGCTCCTGTACATGGAGAAGGATGTACTCCAAGCCAGTCATGTTACTAGAAATTAAAACAAATTGTAACATTAAAGATAGCAAATTTAGAATATCACAGTTTATGATTTTGTGAGAAACATCGGATTTTCTACATCATCATCATCATGAGCTCGACAGCCCTGGGTGGGCCTTGGCTGAATCCAGGAGTCTCTTCCATCCTTGTCTGCCTGTTGCCTTCGTCTTCCAATTCTGTGCTGACAGAGTCTATTCACCGCATTTTCTACATGTCGTAGTTGAAATAACAAGCAGTTATCTCAATGGATATGTACAGCAAAGGATGGACTTAGCACCAGGCTTATGACTGACCGTTGGACTGATTTATTTGATTGCCGGCCTCGCCAGTTGGATGGACTGTAATTGGTGAAAGTTACTTAAGAGTAAAGTGATCACATTAAACCAGCCGACGATCAATGAAAAGTCCATCCTTCGCTTATATGCCTTGAGAAAACTACTTGTCAAAAAAATTGCTACAAAATCATAAAAAGCTATGAATCTGGTGTAGAGGATGGTTATCGAAGCACTATTTGTAAACTACATGTTCAAGTTAGGACTATAGGTATTTGATAAAATGCTGAAACACTCTTGCGTATTAGAATTTGACAACAAATCTGACGCCTACATAACCTCAAAAATCTGCATTTCACTGTCTACTCTTCAATTAATTATTGTACAAAGTTATAGTAGGGGTAAACTCTTGTATGGCTTACTTGAGTTGTTCCGGATTAAGTCTCTGCATTTTAACTATTTCATTATTACACGTTCTATCGAAGAAGGGATTCGATCTTTCAGAAAAGTAATCCATAATGTTACTCGGATTCAAGAGTGGAACCCAAGCGGAATCGTGCCAGGAGAGACCCAAAGGATTCTCCCCAGGCAGAAGAAAGTGGCCCATCTTCCCTTGCATCATTTAGTAACACAAAAGTTCAGAATTTATGAAATAATCGCTAAATTACACGCAATCATCACAACAGGAGCACAAAACGAAATGACATTAGTACACGCACTGCTGCCAACATAAGAAGTTGACACCAAATCCATAGATGATTTTTGTAATGAAAAATTTGAAAATCAATAAATTATTATTTATGTTGGCTAAACTTTACGATAGCGTGTTCACATCTTGCAGCATATATTTTAAAATGGTTTTTCCGTCAGTTCTACGTAGAGTCGGTGTTGCTTGTACACCATTTTTAAAATATAATATAAATTATATATTTGATATCCATTACTTTCAGAACAATAGATTGAGATGTGATTCGTAAATGAATCGAACAAAAAAGAAATACCTACCAATATAAAATATAATGACATGCGGCATAACCGTATAATTATTGGCTAGCTTGGTTTGTCTATGATTTTCTTTTTCTTTTGTAATGGCTGCCGTGAGATGTCTTTTGCGTCTGACGTCACTCGGTTCGTGTCGGTGGTGCATTGAAAAATGAGATGAGAAGAAAAATGTGTTAGCGATACGTTAAAGTGATGTGATTATCAGTGTTGTGCGTAAACATTCAATACTTTATATAATGTGTTGATAGTGAGAACATATTATAGGATTATGGATGTTAAAATGGAAAGTGATAAGACTATAGAAGATGTGAACACTAATTCACAACAGGTATTATATTCAAAAATTTAGTACCAATCATAAGTGTCACTGACCGCCATCTTTAGCTAATAACACATTTCACACGATATTCAATGAAAATCAATTGTTCCCGTTGACCTGAATTATACTTTTCTTACAATTTACCTTTTAAAGTACTAATTTCATTGATTTTCTCGCGATATTCCAAATTCCACGCGTTGGATCCAAAGTTAACCAATCCAATTTAATACATTTCTTCCGCATTCGAATCATCTTCTAATTTCACCTTATTTTATCGCTTCCATACGTTTTCTTGCAACCTCTCGATAGTTTTGTAGGTTTCTGTTGAAAATTACCCGGATAAAATAAACTAGGGCATACTTTTTCGACATTTTCCCAAATATTTTTTATTCACCAAATTTCATATTTTAGTGAATGTCAAAGTGTAGCCTACTTTTGTTTTTGGACATCCTCTTGAAATTGGGTCCGCAATTCGTGGTGTTTTCTAACTATAAAAAGCTACTACACAACTTTGCACCACCAGGATTTATTAAAATTATATAGAATGAACGAATTACATGCAATATTTAAGTGCCTGCATAGTTCAATACATGAAATTTTTAATTTACTTCAATTATGAAGCATTTTATATAGAAAGCGGCTTGTTTTAGCCTACTTTTGTAACACATCCACCATATTTTATTGGATGAGTTTAGTAAATTTAGGCTGTTGTTATAATTCAGTCATTTTCTCAAAATTCCAACTTAAGTTAATTTTACAAGCTCGAATACTTTCCTGCACACTTCACCGTAACCTAAGAACTTCCCAGGATACATCGAGAGTGCTGGATATCCTAACCCGGTACCTTATTGAGTTGGCATAGTTAGTTGGAGTACGGGCTTCTAATCTCGAGGTGCTGGATTTGAAACTCTTCGTAGTGGTCAAGTGGGCAGCTGTTAGGTCCTGTTTTGTTTTCAAAAGAAAAAAAATAACTGTCACACATATGGATTTTACCAACTTCTTAGGTGAGGAATAGTGAAGATAGGAGCCACCACAAATTTTGTATGAAAAATAATCACAAGTGTCTCCTACCTCCGCTATTCCTCATCTAAAAAGTTAGTGAAATCCAGCATTAGAGTTTCCGAAGCCTCTCGGTCACACACTTTGTAATGCAAATATATATTTGTGATGATTCTCGTAAGTCTCTGGAGTTTGTGAATACAATTTCAATATTATTAATCTTATATTCCGATAATTCACATTGGATGACAGCAAACAATGAATATATTATTGAAATAGTAGATGCTTATCATACGTACAATACAACCGATGTGGAATTTAAGCAAAGTGGATACAGAATGAAAGAGAAAGAGACGAGTCAACTCTACATTGTAAAATGATGTTGTTTATGGTACTACGAGTAGTTGTGCCAGTATACAATGTCGGATAAATTATTAAGGGCAGTTTTCTGAATATCTTCACTATGATTAACTAAGGCTACTATTAAAAATCATATAAAATAACTACAAATTAAATTTTGCAGAATAGGTGTGTTTTTAGAAGGTTCAAAATGGGTAAAATCTGTGCCTCTCTAATGCTTGTAGAAAGCTAATTTCAAGCTGATCCATTCCAAATCTCGGGAACATACATTACATTAAACAAACTGTTACTCCGCGCTCCCTTTGGACCACTCGACGCGCCCCACCAGTTGGGAGCCCGTGATCTAAGGCGATGTGTTTCACTTTGGTTAGCTCATTGTAGAGACTTTCCAGGTTACATGTTATCCTCCGAATTGCATTTCTACTAAAAAGTTACCAGCATGTGTGTGACTTATTGTACTGATCTTTTATTGTATGTTGTTTTATTATATGTGGACGTTTAATATGTTTTTATGTTAATCAGGCATGTCTGAATGTTACGTGGTATTATAGGAATTAATAATAATGTTTCCATGTTTTGCTACCTTCATTTTACTTTACTCGTATACTCTCACCTTCTCTCTCTCTCTCTCCAGCACAGTCTGTTGTCTCGCTCCGCTGATGCGCGACTAATTATGTTATGATCTTATACACGGTACCTACCTGCAACAACATTATTGTCATTATTACGATATTAGCAAACCACATGGACATTACTGATATCAATGTTCGCAGATATATATCATTGATATAAATTGGATTTTTATACCTTGATATACTTTTTTTATTTATTTATTTATTCTTCTCAACATATACATAACACAAATAATACATACATCTGTATACAGTATATGAGTATAGTATATAGGTAATTGCCAACCCCACTAGGTAGGTTATGACCTGTATCGGGGTTGACAATTAATCAAAATCAAAATGAAGGCATCTTCATTCCACAAATGCACAACAAAAAACAGAATAAAATATTATAGTCCTCATTATGACAAGTCTTTATGATTGATTGCAAATATTTTAATTTGTCCAAGTTGTTTTGCTCAAATTCTCGATTTTCATGCTTTGTTATATGAGTGGACAATCATTTACACAAGGCACTTATTGTGTAAGCTCTAGAAGAGTGTATTAAATCAATAGTAGCGAAGTTGGTATCCCGAAGAATTTAGGGGTCGCAAGTTCAAATACCAGTCACCCCACAGACCTTTTTTTCACCTTGTGTTAATGATTGTCGTCTGTTGTATGCTCATATAACACCATCCTGTTCATTAAAATTCGTAAAATAAGCAACCATATTTCAAAAAGTCAGTTTTATATTTATATATATCGGATTTCAGCGAACCCTGTTTTGTAGGGATTGGGATTAAAAAATTTAAGGATATGTAATATCAAAGGTACACATGAAATTTCATGAAAGCAAGTATTTCTTATTAAATTACATATACGGTTACCTACGTGCAAAGCAGCAAAAAAACAAATCATTTAAGAGTTTGGACATATCCTCGGACCATCCTGCTGTTGAGATATCACTACGTTGTTTTACGACTGTTGAGATAATAAAACACTGAGGATTCCTTCCTTTTGGCAATAAAATGTGCAGACATTTATGTGTTTCTTTATTGCATTATGTGTTAATTACAATTCAAAGCAGTAAAACGTAACTGTGTTTTTTTATCGCAAACACAGTAGTACCCCAGTTAACACTGTTTCAATATATGTACTAAACAATTATTGTTATTTGGTGAACAGCATAGTTGATTACCTGGATTGCATGAAAAAGATGCAGACTGATTATAAATCCATTAATTTATCACTTCACTGAGCAATTTGTTCCACATCATAACTTAGAGGACTCGATAAAAAGTTTTCCCAGAAATGTTTGTGTGAATTTTAGTCAAACCTTTTTTTTTTTAATGAAAACCCACAACATTCTCTGTGGGGCGTTTCTAACAATCATAATGGGTAGTGAACCTCATTCCTGAAAAGGTGTGAAATGTCTCACGAAAATTTTAAGAACACCTGACTCTTAGAGGACCCTCGGAAAGATATCAACAATGAGTGGGCGGCTGGGACCCACAAAATTTAATAAATTAACAAAATACATACAAACCTGAATACCTTTGTAAACGCTTACCGTTAAGCCAAAGGTTTTGTGTCCCTTGAAGTGTATAATACAGAAATTTCTTTTCGCATCGTTAACGACATGATTGAACTCAACATAGCTGCCATTTGGAAGTCCATTCACCGACCAACTGGGCCTAGTGATGAATTGAATGTATTACACTTAGTTTTACTGTAGTTAATTAATAAACTTAAATGCGTTTACGATAAGAATTGCAATGCAGCGTAAAATATATATTAATATTTACAATTTCCTACCAAATTATAATTTAGATTTAATGTGCGCCGCACAATACTTATTTGTACGTAACATTACGTATGTTTGGTTATAATATTAATATAGTCCTGCCCTTGACTTACTTGTACCTTGTGTTTAATGTTTACCAATCAATTGGTTGCATTGCATTGTGTTTAACTTTACGATTACCTCAAACACCTACTTGGAAGGGAAATATATTCTTGTTTCTTAATTTATTAACGTAATTTGTTCAGTTAATAAACAATTGTTTTTATGACAACATTAGCATTTGCATTGACATTGACAATTTTGCAAACTAATCAAAGATACCTCTTACATTACTCTTGCATTACCATGCACAATGCCCAAAACTACTCTGCCCGTGCAGCCTTATTACCTTCAATAGTAGTTGCAGGTTTTCACGATGATCTGATGACCCGACGTTTCGGCGAACCTGTGATCACAATCCGTGACCAAGGTGGCAGTAGGTTCGCCGAAACATCGGATCATCAGATCTTCACACGATTAAACCCGAAAAAAAAAACAAATCTACAGCCTTATTGCCTTTTTGTATTCCCTCGAGCAACATTAGAGGGTGACTGATTATTGTAAAGTGTTAGCGAAACAATACAAGTCCTCACAGTCACACTCAATGCTGAATATAGTCAACACTCAACATCAATAGGTGTGTTGTGACAGGACAGTTCATACTGTAGAGATTTTCATAATATATTATTCTTTGTATTATTTGTGTATGTACATATGTGTCTGTGACAGATTGCCTAATGTTGCCGTCTGTACGAATGAGTCATTGTTGTTGAGTTTATTATTTACCAATCATTTCAACTCGCAACAGACTACTATGTTGAAATTTTTTGCAATGAGATGGAAAGTTTTGTAGGGTTATGAGCGCGTTTTCAGTATCTAACCAATTTATTTTATTCTTTTCCCTCATGCCGTTTCATCCGTTTTACAGTCGGTTTACTCTGATCACATCATTTCTTCACCAATGCATACATTGCACCAAAAATTCTACTGTATCTGCCCTTATGGCGGCATTTTAAGCCTCTATTCTCCATGCTAGGTTGAAGGCTTTGACACACAAGGAAACATTTTTTCAAACACAACCAGACACTGGGTTATATTTAAGTGTAGATAGTAATGTGTTGTGTAATGTTTAGTTCACAGGGACGGTGTTATTAAATTCAAGTCAAAGGAAGGAATCCACGGCATCTATTGAGAAGGAGAAGGAACAACACAGGACTGAGAGGGAAGTGTGTCTCAGTTACTTTGCAACATGGAACGAGACCGACCAGGTGAGAAATTTTAACATAGTCATTAAAATCCTGTATGCTGTCATTCGGCTTCAGCACCCTGAATTGTTCTCAGCCAATACTCAGCGAATCGTCTTGAAACTGAAGATAGATGGAAAGTATGGACTACAGATTGGGTGTTTTAGAATTACAATATTTGGAAATACCTTGAATAAAAAAATATTCCAAAAGTACCCCTGAAATTTACGGGATCTGAGGATTTTCCGTTCAGTTTTTCAGATATAGAAGTGTAATTTAGCCAAAATACTAGTAATTATAATGTTAACAAATTGGCTGTTTTGGTTTTTTTAATTTGTTCCCAGGCTCTTCTTAAAAAGGTATAATTCACATTGTCGCTTATGTTATTCTTATTTTGTGCTAACATTCTCGTACAAAAGTTGAAGCGAAAATAGAATGGTTTTTGCTCATAAGCCCTTAATCAAATTGCTGTTAAATGAAACGTCATATTGTTATTGTTGTGTTTCAGGTTGAGTTTGTGAAGCAACTCCTAGAGCGTATGTGCCATTATCAGCATGGACACATTAACTCCTACCTTAAGCCTATGTTACAGAGGGACTTTATATCATTATTACCTGGTAAGCATCTACCTACTGCTGTATAGTGTATAGACAGTGACACAGTATCCTCACCCACACAATGTCGACAAAACCAGGAGGTCAAAGTTTCAAACACTTGTATATTTTACACACCGATGAAATCTTATTAGTCTCTAGTAGTTATTTACACACACTACACCACTTTAGGGTGATAGATTATGTCTGTTAAAAACATTTTCACGCAGTACTGTATCAAAATCTCAAGATTTTAATAGTTAGAATCCTGTCATTCTTGGATGAACATATGGGATAGAGCCCTCGCCATTTGCTGGTCCAGAATTTGTAGTGTTTATTAACACGATAACTTACCACATAATACCAGTATTTGTATTCATTTTGACCAGTTGTTTTTTACACAAACACAGCATTAGAATCTCCATTTAAAATTCAGTAGTTTGTGTGTATTGTGTTGTAATATTTTTTCTTATTCATTTATTCAAATTAGATTCAAAGTCTTTCTAATCTCACCTCCGCATAAATGTTGGATCAAACGTAAACAATGTCATGAGATTTGTCATTGTGAATTTCAACACAAACAGTTGGACGTGGAATAGTTCGTAAGGAATAATTATTATGAAGCCACACAATCTAAGAGTACGTCATATTTTTGTACTAATCCTCCACCACTCACTTATTGATTGCATGTTTTTAGCAAACATTCATTTGGTGTACCACTATTACTACTGTAACTCAGATAATGGGTAGCCAGTAAATACACTGTGTACAAAAACACACATTATTCTCTTTGTATGCTACACTCAAAATGCGGGTTAAACCGTGATGAAATAGATGTGTATTTTTTCAAATAAAAAATCAATCTGTCCGTGTATCGAAGTAAACCCAAATACATCTTTGTACACTTCACAGCAAGCTTGAAAAGCTTGTGTCTTAAAGTGGAGTAAGTCGCCTGCTACCAAACCGGCTATCGACCACCTCATGTGTAATGTCGTATAGAGGTTTTACGAACTCCTGCTTCTGACGTGAGTTACAGGGCACTTGAAAAAATATCGAAAGAGAGTGAGGGGTCGATTCTACAACCCAGACATTTTATTATTGTATTAATTATGATATTTGTTTGTTTCAGTGAAAGGTTTAGAACACATAGCTGAGAATATATTGTCGTACTTGGACGCGCGATGGCTGTGTGCCGCAGAGCTGGTGTGCCGGGAGTGGCAGCGCGTGATCTCAGAGGGGATGCTGTGGAAGAAGCTGGTGGAGAGGAAGGTGCGCACCGACTCGCTGTGGCGGGGGCTGGCGGAGCGCCGGGGCTGGATCCAGTTCCTCTTCAAGCCCAAGCCAGGCTGCCTGCACCCCGGGCACTCCTTCTACAGGACCCTCTTCCCTATGATCATACAGGACATTGAGTCTATAGAGAATAACTGGAGAATGGGAGTACACAATTTACAAGTAAGTCCAATACTATTTGTAGTTCTAACAAGACAATTGTTTATTTATATAAAGGCCTGGTCCAAGTGACATTTGAACACAATTTATGGTGAAGTAAACAGTATCCAGGAGTAGTGATTTATATAAAATTGTATAATTTGTAGTTATCCCAACAGACATTACAGCAGAGGATAGATAATCCATCAGGCTTATGACTGATCTTCAGCTGGCTTAATGTGATGACTGTACAAATTCAAATTTTTCCACTGGAAATAATTTTTTTTTGCTAGTTGCGTAAATGTGAAGTATGTTTATTATGTCGTGATATCACAAAAAATACATGAAATTATATGTACCAACATGCAGAAACAGATATTTATCACTTTTTAGTAATTACTACCTACTAATATAATGAACAAAAACAAATTACCTACTTTAATTTTTAAGACGGCTTCATATTGTTTTCAGTAGGGCTTGATATTCACCATGGCTTTGGTTCTCCATTGGATTATCTTATGTTCTTCACAGTTTTACTGAACACTTTGTTTGTTTGTTACAGAGGATAAATTGCCGAAGTGAGAACTCCAAGGGAGTGTACTGCCTGCAGTATGATGACCACAAGATTGTGTCGGGACTTAGAGACAATACTATTAAGATTTGGGATAGGAATACTTTACAATGTATTAAGGTAAATTCACCCCTCATTAATATAACTCAATCCCACAGCCGCTGTGTCTAACCTCACCACCAAATTACAGCATTAACAAACTTAATTTAAAGTTTCAGTAAATTTCAGAGGTAACTTTTGTATTAAATACAGAATTTGGAGTCACGAAAACATTCTCATCAATGTTTTAAATCTTAGGATGATATTTTTAGTATTAGCTGAGTATTCTTACTTCTACTGACCCAATTTCTAGAAACCTCTAAATGTCCCGTTTATATGATTTTCCTTTTATTTAAGTTTTCTTGCAATATAGTTACTTTCTCATTTCACACCTATGATTAGATAAGGAAAAAAGTTGCATACAACAAAACAAAAGGATAAACCGAGGCCCGTTTAATATTATTTGAATGTCAGGGCTTAGATAATAATATGGATAATATGGCGATTGTTTCGGATAAAAAATAACAACATCAGTCAGAGCAACAATCACAAAGAATATTTTCTGTTTGTGTAGGTGTTAACGGGTCACACGGGCTCCGTGCTGTGCCTGCAGTACGACGAGCGTGTGATCATCAGCGGCTCCAGCGACGCCACGGTGCGCGTGTGGGATGCCAACACAGGGGACATGGTGAACACTCTCATCCACCACTGCGAGGCGGTCTTGCATCTGAGATTCACCAACGGTCTCATGGTCACGTGCAGCAAGGACAGATCAATAGCCGTGTGGGACATGACGTCCCAGACTGAGATCACCCTGAGGCGAGTCCTCGTGGGCCACAGGGCTGCAGTCAACGTGGTGGACTTTGATGAGAAGTATATTGTCAGTGCCTCGGGTGATAGAACTATAAAGGTAAGCCATAATATGTATCACATATGTATTACATAATTAGCTTGGCTTGACGGACATACATCTAATGCCTGTTCAGAGTTATTTGTCGCATGGATCACCAGTAATACGAGATTTGATGATGGCATTACTAGGGATATAGTCTAGTACCCAATTGCCAATTCTGAATAATACCTAAATACTTCATGTACACTCGGATGCTGTGTATATGCAGTCAAAATTTTGAATAAATGTTGTCCCTTGTTAAATTAGGAGTGTATAAGTTTCAAAACTGTTTATTTTTAAAATTTCGGAAGCGATAGATAGTGTTTTATTTTATTTGAACGCCAATTAATTGTACGTATGCAACCCAACTGCTAAAATTATTATACCAATATTGACACCAAAAAAGTCTTTATGGCGTGAACGAATAAATTAAAAAAGTTTGTAATGATAGTGATTCTCAGATTCTGATTAATTTTGTGTCTGTAATTTCAGGTTTGGAATACAAGTTCGTGTGAGTTTGTGCGCACGCTGAATGGGCACAAGCGTGGCATAGCCTGTCTGCAGTACAGAGATAGGCTGGTCGTTAGTGGGTCCAGTGATAACTCTATACGACTCTGGGATATTGAATGTGGTGCCTGCTTGAGGTAACTACACGTACACATATTCTATACTATGATTTATTTGAGCATTTTTTTCCAAATTGTAAAATTGGTTCCCCACTCTTTTTTGATAAGTATCCTGTGTTCGTAAAACTTTCATAAAAAAATTCGCAACATTTTCAGCAACTAGACTCACCACTCATTCCAAATGCTGTATAGTAATTGTTTCGCAATGAGAATGTTGGGTGTGTATGTTGAGACATACCATTATGGTATGGTATTAGTGGAAATCACGAAACATCCTTATACTGTCGAATGTTATAGACATACTCCCTTAATTTTTTAAATCTGCAAAAGTCAGCTTACCAAGTAAAATCCTTATAAAATATTCCAGGGTACTGGAGGGGCACGAGGAGTTAGTTCGCTGCATAAGGTTTGACGCCAAGAGAATCGTGAGTGGGGCGTACGACGGCAAGATCAAAGTGTGGGATCTGCCCGCCGCCTTGGATCCCAGGGCCCCCGCCACACAACTCTGTCTGAGGACTCTTGTGGTAAGCCACATACATATAATATTTTAAGTATTTAATATAAAAAGTGACTTGGTTTCGATCGAGAGTTACGATCAGATTTTTTCATTTTACTCTGAATCAGTCCGAGACCAGAGTGCTGTTTTTTATAATACATGAGTCATTTATTGTTTCTTCAGTACATAGTTTATTTACCATTGAAGACTTGTAATAAAATCTGAAATTGTACATTGGATTGGTAGAATACTTAAATCTATTTTAGCAAGTAGATGTCTCTATATTTGCCCATAGAAATACAATACAATGGTTGTTGTGTCTCCATAGACAAATAGTATTTTCTGTAACTTAAGCTGATTTATAGTGTTTTTTTCTCTTGTCTCCCTGTCCTTCCTTCTCCCTCACTCATACACCATTCACTCGCATCATCATTAACTGTACACCGATTAACAACAAACAACATCAACTACTATTCAAATCTTTACAATTAATTGCACGAATCGTTTGAAAACACTTTGCAACATTCTAATAAACTCTCACCATACTGTTGTTCACTTCCGACTGACACGCATTCGCTTCTAACACGTTTAAATCAATTTCATTGCATCTGTCTTTCTCTACTTTACATTAAACTTATTTCATTAAATCAATTCACAATTGCACCACCTTAAATTTCCGTGTCTTGCTACGAACTCTTACTTCACGCATGCAATATGAAATTGCCGAATGTATTTTCAATATCATCCACTCACACGATCATCATCTGGACATGGCTGTAACACCACCCCATCCCCTGTTTCTGTTTTCACCCTCAGGAGCACACGGGCCGAGTGTTCCGACTCCAGTTTGACGAGTTCCAAATCGTTTCGTCGTCCCACGACGACACCATCCTAGTGTGGGACTTCCTCAACTGCACCCCTGCCAGGACGGGCGCTGCGAGTAATGGGGCTCCTGTGGACGCCAACGGAGCTGCTGCTGATGATCCTCAAGGACAAGGGAATAACGGTAAGCGAGAACAATAATTACAACTAGAAAATTCTGAAAATAATTGTGTCAAGAGAGCAGAGTTTCAAACACTCTGTACTTTTACACACATATGGAACCTTATTAGTCTCTAGTAGTTATTTACACACACTACACCACTTTAGTAAATGTTTGTCAATTGTAGAGATTATATAGATTAGAAACATTTTCACACGAAACACCTAAAATCTCACAAGTTGCTAGTTAGCTGGCGCGAAGCTACCTAAGAACATGATTCCCATCGAGTTACATTTTGGAGAAAATAATAGGTATAATAGTGTCTAATCTGACGTAATCCAATAAGAAATGTTAGCCCCGGCTTCCCTTCTGCAGAAATCCACTCTTCGCCACTGCTAGTTTGAGACTTCTTCTCAGATGAGGATAGTATTTAATGTGCATGATTTGAAATTACCCATCCTAAGGTATCTTACGTTTCACATAATTCTCAACAGATGGCGATAGCGTAGAATAGTGGTGTAATGTGAAATTTTGATTTCTTGCTACTATTTAATAAAATTTATAATATTTTTTGTTTTTATTTTCAGAATTTGATTGAAGGCTTCAACCTCCAAAAATGACTGACTGCGACTTAATGTGATTAATTTAATAAGTTCAAAACAATAAACAGACAAACTATGTGAAATAATAAACATTCAAAATAATTATTATTGAGTTTTGTTGTGATTATAAGTTACGTAGCTAATAATAAATAAATAAATTAATAATGAAATATAGTGCTTTGTTTTATAAAGAATTGAAATACGGCGGTACCTCGGGTTACGAACATAATTCATTCCTGATTTATTTTAGGTATTGAACTGCATTTATCTGCTATGCACGGATGGAAATACATTAAAGTTTTTACCTCAAGAGAGACGAGAGGCATCTTCATTCACATAATGTAGCGTTATTTCAATGAAGATGCCTCTCGTCTCTGTTGAGGAAAAAACTGGAATGTAAATCATTCCAACGGACATTATCAAATTTTCTGTACCTCTGACAAAAAAAGCTGTGCAGTGACTTTGAATTAACTGTTTATGATTAAATAAACTTTATTTCACGGAAATAGTCACACATTTTTTAAATATGTTTTATTTCTCACACATAAAAAGTACAATTTCATAACTGTATCTTTAAAAATTCACGATTTTTTTTTTTAGAGATGTCTATTTTATTTCATAGTACAACTACCGTTCCACGCCTTTGTGATTGATAGTTTGACTAGCATGAGTAAATAGTAGATTATTATTTAAAATGTCCACAGCTCGGCTGATCATGGTTTTGTTGCTTTATGGTGATGTTTCAAACGAGGCCGTCGCCATATTGTTCATGGAGGCCGGGCCCAACTGACATTTTACGATGATTACGCCATCTAAATTGTATGGGAAAAAATATTCCGTAGTTCAAGTGTTTGTCACCGAGACAAGGTGTTTGTCACCGATACAAGGTGACGTCACCACTCATGGCGGTGATGGAATTCGAGGATGTAGGCTTGTACTCTACTATCGCAGGCTTCGTTTCAAACTATTTCGTGGGCAGATTGAGTCAAAATTTCTACATGAATTGTGTTCGTAGCAAGAGGTATCGCTATATAAATAAATGGTACGCATAATGTGAGTGGTATTTAAAAAAAATAATGAATTTAAACGAAAAAACTTAGTTTTGATTATAATTGTAAAGGACTGTTTTAAAAAATTCAATAAATGTATGTATTTATATAAAAGATATAATAATTATGTTGTGTAATATTATACTTACGTCATATTTTTAAGTGTTTTTAATTGCGTAATGTTTTTCATTTCGAAAATGTTTCTGAACTGTTTGTTTAGCAAATTTTTAAGGGATATTTTTCCATTTTGCTCGTGCAGGTCGAATCTCGGCATAGCAAAGTTTACGGGACCAGAGAATGTTTCGTTGTACTGAAAATTTGTCATATTGAATGTATGGAAGATAGATTTTTTATGTTTAATTACCATACAGCGTCAAAATATCATTTAAGACATATTATCTTAGGTTCCATGTCAAAATCTCAAGTTACAAAATCTCGACTGTCAAAAGGGTAACCTACTACTGACAGAATCGCAACTCAACACCGGGAAATCTGATGCCGTTGTTTTTTGTTGTTTTGTTTTTGTGTGTAAAAAAAAAACAACCTAACGAACCTAACCCAACAATATTGAAATTGGCGGCAACAGGTTTTCCGGCGATGAGTTGCGATTCTGTCAATAGTAAGTTACCCTTTTGACAGTTGAGATTTTGTCTTTAGAGTTTCTGTCTGGTTACCATTATCTTATAGGACTGACACACGACAAAACATGCAACGCATGATCGGGTGGTGATTCATCAATACAGAGTCATTGAAAAAGATTGACCCTATTTTTAAAAGGTATAACTTTAAAACCATTAATGTTAAGTGAGTGATTATTTCGCTAAATGGTAACCGATGGATGTAAGTTTTGTTTGATGCACAAAACAATGCAATTTGTAACAACGAGATTCGACCTGTATTCTGTTTATACGTATAGTATCGATAAACAGCAATCTGTCGATTTTTAATAGTAAATTGAATTAGAGAATGTTCCTATTGTAAAACTACACATTGTAAGATATTAACATGGCAACAAAAGCAGCCATAACCCATATAAATATTTCATATACTAACAAGTCACTTGGTTTCAGTGCAATACACCAATCTGCAATATATGAGAGACAAGAACAGCAAATTTGGATAAAATGTTTTTTTCATTTTACGCCTAATCAGTTTGAGATCAGTTTGTAGTTTTCGATACTATACGACTTACATATAAACAGTTCAAATTTAAGAGTAAATTGGTTAATATGTCTTAATTTAATGTTGAATTTCCCGATAAATAGGGTTTATTGCGATCACTTTGTAGCGTTATTACGCTCTGTTGTAAGTATTTTGTGTAGATATCTCAAAAAAACTTTGCAATAATGTATCACATTGTGGAGGGAGAACTCGCATTCTAAGTGTTGTGTACATAGTGTGCTTTGCTGTCTCCCCATGTTCCTATTTATGACCGGACAAAATGCCAATAAGAATATTGCTCAACATGAATAAACCTCGCAAAAAAAGAAAGCCCTTAAATATTTGCACAAAGGACAAAAGCTCAAATCTAATTGGATTGTGAAAATGAAATGAATTGCATCGATTAGTATACAATTTCTTTCAGTGTGTTAGAAACTACTATAAATTAGAAAATAAACAAATAAATATTCGGATCTAAAATGGGACGGACAATAAAATAGTCAACGTTTTGTAAATAGTTCATCTATTGGAATCCAACTAGAAATTTGTGCTTTTATCCATTGAGCGTATTTCCGAAGGGCTTTTGTCTTTTTTGGGGTTCATGCACCGTGGGCAATATTCCTATGGGATTTTCTCCTGGAACTGTTCCTATCATTTTCCATACTTATATATCTGTAATCTTTTATATTATGTGTTTCACATCAAAGAATTGTATACTACTATTGATTGGCAACAACTTGAATACCGTCCTTTGTGTTGCACCAACGCCTCCTAGAGTAGGTACTCTAGCCATGCTGTAACAGTTGGCAACATAGCATAATGATCAAACAGGACCACCACTCCTGTCAAATCTCCTAACAGAATATAATGCGTGGTCCATCATACTCGTTGTTAAGGGACTGTTATTCCATACATTTCCTTAGCGACGGTGACGGCAACCTCGCCTATAAAGTTTTATGTATTAATCCTACATCATGGCTAGAGAATGAGAGAAATGTCAAGGTGGCGGTGGTTATATCACTTGCTTTGTTGGATTACGAATTGTATATTGACTTCATCTGTTTGTATGCGACATTCGACACCGTGTAAAAACTGAATTTATCTAAGTGACAATACCATACTATTATCGCTTCAACTTTTCCAATTACGTATGACAGTGTAACTGCAAAATAAAAATAACGTAGCCGATTAAATCGATTTTGACTATTGTATAAAAAGGGGACCGACTATCAAAAAATTATCTGCTAGAGTCACTGCGTCACGCCTTAAACATTTTATTAACCAAATTACAGCATTATATTATCTAACAAACTACGGGAATAAATTCAAGTTTCAGTAAATTTCAAAGGTAACTGTGGAATTATTTTTTATTGAGAAATTTTTTCTTACCGCTAGCGTCATTAAAAGGTATTCTCATTTATCCACATTTAAAAGGATGATATCTTTAGTATTGGCTGAGTAAATCTCGATACAATTTTTCGCATGTTCGTTTACAAAGGCCCTTTGAATTTGAGTCGTAAAGCGGTTCTTGAAATTGAATTCTAATAATGTCACATCTTTTTTTTACCCGAGTATTTAGTCTACTTTGTTCAACGTTTTGTAGCAAGCGTTACGATTCCTCGAAGAATCGTGAGGATGCCACAAGGAATTTGAATTGTACAGTAGTTTTTATTGTTTGTGTAAATATTTTTATGTCATTTTACTGTAAAATTTGTAATGCAATAGAACCGAATCCATATTAGGATGTTTGAGTTATAAATATGGATTTTAAGAGTTCGTAAGCTAAGTTCGTATTCCATCAGTCAATTTTGGTATTACTTTAATTGTTCAATTTAAAGTAGCACTAATTCTGCTAAGGGAGCTCTTTTTCACGAGCAATAATGCGGCAACTTTTACAAATCGTATTGATTAACATTATTTCGCAATATACTTATAGCTTTTATTTCGACAATATTTAAAGCGAAACAACAATGTTGCGTGCAAATGAGAAAGAAAATTGACTAATATGACCGAACCGATTTGATATTCAACAGTTAGTGTCGCCGACATCATGACAATTCCCTTTCTATTTTCCATGCAATATTGATGCCTCGTGTAAGGCCACCTTAATTTTACGAACTCGTTTCTCCAGCTCACAACTAAGTTAAAAGCAAACACAGTTTGTAACTCAAATAGGTTTATTGTCGGTTGTCGGTGTTAAACTGATTGTAGTGAAAATGTGACGCAAATTGATCATGTAGCTTGAATCAGATCATATTTAACTGATTATTTCCAACCTCCTCCACCATCGCAATACAAGCTTTTCTAAATTTATGCGAAGTGTACAAATGTTATCATGTATAAAATATATATGTCGCTTCATTTTCATCACAATATGGCTCAATAAAAATATATATTTAAAATCATGTTTCAAAAATTCATCACTCACTGTTTCTCAAAATATTGAATTGCTTTTCAACTACTACTGCTTATTGTACATTATACTAAATTATATTTTTATGTAGCGAAGAATGGTTCTCAAACTTTATTATTAATATTATTAAATTGTTGTTGTAAATTATTCACTATTAGGTTTAAATATTTGATGATTTTATCTTACATTATGTTTCTCTGATGAAATTACAGTAATACCAACATAATACATTTGTCAATGTTGCAAAATTTCAGGGGTACTTTCGGAATATTTTTTGTTTAATGAATTTCCAAATATTGTAATTCTGAGACAGTCAACTTGTAGTCGATACTTTCACCTCTCAATGTCGTCAGTTTCAAGACGATGCTCTCAGTATTGGCTGAGTAAACGCCAAAGCAGAATAGCCTCTTATAAACTACAATTAACTTTGATCTGCACTCAAGTTGGCTACTTTTTCACTCAAGTTTTCGATAATGTCAATGTTTTTCATGGGAATATAAGGAGCCCACCACAGTTCTTCATTAAGCGAGGTATTACTGTATGTTACTGTAATTTTAAGTAGATAGCATAATCTTTGTTTAATGCTCGTATTCATTCTGTGTTCCAATGGCGGCGTACCTTAGGTATTCAAATCAAACAAACCAAAAAAGACTTCATATAAATTATCTGAAAAAACACTGTCGCTAAATGTGTCATATATTTAAGCAAAATAGTATTTGAAAAGATATGCAAGGTACGCTACCGTTTTCTTTTCACTAAACAGTACTAGATCACCGCCTCCTAGAGTAGGTGCTCTAGCCGTGCTGTAACAGTTGGCAACATAGCATAATGATCGCATAGGACCACCACTCCTGTCAAATCTCCTAACAGAATATAATACGTGGTCTGTCATAGTCGTTGTTAAGGGACTGTTATTCCATACATTTCCTTAGCGACGGTGATGGCAACCTCGCCTATAACGTTTTATGTGTTAATCCTACATCGTGGCTAGAGAAAGAGAGAAATGTCAAGGTGGCGGTGGCTAGATGGATCTAAAAAATCATCATTTAATTGTTTTACTGTTGTATATTCATCACATTTGTACATACTATGTATTAATATTATATGCATTTTGTAACATACGTTCTTTTTAATTTTTTCACTCGTTTATCTTAATCCCAACGGCATTCCTTTTGCTTGGAATGTAGACATACTACATGATTGACTGGATGAATGAAGTGACTTTTGTGTAATAGAAACGGTTTGTTTGGATAATTCAATGACCAACTACATGTGGCATGTTAAACTGTATTATTTATGATTTATAGACTAATCAATTGAACGTTCTTATGTCAGAAAGTAGAGGAGGTATGCTGGATTTCGCTGGAGCCACCTAGCACAAATTTTGTATGAAAAATAATGATAAGTGGCTCCTATCTCCGCTATTCCTCACCTAAAAAGTTGGTGAAATCCAGCATATATGTATTATGTAGTCCAATTAGGTCCAATTCTACAACCTTTTGAACTAAAAAACAACTTGTCGTAGTTGAATATAACAAGTAGTTATCTCAACAGATATTCAGCAAAGGATAGACCTTACATCAGGCTTGTGGCTTATGGTCGGCTGATTTAATGTGACACTTACACTTATGTAACATTCACTAATTATTCAGCCATCACAGCTCAACGATAGAATACCGGCTTGTCAGGTTGAAGGTCTGGGTTCGATTCCCGGCCGCCGTAGATGTAAGTGGTGAATGTAACATAAGTGTTAAGTGATCACATTAAACCGGCCGACAATCAGTCATAAGCCTGATGGAAGGTCCATCGTTTGCTGTGTATCTGTTTAGATAACTACTCGTTGAAATGTGTGTTTTAAATTTGTTTTAAGGTGAAATAATTGAAGAAAGAATGTCTTACTAGTAATTGGCTACAGAATTGGACCTACCGTTATGTTGTTTTAATTAAAGCAGTCGGCAGCTAAGTTGTAATCGTGTTTGATTTAGTGTCAACTTATTCCACTTCACAACGCATGCTTTTCTTAACTTACTGTTAAAGTATACAATACTCGTGGATTATTTTTTTTAATTACCTGTGCTTTTTTATCATTTCATTTTGTTTCTTGTTGTAAAGTTAATTCCTGCACTCTTGTATATAAATACAAATTATAGTGATGTATATTGAATTTCTAGATTTTTCTAAATAATTGTAGTTGAAACAGCTGTGTGAAACTATTGTAAATGAAAAATATCGGTTACATAGTAATAAATATACATCGGGAGATTCAATGCCCTAGGTACCTGGGACTAAGAGATGTGTAGGACGTAGAGTGAACTAAAATATTATACAGTTTATTTACTTGGCAAATTTTGTTAATACTACCTGCATAATGCACGCAGATACAAGTTACGTGGAATTTATTGTTTACACTTCACTTATTGTTTTATTCCCCTATAGATATTGATGGTTGTACAGAATTCCGGTAAAGATGGAAACTCCCGTAATTTAAATATGAAGAAAAATAATACTTTTGCTCACTAGCCGTCTATGGAATTACAGGATTAGTAAGGTTTTATTGCACCTTAGCAGTAAAATGGCATTCGTTTTCCCGATGTATAGTTATAAACTTCGGAAATTTTCAATCAGATCGTAATTGTTATTTTAGGTTCTCTGGTTAGGTTGGGCTTAGCTGGCAGAGATCATAGCACTGAACGTGTACTTAAGTGAGTTGACGAAATCGTAGAGCGTAGTTGGTGAATTGTGTGAATGTGACAGAAGTGAGAAATGTGAGTAACGATAATGCAGTCTGACTTTCTGAGACGGTAAAATAGAATTTTCAAAACTTTCGCTTTCATTGAGAGATATTTTTTTGTCGTAAACTTTTTTATGTCACACTTATTTAACTTCATCTCTCGTTGTTGTCTGAGTTATCATTTTCAATGTCAAATTTCATTAACTTCGCAATGTCCCAGCGCCTTGTAATTTTGCATACATTTTAATTGCTTTAGGTGACAGTTTAAAATTGTAGTACTGTTTTATCATAAACGCATTTTAATCGGTGAATTTTATTTAATTTAGTTTTTATATGGAGAAATATGAGTGTGATTCTTAAAAAGTATTTTATGCAGTCTGTCAAGAAAGAGATAAATTTCGATGAGGGCGCTACATGTAGCTTTTTCGGCATCCATTTTATTTATGTTATTTTATTAGATGGGGTGTGTTATGTACTGCGACCTATAAGATCTATTGTACTCCCCCTACTTTGCCCATAAGGTAACTACCCAGTTAGAACAGCCTTCGGCATCCATAGTGGCAACATTAGTAGAATTTCAATAGGAATGTCATTGTTGCCAGTAAACAAATTGCTGGCTCCAATTTAATCCAAGACCATCACTTTCTTGGTAGACTGTATTCTTTTCTTTTATGATTCAGGTTAGCTGGGAGAGTGAGTGATGTGATTTTTCATTTACAATAGATACAAGTGACTGTGTGATAATTGCTACATTGTGTCGATCTACAATATTGTAATAATTTGGCCTGTAATAAAATAATATAATATTTATAAATCGCATTGTATTCATTTATATGCCCGACGTTACATCTGAGCCGTGACACTCAAATAACATCACCATGGCAACTAGGGAACCTATATAAATGTAGGAAGACTTAACGGATGAAGCCATAAACAAAGCTTGACCGCCGCCATTTTCGCTACTAAGCTTTCCGCTAGGTATATGCCATTTTTCTCTATGTAAAGTACGCTAATTTACCATTTAATTACATAGGTTATATTCCAAAGGTAATTTCCACACTGATTATACATAATGAGTCGCAAAAATTACTGAAATATCACCAGGTTTCATGCAATTGTGGACAACCAGCATGACACGCAATCATATGCTTGTGGTGAAAATGGCGTCCACCACGATGGTGGGAAGAACTATTGAACATTGAGCTCCTCTATTATCTATGACAAATCTATGGTCGAAGCCTGCGATAGTAGTACATCCTCGAATTCCATCACCGCCACGAGTGGTGACGTCACCTTGTATCGGTGACAAACACCTTGTCTCGGTGACAAACACTTGAACTACGGAATATTTTTTCCCATACAATTTAGATGGCGTAATCATCCTCAAATGTCAGTTGGGCCCGGCCTCCATGAACAATATGGCGACGGCCTCGCTATGGTGGACGTCATGGGAGCTACAAACATATGATTGTGTGTCATATTGGTTGTCCACAATTGCATGAAACCTGGTGATACCTATTTCAGTGATTTCTGCCACTCATTATGTACAATCAGTGTGGAAATTACCTTTGGAAAAAAACCTATGTAATTAAATGGTAAATTAGCGTACTTGACATCGAGAAAAAATGGCGTTTACATAGCGAATCACTGAGTGAAATTTAACGAACCCCAGGACCGTCTCTCTTTCTCAACAGACTACTACAGTAAACAATTATTTTCTTCGATTCAGAAAGACCCTACTTAAATACAGTTGGTAGATTCTGTTGACATGCATGGAATCGTTTGGAGGATGCCTGTATCCAGTACTTGGCAGTGGAAAGACATAATTTTATGGTAAAGGTAAGTTATAATAAAATAAAATTGGTATCTTGCTTATATTTGAAAATCACGATTTATGTTTTGTGACAACATCGGATTTTCTACATGTCAAGGAAGTAGTTGTCTCAAGAGATATACAGCAAAGGATGGACCTTCCGTCAGACTTATGACTGATCGTCGACTGGTTTAATGTGATCACTTACTTAGATATCTAATTGCATTACTACCTATGTCATTCTGGGAGCTGCAGGTATACCTACTTCTACTTTCAATATTGTAGTTCGTGTTTCTTTAGAGGGCATGCTTTTTTACAGTGGCGGATCCAGAATTCAATTTTGGGGGGGGGGGCTGAATGTTGTCACATGGTAAAAAGTACTGTCACTCAACGTTTTGGGGGGGGGGACTGAGGGGCTGAAACCCCTAGATTTGTTGTATATAAAGTAATGTCACCCATGGTTTTGGGGGGGGGTTTCAACCCCCTAGCCCCTCCCCTGGATACGCTAGTGCTTTTTCATGTAATTTCCTAGGTTAATGTGAAAATACAGTGGCTCTTAAAGTTGGAAACAACTATTTATTTTTTTATCCGCCCCAAGAGACAAAAGTATTAAGGCAATAGGGAACCTATAGGTAAGAAGTTTTTATTTATTTAAACTTTGAAGTGAACAAGAAATACGTATAAACATAAAAACAATGGACATAGTACAGATTATAAATCATTGTTCACTAGGGCGAACTTATCGCAGAACTGTGATTTCTTCCAGTTAACCCCAACGTCTTAACCAGCGACATAATATATTTTTATCTTAACGGATAAATATTTAATTATGATCTTAACGGATAAAGCCATAGACAACGCTTGTCCGCCGCCATTGCCTTTCCGCTACGTGCACGCCATATTCGCTCTCAGAATCTGCGGAGCGTCGGTGCTGTGGTTCGTTAATTTGCGATTTTTTTAAACAAAGTCATTAATAATGGTATGTTGTTCGGCTCCATATTGTAACAATAAGTCGGGCCCTTCGATGAAACTTTACACGTTCCCCGCTAATCTCGATAGAAGACATAAATGGCTGATTAATTGTCGTCGTGACAAATGGACACCCCCGAGGAACGCCAAACTTTGTCAAGTAAGTTTAAAAGTAAAAATATATTTTTCTGCGTTGTGTATAAGTTGATACACGGCCCACGTTTGTTATAGAAAGTACATATATAATTACTTTAACAAGGATTTACGCTGTTTCTCGGACGAAAGAGGTTATGTTGACATGTTCTAAATTCTGTAAAAGTTGTTATAAATTCTTCCTAATATAAATTTAAATGTTCCATTTACTACATGTACTACATTCTACTACTTATACTACCAATTGTGAGAAATTTTTATTGTTTTTAATTATATTTTGTATTTTTCAAAGGCCGTATGGCCGTTTATGTCATAATAAATAAATGTCAAGAAAAGTTGTATTTTTGGGGTTACAATATGTAAAAACATAACTTCCAAATCTGCAAAATGATCAACTATTTATCGTTGTGTATTATGTACATTCGGTATATCTTAATATTGTAAGTCTAATTTTTATATTTTATCTACGTTCCCTATTTCTCGCAATAAGAAGCATAGATAAACACCAGGCAAACCCACTACAAACAAAAAGAGCTGCCATTTTAGATCGCGCTCATCTATGATCGTCCTGTCACTTTAATTATAAAAACAATCAGAGTTATTTTGTATTTGTTAATAATTCATTACGTTAATAATAAGTATGGGTTGTTGTTCAGCACCAAATTGTTCAAATTCTACTAGTTCTACAATGAAATTGTACAGTTTTCCGACCGATCCCGAAAGAAGAAAGAAATGGATCGCTAATTGTCGCCGTGACAAATGGGAACCAACAAAAGGCTCGCGCATTTGCCAAGTAAGATTTAAACATAATCTTGGTGCACGTTAGGCGAATAGACATTAACAAAAATGGAACTCCGAGTATTCAATCCACTTTCGGAATCCCAAAAATGGCCGTCGACACAATGACACAAATTGAGGTTAGAACGCAGATATTTGACAGCGAGACCCGCGGAAAATGAGTGGGCGGCCATTTTTAGAACGTTTTATCGCGTTACGTTTTTGATTTATTTTACATCCACGTTTTTAGGCAGAATTTTTTTATATTGGGTATACTTTTTACTTTTTGGTGGTTATTTGTCAATAAATTTGATGGCTCCATTAAACTATATATTACTACTACCAAACATGGGCGTCGCCTGGGGGGCAGCTGCCCCCCCCTATAGATTGGATTAGGTATATATTTTGTCATACTAAATTATTATTAAAAATGTTAAATTATTATTATTAAAATTATTATTAAATGATAAAACCTCACAAAAAATCACATTATTACCACAAGTTTTCTCAACATAACATAAATTTTCATGAAAATTCATCAAAATACAATTATTTCATTTACAAAAATTGCTTGCGGCGCTAATTTTTATTACTTTATAATAAAAGACATTTTTCATGCGTAATATTGTGCAAAGTATTATGTACATTTTCAAGTAAACCAAAGCCACGACATTCCCCACTATGCCTCACAAAAAAAAATTGCCTGCGGCGCTATTTAAACTTTTTTCATACTACATCGATTTTTTTGCCCCCTCTAGCTCTGAGACTAACTACTTAAAAGATCATTCGGGCAAAGTGGCCATTTTTGTGCCTCTTGTCTCGTTCCCACTCACACAAGTCATGGGAAAAATCTTATTTCTATTTTATTATAATTTTCAGATTCACTTTGAGGATACACAGTTTGAAAGAAACAGAGCTGATGGTTGGGTAAAACTAAAACCAAATGCCATTCCCACATTATTTAATATTCCTGACCAAAGAAAGAAAGCATTGAAGTCAGCCAGAATTATTAAAAAATTAGTTGCAAGGAAAACAAAATCATTTCCTATTGAAACTACAACTTCATATGTGGTGAGATTCACTTTTTTTTTCTCCTTTCTTATTTATTACCGTAATTTAACTTCAATTCTTGTTACCCATGTCAACATTTTCTCGTCAAATTTTAATAACTTTCCAATATCCAGCACCTTGAAATTTTGCACACATATTTGCAATTTAATTTTTATATGGGGAAATACAGGGTCTTCAAAAATCTCCTTATTTAAAAAGGTTTAACTTTGGAATCACTTACGTTAGTGACTCTACCACCGTGCGGTAACTGATTAATGCGATTTTTGTTTGATGCACCACACAATGCGTCAGCGCAAGCGCAGAAGTCGATAAAACCAGCCAAAGTAATATTCTGTTAATTTATTTATGTTTTTTTTTTATTGCAGCCGACAATAAAAACAGAGTTTATTGATATAGATACGATCCTCAATACTGATTTGAATACTTCTGTATCTTCAAAGAAGGAAACTAATATCGAAGTAAGTTTTTTTGTTTCTTAATCATGTGTAGGCCTTCATTAAAGCACTCAGATCATATCTGATTTACATAAAGTATACAAGTTTTTAGGTGAGGAATAGCGGAGATAGGAGCCACCTAGCACAAATTTTGCACGCAAAATAATGATAAGTGGCTCCTATCTCCGCGATTCCTCACCTAAGCAGTTAGTAAAATACAGCATTAGTCTCTCAAGAAAGATATGGTTTTCAATGAGGGTGCTAATTGTAGGTTTTGGGAAGCACAGCGGCAACACCTTGTAGAATTGCAATAGAAATATCATTGTTGCCAGCAATTGTAGATCTCAAATAATGCGGAACCACCTCTTTAACAGATTGTAATCAGCAAATAGACAAATTTAAACATAGTTTTGGATGTCTTGAATATTCTTTCAATTGCAGTAATATGACTTTCTGAAGTTTTCTGTATTTTAAACACACTTATTATATTTTCATTCTTTCCAGTTGCAGCCAACAATAGCGCTAATTAAATATGAGGACGGTATAATTAAAAAGTTTGATATAGAACCTGCGACGCCAACTGTTCGTCCAACTGCTACGTCAACTGCTAATCTAACTTCTACGTCAACTGCTTGTCCAACTTCTACGTCAACTGCTTGTCCAACTTCTACGTCAACTGGTTATCCAACTGCAACTAATTCTAGATCCTTACTGAAGGTACAATACCGGAAGCATCCATCTATACAAGAAAAGGGAAAAGAAACTGAGAAGGAAGAATGTGTATGTAGTTATTTATATAGTATCAAAAATGGCGATCAGTTGATTTTATGTATAAATTGAGTGTAAGAATGTGGTGCATGTTCCTATTGTAAAACTACACATTGTAAGATATTAACATGGCAACAAAAGCAGCCATAACCCATATAAATATTTCATATAACAAGTCACTTGGTTTCAGTGCAATACACTAATCTGCGAGGCAACAACAGCAATTAGATAAAACTTTTTTACGATTTACTCTTAAGATCAGATTGCTGTTTTTAGTATTTTACGACTCAAATATACTTGTCCAAGAAAGTTGCATAAACATGTTTTAAACTGATTTAATTTGTACTTTTTTCTAGTTTCAGAACTCAAAAAGACAAGGCCAATTGATTCTCACACTTGGCACTTCGCAAATGACGTTAAATTGTGATGTTGCGTTTAAAGAAAACGAAGGGAAAGTTTTGAATACACAGTTTAACAGCGAAGCTAAAACATTTCGGAGAGACGATATCAAGAGATTGATTAGTTTAAATAATGCCAAAAAAGATGATTCGGATGGAGAAGAGACTCCAAATAAAAAACCGAACGAAAGTTCATTAGAACGTGAAGTCAGATTCAAATGTAATATTAGACAATTGAAAAACGAAAACAGACGTTTGAAAGCATGCGTCAAAAGTATGGAACGTTTTTTACATAAGGAACAATTAGAATATTTAACTAAATTAGAAATGGGTGATGTCCACCATGTTTGGTCCAAAGAATGTATAATGTCTTGCCTTAAGATTAAATCTGTCTTAGGATGGAATGGTTACAAATATCTGTTGAGTCTTGGATATCCCGGGCCTGCTAAGAGTACATTGGCACGACGTCTACAACAATATAAAACAAATTTGGTAGATTTGACCGAAGTGCAAAACGTAGAAAGCTTATTGATCGAACCAAATATTGACGATAATACTGTGAAGGATTGATAGAATATGGATTACTTTGGAGTGATTTCTACTAGTCAATGCAGACTCGTCTGCTGTCAGTACCATCGAGATGATGTGTTCTAAAGGAAATTTGCAGTGGCAGCGAAATTTGGACTGCTGTCGTCATCTGTAGGAGTAATGACAAATAATGTTTTCTCAGCTTCGTTTTACAAATAAAAGACTCTTCTGAAACGGGATTTTTCTGTTTTTTTAAACTTTGTTTTATTTTTCGTCACCCTTCAGCACTCACTTGCTTGAAAACATTTCTTGACTAATGGAGCTTTCGAATCAGTTGCCAGTCAGTTATACCTACCATTTCCATACTACACAACAACTCCTTCAAGAGTAGACTGAATAATTGCATACAAGCATAATTTAACTGGGATTTGGTCGAATCAGCCAAAATTGGCTACGCGATACCAAATAATAATAATAATCATCAGTTTTGGGCAAGCAGCTAAAATAATGGGCCACCGCCTCCTAGAGTAGGCACTCTAGCCGTGCTGTAACAGTTGGCAACATAGCATAATGATCGCATAGGACCACCACTCCTGTCAAATCTCCTAACAGAATATAATACGTGGTCTGTCATACTCGTTGTTAAGGGACTGTTATTCCATACATTTCCTTAGCGACAGTGACGGCAACTTCGCCTATAATGTTTTATATATTAGGTCCTTATCATGAAATGTCTCATATGAAATTGGCGTTTTGTATGGGAGGAACATAAAGTCGATTTTTTTTTAATATAATATATTTATTTAATCAAAGTATATACCACTGCTATCTATGCACTTTTGCCATCTTATAGGTAGTTCATCGATCCCTTTACTAAAAAAACCATTCGGATGGGAATCAATAAAATCTTTGAAGGCGGTTTGGACTGCAACATCGGAGTTGAATTTTTTTCCTTTCAAAAAGTTGTCCAAATTTCGAAAAAAATGGTAATCTGTTGGAGCAAGGTCCGGAGAGTACGGTGGATGTCTTAGACATTCCAATTTGGTAGCCGTCTTTTGTGCAGTGTGTGGTCTAGCATTATCATGAAACAGCAGTGGCCTAGAGCGATTGACCAGCCTCGGTTGTTTAGCAGCTAGCTTTCCCATCATGGTTTGCAGTTGCTGACAATAGACATCTGCCGTAATCGTCTGGCCAGATTTAAGAAAGCTGTAGAGAACGACACCAGCACTAGTCCACCAAACGCCCACAAGTAACTTTTTTGGAGTTAATTTTCGCTTGGGGCATGGTTTGGCTGGTTCGGCAGGTTCAGCCATTGCGATGAGCGCTTCCAATTATCGTACAGGATCCACTTTTCATCACAGGAAATGATTCGATTTAAAATCTCTTCATTATTTCGCCGGTTGAGTAATGCAACGCAGCAGTCAACGCGTGTTTGTTGATTTGCTTCACTCAATTCGTGGGGTACCCACCTTTCAAGCCTTTTCACCTTCCCAATTTGCTTCAAGTGGATTAAAACAGTTTTATCACTAACACCGCAGCCTGCAGCTAACTCGGACGTGGTTTGCGATGAATCCGCTTCCACAATAGCCTTCAATACTTCATTATCAACTTTGGTCTCCGGGCGTTCACGGGGCTTGTTCTGCAGGTCAAAATTTCCAGAACGAAAACGTTGGAACCAAAAACGCACTGTGTTTTCTTTTGCGGCACCGTCGCTATACACATAATTAATCCTTCGAATCGTTTCTGCAGCACTGGTGCCACGGTGGAACTCGTACTCGTAAATTACGCGATATTTCAAGTTTTCCATTTTGTTAACTGAGTGACGCAAAGAAAAAAAACAATTGAGGAAAAAACAAATGAATTATAATTTTTGAAACACAAATACATGAGTAAATAGCTGTATAAATTTGAATTTGGAATTCCTAACCATAGAGGAGATATTTGAGATCAAAGTGGCCAGTATGGCAAAACGCCAATTTCATATGTAAGGACCTAATATTAATCCTACATCATGGCTAGAGAAGGAGAGAAATGTCAAGGTGGCGGTGATACAATCTGTCAAGAAAGTGGTAAGTTTTAGTTTATTTGGAAACTACACTTTTGTTTTCTGGCAACAATAACATTTCTATTCAAATTCTAGAAGTGTTGCCACTATAGTTCACTCATAAATCGCTCAATATCGGGTGGATTGCCTTGAAAAAAACCCGCTATGGTTGCCAAAAAGCTACAAGTAGCGCCCTCATCGAAAAACATCTTTTTCTTGACAGAATTATTGATTGTCAATGGTTTATGAAATAAAATTTCCTTTGTCAAATTAAAAAAAAAACATATTTATTAAAAATGAATATTTTTATATCTACATACAGCACACAGTGGCGTGTATAAGATGAAGAGAAAAACAACAATATCATTTAAAATAATAATAATAGTAACAATTCTCTATTTTACAAAAAACATATTTAAATAACTAATAATAATAATCTAAATAAATACAGCAAAAAAACATTTTCTCTTAAATTTCGTTTACATGTCTTAAGAAATATCATCAAATAATAAATGGTAACGAAATATAATTATTTAATAAGAATATACATAAATTCATTTTTCATTGTTTCCTCAAATGACCAAATCTCGCTACACCAAATTTGCAATCCATTCACGGAAAAAAAAATCGGTTTAACTGTTTTTTTTCCCCGAATAAATGATGACCCTGTTATTTTCGTAAGAAGACAGCGATATGGGGAGAAGGGTCACTATTTAGTATGGAAAAATAGGCGGAATTAACTACTCCATACAAATTACATGCACGTATGAGTACCACCTAAATATGTTGAAAAAATTAATGTATGCGTATTAGGCGAATTTAATTCCTACATGTTTGCAAATTATGCAGGTTCGAGCCCCTATACGACATACTCCACTTTGCTGTACAAGCTTTTCCGTAAAGTATGCAAAAAAGTAAAGATTTATTCATGAAAAAAAATATTAAAAAATTGTGTAGCAGAGATGGACAAATATTGGATCAACCAACGAATCTATCAAAATATTGTAGTTAAAAATAATATAATTCAGAATTTATTTGCCCCAGAGCAAAAAATATATATACAAAGTAAAATAACAAATCAGAAAGATTGAGAAACACTTTTCTTAAAAGTAAAATATTTATTTTTCTATCTATATCCATCCAAATACTGTTCGCATCCCTCGTAGGATAAGTAAGGAGATTGTATAATCACATGATTGCAAATCATTGCTACTAAAAAAAATTGTCAAAATACATATGTATGTCATATAAATAGACAACACACGACAATCATTTATACAAGGCACACATAGTGCAAACTCTCTCGAGTAGCCAAGTTAGCATATTTGGTTCACCTCAATAAATTTGGGGTCGGTGGTACAAATCCCAGAGGTGGCACAAAGATTTTTTGCCTTTGATGATAGTAGGCGAACCTTATTAGCTGGTAGAAATTACCTTAAGGTAGTATTTGTTTATTTAACGACACTTTTGGTGAAGAAAATACAGAGATTACAAATACAAATCATAACATTTGTTCACTAGGGCGAACTTATCGCAATGCTGCGATATCTGCCAGCTAACCCCAATTATTGACATCCTCAGGTTCGAATTGGTACCCCGCTTTTTTTGGATATATTTTAGAGTCTCCCGTAATTCGTAAAATTTCCGTAAGACATTTTATATCTTTTCAGCAATAATGTTCACCACCCATTCTGAATGTTGGCGCAAAGAGAATGTTGTGTGTTTCTACACACACATCATTCACTGGTTACCCCATTATTGGGATATAACGTGATGGTATAGTAGTAATAGACTGATACGTGTACCGATGCTTACGAATATGTGTAAACGATTGTCGTTTGTTGCCTCTTCATATAACATTGCATATAAATTTGCTACGTCCACGAGTTCGTGCAAAAAAATTGGCAAAACCCAAATTTGGTCAAATTCATGTAGGTATTTGAAATTACAATTGCAACCAATTAGTATTTATTGTATACAATGATTTCATTGCTGTATTTAAATAAAAATTTAGTCACTGCAATCAGCATTGTATTTTTTAATATATTAATTTTAATTTGTTTCATTCAAATCTCAATTCCATAGTACGTACGATGCAGTATTCCTACAACAGTGTGGAAGAATCAAGGATGAACATTGTCGGGCTTACGACCGACCTCGGCTGGCTTAAATGATCACTTTACACTCGAGAAACATTCGCCATTTCAGTTCACCCCGGCTGGGATTCGAACCTCAAACCTTCGTCTCGCATAGTAGGGATCTTATCCACTGCACCACGAAGAGCGACGGCTGTGTTGTCGAATTCCGTATACATTAAGTACCTACGTATCATTGTCCTTAATTCTTCTACACTGTTGTAGGAATACTGCATTGTATATACTACTGAATGTAGAAAAAATATCTAAGATTTACAAGAATAATTTGTAAACCAAAAATAATTCAAGTCTCAATTCCTACAGAGTAAACAATTATAATCATAAACAAACTAACAATTTCATTACAAGGTCAACATTACAGCTAGTGTCGCCACATTGTTTGAAAAAGTAGAACGCGACCCGATTTTCATTTCTAGGTCATCAAATTTGCAATAAAATGAGATTAACGATAAAATTCAACATTGAACTTGTAAACTGTGAATTAAAATTGAGAAAAATGGTGTCATTTTCGCAATTTAAATAAAAAGGATCTGGGCTTGCATACACAAATGCAAATACTTTCCTGCACACTTTGCACGAGGCTTAAAGCCTGTATCGCAAAGTATGGAATACATCGCCAGCGCCGGGGTTTGAACCTGGCACCTCCCCCTTGAGAGACTGCCGCCTCAACCAACGGCGTCAACCATATATTATTATTTTTATATATATTTTGTCAGTGACCGCACCATACTTAAAAGGTGGTTTACAAAATTTGGAGTGCTATTGACGTTGTCAATCCTTGTTTTATCTATGGTTTTGTCAGCATAATGTTGCCAGTAGATTTTGTTAGTTAATTCATGATTATAATGATTTACGATTCATCACACACTAATGCACCATTACTAAATCAGTCTACAACACGATCTCATAGATCTTTCTACTCATAATACATTATTTATCCCATTCCCCAACTCAGTACAAAATATCATCATATTAAAGAGAATACTAAATCATACTTTCTCTCTCTTTCTTGTCTTGTCTAGTTGTCTCTGTCACTCAATCCGTACCCTGATGATGCCAGAGCCGTAAGTGCGAATAAAGCAGGTAGTCGTCCCTTCTCGGTCACATTTTTATGACTGCGTTTGACAGTTTGAAATAATTTCACTATAAAAATTAAATTTGAATATGGAACAATCAAAGACAATAAGAAAGTCTCACATCATATGTTTTTCTGTGACTCATTGAGTGATATTCTATGACTCATTGAGTGACTTTCTAGGACTTTTTGAGTACAATTCTTTGAGTCCAGGTGCCCGAATGGGCCTACGGATGATAGAGAAGTAAAGTAAAGACTCGTTGAGTGACTTTCTATGACTCATTGAGTTACATTTTTTGACTCGGTGAGTGACATTCTATGCCTTATTGAGTGACATTCTATGACTTATCGTGCCATTTTATAACACATTAAGGGAAATTATTTGACTTATTGAATAATATTATTGTGACTCATTGAGTGACATTCCATGACTCATTGAGTGACTTTCTCTGACTCATTGAGTGACATTCTATGACTCATTGAGTGACTTTCTCTGACTCACTGAGTGACTTTCTATGACTCATTGAGTGACTTTCTGTGACTCATTGAGTGACTTTCTCTGACTCAAAGTATAAAAGAGATTTGATTAACATTTTGATAGTACTACCTACACAGATAATGCTTGGCATTACATGGTAATATTGTGTTTATATAATTACCTAATAGTAATAATATGTTTATTTGTGTTATATTTTCTAACATGAAACATGTAATATATAATAACATTAGGGTAAGGTCACTTTACAATATACATTAGGGTCAATATATATTCATCTTTCTCATTTATTTATTTATTTACTGAATATCGTCAACATACAAGAAAAAAAAATCTAAATATATTGTATGATATAGCTTCTGCAATAAGTCCGCCTTTTGGAACACTACCATTGTCTTGTTTTTGAAACTATGCATGTGTTTCTTTGGCCAATAAAGATTTATTTATTTATTTATTATATCTTTAAATTGAGAAAAAGAGAGCAAAATTAGATATCGCCGCTCGCTTTTTACTTTGACTTAAGCGACAGAGGGTCAACTTTTCAGGAGAGCGATTTAAAGTTTAAAAAAACAGGAAAACCCTGATAACTTTTTTATTTATGAACCGATTTAAATAAGTTGTATGGGGGTTTTGTTCATGAATTTTTTTTCTATTTTTTAGTATATAATGTTTAATAAATATAGTATTTTTTGTGTGAGTTAGATGGCGCTTAATGCCTTAATGCCTAACCTGATATTTAGTATAATTCGAAATTTATTAATTCAAAACAAGTAAATGGACACTTTCCTTAAAATCATGAAAATTCAAAATGACTAACATGCCATTTGTAATCTTCCTCCAAAAAAACAAAATGACTTACACGTCATTTATATATATTTTCTAATAATTCAAAATGACTAACACGCCATTTTTACTCTTCCTCAAAAATATCAAAATGACTAACACGTCATTTATATATTTTTTCTAATAATTCAAAATGGCTAATAGAACTTTTTATGACAAACTGTATCAAGCAGAATGTCTAAATTAGCGCTGAAAATAAAATCGTTATAATTCAAAGTGATTAATGCAACCATGTTTTCCAAACACTTCCAAGTTAAAATGACTAACACACAAACTCTTGTATTTTATAAAAAATTTGGTGAGTAATAAAAACTGAAGATCAATGTCTTGGAACTCTACGTATTCATCTTCATATCTGTTTCAAAAAAGAAGGAAAGTAAAAGTTTTCTAAATATATTCTTTATAAATATTTCTTAAATAATATATTCTAAATAGGTATATACGTTCGCGCCCATCGCACACAAAAGCAACACGTGTATTGACAATGAAGTTGTTAGTTGAACGACCGATAATAATATTTTCAAACCTTATAATTCTGTTTCAAACATTTTGTCTTAAACGACGACAGATGTACCAAATATCAGCTATTGTTATAACCGCAAAAATACTAAAGTGCAAATTCAATTATAAACAATTACTAAGATTGATTAACGCATTATATAAAATTAAAAAGTAACAATCTACTGTGACTAATGGCCATTTTTATTTAATTCAGTATTTAGTAGAAATGACTTAAAAGACATGAAACGACTAATATCCAAAATTCAAAAAGTCTAAACGACAATTTAACATTATTTAGTATTATGTAAATGTGACTAAACGTATGACATGTTTAGATTTAATATTATACGATTTGACTAAAGTGGATCTGTCTAAATAATTTTGATAAGTCAAAAAAGCTAAAGCGCCACTCGCATTGTTTTATGTGTTAAGTTTGTTTTTCTTATAAACCAAACATTCATGAATTGTGAAAATTTTGCAAAACAAAGCGCCATTCGCGATTTATAAGTTGTAATTTTCGTCGCTTTACCTATTTTTTGAAAGATAAAAGTTGGTTTTTCATTTGACTAAACGACCAAAAAAGCTCTCTGATTGACCTTGAACTTGGACCATTCGACGCAGCTCGTCGAGACGATTACAATGATATATATAACTCATTTTATACCTAAGTGGCGCTTAAGTCAAAGTAAAAAACGAGCGGCGATATATATTAATTAGAAAACGAGTCTAAATGTCCCAATAGGGTGGAAAGCCAAAAAACAATATTTAAAATCTACTCCTTCTCTCAACACAAGCTTATTGCTTTGTTGCAGAGTTATAATATAATGTTCACTAGGGCGAACTTATTGCTATACAGTGATCTCATCCAGCTAACCCAACTTTATGAGTGTTAAAAAATGTGTCTGAAACTATGAACTCATTTTTTTTTAATATTTTGGTCTTGTCAGTTAAACCTTGTTCTTCTCAAATGACGATGGTAAAAATGCAAGAGATTTGAATTTTTTAGTGGCGTTTTCAAATCAAACAAAACACGTGATTTTTCTTGTAAGCTGACGATACCCAGTAATAGTGTAACCATGTTTTATGTATAATATATTATAACATATATCTACTTTTAGGCATAATCCAGTACAAATTTCATATACATTATGTTGTTTTAATACTTAAATATTATTGTATTGTAATGTCGTCACCTAATTTTCAAAATACTACATACAAAATAAAAAATAAATTAGGAAATTCATACTAAATAAATAAATATAATGGTTCTATTCTCCAACGCAATACAACTGGCCTCATTAAATGGACCAGAATTTTGTCATACAAATCCATGACGAGTATCAGTATGACGAGAAGTGAATAACATGACGAATGCAAGTCTGTGTGTAAATCTTCAAATGGGCCAGAAAACTCTATTTTAAAAAATAATTTTACGTCATATAATTCCATGACGAGTACCAGTATGACGAGATGTAAACAGCATGACGAAAGTAAGTCTCCCCACAACAGGTAAGTAATTTTAAACTTAAACTCTGGTATGTAAACACCATTCGCTTAGCATTTTTTATATAGAATCCTTGTAGTAATAACACTCCTAACAAAAACAGGTAGTTCACAAATAATAGTTTAACGATATTGAATGGTTTTAATTGAATTCGCTTGAAAAAACCGTGATAAATATTTATATTTTTATTCTTGAAATAATACAAGTAACAATTTTTAATGAATATCTATTATGAAGACTTGTGACCTCACTGTGTTCTTGAGCAGAACATGACGAAAAGCAGTCTCCATCCATTTTTTTCTATTGCACATTATCTAAAATTGTATTTCATCATAATCTATCGGTTTATAAATAAAATCAGTAAAATAATTAAAACTGTTAAAAATAATTCATATACCTAATTCACAGTAAACAGAATACCAACAGGTCATTTGACGTCATGACCAGGTCATATGAAGTCACAACAGGGTCATAATATGAAGTTAGTACACCACAACCAGGTCGTTTGTACGTCACGTCATGACTGGCTCATATGAACTTCACGACCAGGTCATTTGAACATCATAACCAAGTCATTTGTACGTCATGACCAGTTCATTTGTACGTCATGATCAGGTCATATGTCACAACCAGGTCATTTGTACGTCATGATCAGGTCATATGATGTCACAACCAGGTCATTTGTACGTCATGATCAGGTCATTTTTACATAACAAGCAGGTCATTTGAACATTATGACCAGGTCATTCCTAGATCATGACCGTGACGTGCCAAATACATCACCAAGTAACGTCAGATATCGTCAATGTAAAGTTGTTGTCTGATGACAAATGACGCAAGAACATTGACGTTCCAAATAATGAGAACTGAATTTAAGATTTAACTAATTAAAATAACGAGCGTCTAAAAAAATATTGATGCATAATAATATGTATATGATTTACTATAAAATTGTCCATATGCTTCTAAATGACAAAAGAACTGAGAAAGACTTACGCCTTGTTCATACTTTGTCGATAATTTAGTCAAGTAGAGAGTAATATTGCCAAGCTGAGTCATTTAGTCAAGTAGAGATTAATTTAGAAAGTAAGTAAATAAATCATTTCATTTCACAAATTCTCATACTAGACTACGCAAGAAATGGAAGAAATTAGATAAATTTATCTATTTAGACATTATTTAGTCACGAAATCATTTATTAAGTGACTGATTTATTGACATTATTTCACAGACAGACTTAATCAGAAAATTATTTGTTACTCGACTAAATTATCGACTCAAGTGAACAAGATTTAAGGAAGAAAAAAACATAGCTAAATATACATTATAATAATAATATTTAACAAACGATAAATTATCATAACTTAAACGTGTTTTTTTAAATAATATATTATTATTTATTTAATTAATTTATTATATTTCACCGTTTCATAACATTTTGGTTCACATATTAATATTTACTTATTACGAATGGTATTCTATAGGAAATGTTCGTTAACGTTTTATTCTCTTAATCAGCGCCTTCTTTTATTATTGCTACGGTTCCTCGATGACACTCTCGATGGTGGGACGACTGTTTTACTAACGCCTCTCGTACTATTTGATGAATTGTTATTATTTCTGCTTCTATTTGATTTGGTAACCATAAAATATTGCTTCTTTTTCGTTTTTAACGTAATACTACTACTGCTAGAGCTAGTGGTGTCGCCAAAATTTGTCTTGTCTTCGGGGAAACTCATAAAATTTAACAAACTAGCTAATTCTTTCTCCATCATTTTCTGTCGTTTGACTTGATTGGTTGAGAGACAAACGGGAGAATCGACGGCCGCCGATTCTGCGGGTTTGCTAGTTTCTTCGTCGATGCTCTCGCAAGTCGAAGAAGCTTTGGAATACGTAGAAATATTATCCATAAACGATTTCATAAAACTGCGAGTGACTCGTCCCGAATTGGAAGTATCCTTACTTGTCGTGTTACGAACACGTTTACGTCTGGTATCTGACGAATTACAAGAATCAGTTGTCTGTCTCATGTTATCCTCAGAGTGCTCAGCATCCCTTGAAGTAGATTCAGCCTTCTTTTTACCGTTTCCATCACTCCGACATTTTGTAACTTTCCGACTACTAATCTTACTATTACTATTGATATTTCTTAAATGTCTAATGTTGCTCGAGGTATTTCTGTTGGGTGAGGAGACAACTTCGTCGAACTTTCTCTTTTTCCCTCTACCCTTGTAGATTTGCGTTTCCGTTTGAACGTCGAGATCACCGTCTCTCCTAAGTCGTCCAGATCTACTGGGATGCTGCATGGCTCGTAGTGTACTTCTAGTTAGACGAGGCGTTATTTTCCCAACGTCTTGTACGGCTGGAAGGTTGAGTCGTCGCTTCTTCCTGGGTGGTTGGTCGTATGAGAGATCTCCCTCTGAGAGTTGATTACTGGCGCTGCTGTCGTCGACCGATTGATGATCGTATTTCCTCCTATCGTCTATTAAACTAATATTATTATTTGTATAGTTAGAATGTTGTGTTGTGTGTGTGTCCGCATATACAACATCCGTATCACAATTACTATTATCATATTGATTTACACTATTACTTAAGGCACCTTTAACACCGCACTTGTCATCACAGTGGTCTTTGTATCCTAAGTGTCCCTTAGCGGCGGTTCTCTCCAGGTTGTAGGACATGACCTCGATGTCTTCCTCGCATTCGGGATGAAGGTGATGGTTATTGTCTATGGTTGAGAGGTTATATTGCACTGTTGGTTTGGTGCTTGCCTCGGAGAGAGCTGATGCCGAATGATTGTTGTCGTAGGGTGACTTCTGTCTTCTACGTTGAGCTAATTTGGCATTTACTACCTCCTGTAAACAAAAACGCATATCTATAAATATTTCTGCATTTCCCAAAGCACGTTAACTCATTTAATCTCATTTTTGAAATATATCTTATCTTGCATGTCAGAAATCATATCCCTACCTGCAATATGATGTGAGGTTTCTGTCCGTTCCTTGGGCTACTCCTCCTTCCAGCATTAGGTGGACTACTCACAGTATGATGGAGCTTCACAGGATTATGTACCATCATCTGGAATACAAAATGCAATAAACATTGTGGATGGGTCATGCCAGACTGAGTCATGGAATATATATAATTAGTCATTCTCTCCATGTATCTAAACAACATTAAAACATTCTGATATGATTTAGAATACATGGAAACCGAGAAAGACTTACAACTTATAATTTAGTCAAGTATAGAATAATCTGTCAATAATTAAGTCAAGTAAAGAGTAATTTGCCAATACTTTAGTCAAGGAGAGAGTACCTTGTCAATAATCTACACAAATTACAGATTTCTTTACTAAATTATTTACTACTTGACTAACCAGTATCTCATTTTTGTCACAATTTATAGAATTAAGAGCAAAATAGTAAGGAGAGAGATTGTCAGGCCGCCCTATCTTTACACACACTCCCTGCTTCCGTCACATTCATAATAATTACGTTAGTTAATATAAAGTTAATACTGACCCATGGATGTTTGTTGACATCCACCATAGTAAATCTCTTCTTAGGATCCACAGCCAGCATTCCTCTCACTAAGTTCCTGGCATTCAGAGATACCGTGCTCCAATTACCGTCTGGAAATAACAACAAACAATGTTTATGATTCTTGAGTTTGTGCATTTGGACAGTGGTAAAAAATGATAAAGTATGTTTAAAACACGACACAGTTTAATTTTCGCTAAATAATTTTTAATCTTTAGTACTTTCGGCGACTGTTCAGTAGCGTGGAGCGCTCTTGTATGGGAAAAAATAAAGTTTGGGCTATTGACTAAGAGTGGTGCGCGATAGAAGCAGTGTCACGTTAGCATTTACCATGTGAATATTTTTTTATAAATATAGATGTTTAAAACTGCCCCAAGGCCAATGAATTTTTGGAAAATGTGTGAATTTTCATTTTTGTAAAATCTTTTATTTATTTTTTAAATCATATCATATGTATAATAATCAGATTTATATCATGATTCATATCAATGGCGTATAGGCGAACCCTGTTTCGCATATCAAATAAATGATCATGTTCTATGCAAAGATCTGTCATCTCCGAGAATCCAGATAGCTTCCTAAATTAAGCAATATTAAATATGCTCTTTCTACCTAGGAGGTCCTAACCACGATTATGCAAGTGAATATACGTACTATCAAAGGTAATCTGTCCTTCACGTATCCTGTCGATGTAAGCTGCGATTGGCTCGTCTCTTGTGGACTGGAATGGTAGCTTACCAGACAGCATACAATACTGGAAACATAACAGAATATTAACAAAACATTCATATACACTCTGCTCTGGTAATATACAAAGTCTATAGGTTAGAGTCCTCACCAGAATAACTCCAAGACTCCAGAGATCACAGGAATCTCCGTATCCCTTGGTCTCGCCCCTTACTTGGTCCAGGACTTCGGGAGCAGCGTACGGAAGACTGGAAACAAAAAAATACAAATGAAAAACCTCCAACATGTACGTTTTAAGGAACCTAACAACATTCAAAGATAGATGTGATCGGGGAGATCTTAAGGAGATATATGCGGTGTGTATGTATGAGCACTAGGTAGTCCTGTGAGATACTACCAGCTATGTTCACCATGAGCTCTAATGTGCACCTGGGAGGACATCAACTGAAGCTATAGACAACATTATACCTACACATCCAACACACCACACAACCAATAGAGCTGGCAGTGCTTGGAATCACTTGTACTTGCTCCCACCACCAACTCCTTCAAGAATAGACTGGATTATTGTAACTGCTTACCTGAAGCAAGGTGTGTGCATCCTAACACTGGCTGATGTGGATCCCGCTGAAGTGGAATGGATGTCTACGACGGGAATACTCTTGGCAAATCCAAAATCTACTATCTTTATGTCAGAATCTTTGCTGTCGTTCACAAATATGAGATTCTGTAATAAAAAAAATACATAGTATGTCATTAATACAGTACTATCCGATTCTTTAAAAATGATTATTGATGGGATATGCGGTATACAGAATTATAAACAAAAATGTTCGAAAGTTATTGTGGACAGGTTTGGGAAGGTTTCTAACTCACTACAACCTTTTTACAATAGGTGCACAAGTTTTTAAACAAATTGATATACTGTTCACGAATGTTTGTTTAAGGAGAAATAATGCATTGTCAAGCGGGAGATGGGGTAGGGAAAAGAAGGCGGAGCAGGTGACAAGTAAAAATCGATATTAGTGTCGAATCCATAGTTTTTGGTGTGGATGAGATGAATAGTGACACTCCCCAAAAATGTATGTTTGTTTGTCTGTCCTCTATGCGTTCCTCTACCATACCCCTACTAAGGAGTTATCTGACTCATTTATATATTTTTTCACAGATTTATGACAGCTAATATAAAATACATCTTCACAAATATGTTTTTTAAATGTAATGTTACGAGATATATATCTAGTTACCTCTGGTTTGAGATCCCTGTGCACCACCCCGAGCGAGTGCAGGTGTGAGAGAGCGGACAGCAGTTGCCTCATGATCCTAGCGGCCTGAGGTTCATCCATCGGCACCCTCTTCATCAATTCTCCGCCACTCAGTAGTTCCATTACTATGTATTTGTGAAGCTGAAAACACCACAAATTTTAGTAAGGTTGCATACTAAAACATATATTTTTAAAAATATGTATTTGGGTTTTTCGAAATATACTCAAATATATCTTTGTACACTTCACAGAAAGCATGAAAAGCTCGTATCGTGAAGTGGAGTAAGTCAGCATCGGGGATTGGAGAAACTTTATTGGGTTCTATAAAATAATTATCTGCGGCGCTAATTAAACTACACAAGGGGGGAAGAACCCAAATTTGGTGAAAAAAAAAAGATGGTGAATCGATTGTAAAGAAATGATTTCAAAAATGGGTTCCCAATAGTGATGGGATGAAATGGATTTCGCCGACTAGCCGATTAGACGACTTATCGGCACTCAAATGTCCGATTAGTCGGCAATTTGGCCGGATAGTCGACATTCCCGAGTAGTCGGTGCATCTCTAGTTCTCAATTATTTAACACAAGTTTAACACTCACAGTATCTTCGTAGACTTCATGTATTGTGACAATATTAGGATGGTCTCCACAGAACTTCATCAGCTGGATCTCTGTGTCGCAGTTCACTCTCTTGGATATTATCTGGAACATTCAATAAGCCTTACATTAGTCAAAGATATTAAATTATTCTCCAAGGAAATTAGTGCGAACTGTTTTTACAGAGAATGAAAAGAAACAACTCATTTGTAAAAAGTGTTAAACATACCTTCACAGCGTAAGGTTTCTTGGTCCACTTGTGTACGCACTTTCTACACACGGAGTACGTCCCGTCACCTAACATGGATTCCCTCAAGTTTACATCATAGTTCTTAAAGAACGGAGACTCCTGGAAAATAAGAAACAGATATTTTAAAATCATTTATCTTTCGAATCCCTCGCAGGGTGAGAAGAGAGGATAGAATGTTAAGATGCACATTCTTCCATCCGTAGCGATTTCTTCTACCAATATAACAATGTACATATTTCATATATTTATCAAAGATATTACAATGCTTGAGAGAGTGCAAAGACGAGCAACCAAATTTCCAGTGGTAATAGGTGGTCTGGAATACCCAGAAATGCAACAAATTTTAAATCTTCCAACGCAGGAAACGTGGAGTTATGATTGAGACAGGGTTAGCTGGCAGAGATCACAACATTGTGATAAGTTATACTATACAGTAATGATATTTCTTACCTTTATTTTACACCTAATGAGATTAGTATTGGACGGCCTCTTCCCCGCAAAGTCTACGGGACCTCTGATTTCATCCACTTTGAAGATATCTTCAGATATTAGATTCTCTGAGAACAGAATACTGGGCGCTATGTACGAATAACCTGCAACAATACAAATACATCAATCAATTATATTCTTTTCCCTCGCGCCGCATCCCTTGCGATGTAGGTGGAGAGAACAGATATCCAGACTTTCATATCCCTACACACGCTTCTTCCTTTCATCACATTTATGCAATTCGTCATACACACTCTACGATTCCTTTTACTCAACACGTTCGTCACACAAGCCTTGGACGGCTGCACTTCCTTACACCTCTTCATTCTCCCAGGAATATTTTCTTTGTCATCCTTTCATCGTTCATTCTCTTTACATGTCCCAAACATCTCAACTTGTTCACTTTCATTCTAGCCACAACAGCTCTGTCTTAAGATTCACTCAACTCTCTGATCACTTAATTTCTTATCAAATCTCTCCACACATTCTTCTCTGCGATCTCATCTAGACAGCATTTATACCCGATTCTTCCTTCTTCAGCCATGTCCATCCCTCACTCGCATACATCAGTGTTGGCACCAGGACGGCGTTGTGCACCGATAGCTTTGCCCCTAATCGATACGTTGCTACTACTGTTAACAGGTACTGGCTATCTTTCTTCTTTCTATGTAACTATGCTTACCTTTAAACAATCTATCGTGATTGGGAGGGGCCTCGGCCGGAGAATCTTCAGGTGGTAACTTTGTGAATTCCTCACTGAAGTTACTAGTGTCCAGATCATTGGATATCTTGGGCTTGAAGGGGGCAGGGATCTCCTTACGAGCCAACGCCTCCCAGTCCAAACCCTAGGGAACAAATAAAAACATTAAAATGTATAGTCCACCATAAAACAAATAAAATTCTGTGGCTAATTAAGAATTAATTAATTCTGTGAAGATAACATTGTGATATTCATATTCAATTTTATTTTTATTGTTTGTAGTTACTATTGAGTATTGACCGATTAGCTAATTGTGTGCACTAATAACTGGGGGTTACTTGAACACTACATGTGGTATACTAATATTGTAATTAATTCATAAGTAATGCCTGTATGTGTACCTTGAATAAATAAATAAAACACTTATTTTAGTTTAAAAGTTACAGAATAATCATTTCAGCCTAATCATTTCTTTGTCTTTCTGGTTGTAATGAGAGCTATGTCACATAGTAAGTTCGTAATGGATAATTTGTATGTCCAACTTACTTCAAAGAAAGGATGGGTCTTGAGTTCTTCTGCATCACTCTCTCCACCTCCTAACCGCTTTCTTGGATTCTTTTCCAGTAACCTGAAACATAATTAAATCACCACACTTCATTAAGACCGAAAAATTCAGTACTTTGACTGGCCATTGCGGGTTAACTGCTAGTCCTATGAAAACACACAGAACATTTTTTGTAGAGAATTTAGTAAGGATTTATTTCTGTCATTACCACTTTCTCCTATCTCTTACCACATTCCTAAAAGATGGCAAAAACTAAAGCGACCTATTCGGGGGGTCAAGGGAGTGACACCGTAAGATTTTGTTAGACAACCCTGTGGTAATGTATGACCCTATGCGTAAACTTTAATTTAAATCACAATTTGACTAAAAAAGACCGCATATTTTTAGCAGTCGTATGGGATAGTTTTGTGAATAACTACTAGAGACTAATAAGGCTTCATCTGTGTGTAAAACATATGAGTATTTGAAACTTTCATCTCATCCATCTCAACATTTTGGTCTCGTTAGTTAGAACTTTGTTATTCTCAATGACGATATAATGAAATATCTATATTATACGATGCAATATCTGATTCATCAATACATTGACGTATATATAGATGATTGTTATCTCCAAGTATTTGTGTACACACACACACACACATACACATTGATAAATAATATGTATTACACAACAATTTGAAATAATATTATGTATATTACAGATTATTGCATCCAAATATCACTGTTGCAACAATTGCACAATAATATGTCACATTGAACACAAGTTAATTATGCATTTTTTCTCTGATTTTGACCCTTGGATTTACTTGATGCTACTGTTGAAATAATCTAAAGTAAATGTGATGCAATACATGGTGACAATGAGATCAGAGCATTAGAAATGATGTAAGAAGTACAATATTTTATCCCCTGGTGCCACGTCTCTTGTGGGGCAGACCGAGAGAACAGATGACGGATTTCCCCTACGGATACACACACTTCTTGCTTCCGTCACAATAATGAAATTTGTTATACATTTTCTACAATTCGTTTTACTCAAAACACATCTGTGCTTGAGCATCTGATCATCAAGTGTTTCTTGGTTCATTCATATATATTTTCTCATTCATCCTCTAAACATGTCCTAACCATCTCATTTTGTTGACACACCATTTTAATACGGTCGCATAGGTACTAAATCACCTATGTCCATGAATCAGTTTTACACGGTAGAACTTTCAGACTACATATTTTAAGAAATGATAGAGCAGAATCCATGCTAGGAAAATCAAATATCTCGTGGTTGCATCAAATCAAAAATCCAGGTTCAGGCATGCCGCGCACAGAAGCTAGTTATAAATAAATATACTAAAGACGTATAATGTTAGAGCAGTCTGAGAATCTACCTAATCTCTCTGTCTACCTCACAAGTGCAGTAATATACAATATGGGGATAATTATTGTAGTATATAATATAATTCTCACCTGGTGATAAAGTTGGCTACCCTGGGCTCGAGGTTGTCGGCCATGGGAATGTTCCCCTTGAGTATCCTGCGGCTGATGTCCGCCTGAGAGTTGTTGGTGCCGTCCACTGTGAAGGGAGACCCTCCAGTGAGGAGTTCATACGTCAGCACACCCACGGACCACCAGTCCACTGCCTGGAAACAAAGAAACAATACTCATTTTAAAAATCATACATTATCCACAAAAATTTATATCAAAAATATACATATATCAGTTTGGGTTAGCTGGCAGAGATCTCAGCATTGCGATAAGCTCGCCCTAGTGAACAAATATTATGATTTATATTTGTAGTATGAATGAATTCACTTTTGAATGAGGAATTATGTCATAAAAGTGAACAGTGTATTATTTTCTCATTAAGTACAGTTTTTTCCTCAACAGAATCAAGAGGTATATACATTCAAACAATGCAGCAATATATGAACTCCCTTGGGGAGGAAGCAGGATAGGCGTTCCGACGCTTGCGAGTCAGCATTGGTTGGCTCAATACACCTGGCTGGGTTAATATTCTATACTATTATTTAACAGTGTTTCATCATTCATTCTTTCTAGATGCCCAAGTTGTCTTTCTATACTTCATTTCATCTGACTTAATTAATTTTTCCATTGCTGAAAAAAATATTGATAGACCAAAAAACGCCGCCAACAGCTGCTACTGGAATTCGAATATGGAACACTACATTATGTTATCGAGAAGAATGTTGCCATCATAGATAAAATGCATGCAAGTAATAAGTAGGTACCTAACATAGCTAATATGAATATAATGTGAATAATATGAAAACAAAACAATGATGCTAGCTGGAGACGCCGCGCGGCGCTCTCATAGGTTGTTTGGTTGGCTGGCTGGCTGACTGGCTGGTGATGATGATGCGATACGATACTCCGTAACACTTTCACTAGGTACCTACCTAGTACCTAGCAACCAAACAGTTGAACGCTGCGGTCTCTACAGCAGCCATGTCAAACATGCAGGCCGCATGAGGCCCACTGAACATTTTCCTAATAAATTTTGAAAACGGGCTCGGAAAATTTCCTCGAATAAATTTTGAAAACGGCCAGATAATGCGGCCCGCGCGTGTTATACACCGAAAAACTATTTTTTAAAATGTCTCATTTTTTGTTCACGTGTTACCCTTTTTCTACCACAAATAGTGGAGAGACGAGATATTGCAATACCATCCAAATAGACATCTATGTCAAATATCTAGCAAAAGAAATGTTTGTAGTTTTTTGTGATGTCTTTTTATTGGAAATCTAATAAATATATTTTACTTATCCTATAATACCTATTTTATTCGTTAAGATTTTCAGTAGTTTGTCTTCTTTAAGATTAGGTTTTGCGGCCCACCTAGTCTAAGGTCTTCATGCTTTTGGCCCACTAGTGACTTTGAGTTTGACATGGCTGCTCTACAGTCTACAGAGGTAGGTAGATACTCACTTAGTATTATTATGGTGGTACCTATACTCATTCACTCTGGCAGCATTGTTGTTCATATAATAAGAACGTGATTCCAATGAGAGCAGTGACGGCAACTTTACGGTTAAAATACGCTTCCGGGTCGCTTTTTTTTCTCGTTTCAGATTTGTAATCGAGGGTTTTCCCATCAATAACAGCAGCGAAGGTAGAATATCATATCATGATCATATCCAGTAAAAAAAAACTCGTCGTTGCATTTTGCTCGAGAGTGCCATTTCCTTTTGACATTGTCCATTTTATTTATCAGGATTATTCTTTTAAAGGATCTGGACTTGTTTACACAAACTCAGACAGTTTCTAGCACACTTCACAGAAAGCTAAATAAACAACGAAATTCAATGCGACATTTTCAGATGCAAAGTCCACAATCCAACCAAGTTCGTCAACAAGAATTATTTCGTGAAGTTTCATAAAATGTTTAAAAAATTCTTGTTTTCATCGTTGCCAAGGATGACAGTTCTATCAACAGGTGATTAGAAAAAAAACTCTTCAATACTAAGTAAAATAAAAAAAAACCGTAGATATAAATCTATACTTGCACCATGAACAATCGATCTCGAAAATCAACACCTAGAAAGGTGATTCTTTTATATATGACAAGTAGTTATATCTCAAGAGACACACAGCAAAGGATGGACCTTCAGAAGGTGATGGAAGCCTGATGGAAGGTCCATCCTTTGCTGTGTATCTGTTGAGATTTAACTACTTGTTATATTCAACTACGACATGTAAAAAATTCCGATGATCTCACAAAAATATAAAATTGTGATTTTCAAAATAATCGTGATTTTTTTTTAATTTTCAGAATTATAAGAATAAGATTGTAACACCACTGGGTTATGTTGTAGTATGTGAGTGAAGATAAGCACTAAGCAGCAGCGAAACTCGTGAGAAACCGTTACAATCCATAGACAGCATAGCAGTGCGAGTGCGCGCGCGAGGAAGGAGGAGAATCGGTCTCACTGAATAACGGTGTCGGCTAACTGTCCCGGGGCTGCCGCGTGGTACCTACCTAGCAACTATAATAATATCTATATTGTATAGTGGTAGTCCATACCTAATGCTGCCTTCCAATCCAAATCGTAGCGGTGATAGCCAGAGAAAGGAATTTCCTGCCCTTGGTCTGGAGAATTTAGTAAACATAGGCCTAATATGGAAACTGCCATTACAATTTCCTTCAATAATGTCTCATATTTTGAGAGAACCCCCTACCTCTACACACTTTCCTTGCTTCCGCCATACTCATGCAATTTGTCATACACACTCTCCGATTCCTTTCATCCCTTGAGAATCTGGTCAACATGATCAATCCAGGTCGCTATCGGACGGCTGCACTACCTCACGCCCCTCCATTCACTCATATCATTCTGTCATCATTCGACCAAGCCATCGAAGTTTATTCACTTTCATTTCAAATTAAAATAACAAAATTTGTCAAGTAGAACCTTAAATTTGTATATCATTGAATCTGTATGTCATTGACATGTTCAGACACAAGGAGAATGTTGTGTATTTGTACACACACATATAGCATTCGTTGGTTACCCCATTATAGGGATACTTACTTACTTTACGTGTCCGGGTGGGTCATACCCTGCCACTCCAATATGCGGCGACATGCATCGCCTTGTCATTCTCTAGAATCAGGTCCCCAGGGGTGCAGCTCTCTCCCATCAGGGGACATATTAGTAGGTGGCTGTCGTCCTGGGTCGCTCCGCAGTCACAGAGGATGTTGTCATCAGGCAGGTACCCCGAACGTTGGAGATTCTTTTTACAGCGTGTATAACACCCACTCTTAGTCTGTTGAGGGTGATCCATAAGGAGTAGGGTAGATGTTCGCCTACTTGGATACCCTCATGCGGTTCCATCCATGGCCTATTATAGGGATATACCGCGATGGTATAGTGATAGTAGAATCTTATTAATCTCATTTGGAGAAATAAATCCCTTTGGGGAGTAAAATAACTTAAAAGACCATTGATAATCCCAATAGGCAAAGTAAATTAAGTAAACTGCTTACATCAACTAACTAATATAGGTAATAAAGTGAAATAGGTAAGCAAACTATACTAATACTATATAATATAATATTATAAAACGCTGTAAGTGTGTTAGGGGCGACCTACTAACCTAAATACTAGCTATAATATGTATTATGTACTACCTAGTATATCTACCTAAATACCTAACAAGTATTGCTTGCTTACAGCTTATAATATTAAATGTATAGTCACTATGTACTGCGGTGTAGTGCATAATACTAATACACTTTATTACCAACCTAACGAACCTATTGTTCATTCAATATCTTATAGTTGCCCAACTGGTAACACTGATTAATTAGGTCCCGATCTATCAAAAGTGCAACCTGCGAATAATTCAAAATTTCAATGTGCATCAAGCTGTTGAATCTGGACGACATCGTGATAAGGTTATTAGGGAAATGAGTGACTGCAAGACTGGTGTTGTGACTAGAATGAAAGTGAATAAACTAAGAAGGTTTGGGCATGTTGAGAGAATGATAGATGACAGGATGTTAAAAAAGATATATGTGAGTGAGCGAAGAGGAGTGAGGAAACGCGGCCGCCCGATACTGACCTGGTCCGATCATGTCGACCAAATCCTCAAGGATGGACGCATTTTGAGTAAAAGGAATTCGAGAGCGTGTATGACTGCATGCATGAATGTGACGGAGGCTAGAAGTGTGTGTAAGGATAGGCTGTCTGGCACTCTGTCCTCTCTGCCTACCCTGCAAGGGACGTGGCGTGATGGTATAGATAGATAGATCTAGCTGTTGAATCTAGACGACATCGTGATATAGAGCAGCAGATCCTTCAGTCTGTAATGGGCTTCCTGCAGGCATCAGACGGGTTCAGAAGTTAGCCTGATTATGTTCTGGTATTACATATCTGTACACGATCCTATGGTGATTTAATCTATCATTTTTACTGTTTGTGACGATCCTATATGGTGATAAAAAAAATATAAGGTACCCTTGGGGCGATTTTATCGCTAAACGGGGCCCAAAATAGTCCAATTATTATTATTTGTTATAAAACAATTTTTATTGAGTAATTATAAGCAATAGCAATTGAGAAATACCTGTGATTCTTATATTCATATGGAAGGTATGTGTGTAGGAAGAACCTGACTGATTTACTAGTCCGAGTACTCTATGTATCTGTTATAAGCTTATAAGAATTATTACAGATACGAGTACAGTAATTACTGTTATTGTCCAAACGAAAGTAGGGCCTTTATTACTGAGTTTACGGATATGACTACACTATAGTCCGATGCTCTTTACCAGATATATTTATAACTAGCTGCAAGCTGTCAAAATTGAGCTTTTTTTTAACGAATGTGTTTTTTTTTAATTTATTTGGTAGGTAAGTACATAGGTACAATTATAATTATTCAACAGTTAGGTTTTTTAAAAAACTTTTACGGTTATTCCCTAGATTTAATTGCACATTAACAATCCAAAAAAAGTCTCCGCGACTTTCAGGAAAAGATTTTCTGTCTTTCGGAAAAAAGATCTGAGGTGTTTTTCACTTTTTTTTTGAGAAATCTATACAAGATACAAATAATCTTTTACGGTTATTCCCTAGATAAAGGTTCAATGTACTTACTCTAATTTTATCCAAAGCATTTTTAGTAACGGTTGTCGAGATCTAAGGTCTCCCGTTTACAGAAATTTTCCAAATGTCAATATGCGTACTCTTAGCTGAAAAATCTTCGACTCCAGGTGAGAGCGTTACGATCACGAAGTGTTTTAAATTCCGTATGTATACTTGCAAAAGTTGCCACGGTCCTGCTATTGTTATTTTTTTTACCAGAATTATAAGAAGTTGATACCACCGTCTTGTTCTTATTTTGTAAGTAGGTACCTAGATAGATAACACTACAAAATGTCGTGAATACTTATACCTACTAGTGAAGGTTGGTTCGTAATATCACCACGGTACCACTACCAGTACCAGTATAGAATACCTAGTATACCTACAATACCTACACAGTAACAATATTATAACGTAACAGAGTAACGGATAAAAATAAGGAATGCACTCGACTGTGAAAATGTAGCAGTTATATGCCTACCTACTGGCAACACTATACACACATACATGTATGTGATATATGTAGTAGTGTGTGTGTATGTATTAAAAGTGCATTTTCTATGGTATCATTCTATTTGTGTTTTACAAGATTTTAACTTAACTTCACTCCGTTGATTTTTATTTGTGCGCAAATCTTGTCATCGATTTTTCAACCACTCTCCGACTACTTAAGATACCTGAAACTTTGCAAACGTTTCTGTACAACATTGGATCATCCTTCTCCGTAGACAAAAAAGATGTAAAGCGTTTGAGGGGGATCCAAAGAGTCGTGTAGGTTCATGGTGTGTGGTATCGTATAAAAGGGCGTTGGAAAACAAAATCCAGATCTTAAGTCAGAATTTGTCTAGTTCAAGCCTTGGAAGAAACCACCAGATGGATGAAAAGGCCATCCTTTGCTGTATATCTGTTAGGATAAGACTACTTACTTGATATTCAACTACGACATGTAGAAAATCCGATATTCTCACAAAAAAAAATGATTTTCGTTGTATAATTACACCCATTTTTGTCAATTCCCTACCATGCATAATTTTATAGGTACACCTGTTGCTAGTTACCACTCATTTTAAATTAAATACAATTATACATTGCTATACCCAGTCCTGCGTTTTAAGAAGTGATCAGATCCACGAAATATGTTAAGAAAATTTCATATAAATGTTGTTTTTATTTACTTTCACCTATAAGTTCTCTACAATAAAAAAAGAAAAACAATACTGTAACTAGAAGACGCGATTTTCTCTTGAGCTACGGTAAGTGATACAGTAGGTACCTACCTATCTACCTAAATTACCAATACATAACTACTCTATTACATACTAAGTACTGTAATAGTTGTTGCTTGTTGCTACCTCAAACAGTAGCTGAAACACTATACAATCATACGCAAATGAGTTTCTCTTCACTGATAACACGTGTAAAAAATAACAGACAATATGTAATATCATCTCAATACTACACGTAACAATAGTTTTCCCTTTTTACGATAAAACAACTAAATAATCGTACGTACGCTATTAAATTGTAATCATTTTAATACTGAGCGGGTAAGTAAGTAGACCCACATTAATTTTTATAGTTGACAACACAATGATGAAGAAAATTCGTATTTCGAAACCAAAACGTCCAATTGTTCCATTTTCAAAAGGAAAATCTAGAACGAGTTCAACCGTTCAACAGGTGGTGCGAGAGGGACGAGGCTATACGATCATACGTTACGACACCAGTTGCATAATGCCACACTACTCGCACTCGATGCACAATGCAGAGGTGTGACAGAGAAGCACAACTATGTGTTCGTGACATAATAAACTTGAAATGGAAAATAAACGTAGAGACGAGGCCGTCGTGAATTCATGCCCTGACACTGGAGCAATATAACGGAGGTCTACCATAAATTTTAATTTGAAATAACACCTTGATAATCCGTTTTCGTGAATTATATTAGCAGTGATTATTAAAAAACGAAAAATGTATCTTTCTGTAATGTTGGTATACATTAATTTATGTATTTTTCGTGATGCACTTACAGTTAGCGACATAATAAAAGTGCTGCACACTTACGCAACAAATTAGCAAAAATATTTATTAAAACATTAAAAAAACGTTATCTCTAGTGCAAAAAGTAAACTAATGTAATATTTTTTAGATAAAAGTATTTTTATACGAAAATCCTTCACACTATCTACTTCTCCATAAATCGTGTTCAAATGTCACTTGGATCAGGCCTCTATGTTAATACTCGATGGTCTCGTTAGAACGAATTCACGCTATACGTCGGAGCGAGAGGGGAAATATGTGAAAAACACGTGCCGCGAAAATTCACACGCGAAAACTCTCAATATATCCGTTTCACCTCGTCATAGCGGCGCCTCTAGAGAGTGAAAGGGACGGAGGCGGTGAAATCGAAACGAAACGGTATTGCCGAAGGAAAAGAATTTGGTCGCTTTACTTGCGGTACAGTATAAGGAGGAGTGAGAGGGAAAATACATATCAGATGTATGGTGCTGGAGAGGGATAGAGATATTTATAGGTCATGGTCTTGTAAGTTAGATGGATAGAATATAAAATGACAATATTTAGCAGATAATCTTAATGTACTGGATTTAATATTATTCTTGGCCATTTGCGAGACAATTGTGCGCTATTTATAAACATTTTAATAATATATTTCTACGTAAGAAATGTTTAATATAGAAACTAAATAAACTAACACAGGGACAGTATGACAAGAATACATACGAAGAAGACACGCACACATGCAAAAGTGAACAAAACACAGACAATGTTATAGTTATGATCTCATAACCACCTACCTACCTACAATCCCACAGGTAACTTAATACCTGCATACCAGAGCATTCCACGAATGTCTGAGAACCCAACGCAACTGTCACATTCCATTCCCACAGTCATTGCCTATATATTCACCTAGACCCCTTGCCTCTGGGTCAGTTGTCCAGTGGTCTCCTTCGTTTAAACTTGGATCGTCCAATTCATTGTGTCTAGTATAACTAGTGATTTATTAAGTATAGAATAAGTGCTTCAAGTTTTGTAAACCTTTATATAAGTGATTCTTGAAATAAAGTATTTTTTATTCATACGTGTGATGCCCAATCCATCACTGGCGCAGCCTCTGTAGGAATCCTGAAGAATTGTGATCAATTCCGTGAGTTTCAACTCTTGACAGGATAAGAACCGGTAACAAGGACACCAAAGGATGAAAATAGCAGTGATCGTGGCCTGCATGTAAGTACGAGCTCAAATCGCACCTGTCTTACGTGTCCCCTCCTTCCAGCTAACATTATCCTTACAACTGACCAACATCCTTACCACCAGGATAACCCTCAAATCGGGAAACCTGTTGGCGACTCTCAAAATCGAGTCAAAACACCCTTACATAACCGCCAGGATAACCCTCAAATCGGGAAACCTGCTGGTGACTCTCAAAATCGAGTCAGGCTGAGGCAACTTCTAAAATCGGAGAAACCTCAGTAACGCCCAATTGCCCTCTCAAAATCGAGGAATGTTGAGCCCCAAACAAATTAGAAATAAGTAAGATTAAATTAAAAGAGAAGTGACAAAGAAAAAATCGAACTGAAATAATGTTCAGAATTTTACACTTACTCTCAAATAAAAAGTGAATTAAATATCTATTGAAGAATTAGATATTATATTAATCAAAGTTAACATCGGAATAAAATAATATACCGATTAACCAGAAACGATAACAAGAGTATCATATTTCCAATAGAGTATGAGAATAGCGATAAGACTAATATTCTAAGAAATAATTATAAGATAAGAAATCATCTAACAGCAAAATGGTCACAATCGCTGATGTGTCAAAAAATGTCACCGATTTAATCCCAATATTTTCGGGGGAACCCGAAAAGTTACATATATTTATCAGCGCATGCCAATATGTGATTGACATGTACGCGGATACGAACAACCCAGTTAATCATATCAACACCTACCTAATAAGACTCATTCAGAGCAGATTACACGGTAAAGCCCTCCTGTTGACAAATAACAGAGAGGAGATGAATAATTGGATGGGGATAAGATCCCTCCTCATTCAGTACTTCGGAGATCAGAGGGATGAAAATGCCCTCATGCAAGATCTAATATTTACAACGCCATACAAAGGCGAGAAAGCAAGAAAATTCGGGTTGAGAGTGCAAGAAGCCAGGAGCCTCCTCTTAACAAAATTGCAATTAACCGTGGCAGATATAAATGAAAGGCGGTACAAAACTAACATATACGACAGTTTGGCCCTGGAAACATTTTTAAAAGGTTTAGACGGCCACATGAGCCTAATGATCCGACTAAGCAGACCAGAAAACTTGGAGAAAGCTATTTCCCTCGTCATGGAAGAAGAAAATTTTTTATATACGCAAAATAAAGCGAACCAACAACTTCAACCATACGCTTTATCTCAAACACCAAGGGATCAAAGCAAATTTCGAAGACCTAATCCCCAGAATTCCCAACCTAGCATGTCAAGAAACATTGCGTTCGGTAATCCACAGAATTCCCAACCTAGCATGTCAAGAAACATTGCGTTCGGTGGACAATTCGGGAGACCAATGGAACCACAAGTCGGACAACAACGACAACAACAACAAATGAGACAACCACCCCAAAGAAAACAAAATGAGACCTCATCAGATCAAACTATGCGATCCTTACCACCTCTAAGGCCTGCCAGACCCTCACAACCGAAGTGGGTAGCAGAAGAACTCTTTTACCAGGAGGAACCACAAGAAAATCTCGATTGTTACTCACCATATGATTATGAAACCAATAATTATTATCCAGAATATGAATACGAAGATGATCAAACAATGATGGAACAACAGGATTTTTGCAAGGCGAAGCCTCCCGACAAACAGAGATAATAAACGTCAATTTCGAGAGGCAAAGCAATCTTCCATATATCATATTACCAGAAATCAATGCGAAATTCATGATTGACACAGGTACTGAAAAATCTATAATTGACCCGAAAAAAGTAAAAGAATATTTTTCAGATTATGTCGAATACGAACAGTTTCAAATTCAGTCTGCTCACCAGACCTCTAAGCACGATCATGTTATCAACATCCCTTTACCAAAGACCTTTCAAATAGGAGCATGGCATAAATTCCACATTTTTAGTTTACATGAAAAATATGACGGACTTATTGGACTCGACTTACTACAACTTCTAGAAGCACGAATCGATATTAAGAACGAACTTTTAAGAACCAGATCAACAGACATCAAAATACTAGAGTTAAATGATAAAAATTACAGAAGGAATAACATGAGAAGTAACACAAACCAAGAAAAGAATCTATCAAAAATCGGATTAAACAAAATTACAACACATAAAAGAATGGAATTTAGGAAACTAAACCTTTTCCACACACAGGAAATTTCACATGCATTCGATAATACTAAAATGAACAAACATGTCCCATATTCACGCAATAATAATAAAGATTCCACGAATCTGAAATATGATAAGAGCAACATACGACAGATGGATGAGATTCCAGTTAAAGATACCAGATACGTATTTCAAGACGACATTACAGAAGAAAACGGAACTAAAACGTATCAAAATCTTACATCAAATCCAAATTTTCCGTTCGATCTATCGAACTTTGTACCACTAAATTCACAATCATACATGGACTTACAAGATAATCAGAGCTTGTTAGCAAATCCAAATTTTAATTTCGATGTAACGAATTTTGTACCACTGAACTCAGAAAATTTTACCGATACAGATGAGAATCCATCTATGAAAACTTCATTAAGAAAAGAATATGTCGAAGTCATAAAATGTACCCATCCCGACACAACTGAAATTAAGAAAATTCTCAAAACTCCCTTAACAATTCCGACACAAAATCAGAAAGTTAAATCGAAGAAAAATTCAAATAAACCACGCCGAAATCATCTTAATAAAAATGAAACAGAAGAGTTTCTGTCAACAATGGACAAGAGTTTTCTTGACTTAGAAAATAAAGAGGAATACAATGAAAAACCTTTACCAGTTTTGGAAAAATCATCTATAAAGTTGAAGGACAGTAAAATATCTAAAAAGCATAACAAAGCTAACGACTCCATCGTACAAAATTCCTGTTTATACAATAATAATACTACAAATGAAGCATGTGAAGATAAGAAAGATATCATAACGGTAGCCTTGAAGAACACGACCAATAGAATAAACATCGCCGAAGAAATACCCATATCAAGTTCACTTCCAGAGAAATATGAAGATAAGAAACGCATTGCAACAGTTCCCGTGAAAACGACAATTAATAAAACAAACATTGTTAATGGAATATCAAGTTCACTTTCCGAGAAATGTCAATATGACTCAACAGCTTATCCAACAGATACCATAAAAGCGATTTCAAGTTCAACGCTCAGTAACAATGTCAAAACTATCTCAGAAGAATCTCCATATCAAAAGGCAAACGTAACAATTTGTTACAAAGAAGATGACAAAATGAAGAAGAATTTGCAGGAGTTACAGACAAATTTAGATACAATAGAAGAAAAAGTAGGAAACCAAAAGGAAACAGTAATACCGTTAAATGAAAAAATTAACAATTTGCGCAAACATCGTAAATACATTCCACGTATACGAAACCAAAAAGAAATAATTGAATCTTTCCATCAAGGCAAAAAGAATCACCCATCGTCAAACGAATTATTTTGGACACTAAACAAAATCTATTACTGGAGAAAAATGAGGAAAATGATTCACGAACACTCAGCTACATGCAAAGGCTGTAAGACAAATAAACTCACAAACCACCAGACTCCTAAGAAGACTATATCGAGAAGAAACCAACAATTGAAAAACACCTCATATTCCATGAGGAAATCAGAGAAAATCGTCTCCAAATTATTGAAAACACAGGGTAGACTATTTAAAATACCTTAACAAGAAAAGATAAGCTTCACGAAGTTCCAAATAACTGAAGACTTGGCTTGCGTTAATGACATTGATGAAATAAAGTAAAACACGGAAAAGAAAAACCTAAGCTAAGAATAAGCAAATATTAACCAACTATTCATGTGAGAATTATATCAAGGAAAATGTAATTGGAACCCACATACTAACCTATAATACATATGAAGAAACTACGAATTAGATAATGGAAAATAAAACAATATATTATCAGCAGTGTGAACATATCCTGTGCTTTAGGAAACTTACATAATAATAGTTAATCCATAATTAATACATAATTCCGTTCAATATTATACAAAAATTAATAAGAAAGACATTAGAGTGAACATTTTACGATACTCTAAAAATAATTACATAATAAAAGACTAGATTTAATTGAGAGTTCCCGAACGTCGAAATACAAATATCTCCATCCCTATTCCTATCCCATATGATAATCCCGTCTACCTATTCCTATCAGAGCAATAGTACTTACGAACACCAACATGCAGCTACGGAGGATCTTCAACACTACCAGATCATCCAAGACTTCAAGACATCAAGAAGAAGCAGGATACCAAACAACATATAAAGAGGCTAAAACCACAGTGTTTCCAAAAACCTGTGTATTCAATCAACGATAAATAAATAAATAAATCTTTATTGGCCAGAGAAAATATACATAGTTACAAAAACAAGACAATTATAGTGTGCCAAAAGGCGGACTTATTGCAAAACCAATATCTTACAGTCAACCCAACGATAAATTATGAACAAAAAATTAACCAAGACTATAATCAGTGAAACAACTAAAAAGTTTATAATATAAAAAAAAGTGCAACTACTTATCATTACCGATTACTAATTATTACCAGTTATTAAAAACAAAGCGAAAATTATTTCCCACCCCAACTTATATGGCTTGGAGCAGCAACCACCAACATCCAGAGGATCTCCAATAACCCTGGAATGATACCTAATGCACTTGGAAAAGCGCTACAAACCACTTAAAATAAACGTATTAACGTAATATTTCAAGAAAAATATACCTGACAATAGAAAAAACAATGGAAGGCTTCATAAATTTTACCAAAGATTTAATAATGAACCAAAGACACCATAATAATAATTTTAACGGTTTACCATCCAAAAAAAACTTAAAAACAGTTAATCAAGTGATAAAGGACATTGAAAGTGCAATGAAATTCTCAGATTTGAACATGTTACACCCCAAAATATAGTAAAAGTGGACATTTAAAGTAAAGATGAACAATTTCCAGTGAAAATCATTGACGAAAGCTTTTATTGAAAACTGTAAAATTGTGAATAGTTATACAACAAGAACATAAATTAAAATCAGTAAATAAGACATCAATCGTGGAACAAAGTGCATATGCAATTCACAAAATTCTACCAAATTGTGAATTGGAACTATTTAAGAAGAAAACCAAGATGCTGATAGTACTCATATGAAAAGGATCCGGAAACCTCAAAAATATCAACCTAGAAAACTCCACCCAGTTCGCCGGTGCTGTAGAAATTACAAGAGAAGATGAAAGACATTCACACCAGCGTCACCTACCATCGTTTATAGACAATTGTTATGCATGTCCTTATGCCACACTATTGTATTTTTCATATATAGGTTAAGTTTGAAATATTTTAAGAATAATAATTGTAATACACCTCGGACCAATGAAATGGAAAATACGATAACGGAAAAGAATCCAAGAATCATATGACCCTTATCCTGAAAAAATTGTGTTGCCCTCTATTTTCTTCTAAAAAACTGTTCACCCCAATTTTTCCTTTTGGAGGGGAGGAGTTATGATCTCATAACCACCTACCTACCTACAATCCCACAGGTAACTTAATACCTGCATACCAGAGCATTCCACGAATGTCTGAGAACCCAACGCAACTGTCACATTCCATTCCCACAGTCATTGCCTATATATTCACCTAGACCCCTTGCCTCTGGGTCAGTTGTCCAGTGGTCTCCTTCGTTTAAACTTGGATCGTCCAATTCATTGTGTCTAGTATAACTAGTGATTTATTAAGTATAGAATAAGTGCTTCAAGTTTTGTAAACCTTTATATAAGTGATTCTTGAAATAAAGTATTTTTTATTCATACGTGTGATGCCCAATCCATCACTTTATCAATAATAATTCCGAACAAATAAAAGAACACTGAAGTTCGTTTGTTTTCAAAATATAGAATACAATTTTATTTGAATTTGTTTAATAAACAAATGACCGCTGAAACAGAACGTTATTCAACTTTTTACACGCGACACAAAGAGACAATAATACATTTTCAAATTTTCCTTATTTCCCTGCACCTGTGCACCATGAAAAAAATAAGAAGCATGAAATCATTTGTGCCAAGGTACGAGTATGTTATTAAAAGATTAATATGTAATGTAACAATTAAGATCAATATTGTTGACAGTTACTGAAGTGAGAAATATAAAAATCTGTCGATTTTGACACTATTAATTTTGCTTCGTTTTGAATTTGTATGGACCTGTATCGAAACAATTGAATTACGACTTATCTATGTCAAAAGGAATTATAATAATTTTCAAAATCTATCTTCTAGTCCAGGTAGTATTTGACGAACCACCTTACGGACTTTGCTCAATTAAGTAGTCCACTCTAAAATATTTGAGCGAGACTTAAAAGTCTGCGTTTCGACATAATATGCATCAGTAATAATACCTACTAAACTATACACTGGCCCCACTGACCTATGACCAGAGACAAAATACACTACAATAATAGTTGCATCAAATGGTAATAGTAATTGATCAAAGGTACCTGCCTACTGCCTAGATACATAACATTATTATGTAGATATATAAGTCGTGTATTCCGCCACGTAATCCACACTCCACAGTACTAGAGACTAGAGAGCCTATAATAAAATCATAGTTTGCTATTTCTTATACATGTTACAGTTAAAGTGTTCATTTAGTGAACGCATGCACTAACTTGCCAATGTAGACATTGACTAACACGCCCAGTTAGTTAATACTCTTAGAAAATGCATCTAAAATCTATAAAACAATACCCCTTTGGTTGTGCTTTAACAAATCTAGAGTACTTAATGCATACATTGACTAGTGAATGCATACATTGACTAGTAAATGCATACATTGACTAGTGAATGCATACATTAACGGATGTTTAAGCTTTAACTGTAACATACAATACATAACTACATCGTAAATATTTAAGTATGCATATATAATCGACACCAATTTGCCTTCAGAGCCAATATCATGGCCATTGGCCACCAAAGAATCGGATAACTTTTGAATATACAGAGAAAGTCTAACATGTTGAGTAATAGTGTTCACTGTACGACTGTACGTTCATAACACTGTGTTATACATTTAACAACTCCATCTAGTAGGTGTTCGTAGTACTACTGCATAGATACAATCAGCGCCATCGATGTCATACAATATCAGACTGGTGGCGAAATTGCAAACTAATGTCTAGTTGATAGACAAAATTTATTTTTTAGCATTACGGACTCCCGAAAATGGGTTAATGGAAAATAATTTTAGTAGCGCCCTCATCGTAAATCATCTCTTTCTTGAGAGACTGTAAAAGTCGAATGTTGCGAGTTCGTCACATTTTTAACCCAATGCAATTATGGTGAACATAATACAATGTTAATAAGGTCAGATTGAAGAGATGTCTAGAGACTAGAGTGTCGAATGAACGACGTTAAGGTGTGGATATACGGGGTCTCAGGAGACGCGCCTCCAGGCACTGACAAAATGGCGTCAGTCTCTTCAGTGAAATACACGACGGGAGATTTTCGTCTCTAGAGACGGCATCTCTAGTAAAAATGGCCGACAATCGCCTCCTGTCATCAAATTCTAAAATACACGGGACTATCTCGAGACGCGAGACTTTGGTCTGTTGCTGCATTCATTCTATTAGTATTTTTGGCGCCATAATGGCGTTTGGTTTTATGTACATACTCTAGTGTCATGTATTTACGAGTATTGTGATTAAAAAATATAATTATATACCGCTTTGAAATTATTTATCGATTCAGTAATGTACATATGTCGGTCGGTACTTTACTTACATGCGGATGTGTATATTTCCTTTTCTGCGTTAGTAAATGAAATAGAATACTGAATTAGACCTTCTTTTAATGTACACCATTCCTATGACATCAGTGACATAAGCCAAAGCAAGTATCGGTATGCACTACATACCCGAAACCGTTGTGAGTAGCGAAATTTTGTTTCCTCCTTATGTTCCTTCGATGAATATTAAAGGGTGAATTAATGGTAACTACATAGTTTGCTATAAATGTTGTAGGACATGAAGGGAATAACAAAACACGTAATGTTAATGTATTTTTCACAACTGTATTCATATTTCAAATGCAACTCTGTTATTAATCCGCCATTATTTAAAAATAATATTTTAATTATAATCAACTAACAATTTCATTATTAACAATGTACTAATATCGTCACAATCGCAGGAATGTTTAAAATTATATATCAATACAAAAACCACGTGCCCACGCGCGCCAATCCAATTCAGTTGCAAACATCTCCAAGAGACCTCAGATTAAAATTGAACATGTCAAAAGACCGGAGACGCGTCCCCTGAGACGAAAATATGTAAAATACACGACGCGAGACTTGCGTGCGCAGACCGTCTCAGGAGGCGCGCGGTATCGAGAGATATCTCGCGTCTCCGATGTGTTTACACACAAGAGACCTGTCATTTTGGTATCCGGGAGGCCAAAATCTCTCGTGTGTATCTTCGCCTTTACGGATTTAGGTTTAAATCTCACAGAAAGTGAAGCGATACAAAGTGAAAGTCTCATCTAAATACGAATACTCAGTACAGACTACAGACAACACTTCTCAGTAATGCAATGAATTTAACAACATTCTATGATGGTAAGAATTTTAATAAAATAAATAAGTGCAAAAAATACTTCGTATCCGTATCAGACGTTTGAATTTCGCGAAATCGATTACACCTGTATTCATAAGAAAAGATTTTGTACGCATAATATCTCTGGTTTGTTCTCAATTAATAGTATTAAACTAACGCATGAAATTTACACCTCTTCTTTCGCCCATATTTTCGTCAAAATCCATAGTTTTTGGTGTAGATGAAATGGTGGGGTAGGAGGGGGTGACGTGCACAAATCGATATTAGTGTCGAACCCATAGTTTTTTGTTTGGATAGACGGATAGTTTAAAAATTGGAACCATTTCCGTTAAATGAGTGATTATTTTTCTGTGTGGTAACAAATTAATGTAAATTTAATTTGTTACCACACTGCAATCCGCGCAATGGACAAAGCCATCCGGCGCTTTCATCTACCACCTTCCAACATAAACATTAAAATAAATCTTGGATGAATGAAAAAAACTTACGATATCATGTCCATTACTGTTGCTCTTGACGACCTCAGGTGCCATGTACTCTATCGTGCCACAGAAGCTGTAGGCTCTGCTCTCATCTGGCCTGAACTCCTTGGAGAGGCCGAAGTCTGTGAGGACGATGTGGCCGTTGCTGTCCAAGAGGATGTTCTCCAACTTCACGTCGCGGTAGATTATACCCAACTGAAAATAAAAACAAATTTAGAGTATGCGTACCGACATTTCAATAATTTCTAAAAAAACGGAAGATTTTAGATCTCGACAACCCTTCTAAATATGCTTTCGAAAAAAAGGGTAGATGCATTGAACCTTTATCTAGGGAATAACCGTAAAAGACTTTATATATCTTGTGTAGATTTCTCAAAAAAAAATGTGGAAAATACATCGATCTTTTTCCAAAAGACATCTTTCTGCATGTTTTCTAATTCTAACGAAGTAAAATATGTCTCATAAATCTGAAGAATAATTGTTAAAATTTGGTGAGAAATCTAACAAGTTGACCCATACATTTTCCATTCTCACAATTTAAAATAACGAGAAAATTAGTTAGCCAGTTTTTGGAGCTTGACAGCTCCACTGCTATTTATTTTAGACAAAAAAAATCACACCAAATTTGTAGGAAATTTTATGTACTTTCATTCTGCTAAAAAGATAACCAAAAAAAGTTGATAGTTTTCAAGTTCAAATCCAAAATTCATCAGAAAATTGAATTTTTCGCCATGTTCCGTCACGAAATTTTGTTGGCAAACGTCGGATTCGGATTCAGCACCCCAAAAACGTATAGAATGAAAGAAGTTCAGACTCCCCCACAACTTTCCATCGAGAATGTATCTAGACTGGACTAATATTAATTAAGAAGTGCTTGAGTTGTTGAAAAGTGTGTAAGTCAAACCTTGTGAAGTTGTTCCAAGGCGAGTATGACTTCAGCGATGTATACTCTGACGTGATCTTCTGCGAATCTCTCCTTTGTGTACAGGTGGGTGAAGAGTTCTCCGCCGCTGACGTAGTCTGAAACAAAACACACCTTTGTTATAACTTTATAACTACAATAATTCACAACTTTATTCATTAAATGGGTACAATATAATATAATTCAGATCTCATACCCGCCATAGACAAGGTGAATATAGAAGATTACACGGTTGGAGCGCGGATCTCCCAAGCTAGAAGTTTCGAGTTAAAATCCCAGCGTTGACGATGTATTCTGCAGTAAAGCGTACATGAAAGTATTTGGGTTTATGTAAACAGACAACGAATGTTTAAGAAGTCTTCCGGTATAGACTATTTATTATAATTTGGCAGTTGGGTACTTCATTATATACCTAATAACTCTATCGTCAAACCTAGTGTCCATGGCAATCCATGCGACAAATAACTCTGACCGGCGATTAGGCTAAGCACGTCCAATTAATCCGCGCGTAATTAGTAGGCAATAGAAAAGGGAGATAGAGATCGCAGCACTGTGATAAGCTCGCCCTAGTGAACATTTTTTTTAGTATCTATTATTTGTTATGTTAACTTACTGCTGTATTTGGAACTGAACTTGAAAGGGTAAATAAATAAATCTACAAAGGAGAAATATGTATCGGCTTCAAAATATGTTATCAGCGAACCTATTGAGAAATTAAGGAGTACAGGTCCTTACTTGCATTATATGGCAGATACAGAGGTCAATCTGCCTGATTACTTCGAAACTACAGATTCCACAAAATGCGATAACGTCAGATAAGACTTTTAAAAAGGATGCAGCTGTTGCTATGCGACGAATGACTTAAATATTTCGTTTCAAGATGAAAAAATCTTCTTAAAATATACCTTCCATACCGAAACGATCTTATTTCTGTCTCTCGGACAATTTCACCAATAAACGTTAACTTTAAGTGAGTGCTAATGGTACATGTAGTGATAGTCTCAAAGCAGCGGAATCAAATGAGTATACAGTATAGACAATTATTTGTGAAGTAAGTGTTGAATTAGTATATATTATTATACCTATTGTATGTATGACACAGGTACCTACATCACATAAGTATACAGAGCATTCCGTAGTACCATACCACACCAAGAATTTTTTTAGGGTAGAAAAATGAAAGATGGAAAAAAGTTTCTGTAAAGAGAATTACTAGTTACCCCAATATTTGGATACACCGTTATGGTGTAGGAATGCGGGAAATGTCGTGAATTACAATTTAGTACAATTTTTTTTTTTTTTTTATTAATTTACTTACTTACATTATTTTATTTATATTTCGAGTGAACAATAAAATGAATTAATAATATTTTTTAAAGCAAAATTGTATACAAACGAGAACAGAATTTTAACTGGAAGAAATTGGAGCACTGTGATAAGATCGCCCTAGTGAATAATGCTTCTTTCATTGCAATATTTTGAATTTCTCACTACTCAAAAACAAATGAATGTTTGAAACATCATTTTTGCCCTCATCGCTAACAAGAATTATGCAACTGTTTAGCCATTTTAAGGTAAAATACCAAAATTTTACAACCAGCCGATCACTGAATAGTGAATAGGGTTGCCAGATGGTATCAATACAACTTCAAAAACATGACATGTGAAGATTTTCATAACTGTTTGTTAAAAAACCAAGAACTTCTTTCCAAAATTGGCAGCTCACCTAAATATGATTAAAATAAAGTAAAATAATATAAAAAATCGTTTAATTTCTGAATGTCCTCCTTTTTTAGAGAAAATCCTCCTTTTTACACCCATCTGCCCTCCTTTATCAAATTATCATCTGACAACCCTACCACTGAAGTAAGCGAATCACTCTGTATTATAATGTTATAATACAGTATGTTCGTTTGTCTGTCTGTTTGTACGTATAATAATATGTAATACTCAGTATATTGAAATACCTAGTAATAATAACACAATATCACACATAATGTCTCCGACGAGAAAAGACTACATATGTAGACGACATATACAACTCTTTAGTAGACGTGCGATTATAACTAAAATAATTATTAACTAGTCACATATGACGTCTTTCTTCACTACTATCATAAATCTTCATACGTAACAAACTCATGCAGCTTTTTACAACGCAAAAATACATTTTTTTTAGTTAGGTATACAATTCTGGTATACAAGGTCTGAGGAGGGCAGCAAGCTGGTCTGTAGAAGGACTAAGAAAGAGAGATCATCAGAGGGGACATGGAACACCTGGAGCTTACTCCAGAAGACTGCTTTGATCGGAGCAGATGGACAGATAGGATCCGAGCCGCCGACCTCAAATAAATGGGATATGTGCAGAGAAGAGAATACAATAATTGGTTTGTATTAAAAAATAACAATTTGTTTAAAAACGCCAATCTGTTTTCAGACTCATCCGGAGTAAATCGAAAAAAAAACTATGTAAATTGCTATTGTTGACTCTCATATATTGCAGATAGCTGCAATTGAAACCAAGTAACTTTTTATACTAAAATTTAATATGGATTATCGCTCGCAGATCACTAGCAGACGAGTGGAGGAAATCAAATAGAAATGTTTTTTATTGTCTTGTTAATATCTTAAAATTTTGTAGTTTTACAATATGAACATTGAACATTTCCACGTTCTTAATTGAACTTATGCAAAATCGACAGATTACTATGTTAACTGAGATTTAAAAAAATAAAAATTTCTTTGCACCAAGCGTTATATTCTTACGTGGTTACGTAAAGAATTATGTACTTAGATGGTACACTGATTGCCTCTCGAAGGTCGAATTGTCTGAATAGAGTAATTAGATCAGACGTAATGTAACTATACGAGTAGGTATAAGTAATACTAACAAATAACAATCATTACAGACTAAATAAAATTAGTAATTACACATGGACACAGGTATGACTTAAACCAATCATCCAGACAACAAAATCTTATGCCGAATCACGCACTTGCCAAACCTCGACAAGCAATCGCAAATTCAATGTGTGGATAGAGCATTTGGCTTGGCTTGTGTAGGCTTGCTATGTTGCTAACACATGTGGCAGATCCAATCGAGGGTCGACATTTCCACGAATCATAAGAAATTTGTGGCATGCGCTTGTACGCGTTTGTATACGTTTTTTGAAGGTTGGAGTTTGCGGCAAGTGCCATAATATGATCACCATTCGCTAGTGCAGGCAAGTGTAGGGTTGTATGTATAATGTAACGAGTAGTTATCTCAACCGATACACAACGAAAGATAACCTTACCATCAGGCTTACTACCAGTCATAAATCTGATGGAAAAATCATTGTTTGCTGTAAATCTGTTGAGATATTATAACTACTTCATGCATGGATAAAATTAGGCGAATTTGTCCAGTAATCCAACCGGACATTAAAAAAATACTCCATAAGAGACCATATGGTTACTACAGAACAGATTCAAACATTAAAAAAAAACCTTTTTTATTCACATTCACATAATGCAGTGCACTATTAGACAACAAACGGGAAACAATAATCATTTTTTGATATTTTTGCAGCTTTCGTATGTCTATTTACAATTAGAAAACAGCTGAGCTCCGAGTATTTCACGTCTTTGCATAGGATTATATGTAATGAACATCGCCACAGGGTTTCCCAGGAAAATCTTGCCACTTCACCCCCCTGGTCCCCCGTGTAGGTCTCCCTACGCGGTTTTTGAGAAGGGATAAGAGAAAGTAGGCAAGGACAAAAATAATCCTTATTTAATTGTCAACAATAAATGTTCTGCGCATTTTTTTTCGTAGGACTAGCAGTTTACCAGCAACGCCTGATCCAAATGCAGATTTTTAGCAATGTGACTTGGTCTCTTTTTGGTGTGGCTATGAACTGAAATATTTGGTTGTTTACTGTTTAGTATAAGAGAAAGTTAACTCACCTAATACAAGATGAAGTTTGGCATCCGTCTGGAAGGCGTAGTGCAATGTGACGAGGAAGGGGCACTGCCGGACAGCCTCCAGGACTTGCCTCTCGGTCCTCGTGTGCTCGGCGGTCTTCTTCTTCATCACAATCACCCCCTTCTTCAGGATCTTCATAGCGTACAGGCAGCCCTTGTCGGCGCCCGTCTTCTTACGCACCAGGAATACTTTGCCGTAAGCTGAGGACAAACAAAATACAAGTAATTAATAAATGTTACAAGAAAATACATTGATTTTTTTTTAATATCAATTAAATAGTACTATACGGTCGAAATAGAAATGTTTAAAAGAGGCCTATAATCAACAAAGGAAAAATGAATGCTGAAAATGAATACGGTGAAAAAAGAGTTTGGGAAATGACGTGGGAAAGGGAAGCAAAACCATTGAGTGGCGAAGCTTACTGATCTACCTGTGTTCCCACAAAGAATATTGAATTTATTAGTATTTTTCTTTACTGAATTGTCAAATTTCTCAAATCTGTCTTCACAGCAAGATAGAAAACATGGTGCTGCGAAATGGAAATGGTAAACCGGGATAGAAACGGGTCCTCCCCTTTTGCAGACGAGCGCATTGACAACCCACCTACCCGTGAACCTCAAATTCAAATTATTTATTATGCAATAAAAATATAATTAAAAATTAAATTAAATAAACAGATATGAGAATTCTTAAAATTATTTGGATAAAACTACTTAAGTCCTAAAATTCAGCAGAACTCATACTTAGGGAAAGAGAAAAACATTAGATTTTTTTTAAGTATCTGAAAATTCTTCCAGTCAAACCGAATAGAGACGTTGTGTATCTGTCTGTGCATAGTTATATCTAAATTAATTTGTCGTTAATTAATGAAGATATTGATGGTAAAATTAATTATGTGAGAAACATCAATCGTCTCATCAATTCACTATTAATTTATTAGTTACCTTATATATACATAATGAGCTAGTTTTGGCAATTCGACCTTCGTAAGTTCTTGCGACATAACAGTCACAGACCACAGAGTAACCTCGCCTAGTTTTTTTTTAATTTACTGTGAGGTGATGCACAAGGCTCGATTAGGTATATTTATTTTTAAGGATCTGAGGTCGCTTCTTCTTTCGTATGCGAAACATCCATTGTGCAAATGATCTAGGAGTCAGAGCTCCGCGTCAATACTTCTCAGATATTCAATTGCCCTTGGCGTCACTTCATGGATTTCCCAAAAACAATTTCAGTTTCTTGATAATTCCCTTCCAATTTCTTGATAAGACAATGCCCCACAATGAGGTCGCTAAGGAGAATGTGTGGGAAAACTTTAATGGATCTTATAATGAGATAATGAGGTAATCGCATCCAATTGAAAAAATGGGTGATTGTAAGACTGGTGCTTGTGGAAAGAATTAAAATGAACAAATTAAGATGGTTTGGACGTATTGAAAGAATGAGACCACAAGTACACTACATAGATTGAAGAAAAGCTCTCTGGATGACCGTCAGACTTGGAGACATTCTTGTGTTCATGCTAGGGACGTCTTGGGCAGAGCTCAATCAGTAATTTATAAAAAAAAAGGTATGCAATCATTTAAAAAAAAACAGTTGGGTTAATAATGTGTGAGTGTGGGCATCCAACATCTAAAAAAACATGCAAAATGATTTGACAGCACATTGCAAAACTTCCTGGTAGTAACTTAAAGTAACTAATAAGTATTACATAATAATCATGCAGTGCTGAGCGCTCATAATTCAAGGTGTACTGCCCGGCGTCGGACGAGATTAGGTACAGTTAACTTTTCTACGTACTACAGTGTATTCAACTAGGATCCCTTGGTGCGATTCGCACCTCACTAACTGATGGATATTTGTATCTATATAAAAATTTGGAGCTGAGAACAAAACACTTACTAGGTATTTACTTTATTCACTTACCCGGTAAGGGCAAGATAATGCCTAATCCCGTTTGGGATTTTTGGCATCGATAAATACCTACAGAAATATATTAACATTACATGTTTTTGTAAAGGATATTTTGCATATTACGTAACATATTCGGGTTAGCTGACAGAGATCAAAGCATTGTGATACGGTCGCCAATGAATATATAACTTTTTTTTCATCTATTTGTAATGTTAACAGAATTCTGTACCTTGTTCACCAAAAGTGTAAATAAATCAATATTTACGCCGTAATAGCGAAGAGACGAGAAAATAATAAGCGAGATAGCAATAAATTCGTAAATTGCATTCGAGTTTTCTGACCTAAAAGGCTTATTATTTGGTTGACGACTAATATATCGAAAATCGTTGTAGCCTATGTCACCCAGTGATTTCCAACGCTTCTAATGAGATGTTACATTATTTAATCGGACCTTTTGCTGCTCAGATCCTGCATTGGGAAACAAACAAAAGAACACAGGTTATGGGTGTAACCGACCTAACACGACAGTGAATACTGACGTATGTTGTGCCACGATGAGGGTCTTGTTTATTATATTTGTCGATTTACATTATTAGTATTAATACTGCAAAAACCTTGAACGTTCGTTCGTCTGATATGCTAACCAATGTATTATATTATATCATGTAGGTATCTAACAAACTATAATAAAACGAATATACCAGATAATGAAGAAACTTCCGAGTTGTGCGTTATATAATCTCTAGCTGAGATGGTTTGGGGATGTTGAGAGAATGATGATGACCAAAAATATATACTTAAAATGAAAAAACGTATATGGATACGCTGAATATTGTGTTTCAATTTAATGTTATTACAATGAACTTCAACCCAGAACCTTCGGTCATAACACTGAACATTGTTTAAGAGATAATAATACGAAATACCTGTGGGTGGGCGAAAAAAGAACAACGGAGGAATTATATATTGGGGTTAACTGGAAGAAATCGCAGTTCTGCGATAAGTTCGCCCTAGTGAACAACGATTTATAATCTGTACTATGTCCATTTTTTTAATGTTTATATGTATTTCTTGTTCACTTAAAGATTAAATAAATTAATAAAAATATTATTTAAAATAAATAAATAACTGCCTAGTCACATCTATATTATATTTGCTTTTAAGTCATCCACTCGTCTACGAGTGATCTAAGCGAATCACAAATCAACAATAGTACACAATTTCTAAAATTCTGGGAAAAAATGTCCATCATTTCGTGTACAATGTGTAAAAAAAATATCAGGTTGAATCAAACAGTTTAGAAAAACTGTATTTTTTCATAAACGTTGAATTTACAAAGGATAAATAAAATGAAAATACGAGATACTAAACCAATTCAACAAGAATTATGGAAGGCAGAATATACCGAGACTATAAAAGAAAATGATAATGATAAGGAAAATATAATGAGGCAGTAACGCATGTCTGAAATGTGCTTTCAAAATATACTAGAAAAATCAAGAAAAAAATTACGATTACCAGACTTTTTGAATTTTTCAAAAATATGGAATAGTTCCGGAGATATTAGGCGTCAAAGTTGGGGATGCTGAAAAACGCTCGGTTTTATCAAATACACCTCGTGACGTCACATTACCGTATGGATCTCAGCCTCTATATGGGGCTAGTATGCGCTCCATACATTAACATTAAAAATAGATGTAATTGATTGTAATTAGTAGGATGTTAGTCCTTCAATTCAGATTGGAAGTGATTCTGTTTTGTTTTCTGTGTTTTTTTTTATTGTTTAACGATAATAAAGTAAGGCTTTGTAAGATGAAAATCTCCCAAAAACAGATTAGTATATATGTAGCATAAGTAGAAACGGATTTTGTTATGTATTTCAGTTTCATGAGTGCCGAAATTCGTAGCGTGAAATTCGCAAAGTGATTATAGTACTTACTTGTATAGTACCTATTACCTAATCTACAAATATTTTTGCAAACTTTCGCTGTATAACAACGCTTCTCAAACTTTTTTGAGATTTCATCACCAAGAGTGACGCTCAGAAATCCGAACTTGGTTGTTTGTAAAAAAGTGGGACTAAAATTACTTAGAGAAAGTATTTTTTTTATACTTAGTGAAGAAGGCCGCGATTGATTTATTATTTAATGAATACAAAAAATACGTTTCGCAATAATAAGTATGAAAACTGTTTTCTTATAGGTAGGTACATCACGTAGCAAAAAGATAGCGCCGCAGGCGAATACTAAGACATACAAAGCCTACATAAAAGAGATAGTAATGTAGAATTAGTTTATTTTTTGTAAAATAAAAAAATACTTAAGTAAGTAAGTATCTATACAAAATTTTGCATTCAGAGTAACATGTATAACTAGCACCGCAGGCAAAATTTAGCTTGATAGTAAAATTGTTTTTTTTTTTGTCTGGGCGTCCTCTCCGTTGTGTTTTTTGTGTTCATATATCTTTTCAATCTAAAACAAAAGTCAAAACGAATACTAAATAGTTAGTTATAGTAAAAGTTTGAGAACTACCGTTTTTTGCTAGTGACAAACTACCTTTTTTTTAAATATTGATGCCGAATGTAAAATACAATACATTTTAAATGATGGTACAATATTCGTCCTTCCACACTGGGATATCATGCTGGGGGGAGAGACATACATAATACAATGCTATTGTATTATTAAAATAAAGACAATGCAATAAAAACAAAAAAAAATAGACAATGTTTTACAACAATACTACCTAGAGTCAAGCATATGTCTATATCTATCTATACCCTCATGCCACGTCCCTTGCAGGGTAGGCAGAGAGGACAGAGCGCCAGACAGCCCTATCCTTACACACACTCCTAGCTTCCGTCACATTCATGCAATTAGTCATACACGCTCTCCGATTCCTTTTACTCAAAACGCGTCCATCCTTGAGGATCTGGTCGACATGATCGGACCAGGTCAGTCTCGGGCGGCCGCGCTTCCTCACCCCTCTTCGCTCACTCAAATATATCTTTTTTGTCATCATGTCATCATTCATTCTCTCAACATGCCCAAACCATCTTAGTTTGTTTACTTTCATTCTTGTCACAACACCAGGCATATGTTCATTCATTATATTTATAAGACATGGTTATAATATTAAGAACACATCAGTAATAAGCAGAAACAGCTTCAAGGATAAAAATCTCCCTAGAAACAATAGGTACTTTAGTATACCTATCATATTTTTAATATTTTGGTTTGATTATTATTAGATATTTTATACCAGTTTTTTACAAAGAACATTTTTTTTATTTTACCTATCGAAAATCGTGACGATAACGTATGTCCAAGTCATCTCGTGAACAAAATACTTCATAATACTATACTGGCCCGTTGTATGGAGAACAGTACGACAGATAATGTGACGTCACGCGCTATTTAGGTATAATCCGACCGTTTTTAAAACAGTCAACTTTGAGCCTCTGTAACTCTTCTGTTTTTCAAGATATCGAAAAAATTCTTTCAGTTTTGTAAATGTGATTTTTAGGAGAATTTTATTGAATGTTAAAAAAAAATTGCGTTACTAGCTCATTGAAAAAGATTACTACTCAGCCTTGAAAATACAAGCAATATCATAATAGCATTGACATGAAAAAACATTAGTTCACGTATCCTCCGTGAGCGCGCTGCTGGGTATACTAATCCAAAATGGCCGCCCGGCGAACAGCTGTTGACTGACAGACACGTGAAAACAGTATTAATTAGTATTTGTTTCGTTATTAGTTTGATACTACATTATAATATCTAGCAAATTACTTACAATGTCAAATTTATCACAGTTTTTTTGTATTTTTAATGTAATTATATACATTCTTCACAATAATCACGTGCTAGTAATTAGGTATTGTAGAGAATATTACAGAACATTGGGTATTTACATGCGATTATAATATAATAACAAGGTTTCATTGCTCGACGCTCGTGTAGTGTATTAGGTATAATATTTTATGTTCATTTTGTGGAAAAACAGAATCAAATTGTCTGAATTAATATGAAAATGATGTTGAAATAGTGATTGTTATCAGATGTAGCAAACAAAAACAAGTAATCACTCATGATCGAATTATGATTCTACACAACATTTTTTTACATGCTCTGGGGTTTCTCCCATTTAATGACAGACGACAGAACAAGTCCAGAACTTCGAGGACGGACGTGTTTTGAGTAAAGCAATCGGAGAGAGTGTACAAGGCAAATTGCATCAATGTGGAGGAACCAATATATTGGTATTCTGTCCTCTCTGTCTACTGCACAAAAAAGTAGGACGGGCGTTTTGTGAGTAAAAGGAATCAGAGACCGTGTACAAGACAAATCGCATCAATTTGGAGGAACCAAGGTATTGGTATTCTCAATTCTTTCGTCTCTTCTTACTCAACAACGACTCGACTCGACACAAGGTATGAAATACGCCTAAAGAACACTTTAAAACAATTAACCTGAAAATAAACATCCATAAGTAGGCCATATATTATTTAAATTCCTCTGATTTTTTAAATAAAAACACTTCTAAGAATTTAGATAATATGCCACCATCACGATGTGTGTTTCACTGAAAGATAAAGTAATATTAACCGTACACAATATAGCAATGATCCAAGTGATCTATAGAGATCATTATGTGATCAATAAAAGTTACAAAGGATTAATACATTATGTAAAAATAATCACTAGCTTACAATACAAAATCATTGCATAATAATATCAGAAATCACGTTTTCAAGTAGGTTCTAGCACGTACTCTTAAGGCTCCCGACCCAACTATGACGTCACGGTCATTTCCCACGGAATTAAGGTTCAAAATCGCATGATAAAATGTTAAAAATAGCGTTTTTTTTCATTTTTTTGGAGTTAATTTCGCTTCAACCCAAAAACTTTTACGGTTATTCACTACATTTTAATGCATATTATCAATACAAAAAAAAATCGCCGAGTCTTTCGGGAAACGAGTTTGTCTTTCGGATGAAAGATCTGAGGTGTTTTTCACATTTTTTTTGAGAAATCTATACAAAATATAAAAAATCTTTTACGGTTATTCCCTAGATAGAAGTTCAATGCATCTACCCTATTTGTTTTCCAAAGCATATATAGTAACGGCTGTCGAGATCTAAGGTCTCCGTTTATAGAAATTCTCGAAATGTCAGTATGCATACTCTTAATAAAGACATTGCAAGTACATATGTACATTGTACAATAAGAATATGTATTTTCTATGTATGTATGTATTCCCTTATCAACATCACAAGTAATAGATGTGTACTACATAAAGTAGAACATAATAGGTAACAAAATAGTAAATAGGATACAACATGCGTAGTACTGCACGTAAATAGATAAAAATTTAATGAGATATATTGTAGATGTTGATGTCGGATGGGGGAGATAAAGAAAAAGGTATTGGAAGGACCATCTGGAAAGAATGGACTCCCAAATGGGGTACATGGTTGGCACAGTTGGTTGAGGCGGCAGTCTCTCAAGCGGGAGGTGCCAGGTTCAAACCCTGGCGCTGGCGACGTATTCCACACTTTGCGATACAGGCTTTTAGCCTAGCTAGTGCAAGGTGTGCAAGAAAGTATTTGGGTTTGTGTTTGCAAGCCCAGATCCTTAAAAAAAAAAAAACTACCACACCTTGTCCTACATTGTTGTATTGTTGTTCTTCAAAAGGTTCTTCATCCCTAGGCCCTGATTCGGGCACTTGGAGACGTCAAGGTTACAATAGATATTACACAGCTATAATATTAATACAGTATGAAACAATGAAACAGAATCCATGCAATTAGAATGTAAAGTGTTCTATTGGCATACAGTCATGGGAATCCAGAGGGAAGAACTATGCTTAGAAAACCCTCAAAGGATGGAAAGGCAGGTTATTTAGTAGATTGGGGAGTTATGAAAATTTTGGAGGAGGTAAATGTAGACGAATACAATGATAACAACAATGACAAATAACGTTAAATGAAAGCGTCTAAAAAGAGTTAAAACAGACACTTTTAATAAAAATAACGTACAATGGACGAGTTTGTAATTTCCACCAAGTATTCTATTCTATTCTATACCCTCACGCCACCTCCCTTGTGGGGTAGGCAGAGAGAACGGATCGCCAGACTTTCCTATCCTGACACACACTTCGGGCTTCCGTCACATTCATGCAATTCCTCATACATACTCTCCGGTTACTTTTACTCAAAACACGTCCGTCCTTGAGTATCTGGTCAACATGGTCCAGCCATGTGGTTCTTGGACGGCCGCGTTTCCTTACACCTCCTCTTTCACCCAGGTAAATTTTCTTCGTCATTCTTTCATCGTTCATTCTCTCCACATGACCCAACCATCTCAACTTGTTCACTTTCATTTTATTCACAACATCCTTTTTACATTCACTCAACTCTCTAATCATTTCGTTCCTTACTCTATCTCTCAATGTTTTTCCACACATTCTTCTCAACGATCTCATCTCGACCGCATTTATACTTGATTCATCCTTCTTCAGCCATGTCCATGTCTCACTTGCATACATCAGTGTTGGTACCAGGATGGCGTTGTGCACCAACAACTTTGCCTTTGTCGATACGTTGCGACTTTTCATTATTGGCCCAATTGCCCCATTCACCCTGGTACCTGCTAACTTTCTTCTTTCAATGTCACTTTCACACCGACCATCTTTTGTAAACAAGCTTCCCAGATACACATACTCATCGACTTGCTCCAAGCATTCATTACCAACTTTAATCGTACAGTTCGTCCTTATCTCATCTCTTTCAAATACCATTACTTTCGTCTTGTTGACATTCATCCTCATCCCATTTCTTTCGCAGCTACCATGCACACAGGATATAATTTCCTGTAACTCACTTTCGCTTTCAGCCATTAGTACCAAATCGTCCGCAAACATCAACGCACATACCCTCACTCCATTCAGGTCCACACCAACATCCATTTCTTTCAACGGACGCATACAGTTGTCGAAGAACAGATTGAACAACCAAGGAGACATGACACAGCCTTGTTTTACTCCTTTTGTGAGGGTAAACCACCGTGAGAACGCACCGTTCACCCTGACACACGCAGAGCTCTCCGTATACAGCGATGCAAGTGCACGAACCAATTGGCTGCCCACCCCGTAGTCCGACAATACACGCCACATTCTTTCACGATCCACGCGATCATATGCTTTCTCCAGATCTACGAACGCACAGAACAACTTCTGGTGTTTATCCAAAAATTTCTCCGAGACCATTCGCAGGGAGAAGATCTGATCGGCGCACCCTCTTCCACTTAGAAATGCACCTTGAGCATCCCATACCTTACATTCCGTAATCTTTCTCACTCTTTCAATCAATACTTTCGCGTACAGTTTGCCCACAGAACTCAACAGGCTGATGGCCCGGTAACTACCACATTCCATCTTTGAGCCTTTCCCTTTATATAGAGGACATATGACAGCCCTCCTCCAGTCTTCCGGAGTGTAGCCATCCCTCCAACACAGGTTGAAAAGCTCCCAGCACCACTTGAGAGCACTCGGACCACCGTGCCTGATAAATTCCGTCGCTACACAGTCATATCCTGCAGCCTTACCATTCTTTGCCTTTTTTAGCGCATTCCCAATCTCGCTCATACTAATTTCATCGCTACCATCCTCACTTACAACTAAATTCGCTGCTCCGCTAGTCTGGTTCATACCGGCATTACTTCGATTATTATAAAATTGACATAGTACAGATTGTAAAGCATCGTTCACTAGAGCGAACTTATCGCAGAAATGCGATTTCTTCCAGTTAGCCCCATTTATTTATTTATTTACACTCTAATAAGTGAATAAATACCAGGAATACGTCGATATAACCAAGATGCAATAATATTGTTCACTAGGACTAGCTTATCGATTCGCAATCCTGCAATTTCTGCCAACTAAACCCAGACGAACTATGGGGTTCAGATCCTACATCAATTTTAAATCAATCGTTTTTAAAAGCTGTAAGTAATGTATGAATGTATCCATCCATAATTACGTAAATACAAAACGTGGTAAGTATACATTTCTACGTATTACAGTCACATTTGACATTACAGTGAATAGATAAGACGTAGGTATAATTTTCTAAGAACGCACTAATTAGTGAACTACGATGCTTATTTGAATTCAGTACTAGAGTGGTACATATAATAGATGTCCATTGACCCCCAAACACCTTGTACGTTGTCTTACACTATGTATACACACGTACGTACATTAATTACTGTCATTTTATCATGATGACTGTAGTAGCTTCATTGTCCGTGAGCAATTCCGACTATAGATTAATACATCAATACAATAAAACACACAATAGCTCCTAACTATTTAAGTGTTCACTGTAAGGTCCTATATGCTGCCATTCGGCTTCGGCGCCCTGAATTGTTCTCAGCCAACACTGAGAGAATCGCCTTGAAACTGAAGACAGTGATAGATGAAAATATGGACTACAGATTGGCTGTTTTAGAATAACAATATTTGGAAATTCTTCGAATAAAAAAATATTCCGAAAGTACCCCTGCAATTTACGGGATCTGACGATTTTCCTTTAAGTTTTTCAGATATAAAAGTATAATTTAACCAAAATACTGGTAATTATAATCTTAACAAATCGGCTGTTTCAGATTTTTATAATTTGTTCCCAGGTTCTTTTTAAAAAGGTACTATTCACATTGGGAGAGGGCTATATCCAGCAGTGGAGGACAGAGGGCTGAAGAAGAAGAAGGAATATGATGCCTGCAGGACAGGGAAGGAATAGAAAGGATGTAAAGGGACAATGTTATAAGGTGTGTGATATAAGACGCTTCCAAGGACACTTAAAAGAGAGCAAGTTTGGATTTCAGTAGGAGTATTAATCCACAAACGAGCACCATGAACTGTGAAAGAAAATAAGTTATTGTATGTAAAGTTTGTTTAATAATAAATGAATGAATGAAAACATCCCTAATTTTCCCAAAACGTAGGTACTCTAGATTTTATTTTGTTCACGATACATAACTTTCTAAACTTAAGTACCTAATTCTAATTAAACTTATAGCCTTCTCCCATCCCATCCTCCAAAACCTCGAGTCAAAAATCTCTTAAAGTGTAAGTGTAAGTGAACTCTAGCAGAAGGACTCTATCATGTATTGTGCGTCTTGCAGGGTTGAACATTATGAAGATCATTACTGATAATTATCTGATATTTTATCCAATACTGTAAAAGTAATCGTCATCCCTCTTGTTTAAAAACTGTTTTATTTATTACTAACGACACCCTTAAAAACCATCCCTTCCCTTTATGTCATTTTTGATCCTTTTTAATAAAAATTCGTATAAATGGCTAAACACTCTAATACTAATTACGCCAATTTCAGTAGGAGAATCTGGAATCACATCTGGTTTCCGAGATATTCGCATACTTTAAAAATCGTTCAACCATATTTTTCATCTCCTTAGGGGCTGAATTTCCAAAAACCCTTTCTTAGTGGAGGGTTTTGATTTAAAACCTACCTGTCTTCAAAATTTCAGTTCTCTAGGATTAGCCGTTTGGGCCCTGTGTTGATGAGTGAATACGTCAGTCTGACGTTTTCGTATATATAAATTTAGATGATACAACGCATAGAAAAAACAGTCGTTTAAAAATCAAAACGGATCAATAAAATTGTATTTTCGTCATGATTTTTTTTTTAAATTTATAATTGTCAATCAACAACATGACGCTATGTCATCCAATATCTCTGTGTTTATATCACGATATGTAATTATCAATGTACATTAATCTTAAAAATTATCTTTATCTTATCATGAAAGATTCTTGATAAGGATAGTTATTTTATTATCCCTTGCAACCCTGGCGTCTTGATAAGAAGTGACGCGAAGTTAGCGACACACAAACGGAGAGGTGAGAGTTGGGAGAATGGGACAGACAGATCCATAATAAGGAGGGTTGGAAAATGAATATTAGTCTGGGGTCCGACAACATTGAACATAGAGACCAATACAGTATAATAATATAGTAATGGGAGCAATTGTTCTATGTCAGTGCGAGGAGCTCACACTCAGTTATCGTCTCCAAAATTCGGATACATCTTCGAAACAAATCTGCAGTCAATTTGTTAAAAAAGAACTTAGGATCATATGAGCGAGAAAATAGAAATACAATTACGAATAATGATCTTATTTCACATAATATGTCTCCTCTCCAGATTCCAGGCATCGTCAAAGTCGGATATTTAATAATAAATGATAAATATCGGATTTTTATCATGATACATACATGGTATGGCAATGATAAAAAATAGTGAACCCTGCTGTATGCCGATTATAGAGGTTTTTTAGCAAATGTGTAAAAGAAAGAGCAGAAAATTCAAAACGAACAATAATTTTGGACTTAAAAATCCCCTAAAAATCACTTTTATTAATCCAAAATCTTCAAAAATGTACAACCATGATAATATGGCGAAAATATGGCGATAATGTGGTTACATTATGGCGAAATTCTAAGCACCTACAAATACTGTTAGGTATGTCTTAATGATTTTGGATCGCTTCGATATTTCCAAGGTAAAAAAATGGTTAGTAACATCTGTCGCAAATCAGCAGTACCCCGTTACACCAATACACACAACACAAACACGCGTCATATAAATATATAGGTATGTGAAATATTACAGGTACATCTTATAGGTATTATAACATCTTACAAACAGATACTCAATATTACTATGTATATAGGGTCTAGCTAGGAGGGTGTATATGTATGTGTGTGGGGTATATCTCGGCAGTGTAGGTTATGGACCTCAAGGTCGTCAGTCCTACAACTTTTTAGGGGGCAATGTCGTTGATCTTCCATTACGACGACCCCTCCCGCTCGCCTCCTGCGAGCGTCTCGATTTTAAGGGTAAAGCCTACAGGTCGCCGACACGTGAAGGGTGAATGGATGAGCGAAACAATAATAATACGTGTGTGTGTATTAGGATAGGACTATGAACCCTCAAACAAGATTTTATTCAACTCGCAACGGCGGTTTTAACTTTTAACATTCTACTTGTCTAATAACTTACTCCACTTCGCAACACAATCTTTTCTAACTAACGGTGAAGTGAACAAATATGTATAACTTTTACAAATTTCGTATGAAACTAAGTGCAAAATAAGAATAACATAAGCGACAAAATCGATTTTGGCTTGTTGTATAAAAAGTGGTCGAATATCAAAAAAATAATCTGAAAGCACTACGCTTTACTTAAAAAATAGTATAAACCCAATTACAACATTAAATCTAAAAAATACGGGAATAATCTTATGTTTTAGTGAATTTCAGTGGTAACTTTGGAATTATTTTTTATTGATAAAATTCACAAAAATCTAATTTCCAACCACCAGAGTCAACAAAACATATTCTTATTTATCCATGTTTTAAGTGTTAGGATGATATCTTTAATATTAGCTGAGTAATCTTTCAATACAATTTTCGCTTGCTCAGTACTATCCTTTTTTAATCACTTTCATTTACAATATAAGAATTATGATGCATATTACTAAGTACGTATTAAGTGCTACAATACGAGGTACACGTAGGGTTGCCAGATCAGTTGGACAAAGAAACCGGACAAGATTTAATTTTTGTCCTCCCCCCCGTTCTTATAAAGAATATACTATAATTTTCGCCGATGATATGCTCCGAAGAGTAATATTTTCCCTAAAGGAAATATAAAAAAATATAATTACGTAAGTACCTAGTTCAAAATAGTGTTTAATTTTATGAAAAAATGCTGGGTACCTATCTGAACACTCAGGATATAACAAGGAATGTGGGTACCATGTTAAAATGAGAATATGATGGAAGTGATAAAGATTGTATTCTCTTGAAGGACTTTATGAAAAATGGGTACCTACTAGATAAGGCTATAAAGTTAGTTGCTTTCTCCGGTTTTCCAAGATTTTTTCGACCAAACAGATAATTATTATTATTCACTAAACTAAAAAAACTCCACTCTCCAGCATGACAGCCTTTAGAGTTAGACCTTTGCGCCGGAGAATGTGCAGACATGTACAAAAAAATATATATCAATACATCAAATAACCAACAAACAAGGGATGAACACATATTAACTACCCTCATAATATCTCTCCAAGATGTAATAAAAACCGGACGGTCCGGTCAAAAGCCGGACATCTGGCAACCCTAGGTTCACGTCCCGCCCGTCAGTGGAATTATTTTAATTAGGTCATACACCTTGCATAGTTGTATGTCACCTTAGCGTAATACAACACTAGCCACATACTGAGTACATATATTATGATTTGTACCCAACTAGGTACTCACTAAATCGGTAGGTAATGGACGGTACATATGTTTATTGAACCTACAAATATAATGTACATAAGTAAAGGTATGAATTGCTTAGAGGAAAATTATCAAATAATGGATTCAAATAATTTCTGATTGAATCTACATTTTGTTAAAGTTTTCCTCTTCAAATTTTATTAACTTCCCAATGTCCCAGCACCTCGAAATTTTGCATAGATATCCGCATTGGTTGGAACATATTCTTACTGCAATAAGTTCGCCTTTTGCCCTTCTTCTTTTTCTCCAGCTCCAATCGCTACGATTGGTTTGCAGCAAAGCCCAATGTCCCCTTCTCCACTCATTCCTGTCCTGTGCGGTTCTTTTTAACTCTTTATATGAGTCGAAGTCCATATCCTGGCACAGGCCTTCTTAATTCATGTTTTACACGCTTTTATTTCACTTCATCTGTCGTTAGCCGTTATCTGTTGTATGCATTACGATTTTCCCCTATACAATTACGCCATTTCACACACCACAGAGTAACCAGCGACAGAACATAACTAACTATGTATTGAAGGACACCCACGGGCCCATGGCCCTCGTATCCCTGGGTAGCACAGGAGCATATAGCATCCTCTTTACCCGCACTTTTTGGTAAAATATTCAGCGTCCTTGTCCAAGGATGGAAACATACAACTATGCATTGTCAAAAGTATGCCCGCACAACTAGATGTCAAATTGGAATGACCACGTGGTCAAAAAAAAGTCCCTGCCCTCAACTGCGAGACAACGCAGTTTCTTAATTCGTTAATTGCGAAGGTCGTCAGTTCAAATCTCTCGCATTTTTTATATCTAAATATAACATTTCTTAGATCTTACATATTTTTTATTTGTTTAATTGTATTTGCAGAATATTTTGGCTAGCTCCTCTCTCACTGCGAACTACCTACGTACCATTGTATGTATTTATATTTAAATTTACTTCAGCCAGTGTGAGAGACACAATGAATGTTAGGCGGTATGAATACATGAGTTACGTAGGTAGGTATATTGAATATATGAAGGACGATCATTGACATCGCGTTATGATTTTTAGAATTCACATCTATAAATATTCTGTAACTACGCAAAACTTTATTCTACAAGTAATGATTTCATTACCAACGATCCTACGAGCTTTCTAATCTGCCTAACCTTGTTGTGGTAATTGTGTATAGTCGCGATCCGTTTCCGCATGTAGTGGAATCATCTCATCTGCAGTCATCTTCAACGATAATCGCAACGCAATCATCTGAATAACCTTGTGTGAACAATACGTTGATAAAATGGCTGCTGCTGATTTTCGGGTGGAGTTCTCAAAAACTTCAGGTATTAGAAGAAAATTACACTAGCAATAGTGTCGAAACGTCGTTAAAACATACGATTCTGTTGAAGTGTTCTTAAAAATACGTTCTTGTAGTTGGTTGGCAGATATTGCCCATGGCAATAAACCCGCCATTTGTTTAATGCATGTCATTACTTCAATAAAGTTTTTATTTATTTATTTATTTTATTTATTCTGCTAAAACCATCATCGGTTAAAAACACTCAATCGCTAAGATTTTTTAAAAGAATTTTAGACTGTCTAATACAAAAACTCAGATACTCTCCTCAACACTTCATAGCAAACAAAATACCTGAGAATGTGTAGATTTCCTGATGTCTTAAAAGAAGATGAAAAACACTACCTTGGAGGGGTACAGAGGCTGAAATCCGTACGAAACTGTGACGTCACGCGGTGAATTTGATAAAACCGATCGTTTTTAAGCAAGCCCAACTTTGAAGTCTAGTATCTCCGAAACTATTCCGTATTTTTGAAAAATACAAAAAGTCCAGCAATCGTTATTTTATTCTTAATTTTTCTAGTTCAAAAATACAAAAGTATTTCATAAGTACATTTCAGACATGCGTTGATACCTAGGCATTGTGTGTGATGTCTTACAAAATCAATACCTACGTAATTCTAATTATATTTAAAAGCAATAAAGTTATAATAATCAATGATTGATTCTACCAATTAATGTCAACGTAAATTACCTATAAATTAATTAATTAATAGGTAAGTACTGAATACTGATTATTATTGAATAGATACTGCCATAGGAAATGAGTTTGCATGCAAATTTACAAGTCAGTTGAACAATGGAAAGCGATTGATTGGAGAATTATACCAAGATTATGTGACAAACCTAAGTTGAATAATATTACTTCACTCAATCTCAATGCATTCATTCATAATATTATTGCAAAATCTTTATTATGGGAGTAACCGGCGACAGGTGTACGACAGATGTATCATCTCGATCGCACCAAAGGAGGTGCGCAGTGCGACACACGCATGTGTAGTATTAATTGGCTGACTTTTATTGTTGCGAGCCCCTCCTCATCCTCTCATCTCGAACTCTTCCTTATTATTTTTTGTCTTCTCATTTCTTTTCTCTCTTTTTTCTCTATTTATAATTAATAAAAAAAATCTAAAGTCTGCGTGTGCAATGGGTGAGTGTGTGAGCGAGATTGAGTGGGGGGGGGGGTGTGAGACGACCGGAATGAACTTGTATGATTTGATTTAACTGTGGCGCATGCTTGTGGGTGACGGCTGAATTATGAATGGACCAGCGACATAATATATTAAGTACTGAATGGACTAATCGTTTTGTCTTCATGCTATTACTTATATCTGTAGTTGTTGTCTGTTTTGTGCTTGTATTTGTAATATTATTTTTTTAAATATGTATGTGTATCAACTTGCTACATGCTTGACAATCAGGATTCCGTGCAAAACAAATTTGGATAAACTCGAATTCTTGTAACTCGTGAAAACAAAGTTAAGTGTCCACAGACAAAATTACAGAAAGCGCAAGGTACAGACAGATACAGCTTATTGTAGTAATAGATTGTATAGGAGACCAAGTATGTATACTCGTACAGTAATTGCGCTGTGCAATAGTGTACCAAGCATCGACAACTAAAGCAAGTAAGACTGAGGCATATTGAACAGAGGTCAAGGGTAGCAGTATTGCGGGTTTTATAAAAATTGTGCTAATCAATAATAGTCTTGCAGCAGAAGATAATCAACAGTTTTTAAAGTGCGGTAACTAACTATATTTTGCAATAAGCTCGCCCTAGTGAACAAATGTTTCAGCATCAATTGGGTACTCTAATTTTTAAAAATCACAATTTACGTTTTTGTGAGAACATCGGATTTTCTACATGTCGTAGTTGAATATAACAAGTAGTTATCTCAACAGATATTTAGCAAGGATGGACTTGCTTATGTTATATACATAAGCCTGATGGAAAGGCCATCCTTTGCTGTATATCTGTTGAGATAACTACTTACATATTAGGTACTTGTTATGCGAACATATTGCTCTATTTTGTTCACTCAAAGTGTAAATAAATAAACAATTTCTAAATTATTTTTCTGTGACTCATTCTAAACCATATTCTCGTTATAGACAGTCATTCTAAACCACATTAATTCTCGTTATAGTCACTCATTCCAAACCACACTCTCGTTATAATCACTAATTCCAAACCATATTCTTGTTGTAGTCACTCATTCCAAACCATATTCCCGTTACATTCAATAGTTAGATGCATTGTCATACCTACTGCTGTCAAACTAAGGAATTCATTATTTATGCCAGCACATGCCAGGATGACTAAAATGTAAGTGCACCTAACCCAAATAGTTGTGAGTGGAATCCTGTGAGGTAATTCAGTATGAATCATTAATCTAGATGTTACCTAGCAATCATTATTGTATTATGACTAATCCAAGTCATCTACCAGCTACCAGGCAGCAGGCTGGTGGTATACTCTATAACACGTGTGCTAAGTGAAATATCAATATGAATGTAGTACTGTGTGGACGATATGTGACCTAATTATATTTAGCCACGTTGCCTGCCTACATACAGACCTTTCACAGTTTTATTTATTTATAGCACACTCTCGCATTGCCATATACGCTTATTTTATTCATATGGTCAAGCCATCTCAACTTATTCACGTTCATTTTCGTCACAACACCAATCGTATTTTACATTAAACAATATTGGTTACTATGGGGTCCTTACAGAAATTCACCACCGAAGCTCTAAAGAGTCAAATACTGGATTTCACCAACTTATAGATAGGAGCCACTTATCATTATTTTTCATACAAAATTTGTGACAGGTGGCTCCTATCTCCGCTACTCCTCACCTAAAAAGTTAATGAAATCTAGCATAAAGCTTTAAAAAAATATGATCCTAACTAGGACCTTGAATGGACATTGCAGACTGGGGAAACATTTGTTCAAAATTGAACTGTCAGACACCCCAGTCTGTAGATTCTGTTCAGAGGACAACGAAACACCCATTCACATCTTTTGTAACTGTGACGCACTCGCTCACAAAATAAGTCACGCTCTTGGAACTCCGAGAAGGCAAGACTACTCGCACCAAGACAGACCGTGAGCTACATGACACACGTGGGTCTTGAGGACGAGATGCAACATTGAAGGATGTCACAATAGATATATTTTGGTCGCAGTAACACAAGGGGCAAGGTCCCCTGACCTTCCTGGGTCCTTAAGTCAATCCAAGTTCATTAGGAACTGAAATATCATGGATTTTTATCCGAAGGAGGGTGAAAAGGTTGGAAGCATTAATTTTGATCACTGTTTTAGTATAAAATATAATATTAAAAATTTAAAACATTGTATTGTAACGACTGATATAACATATTGTTATGTATGCAGTAACATTGGACAAGATACCTCTCAAGGTAAAAGTATTTTGCGCTGTTTGCTAATAGATATCTGCCTGGTGCCTACCTAACAACATCTGATTATACATACATAGTGTGCAGCGTATACTAATAATAAACATTCGAGGTAATCACAATTTGGGTACTAGAATAAATATGCAATTAGAAAGATTTGTGATAACGATGAAAATATAAATAAATATCTATTTATTGAATTAAACAAGCTTTTACTATAATATCTATTCCATGACACAGTATCCCTTATGGGGTATGTAGAAGGCACAGCGTCACACACTTCTATCGTTAGGTTATGGATATTTATTTTTATTCATCTTGTTTTAAAGGATCTGGACTTGTATACACAAACCCAAACACTTTAAAGTAAGCTAAAAGCTTGTGTCGTGAAGTGAAGAATACATCATCAGCGCTGGGATTCGAACCCGACGCCTACCGCTTGTTACATCTCTCGCCCCCAACACGTTCATAAGGCTCGTCATACACGCTCTGCGATTTCTCCCAATCAATACGCCCCCGTCCTTGAGTGTCTGATCAATATATTCACTCCAGGTGAGTCTTGGACGACCATTACCTCACAACCTTTCTTTAAGACTTATATTAAATTTTATCTTTGTCATTCTATCCTCAGATGTTCTCAATCTAGGGGCTGGGCTCAGGGTTGCTATTCAAAGAGCAGGGGCGTGTTTTGATCGTATGTGATTTGATCTTGACATGGTACACTACACTTACTATAGTTAATAAATAAAATACAAATCAGTTATACGTATGTAGATTCGAGTATGTACCTCATTATACAACTCACAAAACCCGTTATCAAAACCTACCACACTAATTAATATCTTTTCATAATTAGATGTCTACACACACTCGCAATATATTACACTAATCATTATGTACACTGTATAGGTTTACGTAAATTAATTAAGGATTATTATTAAAATTTCGCCAAAAACTAGAAACATTCATTAGAAACCAACGTGTCATGTAATTTGGCAACATTGCAACCTTTAATTAAATGTCAAATAATCTGAGCTGAACAACACGATTGTCAGCAGTGTGTCTAAAGCGTGAAGCAAATATTTGGTTCCTTTGGACATTCTGCGAGACATCATCCGGACAATTAGAGAATGTTTTAGTAAGTCTATCTAAAGGAGTCGATTTCTGTACCAGATAACATTCTTTTCTGAATTCCGTCAGATCAGACCTATTATTTCATCATCTTGAATCAAAAGATAACTCGTGGGATTAGAATTCTTAGGGCCCATCGCACTGCTAGCGGGTAGAAATTTAATTTTTGTAATTTTCTCCATAAAACATGTAAAAAGGATCTGGGCTTGTGTAAACAAACCCAAATAGGCATCTTCCTGCACACTTTGCACTAGGACTCCCACGGGTTTAAGGCCCTCCGCATACCCGGGTAGCACAGACGCATATAGCGTCTTATTAAAGCATGTACCGCAAAGTGTGGAATACTGTATACATTACTTTTACCGGGGTTTGAACCAGGCACCTCCCACTTGAGATACTGTCGCCTCAACCAACTGCGCCAACCATAATTCCAAAGTTAGCTCTAAAATTCACTGAAACTTGAACTAGGAAAGCATACCATAAACAGTAACCACTGCTTTCAACCATACACATATCCTACAAATACACATAAATATATGGCAGTATGTATGTGTGCGTCTAACCTGCAAATACTATGTATACTAATACTTGACATAAAATAATATACCAACCAACGCCAGGTGGTAAGAATATCACTCTTCTTTCCATATTGTGCAGTCCGGTATACATAATAACATAACATACATAGTATAAGAAGGTCTGCGTGCTTGTATTGTGTGCATATGCATCATCATACATAAAACATATCGTTCTGTATTTCCTATACACATTATTACTAAGATTTTTTGTGCGTCTATGTGTCTACTAGTGTTTTTAGAGGTCTGCCAAATGGAAGAAAATATTGGCAATTCTATTAAAAAAAATTCACTTCGTCTAGTGACATAATTATTTCACAGGGTCCCTAACAAAATGATATAAGATATGGATAGTTGACCAGGATGAACAAAAGATGTTGGAAGGCCACAGAAGAGATGGATAGACGACTTAACGTAGCTGGTAGACAGTGGATGAGAAAGGTAACTGACAGATAAAAATGAAAACGTTTGAAAGAGGTCTTTATCTAGCAGAGAAGAGATCAGGGCTGAAAACGAATAAGAATGTGGCCCATGCAATATTTCTGCTACACCACATAAATTACGATTAGTTTACACGTATTGGATTCCCAAAATCTATTAAAACATTATAAAGCATTTATTAGGTTTCTATAGCTGGGTTTTTTCTCATTAAATAAAAAACTGTACTGGACTTCCACAATATGCCAGCTGTTGAAAAAACATGACGTTATTCGAAGAAACTACTCACTTAATTTATTATTTAATTTATACAATGATACGAATTTAATTTACGTGCAATGAAAGTAATCAGTCTGAAACTACCGTTACACAAAAATATACGAGTGTCTACAGAACAGATATCCACGACCTATACATAGTATGTAAGCGAATTTTCGTGTTACCGTACGATAAATTGAATAGTGATAGTATAACTTACTGTCGCATCTCATCCTGATACAAGTCGTGCGGCGCAATTCAATAGTTTGCCAAACCCAGACCTCGACAAACCATTACTAATAATTTAAACATGTGAATAGGGCGTTTGGCTTGGCTTGCGTAGGCTTGCTAACTAACGCTTGTAGCTGAACCGATCGAGTGGCGGTTTTTCACAAATCGAAGTAATTTTGCGGTATGCGCTTGCGAACTGTCTACAGTCCTATACGTTTGTGCGTTTGTTGAGGCTTGAAGTTTGCACCAAGTGCCAAACGTGTAAACTAGGCAATACGTTTCTTTACATAATTTGAACAAAATTGAAGATTTAGACAGGACTTGCTTTTTGGCTTACTTATATGCATGGGAGGGACGCTTACATTGTAGGTATCAATTCGACTGCAGCGCCCAATTAAGCATACAAAGATACTTAATACTGTCGTAGTTTTGTGCCCACCTACATACATAATATCACTGTACATGGTAGCAATATAGTACATAGTTAACATATCGCGACTAACGCTAAACACCAGACGCTCTCCAGAACAACTAACTCCATAGGTATCGTTTTAGGTAGGTAGTTAGGTTAGGTAGGACAACGGTTATAAGTATAGGGGGTCGTTGACTCCCCAAATTACAAACAAACTTCGTAGGTATAAACATATTAACATAGTATTAGGTTAGGTTGTATTGTGAACTAATAAGGTCAAATAATATGCATACAGATTGTTGTATAATATAATATGGAAATATGTAGGTTCAGAAAATAGGATATTGTTCCAAGAATACATTATGTGGGTACGAAATAACTTTTGTGCAAAGATTAACCCAGTTGAGGGAGGTCTCATTAGAGACACATTTGAGAAACACTGGGGGTTCTTGGAATGACAATTCTCGGATAAAATGTGAAACGAGTATTGAGCACATAGTTGGCGGAGTTGGTTGGAGCACGGACTTTTAATATTGAGGTGCCGTCAACTTCGAATCCAGGTGCTGAAGATGTATTTAGCACTTTATGACACAAGCTTTTACCTTACTGTGAAGTGTGCAGAAAAGTATTTGGGTTTTTATACGCTACCCCGGATTCTGATTAAAAAAAAAAACAATCGGAATTTTTATAAATCACAGCGTTAAAGTCTAACATCCAACGCCGTTAGCCACGAGAAAAATTCTGGGGCCAGGCTGTAGCAGCACTGTCAAAGCTGTAGATAATAAATAAATAAATCTTTATTGGCCAAAGAAAAACATGCACAGTTACAAAAACAAGAAAATGGTAGTGTGCCGAAAGACGGACTTATTGCAAAAGCAACATCATACAGTCAACCCGAGGTACAACCATTTAAGCTAAGCATACTCGTAATATCAAAAATCATAATCTGAAAATAGGTTTATAGGTACGAGATACTGCGTAGGTAAATATTCCCCAAATTTCTGAATCTCTTACATCAAAGTAAGAAGAAAAACAATAATCTGATAAGATGAACTTCTCAGATTACTTATGATTATTAAGAAATTTAATCTGAGAAAGCAAACAAGAAAATACGCTTTACATATAAAATATATATAAATTGAATTATTATAAAAACACATTGTTGTGACCTTAACGACATGACTTATGACCTTAACGGACTACTTATGCCCTTAACGGAAAATGTATTCCTAGCCTTGTTAAAAATAGTCTATTGTGTATGTATATTTAGAACAAACAAACAACAATCCTACGTGAACACACCCACTGGCAGTTGTTGAAAATATCAAAAGGCAAAATGCATGCATCGGGGCATGTAAAACAAAATCTATCATCCGAGTTTAAATAGCGTCACTCCGAATCAAAAAATTATTCTATCTACGTATTACTAATTGTTTCAGGATTCATGAAGCCAATTGGTGTGCGCGTAGCATTCGCGAAGGTACATTGTGTAAGCTCTAGAAGAGCATGTGAAATCAAGTAGCGAAGTTAGTATCCCGAAGAATTTAGGGGTCGCAGGATGGTCGCAGGTTCAAATACCTGTCACCCCACAAACCTTTTTACAGATTTTTATCTTTTTTCAGATGTGTGCCTTGTGTAAATGATTGTCCTCTGTTGTATACTCATGTTACACCATCCTGTACATTAGAATTCGTAAAATAAGCAACCATATTTCAAAAAATCGGTTCTCTATCGATATATTACCGATATTTATAATAAATATCGGTTTTTGCCCCCCTGTTTCAATCTAAAAGTGTGCAAAAAATACATTTAGCAAGTAGGTTGTATTTAAAGTCATACTATTCAAACTAAGTAGATGCATTTTGGTTACCTGCAGCATCGGGGGATTAAATTGTAACCTTACTACAAGATCTGTAAATTGCTTTCATGACCTTAATGGATGCATCAAGTGACCCAATTAGTATTTTATTTAGAGCAGCGCAACAGCGAGGAGAATCCATGAGAGTGTTGGATGAAAATACCAAGGATACCTTTATAGAACGAATGAAATATACGTGACCTTAACGGGGTTTATGTTTTACATAATGATGCAAACCTTAACGGAATATATGCGCGACCTTGTAAAAATGGGACCATCATAAACACGTTCTTAAAATGGATTCTATCCTACCTACAATAAATTCAATTCGGAGGTCATATTTTGTCCAGCTCTCGAAAGGATCCAGATACCGCATACCGCCGTATTTTGTGTTTTGTGAAAGAGCTTCACGAGTAGAACACGGTTTTTTTTAGAATTTTTGATTCGGTCAAGCTATAGTAGGAGACTCTCAGAACGAAGGAATCCAAGAGTTCAGAGAATAACGTAGAATCTTCTTGAATGTCATGGAAAGAAGACGGATTTTGTAGAACCTTCTAGAAAATTGTAGTGATTAATTGATCATTGTAAAATTTCTAGAAAGTTGTGAGAATGAGTAGAATTCGGACCTTCTGGAAGGTTATGGAAATGAAACGAACTTTGCAGAGGCATCTGGAAATTTCCGTAAATTTATCGAACATTGTAGAATCTTCTAGAAAGCTGTGGAGATTAATCGAACATTGCGGAACTTCCTGGAAGGTTGTGGTAATGAAACTAACTTTCTAGTATACTAAATTAGTAAGAAATTTTCATTTTGCACCTTCTATCCCATAATGATTCACATGAATAAGGATCATATCTACATGCACTGACAAGATGTCGACCTAAGTATGTATAACGAATAGCGTATGTACAAGTGCCTACATAACCAGAGTGTACGATGAAAGTAAGTAAATGTTGCATACACTAACTGAAAACGTGATTATTACGAAATGTCTGCCACCTAGTGATGTAGCATTATAACCAAACATGTAATATGACCTCTCATGTAACCACTCGTTAATAATTTTCCATTCCCAATTGAAATATGAATTGTTATCTACTTTTTTTACAATGACAATCATAACATTTGCTGATGTTTGTTTATGATATTTAGATTTTCGACAGACGACATGGGAGAAATCTATTTTTAAAAGGTAAAAATGACAGATTTGGTGCCTACCTATTTATTATTTAGTTTAAAATGAATCCTACGTATAACAACAAATGCAATCAAGTCGACCAGATCCTTAAGGAAGAACGCGTTTTTGGCAAAGAAATCAGAGAGCGTCTATGACAAATTATATTGATGTGAGGGAAACAAGGAGTGTGTGTAATAAATAGGGAGGTCTGGCGTTCTGCCCTTTATATGCCTACCCAGCAAGAAACACCTTAAAGTTTGGCAGTCATAACGAGACTAATAAGGTGTGAGGAAATGCAGCCTGGCCTGGTCCGATGATGTCTCAGATTCTCAAGGATGGACGCGTTTTACATGAATGTGACGGAGGCTAGGAGTGTGTTTAAAGATAAGGCTGTCTGGCGCTCTGTCCTCTCTGCCTACCCTGCAAGGGACGTGGCGTGAGGGTATAGGAGGTAAAAACTACGAGTGTTTGAAACTTTTCAACATTTTTATCCCGTCCCGTAAGTTGGAATCTTGTAATCCTCCGTAAACAATACGGCATTGTTTGACAATACACTACAGTGCAGTTATGTATGTAGGTAGGCTTTTCGTTACGTGTTCCATTTCCAGGTAGCGACTACAACACAAAACATAGTTGCATACCCGCATGCCAGGTGCTTCACGTTTAATAATGCCTACTTATTATATTATACTCGTATACAGGAATTAATATATCTATTTAAAGTATACACAATATATTGAAGTATGTATTGGTCCCTCAACACTTCATACATAAATTATATACCTAAGATATTTAATTACACCACCACAGGACAACGAACGACTATGTATTTGTAAAGGTGGGTATATATCCTCTTAACGACGTTTCCCTTGCGAGGTAGGTAGAGAGGACACAATCCCAAACCGCCTGATCTTTTTTTTTTTAAAGCATCTAGGCTTGCATACACAAACCCAAATACTTTCCTGCGCACCTTGCACTAGGCTAGAAGCCTGTATCGCAAAGTGTGGAATACATCACCAGCGCCGGGGTTTGAACCCAGCACCTCAAGATCGAGAGACTACCGCCTCAACCAACTGAGCCAACCATGTACTCATCTTCACTCCTTACTTCCGTCACATTCATACAATTTGTTGTATGGTTGAAACATCCATTCCGATAAAAAAAAAACTCAAAACACTATGATTTTCATAATGAGCACGTTACATCTTACTTTTTTGTCAACCATAATGACAACACTTGTAGAATTTCAAAAGCAATGTCATTGTTGCCAGCAAACAAAATTGTAGTTTGAAATTAACCCAAGACCATTTCTTTCTTGACTGACTGTAAAATTGTAAATGTTAAGGCGAAGATACACACGAGAGATTTTGGCCTCCCGGATACCAAAATGACAGGTCTCTTGTGTGTAAACACATCGGAGACGCGAGATATCTCTCGATACCGCGCGCCTCCTGAGACGGTCTGCGCACGCAAGTCTCGCGTCGTGTATTTTACATATTTTCGTCTCAGGGGACGCGTCTCCGGTCTTTTGACATGTTCAATTTTAATCTGAGGTCTCTTGGAGATGTTTGCAACTGAATTGGATTGGCGCGCGTGGGCACGTGGTTTTTGTATTGATATATAATTTTAAACATTCCTGCGATTGTGACGATATTAGTACATTGTTAATAATAAAATTGTTAGTTGATTATATAATTATAATATTATTTTTAAATAATGGCGGATTAATAACAGAGTTGCATTTGCATTTGAAATATGAATACAGTTGTGAAAAATACATTAACATTACGTGTTTTGTTATTCCCTTCATGTCCTACATCATTTATAGCAAACTATGTAGTTACCATTTCACCTTTAATATTCATTGAAGGAACATAAGGAGGAAACAAAATTTCGCTAGTCACAACGGTTTCGGGTATGTAGTGCATACCGATACTTGCTTTGGCTTATGTCACTGATGTCATAGGAATGGTGTACATTAAAAGAAGGTCTAATTAAGTATTCTATTTCATTTACTAACGCAGAAAAGGAAATATACACATACGCATGTAAGTAAAGTACCGACCGACATATGTACATTACTGAATCGATAAATAATTTCAAAGCGGTAAATAATTATATTTTTTAATTACAATACTCGTAAATACATGACACTAGACTATGTACACAAAACCAAACGCCATTATGGCGCCAAAAATACTAATAGAATGAATGCAGCAACAGACCAAAGTCTCGCGTCTCGAGATAGTCCCGTGTATTTTAGAATTTGATGACAGGAGGCGATTGTCGGCCATTTTTACTAGAGATGCCGTCTCTAGAGACTAAAATCTCCCGTCGTGTATTTCACTGAAGAGACTGACGCCATTTTGTTAGTGCCTGGAGGCGCGTCTCCTGAGACCCCGTATATCCACACCTTTAGTATAAGTCACTCGTCTCTCTAAAACCTCATTCCACGCAATAACAGATAGATAGATTCTTTATTGGTCATTATAGTGCACATACAGAAACATAGTTAGGCATTTCAATACAATTTATATTAGTCATTAATCAATAAGTGATCAACTCATCTATGTTTAATTGTTTATTTTATTTTTTTATAATTCCGCCCTTTAGCACACTGCTACTGTTTTGTTTTGTAACCATTGATGAAGTTTTGGCTAATAAAGATTTATTTATTTACATATTTCTTATCCTATCTCGGAATTCGAATAGCCAAATAACTTCAACAGAGAATTTTCTGGGTCAAAAATTTGTAAAATTATAATAGTATCGCTGCTATAGTTATTGTTCTTCCTTTGCGAGATGCACAGCTCATGCACAATGCCCATCCTTATGTTTGTTTGACTTCTCTGGTATTAGCCAAGGTACGAATGTCTATAATTTGTTGCTAATTATTATAGCTACTGTGCGATATAAAAGGCCGTTACAGTAATTGAATATTTATGAAAACATCTAACAGTCTAACTAATTTGCACAGTATAATTTGTGCGTTGGTATGACCGTAAAATTATCCTTAAACACGAGAGGGCGTTAGACATTGGTACTTTTTAGCAGATGGCTAATATTGTGTATAAAACAAACGATTAAAACATGGTGTTTAAAGGCATCAAACTGTTTTCTCTAAGCCCGTAAGCATTGCTGGTTGTGTTTAGCGATATTATGTTTTTTTTTTTTTCAATCTTCATTTACCTATTCTTTGTGTGAATAGTGAACACTTTGTTTTAAATTAATCTGGGTTTATCGAAATAAACCCAACATCTACATTCTACACTTCACAGTAAGCTTGAAAAGTTACTGTCGTGAATTGCAGTAAGTCGGCGTCAGGGTTCGAACCCGCGCCCATCAGTAGAGCTCGTTACTAACCGAGTTACCGACTACCTAAATACAAAAATTAGGTAGCTCATATATTCGGTAATATTAACATTTAACTGTAACTTTCCGGCATGACAGCTTTTATGCCTTTGCGCCGAAGAGTGTACACACATATACATAAAATAAGTTAAACATATTATAACAATGCAAATTCAAACCAACAGATAAAATTCAGAAAAACATCAACAGCCATCAAAATATGGGTGTCAAATATTGGGGTTGACTTAAAAAAATGAAGCTTTGGGATAAGTTCGCCCTAGTGAAAAATGCTTTATAATATGTTTCATGTCCACTTTTTGTATAGACTTTGTTCACTTAAAGAACAAATAATACCACTCTACCACTCTACGAATCCAGCTCTAATACAAGACACTCGTTTTACTAACTAAGGGTTTTGTGTTAGCCTTGGTAAGAGCAGTCTGAATATTTTACAGTTTATATAAAGAAATGAATTACCTCCTGTCCCTAGCACCCTCAGCATGTCGAAGTCAGCCATGGATACAGACGCCTTCCCGTTGAGATTCACTGAAACAGAACAAAACAAGAAATTTATTAAAATGTGGCGCATACCAGACCTGCACTCGTTATGTAATTATACATTATATTGGAATCCATATTCATACGGTAATAAAAATACAGGAATGTATTATATTATATTAGTAGTAGCCAGCCGGTCAAAGGCCTCGCAGGCCATCGGCTTTGCCTTTCAGAAAAGCACGCAAAACGCATATTAGAAGGGATAGATAGCTAATTTTATTTTATTTTATTTTTATTTTTATTTTATTTTATTTTATAACACAACAGCTTATAACATTTATAATATATACAGAGATAATAAAATACTTAAAGCCTATTATAGTGTTACCTTATTAATAATATATATAATTAGTTAAGTAAAGTGATTCATATAAATGTAATTATCGATTAATAATCTATAGTGAGCATTGGGAAGGGGATGAGGATAGGAGAGAGGAAGGGTTACATTCTTATAAAAAAATAATATAATATGTGTTCTTATAATATAATATAGTATACCAAACGTATTTATAAAAAAATATTTAAAACTAATAATTTGCAATCTACTTTCAATAATATAATATATTAGGTATTCTATGTGCAGGTAGTTCAATGTTATTTATTTTCATTTTTATTTTTATAGGGGTGATGTGTGTAAGATTTTATTGACCGAGTTGATGAATGTGTTTCTACTAGTATTGAAGATATCTAAATTATTGAAGTAAGTGTTATATGTTTCGTAAATTCTATTAAGTACTGTGTTTCGAATGTAGTTTGTGTTATGTGTTTTTATGTGAAACAGAGCTTGTGTGCGCGTATTTCTTTGAGGGATTCTAAGTTTTATTGTAGAGTTCATGTATTGCGAGTCTATGTTGTTGTGAATTATGTCATGAAGAAGTCGCATGTCAGCGGAGGTTCGCCTTTTTTCTAAGTTGGGTATCCCGTGAAAGTTTGCAGATTCAGAATGGCTTTGAAATCGTACGTGGGCTTTGTAGTTCAGATATTTCAGTAGTTTGTTTTGTATTTTTTCTAGTCTTGCTTTGTATGTAATCTGATGAGGAGACCATAGTGTAGAGGCGAATTCTAATATGCTTCTGACATATGCGAAATAAACAGTTTTTACTGTGGAAACTTTCTTGAATGGTTGGCAATTTCTTATTGTGAAACCGAGCATTCTATTGGCCTTATCAATTATATGGTTCATATTGTGGTCTAGCTGCATCTTGCTGTCTAAGATGACACCGAGATCGCGGACTTTGTTGGTGTGTTCAATGTTTATGTTATCTATAGTGTAGTTATATTGTACGGGTCGGTGATTTCTTGTGAATGTAATTTTTGAACATTTGGCTATGTTCAAGAGTAGTTTATTGTTGGTGCAATATGTACTTAGTCTATCAAGGTCAGACTGTAGTTTCTGGCAATCAGATGAACTTTTAATGGGTAAAAGTATTTTCATGTCATCGGCATATGCTAAGAATTGGGAGTGTTCGAAACATGTGCCGATGTCATATATATAAATGTTGAATAGTAGAGGACCTAGGTGTGATCCTTGCGGGACTCCTGAAGATGCGACAGTGGATGCTGATCTATAACCGCTTATTACGACCGACTGACAGCGATTATGTATATACGATGTAAACCAACGGTACAGGTCACCATGTATGCCGACATGTTGTAATTTTAAAAGTAAGATCCGATGGTTTACCTTATCAAAAGCTTTTGAATAATCGGTATAGATAGTATCCACTTGAGTTCTTCTTTCCATCTCCTTGTATACGAGATCGGTGAATTCTGTGAGATTGGATATTACCGATCTTTTTCTTAGAAATCCGTGTTGGGCTGAGGGGATAGATTTGCAAACAGTCGAATAAATCTGGTCGTAAATGATTAATTCGAACATCTTGCTGAAGACTGGGAGAATGGATATTGGGCGGTAGTTTTGTGCATTGCTCTTCGGGCCATTTTTGTGGATAGGAATGATGTTGGCTATTTTCCATACCTGAGGAAAGACGCCACCGGAGACAGAACGTGTGAAGATTTTGCATAACGGGTAAGATATAGTTTTACAACAATTGACGGCAAATATGGGTGGAATTAAGTCACTTCCAGGTCCTTTGTTAATATTTAGTTGTTTTAGGTATTTTTCGACTAGGTTTTTATCTATTTCTACAGTGGATATGTTATCAGTGTATAATGGGGAATTCTCTGACAGATTATGATGGGGCTCTGATGTAGTATCTGTAACAAAAACGGACTTAAAATATTCCGAAAACATTTCGGCAATGCTTTGACCGTTCGTCGCGATTTCCCCGTTTAGGTGAATTTCGTTTGGTACGGAGTTCCCTTTCCTTCTGTTCTTGAGGTATCCCCAGATTCTTTTGGGATCGTTACTTATGTTAATCTCGGAACTTTCTATAAATTCATTGTAGCATTCTGTGTGAGCTTTCTTTTGCCGCGCACGTAGTAGGGAGAAGGTATGGTAATCAGCATCGTTTCGGTGTTTTTTCCACAGTTTGTGGAACCTGTTTTTTTCTTTTATTATGTTGATTAATGAAGGAGAAAACCATTTCGGGTATTTATGATGATTGTTAGTGAGTTGTGGTTTGATGAAGAGAGATGAGAGAGTGAGAATGTGGTTTTGGTTAGATGAAATGTAGGCGCAAGCGATATGAATATTTTTATTTGCCGTGGTGGATGAAGGTGGAATGGTGATCCAGACGCATTCTGAATCGGATTCCCAGTTAGGGTTGTGATATGCGCTTATCTTTGAGTTTATTGCAATCATGGCTCCACCGCCACGTATACTTCCCGTCAATGGTTGTACCCTGTCGTGTCGAAATACATTGTAGCGATTATCTACTAACTCGGAGTCTAGTATGCCATCAATCAACCAGGTCTCGCTAATTGCAATTATATCGAAACTATTTATTTGAACATTTTGAGAAAAATCAACCGTTTTTGTACGAAGTCCACGAGCATTTTGATAGTAGATGCTTAGCGAATTCATTTTGAAAGGTAACATAATAAAACATTGTTCATAAGGTTTGAATGCAGTATGTAAGTTGATAAGTAGAAATATGATACGGATTTAGAAAAGATCGATCTTAAGTGGAGTAAGATGTATACTCGCAATATACGAGTATATAATATATAGTTACATAAAGATATTGATACTAAACATGAGATATTTAATGATGAATGATTCTGGTGTAAGACGGAATACAAAAAAAAATATAGACAAATTGACACCACATGTGAATACAGTGTGGTGGTCGAATAATAATAATAATAATAGTAGAGGACTGTGGTGGATTGTTTATTATACACAAAAAATAAATGTAAAGTGTTTTGGTTGCAATAAAAGTAATAATAATAATGCAGTTTAGGGACATAGTTTCTAGAATAATAGTAATAAATTAGTGGTGTTATTTGTTTTGATGTAATAGGTGGAGTGTATTTAACACGTATCGCTATTATACTAACGACGCACAAATAAATGCCTAATGTTTCAATACTGTGCGACTTGTAATAGTGTAATATTGTAGTATGTGATGCTAGAATGTATGTCTTAATGTTATTAATAGTAATATGAATGAGGGTAAGGGGGGTGGTGGTGGTGGGGTGATGGGGAATGCTCACTTGATTAGTGGTTTGATTATTTGCGATGTCCTGGAGAAGGGCTGGTTTCGTGCAAGGTGTGCTGGGGGTAGTGTAGGTCGTCAGACTATCTTCCGTATGTCTTCCTCTGTTCGTATCATCATCACAGGAGAGTGGTTGTTTCGACGAACGCAAATGCTGCAGTGTCTCGTCCACACGTATAAAAAATTGTTTGTTTTCGCAGCTTCCTTCGTTTTTCGAAGAATCTTCTTATTATGTGATGTTAAATGCTCATTTATGTAAATGTTGTTGTTTGTGTTATGTCCTATTTCATTAGCTTTAAGTCCCTTTCTCCTTCTGATGGCTGTCAAGATTTTGTCTTTAAGTAGTACGTTATTTAGTTTTACGATTATTGTTTTGGGGCGATCTTCGGTTTTTGATTTGTGCGCCGTTCGAGACGCATATTCTACATCAGTGGGGGCAATGCTAATTCCAACTGCTTTGGCCACGTTGATGAAGGATTCCGTTGCAGACATATTGTCAACTTCGGGAACTCCGGAGATTTCCAAGTTGTTCAACTTTAATTGTTGCTCAACTTCGTGGGTTTTGTTTTCCCTCTCTGTGTGCCCAGACCAAAGACGTGAAACTTTTTCCTCCAATGCACTGATGGAGTTGACCTTCGCGAAGCATTCTTGCATCTTTTTCTCCAGCTCGTCCATCCTGCCAGCGTGAAAGTTTAGGGAGTTTCTGAAGTCGTGGAACTCAGTATAAATAGTATTAATACTGAGTTTGATGCTCCTTAGTTCATTCAATATTTCAGTGGATGTTTCGCTCGTTGTTTGGTGTTTAGGTGTTGCTCCTAACGTTTGCAGAGATGTGTGGTCTGGTCGTGGTGGTGTAGTGCATCTCTTGCATCTAGTTAGGGCGCGTTGTTCTTGGTTGCGTCTTCGGAACATCTTCTTCCGTATTCCTTCGCACTGTAGATGAAAATGCCCTTTGCACTCGGCGCATTTAAATTTATCTCCATCTCCTGCGATCATTTTGCTGCACGACTCACACGCTGGGTTTGGCATTATTGATTTAAAATTTATGAAATTTAACTGAATTTAAAATTATTAATTGGATTTCTAGGCTTTCCCAGTAATTTTTATCACTATTAACAGAATCACTTATATTCAGCTTGAGGTACAGAATAATACTAAAGATATCATCCTAAAACTGAAAACATGGATAAATGAGAATATGTTTTAGTGATTTTAGCGGTTACAAATTAGATCTCTGTAAATTTCCCGACAAAAAATAATTTCAAAGTTACCTCCGTAATTTACTATAACTTGGGATTATTCTTGAAATTTGTTGGATAAAATTCTGTAATTTGGTTGATATAATGTTTGAGGGAAGACGCAGTGACTATAGTAGGTAGATATTTCTTATATTTGGTCCCCCTTTTTCCCCCGATCAAAACAATCAAACGACTTATTGATAAAAATGATAAACAATCAATGAAATATGTCATTCGGTTCGTATGGACGAAGACTTCTGAGAAACTAAGTTCCTGGCCCATTGAACTAATGGGCTGAGATTTTTCCAGGTATATAATGTAATGACAATGAGGGAAAACTAAGTACGTATGGAAGATTGTTGAATTACTAATTTAATTATGCATCGGGAGATCTGATGCCACTATACCTGCTAAGGCGCAAAACAACTTTACTAGTCCTTTATTTCCATAGACGGCTCGTGTGCAAAAGTATTATTTTTCTTCGAATTTGAATTACGGGGGTTTCCATCTATACTTGAATTCTATAAAACCATCAATATCTATAGGGGAATAAAACAATAAGATAAGTGTAAACAATAAATTCCACATAACTTGTATCAGTGTGCATTATGCAGATAGAATTAAGAAAATTTGCCAAGTAAATAAACTATATAATATTTTTGTTCACTCTACGTCCCTGCACATCTCTTAATCCCAGGTACCTAGGGAAAAACTTTTAGAATTGCGGTACTTAGGTGAGTTTAATTGATGCCAAGGGCCAGGAGCAAATATACAATTTGTTTTTGAGGATCATGGTCCATGGAGATAGGGTAGAGAAGGAACAGGTAGCAGGGGCATAGGTTCATAAGAATAGACTGCCCATTGAGTAATCTTTTTGATTCAGGATAAGAAATAATAGGTTGATATCTCCCGCCTTCGTTGAGAAAATTCTCAACGTATGCCATCTGCGAGATGCAGACAAAAAACCAGTAATACCTAAATGATTTAGGTATATCCCTCTAATAATAGGTCTAGTCTGACATAATGCAATAAAAAACATTTGTCCCGGCTTCCCTTCTACAGAAATCCACCCTTCGCCACTGCTAGGGAACTCAAATTCCCGTGTATACCTAATTATAATATGATGGTGATGCATATTGTAGGCGTACATATAATCTACAATTGATTGTACATGCAGTTACGTATATAAATATGACATTTTATTATATTACGTAGGTCCGATGCTATAACGCGTACCGACGTATTATTATCAAACTAGGATGACGTCAAACATTCACGTTGTTAGCAGTTAGATAGCTAACGCTTACCCTAGCAACTTTATGCAACAGAATACGTCTTACATGAATTAAAAATATACTTAGAGAAACCAAATACCTACTTTTAATGTCACATATTTAGAGAGGTGATAGAGGATGAAAAATATGGAAAAAATTAAGGGGATGCATATCCAAAAACCAACTGTTTTGGAGATATGACCTTTTGAAAATTGAAGAGTATGAAAATTTCTCATTTAGGTTTTTTGCCAATATCTCTCAAACTGCAGACTCGATTTTGACAAAACAAACCTCAAATCATAGAAAACAATTAGGGCTTTCGATAAAGATCCTAATTTGTAGGTTTTGCCTTAGAATGCAGTGAAAGTTTTGTTAATAAACATGATTTTGTAAAAATTAAATTGAATTTTTATGATAAATGGCAAATTTCTTTAAAAAATGTCCCATAATGTGTCCATTTTTACATTCTAGAATGAAGCCTTGAAGATTGAAGAAAATAATCAATAAGATTTGCACACAGGGCCATACTTCACCACAGGGTTGCCTAGAAAAATCTTGCCGCTTCACCCCCCTAGTCCCCCCAATACGGTTTTTCGCATTTTTTTAGAAATATGGGATATATAGAAATAAGGACAAAAATCCTACATTGGCATCCATAGTGGCAACATTTCTAAAATTTCAATAGGAATGTCATTGTTGCCAACAGAAAAATGTATTTCCCTTGACAGACTGAAATAGTCTTAATTTATAACAAGATGGTAAAATATATTTCATATAACATGACCAAAAACTCAATAGGTAATTCAATTAAAAAGTATTAGTCAATATTATTAATACCTTGCAGTCAACAGTCAACAATGAAACTATCAAACAGGAGTAGGATGTCGTGGGGAAGGAAAAGGAAGGAGGTGGGACGAATTAGCTTTGACCCACATTACATAATACATTGTATAGAATAGTACTCAGCTCACTTACGTACACTTGGTGAGTTACATGAGTTACATATTTCAAGGTTCTATAATACTTCGTGCATCTATAACAATTTAAATACATACGTATCTGATGCTACATACCAATACAATACATAAGTTAGATAACAATAAGGTTCTTAAATGGCCGGAAATGCGGAAAAGCCTCAGAATCATTCACAAGGTGTAATACATGTATGTAGATAAATGATCGACTAGAAATATTGTTGCTGTATTCATAAATATTGTGTTTAGCATTCGAAATCTTACGAAAAGATTTTTAAGCCAGAACATCTCCAAAGAGAGGTGCTTTATGTGCCCGAATTTACGGAGACAAGCTGCAAGCGATTGGTGGCACGATGGTAAAAACCACTGTTTTATAGGCGAAGGGTACAATGGTTTGAATGGCGAACATTTCTCGAGTGTAAAATGGTCGGTAGATCATACGCTGTACATCAGACGATTGTTGAGTACAATTACTACACGAATACGAATTTCACAAAGTTATAATATTACCTACACATTAAAAAAAAATATGCTATTTTGATTTGTGACAGCCTCTTAATCTTGGATGATGTTCGTGATTATCCCAAAACCCAAAATTTATCTACACAAATGAAGTTTTTGCAGGTAGGTTCTGATGCACACCTACTGTTTTATGGGACTATAAAGTAGAATCCCTTTTAAAGAAATTAATTAGGAGTTATCTACATAAATACATGCGTATGAATGAATAAAATGGCAATAGATAAACAAGAGAGGTACAAACAAACCCACGACAGTAGACACCCCCTATACCACCACCAGCCAACGGCCTCGCGACTGAAATCCAGAAACAGTTTCATTAAAGCCACCTCCCCCATTGACTCCTCACAACAACGAAGAGTGGAACTGTGGCAAGAGGATCTTCGAGCGAGGCCATGGATGGACCGCATGAGGGTATCCAAGTAGGCAAACATCTACCCTACTCCTTATGGATCACCCTCAACAGACTAAGAGTGGGTGTCACGCGTTGTAAAAAGAATCTCCATCGCTGGGGGTACCTACCTGATGACGACATCCTCTGTGACTGCGGAGCGACCCAGGATGACAGCGACCTACTAATATGTCCCCTGATGGGAGAGAGCTGCACCCCTGGGGACCTGATTCTAGGGAATGACAAGGCGATGTATGTCGCCGCATATTGGAGTGGCAGGGTATGAACCACCCGGACACGTAAAGTAAGTAAGTAAGTATAGATAAACCTATTCAGATATTATTGTCACCCCGTGCTAACAACATTTGACGTACACACTTTAAATCTAATAAAATATTGAATATCAATCTGTCGTAAATGACATCGATGCATGTAATTCAATTACGTAAGCGATCCTAACTTTGACGTAGATAAATTAGAAAAAATATATAATTATGACGTTGACAATGTATTCTTCACTTCACGACAAAGCTTTTAGTAATGTATACAAAAGTATTTGTGCTTAGATTTTTAGAAAAGCGACTTATTTATCGACAATTGTGTGTCTTTCGTCCACTCTGTCATTGTACTGACGAACAAGACGGAAATGTCAGTTAAAACTATAAGTCGCCTGATTCGTAAAGCAAAATCTGTGAAAAAAAAACAAAATTGGACAGTTAACTTCCATATTTTTTATCAATGTGCTTACGGTGTGAATCGGTTCATTTATATATAACTGGGCTATACCGAGGAAAAAGTCTGATGAGCGCATTCGTACAGTAATAGTATGATTTATTTGGTAACGTAATGCACACCTTCACACCTGTTGCTGGTTACGTCACACAATAAAAAATGTCGTGACGTAATGGAATAGAAAATAAAAACATTTAATCGTCTTACAAAATACGTTGGACGTCAAATATGCTAGCTAGCAATTAGCTATAAATAATACTTTATGACTAATCGGTCACCGTGACGTGACGGTGGAGTGACGCGACAGTGACGATTGATTTAGAATGAACGATCAATAGAAATGATGCAGTCGTTAATAAGGGTATCGTCACGTAAGATGATTCATTGTTACTTTTTCTTCTTTGACGATTGTTTTGCACTTTACAGATAGGTGAGTGTATCACATTATTAGCTGACGTTGCGTATTTTGAAACATCGATAATGTCACAAACACATGGGGTACAATGTACATACCGTACTATCGGACATTTGTAGATATCTAGGATTGCATTCAATGACTGATATTTTTACATACAGCTGGAAATATGTACAAATATGAAATAAGTAATCGTCTAAAACTTTTTAAGAACCACACCAATATCTTTCCATATAAAAATTTAATTAAATATCCAACCTTTAAACTTTTTCCTTTGAGGGATGTGATATACTAACTACTTCTTTTGACCATACGATAAATAAATAAATGTTACAACAGTACTGTAATTTTAAACTGTCACATATAGTCAATATGTGTGCTAAATTTCAAGGTGCTGGGATGTCGGCAAGTTCAAAAAATGTGAACAGGAAACTGTACACGCCAAATACAAAAGAAAGCACTGTGAACTCCAGAGATTCAAACCCAGCACCTCCCGCTTGGCGACCCTTACTCAAGCCAACCACACAAATCATGCCTTGGAAATCAAGAGATTCAATTGAGTACATCATGGTTGGCGCAGTTGGTTAAGGCGGCAGTCTCTCAAGCGGGAGGTGCTAAGTTTATTTATTTTATTTTTTTACAATATAACACAGCTTAACGTAACAGCGATTAGCTTTGTGCTGAACTGTGTACAGAAGAGTTAGAACCCTGGCGGTGGCGATGTATTCCACACTTTGCTACACAGGACTTTAGCCCAGTGCATGGTGTGCAGAAAAGTATTAGGGTTTGTGTATATGCAAGCCCAGATCCTTTAGAATTAAATAGAAAAGGCCAGGCATCAATCTGATATAATGAGATATTCATTGGTGTTAATACGATTACCCGTTGTTTCAGCATGTTTCATATAAACAAGTCAGATACTGATATGAAATGTAAATGCTCTGTACTGCCAATGTTCGGGTCATGCAACAGAGTAGTAATAATATTGGTTTAGTTTAGTATGGTATCGGTCACCCACTGTCACTAACTGTAAGCTAAGCACTGGTAGACTGTCATGTATAATGGATAACACATGTATCTATGTATGCACGTACTCGGTTAGTGATAACACCAGATCTTACAGAATTATCAATGTGTACAATTATAGGCACAGAGTCGGAATGAATCGCGTACTGGTAGGAGTGATAGGTATACCTATACCCACTAAACTCATCTGTTGCATACTGTCTACAACACAGACTCGTCCAGAAGTAGGTAATAATCATGCCATCAATAAATAAAATCTTTTTCTATTTCTATAATATAATTGAGCGACTGAGCGTGTTTAAATATGTAGGTATTGTTCTTGATGTACGGATGCGAAACTTGGACAGTAAGCAACAGAGAATGCGAGCGTCTTTCAGCCTTTAAGATGTGGTGCTACAGACGCATCCTCAGAAACAGTGAGGTGATGAATAAGACCGGAGAGACAAGACAAATCTTGAATAAGATTTCCCAACAGCGAGCGCGATGGATAGCCCATAACATCAGGCACTCCGGCCTGCTCATCACCATAGCAGAAGGAATGGTAGAGGGCAGTAATGTGAGAGGTCGCCCATGAAGCAGTTATAATGGACAGACGGCGTGGAGAGAAAGAACAAAAATGCTTGGTACACTACATTTTTCACTACAAACCAATCTGCATGATTATAACCGCATCATCTTCATTTTAAATGATGAACTTTTTTCAGTGGCAGACGAAACCGTAGAAGGGTGTGTTGCAACTTTAACATGGGCGATTCTTTTGAGTATAAACTCAGGTCCAACGAATTAGACTTTATCACACGAAATAGGTATAATACGACATCTTACAAATGGAAGGAAACAATGCATAGTGATTTATAGTTTCGTGTGCATAACTCAATGAATATATAAACAACATCGATCAGGTGACAAAAATAATATCAAAATTTGTTTCAGTGGCGCCATAATACATTTGTCTCGACTCTGAACTTTTATTTACATGTAGTACATACGATTATACCTACTTAAAAGGCGCAACATTACGAAAATAATATTGTTATAAGGTGCAATGGCCCAGAGTGCAACACAACATACAAATACAACGCAATCATGTTGATACATGATAGGTATATTATAATTTACAATATCAACATGTTGTACAGGCGATCGCACCAATATAATCAAACTCCATATGTTGTGGATTTGTTGTAGATGTTTGTTGCCATGATTGGACGCACGTAAAATGTGTTGTGACAAGCAGAGATTCGGATGAACCATTTATGGTTATGCTATTTAAATTTCAAGAATGAAAAACTCAACACACTCTTTAATCGACAAAGAGACAAAATCGTCTACAAAAAGTTTTACAATAAAGTTACAAATCCAAGCCTGGCTTTTGGAGGAGGATTTCAGAAGAAAAACAGTTTTTTTTAATAAAAGAATCTAGGCTTGCATACACAACCCCAAATACTTTCATGCACACTTTGCACTACGCTAGAAGCCTATATCAAAAAGTGTGGAATACATTGCCAGCGCCAGGGTTGGAACCCGGCAACTCCCGCTTGGGAGACCGCTCCTCCAACCAACAGCGCCAACCATGTACCTATTAAAAATAAAACAATAATATAAAGATTATAATACCTATTTTCTTGGTGATTTTGCTGATGTGGCTGAGATCCATGTCATCCGTGACGGGCGTCTCCACAACCTGCACGGAACTATCGCGTTCAGTCTTCAACCTTACAGTCTCCGTACTCTCAGTCAGGTCCACAGTAGGGGGATCAGATCCATCCAGACTGGGTCTCCTGTAGTGCCTCACACCACCAGACATGAGACCACAATTACCATTCGTACCCATCATCATCATACTGTCGCTAGTGTCTATTTCTTCCTCTTCTTCCTCTACAGTCTCACACACTTCGTAATCTGTCGGGCTGGCAGGACTGTATCCCTGGAGGACAACGTCTTTTTTGACGTTGCTTTTGAACACTTCTAAAGGAGTTGACTTCTTTGGTTGTCTACTATTTTCCACCGCCTGTTTCTTTTTGAAGCACTGTTCATCGTCTTCGTGTTCTTGCCTCATGTATTTCATCTTTTGCCTAGCCGTTGTGTATTTGATAGAACTTTTAGAACTCCTGTCCGAACAGTCTGATAGACCTGTGTATGAATTGTGATTGAACGTCCTCTGCCTAGTTTGGTCCGTCGCGTACTGTATCCCTGACGTCTTGGAGCTTCTCGAGGATGTCTCCATGTTATTGAGTGATTCGTGGTCACTTCCTTCGTAGTAACCTGATTCGTGATCGTGATTTTTGCGTGCAACCATCTCGTCCTTCATTTTAATATGAAGTTTATTAATATAAAATTTTGTCGCTTGATTCACAATGTTTAAACTACTATGATGGTTAGGTTGCACAATGTATGTCTTGTATTAGCTGCACTGCTTAATTTCATTATACAAATCATCTAATAAATTAACACTACAATTATACCACTCTATATATAGTATGGAGTACATCTCAGTATGAGATTCACTTGAATACACTGTACAATTCATTCTTAGAACATTTTATTTGCACCAATTATTATTATTCATTGTATATTTATTTACAAACAGGAATGTCTTCTTATAAACCGAACTGATCTCCGTTAATATCAAAGTAGAAAAATAACTGTAAAGAGAGTATTTGAATAATCAACTTTGTAGACGAATAAAGCTATTTAGATTAATCTACTGGTTCACGTTATTCGAGCAGGATAGCATATTACACAATACGTACTAATTTAGGCAATGTATATCGCCGTACTTTTCTACAAATGTTATACATTTTTCATTCGTTTTCAATAAATTGGCTTCGCGTTGAATTTGTATCTACTTCTATTGAAACCATTGAATCATGACACAAGATGTCAAATGGAATTATGATAATTTTCGAAGTCTATGTTCTGGATGGCTCAGTTTGTTACTATAGTTATGAATACCTATTTCTCTATCAGAATCCTTCTTTATAACTATAATTTTTATAACTTGAGTGACTGCAAGACTGGTGTTGTGACGAGAATGAAAGTGAATAAACTAATATGTACAGGGCATGTTGAGAGAATGGAGGATGACAAAAAATATATATTTGAGTGAGGGAAGAGGGGTGAGGAAGCGCGGCAGCCCGAGTCTGATCTGGTCCGATCATGTCGACCAGATTCTCGAGGATGGACGCGTTTTGAGTAAAAGGAATCGGAGAGTGTGTATGAGAGATTGTATGAATGTGACATAGGCTAGGAGTGTGTATAAGGATAGGGATGTCTGGCACTATGTCCTCTCTGCCTACGTGGCGTGGGGGTATAGATAGATAGAGATAACTTGAATAGATAGGGCGTTAGAGGGCCTTGTTTCGACCTGTTTGCGGTAAATTGATAATGCATCGCTATTGAATAACAATATAGAGTCACTGATGCATGACTGTGTTATGATTTTAATTATAAATATTGAGTTATGATATCAGTAATGAATTTACATGAAACAAACAATAATAACAACTCTTGTTTTGAAATGAAGAAAATTCTCCATCCAACATTATGCATCTATCATTGACATAACGTATCAATACAAATATATTTGTAGAAACGTCTCGAAATATACAATTAAGTATCAGTAGCATTTTAACAATGTGAATTGTTATTTTATTATTGAAAATAGCGGTGGAAAACTGTGGACTATTGGTACGGTTGAAAAAAATACTTCAATCGGTGATCCAGGCATAGACGATTTGTGAATTTTACAGATTCTACTTTTCTCCTTCTTGTTCCTTGAAGGGACACAGAGAGACCAAAAGCTTTGGCCACTAGAGTGGTTTTGTGTAATGAGAAAATAGCCCTGCCATTTGGTCAGAGTTCAATAATTGAAATAGAAGCTAACTGCTATTATATTCAAAGAATATTTAACTAAATTAATTAGACTTAAATAATTATGTGAAAAAATAACATATATCAACAAAAAAACGTTTTAAACTAGGCCCCAATTAGATAAACGAATAGGTATTTCAAACAGGTAAACAAAAAAGACGTCAGAAAAATGAATTACCTATTCCACTTAGTGCAAAGGAACAATTTCGTATTTTAGACCCATTTCGATATGCGCAAATTCGTTTAAAAATAATTAGCGAATAAAAAACGCTGCCAAATCGTGAGATAAGAACAGGTATCGCTATTTTTGTATAAAAAATAACTGTTACTATAAATAGCATTACCATAAACATGAAAATAGCTGTGATTGTTAGATAAAGTAATTAAATAGCGTTTTTATATTTATTATATTGACTCCTCTAGATATTATAAAGACTTGTGTGGTTTGTTATCAATTATCACTAAACCAAGCGACTGAATGTTATTGTGGAATTCTCCCAACGAACCAATAACAACATGTATAAGAAAACTTGGAAATAACACTGGATACATATAACATATAATGATAAGTTATTTAATAAAACGACCAATAATATAACACAGACCATGTGTACAAGTACATTGTTGCATTGTGTTGAAACAGGAGCGAGTTAAGGTTTAGAGAATTTGCCATTTGGCGAGGATTTGCCAAATGAAATTTTTAGCAAAAATCAGGTGAACAAACGCCCATCGAGATTAGTTATGACCTTAGATAATAAAAATATTTGGAAATTAAGTTAATTCAATGGTTTCAATACAAATTCAACATGACACCAATTTATTAGCGAAAAATGACAAATTTTTTAGTAGGTTGGTCTATCTATCTATAATTTTGTACCCTCACGCCGCGTCCCTTGCAGGGTAGGCAGAGAGGACAGAGCGCCAGACAACCCTATTCTTACACACCTTCCAAGCCTCCGTCACATTCATGCAATTTGTCATACACGCTCTCCGATTCCATTAATCAGAACACGTCCATCCTTGAGGTTAAGTACCTAATAGGTATATCTCTCATTTCGCCAGCTGTCAACAATTGATCTTAACTGTTAATAATAGTCTTAAAAAAGACCTTTTACACTCATTAAAGACAATATCGCGTATTAATCCAACAACATTCTCGTACCTATACACAAATTACAAGTGATTGTACTTTCCTTTCACGGTACCATTCCTGTAGGTTACCATCTCTATAGGTATGACTCACTAAATATTTGGAATAATTTAGGCAGAAATTGTGAATTTGTTTATGACTAATGCATTTTGAAAACAATAGGCGATCGATTATCTAGAAAAATAAATAGTTAACAATGGATAGTCGAGTTTACAAGATAATTGGAATGAATATAAGTGAACTCATCAGCCTAATACTGGGAAACATTCACCTATCCAGATATCACAGGATTAGGCTCAGATATACTGCTCTATATAAAATACAAGCTCAGTGCCTGAAATATCAGCATTTAGAAATATTCTTACAATATTGCATGTATTGATACTACTAAATTATGATTTTTGCATTTTTACGTACAAATTTTCTGGCAAATCTAATTTATTTAAATTTCTGATAAGTGATTTTGGTATTATACCGGTAGCTGATAATACTAATGGGATTATATCAAATACCGACCTAGAATGCCAAATATTTTTTATTTCACCTGCTAATTCTGTATATTTACGATTTTTTTCTAGAATGTATAAGGATCTGAGCTTGCATACACATTGCACTAGGCTAAAAACTTGTATCGCAAAGTGTGGAATACACCGCCAGCGTCGGGGTGTGAACCCGGCACCACCTGCTTTGGGAGACAGTCGCTTCAACCAACTGCTGCAACCATGTACCAACTCTGGTACAGTAATGTCAATTAAATAAGTGGGATTATATTATTGCAAGTAATTGAAACATTGGTTGTCTACCAATGCCATAACAGGCACAGGTCAAAATGCTATGTCGGTTACCTTGGCATTCGATCACAGGTCAAGTTAGCAGACATCATGGAAATTACTAAATGATATCCATAATATTCACGACATACCATGATAACTATCTTATTTATTTATTCTTTAAGGCTCGCGACCCTACTATGACGTCACGGTCTGTTCCCATGGGATTAAGGTTCAAAATCGAATGATAAAATGGTAAAAATAGCGTTTATTTTCATTTGTTGGGGTCAATTCCGCTCCGATCGAAAAACTTTTACCGTCATTCCCTAGATTTTAATACATATTATCAGTACAAAACCAATTTTCTCCGCGACTTTCAGGAAACGAGTTTCTGTCTTTCGGAAAAAAGTTCAAAGATGTTTTTCATGCCTCATCCACATGCTGTCCGACCTTCCACGAGTCCCGCGCGAATGAGTAAAAAGGCGTTAACCGTCGGTTACGTATACAGTTCAAGACAATCACCTCGTCCGTACGTCCTTTTACTCATTCACACAAAACTCGTGGAAGGTCGCCGAGCGTGAAGCGGCCGCATCACAATTTTGTTTGAGTGTCTGAACTTTTGATCAGATATTTCTCAACATTTTAAGGTTGCTGTTCTCGGATGACGACTATTTTGTAATTATCCAGGTGGCAACCGACCACAAATAATTGTGAGAGTTGAAACCATTAATTATTTCATATTTGCAACTCAGGTGAGACAAAAATATTAAATTTAAATTATATTAAATCTCTTTCCAGACGATTAAAGTCCATCTGTTTCGAGTTAAATAAACTGTAGTAGGTACCTAATGAAATGACTGACTGAATGACATACTCACTTGTCAACGCAGAGCCCAAACGGCTCATCCCAGAGAAGTGAAATATTGAAGAATAATAGGTTTTAATTCAACATTTTCTACCAAGAAAGCATTTTTGGAAATTCCGCCTCTAAGGGGATGAAAAATAGGATTGAATGTTTTTTTTATTGTGTGTACGAATATCTCGAAAACAAGACGTGATACGAACTTGAGATTTGGCACATAGATTCTCCTATTGAAATTAGTAGTAGGGTGTGTAGCAGTTATTCCAAATGTTTATCAAAAGGGAAAAAAAAAGGGCATAAAGGGATGTTTTTAAGAGTCTCTTAATAAAGTAAAAATTAATTTTCTGGGAATTTCCAGAAAACCTGTTTCTTTGAAAAGGATTAAAATGTATTATTCCATTCTCAAAAAAAAGGCTAAAGGGGTAGTTTGTTTTTTAAGAGACATTAGTAACCAATAAAGCTACCCAAGCAACGCTGGTAATACAGCTAGTAAGTAACACGAAAATATTTAAATATAGTACACCACCAAGCCACCAGATGTCGCAAGAGTGAAATTAAGTAACTGTACATATGAATTAACGAAAGATTTACTTAATGAATACATAACGTATGTAGGTACCGTAATAATATTAATTATTAGGTAAAGGAGGTTATCGCATCACGCATAGCATACAGCGTCTTTGTATTCACTCAGGCACATACTTAGCTGTACCTATGTACGTCATTCATTTCCACAACATGACAAGATACTCCTAGACTCAGCAAAAGCTATCTTGGACACGTTCAGCGCTGACGGTATAGTGAATACAAAAAATCCCATTCATTCAAACAAAAAACTCATATTAATTCCATTATTTACAACCTGGCTATTCGATTTCATGAGCTCTGCAAACATGCGACACAAAAAGTGAGACTTCGACGAAAATTTTTAGCCCCATGAACTCGTCATAGAACATGCAAAATTTGCCAAAGACTCAGCGTTACATACATACGAGACTTGGATTCTACCAGTATTATGTAATGAAAAAAAATGGGACTTTTAAACATAAATGTTAACCCTTGGAGACATTGCTTCTTAGAATTCTATAATACCAATCGATGACATGAATATCCTATTCTATTCGCTCTCAAAGTGTGTCCCTTGCAGGGTAGGCAGATGACACAATGTCAGACTATTCTAACTCTACAAACACACATTCCTTGCTTCTGTCACATTCATACAGTTTGTCATGCACACTCGGCAATATTTTTTTCTTTAAAATTGCCATTGAGTAAAACTAGACTTGAATACTATAATACCTAATTGATTCGTGATGTTCTTATATCTGTGAGATCACAGCGTTACAATTTGCAAATAACATAGGAAGAGTTAATAGAGAACAGACAATAATGCTGTTAATGGCGAATCTTGAAAACCTTTGCATCTCCAATCGAGCAACGTTTAAGTGTGAAATTGTATTAGTTAGTAGGAAATTATTTATATTCTTTTAAGATTACATCAATGTGAGAATACTGTAGACATTTTTGATTGGAATAGAATGTTGGCCTGATGCTGTAGCTAAAAGCTGCAAATGTCATTTATCCATGTTTTTATCAATTTTTTGTGTATGTATGTGTCACGTGATGTTGGCCATACGATAAATAAATAACAATCAATAAATACACAATTTATTTTCTTAGATAACCAAAAGCAGGCAACCATTGAAGTAATCATTAATTTTTACACACCTCCCCGAATCTTACAATCAAATTTTAACTCATTTCCAGACTAGCTAGAGCTCTGAAACTTTCACCAATTGTTTAAAACAGATGACATTACGATTCTGTACCACATTGGATCAGCCTTCTCCAAAAAGATTACAAAAAAGTGTCTCCACTATACCTGGTTTAAAAATTCACATAACCTTACAAATGATAATTTTAAACAAACTTCAAATACTTGCTTGTAAAAAGTTTTTAAAAATATTCCATTCGAACTGTTGGAAATTATTCAAACTTTGTTTATGGAACAACTTATATTGAAAACTGTTTACTAAAAAGTTTATTCTGAAGTTTTCCATGACATTTGGTATTGAAATTACAGAATTAAGACCCACAATCTGTTCCACCTGTTACTAAATAAAACGATCCGTCTGTATTTATTGTAAAAATCAATCGAACGGAATAAAATGAAAGTTGCAAGAGACTAAATCGAGAATAACATATAATATGGCTGAAGTAAAATTTCTCCAAATAGCTTTATCCGCACACAAATTAATTTATTCACATATTTGCTACTATTCTTGGTCGACCTACTTACAAAATAACACACACAATACGTTGAAAATGAATTGATATTTTAACAAATAAATACTCGTGTGAATTAAAAGAATATCCGGACAAATGAAAAGATTTAAACGGAAGACTGATGACTCAAGTGAAAAGACTTTCGCAACTACCAAACATAACCTAATTTCAAAAATGAATATTTCTAGCACGATATTTTCACTGTTGCAAACAATTTATACAAACAAACACTAATATATCAGCTTTATCAATGCTGTAGCATTGCAATTATGTAAAAACAAATATATATTTTAAATAATTAAGATCGTTATATAAATCTTATGTTACAAATGTCACTGTAGTACAAAACACAGTACAACAAAATTAGAAATTGAACTTTGAAATATTTTATTGTAAAATTCAACACACAACTACTTTTTTACATTGTACATGATTTATTAAACTTTATATTATTAAAAACAACAATAAAAATAAAATAATAACCTCCAATTTACAAAGAAAACTTATTTTTCGTTAAAAACCATTACGCGCACGACCAACGAATAACGACAGAACAAAATGACTGATTTAAGATTTTATTTTTCGTTTCGTACCACGGAAACAGGCCGAGGCATATAGCGTTCCTTTTCTAATATTATATTGCCGTCGCTTTCAGTATAGTCGGTTTTGTATAAGATGATCGATCTAAGTTGAACGTGTAACTAGAAGTCATATCACATTCTTAGATGCATTAAGTTTTTTTAATACAAAAAAAGGTAAAAATAAATTTAAATAAATATTTGCGATAATAATAATAACGTGATGGAACAAGAGTGATGACGGATACAAGTGTACGGCTTTTTGTCCTCTCTAGCAGAGCTGGGCAGAAAAGCGTTAATCCGTTAATCGTTAATTAACGAAGTTAACATTTTGGTTAACGATTTAACGCTTTTCTCACCTCCAAAAATTGTTAACGGACTATTTAACTTCCGTTACATTTTACTTCCGTTAATTAAGTCCGTTAATATTTGATTATTTGCACAGACATTCATCCACTGGCGGCGCTGGCATTCGATAATCCAAAGGTTGTATGGGGTTATGTGTGGTAGTGTGGTATCGTATATGGGTTGGGAGTTGGAAAAGAAATTTCACTTTGTTGGGTTACATCGCGATAGTGTAAATGTGATAGTAGTTATACTTATGTAGTTCTATATCATGCCATTTAACCGCGATTTTTTACATTAACGCTTTAACGGATTAACGTTAACTTCCGTTACATTTTTCAAAATGTAACGCTTTAACGATTAACGAAGTTAACTTTTTAGTTAACGGATTATCGATTAACGAAGTTAACTTTTTGATTAACGGTGCCCACCTCTGCTCTCTAGCTACCCCACAAGGGATGCATTGCATACGATGCCATGATGAGAATAATAGATATTCCTATAATGATAAATAAAATAAATAAATAAAAAGGAACTTTATTGCACATAAATTTACACACAAAGGGCGGATTTATCGCCTGTAGTTGGCGATTTCTGCCAATAAACCCAAATCAATGATGATGCAAAATCCATTTGATTATAATTTAACAAATTACCTACTGAATGTTTTTACACAAATTCTAGTATATTATCTACCGTCTTACTTCGCATCATTCAGAGGTTGGAGGAGAGAACAAAGCACCAACTATTGCTTTTAAGTGCAAGTCTTGTAACATCCATCCATAACTTTTTACAATTTAATATTTTATACTTTACCAAACACGCTCAACAGTTTCTTTTGTTTCGATTTCTTTTATAATGGTTAAATCGAAAAATTTAAACCGATGGAATATACTACCTATCCAATTACTTAAAATTTTTACTACAGCTACGTTACCTGTTAAACTAACAGTGTGCATTATAATAAACTTATTTTTTTGTAAATTTTCATTATTTGCTGGATCGTAAAAATGTGGATGGTTTTTCGGTAAGTACCTAACTTTCTAGCTGTATAGAAACGTATAATTAATCGCTTCAATAATCTTCAAAGAAGGAATAACAATAAAGATCACAGGCGTCGGCAGATAGTCATTTTTCGTCATATATAACAAATTGTGTCTGTTATTGTGCTCTTTATATTTTTATTAGACAAGACTACATCAAGTCCTTCTCTCAGTCTCACGAAAAATTGGTCTGCGGCGCTATTTAGGTACTCGTTTCTTAATATGCTATCATATTATTATGAATACATCAAAATTTGAATTGTTCCCCTAGCTTTGAAGCTGAGAAGACACCCCTGATAAAGATCGTGTATTGTTTATACACATATTACTTGAATTTAGAAATACTTACGTTTATTTAAGCCTTTTAGCAAATGTTAGTAAAAATTAGAAGATATGAATATCAAAGACAAAACACAGAAATGCGAGGTATTTAATATGGCGGGTGTACAATAAATATTAGGTATTTAAATAATCTCAATTAATTTCTTTGTTTAATTAACATTTTAGATTAAAATGAACGAATTATTAGGTCACCAAGGTACTGCCATACTGCGTGGCATAGAATTACAATTTCGGAATGTAGGACGAGGCCGTATTTAGTAACAAGTCATCTCTTACTAATCCACCTTTACAATCCCCTCTAACGGCATCCACGGCCAATCAGCTGTATTTTGTTGTGTTGCACACGTATGTATAGCTGTTTCATTCTTACCCATATGTACATACGGTGTTAGAGAGAGATGCATATTTACATAAAACTCGGCACAGTCTTTCAGTAATGCCTTTGATATCTTGCTTGGGATTGAAATCATATAAAGCCCCGTGTTCAAAATATGTACAATAATGTGAAAATACCTACCTACCTAAAGATTATAAATTTTAGTTTCATTTCTACGATTTCAGAGTAAGTTTTGTCATTGTGCACATTTGGATTTATGTAACAGCAGGCATATTTGCGAAATTAAACCTAATTACTGCAATATTTTCATAATAATATTTATGACACACACAATGTAACAAGTAAAGTCGCCTCAAGGGTACCGAATAATCAGATTAACGATCAAATTACCTACACATTGCTAAATATTTTGCAAATATTTATTCAAATGGCAACATCGGATTTTTATAACCTAACCTGGACATACCCAGTTCACAAGATCTCTGTAAAATACAAATATGTGAAATGGACTACAAAAAGTAGAAAGACTAGCATCTCCTCCAAAATTACATTGCGTTTATTGACAAGCGCATTGTAGACCATACGACAGGTACTTTTCCATTGTAAAATTTGTAAGGAGTATGTTAGGTTAGGTTAGGTTAGGTACCTACCTGCCTTCAGCTTCGTGGAAAAACAGATTAGGTATGGTAGGTAGAAACCAGAGGTGGGCACCGTTAATCAAAAAGTTAACTTCGTTAATCGATAATCCGTTAACTAAAAAGTTAACTTCGTTAATCGTTAAAGCGTTAAATTTTGAAAAATGTAACGGAAGTTAACGTTAATCCGTTAAAGCGTTAATGGAAAAAATCGCGATTAAATAACATGAAATAGAACTACATAAGCACTACTACTGTCACACTATCGCGATGTATCCCAACCCAACAAAGTGGGTACACAAATAGATACAATGTGCCTACAACAGATGAAACATACATAATGGGTGGCGAGTCTCATTCTTGAATAAGAAGTAAAATGTCTTATAGATTTTTTTCAAACACTTAGGTACATTTTTTATTACACTTTCCCACAGACGTCGCTAGCTTCAGATTTTAAAAGGCGCCGCCGCAGATTTTTATTTTGTGGGCGTGGGTCGTAATATAATTCATAATATAGGTCATAATATAGGTTATTTTGTTAAAATAAAAATGCAGGCTTGAGAAGGACAAAATTTGAATTTTGGTCTGAATTTCTTTTCCAACGCCCAACCAACATACGATACCACACATAACTCCATACAACCCTTGGATTATCTAATGCTAACGCCGCTAGTGGATGATGTCTATGCAAACAATCAATTATTAACGGACTTAATTAACGGAAGTAAAATGTAACGGAAGTTTAATAATCCATTAACATTTTTTGGAGGTGAGAAAAGCGTTAAATCGTTAACCAAAATGTTAATCTCGTTAATTAACGATTAACGGATTAACGCTTTTCTGCCCAGCTCTGGTAGAAACTAATTCCACAAAATTACCTTTCATTACTGATTGAGTGCTCACTAATTACATTAAACAAAGTCAAGAAGTAATATATTTTTAAAAGTAGGCATAGGTAATGTAATGACGTTTAAAAAAAATCAAAAACACCGGAGGCCTTTGATTCTGACAACCTTACTAAATATGCCTTGGAAAAAATAGGGTGGAGATATTGAACCTTTATCTAGGGATGACCTAAAAGATTTTTTACAGTATCTTGTACCTACAGATTTATCAAAAAAAAATGTGAAAAATACCTCTGATCTTTTTTCCAGCAACTCGTTTCCTGAAAGTCGAAAAGATTTTTTTTGTATCGATAATGTGCATTAAAATCTAGGGGATGACCGTAAAAGTTTTTTTGAATAATAACCAATTAAAAAAGCAAAAAAATGCTTTATTTAACGTGTTATCATGCGATTTTGAACCTTAACGTCGCGGGAAATAAGGGTCCCTTGCTTTAAAACATTTCTCAAGCTTCAATATACTATTTCAGATGTAACTTTTTGGTATTATTTTTTATTGAGAAAATTTACTAAAATTAAATTTCTAGCCACTAAGACATATTCTCATTTATCCATGTTTTAAGTCTTAGAATGATATCTTTAGTATTAGCTGAGTTATCTTACCTTTCCCTACGAAATTTCCGCATGTCTATAAGTTTGTTTAATGTTAAAATACATAGTAAACAATTGGATATTTGTCATCAAATTAGAATATCTAAAAGTACAACATAATATAACCTAGGGAACCTGTATAAATGTATATAACCGAATTTTCAATGTTTTTGTATTGAGGGCAGGGCCGTCCCTACCTAATATGCAAGGTAGGCGAAGCCTAAGGGCGGCAAATCGAGGAGTAGGCAATCTGAATTAATACTAATGTTTTGTATAAAAAAAATCGCCTAATACTCTATTAACACCGTCATTTGTCTGGCACAATATAATTAGATGCAAACATGTTCATCAGCAGTCAGCACCCCCATTTTTTCTACAAAATTACGCCTGCGGCGCTATTTACTTGTTTCGATGCCGAAGCAATATTAAAACCTTAGATGCTCATTTAAAACTATTACCGAGGTTAACTACCTATGTGTTTAAATAAGTAGTATTATTTGTGAATATTCTTGTATTTTTTTTTTATTTTTAGTCATTTCAGGTACCTACACTTTTGTACGCACATTATGTATTTGCATGATTTCTCAAGTGGTTGGTTGGCAGATATTGACCTTGGCAATAAACCCGACATTTTTAATAAACCCCGCGTTTAACGCATGTCATTATATCAATAAAGTTTATTTATTTATTTAACTACGTAGGTTTTCGTACTTTCCTTAGGGCTGCATTATAGTTCTCTAGAGACGGCCCTGTTTGAGGGTATTAAATGACAACTGATAAACAAAAATGATAATTGATAAATATTCTACGAAAGCCCTGTAATAACTTAATAAGTAAACATAACCAATCATGATAATTCATTAAGGTACTTATTGTGATACCAACTGACATGTCTAATTTATTATACAAAGACATTCTTTTGTGACAGATAAGTACATAGATAACAGATAACCAATGCAAAATAATTATCTGTGAGATTAGAGATTGATAGAGAACTAGAGAAGATGATACAAAATAGAATGCATGGTAGATAAATTTGTCCCCTTTTGCAATTAATGCAAACAATGTTTATCATATTAGTTGTGTGTTATGTTTATCCTATCCTAACCTTATCTATCTATCCCGACATCCCCTAGTGCGCATCCCTTTCGGATAAAAAAATATCAAATTCCACGGTACCTACCGAGTGTATGCATTATTGCGAGGTTTCCATTTTTTTTTTTTTTGATAAATGAATCTGGGTTTATCGAAATAAACCCAAATACATCTTTGTGCACTTCACAGAAAGCTTGAAAAGCTTGTGTTGTGAAGTGGAGTAAGTCGGCATCGGGGTTTAAGACCCTATATGCTGTCAGGGGGCTTCGGCGCCCTGAATCTTACTCAGCCAATACTGAGGGAATCGTCTTGAAACTGAAAAAAGTGATAGATGAAAGTATGGACTACAGATCGGCTGTTCTAGAATTACAGGATTTGGAAATTCCTTGAATAAAAAAATATTCCTAAAGTAACCCTAAAATTTACGGGATCTGAAAATTTTCCGTTCAGTTTTTCAGATATAACAGTATAATTTAGCCAAAATGCTGGTGATTATAATCTTAACAAATCGGCTGTTTTAGATTTTTAAATTTCTCCCCAGGTTTCTTTTAAACAGGTATAATTCACTTTGTCGCTTACGTTATTCTTACTGAGCACTAACATTCTCATACAAAAGTTGAAAAAGTTGAAGCAAAAATAGAACGATTTTTGCTTAGTGCATATAAGCCCTTAAAACCAGAATTCCGGAACTAAATTCGATACTGGTGACTCAGTCTCGGAATTCCGGAAATGGTTCCGGAATCTCTGCAGTCTCTCTGCAGTCGCCATTGGCTGTCCATTATACTGAATATAACTTGATCTGAATCAGACTTTTTGATAGTTTGAGCTTATAGCTAAGTTACGTTTAAATAAAAGCAATCATATATACGAATCGTATGATACAACTATTTAAGTTTACGAAGGCGAAGTCAGAGCGACAATTCATAAATTATAAGTACTATACGACAGTTTGGGAAGTTTATACGATATTAAAATTCCTGTATTGGACCTCTTTAATTCCGGAATTGCAATACAGTGAAAATCTCTCCGAGATTCGGTACCTACTATCCTTCCTTAATTTGTTTGCATGTTGCGTTCATCGATCAGCGCAATTACGTTTTGTGCTGCTATGCCAATCGATTTGAAATACAAAATAAATAAACCGCATGCTTTGAAAGCAGCAATATGCGAGTATTTCAATACTGGGATTTCAATTTCTGCTGTTCAACTTTTAGATGAAGAATCTGAGCCAGAACAAGCTGTTTTACTCGACTCCAGAGTGTTACCGTTGAGTAACTGGAGCCAGTTAACAAGCTTCTACATGGTTTCCAATGAGTAATAGAACGACAATACCAAATTTAAAACTGTAAAGGTAATAAGGTCCAATCATTTGAAGGTTACGAAGTCATACGAAGTCCAGAGAAAGACCTAAGTAAGAGTACAAGACCAAACAAATACTCCAAAGGCATCCAAGTTCCACCATCACGTCAAACTTATAAGTAAACCTAAACGAAAGAAGACATAGTGAAGCTAAATAGACCACTTACCGAATGTTCTGCGCTTCTCCAAAACACTTCCCACGGGGGCTGGAGTAGCGAAATCGTCAAAGGCACTCTTGGGTTCAGCACTGCAAAGATCTATGATCTCTACATCTTTATTGCTATCGACAGCTTCAGCATTTTTATCATTGATTTGTTCATCAAACATATCTTTCATTGATTGGATTATTGGATCATCTTGTGATCCTTTGTTCTGTAAAGCATCGCTGATAATTTCTTCATTTTTATTTGTTTTTGGATCTTTAATACAGTCATTGGTGTTTTTATCGTAGACATCATCAAAATCAAAATGCGTTGGGTATTTTGTTTTGAATTCATCGTCTTCTATTGCAGAGTTCCAAATATTTAATGTTTCAGCAGTGAAAATGTCGTTAATTTTGTTCAATTGACCTGGTAGTGTATTTGTTGTGGTTGTTTGTTGAACTAATGGCGCACGATTGTCGTTAGTTTCACATATAACCAATGGCCTCGCTTCTACGACACTTGATACATTGTTTGCAATAGTTGTTACATAATTTGCAGCGTCTTGCCTGTTTTCTTCAATTGACAGTTTTTCATTATTACTTCCTGAATTATTCATTTCGTTAGATTTCCTCTTTTCCCAAAACGTCCCATCGTCGATCTCTTTAGATTTCTGAAGGATCTCATTCAAATCGTCTTCTATGGATCCCAAAGTTTGTCGCGACATTTTGAATTCACTGTATTCACCGACAATTATATTTTCCATTGTTCAACTTTCGATGTAACTCCGTAATACAGTGTTTGAGTTTTTAATATATTAATTAATGTTCAGTTGTACTATTGATTATAGGATTACAGGAATAGTTTGTTTTCTTATAAAAACTGCAAGTAAATATGTACATAAATAGCCACAATACGCCTGTAAGCAAGTACGTCGCCAAGGAGGGGTCAGGGGGGGGGGGGGCAGCTGCCCACCCTAGATATTGGCATAGGTATATTTTTTTCATACTAAATGATAAAACCTCAAAAAAAATCACATTACAACCACAAATATTTTTAAATCATATCATAAATTTTCTAAAATTTGTATGAAATTCTATCAGTTTCATAAAAAAAATTCCCTGCTGCGCTATTCCTTATTATTATTTTTTTTATAAAAAACATTTTTCATACATAATTATTATTGTGCAAAGTATTATATATATTTCCAAATAAGACCTCCTTCACTATGTCTCACAAAAAAATTTCGTCTGTGTCGCTATTTACCCGTTTTATTTATGCTATATCATTTTTTTTAATGTTGTTGCACCCCCTAGCTCCGAGGCTGGCGACGCCCATGCCTATAAGGTATGTTTCTGAGAATATCTGGAGTATTTGCTGAATTTCTATTAAGTGGGTAATAAAAATTGACATTCAGCGTTCGAAGATTTCGGTGATTTTAGTAGGTATTTCTTAGCTTATTTTGTTATAAGAAAACATATGGGGTATCCATATATATACTTAGTAAGTCCTGTCTATGGAGAAAAGGGGGTCCTATTTAGTAGGCATATAAAATAATATGTATCATAAGCAATACAATGGTATAGTAAAAAAATATATATTTATTGAAAATATATTTTTTTTCAAATGGTGGGTTTTTTGCCGTAGGCAACGTATGATTTGCAAACTCTGTAATGCTATATTTGGGTTAACTGGAAGAGATCGCTGTGTATCTATTGATAAGTTCGCCCTAGTGAATAAATAACAATATATTTTGATGTGGTCGGTAGCCTGGTTGGTAACGCGCTCGACTGTTGATCCGGCGGGTGCGGGCTCAATCCCCGATGCCGACTTACTCAATTTCACGACACAAGCTTTTCAAGCTTACTGTGAAGTGTACGAAGATGTATTTGGGTTTATTTTGATAAACACAGATCCATTAAAAAAACATTGATAATATAGACTTATACATATAGGTAGCAGGCGCGAAGCTACCTAAGAACACGATTCCCATCGAGTTACCTTTTAGAAAAAAATATAGGTATAATAGTGTCTAATCTAACGTAACCCAATAAGAAATGTTACCCCCGGCTTCCCTTCTGCAGAAACCCACCCTTTGCCACTGATAGGTATATGTAGATAATATTGTATACACGTACCAAAATTTTTAATTATTTATAACCTATAGCATTTAGTAATGAATATGTAAATATAGCTAAAGTATTTTGTAACACATGGATGCTCGCTGAGTCATCGATTCTATGAAATTATGGAAATTAGCAAATTTCCCCGACCTATCTAGGAATTCCCAGAATTCGCTGATCAAATAAACAATCTCATTCAATATTCCCACTCGGCGGGAAAATTAGCGGAATATGGGAATGTAATGCCAAAAATCCCATTCTAATTTTCCAATTTGAAAGTCCATAGAATAGAAAAAAAATAACCCATTCCTGAATTCAAAATTTAAAATTTCGCGGGTTGGTAAATTTGTTCCATGGAAAACCAAACGAAAAAAACTCGGTAGCTGATCTATAGACTATAATTTATTATAACTTGGCAGTTGGGTACTTGATTATATCCTTAGTAACTTTATTGTCAAATCTCCAGTGATCCGTGCGACAAATCACTCTGAACGGGGATTAGGATCACACAATAATAATTAGAATGAAGATGGAACACTAATTTAGCCATAGAATAATGACAGAACATGAATAATGTTCAAAATTAAAGAAAAGTCCTGACGCCGTCGTTTCAGTAATAAGTAATCAGACAGCGGTATGAAGATGGAGAGAAGGAGTCACTGTTTAGTATGAAAAAATGTGGGGGCCTTAAGTAAGACAGCGGTATGGAGATGGAGAAAAGGAGTCTCTGTTTAGTATGAAAAAAATGCGGGACTTAATGTGTTCTATACTAATTCTACATACGTTAAAATATACTATCATAAATTATATGCATTTTTTATTTACTTTGTCATTTTGTCGAGCGAAAAATTGCTCGAAAAATTCTAACTACGCGGCGAACTTCGAGATAAAAATGTAGATAATATAAACTCAAATAGGTACGAAGCAAACACTGAAATGAAAATGCGAGAAAAATTAATAAACGTTCGCTAATTTCAGTATTTAGTTACAACTCGTAAAATCTGTATTCATTTAACCTTGAAAACATGAAAACAACGATGCCATCAGTTAGAAACACATTAACTAAACAAAACCCGACAATTACAGATAATTATTTCGTTGTACAAAACGAGGAACCATTGTTTGAGAAACGAAACTGCGAAAATAAAACAAGAATACCATCGTCGAAAATGTATCAGTACTAGACATGAGCGCCGCGCCGGCGCGCCGCCGCTAATCATGGTCGGCGCGCCGCCGCCGACAAAACGCTCACGCCGGCGGCGTGGGAACTGCGTGACCAAAAATATTTATCCTGTGTTTTTTGAGACAGAAATCGAAATAAGTACTTTTCCATGTAAAAAAATGAAGCATTCAGCTGTGGCGACGCTAGGATTCAGTAATTATATAAGATGTCGAATAATAACTAATGCATTGTTAACCCACTCCTACGTCTCACATATTTCGTTCATTTGGTTTGGAATAAAAAAAAATCGGGGAATTTTCTGTACCTTATTTATTTGATTCTAAAACAAGAAATAGGATGGGACGGAGGCATTAATAATTTGGTTCTTCATGGTGGAAATTAAATGAACAAACGTTATTCTATGTTAACTAGGAATCACAAGGAAAACTCAGAATTTATAGTTGATCGATTTTTAGGACACCGGTCGATTTTATCATACCACGCTGAAATTTTTAAACCACGTAAATTTTAGCAGAAGGCTATATTTTTCTTCCAGGAATATCTGACCAAAATATGCGGCCTTTCGACTTTTCGGTCAACCATTCTATCTTTTCATTAGTTTAACCTTTGATTTTATCGAAGTACCTAATCGAAATTATTTTCATTCCACTTGACTAGATTCGCTATTCTCCAGGTAACAGGTGCACTCACTGACCTGGAGGTTGTCGAGAGTTTCACATACCTCGGATCCGTGCTAAATGACGCAGGAGGATGCGAGGTGGAGATCAGAAGACGGATTGCGATGTCAAAAAACGCTATGACACGCCTTGATAAAATATGGAAAGACCGAAGAATATCCAGAGGGCTAAAAATTAAATTGGTGCGGTCGCTTGTGTTCTCTATTTTCCTCTATGGGGTGGAATCTTGGACCTTGCGAGCGAGGGACAAAGCTAGAGTTGACGCTTTCGAGATGTGGTGTTAGAGGCGCATGCTGCGGATCCCATGGACTTCAAGAAGGACAAATGCCTCTATCCTTCAGGAACTTGGAATCACATCTAGATTGTCATCTCCATGCTTAGAAAGAATTCTCCAATTTTTTGGACACATTGCTCGCAGAGGGGGAGATAGTCTCGAGAAGCTAATAATCACGGGAAACACGCCGGGATGGAGACCCAGAGGACGATCACCTTTGCGATGGACGGACCAAGTTACGCAGACTGTTGCCCCCTCCATCTACAGGGCAGTGCATCTTGCCGAGGACAGAGCTGCGTGGCGGGGATTGGTCAAGCAACGGGTGTTTGGGTTTGGAGATCGCGACCCTCAGCAGTGAGGAAATCGACAGGAGAGAGAGATGCTATATTTAATTTATTTTAATACAATAAGTACTGTAGAAATAGTTAAGACTCCTCTTCTCTTGACAAAAAACGATATTCATTTGGTAATTTTTACGTTTACGATCTTCAAAGTGTCAAAAAGTGATTATATTTTGATATTAGATATTTTAACGTTAAAATCCAATTATTTCGCTCATCCAAGGCTGCATTTTAATAAAAAAATAAAATAATTTACTATCCCCTAACGTGGTTTCTCGGACTGTGATTACAGACTACTCTCAAATTGTAATTTATCTTTCCACCGGTAATCATTACGTATTTTGGTTGATGTCATTATTAATTTATGCACCTTTCGACTAAAAACACCACAATATATCTTTATTTATTTATTTTCCTTATTTTTACACCTAAAATAACATCCAAAATAAGTTTTTTTTTAATAAAATGAATCTGGGTTTATCGAAATAAACCCACATACATCTTTGTGCACTTCAGAGAAAGCTTAAAATCTTGTGTTGTGAAGTGGAGTAGGTCGGGGATTGAACCCGCGCCCACTGGATTAACAGTCGAGCGCGTTACCAACCAGGCTACAGACCACCTCAAAACTTAAATTAGATAATTTTATTAAATTACCCTTCCATTCCAAGCAACAGCACATATAACACATATGTTTTTACAGCTTATGCTGAACCGTAGTTCTTGGTTACATAGGAATTTTGCATTTTGTGGAAGGTCGACCTCGTCATCGCAATTCTGGACTTTATTTCAGAGTTTGAATTCCACTCACCGTTTAGCTAACAGCCCAAATATTGCCAAATGAGAAACCTGTTCGACTGCACTACTGCCCATAGTTAGGCTCATTCTGACGCGTTTGACTTTATGGATTTGTTTTTTTTGACCTGCCCTCCAGCACCATAAAAAGGCAATAATGAATTTTCCCATTATTTTTCAAATATGAGCTTTTATTTCACTTTATTATTGAAATAATCATAGTTTTTCAAAATAAATAAATCGATTTTATCATTATCCTTTTCACATATACGTATTTAATCATTTAAAACAATATTGCAAAAAAATCCAATGTTTCCCCCCACTTTGGATCCACGCCGCCGGCGTGGCGCCGCCGCCGGCTATTTTAGACATGGGCGCCGCCGCCGGCTTTTTTGCAGCCGGCGCACATGTCTAATCAGTACAAAGAACAGCTGATTTGTGAAAAGCGAGAGATGAAAACAAAACAGCAAACGCACTAATTTGAAACATACGAAATTGTATTTATAATATCAATATGATATAGTAGCTCAGAAAATGCGACAATGTTTTCTGTGTACTGTGAGATGCTGTCCTTTAGTCTAATTTAACTTTAAACATACATAATTAATCACCTATTGTAGTAATGTCGTGTATCTATTGATAAGCAAAACGATCTAAATATCGACACCACATCCATACACGTGATTCAAACATACAATATTGCAATATGTTTGAAGAAATACTTAAGTTATATCACATTATTGGTCGTTTCTCGTTAGGAATACCTCGCAACTAAAATACATTATTAGGCATGGTGAGTAAGTACGTATGTGTAGTACCTGTTTCAATGTCAAGATAAAAAATAATAATATGATTCTACAATACGGCGTTTTACCGGGAAAATAACGCTAAAACATTATGATTTAACGTATATTATATAAAAAATAAAGGAAATTTGTGGGTGTTTTGGAGAAAATGGAGAGTTTTTCACGAATTTTCCGAAATGTGCATTATTTTCTCGTCGCGTTACTACGAAGTGAATATTATTTTTTACGTTTATGGCGAGATGGCGCGCGACGGTCGTGTCACTCGCGCTGATCGGAAAATATACTGCTCTTTAGATGTACACAAACACACTACATAATCTCAGATATAAATTACGTGTACATTGTATATGTAGATTGTAGATTTATCAGCTATACTATTTCCTTGTTAATAGATATGACAGCCATAACATATTGGTGTTAAATAGTTAGATATATTATTACTACTACACACCTTTGATACAACTGTAGGCGATATTTTAAGAAGGCCTGTTGTAGATACGAGTAGATAGAAGTGTGTATTTATGATATTACTTGCGTGAAAACAAAGGTCATTTTAAAACGAGTATTAAATGGTTTTATTATCACTTTCGACCGCAATTGAAATTGATAATAAGTAATTTTGTGTTTATGTGTTTAAGTAATGATTATTTATCAACCCTGGAGGCGGGGCGATACTAGTTAAACTAGTATTTTCAGTAATATCACATAGAAGCTGCATTTCTCTTGTTATCTGACGCAAGTATTGTTTCAAGAACATATCATTTTGAAGATAACAATGTCTTGTAAAGAAAATAAAGCATTATGTATAGAATACACAAGAGTTTAGCATTCCTTATGTGAGAAAGAAAGAAAAAAACAGAATTTTTCCGAGGAAATTCACTCCAGATCTTGGTTAGACCGGGAAACTCTATTTAGTATTTACAAAACTTATTGAACTAATAAGATAAGTATGTATAAATCTAACAGTGGAATATGAGTCAAACAAAAAGGAAATGTCAAACAATGATGTGCCATCTGCCATAGAAAGATCCCAGGTTCATCACTTCACCCATTTTACAAAAAAAAATCGACTGCGGCGCTTCTTTTTTGTTGCATTTTTAACACAACACTTATAATGCCAACCTAAAACATTACCTTTCTTACTTACGAGTACCTTCACGTAAAAATTTCGCCTGCGGCGCTTTACCCATTTTTTGCTACGTCTATGTTAAAATTTTAATAACCTTCCCCAGGAGTTTTTTCGCCCCCCCCCTCCGAAATAAAAACCTATATACGCCACTGACCTCCATAAAATCATAAATAGATCATTTATCCACATATTTATATTATTACACGTAATTGAATATATTATTATAATCTAATTCACGACTAGAATAAAGTATGCAGTGGGCGTTTTATTTATTTTATGGGACAGATTTTTCTGTAACACCAGATGTAAGTGGATTATGGGAAAGTTGCTGACAATATTTAGACATAATTATGACATGATTTTGATCTGTTTTGATAAACATCTGACATGATGTAGTAAAACATCTTTGCACATCACTTATAGAAGAGAATATGATGTTTTTTCTATCGATTATTGTATAATATGACCTTGAATCAATAATTTTATAATGGGCTTGTAGCAGTAGCGTAGCGTGGGGGGTGTGGGGGGGGTGCCCTCCCCAGGTGGCACTTTTTAGGGGGCGACATTTTTTGGGCGCAATTAAAAAGAAAACAATTTAATCACATTCGTTTCATTAAAATCTGGAAAAAAATTATCTTCAGCGCTATTTTCTCTCTTTTATACCATATCTGGTTGGTTGAGGAGGCAGTCTCTCAAGCGGGAGGTGCCAGGTTCAAACCCCCACGCTGGCGATGTATTCCACACTTTGCGATACAGGCTTTTAGCCTAGTGCAAGGTGTGCAGGAAAGTATTTGGATTTGTGTATTGCCTTTAAAAAAAAGTTAACTGGAAGTAATCGCAGTTCTGTGATAAGCTCGCCCTAGTGAAGAATGCTTTATAATCTGTACTATGTCCATTTTTTATATGCATGCATATATTTACTTTGTTTACTTGAAGGATAAATAAATTGTTAGTTCTATTGTCCAACTCCAGCTTCGGAGTTCTTCAGAATTCTTGTAAATTTCCCAGTACTTTGGATTTGAATGCCTAAATAAGGGGGCGGCGAATTTGGCTTCCGCCCCGGGCGGCAGAAACCCATCGCTACACCACTGCCTTGTAGTTTAGTAATATTATGTTTATGTCTACAGAATATTTATTGACCTTTAAAAAAAGCAGTTTTAATTAACTTTGAAACAGTATGTGGATGTTATTATGAACCATTTATTTTACCTATTATTAGTAACCTACTTTATTAAAAATGAATTAGATACCTGATTAGGATGCGAAAAATAAGCAAAATCTTTTCTAAAAACGCATTTGCAAAACGCTATATACTTTTCAGGGAATTTGTAAATAAAATTTTAGTTAGTGTGGTATGGAGGTACTAGGCTTGGGTGTCGCCAGACTCGGAGCTGGGGGGGGGGGGGGGGGGTTTAAAATTGAAAAAAAAATGTGTTTTTTTGTGAGGTTTTATCATCTAGTATGAAAAAGTATACGACTATTCCAATCTTTAGGGGGTGGGGGGCTGGAGTCCCCCCTGACGACGCTCATGGTACTAGGTATCGAACAATTGAATTATTTTGAAAGAAAAAGAGTTGGCGGGAAAAACGTATTAAAATTTATGGGAATTCTGTTTTTTGTTCGAAATATAATAAAAACATGACGTGGAAAAAGCCGATTTTTCCAGCATCTAATAAGAATCGAGTAAGATTCGTAACACCATTGGGGCCTTTTAGTTAGAATAAAATAAATATATAAGCAATAAAATAAAATTCTCTTTATTTAACAAGCAGTATGTCAGAAGGAGGACTTATTGCCTGATGGCGATTTCTACCAGCCAACCCAGTGGCGTAGCGTGGGTTTGTGCCGCCCGGGGCGGAGGCAAAATTTGCCGCCCCCCCCCCCCCATAAAAAAACTCATTATTTTTTTCATTTTTTTCACGCAAATATGACCTTGTGGTATTACAAATGTGAACAGCGCCGCAGGCGACTTTTTTTGAGACTGTGTGAAAAGGGTCATGTAGTCAAGGTCGTTTCATTTATTTCCTTAAAGTAAACGTAACCCAGAATTGCGCCGCAGGCGAATTTTTTTAGAAAATGTGTGAAATAATAATCCTAACTGCTTAAATATTGAACCTAAAACTTTTTGGATGAAGGGTCATTTGAAATTATAAATGAGCAACGGGCCGCAAGTAAAATATAATTCTAGATTATATAACAGGGCTGGTATAATGCGCCCCAAGCAACAAGGTGACGTAATAAATGACGTGATTTTTTGGTCCAGAAACACGTCATACATCACGTGACGATGTCACAAATTATTACGGGATAAATCACGTCATTTATTACGTAATTTACCGTCACTAATGACGTCTCGTTACGTCATATCATGACGTCATTTACGACGTGCCGATGTCACAAATTATTACGTGATAAATCACGTCATTTATTACGTAATTTTTCGTCACTTATGACGTCTCGTTAGGTCATTTCATGACGTCATTGATGACGTGCCGATGTCACAAATTATTACGGGATAAATCACGTCATTTATTACGTAATTTACCGTCACTAACGACGTCTCGTTACGTCATATCATGACGTCATTTATGACGTGCCGATGTCACAAATTATTACGTGATAAATCACGTCATTTATTACGTAATTTACCGTCACTAACGACGTCTAGTTACGTCATATCATGACGTCAATTACGACGTGCCGATGTCACAAATTATTACGTGATAAATCACGTCATTTATTACGTAATTTTCGTCACTTATGACGTCTCGTTAGGTCATATCATGACGTCATTTACGACGTGCCGATGTCACAAATTATTACGTGATAAATCACGTCATTTATTACGTAATTTACCGTCACTAACGACGTCTAGTTACGTCATATCATGACGTCATTTACGACGTGCCGATGTCACAAATTATTACGTGATAAATCACGTCATTTATTACGTAATTTACCGTCACTAACGACGTCTAGTTACGTCATATCATGACGTCATTTACGACGTGCCGATGTCACAAATTATTACGTGATAAATCACGTCATTTATTACGTAATTTATCGCCACTAACGACGTCTCGTTAGGTCATATCATGACGTCATTTACGACGTACCGATGTCACAATTTATTACGGGATAAATCACGTCATTTATTACCTATTTTAACGTCACTAATGACGGTAAATTACGTAATAAATGACGTGATTTATACCGTAATAATTTGTGACATCGGCACGTCGCCAATGACGTCATGATATGACCTAACGAGACGTCGTTAGTGACAGTAAATAACCTAATAAATGACGTGATTTTAGACATCATTTACTGGGTAATCTAACGTCATTATTGACGTCTTTTTAATGTACATATCAAAAGAAAAATGGTATAATTCATAATACATATATTTATAGTAAAGCATATCTGAATCAAATACAATATTACAAGAACAACGTACAACATAATGTAATTACAATCAGAACATCACATCGATATAGAGTTAGCTGATAGAAAAACATAATCATTGATTAAGGCACATCCATACTTATGTATTGGATTTTTTCACTGTTTTATTGGAATCTAATAGGATATATATTCCCAAATAATTTTAAAATTTATATGTAATAATGTGAAGATATAGAAATAAGAATCACTATTCACCGTGTACGTGCAAATTATGGGAAGAAATTGTAATAGTTTACTAGTTCGTGTGATGTCTTATAATTAGACACAAAATTAGGGTGGCGCGATCCATTTAGTATTTTAAGTAGGTACACTATTCTAACACTATTAATTTCCAATTGGATTTTCAATTAATGAAAGCTTCTCTTATTGAAGATATTCTCTTCATCATCAGGGCTGTTACGGTTGAGGTGTCTTCTCCTTCCTCATCCGTCAAGTTGTTAAGAAACTCTACTTCCTCTTCAGCCTACTCCCGTCCACTCCTGGACGAAGGCATCCTCCATCTGCGTCCACACCTTCCTTCCTAGCCGTCAAATAATCTGTAACAAAGTAAAAAAAACATGAGCGGAAAGTAATTAAGGAGTGTTTCTATGGAAAATATGTATGTATTAGAATTAAGGTAGGTATACTTACTCGTCTCCAAAAACATCCTCTTCTTGTTGATGAAGGGATTTACGAAAAATTCCATATTTTTGTGCTAGGCCAGAAAGCCTCTGTTGGCGCTAGCGAGGCGCAGGCCTCACACTCATCCTCCCTCCTTCCGTACATTGTTCTTCGGCCAAAATAACACATTTTTCACAGACATTTTTACTAATTGATTAACAAACACTCGCTGCACTAAAATGGCGCGAAAACAGGCGTTGTTTCCACTCGACACGTTTCAATAGAATAATATTGTATTAGAAATTTAGAAAATATTACAGCTGTATAACATTCGCTTATTCTGATGGCCTAAAAAGGGCCGGCTTTAGGTACTAGAACGAATTTCCCAGATAATAAAAGAAATACATATTAGAATACCCAGATTGATGAGTGTGTTTTTGAAGAACACCCACAGAAAGTTAACAGACACACTCGTACGTTTACGGGTGTTTGATAGATGGATACAGATATATTCAAGAGTGATAGTAGAGGGCATTTAAGATCTTTTGAGCCAAACTAAGCTTAGTCGAGAGTCGCACGATTCTCGAGATATTCGAGATTTTAACTTTTTTTCTAAATACCCCGAATTACTCAAGTTTTAGCCCGATAGCATCGTAATAGTAAAGGTACCTACTTAGTTCTATCATTCTTTTTTGTTACCTGGGTATGTGTTTAGTCTATCTGAATCATCATAAGTTTCAATCTGTAAAACAATCATGTTAAAAAAATATCGCATTAAAGTTTCGGGAAAGAGATATTTCAAAAACAAGTTACGACTTTGGAGAGGATTTCAGGTAAGAAAAAATTGTCCAAAGATTCAGAAAACTTCTCTGGTTTATGCTCTTTCAAATGATATTCAAAACATAATAAAAACATTATTTTCATAGATCTATGATACAATAACCAACTTAAATAGATCACGTCTGATTTAAGCAAATTTCCATACAAATTTACTATAGGTACAGTTGCATAGTGAAAAACACATTTTCTTTCAATTCACTATTTCCGAATTTGTATGGAAATTTGCTTAAAATAGTAGCGATCTATTTAAGTTTTTGTATCATAGATCTATGAAAATAATGTTTTTTATAATGTTTTGTATATCATTTCATATCATTGTTTTCTTTTTAATGTATTTGTATAAGTAGTTTTATAATTTAATTTGACATATTAATTTTAGGTTAGATTGTTGTTTTTTTTTTGTTCTCTTCTTTTGACTTTTTTATTTAATTTTATATTTAATCATAGATTAGCTTCTAATTTCTTACTTATTGACGATACAATATTGACTAAACTTGTACAAACTAATTAGGTCGCTGTTCGAACTATATAAATACTCCATGTCCATTCTATTTCTATGTGTATTCAGTGTCTGTGTTGTACTTATGAAATAAATAAATAAATAAATAAAATCATTTGAAACCGCATAAACCAGAGAAGTTTTTTTCAGATTTCTAAATCTTGGACAATTTTTTTCTTACCTAAAATCCTCTCCGAAATCGTAACTCGTTTTTGAAATATGTCTTTCTCGAAACTTTAATGCGATATTTTTTTAACATGATTGTTTTACAATTGAAACTTATGATTCAGATAGACTAAACACATACCCAGGTAACAAAAAATAATGATATAACTAAGTAGGTACCTTTACTATTACGATGCTATCGGGCTAAAACTTGAGTAATTCGGGGTATTTAGAAAAAAAGTTAAAATCTCGAATATCTCGAGAATCGTGCGACTCTCGACTAAGCTTAGTTTGGCTCAAAAGATCCTAAATGGCCTCTACTATCACTCCTGAAGATATCTGTATCCATCTATCAAACACCCTGTATAATTACATACACGAAATAATAAATTCAGTTTAACCCTCCAATTAAGAGTGTGCACAGCATGATAGATGCACGGTATTGTTATTAATTTATTATTACAAATAAAGAGAAATAAAAATAAATTAATACCAATAAATTGCTGGCCTTAAGCGGGAAATTAAGAATACTGATACTTACATATTATTCAATTTAGTTTATCGATCATTATCGATTAAAAAAAAATCGCCTGAGGTGTTAATTTCATTACGTCATTTATAGCGGCCGGCCCTGATCCAAAGTGAAACTACAGGAATTTTAAGTACCTATACCTACTTTCAGTAGATTTCGGACTTGAAAGAGAGCTAGAGACAAGGAGAGAATATTCAAACATATGTATTTTTATATTATTATTATTATCTACGATTGAGTCTAGGCCAGGCCTGTCCAACATACGGCCCCCGGGCCACAATGTGGCCCGCATACTAAGTCTTACATCCGGCCCGCGACGACATCAATAGATATTGCGCGAATAGTTAAAAAAAATCTTCCATCATTAGGTAGTTAATTGAATCATCTTTCTACCGGCTATGAATAACATGTACATGGTTGTAGGTACTTATTTAAAATAATATGTAGGTAGGTAAATATAGCACGCGCGTTAAATATACATATCAATATACTCACCTATCTCGCTAAAAAAAAAAGTAAAACTGAGGCTTTCTTTTTTAATAAATCATCCATAATGGAAAATGAAAAATACCATCGTGTTTTATTTTTATTATTATATTTTAATAGCTAGCTAGGAGAATGCTTAGTTAAACCTTCGATATTGGGCATTTCTGTTGGCCCGCCACGGTTACAAAAATACTAAACCTGGCCCTCCACAATATTATGTTGGACAGGCCTGGTCTAGGCACATCATGCCAAACACATGGGCCGCATCGACCACTTGGTCCGATTATTCTGCAAGACATATAGACAATACAATAGTTCAATTATTAGATGTAAAAGGCAGAAGACCTGCGTAGCGCAATTTTTTGTACGTTACGTTACATAGGTATAAGTATTACGTATAGATACACGTTACAAAATAAACTGTAGTTTGGGCATAGATGTTGATATTGGGAGATTATATTAAGTTCATTTTTTAAAAGTATGGCTTAATAGAAATCGATAGTAAAAAATAATCGAAATTCCGGCTTAATACAGAAATCGCGGGATCATCTTGGCGGGAGGAAAAAAAGAAGTAACTTTGTGAAGCTCAATTGTTTCGCGTAATACATATTACTGATGTTGGACACTAAAGCAGATGATATTTATTATGAACCTAGGTTTTAGGGTTTACTTTTAAAAATAAACAAGTAAAATTACATAATGCGGACCGCAAGTTTGCAATGCCTCTCGTCCATATTGACGATTCATATAATAGTTATTGTCCAAAGATACAAAGATAATGAAAAAACTTGCTTTTCATCATAACCATAACATAACAAAGCAAAAGTTTTAAAGAATTTTTTTCTTGTTACACCTACTTACCTACTTACCAATTGTATTAAGCTAAACCTCCATCAGGCGATATATAAAGTTTAAAATCTAAACTCAACGACTAAGTGAATTTTAAACTACATATATGCATAAGTTTTCCTATTATTACCTTAAAAATGGACTTCCACCATGTGCCGTTGGTCGAAAATCTTAATATTATACCTATTATATAAGTACCTTTTGCGCTCATAAAACATTTCATAAATAATTAATAAAATCATCTGTTTTCAAATTCTGGCTCCAAAACTAAAGGAAATGGCGTGTAAATGGCCAGCTTTTTATAACACACCAAAAAAATTGCCTGATTTTTTTAGGTACTAATACGAGTGGGTATGTTACCTTTATATTACCTAACCTAACTAGAGTAGGTACCTATCTTGACTCTTAACACAAAATATATCTACGCCAATCTAGTGATTATTATGAAAATGATTGTTCCCAGAATTCAATAATGTTGATGTTAAATTTTCTTGCTTTTCTTCAAAGACAACATTTTGTTATTTATTCTTATAAAGATTTGCATTAAGAGTGTATTCAACTTTATTATGAAACATCCACGTGAAATTTCTCAAAATTTAAAGGCGAAAAATATGAAAATGTGCTTGTCACTGACGTAACGCCCAAAAAGACATCGCAGAAAAACCAAAATTTCTCTGAAAATAAATAAATATGTGTTTATTGAGGTATTAAATGTTTAGCACAACTAAATTGCTTGCCGAAATGTCAAAACAATTTTCAAAAAATGTTTCAAACAAAATAAATAGAAAATAAAAATCGTGTCACTGACGTAACATGAGTTTGTCACTGACGTAACGCCTGCGAATTGTGTGAGAGAAAATATGTCTAAATTGTATCAGAATAGCTTATTATATACCTATATTATTAACAGGATCGGGTTATTCAATCTTTTTAAGCATTTTTTTATATTAAACACCAAATTTAATCACTTGGTATTGGCCACATCCAGCCACAAAAACAATGAGAGTAGTGTGAGAAAAAAATATTATTATTGTTCCTCTGAATGCCTTTTTCGGTATCAGGATCTGATTATTCCATCACATCTCTACCATTATGCCATTTTCCACAGTCTGGGGTAACCAACGACAAGTGTGCGGATATGCTCATTTTAATACATATATGCCCATACAAATGTTTCTTTGCATCCCAAAATGAGACATTCAAAGTGGGTGGTGAACCTCTTTACTGAGCTTATCGGGTAGAAAAACCGTCTACTAGCGTGTTTGATAATATTTTTTTGGAATTACTCAATTTAGTCATGCGATACTGGGCGCGATAAACCCTCATGGCATATGTGCATTAAATCCATTAAAAATCATTCATTAGTTATGTTGGCGCCCTTAATTCTTCCAGGATGACCATAATTTTGTTATTTGGACTGCCTTCGACAATCCAGGTTCAACGTCAGATTGAAGTTAATAAAAAAATCCATTTAATCCTTTTTGGTCACGAATGCTACGCATGACCCTCTTTCACTGCACATAGCTTTGAGCTCTCATAACCTTAATATCTGACTCTGGTCTCTCCAATGCCATACGATGTACATACATACTGTACATAATTAATTTTCAGTACCATTAGAGTGCTAAAACGAAATGAAAATTGAAAATATGCCCTTTAAAAAATCATTCTGGACGGCAAACACCTATATGACCTCTCTGTGTTCCTTTTGAGGAACATTATAGGGCGATATAGTAGTAGTAGCAATGTGCCATGTATGTTTTCTCATTTTTCAGTCTAAATATAACGATATCATCATCAAACCTAATCAAAACTCTTGAAAATCTCTGTCACTCACGTAACTATGGCTATGGTTACGCACGGACTCACTCAAAAGTTGTTCGTCAGTGACAACGTTTTTCAAATATTTTTGTATGAGACTTGAAAAACTTAAAAATGGGAAACAATGAGTTACCTTCTATACTTTCAGGAATAGAAATGCAGAGACAATTGCACCCATCAAAAAATAAAAATAAAAACAAAACCAATATTTTGTCACTGACGTAACACGAAATCCACATAATTTTAATCGGCTTATATATTTTCTTTTACATAATGTAAATATCCAAAATCCATAAAATCATTTCAAGTACATCATTAAAGGACCCATGTACCGATATAAATAGCAAAAACACCAATATCAATGTAAACTTATTCATAAAATAATAATAAAAAAACTCTAAATTATTTCGTTGCGCCTTGCTTTTTTTCAGCTGATTTCAAAATAGTGGATAGTATACTAAATGTCTGAAAATGGCTAAAAATTTCTTAGCACACTAAAATATAGACCCTGGTTGAAATATTGACATAAAAATAATCAAACTTATCCACACTTTTAAGTCTTGTCATGTCCAATTTTCCGTGGAATCGACCTGTATCGAACTTTTTTACTTTTTCGTTGTTAATTTATAAAACTAATTTCAGCAGCAAGCAGAATATTCATTAGAGTAGGTATGATCAAAGTAACAACAAACTTCAGGATTTTTTTATATCTTGAAGGTATGATCCGATCTTCGGCTTCAGAATTTAGGTTTCTGACCTCCCAACCCTACCTACTCTACTGAAATCAGTCTGAATATTGACGTTATACATTTTCACAGATTCATAACGCTTTTTTAATAAGTCCAATCCAAAAAAGTTTATAGAACTGCTGAAAATTTAATATGCCATAATTTTATCTAAATTTTAACTAAAATCATTCTTGTCTGCTACTTATTGGGAATATCACATCCCTCAAAGGAAAAAGTTTGAAGGTTGGACATTGGGCAACGATAAATTATTATAAGTAGGTATTAAATTATATTCAAATAAAGTATAGGGTGTCTCAGTAAGCGTGCACTTTTTAATTTTCAAATAAAAACAACGTATTTTTGAGAAAGTTGTGATATTTTTTATTGGGATTAAAGAAGACATGTTCCGATTTAGTATGTAATAAAATATCCGGCAAATGACCCCCACGATTCTTATAACAGCCCATTACTCTTAAGACTCTTTGCATAAAATTTTCCATGACCTTTTCCCATACATTTGGCTCTATCTCACTGATGACGCATGGAACATGATAACCGAGTTCTTGTGGCCACAGCTGGACGACATGGACCTGGACGAAATGTGGTTCTAGCAAGACGGCGCTAGCTGCCACACCGCGGATGAAACAATCGATTTATTGCAGCAACGATTTTCAGAACAAATTCTGATGTCAACTGGCCACCAAGATTGTGCGATTTAACCCGTTTAAAAGTTTTTCTTTGGAGTTTTGTGAAATCTAGGGTTTCTGCGAGTAAACCAGAAACAATTCCTGAGCTCAAATCCGAGATCCAACGCGTCAACGGTGAGATACAGCCACATCTCTGTGAAAAAGTCATGGAAAATTTCATGCCAAGAGTAATGGCCTGATATAAGAATCGTGGGGGTCATTTGCCGGATATTTTATTACATACTAAATCGGAACATGTCTTCTTTAATCCCAATAAAAAATATCACAACTTTCTCAAAAATACGTTGTTTTTATTTGAAAATTAAAAAGTGCACGCTTACTGAGACACCCTATATATTCAACTGCGACATGTAGAAAATTCCGATGTTCCGATATTCCGATGTCCTACATAACATACCAAAAATTCACGGCTACCTGATTTAATGTTGGGTCTCCATACTAACGAATCATATATCTACTGGGCTAATAAATTGCGATTTTCAAAAATAATCTTTTAAAAAAATATTGCTCATGCATATTGGAGATTTTAAATAACTAATATGCATGAACATGAACAAATACATCATAACAAAATAATAGCATTAAAAACCCTTTTTTTGTTTGTGGACAAACTTGCTAACGATTTTTCATCCACTTCCTGACTACATAGAGACCTGAAACCTTGCACCTCCGCAATGTGTTCGCCCTAGTGAATTTAGGTAGGTACCTTCTCTGTGCGTGGCGTGTGCGTTGTAATAAATAAATTAATTTTTAGCTAGTCATGTCATGTTTAGATATACAAAATAAGCAAGTGCAAAAAAGTATATTTTTCTAAATATTGCAATTTATAATCACAAGACATTCTCACGGACCTGATAGAAGAGAGCTGTGATGATGCCCACATGAAAACAACATGTGCGTTTAAACAATAAAATGTTTTTTGTGACAAAATACGTTCCGAAAATAGGATAGTACCTATAAACTATAATAACAATAGTTGAGCAGTTAGGTATAATGATACAATGTGTATCCTGTATCCCAATCCCAATGACCGTTACGTAACACGTGCACAGACTGCACAGTGATAGTGTTCATACGTATTACGTAATAGTCACAAGTATAATAAAAATAATAAATTAGGTTTTGGCAGTTTAGTTGTACCCATTTAAAAAAAGGGCCATTAAGTAATTCTATGCTATATATGTACTATATTATACTTCATTATTGTTTACCAGTGAACGTAGCAGTGGTATATTAAGCTATATCTATAAAATACTTGAAAAATGCTTGCAAAATTTTCCAATGGGCAAGCGTTACATACCTACATGATTTGGATATTACGAGTATTATGTAATGGAATTCTTTTACTGACTTATTCCCTGCTGAGATGTACCTATAGTCTCATGCCAGCATCTTGACCTTTGTCTAGTAAAATGAATATTAATGAGAAATCCTTTGCAATTTAATACAATCAATCAATTGATTTCAACGACGTTTTGATTCTCAGTGTTTTTTTAGGTAGGTATCTCAGTAATATAGACAAGCCTTCCCTGGCTTTTATTCTGTAATTGAATGAATTCTGTGATGAAATAAATTAATTAATGTAATTGATGTTAGAAGCGAAGCATGTCAAATAGACAATCTAGAATTCTGTAGTTCCTGCCTAACCATAAAAAACTACGCGCAAGCGAAGCCGGGGTTACAGCTAGTATACGAAATTACGAACTAAACATTATACCTACCAGAAGTTTTAGGGTTCCTAAGAATGCAGTGGAATAATTGTGTACGGCTGTATTAAAAAAACACGAAAAATAGGTACATACACAGTACACACGTGATACGTAAACCATATTATCTACCTAACAGGCGCGAGGAGACATACTAATCCAATTTTCACTAGCTTCCCTTTCTATTTACAGAATAACCAAAGAAATCAAGCTGATGTATATTACAAATAAACTGCTTTAGTACAAAAGTCTACTGTAGTCGTACCTTTTATTGCAAGCGTGCATTCAAACGCGCGTGGGACAATCGATAAAAATAATTGGTAGTATGTAGATCTCTTAGACAAATAATGCAGATACCTATACTATATATTATGTAATACCTAGATAGATACTGATTTTTTTTATTTAAGTATAGACTTTTAGAATGAAATTAAACTCTTTAAAATCATGCTAATGTCCATTTAATTTTTTTTATTTACAGTTTGCCATTTACGAGTATGTTTCAATATAATTTTGAACATATATTTACTTTTTTTTTATATTTAACACTTTTTTTTACACAATTATAGCTGTTTCTGGTGCTACTGTGTCCAGTGGCACACATCCCTCTGGATTATTTTCTATGGGAATATGTGAAGTGAGTGGAAATTGGGCTTCGTAATACGAGCCAGTGTGGCGCACATACAAAATAAAGTTGAGGCGATAATAGAAAGATTTTTGCTCGGTGCATATGGGACTATAAGTAGGTACCTACTCTTTTATTTCCACTCACGGGACAACATCACTTCTTTCATCAGTTTTATTTTGTATCTACTTTATTATCCTTCTTCAAGTCTCATGAAAATTGGCAGAACATAATTATTATTTTTTGCTTTTGGTTTGATTGTGGTCACCCAAAGCTTCAATCGAGATTCAGCCTTCGGAAATCTAGAAATACATGTACATATACGGAAATTTATCGAACATTGTAGAACCTTCTACAAACTTCTGAGAATGAATAGAATTCAAATCTTCTGGAAGGTGAAACGAACTTAGTATAACCTTGAAGAAAGTTGTGCAGATTAATCGAACATTGCTGGATGAATGTGTGTGTCATACTGTCGATTTACTTCACCTATCAGATTTGCCGTTACGAAGTACGGGTAACTCATCAGCTAGTTGATTATATTTACCGTCACTATGACGAAATATATTTGATTAAGTACTTCAATAATCAAAGTATTTACCGGATTGCCTATGAGAATATGTGACTCTTGGTCACTGATGCCTAAATATTGAACAAATGAACATTTCAGGTTTCGTGTTATATGTGTTTTGCTTTGAAGCTGTAATAATAAAGTTCTGTTGTGCAAATGCAAACAATGGATATTGTACGTACAGCTCTATTGCCTACCATTAAAACAATAAAATTCTTTTAGTTCTCAATGCATTAGTTTTTTTTATAAAATGTTCGATTTTTTCTATCTTTTTCAAGTCAAATGAATAATAAATAACAATAATACATATTGAATACATACGAGTATATCTATCTAATGATCAGGGCTGACCACAGAGAAATAGGATGTTGTCTTCTGAAAAATATCCCATTCTAAAAATCGGGTTACTCATTCTTCATATTATTTTCATACAGCAATTTTTAATTGAGGTACATAACCACTGGAGAAAATTAAAGAACTTTTGGCTCTGTACGCGGACTACGGCTTGAACTTCGGACAGCCTTTTTCAATAATAATAAGGTTCATGACAACCTTTTAAAACAATAATCCACACAGTAAATTCCAAAACATGATATTTCATTATACGTACCGTTTTGTAATTTGCCAATCAAGAATTTTTTATGGTTATGGTTACTCCCATTTATACGTGAGCATTTAAATAATTGGGAGTGGGACCTATTATTTTTATAAGTAGAGAGAACCGAGAAGGGCCCTGTTAAGTTTTAACGGAACCGTTTGCTAGGAAGCACAGTAGAACACATGTAGGTATTGTTATACTCACATTTTTATGTTGGCTGTCCACCATAAGCATCATGCAGTGTCAATGATTTTCTTAGAAATAATAACAAACAAAAAAATATTGCTGCATCCGCCACAAAAATCATTGAGCGAAAAAATCTGGATGGTCCATCTATTACTCCGAGAAATAAAGGATTTCAGCTTGCAATAAGAGTAGTATTTCTGATTTTTGGATATGTCATAAAGGCCAGTCTTGTGGTTCAGAATCCAAGTTTGTGACCTCCCCACCCTTGTGCGTTCACTAGGGCGAGCCTAAAACCGTCGAAATTCCGTCCATTTTTCAGTTTAATGATTACTGGGGTTCTGTCCTCTCTGCCTACTACCCATTTATTTTTTTCAATTTTTATCTCCAGAACGGTACGTAGTAGAGAAAAATGTTGTTAGAAAAGTTGTAGGCTTGTTGTAGCCCGAGAGCCCGCTGCTTAAATTATGACGTATCTGTTTTTTGATTGAAATGTGGTATAAATGATAGCTTACCAATAGGGTATTACATCGCACTAGGGTTGCCTATCAAAATCTTGCCGCAACCCCCCCTGCCCCCCGCGAAAAGGTCCCTCTCCGCGGTTTTTCGCATTTTATAGGAATATGGTAAGAGATAGGAGAAAGTAGTCAATGAGAAAAATATCCATTGCTAAATTCTCTACAAAAAATGTTGAGATAATTTTTTCGTAGAACTAGTAGTTTACCCGCAATGGCCGGTCCAAAACCGAAATTCATTTAGAATACTAAAAAAGTGAATTTAAACTACTTAAATAAATAAAACTCAGTGACGAAAATTCTTAAAATTTAGTTTTTAATAAAATAACCAGCGATATAGCGCCGCAGGCCAAATTTTTTTTTCCATAAAATGTTAGTGATGTGAAAGAAAAAAATATACATATATACATTTTTTAAAAATATCGTGTTTTTAAGTGTGTTGTGGACCAGCGGGATTGTGAAATAATAAATTCGATGGTAGATGATAAATTTATTCACAAGAAGACACAAAAACAATAAACATGATAATGATGATAAAAATGGTTGAATGATTAGTTTTACACATAAATGATGATTAGAAATGGTTGTTACTGTTGGTGTAAATACATAATATAATAGAAATACATAACAAGTGTATAAGTCTTAGAAAAAGATCGTTGTAAAATTTAATGTCAATGAAGTCGAAACCCAAACTCGAAAAGCGATATCCGTCACTATTGGTGCGAAAGACATGTAAAACGTAGGTACTGGTAGCGATATTCTTATTAGATTTTTATGGGAATTGGTACACTGTATTCTAATTAGATTAAGAGAATGCATACCGACATTTCAAAAATTTCTAAAAACGGGAGACCTTCTAACTCGATAACCGTTACTAAATATGCTTTGGAACAAAATAGGGTAGATGCATTGAACTTTTATCTAGGGGATAACCGTGAAGGATTTTTTATATCTTGTACAGATTTCTCAAAAATAATTTTGAAAAACACCTCTCAACCTTTTTTCCGAAAGACGGAAACTCGTTTGCCGAAAGTCGCGGAATATTTTTTTTTTGTACTGATAATATGCATTTAAATCTATAGGGAATAACCGAAAAAGTTTTTTGATTGACTCAAAATTAACCCCATAAATTGAAAAAAACACTATTTTTACCATTTTATCATGCAGTTGTCACGCAATTTTGAACCTTAATGCCGTGGGAAAAGACTGTGACGTCATTCCTGGTGCCATGCCCTTAAATAGTCTTTCTTTATTATAAATATAACTATATCGTATCAAACAGAATATGATGTCAAGAAGACATAATAAGTAAGTAATTATAGCGAGTTAAAAATGCCTAATGATTTTTTACGACCTGCCTCAAATGTGTTTCGCTATATAATATTTTTTCGAATTAAAATCAAATACCAAGCGGTCACCCATCCAAATATTAATCGGGTTCAATACTTCTCAACTTTGGTTATCTGGTCCAAAATGACGTTAAATATGACGTTGTGTTTGACCAATGTCGAGACACGTCAAAAAATGACGTTAAATATGACGTTGTGTTTGACCAATGTCTAGACACGTCAAAAAATGACGGTAAATATGACGTTGTATTTGACCAATGTCGAGACACGTCTAAAAATGACGTTTAATGTGACTTTGTGTTTGACCAATGTCAAGACACGTCAAAAAATGACGTTAAATATGACGTCAAGGTTTGACCTATGTCGAGACACGTCTAAAAATGACGTTAAATATGACGTTGTGTTTGACCAATGTCGAAACACGTCTAAAAATGACGTTAAATATGACGTTGTGTTTGACCGATGTCGAGACACGTCTAAAAATGACGTTTAATATGACGTCAGGGTTTGACCAATGTCGAGACACGTCTAAAAATGACGTTGTGTTTGACCAATGTCAAGACACGTCAAAAAATGACGTTAAATATGACGTCAAGGTTTGACCAATGTCGACACTCGTCTAAAAATGACGTTAAATATGACGTTGTGTTTGACCAATGTCGAGACACGTCTAAAAATGACGTTTAATATGACTTTGTGTTTGACCAATGTCAAGACACGTCAAAAAATGACGTTAAATATGACGTCAAGGTTTGACCAATGTCGAGACACGTCTAAAAATTACGTTAAATATGACGTTGTGTTTGACCAATGTCGAGACACGTCTAAAAATGACGTTAAATGTGACGTTGTGTTTGACCAATGTCGAGACACGTCTAAAAATGACGTTAAATATGACGTCAAGGTTTGACCAATGTCGAGACACGTCTAAAAATGACGTTAAATATGACGTTGTGTTTGACCAATGTCAAGACACGTCAAAAAATGACGTTAAATATGACGTCAAGGTTTGACCAATGTCGAGACACGTCAAAAAATGACGTCATATATGACGTCGAGGTTTGACCGATGTCGACCATCGTCAAAAAATGACGTCATATATGACGTCGAGGTTTGGCCGATGTCGACACTCGTCTAAAAATGACGTCATATATGACGTCGAGGTTTGACCGATGTCGACACTCGTCAAAAAATGACTTCATATGTGACGTCGAGGTTTGACCGATGTCGACACTCGTCTAAAAATGACGTTTAATATGACGTTGTGTTTGACCAATGTCGAGACACGTCTAAAAATGACGTCATATATGACGTCGAGGTTTGACCGATGTCGACACTCGTCTAAAAATGACGTTAAATATGACGTCGAGATTTGACCAATGTCGACACAGGTAAAAAAATGACGTCAAATATGACGTCGATTATGCGCAATCACGTCATTTGAAAATTGGCGACCTTCAATTCACGTCATATTGACGTGACCTTGTTGCCTGGGGCCGCAGGCGAAATTTTTATAGAGAAATCGGCTAAGTGATAGGATAAACGCAACATATTTAATTAGCGCCGCAGGCGAATTTTTTTTACCAAACAATGTAGTAGATTTAAAAAATTCATGACATGATGAGAAAACGATGTAGTAATAATGTGATTCTTCGGAAACTAGTTTTATATAAAGTGCTGTCACTTGTTTGGGGGGTAATCCGCCGTCCGAATCCGTTAATGAGAACAATATTATTTTTGACTTATGAATACTCTCCAGTTGCAGCCTTTTCTGAAAAATGCCGCCCCCGTCCTTGTAAATTCTGAAATCTGCCGCCCCTAGGCCGACAGTCTAAGGGCGGCAGTTATTCTCGAAAAACTGACAGAGACAGGTGAAAGTTTAAACACAAGAACAGACGCAGGAACTTTGCTTGTTACGATGCAGTCATTTTCTTTTCAAAATGCCTCCCCCCGTCCTTGTATATTCTGAAATCTGCCGATAGCCTAGGGGCGGCAGATTTGTGAAATTAGCCTAATGCAAGGTGTACAGGAAAGTATTTGGGTTTGTGTACGCTAGCCTAGATTGTTTAAAAAAAATCCCGAAAATGCCGCCCCTTGAAAAGTGCCGCCCGGGGCGGCCCGCCCCCCCCACGCTACGCTACTGAGCCAACCCAAAAAGTTTACAAATATTACAAATATTACAGCAATTCCGGCTCTTTCTATGACAGTAGAAACCTTCTTCTTCTTCTTCTTCATTAGGCTATTCTCCCCTCCACTGCTGGATATAGACCTCTTCCAACTGTTTCCACTCGTCTCTGATCTGACCCTTCCGCATCCAGTTTACCCCAGTGATTTGGGAAGTAGAAACCTAAAGGTAAGTATATAATCAGCAAAATGCTGTGTGTATGAAAACACATGCAAATTATCTTTGCCCAAACATTGTGCGACATTCAGAATGGGTGGCGAATCTCATTGTCAAAAAAGGATGTAAAATGGCTTGAGACTAACGTTTATCTCCACAGCCGGAACTCGAGAACATGACAAAAAGGGCGTAGGCCAATTCTTTAAGCTGGCCAGAGATTAGGTACTATCTACATATGTGAAAGAGAAGTCTGCACTTTCGTCATTCTGTGATTAAATATTACACACCCACCAGCGCATACAATCCAATCCATGGCTTAATTATATGTCATTGTCAAAATAATGTCGTGATTTCAGTAGGCAACAGGATTTAAAGGATTGTCATATCAATAGATTCGCCGAATCGCCAAATTATCTTAACATTCTTAATCCTTGCTTATCCCATGTCCTATCTACATGATAACGTGGAATTAGAACTTACAGACATACACATCATGGGCGTCGCCAGCATCGGAGCTAGGGGGGCAACCAAAATTTATGTATTTATATAGTACGAAGAACGCGTAAATAGCGCGGCAGGTGAAATTTTTTTGGGTGACTAAATGGAGGTCAAGATTTTGTTTGGTTTTAAATACAGAAATCGTAGTAAATAGCGCCGCAGTCAATGTTTTTTGAAGAGAAATGGATGAAGTGTTTTTTTTTTATGAAAAAATTGCATTTTGATAGATTTTCGTACTGAAAATTTATGATGTGATGGGAAAATGTGATTTTTGTAATTTAGTATGAAAATACTTATTCCATTATCTAGGGGGGGGGGCAGCTGCCCCCCTTTGCGACGCCCATGGTACACATTGTGTTATTAGGTGAAAAACAATGTCATTATAGTGGATAATTTTATTTACAAAAGAAGATTTAGGATATCACCAGCAAATAAAAATCATGTTTGTAAATTAATTTACCTAATCCTACACAACAATTGAACAACTGAAAAACAATACAACATAGGGGTCGAGGCGTTAAAACTTTCTATTTACTTGTAGGTACATAATAAATTTGATTATTTTGTACATCAAGCTGTTACCAAACACTTTAAAATATAGGCAAGCATATTTCGAGAAATCTTCAGGTTCATTTTTATTTTAACCCATATACTGTGTAAGATGGACATTGCTTGGCTTAAGTGATCACTATAGCTCATGCATCCTTCATCATGTGCTTTTATTTAAACGATGGAGTATTTAAGCAAAAGGAGCGTAAGAAGACCTCAGGCAAGATGGTCTGACATTGTGAGGCGAATCGCAGGAAACAAGCGTGAATGCAGCATGCCCAGGGATCTGTGGAAAGTCAAAGGGGAGGCCTATGTCTAGCATTGGAATTAAAACGGCCGAGAATGAAGAAGACGGAGTTTTACCAAATAAATTCGTCATCAATTAATAAATGTAAAAATATGTTTTTAAAGACAGTAAAGTTCATAAATCACTCGTTGACGGGTGGATTGCTTTTAATTAAAAAAAAAGACAGTAAAGCAGTAACTCCTTATTCGCATTAGACCTGTAGTTTAGTCGAGTACACATAACAAGGCATAAGGGTGATAATAAAAAAAGGGTAATTATATGAAAAAGATAAGTTTTTATTTAATTATTTATAGTAATTGTTGTATATTACAATGAATTATTAGTTATATAATATTCATAGTACAATATTAATATATAGTAATAGTAAAATATAATGTTTATATAAACGTAAAGTATTTAACATATACGCTATACTATATAACTAAGTAGCCGTCTCCTAATTGCACAATTCAAATTATTATCCTAACTTAATATAAGTGATTAATTCATAATTTCAAATATTTACTAATTTATTTAATTTATTAATTTAAAATTAATGATTTTTATAATCTACAGATCAAAAATGCTTTTTTTTAATTTAAAATTTGGGCTTACTTATACACGGTTGTGCCAAGAATTAATGAATGAAAGAGGGGCTCGTGAAGGGTCCCTGAGGTACACCCAAGCAATACATAATCTTTCTGCATACTTAACATTCAACGAAAATGTTGTGTAGTGAAGTGCAGAATATCTACAGTGTCAACACTGAGATTCAAACTAGGCACCCCCTGATTGGAAGGGTTCCCGGACAAAAACGCGTAAAAATATTGCTCAACACGAATAAATCCCAAAAAAGGTTTTCAGAAATATCCTCAACGGACAAAAGCCCAAACTTTCTAGTTGGATTCCAGTAGATGAATTATTTATTAAATGTTGACTGTTGCTTATTTATTTTCTAATCTATGTTAGTTTCTAAGACACTGAAAGAAATCATATGCTAATAGATACAATTAATTTTATTTTCAAAATCTCAATTAGATTTGAGCTTTTGTCCCTTGAGCGTATTTCTAAAGGGTTTTTGTCTTTTTTGGGATTTATTCATGTTGGGCAATATTCTTACGGGTTTTTGTCCAGCCACGGATTAGAAGATCTACAATCTAACCGACTGCGGATCTGAAAGCTGCCCACCCAGTACTAACTAATAATTCCAATCACTCTCAACATCACTGACATAGCGGACATTGTCAAATTTCCTGTACCTCTGATGTGCACTAACTTTGAATTAATTGTTTATGATTAAACCTTTTTTCACGGAAGTAGTCACAAATTTTTGAAATATGTTCTATTTCTTACACATAAAAAATACAATTTCATAATTTCTCTTTATAAAAATCACAATTTTAAAAGAATTTTTTAAAAGCTGTCATCTTTACTTCATAGTAAAATGGCCGTTTTCATTCCCATACAAATGTCCATTTGTAACGAAATTTGTGTACAATATTTCAAAATTATTTAATCATGAACAGCTAATTTAAAGTCACTCTTTTTTGTCAGAGGTACAGAAAATTTGACAACGTCCGATAAAAATATAAGTTTAAAAAACTTACGAGATTCTTCATACTAACATAAAACAAACATTCTCAAGTAAAAATTACTATCCTCACACGCTCTGTGATTCACTTTACTTAAAAGATACGTCCTCGAGAATCGGTCTACATGATCGAACCAAGTGGTTCTTGTTCAGCCACTTTTCCTTACATCCATGTTTCTTTGTTATCGTTTCCTCATTCATTCTCGATCTCAATCTCGAATCTCAATTTGTTCACTTTCATTCTAGTTATGTACAACATTCGTCTCACAGTCACTCATGTTTGTATATTCTTTGTTTATTATTAGTATACATCGGGCAAAACGAATGCCATTTTACTGCTGAGGTGCAATAAAACTTTACTATCCTTGGTTTCAAATAACTTGGCCACTGGCTACATAGTAATTCTATAGAGAAAGTGTGACAAGGTGAAACGCAATGTAATCCTCTAATTCCATAGTCGGCTCGTGACCAAAAGTATTATTTCTCTTCGAATTTAAATTACGGGGGTTTCCATCTTTACCTGAATTCTGTACAACCATCAATATCCCAACAACATAGGGATTAGGAACTCAGAGCGCCCTTGGGGTGGGAATACCCACAAAACGGCGCAACATAAATTATCCAATATTATTATTATCTATAGGGGAATAAAACAATAAGTGAAGTGTAAACAAGAAATTCCACGAAACTTGTATCAGCGTGCATTATGCAGGTAGTATTTATAAAAATTTGCCAAGTAAATAAACTGTATAATATTTTTGTTTCACTCTACATCCCTGCACATCTCTTAGTCTCAGGTACCTAGGGCATTTAATCTCCCGATGTATAATTATTAGATTACTGTTACATATACAGGAGTTACTAGTTGCAAATTATAAATGTTTAAATTATAATATAATAACTCTAACACTAAAACAGTGTTACTGGAGGCAGTGTTGCTATATTATAGCAAGAATAAATATGGCAATAATGTTATGTATTTAAAAAATACAAGATTGTTTTTTTGAAAGACAAGAGGAACAGGCATGCTCGCTTTACCCATAAACTTTTATTTTAAGTACCCGAGAAGGCTTACTCAATGCTAGTAGTAAAGTGAACTGGTGCCTTCAAACTGTCAAATCGTATGGAGAATTTTGACATTTTGTGGGCAACATTTTCGGAATTCTGTTCTCATAGTTAAAAACTGTATTAGTTATAACATTATATAGTTTTAAAAATGTTTTAGTTTTTATTACTGATATCTTGTTAATAGTGTGAGTTTTGCAACTCTAAAATACCAAAAAGTGCCAAGCGTGAAATTGCGTCACTTCCTTTCTATTGAAAATACATGGAGTCAGATGTCTAGGGTACTTACTTCTTGTTTCAAATAACTTAGCCACTCGCTACATAGTAATTCTATACAAAAAGTGTGACAAGTAAGGTGAAACGCAATGTAATATAACAGGCTGTGGCTTTACTGTGTGACATATTAGTTCCTGAAATCGCCACCACGTTCAGTTTTACAGATGCACTACAATTAGTGTTTTTTTTTTTCAGATTAAAAGAGCATGTCTATTTCTCTGCATATTTTCAGAATAAAAAATGATTTTCCTACAACAAATCTAGGTACAATATACTAGCGATATATTCTAATAAATATTTACAAATATATAGGTATTTCCTAGTACAAACTTAATCACAAAACAGGTTAATTAATTAAACTACTTTTTAATAAAAGTGTTACCATAATAAAAAGAAATAAATAGGTACTACTGTAAAAACAGTATTATACTTTTTCTATACGGCAATAAAGAGATAATTGTGTGGAAAAACAACGTTCTTTAAACCATTAAAGGCAACTTTTTACGGTTTATGCAAATTTTTAAAAAGTGCTTGGTATATAAATGTGTAGTCAAAAACAGTGTTTTAATATTCTACCGCTGTATTTTATTTACGCGGAGGCTGTATTTTATTTACGCGGAGGCAAGACTCGCCTACACACTTCTGAGTATTATCAGCTAGAATACTCTATAAATTATCATTTATGATTGACATAATATGAACTCATCAGCCTAATACTGGGAAACATTTACCTATCCAGATATCAAGGGATTAGGCTCAGATATACTGCTCTATACTCTCTCTATGCTCTACAAGCATTGTGCCTGAAATATCAGTATTTAGAAATCGTCTTACAATATTGCAAGTATTAATAATTACAAATTTTTGCATTTTCATGTAAAATTATTGATTAGCAATTTTGGTATTGTACCTGTAGCTGATAATACTAATGGGATTATATATATATACCGACCTAGAATGACAAATATTTTTTATTTGTAGTTCTAAAAAAACAGGTAATACATCTGTGTATATTTATATATCTTACAATGTAAAATCTATCAGTCAAACAGCAAATGAATTAGGATGTAAACTCCTAAAAATATTTATGAATACTGTTTTGATTGTAAAAATATTATTGCTGACATAAAGTTCATAACAATTTCAATAATTAGATAATTGCTAGGCAAGGATATTAAGAAATGCGAGGTTTATATAGGTATATAAATAATGTTTAAATATCGTTGCTGCAGGGGTGAACAGATTCAAACATTTTTTGAGAAAATTAACAGACATATTCAACAGAAAATACATGAAAAAAACATTTACCAAAAAATTGATTTACGTGTATTTATGCTAAATGAGTTAATCTTTTATCATGTACACTTGATAAAAGCACAACTAATTTGGGAATATGCTAACGCATTCTGTCGTGCACCAAATAAATCTTCCGCTAACCAGTTACCATACAGTGGAAGAATTACTCATTTAACATGAGAGGTTTCAATATGGTAATGTTGCTAATGCGTTCTGTTGCGTGTCAAATTAAACCTATGCTAATTAGATACCACACGCAGTGAAAGAATCACTCATTTAACATAGTAAAAAGTTTCAATACATCAATGCGCTGTGTCTTGCATCAAACGAAACTTGCATTAACCAGCTACATTATTTTTCGATGACTGTAGAGGGTCATCGAAAAAGATGGACCCTAAATTTTAAAAAGGTATAACTTTGGAACCTTCATGTTAAATGAGTGATTATTTCACTGTATGGTAACTGTTGAATGTAAGTTTAGTTTGATGCATAATACAAATTACATAATACAATGCAATAGCGCATGGGCAGACTTATTGCGCAGTCGTCAAAGCCAATCAACGCTATTCATCTAGACCGCCTTTCAACATAGTTTTGATGGTGCAAAGGAAAGCACAGTGCATTGATTTTTTTGCAATTTTGAATTGTTATATCTTTTTAAAATAGTGTCCATCTTTTTTGATGACTCCATGTAGAAGACAACGGATTAAGATTACATTAAATTATGAACTGATCAACAGAATAATAAATATATATATGAGATCTACAACAAGAAAGGAACTTAATCTATGGAATATTATCACTATGGATTATATTAATTACTATAATCTTTATAATTATAATAGATTTTGATTGATATGATACACCGAGCTTTCATACTTTATAAATAAAAGCTTATAAAAGTTACACCACTCACAATTAAAAATATGTCGGGTCGAACCTATAAATAAACCGAAATACAGTCCATCAAGAAAAAGTTGGTTTCCAAGGAGGGCGCCATGTGTAATTTTTTTGCAACCATAGTGAGCTAGAAGATAGAAAGTAAGCTAGGGAATTGTATCGTGAAGCTATAAATGCATCGTACCAATACAGGCTATTTGAAATTGTGAGTGTACAAAGTAACTTTGTTATTAAAAAAATAACGAATTTCCTAAATATAGGATTACTTAATAGTAATTTGAGATTATTCCCAACATACAAACATATCTTGTTTTTTTTTACAAGTACGACCATTTATTGTAGGCAGCACATTTTGACCGCAACATTAGTCAAAAAGTTAAATAAATACAGAATCGTTAACGATAATAGTGATTGCCTTATTAAACATGGATACATTATCGTCGGCGATATAGCAATACATGTCAAGTGAAAAAAAAACAATGATGATATTTTCTGCTTCGTGTGGTAAATAGTGGTCCGCGTACACTGAGAAGTCATGACTATACGTCGACAAAACGAATGCCGTTTTACTGCTGAGGTGCAATAAAACTTTACTAATCCTCTAATTCTACAGACGGCTCATGAGCAAAAGTATTATTTCTCTTCAAATTTAAATTACGGGGGTATCTATCTCTACCTGAATTCAATACAACCATCAATATCTATAGGGGAATAAAACAATAAGTGAAGTGTAAACAATAAATTCCACGTAACTTGTATCAGCGTGCATTATGCAGGTAGTATTAACAATATTTGCAAAGCAAATAAACTGCTTCATTTATACTCTGAATACTAATACCCATTTGAGAGGACATTCAATGAAGCTCACCAAGGAGCGGTTTCACAGTAATCCGAGAAAGAACTTTATTTGCAATAGAGTGGTGAATATGTGGAACCGTTTACCCGAAAATGTAATACAAGCACTACCAGTGAACGCTTTCAAGAACAGATTGGATGACTTTCTCAGAACGACAGATGGCACAGACATTGATTTGGGCCCATCAGCCTAGGCTGCTTGCCCAAAATTAATAATAATAATAATAATAATTTTATTCACTCTACGTCCCTGCACATCTCTTAAGTCCCAGAAACCTAGGGCATTGAATTTTCTGATGTATAATCTTGACATACCAAAACTTAACACTAAATTTCATACAATCACAATATGCACTTTTCATAGATTTTTCGGTCTCACGTATTGCTGTATCACCGACGATATATAAAATATGAATTATCTAGTTTCAAACTTGATAAGTTTGCGCAATATTATGCGTTAAAACGTGATTAGACAAGTCGTACTTAGTGGCGCACTCCAATCCGCACTGCTCGCACAAGTACGACGTTATCTTCTCTTCGTGTGTGAACGCATGGAGCTTCAAATCACGCGTGGAGAAAAAGGATGAATCGCAGATGTGACACGTGAATATACCGTGAGTCTTGAGATGTTCCGACAGGCGGTTCCTGACTTTGAAACCTTTGTTGCACTCGAAACATTGATAGAGGAATGGTTCCTTGATGACTGTACCGTTCTTCTCTTCTTCGTGTTGTTTCATATGATTTATGAAGTCTTTCTTTTTGTCTACGACCGTGTATCCGCAGTTGTCACACTGAAATGTCCCGTGATTCTCCTCGATGTGTTTCTTCAACGATAAGGGATGTTTAAATTTCATTTTACACTTCTGACAGACGTTTTCGGATAAACAAGGGAAGTGATTTCGTATTTCCTTCTCGCCGAAGCTCATAAATCCGCAGATGCTGCAGTAGAAATATTTGTTTCTATTCGCGTGCACCTTGTGGTGCGCTTTCAAATCTTTCAGCAGAGCGAACTCCTGTCCGCAGAGATTACAATCAAAGTTGTGAATGTGAATCTGTTGGTGTTGTTTCAGATGAGCGCTGGATTCGAATATCACGTCGCACTGAAGGCATCTGTAACTAGAGTGATAGTCCCTTTGGTGATTCTTCAACTGCGTAAGATCGCTGGACGTGAAGTCACATTCCTTACATTTGAAGAAGTGCGTAGGTTCGAAGCCATCCAACTGTATGTCGCTAATGATTTGAATGTTTTCTACTTCCTGCGTATTGCCGCTACTGGAAGGTTGTACGTCGTTCATGTCTGGTTGGTTAATTATTTCGTCTTTCACCACCAACGTTTGAGTTTTGTATCCGGCATACGGACTTACTACTTCGTTGCTAACGAGATTCCTCGACGTTCCCCCATTGGTCTCCAAAGCTTTCTCTTTAGACAATTGATAGAGTTCTAATGAGTCGTGCAATTGTTTATGTTTCTCGAACGTGTCTTCAAGTTTACAACTGAAACTGCATTTGCTACAGAAGTATCTAGGTTCCATCTCCTCTTTAATTCCCGGATCCCCGTTTTTATTTTTGTTCATTGCGTTTTTCGTTTTCTGATCGTGTGTCAGCATGTGTTTGTCCATGAATTTTTGATCTATGGTTAAGTATGTGCACATGGTGCAGAAGAGAACGTTGGAATTGACGGATTTGTTGTTTTTGTGGCTGTAGATACTATGAGACGTCAAGGATTTCTTTTGTGTGAAGCAAGCGCTGCATAGTTTACATCTGAACGGGAATCTTTCGTCGTAGATATCCTTTTTCTTGTGAATATTATACACAGTGGCGGTCGCCGTATTATTAGTGACGGGTTGCATCGCAGACGTGACTGTTTTCAGTTCGTATCCATTCTCAGGAACTTCGTCATGTTTCATAGGTATGATGGTATTGTTCTGGTCGACTTTTAGGATGTAGAATCCATCGTTGACTCCGCATCCCGCAATGTCCTGTTTGAAGTCCTCTATATCTTCTCTCGTCAGATAATACTCCTGGTCCATAGCCATGTTTCCCGCTGCAGAATTCAACTCCATCGTGAAGGACTGCAGTCACCTGAAAAATACAACTGGAATAAGTACAAAGAGATATAAGATAACGTAATGGAAGCAAAAGGTGTATGAAAGGATAAAAGTGTGTGACGCCCTGTCCTCTTTGCCTACCCTGCAAATGATATGGCGTAAAGAGATTCTAAAAAAATCTACTATTGCTACTGCACTATCACAGTATATCCTAATAATGGGGTAACCAGCAAATACTGGGTATAACATATGCAACTTTCTCTTTATGCTTTATGTTTTTAGAATGGGTGGCGAACATCATGGTTGAAAATGTGAAGCTTTACGAACACCTGAATCTTAGAGGACACTTGAGTGAGACAAAAACATCCAACGTATGCGCGCGTCCAGACCCAGCCGGAGTAGACCGAGCAAAAAAGTATTGTTTTTAGCACCTTTTTAAAACACGATAAACTTTTGACAGGAGTGACATTTCAAGTTCAAAACATTGTAAATTTACTAAACTCGTTTAAAAAAACACATTCTGACTTTCTGTGCCCTCGTCCGGCCCCACCCGCAGTCGTACTGAGGAAAATATTAGCATTTTTTGCGCTTTTTTGAATAAAAAAAAAAAAATTTCACAAAAAGTGGGGTCACAGCACTACAATAGTACCTATCTATGTATGTTTATTTTCCACAATAGAACCATTATTTTTACTGTAATTCAATTCAGTCAATTCTTAAACAATAAACTTAAAATAACTTCAATTCTTCATAGTTATTTAATAAAACATAATTGGTTTGACAAGGTGCCTTCAAACTCTCCTTTCAAAAGCGTTGTAAGAAATGAAAGGTCAATGGACATTATAACATTAGGTAAGTCTATCAGACATCTACAAAATTAGTTTACAGATTGTAATTAAATAAATACATAGGGGGAAAGGGATCACTTTGACACAAAACACCCCTTGTTATATAGTTTAGGCTTGTAATAATAAGTGAAATGAAATCATACAACTGTTGTACAGGGGTTGTGTCATTCTGTATGTAAGACAATAAGTCCTCAAAATGGAATATTGGACGTGAAATAATTTGTTCAAACTATGAAACTATCTTTCAATCAACTTATAATGAAGCATTGTGCATGAAAACACTCACCCAAAGCCTAAAATATGCGAAAACTAATGCAAGACATGAATGAAAGGAGTGGAACAGAAAGGAAGGAACTAGATGTTACGTGTCACAACTTATGTATAACCAATAATAATATATTAATGTCTGGTTAAGCTGCATTGGAGTATTATAAGAAATCTAGGGACATGACCAAGTAATTAACACTAAATATTGAAATATCCTCACATAAGTTTACTTTCCAAGCGAATTATCAGCGTACAAGTCACTCAACATAACTGTAATACAGCATTATACTAACACTACACCATTTTATATTCTTGTCCTGCAGACATCAGCTATAATTTAGCCATTACTGAAACACATTTATTTTATTAATTGTACGAAACTAAATAATATCGTTTCACTCGCGGAATACGGCTGTCAAAAAATTGTTTTCAATTTGATATTGGACATAATGACAACGTGACCGATGTATTTGTGAATAAAATATTGTGAAAGTGAAAATGTTTCCAAATTAATACGATCGTTTCGATAAAAATGAGAAAATGGAGCGATTCTTTTTACAATTTGCATACCTCTCTGGACATCTATCTCACTCTATCACTATGTGCGTCTCGACACCTCGAATATGCTTTCTCTTTCTAACATTGTACTCTATGGTAGATTGGATTCTGGTGTTACCAGATGGTAAAATTAATCTTTAAAAACGCAATCCTTTGCTATTCATTGTCAAATAAATAAGTCTTTTTATAAATATTGTTTTGATTATAACCCACTTTTATCAATAAATTACATTTAATAGAAATTCGTGATTTTATAAAGATTGGACAGTCGTTTTATGAAAATATTAATGGATACGAAAAAATATTTTTTTGTTCTGGCAACACTTAAAAAGGCGGAATATTTAAAACAAATCGAGCCAAAAGTTTTTGAACCCAACTTCCTCTCAAAAGTTGTCCTTCTTACCATAGAATAATAATATATAGCTTCTTACACATTAGTTATTTTCCTACTAACCCCACGTAGCTGTATGAATAATGACGCATAATATGTTGAAAATTACGATGTATTTCAGGTCTATATAATGAGCTTTTTAAAATCCAAAGACTAAAGCATTTACTAATAACTGCTTTTTATATAGATTTAGGTGTAGTATTGGGATTGGAAGCAAACATAAAGAAATAATACAAGAATAAAACAACAACAGTTATATTTTTCAATTAGAAATATCACTATGTGAAATCACAACCATTTTGGTAACATTAAAATAATAAATTCATAGGCAGGAGTAACATGCATTGATAGAATAATTATATTTCTATGCATAAGTCGCACCATAAAATTCATATGTTGCACTATTAATAAAAACATTAAAAATTAAGAATAAAGATACTATTTTGGCTAATAAAATACTAGTCTGCCAAGAAAAGAATGGTCTCGGGTTAATTTAAAATTACAATATTATTTGCTGGCAACAATAACATTTCTATCGAGATTTTAAAGTGTTACCACTATGATTACCAATAAAGCTACAAGTAGCGCCCTCATCGAAAACCATCTCCGTTCCTGATAGATTGTATGTTACTTTAAAAAATTCCAGTCTCATGGAGGCCACAAAATATGTACAAACTCAAAACAATCTAAGAGTAACTATTTATATATTAAAATAAACTGTAAATATTGATAAAAACAGTCTTCTCTCTCACAAACTAAACACTATATAACAATATACATAGTTAAACTATAAACTAAAAAACAAGTCCATATATGAGATCTATATGTCACTATTTTACAAATGTTTTAAAAACAAAATTCATATGTATTTCTAATACATTCACATATCTTATTTGTTCAGTATTTTGGTTTGAAATATCTTAAAAAATAATTTTAAAATTACTGTAATCTCAGCAAATGCTCTCCAATTCCTTTTACTCAAAATGCGTCCATCCTTGAGGATCTGGTCGACATTTTCGGACCAGGTCAGTATCAGGCGGCCGCGCTTCCTCACCCCATCTTCGCTCACTCGAATATATCTTTCGTCATCCTGTCATCTTTCTATCTATCAACACGCCCAAACCATCTTAGTTTATTCACTTTCATTCTTGTCGCAACACCAGTCTTGCATCAGTCGCTCATTTCCCTAATAACCTAATAAATAATGTCTGGTAATTCAATCAAGTTTTAAAAAAACAGTAGTACAAATGTTACTGAAAACATATAAAACTTTTACATAAGTTAATATAATAAATAAATATTTAATAGTATTTTAAGGTAAGATCTGATGATCTCTTTTTTCCCTTTTAATTTTCCTATTAAACCCACCACTGGTCTTGCAGCCGTCTCTACAAACACAATAAGTCTTTTCTTGATCAGTCAATTCATCCACAGTGGATTTCTTATTGAGTTTCAAATGACGTTTGATATGACGGTTCAGTTCGGTTAAATTACGACAACGATGACAGCAGATCGGGCAAGGAAAGAGACGTACGGTCATGTGTGTGATCATATGTTGTTTCAAATATTTAGGAAGTTTACACGTGAATGAACAAAGATTACACGAATACGGTTTGAGATCCGTGTGGATGAGTTTGTGTTTGCGTAAGTTGCTCTTGTCGTAAGTTTGATATTCGCACTGTTCGCACTTTGAAAGTTGTTGATTGGGATTGTTTTGGGGTTTGTTGACGTGACTGCGCCTGGGACGTTTAATTTCTTTAGGTAAATTAATATTAATGGGATCTTGCACTTGTATAATGTAGAAATCTTCACTGTCGTCTATTTCGTGGATTTCGTCGTCGTCCAGGAATGTTATTTTTTCATAACCGGTATCTTCGGGCTCGAGCTAAAAAGAAATAAAGCAAATTAAGCTCACCCTGATTGTAAGTAGAGGCAGTGTGTCTACGACAGCAAAAGCGCCAGTGCACAATACTGTCTTGGTGCCGACCCTTTTAATACTAGTGAAACTGAGACATGGCTGAAGAAGTACGAATCAGGGTTGTATGTAGTAGAAATGGGGTCGATGAGAAGAATGTGTGGAAAACATTGAGAGATTGGATAAGGAATGAGGCTATTAGAGAGATGAGTGACTGAAGTGATTAGAATAAAAGTGAATAAGCTTGGATGTAGAGGGCATGTTGAGAGAATGAACGATGACTGGAGATTGAAATAACATTCATTATACTACCTTAACAGACTTCATATCCATATCTTGCGGAACCAGAATGGTGATCATATTTTCCAGTTGGTCATCCTGGGCTTCAGTCTTAATCGGAGTTCCATCGACAGTCTTATTATTCTCTTTATCATTTTCAGCAGTCATTACTTGAGATGAATCTTTGTCTGTATTCGAAACAGATTTGTTATCTTCGTTGTTTGAATCGGTCAACTGCTCCGTTTGAGTTGTTTTGGAATCACATTCAATGCATGAGATACTACAATCCATTTTTCTAACAACAGAACCAATTTTTGCTAACATTTCCGAATCACTAACATTGGCGTCGTTTCCATCGGAAACGTTTTTCTCCATTTTACCATCACTGTTCATCAAGATTTTGGAGTTGTATTCAGCGTACGAAGTATTGTACAGAGATTCTATGCCGGCGAAATCATGCTTAATCGATTGAGCATCATTATTCGTCGTAATCATCGAAGTATCAAAAATGTTTTCTAATCTGCTAGAATCACTTCTTGTAGTTCTCACATCGTTACTTGTCTTGGAATTATATTCACTGTACGATGAGCTAAGATCAGTCCCGATCCCCGACGAATAATTTCTCACCGATTTGACGTTATTATTTATCGACGTCATTTCAGAGTTGAATGCTGTGTACGAAGAATTAAAATTTGAATCGTTTTTCCGTGATTCACTATTGCTATCGTTTTGGGTGTACGAAGAATCAAAGTCCTCTTCTATTCCCATGGAATCATCTTTTGCGGACATAACTTCGTCTGTTTTCAAATCTTCCAATCTAGAATCTTCCGTGTAGTATTTTTTTGTGTAACAGGAATCGAACAAGAAGTCGTCCGGTTGGAAAGACGGGACAATTTCTTTAGCACTGGATGTTATCGCAGTGAAATGATTGTTGTCTTGTGGAGTATTTATGAAACTATGGGTGAGATTAACCGATGATAGATTAATGTAATGTTTTTCATTCATAGACGTATCTCCTTCTTCACAATCGTGGTTAATCGCCATTGTATTATTCGTTTGTAAAATGTTGGAATATGCCATAATTAATGTGCAACCTGAAATAAAAAATGCATATATAATAGTGCTAATCAATTAAAAAATAAAGTTGTGGGGATTTTTGAATAAAAAATGATTTTGATTTGATCATATTCAAGGTAAGTATATTTCAATAGGTATGATCAATAGGTATAAAAAAGGTCTCCCAATTTGCCCCGTAGTGATTAGTAAAATTAACAGGTTGCCATGGATTCCTGAATTAGCCATGGCAAAGCTATATTTTTAATCTAGAGATAGACAAACCCATGTAACAATTTTAATATTGGTTTATTGAATTGCAATAAAACTTTCGTTTTAGTAACCCTGATTTGGATTCCTTTTAATGAACTACCTTATGTGTTCTTTAGTTCACTGTGATGAAGTACTTTGCCTCTATCACCAAGGCCTCCTAAACAAATGTGAATTTTCATTAGTTCGTAGTGATCCTACCTCTCTAAATAAACCTACGTTGGATCATATTTATCTACTTTTTTGTCACAAAACTTGAGAAAATTTTAATAATAAGAAAAAAAAAGTGTGCTGCTAATAAAAGTAACTTTTTGCCTATCATACCAGATTGAAGTGGATGGCAATGGGATAGAGCAGTTCGAATGAAGTGACCAATATGTCTAGCAGTGGATGGAAAGGGGCTGTCAAAGGATAACATCGAATTTTGAGGTGGGCGTTCGGGAGATTAAGGAAACAAGCTAACTGAATAGATTGTAATGAGATGATCGAGTGATTGATATGGTGAATAATACTCTATTTCTACCTCCAAAGGGATACAGTGATGATTTTATTGTATTTGGCTGTCAATTTTTTACCCCATTAACCATCAATAAGATAAAAGAACAATTGGGGAAATAAAATACCGGTTAACTTATACATTTTTGTACTCGGGGATATACTTTCCTATTTAAAACACTGAAGCTGGGAAATTTTACAGACAATTTAGTTCACTTCCATTCTAATACTTATGATAAAGGAGAAATAATATCGGAAGTCCAGGAAAAATATCTTTTAACATACAAAGTTGAAGAATTTAGTACCATCAGAAAATTTCATTTTTAAGTTTTGAGAAAAAGAATAAGTTTGTTTCACATTTGTACTTGAAAAGTTCTCCTTTATCAAAGGTAGTTAATTAAATACTTTTTAAAGTAGCTGTTTTGTGGTAAAATCCTACTTAGTACTTACAGAAGTCCTGAAGTTCTTCACTCAGTCACAAAGTCACAGGGAAACAATGAAAGGAAGAAAAATCATTTTTATTTCATGAAGAACAAAACACTTTGAATTTGGAACAACATCTCAGGAAATAAATGAGGGGGTGAAATTTTAAGTAGGTACTCCTCAATATTCACTATGGTACGAAACATAAATGTCTGCATTTTACAAAATCTTATTATTCAATCATTTTTCCAGATCATGAGATAAAAATATAGTTGTATTTGGCGCGGTTTCCTGCTATATTTATTACAATGACATTTTGCACAAGAGAAACTTGAGCTCTTATTCACTGGCTAAAAGTTGACAACCGTGTTGATGTTCTATAAAATACACACAACATAATTTATTAAGTGGTTAACTATTAATATTCGTTGCACTATTACACATTTTATTAATTTTTTTACGATTAATAAGTACCTAAATCAAATAATTTCATTAGGCTATTTTTCGGGTACCCACAGAACACATATACTCTCTAACGAGAGAAGAATGCCAACTTCATAGAAAATATATGCAAACACGAAAATGACAGATCTCATCTAGCTTTCTCTCTCATTCATTTCATGCCCACATAAACAATGGCGCCAGGCGCCTTATTAAATTGATTATTGAGGTTCACAGAACACATATACTCTCTAACGAGAGAAGAATGCCAACTTCATAGAAAGTATATGCAAACACGAAAATGACAGATCTCATCTAGCTTTCTCTCTCATTCATTTCATGCCCACATAAACAATGGCGCCAGGCGCCTTATTAAATTGATTAGGTATTGAGGTTTTATACGGATCAATACGCATTAGCGATTAAAAATAGTTGTACTCTAATACAAAAGCGGGACATATCCATACATCCCATTTTTACACTACAATACAACTATTTAATCATTAATGCGCACTAACCCTTTGGAAATAAGTATAATAACCAAAGAATTAAAATGCAGCAGTAGGTATGACATTGGCATTTATTTTAAGTAAATAGTACATACATATTGTATAAACATTACATAGAGACAATTAAAAAACATGTTCAAAAGAACCATTAACAAAAATAATACGAAATAATGAGTCAATCAGAGCGTTTCACCTACTTTTTGATTGAGGAATTTCAGTAAGTAAAGATTGCAGTCGCGTGTCATAATTTCTCGAACGAAATTTGTCACAGATGGCTTTTCCGAACCTAAAGTTTGTGAAATCCAGAATATTTCTCACAAAACTATAACACAGAACAAGTTACACGAGTCTCTGGTCTCGACAATAATTGAATATAGAACAAGTCTCCATCATAGAATAAGTCTCCATTTTTCACACACAAACGAGTACGTATATTTCTCCCAAACACAGGATCCCGAAATGACGAATCATATATGTCTCGCAAAAACACAAAAAAGGAGTTTATATTTTACACAAACCTAGTTCAAAACAATGTAATAATACCGATCACGAAACAAATTTTGGAAAGACGACGCCAGACGACGCGACAGAAACAGTAAAAAATATGGCCGCGTGTTGTTTACAAAATGTTTACAAACTGCATTGGCGTTGTATTGCCAGCTTGCAAAATGTAAAAGACTTGTATAATATTTCTCGAAATCTGGTTTCTTAAAAAGAAATAAATATTAATTCACCCATAAAAACACCGCATGATAACATAATAATATATTTATGTTTTTAATATTCACTCTAAAGTTCATATTTCGGAATTATTTCCATAATCGGTAATTCTATTTTTTACGTCTGTATACGAATTACTACACCAGGCAATACCAACTTTACCACCGAAAAAATCCACGATCTATTACCAATAGCAGCATATTCTGTTGGCAAGTACCAAAACCAGAGTTGACTCAGCCTGTTGAGGTTTCATATGAATCAATACGCATTAGCGATTAAAAATAGTTGTACTCTAGTACAAAAGCGGGACATATCCATACATCCCATTTTTACACTACAATACAACTATTTAATCATTAATGCGCACTAACCCTTTGGAAATAAGTATAATAACCAAAGAATTAAAATGCAGCAGTAGGTAGTATGACATTGGCATTTATTGTAAGTAAATAATACACACATATTGTATAAACATTACGTAGAGACAATTAAAAAAGATGTTCAAAAGAACCATTAACAAAAATAATACGTAATAATGAGTCAATCAGAGCGTTTCACCAACTTTTTGATTGAGGAATTTCAGTAAGTAAAGATTGCAGTCGCGTGTCATAATTTCTCGTACAAAATTTGTCACAGATGGCTTTCCCGAACCTAAAGTTTGTAAAATCCAGAATATTTCTCACAAAACTATAACACAAAACAAGTTACACGAGTCTCTGGTCTCGACAATAATTGAATATAGAGCAAGTCTCCATCATAGAATAAGTCTCCATTTTTCACACACAAACGAGTACGTATATTTCTCCCAAACACAGGATCCCGAAATGACGAATCATATGTCTCGCAAAAACACAAAAAGGAATTTATATTTTACACAAACCTAGTTCAAAACAATGTAATAATACCGATCACGAAACAAATTTTGGAAAGACGACGCCAGACGACGCGACAGAAAAAATATGGCCGCGTGTTGTTTACAAACAAGTTTCAAACGGCATTGGCGTTGTATTGCCAGCTTGCAAAATGTAAAAGACTTGTATAATATTTCTCGAAATCTGGTTTCTTAAAAAGAAATAAATATTAATTCACCAATAAAAATATTGCATGATAACATAATAATACATTTATCTTCTTAATATTCACTGTAATGTTAAGATTTCGGAATTATTTTCATAATCAGTAATTCTATTTTTTGCGTCTGTCATACAAATCCCATAAGATCGTGAAAGAGATGCGATATATATCCATTACGCATTCCCCGCTGAGCTGCCCAGGCAATACCATGATTATCATCGAAAAGTCCAGCGATGTATTACCAACTACACAATATGCTTGTTGGCAAGTACCAAAACCAGAGTTGACACAGCCACATCCCCACAGAACACATATACTCTCTAACGAGAGAAGAATGCCAACTTCATAGAAAATATATGCAAACACGAAAATGACAGATCTCATCTAGCTTTCTCTCTCATTCATTTCTTGCCCACATAAACAATGGCGCCTTGATAAATCGATTATTGAGGTTTTATATGGATCAATACGCATTAGCGATTAAAAATAGTTGTACTCTAATACAAAAGCGGGACATATCCATATCATATATCCCATTTTTACACTACAATACAACTATTTAATCATTAATGCGCACTAACCCTTTGGAAATAAGTATAATAACCAAAGAATTAAAATGCAGCAGTAGGTAGTATGACATTGGCATTTATTGTAAGTAAATAATACACACATATTGTATAAACATTACGTAGAGACAATTAAAAAATATGTTCAAAAGAACCATTAACAAAAATAATACGAAATAATGAGTCTATCAGAGCGTTTCACCAACTTTTTGATTGAGGAATTTCAGTAAGTAAAGATTGCAGTCGCGTGTCAACATTTCTCGTACAAAATTTGTCACAGATGGCTTTTCCGAACCTAAAGTTTGTGAAATCCAGAATATTTCTCACAAAACTATAACACAAAACAAGTTACACGAGTCTCTGGTCTCGAAAATAATTGAATATAGAACCCATCATAGAATTAGTCTCCATTTCTCACACACAAACGAGTACGTATATTTCTCCCAAACACAGGATCCCGAAATGACGAATCATACATGTCTCGCAAAAACACAAAAAAGAAGTTTATATTTTACACAAACCTAGTTCAAAACAATGTAATAATAACGATCACGAAACAAATTTTGGAAAGGCGACGCGACAGAAACACTAAAAAATATGGCCGCGTGTTGTTTACAAACGGCATTGGTGTTGTATTGCCAGCTTGCAAAATGTAAAAGACTTGTATAATATTTCTCGAAATCTGGTTTCTTAAAAAGAAATAAATATTAATTCACTAATAAAAATATTGCATGATAACATAATAATACATTTATGTTCTTAATATTCACTGTAATGTTAAGATTTCGGAATTATTTTCATAATCAGTAATTCAATTTTTTGCGTCTGTCATACAAATCCCATAAGATCGTGAAGAGTAAAGAGATGCGATATATATCCCTTACGCATTTCCCGCTGAGCTGCCCAGGCAATACCATGATTATCATCGAAAAGTCCAGCGATGTATTACCAACTACACAATATGCTTGTTGGCAAGTACTAAAACCAGAGTTGACTCAGCCATATTGAATCCAAACATTGGGGTACGTTCTGTATCCGTTAATTTTCACTCGGCGAGTGAACGAGCGATTATCGCGCGAAGCAGAACGCATTTGGGTGATTGTTCCAATTGGAATTGTCAAACAGAGATAGAGATATGAGAATACTAATAAGAGTGAGTTGATAGATATACATCGAGATAGCGATATCGCTATACTCTTCTTTGGTAGAAAGGGATAGACATATCGCGTGTTAATAAGAGTGAGTGAACTGCACGTGCGGACCATTCTATTATCTATGGCGAGCGAATGTCACCCAACAATTTTGTTGGGTGTTATTCGCAACAACCGAGCGTGTCAACTGTGCACATAGAACACGTTGACTCGCACAACCGAGTGAAACGCACTGATGGTAGAACGGCGAACAATAGAACCATAAACAATCGAGCGAATCGCTGAGTGAATTTTAACGGATACAGAACGTGACCTGTATAAGTTTGAAGTTATCTGACGCATCGCATCTTTTTGCTGGCGAGTTGTGCGTCAAGAGAATGTCGTTTTAAATATTTCATAATTATTTAGTGAAAAAACTCTTAAGGAATAGTATGTATAAGTTAAATTAATGTGTGTGGAATATTAAGATATTGGGGTAAGTCGAATTATTGATATTGTGCTAATTTATCTGTACTTCTGTCAAATAAAAGTCCCAACTTTATGTGTACATAACGGCGACATTTTATGGATTTTAAGTAGAAAGGTCACCAATTTGCGTTCGTCGATAGAAAATCGTCTGGATTTGAGTGTGCCTCTTTCTACGTAGTGGTAGGCTACATTCCTACAATGTAGTATATAGATACTTTTATGTATAGTAAAAATGAAAGCAACGCCAGGTAATGTGCCTTTTCTAACAATTTAGTAATTTGGAGACGAATTTACATTGTCATTTTTTGTGTTTTTGTAGTTCTGAGATTGTAAATAAGGTGTCTTGTTTATATTTTCTCATTATCTGTAGAAATAGTCGATTAATGTTAAAGTTATGTGATGTAATTGAAGGTAAAATCATTTTGTCAAGTACTTGGTCTTTGTTTGAAGCCGTAAGCAGCCATGAAACGTAGTTCGCATTAATTTAGGAAACATTTTTCCACATCTTGAAATGATTGCGACTACTGTTTTTATGTAGTGCCACATTTTAATCGTTCTGTTTTGTGCGGATGCTCTGGTTTGAGATGCTCATCTTGTAAATATTGTTTAATTTTATGAAATTATGAATGAATGTATAACTTTGTTAGTATCCTTGTAATAAATTCACCCTAATAGGATGTGGATTTTTAGTTTTTTCACAGGTATTTACATAAATATCTTGGTTGTAGGATCTTTAAGTTGAAAAAATTGTATACCAAGTACAGTAGGATCCATTAGCCAACCTTGAGCAAATAATTGTTAAACAATTGATTCAGCTTTAGCACAAGATGCCTATTGTAGGTTCTCCTATTTTCTGTTCCTCGTTTTCTTCTGTATTATTTTTATTCTTAACTTGCTTAAAGTTAGGGCTGCCAGACAGCCAAAGGAAAGTATCTAAATGATACAGATTAAAACTTTCTTACAAAATATGTTTTATGTGATTTTTTGTCAAAAATTCGTTTTTGTGGCGTCTGGCCTAGGGACCCAAAAGTGAGGCCTTTGTAGCGGAAGTCTGGCTTTCTAATTTTTAGAGATGCCAACGTTAGTTGTACAAAAATCGTTAATCGAAAGTCCAAAAATTGTTGGGTTCGAATCTTCGGAGATCATAAATTGACTATTTTGTGCATTTCAACGTGAAAAATTCAGCTCTTGCTCCTTTGCAAAGTATGTTATCAAGCTATTCTTGTTTTAATATAAATATTTTTTTTATTTCAGTGGTGACCTCCAGATAAATCATGGATCATCCACTCAATTTGGATCAGATCTCTTATAACATCCAGTCGCACCTCACGTGCGATGATCCCATCAATCTCAACACAAACTTCCAGAGAAATGTATTTCTCACGCAGAGAACGCAAGAGTCGTTTGCAGTTACACAGAAGTCTCACGAGACGACTACCACCTACATCACACAGAGGCCGACGTCGTACATAGCTCAAAAGGGACAAGAAACGTACATACAACAGAAAAGTCATGCCCCTTACATCGCTACTAAAGGACAGGCGTACATTGCGCAGAAAAATCAAGAACCGTACATTGCACAGAAGAACCAAGAAGTGTACAAAGCTCAAGAAACGTATATACTACCCAAAGTGCAAGAAACATACCTCATACCGAAAGGACAAGAGACCTACATTATTCCCAAAAGTCAAGAGACTTATATATTACCGGATAAACCAAACGAAACATACCTAGTGCCGAAAACACAGGAGTCTTACATTATTACTAAAGATCAGACTTCGTACATTATTCCTAAAAATCAAGAATCTTACATTATACCGTCCAAGAGTCAAGAGTTTGTCATTCCCAAATCTCAGGAGTCGTACATCGCTCAACAGAAAGATCAAGAGATTTATCTCATTCCCAAAACTCAGTCGTATATTATTCCTAAAGGACAAGAGACGTACATCCCCCCTAAAGGACAGGAGACTTATATTGTGCCCAAGACTCAGAACTATATTATCCCTAAAACACAAGAGGCGTATTTGATACCGAAAAGTAGTCAAGATGCGTATCTGGATCCGAAACAACATCAAGAAACCTATATGATCGCTCATAAGGATCAAACGCATCTACTTCAGAAGGATTTGGATGGAATTACTTATGAGCGAAGACCGGAAGATGATTATTATTTGATTCAAGTCACTGTGGCTGATGAGGCGCAGTCTCAGGTTTGCGATAAAGACTTGGAAAAGAGACACGATGGAACAAATATCATACAACTTGAAGTTGGCAAGAGGGATGGAATACTTCACACAACTCTTCAACCTGCCATACATCATCAACCGGCTATTCAACAGCAACAAGCTCAGCAACATCAGCAACAACAACAACAACAGCATGTGCTCAAAGTAGATGACGATCTTCCGGGTTTGGAGTGCTTGACGCAGTTGACGGTTCCTGAAAATGAAAAGGTCACACAAACAAAACCCATCTCGTGCGATGAGTGCTCGTACAGTTGCCGTTTTCCAAGTTCACTGAAAAAACACAAGAAGAATTGCCACACAAAAGGCAGTGTGTTAACTTGCAAAATCTGTAACTATACGTGTAATAAGAAAAGAGATATGAAACACCACGAACTGTCTCATCGAAGGTGGACGAGGTACGCTTGTGATCAATGTGATTATAGATTCCAATCTCAGAGCAAACTTGAAATACACAAACTCAAACACACAAAGGCTAAACCGTTTACATGTTCCATCTGCAACATGCAGTTTCAGAAGTTGGACGACCTCAAAGTGCATAATCTAACTCACGTGGAGGATGGCAAGCAGGCCATAATGTGCGACGAATGCGGTTATCTGTCAAAAGATACGTTAGATCTGGAAAATCATAGCAAAACTCATGGACAAGAGAAGAAGTTTTCTTGCGATACATGCGGACTCAAATTTAAATACCAAGTCACTCTCAACGGTCATATGAAGAAACACGAAGAGAGGAAGTATTATGGGTGTAATCAGTGCAGCTACGTCACCAGCAAAGTCTTCTATTTGAAGAATCATCTCAAGGGACATTTGAGCGATATGAAAACGGGAGAGATGGCATCCAAGAAAGTTAAAAAGTTGGTATTCAAGAAACCTTCAACTAAGACTAAATCTGATGATCGACCGTATGAGTGTGACAAATGCGGCTTCGCCAGCAAGAGGAAATTCAATCTCCAGACGCACATGAAGGTGCACGATCCTCCGACTGGCGAGACACTGTTCTGTAACGAATGCAACTATACAACCAACAGAGACAGATACTTGAAGAAACATCAAATCATGCATCAGTCAAAGAGTAAACCCCTCGTGTGCACTCTGTGTGGCTACACATGCAAGAATCCTAAGGTATTGAGAAAACATAAGCTCGTAATACACGAGATAGAGGAACCAGAGCCAGTGAAGGAAGAGAAATCGCAAGAATATCTCGAAATGGCTGAAATAAGACGGAAACTCTCGAAGCAAAGTTATTTCGTAACACTCGTCAGTATAGGAATTCAAACAGATCCCATTCCAGAGGAAGAACTGGCTAAAGAAAATGCCGTCAAAGAAGAGTCTAAACCTAAGAAGGCGAAAACCGATGGACCCAAGTCGGTTACTTGTGATGTGTGTAATTATACTTGCAAATATCCCAGCACACTCAAGAGACACATCATGAGCGTTCATATGCAACAGAACGTCTTCTCCTGTACGTCGTGTGACTATTCGTGCGGCAAGAAGAGAGACATGAAACACCACGAGTTGATGCATCGGAGACTGAGGAAGTTTGCCTGCGATCAGTGTGACTACAGATTCCAGTCGCAGAGCAAACTCGAGATTCACAAACTCAAACACTCGCAACCCAATCCATTCACTTGTAGCGTCTGTGGAATACAGTTCCAGAAACTTGTCGATCTCAAGAGCCACAACTACACCCACTCCGATGGAAAGTCATTAATTATGTGCGACGAATGCGGATGTATCTGCGCTCAAATGTACGATCTCGAAACTCACAAGCAGATACACGTCAACGAGAAGAAATACGCTTGTCAAGAATGTGGGCTGCGGTTTAAATACCAAGTGACGTTGAACGGTCACATGAAGAAACATCAACAGAAGAAGTTGTTCGCATGCAATCTCTGTCCGTTTGTCGGAACGAAAATGTTTTATTTGAAAAAACACGTTCAATCGCATTATGAAGTGAAGAAAACAAGTTGTGATCAATGCGGCTTTACGCCCAAGAATCCAACCACGACCGCTTTAAAGTTACACATGATGACACATTCTTCAGAGAAACCTTTCAACTGCTACATGTGCCCGTTCACATGCAGAACCAAATCTAATTTACGGATGCACATGAAGAAACATAATCGAGTCGTGCCAGAAAAGGCGAAATTCTTTTCATGTCGCCAGTGTAAATATACATCGACGAAATCAAAGAATTTCAGACTGCACATGTTAATACACCGCGAAGATGAACCTTACAAATGCGACGCATGTGGTTACACGTGCAAACTCATGAGTTATCTCAAATCTCACAAGTTGACCCACGCACCCGTTAAACCGCATCCGTGCGATCAATGCGAGAAGAGTTACAGAACGGCCTTCGATCTCAAAGTCCACAAAATGATACACAGAGAAAACCCGTTCGCTTGCGACGAATGCGATTTTAACACTCACTGCTTTACGAATTTGTACAAACATAAGAAGGAACACGTCGCTAAAGCTAAGAAAGAGAAACAGCAAGATGACGAGCAACATGTTGCTGAGAATGGGCTCGAACAAATTAGTATAGTTCAGCATCAGCCACACAACATGATAGAACAGATTGGAATACATCAGATTCAAATTCACAACGGTCAAGCATTAGACCATCACGGTCAACTGTTGACTTTAGAATCTAATCTCCCACCGCAGTTACAGTCACAACTTCACATACAACAGCAGATGCAGATACAACATCAACAAATACAGATGCCCACACTACAAATACAATCGAGTAATTTACAAGCTGGGTAGTAAAAACAATTGAAGAGACGTTTAAAGTGCTCTGATATTCGCTTGTCTATGTTTGAATTGTTCCGAATTTAAATCTAATGTTATTGTAGTCTATGGTAAAATTTGAATCGTATTCTTTTCTTTATACGTATTGTATCTAGATATGAAAGTTGTCTATAGATCGAAATAGTATGCTAAGCCATATGTTCTGTATTATTGTCGGTATAATCGAAGCCGTCATTATTATCTAAGCCGTGACATTCAAATAACATCACCATGGCAACCCCACTCTTATCGTGACATCACCTTGTCTCAGTGACAAACACTTGGTCTATCGAATATTTTTTCACGTTTATTGCGGTGGTCGATATCCTGGTTGGTGATGCCCTTGGTCGTTAATCCGGTGGCCACGGGTTCGATCCCCGATGCCGGCTTACTCCACTTCACGACACAAGCTTTTCAAGCTCATTGTGAAGTGTACAAAGGTATTTGGGTTTATTTCGATAAACCCAGATTCGTTTCTATTAACAATTAAATAAAAATTTCTTTCAATCTTTTGTGACGCCACCGTCGCCAAATGTCACTTAGACCTGGCCTCCATGATAATATTACGCGGACCTCGTTATTATTTACTTATTGATCATAGAAATAATTATTCCATAGAAGTTAGTCATTTGTACAGATAATAGTGATTTTTTTTTATCTTTTCAATAACTAGTGATGTATTGTAAAATGTATTGTTTAAATTATTATAAAATCATGATATAGGTATTATTTTTATTAGATAATAATATTACTATTTACAATTCTATGTATGCATTTAGTTTTTTATCAGAAAGACATATAGACCGGTGTTTTAACATTAAAAAAGGGGGTATAGCGTAGATAATTGTCGGAAAGCTGGAAACTATTTGATTCCCTTCATTAACATGCAAATAAGGTTTCTTGAAGTTTGCACCAATTTTCCGCTTGTGCTAAGTACAGGGTGACCCATAAACCGAAAAAATAATGTACTTTTTTCAGTTTTTCAGTAATAACTTCTAAACTATGCTTTCTACGAAAATGGTGTCTTTTTATAAATTAAAGTACATAATATTCTGCGTCGTTTGAGCATAAATACTTCTTTGTTCCTCAAAAATTATTGTGATACAGACACTGTCAAGTACATATTAATTTTCGGAACAAATTGAAATATTCGTATTTTTCACTTTTGTTGTTGAATAACTCCCCAACTCAGGTATTTACGGTAATATTTCAGTAAAAGTATTTAATTGTGGGTCAATTCTCTCTAACTTGTGATTAAAAGTTTAGACCTACGGCACAAAGTTCAGGATGCACAGGTGTTTAAAGAGAGACGGGTGAAATAAAGAAATTTATTAAATGATAGATTTAGATATGTTAAAAGTAAGATAATTTAAATTTTACGATTTCATTTTATTAATGTATAGTTTTTTCAATTAAAATCTGATTTTTAATACTGTTACGCCACTGCCTAATATTTTATATCGAAAAGAGTATTTTTTTTACATTCATTGATTTTATTAAAATATCTCCTAAACGGTAAGTGTTAGGAAAAAATATTTATCTCACAATTTATCTAGAATAATTTCTCTATATTACATTTGAAAAATAATTTATCTAATTTAAATACTAAGTGAGGTAGAATTGATTAAAAATGGTATATAAAAAATACAGTGAAACTCGGATTTTACGTTTTTCTAGGGACCACGGAAAAAAAACGTAAAATAGGGGAAAACTTAAAATATGGGAAATGATATTTTAGTATGTCCTATAAAAACGTAGTTACTTTTCACTGTTAACTTCATTGTCATGTAGTAGGAGTGATTTCTTGACAGTAATTATGTTTACAAGAAACAAAAGTGAATTATATCACTAAAAAACTAAATTGAAGGAACTGAATTTACAGAAAATACAAAAAATATAGATATATTACGCGACACGAACATTTGAATTTCGCGCCAATTCTAACAATGTGCAGTATCAAATTAATCTACGTTTTTTTAACATCGAAAAAAGGCAGTTTTTATAAATTTTCGTAAATAAATAAAGGAACTTAATAATTTTATAAGGAAAACTAGTGATTTTTCGGAAGCAGCCGAGGTAGACATCGAATATTTGTCACAAATTTGACCCTCCAGGTGAGCATGTACATAATTTAACGCGCACAGGACGTAAATCACGCGCATTTCACATTATCTGTGAGTATAAATAATAGCACTTCGTACATAACACACTTTATATCGAGTAAACATTGAAACAACTATTTATTACTTTTAGATTTCAAAAAGTCACTTACTTTAGATAGTTTTTATTTAGACACGTATTTATCATTAGGTAGGTACATGTCCAATGACCTAGATAATTTTTTTGCAAATATCAAATGGTGTGCCGGGTCCTCCCCGAGTTTCTTCTCACTATCCATTAAGGCTGACAATACACATTGCAATTGTGTAAATATAAATTGGAATAACAACCAAAGTCAAAGTAAATTAAATAGGAATTGTTTTTTTTTCCAAATTCAACACAATTGGTACACTAAAATTTCGCGAAAAATAAATCACAAAGCACTGTTTAAAATAATACCCACGTGTAGGCATATATTAAATACCTAAATAAAACGAGTAATCTGTATGTTGCGCTACAATTAACTGGAAAAAATACGGAAACTTTAGATTAAAGTTATACTAAACACTTCCGGTGATTAAAATTAACACTATACTATGCGCCGCAAATGTTTAGATTCACAGGAAACCAAACGACCGGATGCACGAGGTGTATGTATACATAGTACACATACATACATAGGTACTACAAGTTCAAGGTGTAGGGATGTACTGGGGGTGGTAGGGGGAGATAAGATAACATCGGCGGGCCACGTAGCGAAACACGTTGGGTTGGCATTAAGTAAAAAGGTAGCAATGTGACTTGACGCACTTTCTTTACCTAATATTTTTTGTCCAACTTTTTGACAAATAATTAAATTTTACATGATTTTGTATAGATATTTCAGACAACTTTACAGCTGAAAAAAACGTAAAATCCGGGAATTGTTTTTGGCGCCTGACGTAAAATTCGGGAAATTTTTGTTCTGGAATGTATGGGAGTGAAACGGGGCCGGCCAAAAAAAACGTAAAATAGGGGAAAACGTAAAATGCGGGAACTTAAAATCCGAGTTTCACTGTAAGTTCATACATGCCGTCACTTTTTGTTAAAATACTTCTAAACCAAGCAATGTAGCGTAAATCTATTAAATTGCATTTAAAGCGAAATAAATTTTCTATAAAATGAGTATAATAAAATTAATTTGTGATTTATAATAAAAAAGTACTAGATGATCAAAGTTGATTTTGTGTAGAGGCACATTGCTAAGTAAGAACATTTTGTATGGGAAGCGTTAAATTATTTTACTAAATATTGATATTGATCATCTAGTACTTTTTTATTACAACTCCCAAATTAATTTTATTACACTTAATTTATAGGAAATTTATTTAGCTTTAAATGCAATTTAATGGATTTACGCTACACCGCTTGGTTTAGAAGCAATTTAACAAAAAGTGACGGCATGTATGAACTTATTTTATATATACCATTTTTAATCAATTCTACCTCACTTAGTATTTAAATTAGATAAATTATTTTTCAAATATAATATAGAAAAATTATTCTAGATAAATTGTGAGATAAATATTTTTTCCTAACACTTACCGTTTAGGAGATATTTTAATAAAATCAATGAATGTAAAAAAAATACTCTTTTCGATATAAAATATTAGGCAGTGGCGTAACAGTATTAAAAATCAGATTTTAATTGAAAAAACTATACATCAATAAAATGAAATCGTTAAATTTAAATTATCTTACTTTTAACATATCTAAATCTATCATTTAATAAATTTCTTCATTTCACCCGTCTCTCTTTAAACACCTGTGCATCCTGAACTGTGTGCCGTAGGTCTAAACTTTTAATCAAAAGTTAGAGAAAATTGACCCACAATTAAATACTTTTACTGAAATATTACCGTAAATACCTGAGTTGGGGAGTTATTCAACAACAAAAGTGAAAAATACGAATATTTCAATTTGTTCCGAAAATTAATATGTACTTGGCAGTGTCTGTATCACAATAATTTTTGAGGTACAAAGAAGTATTTATGCTCAAACGACGCAGAATATTATGTACTTTAATTTATAGAAAGACACGATTATCCTAGAAAGCATAGTTTAGAAGTTATTACTGAAAAACTGAAAAAAGTACATTATTTTTTCGGTTTATGGGCCACCCTGTACTTAGCACAAGCGGAAAATTGGTGCAAACTTCAAGAAACCTTCTTTGGATGTTAATGAAGGGATTAAAACAGTTTCCAGCTTTCCGACAATTATCTACGCTACAAAGCTAAATTTCCTGGGCTAATAGTAATTTGCAATATTTTGATTTGTGCTATAAGTGCAATACTATACTATGTACTATGATTCGTAATTTGCTATCATTGTTCGCATAGTCAAATAACATCACCTGAGAATAGTAACGTACTAACTGACAAGACCATAATGTAGAGAAGATGAGATGAAAGTTTCAAACACTCTGTACTTTTACACACAGATGGAACCTTATAAGTCTCTAGTAGTTATTTACGCACACTATACCACTTTAGGGTCATACTGTTAATTGTACTCGTAGATTATGTCAGTTAGAAACATTTTCATGTCTCAGAATTTGCTAGTTGGAACCATGTTATTCTCAGGTGACGATATGACATTTTGCTTTTGTTGCTGTGTACAAACACGATTATAAAAAATGTATTTGTAAATGCCATGAAAAATATTTTATAAATATTTATAAATAAATAAATAAAATAATCTTTATTGTACATAGACATACAAAGGGCGGGCTTATTGCCAAATGGCAATTTCTGCCAGCCAACCCATAGTTGTCTATTGTATGGAAAATTTAAAAACCAGCGTATTTTGTGCAAATGAGTGATGTTTAGAGCGTGATAAGAGTGATGAGTGTAGGACAAGTTTCGTGACTAGGATGAAAGCGAACAAATTGAGATGGTTTGGACATGTTGAGAGAATGGCTATAAAAACATATTGGTCTAAAAGAGTATTCGCGGTCGTACAAAAGTCAATGGGGGTGAATATATTACTTGTGGATGGATGCGTGTTGCGTGGAAGGAATCGTAGACTGTTTATGATTAGCGTAACTAAAGCGAGAGATGTAAGTAAGAAGTGTGTGGTACTCTGTCCTCTCTGCTTACTCCGCAAGGGATACAGTGTGATGCTAAATACAGTCCGTCAAAAAAATACATGATTTTGGATGAGGGCGTTACTACTTGTAGCTTTTTGGTAACCATAGTGGCAACACTATTGTAGGATTTCAATAGAAATGGTATTGTTGCCAGAAAACTAAATTGTAATTCCCAAATAATCCGGGATCATGTCTTTCTTGACAGGCTGTAGACAGATTTTTTAATGTGTATAGTATTTTTATGTACCTAATATATTCCATGATATATTTCATTAGGTAATTCCTTTATAGTGTAATATACTTTTAGTATTTTTTCATTTTTAAAATATACTACAAATAATAGATAGGTATATTTACTATGTGTAACATAATATGTATATGTAAAGATATAATAAAACATATTGTAATTAATATAAACCTTTTTATTTATTTTTATCCAACATTAAAACATTATCCACAATAATTTCAATTATTTGAGTATTACAGATTTTTATATATTGTCTGTAATAAGGCAATACATGATACATCGCAAAAAATATACACAACAGTCATTTTTATAGGAGAAGGAACAATATACTTAAACATAAATATTTTTACTACGACTTTAAATGAAAAATGCATATTGTGATTTAATGAAATCAATCAATTTGGTTAAGTTTTGGTATGCCATGATTTCTCAGTGTTTGCGGATCACCATTTGGATCATATTTAACAGAAAATTGATTTTTTCACTTATTCTATAAATAATGTCACTTATTTAAATTTTATTGCAACCAAAAGGCACAGCCTTGTGTGGGTTCGTAACCTAACATGAATTGACTCAATAGACTTAAAAAATAACATACAACGAACAAACTACTGTGAGAACAATTCTGCATGAAGAAAGAGATGGGCTTGGATTAATTTGGAATTTCAATTTTGTTTGTAATAACGTTAACTCATTCCAAACATCTTTATTCAGGGTACAGTGAGACAGTCATTTCAATATACAAATGCGTGTGTCGTACTGCTTATCCTATATTGTAAGAAACACAGCGACGGTATAAATGAAGTTTGAAATTATTGTCAGATTTTTTCACATGTTTGTACGAGATTCACTTCAAAATATAAAAATCTCATGAATATATTCAACATGGTTTGATCATTTCACTTATAACGATAATAACAGCACAATATTGTGACAATAACATCCTGGAATAAATCATATCAATGAGGAGTCGGCTTGTGTCCGTCAACATAAAAGTTTCTAGTGGCTCTGGGTAACTGTAGTTTCATTCCTTCTAATTTCTTCGTTAATATAATTTGGCATCCTGAAAAATGAAGACACTTGTATGAAAAATAAGGACTCTTTAGTCTGCAAGAAAAAGATGGTCCCAGATTATTTAGGAACTACAATTTTGTTTGCTGGCAACAATGACATTTCTATTGAAATTTCACAAGTGTCGCCATTATGGTTACAAGTAGCATCCTCATCGAGAACCATCTGTTTCTTGACAGACTAAGAAATTGTTATTTATTTTGGCTTTTTTACAAAGGCAATCAGAACATTGAAAAAATCCTAAATCGGCTTAACATGCGTGTAAAACAATTAAAGTTGGTTAAAGGTTAAAGGATTTGGAGCAAGCAGATGAGTGGGTATGTATATTTGGAGAGTATATTGTTTACTAGAGATGGAAGCTGTGATGGAGACATTGAAAGAAGGAAGCTAGCCGGTACTAGGACATATGGTGAACTCAGACCAATTGATAGTAGTACCAATGTGGCTACCAAAGCAAAGCTGTCTTATTATAGTGCCAACCTGCATGTATGCTAGTGAGACAAGGACATGGCTGAAGAAGGACCAATCAGGGTTCAATGCAGTGGAAATGTAAGTGTATGAGTATGTATATGTGGGGAGTTTGTTTACTAGAGATGGACGCTGTGATGGAGACATTGAAAGAAGGAAGCTGTTGGGTACTAGGATATATGATGCACTCAGAGCAATTGTTAGTAGTAGCAATGTGGCTACCAAAGCAATGCTGTCTTATTATAGTGCCAACCCGCATGTATGCTAGTGACACAAGGACATGGCCGAAGCGCTGAAGTAGGACGAATGTAGTGGAAATGAGATTTTAAAACATAATATTACCTAATCTTGAATTGTCTTTGAGGAATGGTGCCATGTCTAATAAGTCGTCTTCTTTTTCAGTGGATTCTGGTAAAGACTTTCCATATTTCCCGAGAACATAACAGTGACATGTCGTACATGCTAGAGATGCTTCACACGCACCTAGAAAACAAATAAAAATAACATTATGTTACATACTATTTAACTTGTTAGCTGTGAGTCTGATCTGAAGTTATCAGTTTAGAAAATCCGAGTTTTCTTTGAATTTCTCTCGAGATACTTAAATAAAGATTTTCTAAACGTCGCTTTCACTCTTCAAAGTGATTTTTAGTTCGACACACTATAATTTTAGACAAGCAGTAATAGTTTTGTGTCCTTTTTGTAAGATTGGATTTATTTAGCGGGGGAGCTGGGGCCAACACTTCTTATTACGTTATGTCAGATCAGGCATTATTATACCTATTTTTTTGACACCCTAAATCAAGTCTCTCAAACTCCATGGGAATCATGTCCATAAGTATCTTCACACTTAGCCTGCTTGTGGTCAAAATAATTTGAGGAAAACATGAACTGGTTAAAACTAGTATTTCAATTTTTTTTTCATTCCTCAGTTTGGATTTCTGGCCAGGAAGTATAGTAGAGTCTCACTAATCCGGCACTATTAAAAACCAGAAGGTGGCAGATTATTGGAAAGTTCGGATTACTGGATTGTATAGGGATATTCACTAATTTGTCTTAGAATATGTAACCATTAATTGAGCGGTGGTGTAGTGTTCCGGATTACTGGATGTATCAATGTACTGAAATCCCGGTTTAGCAAGACTTTATATTTGTATGTTGCGATACTTGTTTTAATGATGTTGAATAAAATGAAATTAAAGTACAAGTTTAATACGAACCTTCCATTTCTATTCCATATCTGTGAGCTAAATACATTGCATTATCTCCAACTTTACCACGCACATTATATTCTTTCCCATTCTTATCTATGTATGTGATGTTTACTCTGTAAGTAGAAAATATGATAAGTAGAAAATATGAAAAAGTGATTTATGACATTGGCTTCTTTATATTATGTGGACACAAAAACAATAATAATTGGGCATGTGTGCCACAGGCAAAGATTAGTGGGTCTATCTATCTATCCCCTCATGCAGAGCAGAGCGCCAGACAGCCCTATCCTGAAACACATTCCTAGCCTCCTTCACATTCATGCAATTTGTCATACCAATCTTTGATTCCTTTTACTCAAAACGCGTCCATCCTTGAGGATCTGGTCAACATGCAGCGCCCCTAGTGGTGCGGTACAAAAAGCTCTGACAGATTCATACAGTAAATTTTTGTTCTATTTGTTTCATTTATTTTTTTTACAGATTCAGACTAATTTATGTTCACTTTATAAAACAAATATGTTGTGTGGAATTTTATAACTCTTTTACATCACGTTACGAGGTAAAACACATGGATATTTGACAATAAAGTATAGACCTCATTTCGTGAGTGTCGTCATACTTTACACTCGTATTAAACAAAATGTATCATTGACAGTATGTTCGTGTTCCAAAAGTGCATCGAAAATTAATGTTTAATAACTGAGGGTTAAAATAGAAACTAATTACTTCATTATGCACCCTTATATAAGAAACTTGTTGGGACACACCTGGTAAAATTCACAGAGGGTTAAAAAGTCTTTTTTAATTAGATATACATCTATATATGAAACTTTGAAAAAACTCTACAGGAAATAAGTATGAAAGCAAACAAACATTTGTCTTTTATTATAAAAGGTTTCTACTTACACCTCATCTTCAGATTTGGGGTCTTCCCATTCAAATTCACCATGATGTAAACCTGAAACAAACAAAATAATGAAGCAACTACTTATTGAGATATTAATTCATTTGAAACTAATTAAATGGTACAAAGAAAACAAACATTAAGTTAATATTGATGAATGAATATAAAGAACACTAGTATCTCACTGTAGAATATTGAGGATTTTTAAAATACCCAGAAGTTGGACGAGTTTGTTAAATAAATTAGTAGATTGATGAATAATCAACAACTTTCTTTTACCTTGAGTGGTGCTGATCCTACGGCACATATTATCTGGTTTGAAACATTTATTAAGAGCCTTTAATTTTTGTGAATATACAATATTACGATTCCTTAAAATATTTACAGTGAATCTCACAGCGTAAGCCATTTCAATAATATTTATTTCAAGTATTAGTCACTTTGTCAGAGGTTATGTTTACATCTTTCACGATCTTTCAGATGAATTGTGTTGAAGTTGTCAACAAATCAAATTGACTTTATGACAGCCAGTATGGCAACTTAACCATCAAGCTCTTTAATAAGAATATGAATTTTCTATGCCATGCGTGAATATAAGGGATTTTTAAATAATGATTATGTATGTCTCTGAATCGTTTCGCAATCTAGATAAAAATAAACGTTAAAACCGGATTAATTACCCATACCAATTAATTAATTTTCGAGTCCTAAAATTTGTCTTCTAGTTACATTTTTTTTCTGTGAGTTGGTAGTCTTGACTGTCAAAAATTCTTGGCGTTTTTCCGCGCGAGCTCGTCGTCGGCTTTGTCCGGGTTTATTTTGTCGATATTTGGACGTTTTGACAAGTTTATTTTGTAAAAACATGTATTAAAAATCTTTCAGAATACTTCAACAATTATACTTTAATTAATTGTGGTTTCACCCGATGTTTTTGTTTCGTAAATTAATATTTCGGTGCACCCCAGTATTCGTTGACGCAGTGTAAGAAATTTTGCGTATTTTCTTGTATTTTTTATGTGTAAAACAAAATTTTGAATGGAAATCTAAAATACGACCAATCTTCTGGTTAAACATATGATTTTATTCATTTACTTAGTCGCATTTTCCATAAATGAAAGTGTAAAGCCTATTTGGGTTTCGACCCGTTCTTTTTTTTCTTTAGTAGAAAATGTAGAATGCCATTGTTGAAAAACTCTTTTTAGGCGATTTTTTTTTAGAAAATATCTCTTTCCGTATGAATAATGCGTCTATTTGTCTTCCAAAAATATTGTTTCCTCAGTTTAATTCAATTAAAGTAGAGATTTGAACTGGAAGTTATTGATTAGTAAGTTATAATTTTTTGGTGTGAGAGAAGGTACTGTTATTGACTTGTCTTTATAACATAGAGCTGGTAGTTCCTAGTATGTTCTGACTGTGTATTTGTTTAAGAAACAATGAAATGAAAGAGAGGGTATTATTTTCTGCATAAAATTATTGCTTGAATTGAATATATTTGTTTCAGTTTCATGCTGTGATGACTCAGTCATTAGGACGACCCAAATTCTTGAAACCAGGTAAGTTATTGTGAATCATTCATTGTTATATAATGAATTTAGTTTATTGTTTGTAAACCATAGCCAGTGAGTGGCGGACCGACTAAAAAAATCAGGTTCCCTTGTAATAAAGCTGGGACCCCCTTGTGCCTTTGAGATTTTCACAAAATGTACCCAGTTCAGGGGAAGTAACTAAAATTTTGATATTGATATGGAATAAAAACAAGCAAATAGCGCCGCAGGTTTTTTTTTGTGAAATTGCGGGAGGAAGCAATTCGTGATATTAGATTTGGTCTTTAAATAAAAATATATGAATATGAAATGAATATGAATAACAATATGAATATGAAAAAATATGTTATGCTTACCTAGACTGCAATTATATAATACACTTCTATCAGGGCTAGGGCTGTCTGGCTACCCTCCAAGGGACGTGGCGTGAGGGTATAGGTAGATAGAACATATCTCTGTATTTTGTTCACCAAAAGTGTACTTAAATAAAGTGTAGATAAAATTAATATAATTTATTTTGTTCAGATGATGGAGAAGATGACAGCCGCGTCCTCCCCATCACGGACAATGTCTGGTCCTCGGGGGCTGAGCGTCCCTCGGTAGTGTACAACCGCCACCACCACTTGGATCTGGCCACGCAGCGCTCCAAGCTCCCAATATTCTCCCGTAAGCACCACCTCCTGTATCTGTTGGAGCAGAAGCAGACGGTCGTTGTAGTCGGGGAGACTGGGTGTGGGAAGTCAACACAGATACCACAGGTGAGTTTTTATTTATTTATTTATGTTAAGATCATAAAGTTAGGAACCTACATGTTATAAATATACATCGGGAAATTGAATCCCATTTACCTGCTTAGGTGCAATAAAACTTTACTAATCCTCTAATTCCATAGACAGCTCGCGACCAAAAGTATTATTTCTCTTCGATTTTAATTACGGGGGTTACCATCTTCGCCTGAATTCTATACAACCATCACTATCTATAGGGGAATACAACAATAGTGAAGTGTAAACAATAAATTCCACGTAACTTGTATCAGGGTGCATTATGCATGTAGTATTAACAAAATTTGCAATGTAAATAAACTGTATAATATTTTTGTTCACTCTACGTCCCTGCACATCTCTTAGTCCCAGGTACCTAGGGCCTTGAATCTCCCGATGTATAGTTATAAATTGATAGAGAATGCAAATCAAACTTTCTTCATGACCATCCAGATTCTACAAATGTCTAGGTTTTTGTTTTCATAACGGTCTCTGAAACATGATTTGTTTTCATAGTAGTGTTAATATTCATGGGTATCTAGCCACCTATGATCTGACCACAAAAAATATCCATCTGTTTTTTTAATTTCCAAAAGAAATTCGCCATTTTCACTGACCATTGAGGATAAACTGCTAGTCATTTGAAAAAATTTTTGGTTATTTTCGGTTGACAATTCAGTAAGGATTATTTTTGTTTATGACCATTTTCTTACCTTATTCCTAAAAAATGCGAAAAACTGTGTAGGACGACCTATCTGAGGGCCAGGGTATCCTGTGGTGATGTATGACCTTATGTGTAAACATTCATTTAAATCACATTTCGATTAAAAATCAGATAGGACATTTTTTTAGCCGCTGGATCTTAGGTCGTTGTATTTACACACGCTGGTTTAAGTCATCACTTCATATAATCCTGTTTATTTGCTCGTCTTACACTGTATAATTTTTCTCAATATAAGGGCTTCAGCAGTGAACTCGCAATTTTACCAGTTTTTCAATAAAAATTAGGCGTTTATTATTTTTATTCTATCACGTTGAAAATAATTATTTAAATAGATTAGACGTCAGTGAAGGCAGCTTCTTTCCAAAAAAAAACTCATATTTCTAAGAGCTGTAACCCTCTTAATATTTTTTTTGTTTTGAAATTTTGAATAAGTAAGGTGGCAAAGGATAGCAGACAGGTTAACAGTTAAGGTCCTATATGCTGTCATTGGGCATCGGCACCCTGAATTGTACACAGCCAATACTGAGGGAATCGTCTTCGAATCGAAACTGAAGACAGTGATAGATGAAAGTATGGACTACAGATCGGCTGTTTTAGAATTACAGGATTTGGAAATTCCTTGAATAAAAAAATATTTCTAAAGTACCCCTAAAATTTACGGGATCTGAAGATTTTCCGTTCAGTTTTTCAGATGTAAAAGTATAATTTAGCCAAAATACTGGTAATTATTATCTTAACAAATCGGCAGGTTTTTAAATTTCTTCCCAGGTTTTTTTTTAAAAAGGTATAATTCACATTGTCGCTTACATTATTCTTATTGAGCGCTAACATTCTCATACAAAATTTGAAAAAGTTGAAGCGGAAATAGAACGATTTTTGCTCAGTGCATATAAGCCCATAAAATAGTCTTTGAAAAAAAGCAATAAACTGCAATAATAAAAGGAAGTTACTATAATAAAACAGTGGTGTAGTAACATTAATATTGTTGGTACTTATGTGTTCCTATTCCTAGTAAACCTATATACACATGTCATTAAATTTTATTGTAAAGGCGAAGATACACACGAGAGATTTTGGCCTCCCGGATACCAAAATGACAGGTCTCTTATGTGTAAACACATCGGAGACGCGAGATATCTCTCGATACCGCGCGCCTCCTGAGACGGTCAGCGCACGCAAGTCTCGCGTCGTGTATTTTACATATTTTCGTCTCAGGGGACGCGTCTCCGGTCTTTTGACATGTTCAATTTTAATCTGAGGTCTCTTGGAGATGTCTGCAACTGAATTGGATTGGCGCGCGTGGGCACGTGGTTTTTGTATTGATATATAATTTTAAACATTCCTGCGACGATATTAGTACATTGTTAATAATGAAATTGTTAGTTGATTATAATTATAATATTATTTTTAAATAATGGCGGATTAATAACAGAGTTGCATTTGCATTTGAAATATGAATACAGTTGTGAAAAATACATTAACATTACGTGTTTTGTTATTCCCTTCATGTCCTACAACATTTATAGCAAACTATGTAGTTACCATTTCACCCTTTAATATTCATCGAAGGAACATAAGGAGGAAACAAAATTTCGCTACTCACAACGGTTTCGGGTATGTAGTGCAAACCGATACTTGCTTTGGCTTATGTCACTGATGTCATAGGAATGGTGTACATTAAAAGAAGGTCTAATTAAGTATTCTATTTCATTTACTAACGTAGAAAAGGAAATATACACATACGCATGTAAGTAAAGTACCGACCGACATATGTACATTACTGAATCGATAAATAATTTCAAAGCGGTATATAATTATATTTTTTAATCACAATACTCGTAAATACATGACACTAGAGTATGTACATAAAACCAAACGCCATTATGGCGCCAAAAATACTAATAGAATGAATGCAGCAACAGACCAAAGTCTCGCGTCTCGAGATAGTCCCGTGTATTTTAGAATTTGATGACAGGAGGCGATTGTCGGCCATTTTTACTAGAGATGCCGTCTCTAGAGACGAAAATCTCCCGTCGTGTATTTCACTGAAGAGACTGACGCCATTTTGTCAGTGCCTGGAGGCGCGTCTCCTGAGACCCCGTATATCCACACCTTAACTTGTGAAACACGTACCTACATACCTATTTTATCTATAAGTCAGTTACATTGTCACAATTATTTACATAGCTTAATCATGTTCTATCCACGTGTAGGTACTGCTATATCTGTAGGGCATCCATTTATTTATCTATGAATTGCGCACCTAACAATTAGGTACATACAAAGTGTTGTAATTGAGGAGTTAGTTAGAACAATGGACCCCTTTTATGTGGAAAACGCAGGCATACCTAGATTCTCCATTATCTTGTCTGTGGTCATTCAAGTTTTCATTGGGATGGATGTACCTAGTGGTCATTTTTCTCTAGCTTCGAAAACGTCCATTCACAGTTCAGCAACCCACAAGCATGTGCCATAGTTCTAAGTTTAAACATACGATGTACATTCATTCCTGTCGCCTCACACAACCACCTCCAATCTCGCTCACATACTCATTCATCGCACATGCACACCTCAGTTAATACAAGTTTATCATGAATTTATTAAATACAAAGAAACAATGATAGAAATGCCCAAAAAAAAAACGAGTCATAAAAATTATGTGTTAGGGATTGGGGGGGATGAGCAGTGGGGCTGGGGGACGATAAAATAGTTTTTAATTTTTTCTCGATTCCAGTGGCGTCACACCATGAGTCAGTCACAATGAACGCACTGTGTGTGAAGTGGATAAAATAGATAAACAATATATAAGCATAAGCATATTTTTAATTAGTAAGAATTAAAGTAGTGATTATGCGTTGTGTTTGTTTTAATAGTTTCATACATTACTCACTGATAAGATAAAACTATAATACGTACTACAGTAGGAAATTAATATGTGGTATGTTTTATATTGCGTTTAAAGTGGTGATAACGTTGTGAAAAAAATGGACACACTATCATATATACTCATGGGCTTTTCCAGTATTTTATTTCATGTTGAAATCTCTCACTAGTCCAGCCTTCTCGTATTCCACTTCTGAACGTAGGCCTCCCTTTATGGTTGAACCCCAACCCGCCCGAAATTCCTCAGCTAACTCTATCTATCTATCTATCTATACCCTCACGCCACATCCCTTGCAGGGTAGGCAGAGAGGACAGAGCGCCAGACAGCCCTATCCTTACACACACTCCTAGCTTCCGTCACATTCATGCAATTAGTCATACACGCTCTCCGATTCCTTTTACTCAAACCGCGTCCATCCTTGAGGATCTGGTCGACATGATCGGACCAGGTCAGTCTCGGACGGCCGCGCTTTCTCACCCCTCTTCGCTCATTCAGATATATCTTTTTTGTCATCCTGTCATCATTCATTCTCTCAACATGCCCAAACCATCTTAGTTTGTTTACTTTCATTCTTGTCACTACACCAGTCTTGCAGTCACTCATTTCCCTAATAACCTCATTCCTTATCTTATCTCTCAGCGTTTTCCCGCACATTCTTCTTAATGACCTCATTTCTACTGCATTCAACCCTGATTCATCCTTGTTCATCCACGTCCACGTCTCACTAGCATACATCAGGGTCGGCACCAAGACAGCATTGTGCACTAGCACTTTTGCTTTCATAGACACATTGCTACTACTACCAATCGGACCGAGCGCACCATTCGTCCTAGTACCGGCCAGCTTCCTTCTTTCAATGTCTCCATCACAGCGTCCATCTCTAGTAAACAAACTTCCCAGATATACATACTGATTCACTTGCTCCAGACAGTCATTACCAACCTTTATCACACAATTTGTCCTTATTTCCTCTCTTTCAAACACTAATACTTTCGTTTTATTTACATTCATTTTCATACCATTCATATCGCAGCTTTCGTACACACAGGATACTATCCGTTGTAACTCACATTCATCATCAGCCATCAACACTAAATCATCTGCAAACATTAACGCACATACTTTCACTCCATTTAGGTCCACACCAACATTCAGCTCATTCAGAGGACGCATGCAGTAGTCGAAGAACAGGTTGAACAACCAAGGCGACATGACGCAACCCTGTTTAACCCCTTTTGTGAGAGTGAACCACTGCGACAACGCAGCATTCACCCTGACACAAGCAGAGCTCTCCGTATATAGAGACGCGATTGCGCCAATCAGTCGGTCGCTCACCCCATATTCCGACAGTACACGCCACAGTCTTTCTCGGTCCACACGATCGTATGCCTTCTCCAGATCCACAAACGCGCAGAAGAGCCTCTGGTGTTTAGCCAGAAGCTTCTCCACGACCATCCGTAGGGAGAAGATCTGATCGGTGCACCCCCTGCCACTCATGAAAGCACCCTGCACATCCCATACTTTACTTTCAGTCACTTTTCTTACTCTTTCAATCAATACCTTTCCATACAGTTTGCCCACAGAGCTCAGCAAACTGATAGCCCGATAACTGCCGCATTCCAACCTTGAGCCTTTCCCCTTGTACAAAGGGCAGATGACTGCCCTCCTCCAATCCTCAGGAGTGCAGCCACTCTCCCAGCACAAGTTGAAGAGCCTCAGGCACCACTCGAGAATCTTCGGGCCACCTTGCTTGATGAACTCTATGGCCACACAGTCATGTCCCGCAGCTTTACCATTCTTTGCTTTTTTCAATGCAAGCACAACTTCATTCATACGTATTTCCTCGTCCTCAGCAATATTTACATTCATACTATCTGCTACATTCGTCTGGTTTGTACTAGTACCACTTTCATACAATTCTTCGAAGTATTCTTTCCATCTTTCAACAACTTCTTCTCCATTCATCACTAAATCACCATTCTTATCTTTGATGCAATTCATACTGTTTTTCTCACTTCCAGATCTCTTTCTTTTTACTTCCTTCCAGAATATTTTCAAATTCTCCTCGGCGTTCCTCGATAATTTCATACATTCCTCTTCCTCAAGTTTTCTCTTTTTCTGGCAAACCATTTCTTTCACTTCTTTCCTACACGCTTTATATATATTCTTCTTTCTTTCTTTCTCACTTCCATCATCTGGTTTCGCACCAAGCACATCATTCCACGCTTTCTTTTCCTCACTACAGCATCCTTCACCTCATCATCCCACCACGCATCACCTTTTTTCCTTCCTACCAACGCTTCTCCACATACTTCTCTTGCACTCTTTACTAGCACCTCCTTCATAACATTCCATAGTTCACTCGTCGAGCGTTCCTCATCATCATGTACTTCTAGCCTTTCGTTAGTTAGTCTTTCATATTCATCCCTAACATTCGTCTCTTTCAGTTTTTCGACCCTGATTCTCCGGACAGGCTCCAACTTCCGAGCCCTCGAGCGCCAACCGGAGAAAAGATCAATCCTTGTTATCACAAGGAAGTGATCCGTCCACAGTCCGGCACCCCGAAATGCCCGGGTGTCCTTTGTCGCCTTCCGGAGCTCAGAGTCTAGCTAACCCACCGTTTTATACATAGGAGAAATTATAATCACCGTATTACTACATTGTTTTTCTATCATGTCATGAATTTTCAATAATTATTATGAAAATCCATTAAATCACAGTTGTTTTGTTATTTTTTTTTGCCCGCGGCGCTAATCTATCGAAAGTGATAGTTTGTTCATAAAAAATAAACTGCCTTCTTATGTTTTATGACAAAATTTTCGCCTGCGGCGCTAGTCGAGTTTATCTTCTTGTAACCTAAAAATATATCCAGATGCGTAACCAGGTTCATTAATTTAACCATTCTTGAAAAAAAATCCGTCTGCAGCGCAATTTACTCCTTTTAAGTCCTGAATGAAATGAATTCCTGGTTACGGCCTTGCCTCTGCATCCACCTTCTACTTGTCATTTATTGGATGTTATTCACCCAACTCTCCCATTCACCCCCCCCCCCCCCCTTGAGTTTTTTCTGTATCCGCCACTGGCGACAGTCTCCTCCAAGGTGCATTAGGGGTGTCTCAAATGAACTGTGACTCTCAGAAAGGATGATAGTGATTTAGTCTTCTAGTTACAGCTAGTGATGTGCAAAACATAGAGCAACATTGTTTCTTTGCAAGACCTCGCTCAGCCACGGCTACTTCTTGTTTATGTATAAGATAAGATTACAAAATTGTAAGATTGTAAAATGCTTTGATCGGAGCAGATGGAGAGAGAGGATCCGAGTCGCCGACCCCAGATAAATGGGATATGGTGCAGAGTAGAGAGATAAGATTGTAAAATTCTTGCGCATTTTATTAGTTGTGCATTTCCGATGAACTGCAATAGTAATAAACTTGTAGTATAATAATTTTATGGTGGCTTTGTGAGAAATTAGCTATTATTAATTGATTGCCGCCATGACATTTCAAATGAAATTATTTTCCCAAGAAAAACACTATTAAGTGGTCTCTACGTATAGTGCTAGGAAACCACTAAACTTTATTAGTTTACTACATCTTTGTACAATTCCTCTCTCAAACATGTATTATTTGAGGGGGTACAAAGGAGAATGCTAAAAAAATCAGTCTGATGTAGAAGAAGAGGACAGGCTACTTTATACTTATCATATTATATGCTTTTAAACCTCAATTGTAACTGTTTAATGCTCCTTTTACTAATACATTCATGTGACCCCTGTAAAACTTCCAATAGGTATTTCACACATTAAGTCATTGATTTTGTTGAATTGTCGGGGGACGAACTGTCAGGGGATGAATTGCCGGTGCACCCTATAATATGCGGCCTGGCGGAGATTCGAGGCTGCGACCCCAAAATTATTGAGATGAACCAGATACACTATAACTTGGCTGCTTGATTTCATGCACTCTAAAAGAGTTTACAGGTGTGCCTTGTGTAAATGATTGTCGTGTGTTGTCTGCTAATATAACAAGAAATGTTTTTTTTAATACAATACTGTCTTGTGTTGTTTGCGATGTAAATAAACCAAGTATTTACTTTTCTTATCTTGTTCATGTATTTTGCTCGTGAAGTCCGGCCTCCGTTTTGCCGGTTTTTTTTTACTGGACATATTTACGATTACTCAATTATTAATGAGAAATGTCCACATATTAGAATCAACGCCTGGGAAAACCCTCTTCCACTGTAAGCCACTATGATAATGCGTCAGGAGTGACGTGAAAAGAAACACAAAATCGCTTTGTGGGTGAAATGCGACAGGATCTTACGATTATGCCCAATCCCACCAACTTACACCTAGGCAGGGGACCCCTAAATAATTTCCATACAAAAACAGAGATAATATTGTATTTATTTAATGAAATGGCATATCTAGTAATTCCAGTAAACCAATAAATTCATATGAAACTCTACATAAAACTGTCCTACGTTAGGGGCCGAAATATCTCCACCCAGAATCTCTCCTACTAGTATTCGGCCGAATACCGAATAGTAACCAGTATTCGGCCGAATAACGAATAGTAACCGAATATTCGTTACATGATCTCTAGTTATGATATTGTAGTAATTTTCACTAGGGCGAACTTATCGGTATATCGCGACTTCTTCCGATCATTGAAGGAAAATCCCGCGGGCTTAAGGCCCTCCACATCCCCGGGTAGCTCAGGCGCATTAATAGCGACCTCTTTACCCGCACTTCTAGGCAAACCTTATTAAGAGGCGGGCCCAGGCTTACATAGAAAATGTTTTACGATCTTTTATACTATAGCACCATTTCTTTGGACCGTCGCCGCACGTTGGTGCGTTAATTAAATCTACCGGGACAAAAATAAGTCGATGCATTTGGTCTATTTTGATATTATTCCAACATTTCATAATAATTCCATGTTTTGTATCATCTATGTACTGTACCTCCTATCTAACTAACCTAACTATTTACTATGCTCTTCAAACTATAAATACTTGTATGCTCAGTATTTTGTTTAGTATGCATTTTACTACGCGTGTATTATACAGGGTGATTGGTTCCTCGATTGTTACCCCATGAAAAAAAGTAGAAGCATGAAATAATTTGTGTCAAGGTACGAGTATGTGATATCAAAAGATTAATACACAGTAAAAATTGTCTGCAATGGGTGTAGAAGGTGTTATTTAACACTATTATAACAATTAAAATCAATTGATGATAGTTGGTGGAATGAGAGATATAAAAATCTGACGTGTTTGACAGTCTTGTGCTTATAAATTGGCGTCATGTTGAATTTGTGTCGACTTGTATTAAAACAATACGTTTGTCGAATATTTGGAGAAGCGATAGAGGATGAAAAAATGACCAAAAATGTACCGTTTTGGAGATATAGCGCTTTGAAAACTAAAGGTTATGAAATATTATCATGTAGTTTTTTACAATATTTCACAATCTAATTACTCAATTTTGCCAAAACGAACCGATAATCTTGGTAAACAGTCTAGGCTTTCGATGAAGATCTTGTGGGTTTTCGCGTTTATTCGCGAAATTTGTGTTAATTAAATTTTTTATTGTGAAAAAATGAATATTTTTTCAATTTTTTAAATATTTTTCAATTTCATTCAAAACAATGAATATTTTTTAATTTCATTCTCAAAAAGCCATATATCCAAAATTGTTGGTTTTTTGGTCATGCATTCATTGAACTAAGCTGACGTGCTCCACTTCACGAAAGCTTGAACAAAGATGTATTTGGGTTTATATTTATAAATTATATTTCGGAAAATCCAGACTCATTTTTTCAAACTTTTTTGTCACAATTTTTCATCCTCTTATCATCTATCTAAATATTTGTCGTACAGAACTATAATCTCCCTGTATAATAGAAGTACTGCTCACTAGATAATATTATGATGTACCAGTAGATACTATAATAGTTTGGGTTACATAGTTTTGTATTATACATTTTAGTTTAGTTATTATAATAAGTTTTAGTATCGTATGTCGTACACTTCCGTACGGTTGTACGTTGCGTCCGCCACCGACTTCTCGTATTTAGGTCATTTCGACGAACTCTATAATAATAACGGGCTGCGTCATTTTAAATACCTAATTTATGAACGCATCTAACGTTTTAATAATGTATTTTTATTAAATAATTCGTGTGTTAATAAAATTCTGTATTAAAAAATACGTTTTTATACACAATCGTGTATTACAAATTTGACAGTTTCACAGTGTTGTTGTTATTGGACATTGACAATTGAACATCGAACAACTGTTTTTTGTTTTGGTTGTTATTGTTTTAGACTCTTTTATTTTTGACTAACTACTTACATAAAGTGTATGACTTTTGTTCACAAATTGACCCAAAATTAACATAAATTTGTGTATATTTTTACATTGTTGAAGTGAGTTGAATTAAAATTTAATATATTGTTGGACACAGGCGACAAACTGACTTCCTGGGTTCAATTTTTGGTTGAGATGTGAAGATCTTCATTGATTGTTTTTTGGTCGGAGTTGGTCTTGTCTTTGTAGGATATGGGAGGACCTACATAGTTGAAAATAGCACAATAAAAAAACTTTAAAAAAATTAAAAAAAATTGTGGAAAATTGTACATAATTAGTGTTAACTACGCGTAGATCCGTAGAGGTATAATATAAAACCAAAAAAATATTGTTTTAACCCTGTTAAATATGAAAATTCTTTTTTCAAATCGTGCAGTTCTCTCTGAGGCGCAGATATAGGGTACATGCAGTACAGTCGACAATAGGTCCAATTTTTTAATTTTTTGAACTAAAAGAAGTGTGTTTTAAATTTATTTTACTAGGAAATAGTTGAAAAAAGGAGGTGTTATTTATGGTACGTGACAGAATTGTCCCCACTAAAAACAAAAGTGGATAATTGAAATTTTATTCATAGTTAATGAGTTAAAAACCATCAAGTGACAAAAAACAGTGTTTTGGGGCCATCTTTTTTAAACAATTGTGTGTGAATGTAGATTTAATATTTTTTTTTGTTTTATCTAAAAAAATAAAATCGTCTTCAATTTTAGTCGGAATTCAGCATTGTGCAGTATAGAAAGTGGCTTGTTTTTGTTTGAAAGTAAGTTATTTTTATTTATTTATTTATTTTTACATAATTGTACGTAGATGAATCCTTTTAATTGGGTTGTCTGGAGGATATTGCTTTCTTTAATAAATTTTTCTTTTAGTACTTTTTTTAATTTACTTATTTTTATGTCACGGAGCTGACCCTGGACTTAGCATATGACAGGATAATGTACTTGTGCATAAGTGTAATTGCAATTGGCTAACAAATATATTAAACTGGGGTTAGCTGGAATAGATCGGTAGCATTGTGATATGCTCGTCCTAGTGAACAAGTTTCATAGATACATAATATAAACAGCAAAGGATGGACTTTCCATCAGGCTTTTGACTGATCGTCGTCTGGTTTAATGTGACCACTTTACACTTAAGTATCATTCACCAATTCCAGTCCATCCATCTGCCACGGTCGGGAGTCGAACCCAGACCTTCAACCCGACAAGCCGGTATTCTTATTAAATGCAAAGTGATAAGCCAGCCGACGATCAGTCATAAGCCTGATGGAAAGTCCATCCTTTGCTGTACCTATATCTGTTGAGATAACTACTTGTTATATTCAACTACGAAATGTAGAAAATTCCGATGTTCTCAACAAAACGTAAATTGTGTTTACCAAAAATAAATTTCATGGTATTTTATTGTGTACATTTGGGAGAAAGAAGAAATGTAAGGAAGCGCGGCCGTCCAAGAACCACATGGCTTGACCACGTAGACCAGATTCACAAGGACGGACGTGTTCCGAATCAAAGGAACCGTAGAGTGTGTATGACGAATTGCACGAGGAAGCTCGAAGTGTGTGTAAGGATAGGAAAGTCTGGCGATCTGTTCTCTCTGTCTACCCCGCAAGGGATTCGGCGTGAGGGGATAGAATGAACATTCCCAACATATTTCTGTATTTTGTTGTTCAAGTCAAGTCCTCAGGGTCCTTTATTTTTTTGCCTCTAGCTCGGTCGAATAGTTTTGCAATTAGTCTTATGTTATTATATAATGTAGCTTAGTATTTGTTATCCTCCTTGTAGCAGGGATATTGAAGGTGTCATTCCGGACGGTATTGCTGGGGAGTGCCCTTCCGGCTAAGGGGCCGTCTGAGTAACTTTGGACTGAAAGAGCGAACAAAAAGGCGCCTAATTGACGCCTATGTTATTGAGGTGTGCGGAGGAACCGATGTTGTTCACAGCGTGCTTATATCTTTTTTGAAATATATTTTTTGACACATTACAAAGTGTATTTCACGTACATTATAGTATCTTTATCGAAGTGTGGTGTGTGTTTGCGGTTTGGACTAAATTTAGAAATATCTTTAGTGGCATAAGGTACCATTCCTAATTCTATGGTTAGTGGTTTCCTATTTGTTAAGGGACAACTATTTTCATGCTAATGTCAGTTCTTCTGAATCGTTGCTTGGGGGGTATCTTAGTTTGACAACCACTGTACTAATGTAGTTTTGTAGGGCTGACATTAACACGAATTCTCTGTGAATACCATACAAATGCAACTTCTATATATAGGTTTATTAAATTACGGACGTTCAGTCACGGGCGTCGTCAAGGGGGGCAGCTACCCCCCCTTAGAGATTGGAATAGGTATATATTTTGTCATACTAAATGATAAAACCTCACGAAAAATCACATTTATTACCACACGTTTTCTCAACTTATCATAAACTTTCTAAAAATTATTTTAAAAAATTCATCGAAATACAATGGTTTCATAACAAAAATGTCTGCGGCTCTATTTTTGTTAGTTTTTTATAAAACATTTTTCATACATATTATTATGCAAATTATTATACTTATACATTTTCAAATAAACCAAAGTACATAACCAAAGACTTTCTGCATTCTATCCCACAAAAAAATTCGCCTGTGGCGCTATTTATGCGTTTTTCACGCTGTACCAATATTTTTAATTTTTGATGCCTCTCCCCTATCTCCGAGGCTGGGGACGCCCATGTGTTCTGTGTGCATCATAATATTGTAGGGAAAATAACTAGGTATAATAATATTACTGTCTATGTAATATATTTCACTGCTATTTTCAATTCTTCTGCTACTAATTATTACTACGCCTTCACGACATATCTCACGAATGAGGAAACCAGCGAATGCTGTTTGTGTATAAAACACATAACCTTTATTATATCTACGATTACCTTCATCATACATACGAATAAGTGTACCATTCAGCAATTTTTGTAAAAATAAAACATTGGATATTTCATGTTAATTCTGCACGTACTACCGACGCTTCTTCGGCTTGTTTTTGGTCGCCATTCCATTATCTTTTTGGTCCATCGGGAGTCTTGGCACTTGGCAACATGCCCAGCCCAGTCCCATTTGAGGCTAGCGACCGAATAATAGACCGAAGACGTGGCCTTGCCTGGGCTTGCATTCGGAAATCTCTCATACATCCTGAAATACCATAAATATTATCATTATTTAAAAAAGAAGCAATCCCCCTATTCCACGTAAATGTATGGAATTATGTTGGCTTCCCGGTTTTTCAAGATTTTTCAACCGGACAGACGTATTAAGAGTATGCATACCGACATTTCAAAAATTTCTATAATCGGGAAACCTTATATCTCGATAACCGTAACTAAATATGCTTTGAAACAAAATAGGATAGATGCATTGAACATTTATCTAGGGAAAAACCGTAAAATATTTTTTATATCTTGTATAGATTAATAAAAAAAAAGTTATTAAAATAAATACCTCTGATCTTTTTTCCGAAAGACGGAAACTCGTTTCCCGAAAGTCGAGGAGTAAATTTTTTTGTTGTTCTGATAATATGTATTAAAATCTAGGGAATAACCGTAAAAGTTTTTTGATAGACGCAAAATTAACCCCAAAAAATGGAAAAAAACGCTTTTTTTACCATTTTATCATACGATTGTTCACGCGATTTTGAACCTCAATGCCGTGGGAAATGACTGTGACACAATTCTTGGTGCCAAGCTCTTAAAAACCAGAATTAGCTGTAGGTACTAGAGGTTTTTCACTAGTATCTCAGATACTTACAACGTTTTGACTTATGCTTGACTTATGACTACAGTAGATATACTGTACTTGTATGAATGACATGTGAATTTTTAATATGTTATTGTTTAGCAGTGGTACTTATTTACGACTATTGTAATCACACTTTGTCAGTACCTACCCACTACCTACTGATACCTACCAGTACCTAATGACATTTATAATAGGTAATGAAATTGTAGGTTTCTTTTGTACTTACTCTGTGTGCCACTCATTCTTATTTACGGTAAATAATATACTTACTCGTATAGTACTAGGTTGTACATGTGAAAATTCACGGTTTTTTATATTAATCAAATGCAAAAATATGTTACATCTCTGTAACGAAAATGTGTATAAATATTTTATTTAATTATTGACATTTATTTTATTAAAAGTTTCCACCATCCGGATGCAATTTATTGATAGTTCGGCTGTTATGATTATTTGTTTTCTAAATCCTCGAAAACAACCATTGTGCATCCGTTGTACATCACCTAGATACAGTCTTTTTGAAAGTTTTTTTTTATGTTACTGTTCTTTTTAAAATGTGTAACTTGTGTGAAATTTTGAGGTTCTATAGCAAACAAGTAGAACCAAAGCGAACATTTTGAAGTGTACATAATTTTGTTAACGAACTGTAGTTTTAGACAATTTACATCCAGACTTGCATTTAATTTAAACTCACCTGTTTTTATAATTTTGCATGTCGCCATGTATTTCTGTTTTCCTTATTATAATTGGTTTATTTCTGGATATGTTAAATTTGTTTTTTGTTCACTTTTTATGAAAACTTAAGGTTTCCAATTGCCTTAAGTAAGGCCCACTGGTGATTGAAAAACAATAAACAATTTATTTTCCTTGTACCATAATGGATATATAGTTTACTAATAATTTAAACATATAAAAATAAACATATTAATCTAGTGTTTTTTTTTAAATAACAATAGTGCGTGTTGTTTTTCCTTAAAAAGACAATTATTACTGTTTCATTTTGTATGTTTGATTTCGTAAAGCCAGATAGAGCTGTCTAATGATATGACAATGAACCATTGTTTTAATATTTACCACACGTTTGTCATCATGATAATTTCAAATTTGTATAATGCATATGTACTATTATTCAATTTCGTGGGATTCTTGAAGCAGTGTTAAATTAATAATAATTTTCGTTTTACAAAACTGGAGAAACGGTTACTGGAGTCCGGTTCTGGCAACCCTGATTCAATAATTTTTGTTTTTCATCATTAAAAGGGCTCGGTACCAAGAATGACATCGCGAGTCATTTCTCACGGCATTAAGGTTCAAAATCGCGTGAACAATCGCATGATAAAATGGTAAAAAGAGTGTTTTTTCCATTTTTTGGGGTTAATTTTGCGTCTATCAAAAAACTTTTACAGTTATTCCCTAGATTTTAATGCTTATTATCAGTACAAAATAATTTTACTCCGCGACTTTCGGGAAACGAGTTTCGGTCTTTCGGAAAAAAGATCAGAGGTGTTTTTCAATTTTTTTTTTGAGAAATCTATACAAGATATAAAAAATCTTTTACGGTTATTCCATAGATAAAGGTTCAATGCATCTACCCTATTTTGTTCCAAAGCATATTTAGTAACGGTTGTCGAGATATAAGGTCTCCCGTTTTAAGAAATTTTTGAAATGTCTGTATGCATACTCTTAAGTTCTTATTAGATTTTAGATATTTGAACTATTATGTGTGTGCATATGGTGTATGGGTGTATCTACATATGAGAGTGAGTAAAGTACCCAGACTAGTTTTCATATAAGGTCAAGTCTCTGTATGTCTCTAGGTTATTGATTATCATACGAGTATGTTAAGTATTTGGCTGGAGAAAGACATTCTACATATATACCTACTGCTTGCTGCTTATGAAGTGTAGTGATATATGCCGGATATCCGAATCCATATCCGAATCTGCCGATATCCGTGGCAGGAGAAAGATCCGTATCCGTATCTGTATCCGTTACTTGATCTCGAACGGATCTTTTATATTATTAAAATCAGATGAAGCTAACATATTAACAAGGAAACGCGGCCGTCCAAGAACCACATGGATGGACCATGTTGATCAGATCCTCAAGGATGGACGTGTTTTGAGTAAAAGTAATCGTATAATGTGTATGAGGAATTGCAAGAATGTGACGAAAGCCCGAAGTGTTTGTAAGGATTGGAATGTCTGGCGATCCGTTCTCTGTGCCTACCCCGCAAGGGAGGTGGCGTGAAAGTATAGTATAGTATAAATTAACATTTCAGCAATCAAATAGTAATTTTTCATCGATTTCGAGTTCGTATTATCCCACATTTTGTTTTTTTCTACGTACTCGCATTCTGTAAAATAACTTTGTCTAAATTCTCATTTTATCGTTTGTAAAGATGTCCCCGGCTGTGAAATTGTCTCGGTACACTTCTTAGAGGAGTCTTCGTCGAAACATGTCGTTTCAAGATCACGCGCACTGACACTGACTAATTAAAAAAAATGTAAGAAAGTTGAGATCCGTATCTGTATCCGCGGATCTTAACACCAATGATTCGTATCCGTATCCGCGGATTTAGTTTTTTAACGATCGGGCACATCACTATTATAAAGCCATCCAATACATACAGTACGTAGGATGTCTTGTTCAATATTTTTTATGGATTTGAATAGGTAATATAGGTATGCTCATATGAGGTGACGCAGTACTTAAAATGTGTTATATTGCGGTTGAGATTGTGTCCTTTGCCAAACCATGTCATTACGACAAGGCATATGTAATACATACTAGAAGCTCCCAATGCGATTCGCACTAACTATTAAAGTCACTATCGTGGATTTTAAACTAAATATACAGTCTTTCATTTTACCTTAAAAATGGACTTTCACCATCGGTACCTACGGTCAAAAAACTTGAAATTCCTTAAACCTTAAAGTGATATATAAAATATATTTAAGGGTTCTAAACTTTACAGTTTTTTCTTCATCAGAGACGAGAGGCATCTTCATTCACATAATGTAGCGTAATGTGAACTTCCTTCGGGAGGAAGCAGGATGGGTGTTCCTACGCTTACGAGTCGGCTTTGGCTGGCTCAAGTGATCACTTTATGACAACAGGGCAACGTTCACACATTCCACCACATCCTGCTGTCAATTGTGTAATTTTTGAAAGTTGTGTATATGCTACTGCTGGAACTTATTTCACATTGACCCAATGTTTCAGATGCTATCGCCATCTGCTGAGGAGTTGATGCAACTCGAAACTTTGATCTCATGTTTCTCAACATTTTGATCTTTTCAGTTAGAACCTTGGTATTCTCGTGTGACGATATTCACATACACATATATGTGGATTACGGCATTATCTGTACGATCTTTAATTAAACTGTACAATACTTGTACGTACTATATTAAGATATAGATGGCGTCGCCAGCCTCGGAGCTAGGGGGGGCAACAAAAATTAAAAAAAATAGATATAGCATGAAAAACGCGTCAATAACGCGAATTTTTTTTCTGAGACATACTGAAGAAGATCGTGATATGGTTTGGTTTATCTGAACATGTACATACTCGTAATAATTTAAACAATAATATTATAAAAAAATATTTAAAAAAAAAGTAATAAAAAAAATAGCGCCGCAGGCAATTTTTTTACGAAACTATTGCATTTTGATGTTTTTTTTGTACTAATTTTAGAAAATGTATGACATGATGAGAACAATGTGTCGTGGTAAATGTGATTTTTTGTGAGGTTTTATCATTTTGTATGAAAAAATATATAGATACCTATTCCAATATTCATATTATTCTTCCAGGCAGCTGCCCCCCCCGCCCTCCCCTGACGACGCCCATGTATCTACGTATCGTTTGTAGTCCAAGTTTTACAATTTCCTTGTCAATGGGCGGAGTAGACAATACTTATGACTTGTGATTGTGGAGGTAACCTCCATTGCTTCCTACCAACAAATAATATCAAGTGATGGAATATTTTATGATAAGTGGGTGAACGATGAACATAATATGAACTTGGGACCTAATATCTAATCACACTATTGTGTACTTTGATTATTGAAGTACTTAATCAAATATTTTTTAGTCATAGTGACTAGATCAGTCGTAAAGCATTTGTTTCAATACAACACTATGAAAATGTGTGTGAAGTCATTTCTTCGTTTTCATAAAATTCAATAAGTATTCTTTTGTTGATATTTGACGTTTACGATTTTCACAGTGTCAAAATGTGATTGTAATTAGATATTTTAACGTTAATATCCAATTGTTTCGCTCATCTAAGGATGCATTTTAATTTAAAAAAACATTTTATTATCCCCTAACGTGGTTTTTCGGGCTGTGGTTATATATTAAGCCTCAAATTGTAATGTATCTTTCTATCGGTAAGATTACGTTTTTTGGTTGATATCATTGTTAATTTATGCACCTTTCGACTAAAAATGCGACAAGTAAGGCTTATTTAGTTATTTGACTTATTTTTACGCTTAAAACAATATCGCAAATAATATATTTTTATTAAATTACATCTGCCATAGGCACGTGATATCATCATCGAATCACACATCGAGCCATCGATATTTTAAGTACGCTCCCGGGATTTTACGAATTATAAGCGATTTCCAATATTTTTTACGTATAAATTAATAATGATATTAACGAAGGAGAAAAGATATATTTACATTTTCTAGCGTAATCTGCATTTCCACACGACATTTGGGCATGTAAAGTATATTTTTATTACCTTCAATGTTGTCTTGGGTGGGCGAAATGATTGTTTTTAAGCAGGATAATATATAATTATATGATCGACATTTAGACAGCTTGAATTTCTGGAATATCATAAATTATAAAATGACAATTGTTTTATGTAAATAATTTAATTTACGTAATGAAATTAATTATTAATTCTAACGGCAGCATATTAAGTTAGTTGGTAACATTATACAAATTTATTTATATATATAATTAATCCTTTATATTTTTTTACCAATACAACACAACATGTTCATCAACATGTTTAGAAAATGGTATCGATGGTTTTCAATATCGATGTTAATGTTTAGCATTTACATCACTATTATATAGAGTTCATTGTGTAAGAAGAAGAAGAACAGGATACACACTTCGAAAATAGTTCGAGGCTATGATTGTGTATTACCTAAATAAAGACTGACCGCTCGTCGTTTCGGTCAGTTTGGATCGAAAACTATGGAAAGATTTCGGTCTGCCAATTTTCAGAAGTTGCGGTTTTTTTTTAATTTATTTGTTATAAAATATATACAATATAGAAATTCAAGAGAGTCACGCCAAACCTGTAAGGTTTGTCGGCGTGTGCTCACATAACAACTTACATAAGAATATAAATACGTCATATCTACAATAATCTACCCACTTCAAAATAACTGGATGTTGTAACTGGTTCCCGGAGAAAAACTTATAGAAATATTACTCAACATGAACAAATCCCAAAAAAGACAAAAGCCCTTCAGAAATATCCTCAACGGACAAAAGCCCAAACTTTCTAGTTGGATTCCAATGGATGAATTATTTAGAAAATACTCACTATTTTATTGTCTATCCCATTTTAGATCCGCTTATTTATTTGGTTATTTTCTAATCTATAGTAGTTTCTAACACACTGAAAGAAATCGTATACTAATAGATACAATTAATTTTATTTTCAAAATCCAATTAGATTTGAGCTTTTGTCCCTTGAGCAAATTTCTGAAGGGTTTTCGTCTTTTTTGGGATTTATTCATGTTGAGCAATATTCATATGAGTTTTTATCCGGTCACGGTTGTAACTAGAATGAAAGTAAACAATTTAAGATGGATGGGACATGTAGATTGTAGACAGGATGAATGATGAAAGGATATCAAAGAAACTATACCTGGGAGAAAGAGATGTGAGGAAGCGCGGCCGTCAAAGAACTACGTGGTTTTACCATGTCGACCAGATTTGAAAAGGCGGACCTGTTTTGAGTAAGCGGAATCGTAGAGTATGTATGACGAATTTCATGAATGTGACGGAAGCACGAAGTGTGTGTAATTATAAGAAAGTCTTGGGATCTGTTTTCTCTGCCTAACTCGAGAGGTACGCGGCGTGAGGGGATAGAATAGAATATAATATTTAAAAAAAATCATCATGCGACTCTTCCTGCGATTTTGAACCTTAACGCCGCGGGAAATGACCGTGACGTCAACAATATTTTTTAATCGTACGTTTTTCCCGAAGCCGATATTTCGGTAGTGTCTAATTAACTAATAGATACGCGCCCAACATGACATACATACTCCAACAATGTCGTTCTTGAACATGACTTCAAGGTTTTGATAAAAATACCTCTACTTAGATTATCTACGCTCCACACTCCACAGGTACCTGTACCTATATTAAATATTACATTATTGTTGTTTACCAAACATTATGGTAATTTTATCATATTTAATGCGTATTTATCAAGATGACCGTGTCTTTTTATTTATAGTTTTACAATGATTTCAACTTAAGGAAACCGTAATATTATTAATTATGATTATTTATGAAAATCACACGGTCCATCCTTTGCTGTATATCTGTTGAGATATAGCTACTTGTCGTATTATTAATATTTGGTCACATAAATAATAACAAGATTTTATTTATCTTCACTGTAGTGTGTTTTTTGTCTGTGATGGAATCTTGCAATCGATTTTTCAACCACTTCCTGACTACTTAAAGACCTGAAACATTGCAAACATATGTAAATTCAGTGACAGTATGATTCTGTACCAAATTGGATGAGCTTTCTCCAGAGACAAAGAGATGTGTTAAGGGTTTCAAAGGGATTCAAGGGTCGTGTGGGGTCATGTGTGGCATCGTATAAAAGGGCATTGGAAAAGAAATTTAGATCGTAAGTAGTCAGATGTTGTCCAGCTCAAGCCTTGGAAGACACCGAGCGATATAGAGACTCCAAACACCGCATACCGCCGTGTTTGCTATCTCACAAAAGTGCTTCACGAGTAGAACTCATATATTTTTACAAATTTTGATTCTGTCTATTCTTGGTGGGAGGCGCCATCGGAATGAAGGAACCCAAGCACCACGAAAGGGCGCGCTTGGTATCGTTTGGAATACCGCGAATAACGGATCTACGATGTGAAGTCATAAAATTTTGGTTTTATTGAAAAAAGCATACGATTAGGTACTTATTTATGATTTTACAATGATTTGGACTTTGATCCTTATTAATATCATATAATTTATTTTTGACTTAAATTATTTTTATGTGTTTGGTCGTGTTATTTATACAATAAGGAAAATATTTGAGTAGGTATAATATAACACATTTTCGGGGTACCTGCCTACCAGTGGCGTAGCGTGGGTTTCTGCCGCCCGGGGCGGAAATCAAATCCGCCGCCCCACTTATTTAGACATATAAATCCAAAATTCCCGAAAATTTACAGGAATTATAAAGAACTTCTAGGCTGGAGAGGGATAACTAACATTTTGATATGGCCTAAAAAGAGATAAATAGCGCCGCAGGCGAAGTTTTTACTAGAGAGACAAAATTTAAATATTTACATGGCACAAAAAGAGAAAAATTGCGCCGCAGGCGAAATTTTTTCTAGTTTTTAATGAAACAAATGTGATTTAATGGATTTTTGAAATTTTCCCAAAAAAATGCCGCCCCCTAAAAAGTGCCGCCCGGGGCGGACTGCCCCCCCACGCTACGCTAGTGCTGCCTACTACGTCGTATATTATATAGTCGTTTACTTGAGAATACTTACGAGAGATACGGTAATTTTTTCGGCATTGTACAACCACCTACGTAAGTGTTTTATAGGGCCACAATGCCAGATTTTTATAGTACACCTTGTGCAATTCTTTTTTAAAAATCTAAATAAATAAATGAAATATTTTGTAACTAGATGAAAGCGGAAAGTTTTGACATGTGGAGGGTATGAATTATGAAAGGATAATTAAGAAAATATACATACTTAGATGAAAGAAGAGGGAAAAGCGGTCGTCCTAGAACCACTTGGTTCGATCATGTTGACCAGGTGGTCAAATAAGAACGTTTTTTGAGTAAAATGAGTCATAGAGCGTGTACGAAGAGTCGCATGAATGTGACGGAAGCAGGTGTGTGTAAGGGTAGGGAAGTCTGGCGTTGATAGAATATAACAAATAAATCGTATTGTTTTAAGTTTTTTCCTCAACAGATATGAGAGGCATCTTCATTCACATAATGTAGCGTTATGTGAACTCCCTTGGGGAGGAAGCAGGATGGGTGTTCCGACGCTTACGAGTCGGCTTTGGCTGGCTTAAGTGATCACTTTATGCCCAGGGCAACTTTCACCTATTCCACCATATCCTGCTCTCAATCGTGTATTTTTTTGAAAGTTTTGTATGTGCTACAGCTGGAAACGATTTCACAATTAACCAAATTTCAGATGCTAACGCCATCTGCTGAGGAGTGGAAAAAACTTAATGGAATTCCGTCTGTGTAATAGTTACAGATAAATCCTGTTTCTTACCCAAATAATTTAGGTATATCTCAAATCAAATTGTATTGTTGTTATCTTTGGCCCATTGTGTAGTAGTGGTAGCAGTAATTCAGGAGTAATAGTTAAATTCATTAATTAGCCTTACGTCGCGCATTGGATTATTATGATGAACCATGAAGGTGAAATATTAGGAAAATACATTACGCACTGCCAGTTTATTACGCATCAGTGATTCTGTAGACATTGCGTTACAAGATGACCAGTGTTTGTTTATGTTCTTGCCTGTCATGACTATCCTAAATCTATCTATCTATATTCTATACCCGCACGCCACCAGAGCGCCAGACTTCCCTATCCTTACACACACTCCTAGCCTCTGTCATATTCATGCTATTTGTCATACACGCTCTCTGATTCCTTTTACTCAAAACGCGTCCATCCTTCAGGGTCTGGTCGACATGCTCCAGGTCAGTGTCAGGCGTACACGTAGTAGATATTACAATATTTGTTCACTGGGGCGGGCTTATCACATTGCTGCGATCTCTTCCAGCTAACCCCAGATCTCGACCCAAAAATGTATATATTTAATTTATGTTTTTCAATAGCAAAATAGCTGATTAGTTTATTTTGAAAATCATGATTTATGTTTTGTGAGATCATCGGATTTTCTACATGTCGTAGTTGAATATAACAAGTAGTTATCTCCACAGATATACAGCAAAGGATGGACTTTCCATTAGGCTTATAACTGATCATCCGCTAGTTTAATGTGATTATGATAATCATAAGCCTGATGGAAAGTCCATCCTTTGCTGTATATCATGCTTAGTTATTATTTGTAAGAATTTCATTCCGTGTATGACGTATTTGAAAATATTTTTCGTCTCTTGTTACAGCTGGCTACGATTTGTCATTCCGAGAGAGTGCTGTTTCACAATGCATGTGGTGCTAGAACACGGATAATGATAGAGATATCAGCGTGCTAGAACGTACAACACCGTATCGATAAAATAAACATTGACTGCCTAATTTAAAATTATCTACACAATAAGGGAGATTGCATTTAATGGAAAATATGATATTTTGAATAGAGTGTCTTCTGAGGCCTTATCAAAATTGTTGTGATTGTCCGAATGTCTGTATTTCGTAGGAAATTAGTGGAATAACCTTGAACCCTACTGCATCGCTAAAAATATCTGAACTAGATCTGTCAAACTTTCTTTGGATGATTGAAACGATGCCAAGATCATAGTACGGAGCTATGACATCGAATACAATGAACTAATATCATCATTTGGCATAAAAATAGGATTTTAAATTATTTGGTATCTTCGTTGGTTTGTTTATTCAAGATGATTGGACCTTCGTCACACGTCAGCAAGTTTCTGCTGTCCCTTTTCTTCCTGACGTTAATTTACTTTGTCGTCATGGACGTCAGCATGTATTTAAGGATACAAAACTATTCAGTACTGTGCGGGGATAAGTCGTCAACGAAACGAACGAGATCGCTGACGAATACAGACGATACAATAGATTTAATGAAATATAATTCTACGTTTTTAAATAATAGTACAAAGAAGGATGAAGCGGATTCTAGTCAAGTAGATTTCGTCAGTTTCCAAACGTCGACTAATATGGACGGTAAATCAAGATTGTCCTGCGGCGATTTTCAAGATTACGAGTCGGTCGTGTGGATACCTTGCGATATAAATCCACTCTGCTATCCGACGGTTAAAGGGCTGATGTTGGATCATCCGAATCACTACTTATTTGCACCACTAGGATCAATAATCGATAATATTGTCGGAATATCAAATGAAATGCCGTACATAACCCCCAATATGATCTCATACACTCACGTAGTCATAGCGATCATTTCCGGTAAACTCGTATCTATGGATGTCTTGGGTTATAGAAGAGTCGGAGTACTCTTATTTCAGATAAGAACGTTGTTAGACGATCTTGACGGACACGTCGCCAGAGCTAGAAAACACGTCAAAGGAGAAAGATCGGAAGTGGGGTCGGCTGGATATTACATCGACGGGATATGTGATCTCCTGGGATGTATTTTCCTCATTGCCGGAGTGTTCTATTTCCTCAAGAGTAATCCTCCGAGGAGAGGTTACGTTAAAGTGCACACAGTGCTTCCGCATTACAATGAGACCAACGTTTCGAAAGATGGAAACGGCTCCGATGCAAATGGCGAAGTAGGATTCGTTTACAAACCCAAAGTCTCGATGGAAAATATGTTGAAGAAAGTGTTGTTGTTTTCTGGGATACTTATCGTATCGTCGATGGCGTGGAATAGATACATAGCTATTTATCAAGAAACCTTAGAAAAGACTGACGAAGGGAATATGAACGAGAAAGAGAGACAGCTGATCGTTTTCCGGTCTGGCTTCTTCTTCGCCATGACGTGGCTGTGGAAAATAGTCAACATTCATAGTTTCCTCCATTGCATCCTCTTTGCGATATTCTGTGATAAGCTGTGGGAGTTCCTGAGGATCATACAATACTCGGGCTACGCGATATTAGTTAGTGCCGTGTGTTTCACCGAATTACACGTGATCAAAGTGCAGAGTTATGTATACAGTAATTATCTCCACGCTCATTAGCTCCAAATTCTATCGATCAATTAACAATAATTATTGATAATAGGTATTATAATATGTACAAATTAGATACATTATTTTGTATTTATTAAATTGTTTCTTGTATTATATTTGCTACTGTGCGTTTCTAAGGTAATGATGATAAGTCATTATACTCGTAATATTGCGTTACGCAAAAATCAGTCATTGGTTAGTTTTCAATAAACGACTAATTAAGATATGATATACTTCCGTGATTTATATTGTATCTTATTATTAATCTGTTCATAGGCTTTTAATAGCTTAGTGTCTATATCTATGCTCCTCCTTCTTTTTAGACCATAGGAGATGTGTACGAGGGGGCACCTAAAAGTAACCGAATGGATGTTGTATTGGGTGGAGTTTTTGTAGTACCGCGTACCAGGTTGTTTTGTGAGTTCGTCGAAATTTTGTGGAAAAGCATTTTCATTTGGGAGTCATTTATAAAGTTATGGTAGAAATGAAATAGCACATTTTACAAATATTCACAAAAAATTTCCTTGACTAATATTTTCATGGCATTCTTTTTTAACGAGACTTCAACCTACACTGAAATGTATCGAGTAACTCAATGGTTAATTACATAAATAATTCATCCATGGTGGTCTAATTCCGTATTTTGACTTATCCCCTTATTGATGCAAGTTGCAAATGTAGACATTATTAGATTTTTATAGTAAGAATATATTTTCCATGTTGCAAATGATTGTATATTTTTAAGAATCGCGTTGAATTTAAAGCATTTAAGCCTGCCATTGGTTGTAGTTATCTTATTAATTCAGTGGTGCCAACTGTTTGAAATACTACAAACATTCATTAGCTGTAAGGAACCTATATAAAGGTGGGAAGAACTATTGAACATTGAGCCCCTTCTGTTGTCTATGATAAATCTATGGTGGACGCCATTATCACTGCAAACATATGATTGCGTGTCATATTGGTTGTCCACAATTGCATGAATCCTGGTGATATTTCAGTGATTTTTGCGACTCATTATGTATAATCAGTGTGGAAATTACCTTTGGAATATTGTCTATGTAATTAAATGGTAAATTACCGTACTTTACATAGAGAAAAAATGGCGTATACCTAGTGGAAAGGCTAGTAGCGGCAATGGCGGCGGTCAAGTTTTGTCTATGGCTTTATCCGTTAAGTCTTGCTACATTTATATAGGTTCCCTAAATAGCTGTCAATAGTTGGCAACACTGTATTAATCGTATATATATGGCTGTGCAGTATTGAAACACTGTATTGAACTATGCTAATCCAATCGTACCTCGCGAACAAAATGTCCCACATTTTTTTGTCCCATACATTGTAATATAGAATTTCTGATAGAAAATGAGTTAGCATTCTTCAAAACGATGTGTACATTAGGTGGTGTATGTTTAAATATGGAGGGTTTTCTCAAAATGGGACATTTACCACGTGTGGGACGTATCCACGACACTCAGTACTGTGGGTGTCGTACATGATATCCCATCAGTGGTAAAAATCCTGGACTCAGTATCATTATTTGCTCAACTATATAAGCAATGATGGTGCTGGGTTTGGGACATTTACCACTTTTGGATGTCTCCTATTTTTCCAAAAGTAATTGTATGCGAGAAATTGCAACGATGGTATGTACAATATTAGTACTAACGAGTATCATGCATAATTTCCCATCATTGTTAAATATCTCGTACTCGTTTACCATTATTTGCTCAACTATGTAGGCAATGATGGTATCGAGGCCGGGATATTTACCACTTTTGGGCTATCCCCAACTACCTTATTATCTCTTCCCGTGTATTATTTCTTCAAAGAAATTTTATTTGAGAGATGTCCCAATATATTGTAAATGTCCCACTTTTGGTAAATTCTCGTGATTACGATAATAAATTATTGAGGAGTCTGATTAAGTATGTAGGCATATTGTATATTTAGATTACAAAGTTTGGACTATTTCGCTACCTGCCATATCATAACGTATGCTAGAACGTTAAAAGATGACGAAAAACGATAAACTATGGTTAACGATTCATAATAATATTTCTAAATGTAGTTAGATTTTTTTGGTCTAAAATCACTTGCAAATTGTTGCTTTTTATATTTGGTGCCGTGACCGTGTGTGATAAGATTTGCCTTTGACTTTGCTGTCTTTCGGCCTTTTGTCCCAGTTCGTTCAGATTGAATTTTTAATTATTGAAATTCTTAGTAAAATGTTAAATTTGCACAAAGACTTTTCTGTCAAATCAAGGTTTAAATAATTGAGAATTTAGAGTTCTATTAATATTCTGTAGAGGGCGCCCTCCTTAACCTGAATTAAATATTTATTAAGATTATAGTCATCTATGCAAGTCAATTATACTTCCAATTTGTTTATCCGTGTACCTATTAGATTTATTATAGAAACTACTTTTTCATATATAAACTTGTTTAGGATGTATTTTTTTGTTTTGACAGCACTCACTGCAGGGTTAACTGTCAAATGAGCTGTCATACTGCACTCACTGTTTGACATTGATTAATTATCAGAGTACTGTAGCGAAATATCATGAATAGTCTCATATTTGATTAACACTACGATGGGCGGGAAGGGCAACAAAAATTTTAAAAATTTATATTGGCATAAAGAACGCGTAAATAGCGCCGCAGACAATTTTTTTTGTGAGATACAGAGAAGAAGGTCGTGATGCGGTTTGTTTATTTGAAAATGTATAAAATACTTACCACAGTAATATGTATTAAAAATATTTTTTTTTTATAAAAAAGAGATGAGAAATAACGCCGCAGGCATTTCTAAAAGAAAAACTGATGGATATTCATACTAATATTAGAAAATTTATGATATGATGTGAAATTGACGACGCCCATGAACACCACTAAATTACACAAATTTACTTTGGAAATCACTGTTTAACTGAATTATTTCTGAATTTCAAAGTAAATTTGTATAATTTTGTAGCATTGTTCAAGCATGAGTCTATTCACGATATTTGCCAGAGTATACTAATAATAAATGTGGAACAGTGAATGAATGAAGTATGACAGCTCGTTTGACAGTTAACCCTGCATTAAGTGAGTGCTATCTTAAGGGTCTCCTAACATGCACCCCGTTTCAATGTTCGGGTATGTTCGACAATAGTACAGCGTCGGCCAAGTACCGAAATAGATACTCTTCAGATATGAAATACGGTAGTGATACTAAGTGGGGAAAATGGCTAGTAATGAATGGATTACAAAAAAAAATTGATTTACTTATTTGATTAACTTCAGTAGATAGTAATTTCATTTATAGCAATGAAGGATTTATTCAGAACATCTATTTCGGTACTTGGCCGACGTTATACAATGTGTACTATAGCCGAACAAACCCGAACATTGAAACGTAGTGCATGTTAGGAAACCCCTATCTTAACAACAAAAAAAAAACACCTATTATCTACGATATTTGCCACAAATTAAAAAATCAATTTTTAACTAACTTCTCAAATTACTAAAACTCAAAAATATTTCAAACTTATAAAAAAAATGCAATATATCCACACTTTAGGTGAATTTTTTTTATTCAAATTCGTTAGTGTTTTGTGAAACTTTTGTGAAAAAAAAATCTTTTGTGAAATAGAATAGTTGTTTCCTACTTGTTATGGGCCCGCTACACGCTCGCGAGTCATGACGACCTTTTGGTGTTCATGAGTAAAAAGGCATCAATGGTCGGTTACATACACTTTAAGACAAACATTTTCATCCACACGCCTTTTTACTCATTCACGGCGAGGGTCGGCGAGCGCCTGGCGTAAGCATTATATTATAACAAATCTTCCCTTTTTAATAAAATTTATTTAAATTAAACAACTTATTATGTAATAATTATACTTACATTTTGTAATATCTCGTTATATTTTTTGTAAATTGTATTTATATTGTTATGTAAAATTTTTTTAAATATTGTTTTATAGTTATTTAATCTTTTTAGTGTTTTTATAGAATTTCTTACACTCCTAAAATTTTAATTATCAAATATTTTTTTACATAATTTTTTCTATGTATATTTTATTGTTTTTACTACTATAATGTTTTATTACAAAAACGGGGTAACCAGTAAATGCTGTACGTGTGTTGAAAAACACAACATTTTCTCTGTGTAAAATTGATGTGACATTATGTCACCACTGAATTTGACATAACCTCAAAAATGTGAATATTCAGTTATATTCTTTATGTTAAACTTAGGGTTGCCAGATGTCCGGATTTGGACCGAACAGTCCGGTTTTTCTTACATCTGTCCGGTCGAATCGGACCTTAAGATTTTCAACACCATCTATAGACTTTACCTATTTAAGTCCTTCAACAGAATATAATCCTTGAATATTTCCATCATGTTCTAATTTTTGATACGTAGTAGGCACCTACATTCCAATGCGAGTATTTAAATAGGTAGCTTTTTTTCCTAAAATAAAATTCGACTACTTAGTAAACACTGTTTTGAACTACTTACGTAAGTATATTTTTTATATCTCATCAATGGAAAATATCGCCCTACAGAACTCATTATTAGAAAAAAATTAGCCTGCAGCGCAAATTGTGCATGTATTTTTGGTAACAAAAAAAATTATAGGGGTAAGGGAGGGGCAACAATTAAAAATTGGCTGTTTTTTTGTCCAACATATTTATTTAGTCATAAACGGCCGCAAGGCCTTTAACAAATTACAATATTACAATCATCAAACAGTACACTTCAAATTACATCTTCAAAAAAAATAAATTAAGAAAATCAATTGAAAATATAAATATGTACACCCAGTATAATAAAACAAAAATAACACAGCTACATGTATAGATATTCGTAGTATATAATACAACACATTATTATAATTTATCTATAATACAGAACCATACTTTGGTAAGTATGTACAAGGATCTGGCAACCCTAGTGATACTACTTTAAGGTGTAAAATGAAGTGCAATAGTTTTGACTGTTGTCTCTAATTCAGGTTTTGTATATTGCCACAACGATATTGTACCTGTGTTATATTTTAACGATATTTATTTTTAGTTACTGTATATTTTTCATAATATATTTTAGACCTACTTTATTTTATACAGACTGCAGTTCATTCTGTCACACTTTTTACCAAAAAGTGAAATGTTTCTATACTTATTTTCTTTATCACGTCTCGGTAAATACGAATGTTTGAGTTATTACAATACATCGGGAGATTGGGTACTTTAGGTACCTGGGACTAAGAGATGTGCAGGGACGTAGAGGGAACAAAAATATTATACAGTTTATTTACCTGGCAAATTTTGTTAATACTACATGCATAATGCACCCTGATACAAGTTATGTGGAATTTATTGTTTACACTTCACTTATTGTTTTATTCCCCTATAGATATTGATGGTTGTATAGAATTCAGGTAGAGATGGAAACTCGCGTAATTTAAATTTGAAGAGAAATAATACTTTTGGTCATGAGCTGTCTATGGAATTAGGGAATTAGTAATGATTTATTGCACCTCGGCAGTAAAACGGCATCCAAATTTCCTATGTATAGTTATAAATAAACTGTATAATATTTTTGTTCACTCTACGTCCCTGCACATCTCTTAGTCCCAGGTACCTAGGGCATCCAATCTCCCGATGTATAGTTATTATTATTATATTAAAATAGAAATTGATCTCTTGTTATTCTTAGTCTGTACTAAATATTGTGCATCGTAAAGACATTACTACTAGCTTGCCTAGATTACACATGGGCGCCCGAGGATAACAAGGCTCTAACTGACAAATCAAAATGTTAGAAAAATGCGATCAAAATATTTTTTTGTCGTTCTTTATAAAACTACCCAACTTTAGGATGTTTTTGTTAATCGTACTCGTAGATTATATTGGTTAGAAACATTTTCACACAAAAAGTTTAAATTTGTTAGTTAATATCTTGTTATTCCCAGGTGTTGATGTGTATCGATTGGATGAGGTGTAGTGAATTGACTAAAATATTTTGAGGTTATTAAACTACTAATTGTGTTAAATATCTGTTTTCATTTTGACCTGTTGGTATAATAATTTCTTAAAAATCGTTCTATTATCGTTTTTCAAATTTTATATGAGAGTGTAAGCACAAAATAAAAATAACGTAAGTGACCAAATCGATTTTGGCTTATTGTTTAAAAGGGGGACCGAATATCAAAAAAATATCCACTAGTCACTGCGTCTTACCATAAACATTTTATAAACCAAATTACAGCATTATATTGTCTAACAAACTACGGGAATAATCTCAAGTTTCAGTAAATTTCAGAGCCAACTTTGGAATTATTTTTTATCGAGAAAATTTACAATATTCAAATTTCTAACCACTACAGTCACTAAAACATATTCTCATTTATCCATGTTAGGATGATATCTTTAGTATTAGCTGAGTAATCTTATTTTTTCCCAATGATAATCTTCAGTTGCTTTGGTTTCCTTCAAGCATCTACACACTAGACCGGTAGTTTATTCGAGTAGGTAGTGAATTATAGTAAAATTATTTCAAACTGTCGAATGCAGTCATAAAATTTGACCGAGAAGGGATGACTACCTGCTTTATTTGCACCTTATGGCTCTGGAATAAGTGCGAATAAAGCAGGTAGTCGTCCCTTCTCTGTCACACTTTTATGAATGTGTTCGACAGTTTGAAATAATTTTACTATAGTAATAATGCCAGAATCGTAGTGTATATCTGGCATTGTTACTAATTCACTACCTACTCGACTAAATTACTAGCCTAATGCGAACAAGGCCTTAATGCTGTTTGTGTATTAGAATTTAACATCCGATCTGACGGTTTACATAACCTTAAAATATCACCTCGATTCAGTACACTTGTCGTTTAAATAATTACTTATAGATTAAATATTATATTGTTGTTAAAAGTTAATTGTGATAATTGGATTAAGTAAAATATGATAATAATAATGCATTACGCATGTTTATTCATAGGAGATTCAATCATTTATATTAAAATTATTGACAATTATTGACTTACACACTTTTATTTTACAATCCTTTTTTGCGTAATTTTTTATTATGCAGTTTTGGTACTAAAGTGGAATTATTTCAAACTGTCAAATGCAGTCTTAAGGCTCTGGCATAAGTGCGAATAAAGCAGGTAGTCGTCCCTTCTCGGTCACACTTTTATGACTGCGTTCGACAGTTTGAAATAATTCCACCATAATGCCTTCAAATAATTTTAATTTTTATGCCTATTATGAATCCATATTGAGGTGGTTGGTAGCTTGGTTGGTAACTCTCTCAACTGTTAATCCAGTGAGCGCGGGTTCAATCCCCGACTTACTCCACTTCACGACACAAGCTTTTCAAGGATACTGTGAAGCGTACAAAGATGTATTTGGGTTTATTTCGATAAATCCAGATTCGATTAATCCTGCTTCGAATGAAGATGCTTCTCCTCTCTGCTGAGGAAAAAAACTGTAAAAACTGATAATCCAGATTCATTTAAAAAAAAATATTTTGTGGCGTTAAATATAAAAGCAGAAATAAAAAAAATTATATGATTATACCAAATAATATGATCAATTGAATGAATGATCGGGCATAAAGTGATGACTTAAACCAGCCAAAATTTATGTGGAGTATCAATCAACATACACAAATCAAATGTGATATACTTACAGCATATTATACTCTCTTAATGAAAAACTTGCAAGTATGGGTGAATATTCATAACGTAAATATGGGTATGTTTGCAATGTGCTATGTTTCAGTATCTCCTGGAGGTTGGCTACTGCCCCCCCGGCAGCCGTGTGGTGGTGACTGTCCCCCGGGTGGCCGCGGCCCTCACCTTGGCCGAGAGAGTCGCACTGGAGAAGGACACAGTGTGCGGAGATCAGGGGATTGTGGGATATGCAGTCAGCTTCCAGAATAGGTGTGGACCAGATACTAAAATCAAGGTACAAATATTTCATCATTATTGCTAATTCAAACCACCGGCAGCGAGACTAAAATCAAGGAAAAGTTTCCTTAGAACTACTTCCCCCCTGAAACTACCACCAGACAGGGCAAGGAAAGATCTCTGGCAAACACAATACAGTGGAGATCAGGTCAACCTGTCGGAATGTTTGGGTCCGGGACACCAACTACCCTACCTAACATGGAAGACACTCGATAGATTACGTGTAGGTGTCACCAGGTGTAGGGAAAACATGCACAGGTGGGGTATAAGGATGGAGGAGGATGTCTCCTGCGATTGTGGGGAGACCCAGACTGATGAACACCTCCTCATATGTCAAGACACCTTAAACTGTCAAGATAGGCAGAAAAAACAGAGTGCCACACACTCATTGCTTCTAGCACATTAATGCAATTCGTCATACACGCTCTCCGATTCATTTCACTCATTGATTGTCGTGGTCGACATGATTTGTTCATGTCATCCTTGGACAGCCAAGCTTCTTTACACCTTTTCGTTCACCCATACATATTATAGGAATGAGTTTTCTGGTTGAATTTATTACTGAATTCAAATCAAGTTTTACAAATGCTTATATATTAGAATATCTCTATTAGTGCCGTGAGCAAACAGTTGATGTAATTTCTTATAGATTGCTGACGATGAGTTTCCCAACGGATGATACAGTGTAACTGAGTGAGACGGCTATATATCTCTATCTCAGTTACACAGTAAATATACTCACTACTGTTGGAAAGGCGTACCCCTCGATCTTTCATGAAAACTAAAATGTTTCATTTTCTAAACGTGATAATTGAATCACTATTAATAATTTCATCCGTCTTGTCCACCATGCGGACGTTACCTGCAAGTGGAGTTTAGATTGTATTGTTGGTAGCCCTGATTGTCGAATCTTGTCGTAAGAGCTGTCAAAGGTTCCCAATATTCTCACATTGTATCTTTTACAAGTAACCTACAATGCCAAAAATATTACAGAGTAGCGCTAGAGAAGTCATTTTAAAGAAAAGATAGTTTTCCGAGTTGGAAAAAGAAAAAATACTCTAATAATCCCTTCAAGCCGCCACCACAAGTTAGAAAAACAATGTTGCCAGTTTATTCTAACAATTCAAAAACTGGTAAAATGTTTTAAACAACAGTTCTGAAATATAATTAAAGTAGTGAAAAAATTTAACCATATCGCATTATCACATCAAGCAACACTTAACCAAGTTTGCACCTGGGGACTTCTTACAGAGAATAGTCTGTACAGTATCTTTTTAGCCATCCTGTCTTCCATTCTATCCATTTCCAAATGTCTATCCATTTCCCGTTCACGTCGAAAGTCACATGCGAAACTAGAATTAATTATGTTTGATGATTTCAGTATGTGACGGAAGGCATTCTTCTCCGGGAGATGTTCTCAGACCCTCTCCTGACACAATACTGTTGTATAATGCTGGATGAGGTCCACGAGAGAAACCAGCTGACTGATGTCATCATGGGGCTCATCAAGAAGATACTCAAGGTACGCCATTCCTAACATCTCTTCTCTACCTATCTCTCTATCCCTTATCCATTAACAATAAAAATGTTTATTGTGTGAAGGTCTATTACAGTCTATCTTTACATTGTCTGAATTTTGTGTTTTTTGTAAATTGTCATTCCAAGACAGGAAAAAATAATAAAAAAAACCTTCCGGGGGGGGTTCGAATTTGGCTCAATCCTTTAAAAATAAATTTAAAAAAATATTATAATGCTTTAAAACGAAAAAAAAAAAAAAAAAAATAGCATTTCTCGAGCATGGGAGGTTTGAGAATGACTCATTTAAAAAAAAAATGTTCACACATTTGTCCATCCCCCCCCCCCGGGGTTTGAGTCACTGTTTCAAAAAAAAATTAAAATAAAAAATCATTTTTCAAAAAAAAGTAGTCTCTTCTCAGGTAACAATTTAACCCCTAAGATCGGTTCTAGAACCAGTCTAGGAGGTAAATTTTTTACTTTGTAATTGTTATGTAAGTGTTTTGTTATCATTATAGAAAAGGAAGACCTTGAAACTGATTGTGTCATCGGCGACTATGGATGCAGAGTTTCTGTGTGACTTCTTCAATCTGAACAAAACCAAAGGACAAACATTCAGAGATGGCTCATCTACGTCAGCCATACTATCTGTGGAGGGGAGGATGCATCCAGTGGATGTGTTTTATGTCAAAGGTATGACTCAAGTAGTATCGGAGAACGGCAATCTGTAGATTTTGTTTACTTATTGCGTTACGGGGTGACTCAGAGTAAAAATTGTACCATTATCGCTTCAATTACAAATTTTGCAATACCAGAGGCATCGTCTTCTTCTACTCCATGAGCTTACGTCCCTCTTCCAACTGTTTCCATTCGTCTCTGCTCTGACCCTTCCACATCCAGGTTCCTCCAGCGATTTGGACTATGTCGTCGGTCCATCTCTTCGGTGGCCTTCCGACACTCCTTCTATCTGTCCAAGGCCTCCACTTCAATATTCGTGGCGCCAATCTGGTGTCACCCTGCCTGGCCATATGTCCTGCCCATTGCCACTTGAGTTTTGACACATGGCTCATGATATCGGCAACTTTGGTTCTCCGTCTAATTTCTTTGTTTCTTAACCTATCCCGGAGACTAACACCAAGCATCTGCATGCCTGGTATCAAATAAATGACACAGCATTGTTCACAAGGGTGAACTTATCACAGTGCTGCGATTTCTTCCAATTAACCAATAACATTGACTTTTTTAGATCCCGTTCCTGATTATGTGAAAGCAACTGTCGACACTGTCATCAAAATCCACGAGAACGAACCATTTGGAGATGTGCTCGCCTTCCTAACTGGACAGGTATATTTATTTATTTATCTCCATTGACCCCTTCACTCCACGTTATTTGCGGGGTAGGCAGAGAGAGCAGATCATCAATCTTTCCTATCTGTACACGTACTCCTTGCTTCTGGACATTCATGCAATTCACTCAAAATATAAGTCCGTTCTTGAGCATCTGGTTGACATGGTCAAGCCATGTGGTTCTTGGAAGACCGCATTTCCTTACACCTCGTCTTTCTCATTTTCTCGAAAATGTGGCTTAACTCTGTTTCTCTCCCCGGATTGTTAATAACTAATTTTTAATCTTTTTATTTTAATGCATATTATCAATACAAAAAAAAATCTCTGCAACTTTCGGGAAACGAGTTGCTGTCTTTTGGAAAAAAATCAGGTGTTTTTCACAATTTTTTTAAGAAATCAATACGTGATATAAAAAAATATTTTACTGTCATTCCCTAGATAAAGGTTAATTGTATCTATTCTATTTTTTTCCAAAGCATATTAGTAAGGTTGTCGAGATCTGAGGTCTTCTGCTTATAGAAATTTTTGAAATGTCAATATGTCTACTTTTAATACTGTAGCATTGTTTTTGTTGATATATTTCAGGATGAAGTTATTTCCGCAATGAGAATATTGGAAGATTATGCGTTGGATTTCAACAACCGTCTCACAACTCGCCGTCACTTTGAATCCAAAACTGGTCTCTACGAGTTGTTAGTGGTGCCCCTGTATGGAGCCCTGCCCAGCTACAAACAACTGAAGGCCTTCCAAAGTGCCAAACAGGGCTGCAGGAAAATTGTCATAGCAACAAACATCGCGGAGACTTCTGTCACTATTCCAGGAATCAATTATGGTGAGTAGAACTGTCTAGTAGGTATCTCGACAGGTGTACAGTGGAAGATGCATTCTTTTAAGGTGCTCTTACACAAGCAATTTTTCGAGCAATAATTGCGGCAACTCGTATTGATTAACATTATTTTGCAATATACATGTAGCAATTTTTTCGGCAATATTTTAAGCGAGACAGCGATATATTTCGTGCATACGAGAAATAAGAGTAATAGATGCTAATTTGTTCACTAGGGCGAGCTTATCGCGGTGTTGCGATTTCTACCAACTAACCCCAATACTTCTCACGGTTAAAGAGAAAAATAATCTTTATTTTGAAAAAAATTGTTTACAATAGCAGTTACATCAAACCTAGGGTTGCCAGATGTCCCCGTTTACCGGGGTTGTCACTGGTTTGACACCTTATGTCCCGGTGTCCTGAACAAACGAACAAATCCCTCGGGAAGCCTAAATGTCCCGGTTTTCGGAAGAGTTGGCATATTATTGACAGTTTATATAAAAAAATAACGAATTATGTAAAAAAAAAACAAATGAAGTTATGCATTAGTGGTTTGTAAAATTTCCAACCCCCCCTTTTTTTTTGTTTTCAACTTCAATAAGCAAGATCAACAGTTCAACAATAAAATTTCGGCTGTCCCGGTTTGACCGTCAAGAAATCTGGCAACCCTAATCAATCCTAAAATTCAGGTGCATGTCCGCAGCGTTTAAAAGCCAGTAATTGTATGTTGTTTTTCTAGTAATTGACTGCGGGTTCCACAAGGTCCGCTATTTGGATGGAAGTGCGTCGTTTGAGAATTTGGTTCTGTGTCCCATCTCCAAGGCGAATGCTGTGCAGAGGGCGGGAAGGGCAGGACGAGTCACCAGTGGCAAATGTTATAGGTAACTAGAATTTAATTAACCAATCTTGAAGATCATTAATATCTGCTCAGTCTTAACTGTTTTATGTTTCATATTTTCTATCACATCATTCAGAATATAAATACCTATTTATATATCCCCTTGTGTCATGTCTCTTACAGTGTAGGCAGAGAGGACGGTACCCATGACTGTCCTTTCCCTACACATTGTTTCCATCACATTCTGATTTTTTTTTGCAAAGTGTGTCCATCCATGAGGATCAAGACAACATGGTTGATTCAAGTCAGTATTGGACTGCCACCATTTCTTACGTCTCTTCTTTAATTTCGTCATCCCCTTATCATTGATTCTCTCAACATGCCCAATCCATCTAATTGTATTCCCATCATAATCTCTGTTTGTTTCAGATTATATACGGAAGAAGAATATGACAAGCTCTTAGACAATGTGCCTCCGGAAATTCAGAGGACGGATCTTTCTGGAATAATTCTTCAACTGAAGGCTCTAGGAATTGATAATATCTTGAGGTTAGTATCTCAACTGATGTACAGTTGAAAATAGACTTCCATCAGGCTTATGATTGTCATCTGAGAATAACAACGTTCTAACTAATAAGACCGAAATGCGGAGAAAAATGAGTTCTTCTCAAGTGACGTTATGTTATAATGTAATTAATTTATTGATAATTGAATCACGCTGTTTTAGGTTTTCCTTTCCATCGCAACCTCCCGCCAAGTCTATGCTGTCTGCAGTTGAAGTCCTCTACGCTCTGGGAGCTCTGGACAACAGAGGGTCTCTGACACAACCCTTGGGAGAGCAAATGGCTGAGTTACCACTCCCGCCTTCCAGAGCTAAAATACTATGCTCTAGTGGTATGTACGATCTTGAATTTTATCAATTTGTCAATTATCAAAAGTAACGTAAACAGCAATCTGATCTTGCACAGATTCGGAGTAAATTAAAAAAAAACATTGTATCTAAATGGCTGTTCTTGCCTCTCATATATTGCAGATTGGTGTATTTGAAACCAAGTGACTTTTATGTGAAATATTTATATGGGTTATGGCTGCTTTTGTTGCCATGTTAATATCTTGCAATGTGTAGTTTTACAATAGGAACATGCATCACATTCTCAATTTACGCAAAATTTCTGCATTGACGTTTTGACAATACAGTGGAGTCTCACTAATCTGGCACTATTATAAACCTGAGAGTGCCGGGTTATTGGATTGGCGTTGGATTAACGAGACTACTGTATATGACTAACCAAGTACTACGTCATAGTATCACAACATATATTTCCGACCAAGAATTGCATTTTACTGTGTATATATTTTCCATGAAATGTGTTTAATTTCAGGTGACTTTGGCTGCACAGATGAAATATTATCCATAGTGTCCATGTTGCAAGTTGAGAATGTCTTCATTAAACCAGCAGGTGGACAGGCCGCCCTCAATGCAAAGGTTGCCAAGAGGAACCACTTTGAAGTGAGTGCAAATACCATTTGGACCTGTTTTTGAAATATAAATCTACTGTTTCTGAAATATAAATCTACTGTTTCTGAAATATAAATCTACTGTTTCTGAATTATTAATTTACTGTTTCTGAAATATAAATTAACTGTTTCTAAAATATATATCTACTGTTTCTGAATTATTAATTTACTGTTTCTGAAATATAAATCTACTGTTTCTGAAATATTAATGAACTCAGTACTGATTCAGATATATAAATCTACTGTTTATGAAATATAAATTTACTGTTTATGAAATATATATTTAGTATTTGTTAACTATAAATGTACTATTTCAGAAATGTATATTTACTGTCTCTGATATATTAATGTGCTGAATCCGAAATATAAATTTGCTATTTTTGAAATATAAACTTACTGTTTATGAAATATATATCTACTGTTTCTGAACTACTAATTTACTGTTTCTAAAATATAAATTTTGTGACGAGAACACTTTTGTGACTTACAGGTGGCGGAAGGTGATTTACTCACATTGCTCAACGTATACGACGCTTACTCAAAGAATTTGGATATTGCGAGTAGATCGGGGAATAAGAAACACATAAAGCAGTGGTGCAGTAAGATGTTCCTTAACGAGTACGCTCTGAGAAAAGTAACGGAGATCAGAGGGAGCTTGGAGAAACTAGTCACAAAGAAGTTTAAAATCAGTAATAACGAGAAGATGTTGGACGGACGTGAGTATTCTATTCTATTCTATCCCCTTATGCCAATTTTGTCATAAAACATAAAAAAGTAGTTTGATTGTCCAGTTTATTTGTCGTGAACAAACCCTCAATTTAATTAGATTAGCGCCGCAGGCAAATTTTTTTCAAAAACAAAAACTACTAGCCGATACCTACTGCTACCTACACCTAGACAAAACAGAGTCGTTTAAAAGTACAGTTTATTTTTTGTGCACAAACCCTCACTCAATAAATCAGATTAGCACCAATTAGCAAAAATTTTTAATGAAACAACTGTGATTTAATGGATTTTCACAACAATTATTGAAAATTTATGAGACGATGAAAAAACTATATGGTAATAATGTGATTCATTTCTCCTATGTATAAAATGGTGGGTTGGCCGGGGAATTTCAGGGGGAGGGGTTTGAACCCCCAAACCCTGAGTACTCCCATGATCATAATTATAATGTAAGATGTGTCCATTGGAGTTACTCTTTCTGTTTGCAGCTAAAACTGAGAGAATCTTGCAGTGTCTCTGCTCCGGACTGTTCATGACTGCAGCATACTTGCATCACTCCGGTTGCTACAAGAGTCTTACAGCTTATTCAGGAGATCTTCACATCAGTCCGACAAGTTGTCTTTATAATGTACAACAACCTCAGTGGTAAGTTTAACTATTACCGGTAATATTTGGGATGTACAAATTTATTTGAATGAATCGTAATTTGTAAGTAGACAACGGATGACAATCATTTACAGATAGCACACATTGTGTAAATTTTTACAAAAAGCACACATTGTGTAAACTTTAACACAAAGAATTTATTGTGTAAACTTTAACACAGAGAATTTATTGTGTAAACTTTTACATGAAGCACGCATTGTGTAAACTTTCACACAAAGCACACATTGTGTAAACTTTAACACAAAGCACACATTGTGTAAACTTCTACACGAGGCGCACATTGTGTAAACTTTTACAAAAAGCCCACATTATGTAAACTTTTACACAAATTACACATTGAGTAAACTTGTACACAAAGTACACTTTATATAAACTTTCACACAAAGCACACATTGTGTAAACTTTATACAAAGCGCACATTGTGTAAAATTTTACAAAAACCACATATTGCGTAAACTTTAAAACACGAAGTACACATTATGTAAACTATTACACAAAGGACACGCTATGTAAACTTATGGGACCATTTACTCAAAGCAGAGTTTTTTGCAAGTAGATTTAGAATCTTCAATTTTATTTGGTTCTATTTTCTGAATGTCTGGGTTGACTCTAAGATATTGCTTTTGCAATAAGTCCTTTTTCTATCACACAACTATTGTCTTGTTCTGTAACTCCGCATGATTTTTAGATAATAAAGATTTATTTATTTATTTAATGTTGCTTTCAGGGTCCTATTCTGTGACGTCCAGAGTTCAACAGACAAGTTGTACATGATGAATCTTGTCGTCATTCAGAAGGAGTGGCTGGTAGAACAGGCTCCCCATTATTATAAGGAATATTGATGAAGTTTTATATTGTTAAATTGTGATTTAAATAAACTGAAGTAAAAAAAAAAAAAAAACTGTTTTTTTTTCCTGAAACCCATAATTTTTAGAAATACTCATGTAACTAATTATGGCAGTTATAACATGTGTATTAGTATTTAAAAGCGTGCTGAAAAGGTGTCAATATTGGCATAATAGCCTTCATTTTTCAGCAGGGTCCTGGAGGGAAAGTCACTAATTGAATTGGAAAGTGAAATAAAATAAAATACGATAAAATATATCGCATACGAAATTGCTTTAAAATTATTTAGGTTTGAAACTCATGTTTTGTAAATTTAATAACGGACAACATCTATTCAATTTTTCTACAATTTATGGACAATCCTTTACGCACACAAGGTCTTCTGAAAAAGTCAGTAAAAGACTGTCAAGGAAGAGATGGTTTACAATGAAGGTTTTACTTGTAGCTTTTTTATGTTTGCATATTGTAATGCCACAGTGGCAACACTTAAAGAATTTAATAGAAATGTCATTGTTGCCAGCAACGAAAATTGTAGTTCTCAATTAATTCGAGACCGTATCTTTTTGACAGACTGAAGAAGGAATCTTGGGAGAAACTAATTTCTTTAAAATAATGTATAAAAAAAACGCAATAACTAATTTGGGAGTTTAATCTTTTTTTATTATTGGGTTAATAATTGTGTAGAAAAATAGTAGGTATTGAAAACTGTAGTAATTATATTCTAAATGTTAGTTCCATCCAATGTCTGCATCCATTACTTGACAAATTTAACAGTCTCCATCATGTATTTTTGTGTATCCTGAAACAATAGACAATAGATTTAAATAGTAAAGAATATAAAGCTTTTTGTATTGTTTTTATATTACCAGTTTACTTTGCTACAAGCGTTGAGTACACCATCTAGGGTACTCAATATAAAAGTCTATGTAGGTACCTAAACTTCTGCTAAAGCCGACTCGTAAGCGTTGGAACATCAATCCTGATTCCTCCCCAAGAGAGTCTACATAAAGCTACATTATGTGAATGTAAATACCTCTTGCTTCTGTTGAGAACAAATCTGTAAGATTAATAACTCAACAATGTTCTTACCAGCTTTCTTTGCGCAGTTGGCAACATTCATCAGACAGTCATTGGCGAAATTTGCTGTGTTTCCTTCTGAATCCTTTGCACAGAGCGGCGCATGGAGGAAGGGACAGACTTGTGGACAGTCGTCAGCTGTTGTTGTGGCCACCATAAATATGGCGAAGAAAACTAGAAAAAAAATGGAATTACAATTAATCTTTAATCCAAGAATCTCACGAAAAAAAACATTAATTCATAAATCAGATCGTTTTTCGTCATTTATTTACTTTTTATTATTGTATTAATGAATAAATAAATAAATAAATGAATAAATAAATAAATAAACTACCTACATTATTTTTGTCTGTTTTCTCGATGCGGTTCGCCACCCATTCTGAACGTCATATACGTATTTGCGCAAAGAGAGTATTATTGGAATTCTTGTAGCTTTTGTGCTCGGCGAGCTTGCGCCTGGATTTTAACTTCAATTCAACCATTATTGAATATGTGTTGTTAATTAATAATTTTTCTCTTTAAAGCTCCCGACCCAACTATGACATCACGGTAATTTCCCACGGAATTAAGGTTCAAAATCGCATGATAAAATGGTAAAAATAGGGTTTTTTCCATTTTTTGGTTTTTCTTCATTCAAAAAACTTTTACGGTCATTTATCCACTAGATTACAACGCATTTTATATATACAAAAAAAAATCTAGCGACTTTCGGGAAACGAGTTTCTGTCTTACGGAAAAAAGATCATAAGTGTTTTTCACATGTTTTTCACATGAGAGTTTTTTCACATTTCTTTTGATAAATCTACAAGATATAAAAAATCTTTTATGGTCTTTTCATAAGGTTCAACCCCATTTTTTCCCCTCTTCCTCTCCGTCTACTGTTTTTTGTTTTTTTTTTAATGTCTATATGCCTAGTCGTAACCAGTTACTATGTATTTCTTTGAGAGACCCGGATGTTGATAGTACATACCTATATTATTTCAATATTTTGTCGAACTGATTAATTTGTTATGCTACAAAATAACAATCTAAAAATATATCCAAAATTACCCAATTCGCTTTGATAAGGAGGTCGCTTGGGGTTAATAATGTTACACAATTAGGGTTGCCACCTCTCCGGGTTTGACCCGGAGTCTACGGGTTTGAGTGGCGTTCTCCGGGCTCCGGGTTAGCATAGTGTATCTCCGGGTGGGAAATTTTTGTCATGACTAAAAAAAAAAATGGAAAATAATCCCGGGGTCCCGGTCCCCCCCATCGAAAAACCGGGGCTCCGGGTCAGCATACAAAATCTCCGGGCTTGTAATTATGGTGTGGACGAAAAAAAAAAAACGGAAAATACCCGGGGTCCCGGTTTCCCCCATAGAAAAACGGGGACTCCGGGTCAGCATACAAAATCTCCGGGTTTGTAATTATTGTGTGGACCAAAAAAAAAAAAAAAAGGTCAACTATTATTACACATTATTACAAATCTCCGGGCCTACGCTCTTACAAAGGTGGCAACCCTATACACAATACGTGTAGACACTTGGCAAAGCGCTTGCCGTAAATTGCCACACGTTTCTATTTGTGATGGCTTGTCGAGACTTGGTAAGTGTGTGGACCCGGCATAAGAATTTCGTAAAAAAATACTATTTCTAAGATTTACATATTCTACGAAGCTAATTTAAAAACAAAAAAAACAAACAACTTTTTCTGTGCCACCCTACATGGTCCATGCTACCATAAATTTACTAATATAATCATCATCATGTCAGCCCGCCCGCGTCCATTGTTGAACATAGGCCTCCCCCATTGATCTCCACAGCTCCCTATCCTGGGCAGACCTCATCCACCCGCCTCCCACCACTCGCCTTACATCGTCCGACCACCGTGCTTATGTACCAATTTTTCGAAATTGAATTATTTCATCAACAATCCCTAGGTTAGTAATTTAACGTTATCTGGAACATTCTAAAATGTTGTGTTGTTCCATACATACCTACACTTTTATTATAAAAAAAAAATCCCAATATGGCGAATCACAATTAATCACCTCGACTGAATCCATAACAACAGATTATGTTATTACGTTTATAAAATAAAAATTGATTAATTAAATGATAACATAAACTACCTATAAAGTATTAATTGGTGCCACCATTCTGGGGAAAAAGAAATGACAATACAGTTAGAAACTTGTAACAAACCCAAATACTTCACACTTCCGTATCCGATTTTTTTTAACTTGTAGTCGAAATCTAATGCGAATATGAAAATAGTAGGTATAAATTTATGAATTTTTTTGTGTAATTTTCTCCTCATACATTTTGTATAGAGAATTATCAAATTTCGTTTCGTGAATTACCGCTTTTTTTGCATTGAAACAATTTTTAGGTATGATCCCGTAAAGATTGCTCAATAAAATTTACAGGGTACATAGTTTATTAAATTTGCAAGTTTTTGAAAGTAATTAGAAAAATTTTTTTATCTATGATTATTTTTTTTAAAACGACCTCAAACATTTTTTAATATTTTGAATTGTGACTAATTTTGAGATTCGTAATTTTTTTATGGCGTGATAGTAACAGATAGACCCATAATTCTTTTTATACCTACAAGGTATATTATTCACCTATTTCAAAAAAAAAATCAAGTATGTACCTAAATAATTAGTGGCTCTGTGACCAATAACGTCTTGCAAGTCGGGGTTTGGCGAAAAAATACGAAAAAAATTGATAACTCGAAAACCACAAAAAATCGCGGAACATATATTGGGGTATTTAGGTACCCCCAGAGGTGCTCTATCTCTGGACTTCCGCTTGGTCGCACTTCCTGGGACAACCTGTATATTCTAAAAAATATATGAAATGAGCGAGGGCGAATTCTACAACTCACTTTACCTTTAAGTAACCTTCACCAAATTTAGTTCATCATTAGAGTACTACTGGCATGAATTCAGATTGGGTCAGTATTTACTACTCTTGTTATCCAACTACGATTCCGGATTGACTAATACGAGACATTACTTTTGTAATAAGTCCGCCCTTTAGCACACTACTATTGTCTTGTTTTGTACCTAATTATTAATTAATGATCATTTTTTAGCTAATAAAGATTTATTTATTTATTTACGACATGCAGAAGTAAATTATAGCACTCAAAAAATAAATAAATGTGTAAAAAATAGTTTTTAATACATACAGAATAAAAATGCGAAAGCTGTCTTCATTTTGAATTAGTTGAATCAATCACTGAATATTTTAATCACAGCGTTATGTATTTATATCACGAAAATATAATTCGTACCTCGTGTTAATATTTTTATCTGTATAAATATTTACTTTATACCAGTGATTCTCAATCTTTCGTTGAAGTCCATTTGTTTGATACAATGTGCAGTTGCTCCGAGAATTGGTCAAAAACCAAAGAAACGCTGTTTCAGACTGTTTGGAAGACTGATAGAATATACGACTATGGGGGAAATTTTTATTGGGTCATTAAAATAATGCCCTCATTTTAAAATGGTACAACTTCGGAACGGGATCCGGACAAACGGCCGACAAGACATACGGCCGACAGGACAAACGGCCGACACGGACAAATAGCCGACACGATCAATGGCCGACTGGTACAAATGGCCGAAAGACGAAAGGCCGAAATCCAAACGGCCGACATGGACATATGGCCGACAAGTACAATTGGCCGACATCCAATAGGCCGACACGGACAACTGGCCGACAAGGACGAATGGCCGACAGGACGAATGGCCGACACAAAAAAAAGATTGAAATGATGATCACATCACAAGTTTGAAAAACAAAATTGCCAGTTTATTCTAACAATCCAAAATTTGGCTAGTTTTTTAAACAACAGTTCCGAAATATAATTTGAAAGTAGCGAAAAAATGTTACCATATCTTATTATCACATCAAGCAACACTAAACCAAGTTTGCTCCGTGAGACCGAGGCCGTCGCCATATTGTTCATGAAGGCCGGGCCCAACTGACATTTGACGATGTTTACGCCATCTAAATTGTATGGGAAAAAATATTCCGTAATTCAAGTGTTTGTCACCGAGACAAGGTGTTTGTCACCGATACAAGGTGACGTCACCACTCATGGCGGTAATGGAATTCGAGGATGTAGGCTTGTACTCTACTATCGCAGGCTTCGGTGAGACTTCTGAAAAAAAAAGACAACGGTAACACTGTTTTTGCCAATAGCACCCAAGGTTAAATAGCTCTGCTCCTGAATTTATGCAACCACTGTATACTTAATAACTATGAGACATACTTGAAAGAATTACCTACTACTAGCGCCGCGAGTAGCCGCTTCACGAATTAGATCAAAAACACCAAGCAGACATGGGACATTACTTTTTCAACTTTCCAGCGAACATGCAGGTTCACAATTTTTAGGCGTTAAAAACGGTTTTTCATTTGTTTCGGCTGCAGGTGCCTTTTAGCGCTTAATTAAACCTTACTAGTATAAATAAAAAACAACCTAACCGGTCAACATTATTTTTTTACAGTAATGTCCCATGTCTGCCGGGCGATGCTTGTTAACTATTATCTTGATTGAAAACGTCATTGTCGGCCATTCGTCCTGTCGGCCATTCGTCCTTGTCTGCCAGTTGTCCGTGTCGGCCTATTGGATGTCGGCCTATTGTACTTGTCGGCCATATGTCCATGTCGGCCGTTTGGATTTCGGCCTTTCGTCTTTCGGCCATTTGTACCAGTCGGCCAGTTGGTCGTGTCGGCCATTTGTCTCTGTCGGCCGTTTGTCCATGTCGGCCGTTTGGCATTCGGCCATTTGTAGTAGATTCCTTTGGAACCATTAATGCCAAATGAGTGATCCTTTCACTGGTTAAAGCTCGTGACCCGACTATGACGTCACGGTCATTTCCCGCGGCATTAAGGTACAAAATCGCATGTTAAAATAGTAAAAACAGCGTTTTTCCGTTTTTTTGGGGTTAATTTCGCTTCAATCAAAAGACTTTTACGGTCATTCCCTAGATTTTAATGTATATTATCAATACAAAAAAATATCTGCGGATTTCGGGAAACGAGTTGCTGTCTGAAAAAAGATCAGTACAAAAAAAAATTTTTACTCCGCGACTTTCGGGAAACGAGTTTCCGTCTTTCGGAAAAAAGAACAAAGGTGTTTTTAAATATTTTTTTTGATAAATCTATACAAGATATATAAAATCTTGTACGGTCATTCCCTAGGGCCTAGATGAAGGTTACATGTCACTACTCATTTTTTTTTCTAAAGCATATTTAGTAAGATTGTCGAGATCAAAGGTCTCCCGGTTTTAGATTTTTTTGAAATTCCAATATGCCTACTCTTAATCTTAACTATCTACGTCGTCCAAAAAAATGTTGATCATGCAAAAGAGTGGGTTGATTTTTTAGAAATTTTGAATTGTTTTTGGAATTTGATCAAGTAATTGATTCTGCCCGCTCCCTCGGATTCCAAAACTTTTGCAAGCCCCTGGCGTGCAGATGACGAGTAAATAAATAAATGTATGTGTGCATAAAATGACATGTTCTCTATAAGAATAAATTAATTGGTGATATTTGAGACTGTTTGGTGAAAAAAAAACTATAATAATAAAAAAACGAATGGGAACGCGCAGTGATCTAATCTATACAAATATTTATTAAATATAAATGTATTGTTATCTTAATTATAATTACATAGTAATAGTGATGTAACAATACCATTTAAGATTCCGAGTCAATGTAATTTTTAAAAAATCGCATGAGCTAACTGGAAGAAATCGCAGTTCTGAGATAAGTTCGCACTAGTGAACAACGATTTATAATCTGTACTATGTCCATTTTTTATATTTATATGTATTTGTTGTCCACTTAAAGAGTAAATAAATAAATGAGCTCACAAACCATTAAGCACTGGCGGATTAAGCGGTACGAAAAGTATAGAGCCCCCGAGATTTGGGGACCCCAAATTAGGTAAGACTTCATACAATAATATAAAAATTGTATAATACAAATTTACATAAAAATGCAAAAATCGGTAATTATTAATGCTTGCAATATTGTAAGACGATTTCTGAATACTGATATTTCAGGCACAATGCTTGTATTTTAGGCCCCGCGTTGAGTCTAAGGCTGGCCACAAACGTCCCGAAGTTCAGTTCCGGAATCGACCGTTTTGCAAAAAGGTTCCGACCAAAACCTTTTTCTGAATTTAAAATCGGGGTGACGCTGAATTTTTTGCAAAACGGTCGATTCCGGAACTGAACTTCGGGACGTGTGTGGCCAGCCTAATCCTGTGATATCCGTGATATCTGGATAGGTGAATTTTTCCCAGTATTAGGCTGATGAGTTTATATGTGAATCATGAATGATAATATGTAGACTCTTCTGGCTGATAATACTGAGAAGTGTGTTGGCAAAGTCATGCCTCCGCGTGCTTAACATGCTTTCAATAATACCATAAATCTGGAAGTATGCTAAAGTGTTTATTCTGCAATTCGGACAAAACATGACAATTCATGACTTTTGTGCTCTTTTCTGTCATTTCTTAAAAATATAATGTGTCTAATCATAAAATAAATCTGCAAAGCCAAATTTCACAATGCTATCTTGGCAAGGAACTATTTGAACTTCTCGCGCTAAATCGATCGCTGCCGCCGCAGGCGATATTTTGAGCAATGACGAAAGACAACGCTACAGATGTTGACGACAAGACATCACTATGGTATGATCGGCGATAACTGAAAGAGATCGTAGAATCTTGTACACACGTAGCTTTAATATTTTACTTTTACATTTTTTCATTTTGTTTACAATTGATTCCGAGTTAAAAATACTGTATTTACCCGGACGGCTGATAATATTCGTTTACTTTGATACAATGTTTGCAATCACTAATATATTACCAAAATGTTTGTCAGAATTCAGAATTACCTACATCCACGTAGGTGCTTAATTACGGATGACAAATATAACCAACACTTCATAACATTATTATATTTACAAAACTGATGTGGTCATATTATTTAATAGAAAGTTAGTCATAATATTTACCGCTCCCAAAAAACTTGTCATGTTTGTAATTCATAATCATAACATAATGCGATATTCTCACACCAAGAGGGGCTCTTTTATTTCACATGAATTATCTTTGCTAAATCCAAATAGATAAAATTTGTTATATGAAAATGGAGAAAATTAAATAATACGAGTACTAGGGGGGTGAACCCCCTCTCAAAACCATTCCGAAGAATCACATTATTACCACATCGTTTTCTCATCATGTTATGAATTTCCTAAAACTGCTGTATTGTTTGGTAAAATCACTTAACCGATTTTTCTGAGAAAATTTCGCCTGCGACGCTAATTCAGCCTAATGCGTATTTCATATCACTTCATCCATTTTTCTAAACACAATTCGCCTGCGGCGCATTATTCCAGTCCTGATAAATAATCTGCAGGTTCGTTATTCCACACATTTCCTAAAAAAAATACATTATTCATTTAAAGAAAATAAATCAAACGATATGTATTGGTATCATGACCCTCTTCACTCACTCTAAAAAAAAGTTGTCTGCGGCGCTATTCACATTTTTGATGTCACAGAGTCATATTCGACGACCTTCAGCCCCCCCCCCCCAAAATCGAATCCTAGATCCACCACTGGTAGGTATTGTATTTATTTCAAATATCGCCAGGTCAAGTGAAGAGCCAGCTGAAAAATTGTCGCCATCTATGTAGTTATTTCTAAAGCAATATGAAACGTTTCATAAATAACTTGTATAAGCAGGAAGAAAAATACTGATAGTAGCAGGTCTTATAAGAAATTCAAAAGATGACGGTCATTTCAAGGCACTGGTTATCCCTGCGGGGTAGGCAGAATTAAATTAAAACAATGCCAGACTTTCTTATTCACACACACACACACACACACTTCATGCTTCCGTCACATTCATGCAATTCGTCATACACACTCTACGATTTATTTTACTCGAAACACGCCCGTCCTTTGGCATCTATAGTGGTTGAGCCAAGTGGTTCTTGGTACACAATTTTTGCAATTTCAATTTAATCCTAAAACCACTCTCCAATCTCGTGTATTGGAGAGTGGTTCCAGCAAACATTCCGTTGTATCTGATTGACATACTCGTACATATGTAACATAAATCTAGCAATGAAAGTCGCGCGGCGAAAATCGCACGATAAAATGTAAAAAAAAACACTTCGCTTCATTCAAAAAACTTTTACGGTCATTCCCAGATTTCAATGCATATTATCAATAAAAAAAATCACTGCGACTTTCGGGAAGCGAGTTGCTATCTTTCGGAAAAAAGATCAGAGATGTTTTTCGCATTGTTTTTGAGAAATCTATACAAGATATGAAAAATCTTTTACGGTCATTCCCTAGATAAAGGTTCAATGTCTCTTTTCTATTTTTTTCGAAAGCATATATTAGTAAGGTTGTCGAGATCAAAGGTCTCCCGATTTCCGAAATTTTTTTGAAATGTCAATTTTCATACGTTTAAGTCTAACTATTTTCGAGCGTCGTTTCCATTTTCTTTTTCTTCTAATCTTTACTGGATGATTTAATGTGATGTAAATGCTCAATATTAACATCGATATTGAATACCATCGATACCATTTTTTTAACATGTTGTGTTGTATTGGTAAAAAAATAAAAAGGATTAATTATATAAATAAATAAATTTGTATAATATAACTCATTAACTTAATATGCTGCCGCTAAAATTATTTATAATTAATTTCATTATATATATTAAATGATTTACATAAAACGATTATCATTTCATAATTTATGATATTCCAGAAATTCAAGCTGTCTAATTGTCGATCATATAATTATATATTATCCTGCTTAAAAACAATCATTTCGCCCACCCAAGACAACATTGAAGGTAATAAAAATATACTTTACATGCCCAAATGTCGTGTGGAAATGCGGATTACGCTAGAAAATGTAAATATATCTTTTCTCCTTCGTTAATATCATTATTAATTTTATACGTAAAAAATATTGGAAATCGCTTATAATTCGTAAAATCCCGGGAGCGAATTTAAAATATCGATGGCTCGATGTGTGATTCGATGATGATATCACGTGCCTATGGCAGATGTAATTTAATAAAAATATATTATTTGCGATTTTATTTTAAGCGTAAAAATAAGTCAAATCACTAAATAAGCCTTACTTGTCGCATTTTTGTCGAAAGGTGCATAAATTAACAATGATATCAACCAAAATACGGAAGCTTACCGATAGAAAGATACATTACAATTTGAGACTAAATATATAACCACAGTCCAAAAAACCACGTTAGGGGATAATAAAATGTTTTTTTTAATTAAAATGCATCCTTAGATGAGCGAAACAATTGGATATTAACGTTAAAATATCTAATTACAATCACATTTTGACACTGTGAAAATCGTAAACGTCAAATATCAACAAAAGAATACTTATTGAATTACATGAAAAGGAAGAAATGACCAGAAATGACTTCACACACATTTCATAGTGTTGTATTGAAACAAAAGAATTTGAGCGAATCTATGTCAGTATGTGTTTGATTAGGTACTTCAATAATCAAAGGTTTAAGTTAAAGAATGAAAAAGAAAATATTTTTTTTTGTCCAATTGGGGTGCAATTTTAAAGTACTTGGTATGGAAATTATAATAAAATAAAAATTAATCGATTTATATAAAAACTCAGTAACGCAATATAAATTTGGTAGTTTTTATTGAAATTATCTCGATAACTATATTGCAATAAGTCAGGGCTTCTAAACATTGGGTCGCGTAAAATACTGACACGCGTCAGTCTACATAATATGGTTTTTACAATTTGTATAAGTTAATTTTCATCGGTTACTCGGTGTCTCCCGATGGCTTGAGCTGGAAAAAATATGCCGAAGCCCTTTCATACGATTCGACACATGACTCCACAAAATCCTTGAATCCTCTCATCAGCAGAATTTCTCAGAAGGTTCCACATTTCCATAAGTTTCTACCACACAGTATTCATTTCCAGATAGCAAGGCATTCGTGTATCAAGTTTGGTCGAAATTGCTCCAGGCGTTCCAGAGTTATAGTGGAACAAACATACCCAGATATATCCATTTTTTATTGTATTAATGTAAAGATGGAGGTATTTTAGCAGTTTGAAGTGTCCAGTCAAGGGCTGCGTTTTTTGTCGTTAATTTTCACGTAGCGAGTCAACGGGCGATTATATCGCACGAAGACAGAACGCATTTGGGTGATTGTTTCAATTGGAATTTTCAAACAGAGATTGAGATATCAGAATACTAATAAGAGTGAGTTGATAGATATACATCGAGATCATAACACTCTTATTTGGTAGAAAGGGATAGACATATCGCGTGTTAATAAGAGTGAGTGAACAGCAAGTGCGGACCACTTTATTATCTATGGTGAGCGAATGTCACCCAACCAAATAGTTGGGTGTTATTCGCAACAAGTCAACTGTGCACATGGAACACGTTGCATCGCACAACTGGTTGACTCGCACCGATGATAGAACGGAGAACAATAGAACCATAAACAATCGCGCGAATCACCGAGTGAAATTTAACGAACCCAGAACGCCCCCCAGGATATTTAATGTTACTGGGGCGTGTGAGATCCTTCATGGTTACGTTGTTCAATAGTTTACTACAACTGTTGCATACAGACCGTTGTAATTAAATTTAAACATAATGATCTCCATGTCACAGAAGCTATCAGCCTTAATTACTCTGTTTACTTCTAATATACTTTTATCTACATTTTTTATGATTCTCCATAACGAGTAATCTACACACAATACCTAGTATATTAAATGTATGCTGAATGTTGGAGATGTTACCGGAAATGCATGAAATCCGTCACTGTATACAATTCCTAGCAGTATCGTATATCGCTTTTCATTACGGAGGGAGCCAATCAGGCAAAATTTTTCGTGAAGATGAGTGAAAAAGGACGTACGAGTATTTTGGATTGAAATTATCGTGTACGAAAAATGTAATTAAAAGAAAATAGCGCCTCAGGATTTTTTTAAATGGGTGACGTGATGGCAAATAGGTGTTTTAGGCAGATTATTCATTATTTTTTCTAGAGTTTATAAATGTTTTAAAATAACGTATTATAATTATTTTCAATTTCTTCGGTTATAGGTTCTTCGGTTTGATTACGTTTTTATTATCTATGTGCCAGCTTACCCGAAAAAGTTTTACGTTTTTGAGTTTTTAAAACATATATTTCTCAAGAAAAGTAGGAATTAAAGAACCTGTCACAAATATAATAATAAAATATTTATTAAGGTAAAGAAATACAAAATGTTGCAAATTATTACAATCAGAAATTATCTCAAATAAATATGATTTGTAATTTCTCCCCAGCCTGAGATTAACCTCACGTGCTAATAAATATTTTCACACAATTAAGCGAACACTATGACTGCCCTGAACTGAAGCTGATGTTCTGCCTCAACCAAAACACCAATTAGAGAGGTCACAGTTTGAAATTAAACAAGTACAGTTTCAAGCAGGATCCCTGGAAGCATTTCTTATCCAATAGAGTAGTGGATGCATGGAATGGTCTGCCGCCAGAGTTAATTGTTGCCGAAAGTGTTAATGTGTTTAAAAATGGACTTGACAGACTGAATGCGTGAAAGTGTTAGTGTGATTGAAAATGGACTTGACAGACTGAATGAGTGAATACTGTTGCGAGATCAGACATATCACCATAGCTGCCTGTCTGATAACACTTAACACATAATAATAATTTCCTAAATTGACCCGGCATTGTATACATTTCCTAGGATTTGTATAAAATTCCGGGATTTCATACATTACCGGTAACATTTATTAACCTACGATTTAATATTGTGTACTGGTGGTGGAATATGGACCGAGAAATATGTATAATATTATTTATTTTATTATTTTAAATAAGATGATAAACTAATACTATACCACAATATCCGTAATGTCGCGTAACATTTCCTGAAAAATACCTTTGTAACACACCTTTATAACAAATTGTAATTATGAACCTATGATAATGATTTTAGAGGGATTATTAGAAGAATCGCCAGCACTAGCGGATCCAGGGGGGGGGGGGGGCTAGGGGGCTGAAGCCCACTCCAAAACCATGAGTGACAGTACTTTATATACAACAAATCTAGGGGTTTCAGCACCTTAGCCCCCCCCCAAAACGTTGAGTGACAGTACTTTTTACCATGTGACGACATTCAGCCCCCCCCGAAATTGAGTCCTAGATCCGCCTCTGATCGCCAGGTTTTCATAAAGAAATTTAACATAATCAATCAATAAATAAACAAAAAAAAAATAGATATCCAATAGTTAAGGGCTTGGTACCAAGAATGACGTCACAGTTATTTCCCACGGCATTAAGGCTCAAAATCGCATGATAAAATGATAAAAATGGCTTTTTATCATTTTTTGGGGTTAATTTTGCGTCTATCAAAAAACTTTTACGGTTATTCCCTAGATTTTATTGCATATTATCAGCACAAAAAAAATACTACGCGACTTTCAGGAAACGAGTTTCCGTCTTTCGGAAAAAAAGATCAGAGGTGTTTTTCAAAAAAAATATTGATAAATCTATATACAAGTTATAAAAAATCTTTTACGGTTATTCCCTAGATAAATGTTCAATTCATCTACTCTATTTTGTTCCAAAGTATATTTAGTAACGGTTTTCGAGATATAAGGTCTCCCGTTTTTAGAAATTTTTGTAATCTCGGTATGCATAATTGCATACTCTTAAATGACGATACACAAAATTTGAAAGATTGTGAAAATAGGTGTGGTTTAATGCCATGAAAATCCTTCTATTACCACTTCAACTTTTGCAAATTTTGTATGAGAATGTTAGCGCGAAATAAGAATAACGTAAGCGACAATGTGAATTATACCTTTTTAAAAAGAGCCTTGAAACAAATTTAAAAATAAATAAATAAATAAATAAATAAATAAAACTTTATTGGCCAGAAAATATATGTAACAACAAAGACAAAACAAGATAATACAGTGTGCCAAAAGGCGGACTTATTGCAAAAGCAATATCTTACAGTCAACCCGAAAAAATAAAGAAAAACTTAAATATGTACTATAATAATAAAGTACGTAAATATAAAGATACAAATACATAATATATACATATAAATATACACACATAATACATACAAATAGATAATATGATAAATAAATAATAAAAAATAAAAAATAAGAACATTTAATAAAAATAAATAAATACATATGCACACAGGAGAAGGAAGAGGAAGAGGCGGGATGGGGAATAAGGGACTGCTCGTTGCAAACAGTTAGACCTGAGGTCGACGACACAGAGAAGAAGAAGCCGGTAAGACTAGCTAAATCTACGTCAGAAACATGTTAACCTTATTATTACCAATATTTTGGCTAAATTACACTTTTACATCTGAAAAACTGAACGGATTATCCATATAAGTCCTGTAAATTTCAGGGGTTCTTTCGGAATATTTTATTATTCAACGAATTTCCAAATATTGATATTTTTTTTCTTATTTAAACTTAAAGTAAACAACAAACACATATAAATACACAAAATGGACATAGTACAGATTATAAAACGTTGTTTACTAGGGCGAACTTATCGCAGAACTGCGATTTCTTCCAGTTAACCCCAGGACAAAACAGAAAAAAAAGGAGTTGAACAAAAATATAGGAAAAAACAGAAAAAAGAAATTGAATAAAAAAAATATATACGAAGTAGAAAATATATACATACATACATATGTGAGATAAAAAACAAATATAAACGGAATAAAAAAAATAATAAACAAGATACAGAATGCATATATACATAAAAACATATACAGTTGAAACTACAATTAGTCCTACGATTCGTTCAGATGCCGCATTCGTATTGTAATCGATCGTTCGATCATTCGATCATTCATTGTAATTCTTCGACAGTCAACTTGTAGTCAATACTTTCATCTATCACTGTCTTCAGTTTCAATACGATACAGTATTGGCTGCGAAAACGATATGACCCCAAAGCCAAATGGCAGCGTATGGCCTCGTAATTCAATGCAGACCTATATGAAATTGTAAAGGGGCTCCCCCTAACAATGATAAAAAAAAATTATAACTCATATAACGGTATAATTATAGGTAAATAATTATCGTCATTCTTGGTGTAATAATTCCCTTGATTTTAATGTATATTATCAGTACAAAAAAATACAACGCGACTTTCGGGAAACGAGTTTCCGTCTTTCGGAAAAAAGATCAGAGGTGTTTTTAATTTTTTTTTTGAGAAATCTATACAAGATATAAAAAATCTTTTACGGTTATTCCCTAGATAAATGTTCAATGCATCTACCCTATTTTGTTCCAAAGCATATTTAGTAACAGTTGTCGAGACAGATAAGGTCTCCCGTTTTTAGAAATTATTGAAATGTCGGTATGCATACTCATAAATAATCACAAAATCATCTATCAAAGTAGGCAAAGGTTACACGTAAAATATAAAACTACTTTTAACTAGGTAAATCCAGTATCCACATAAATGTGCATGACTTGAAAATATTTCAAATTCTCTTGAGGGTAATTCATAATGTATTCACATTGCATCATGCATATTGCACACGCTTGCTCCATGCATCCTTTTACAGTGTGATATGCATTCAGATACCAGTTACATCAGACCGTAGGAAAATCCAGTTACAAGTCGGTTTCATTTTCACAGTTTTCTTAGAAATTCCATCTCTCTAGTATATAATTGTTTAATTATTGTTTGATATCATTTTATTGACAATAAATAATCAATTAATTCTATTATTCTATGGGAACTTTGATTCGAGTAAGTACAAATGATATCTACCTATAATGTCTTGCACTGTACAATATCGTGATACTAATTAAAATAATGATGAAAAGCAATGGAAAGACAAATGTTGGGCGTCAGCCTTCGAGATAAAATTAGAAATGAGGAGATCAGACGCCGAACAAAAGTTGCCAACATCGCAGAAAGAAGAGCAAAGCAAAAATGGCAGTGGGCGGGACACGTGGCAAGACAGGACAGTGTCAGATCCTGAAGTGGAGGCCCTGGGAGAACAAAAGAGGCGTAGAAAAACCACAGAAAAGGTGGACAGATGACATTTTCCAGCTTACGGGTCGTAGATGGCAGCAGATAGCCCAAGATAGAAGACAGTGGAAGAGTTTAGAAGAGGCCTATGTCCAGCAGTGGAACGCAAGTGGCTAGCAGTAAGTAAGTAAGTAATTATTTATTTATTTATTTATTACACATGGAACAGATACAGTCACAAAAACAAACATTGACAGGTACATTAGTACGAGAATATCCATACACAAGACCAATAACATCCGTTCACAATTAGCACACATGCAAAACAAATAGATCACATTACATAGTTAAAAATATATATCTTATATCTATAAAACATTTATGGCAGGGAAGGAGGAAGCATGGGAAGAGGAAGAAAGGAGGGGAAAATGAAGGAAGCAAGGAAAGAGGAGTTAAGAACTGATATCAAGAACAATAAGATAACATTTTAAGAGTAATTACCAATCAATAATTATTAATCATTAATCACTAATCATCAACAAAGCAACAAGACTACATTACCAACATCATAAGCACATAATCAGTGCTCAACACACAATCTGTATAGGGATGCCCTATACGCCGACAATGTACTTGCAAATAAATCAGCATGCCCTGCTCTACTTGACAATTTTCTGTTGTAAAGTACATGCCCTGTTGATATACTCGTTTTGAGTGTTCGAAAGAGAGGAAATAAGGACAAATTGTGTGATAAAGGTTGGTAATGACTGTCTGGAGCAAGTGAATGAGTATGTATATCTGGAAAGTTTGTTTACTAGAGATGGACGCTGTGATGGAGACATTAAATTAGGTACTCACCTATCTTATAAAGTAAAATGGATGTATGTCTGTCCTTTATGGATTCCTAATACTGATGGACTGACTATGGATTTGGTCGACTAGCCGATTAGAGGACTAGTCGTCACTCAAATGGCCGATTAGTCGGCCGACTAAAATAGTCGCCATTTTTGCCGGATAGTCGGCTTTACCGTCTAGTTGGCGACTATATTCGGTACATCGCTAGAGTAAAAAATGAAGTAGAATTACGAATAAAATATTTTTTAGCTCTATTATAATATGGTAAATAAAATAAACCCCTAAATATAAGCCAATTTGAAGCTATTAGTATTTGCAATAATATAATTAATCTTCGGAGTATATAAATAGGATTTATCATTGATTCTAAGTACTTAGTATATATGTAATTATAATTAACACTAGAAGTCCCAGCGTGATTCGCACTAACTGGGTATATTGCTCATCAAATAATGAAAGTAAAAAGAGAATATTTACTTGTAGAAAATTATTGCTTTACCTAGATAAAAATTGCCTGTAAGTAGTGTAAGTATACAAAAATCTCATTAATTTTACCTGATTTCAGAATCTAGATAAAGAATAATAAAAATAATAACGAAAAGTAAAAAATAATATCAAAAGACACCGGCGGATTAAAACATCCGGGGGTCCTACGCAACAATACATTTTGGCTCCCCCACTCTAACATAACCCCCACATAAATGTACCAGAAAACATAAATGAATAGCGCCGCAGGCGAATTTTTTTTCAAATTTATGGTATTATTGAAAATATGTTAATTATTATGCAAATTATAACTTTTTTATATATTTTAATTTATTTATTTTACCATTGACAGTGCTGCCAGCCTGTCCCCTGAATTCCTCCAGTGGCTGGAGGCGCTGGATGTCAGACTTTAACGATGTGACAATACTTCGACGTTGCCAAACGATAAATAAATAAATGTGGAGTCTGACCTAGTTTTGGGTCCCCCAAATCTTGATGGTCCTACGCAGTTGCGTACCGCTTTATCCACCAGTGTCAAAAGATGAATAACAAATAGTATTGCGGGGCAAAGATGAGACCCTTGTGTATTGCATATAAGGATTGTTTATGTTTTGTCTGATGTGATTTATGTGAACCTATGATAATGTAATGAAACATGGACACAACAATATTATTATAACAACTAGTACCTAGAGGTATAAAGTCCGACATTCTTTAAAGTGTTGATACGACGCATATTATATAGGTATTTTATAAATATAATTACCTACTGCCTACTGCCAAGAGATAATCTGAACTTCGTCGCACTATGTAGTTGTAAAATGCCTCGTGTATTGGTCTACAACATACATTGAAGGACTCCCACGGGCTTAAGGCCCTCCGCATCCCCGGGTAGCACAGGCGCATATAGCGTCCTCTTTACCCGCACTTCATGGCAAAATCTTTTTAAGAGGTGGGCTCAGGGTTAGCCAGAAGGGAGCCCCCCGACAAACCCCACCCCTAACTTACATTCCTTCAGTGTCTTTGTCCAAGGGTGGAAACATATTTACAATTATTTACAGATACATACATGAGTACAAAAAAGAGAAGAAAACAGTAGAAATAAAGCATATGTACAATTTACATAAATAGTGGTCTAGAAAGCTAAGTTCAGGGTCCAGGAAACAGGATGTACACAGGGCGGCGGGCCAGGCGCCGCAACCACAGGCACGCGGGGAAGTTTCCTCCCAGACTGTATTGGTCTAATCTTATGCGAACATCTTTCAGCTTTTGAGATGTGGTGCTACAGACGCATGCTCAAGATTCACTGGACAGACCACATCACAAACAGCGAGGTTACGATTAAGGCCGGAGAGACAAGACAAATCTTGAATAAGATTTTCCAACAGAGAGCGCGATGGATAGGCCATAACATCAGACACCCCGGCCTGATCATCACCATAGCAGAAGGAATGAGAGGTCGCCCAAGAAGCAGTTACATGGACCAGATTATTGAGAGCGTGCGCTGTAGTGGAGAGAAATAACTCAAATGCTCGAAAGAATTTAAAGATTGTGTCCACATCATCATTATTGGTCTAATCTTATGCATTTTGAATATTTTGATGCATATGGTTTCCAAATGGCGCAGAAAGTTTCTTAAGCTCATATTCTGCCGTCCGACTACCATATTAGGTACCTTCGATACATTGGTCAGTTATAAAAAGTCCGAATATCTTAAGAGTACGCATACTGACATTTCAAAAATTTCTAAAAACGGGAGACCTTAGATCTCGACAACCGTTACTTAATATGCTTTGGAAAAAATAAAGAAGATACATTGAACCTTTATTTAGGGAATAACCGTAAAAGATTTTTTTTATCTTGTATAGATTTCACTCAAAAAATTGTGAAAAACACCTCTAATCTTTTTTCCGAAAGACAGCAACTCTTTTCCCGAAAGTCGCAGAGATTTTTTTTTGTATTTATAATATGTATTAAAATCCGGGGAATGACCGTAAAATATTTTTGATTGAAGCGAAAATAACCCCAAAAAATGGAGAAACGTTATTTTTAACTTATCATCATGCGATTTTGAACCTTAACGCTGCGGGAAATGACCGTGATTTCATAATTGTGTTCAAATGTCTAGACCTCCTCCGTTCCTATATTCACGTTAATCTGGAAAGTTCCTACAAAGGTCCAAAACTTGATAAAAGAAAATATAAAATCAAATTCGAAAATACTTTTGCTAAAGAATTGTTTCTAAAGTCCCTGAAAACTTATGTAATTTAAATGCCCTAATTGTATTTTTAAATTACCTAGTTCTTCAGTGAACTGAATTATATTATATAGCATATATATTTTTCCAATTATTATTAATCACTTTTTTATTTATGGACGGGGTACGTCCCTGACCCTAAGGCGGTAACTTTATTTTTAATAAAAACATGTTTTGGTTTTAAAAGACTTCTCAAAAATTAAATTAAATACAATATTAATATATAAGATTCGTAATGTATCAGGAAATAATTAATTAGAAGTGATAATTGTAAATGGGAATCGTCAACAAAAAATATCATATTTATGAATTGTTTGCAAGGTGGATTTATAAAATACCATTTTTAATTAAAATCGTTTTTTTAAAAGAAAAAACTTAGAGTTTTGAATGACGACTATGGCTACGTAGGTAGGCCGAAACGCGTAACTCCAAGAAATAAATAAATCATTCAAAACTCTAAGTTTTTTCTTTTAAAAAACAATTTTAAATATTATATTGTTTGTAGCAGAAATGAAAATATAATAAGTAGTCGTAAAAATATTTTTTTAATAAAGATTTTATGTGTTCACATCCTAGGACTGTTTTTCGCGGTCTTCCAAACGATGCCGAGACGCTTGGATTCCATTATTCCAGTGGCGCCTCCCACCAAGAGTACACAGAATCAAAATTTAAAAAACAAAAACAAAATTTTACCCCGCGACTTTCGGGAAACGAGTTTCCTTCTTTCGGAAAAAAGATCAGAGGTGTTTTTCAATATTTTTTTGAGAAATCTATACAAGATATAAAAAATCTTTTACGGTTATTCCCTAGATCTGCATCTACCCTATTTTGTTCCAAAGCATATTTAATAACGGTTGTCGAGATATAAGGTCTCCCGTTTATAGAAATTTTTGAAATGTCGGTATGCACACTCTTAAATTCAACTCTAGCCAGGCCCTGTTGTCCAGCACAGTTTTTTTTAAATTAACTTTACCAATTTAACGGCAATATAGCATTTTATCTGTTATTATTGTATGACATAATATTTCACTTTTAAAATATAAACATTTTCGTGATAACTCCCATTTGTAATAAGTTATATTATATTTTCATTAGATTACACCGGTATTACGCATGTTGCAGAAAAAACTTTTATTATGAAATAGGTACAAAGATAAGAGAAATATTATGAAATCTGCTAATATAAAAGACGGTGTAGATATTGTATTAAAAATCAAATATTTAAGGGCTTGGCACTAAGAATGACGTCACAGTCATTTCCCACGGCATTAAGGTTCAAAATCGCGTGAAAAATCGCATGATAAAATGGTAAAATGCGGTTGATTTTGCGTCAATCAAAATTACGGTTATTCCCTAGATTTGAATGTACGTTATCAGTACAAAAAAAACTTTTACTCCGCGACTTTCGGGAAACGAGTTTCCGTCTTTCGGAAAAAAAAATCAAGGTGTTTTACAATTTTTTTTTTGAGAAATCTATACAAGATATAAAAAATCTTTTACGGTTATTCCCTAGATAAATGTTCAATGCATCTACCCTATTTTGTTCCAAAGCATATTTACTAACGGTCGTCGAGATATAAGGTCTCCCGTTTTTAGAAAATTTTAAAATGTCGGTATGCATACTCTTAATACGACCTTGAGTATCTGAGTGTGGTGAATAAAAATTCAGTATTTATTAATAAAAAATAATTAAATATTGTAAAAAGATTTATAAATATGTACTGATATTTCAGGCACAATGCTTGTACTTTATATAGAGCAGTATATCTGAGCCTAATCCTTTGATATCCGTGATATCTGGATAGGTGAATGTTTCCCAGTAGTGTTAGGCTGATGAGTTTATGTGTCAATCATGAATGATAATATGTAGATTCTTCTATATTACAGTGCATATTATTAATCCCTAGATGCAATATTCTAAGAAGATTTCTAAATACGGATATATCAGGAGCAATGCTTGCAATGCAATAAGCCAGAAACCTCACGAAAAAAACATGTGGCACTATTTATGCGATTTTTGTACCATACCAATATCAAAATATTAGTTGACCCCCCCCTCGAACCTGGCGACTTCCTGTAACCCACTAATACAAAATGGCACTCATTTCACTATCTTTAGTAATTTTCAAATAAACAAACCAGAAAATGTGTTTATACAAATTAAAAAGAATAATGGTGATAACATAATCAATCCACCCGAGACTCGTGCAAAAAAATTTTGTTTATGTTAAAAAAATATATCGTTTTTTTTTTCATAACGGTTAGACTCTCAACAATTAATATCAGATAGGTCACGATAGTCTTAATCAGTATATCCACATCTGCTCCCTATGTGGAGCATGTGGTCGTCACCCAGTTTTTCCAGGCTTTTCTGTCCTTTGCCTGTTCCCATGTCATTCCAGCCTGGTGCAGCTCTGATGTGAACAACCTCTGGATGGTCATTGCAGGCCTGCCCTGATGTCTGCTGCTACAGGGCGATATTGGAGACAGCTGTTGTTGATGCTATCAGCGGGCATACGTAGAATGTGCCCGAGCCAGTTTAGCCTACGAGTCTGAATCACTTGGGTGATAAACGGCTGCTGTGTTCGACTCCTGACTTCATCGTTAGTGACATAGTCAAACCATCTGACTCCCGGTATGTTATATTTACATATATTTATTCAATTCAGATGAAGCAGGGACAACATGACATACTAAACCTGGATGAACCTTTGTTTCATATGAAGTAGGTATATTTTTACTGTAGGTTTCTTTTGGGTGGTTTTCCCCAAGGCCGAGTTCCGGGTAGTGATTGAATAAATAGCAATAGCATAATGAAAATGATTTGAAAGTAGCGTTATGCTATTTTTGATGATTGCGATTTTTTGTAGCATATTGAAAGTAGCAATCGTCAAATATAGCAACCACAAATAGCAACTCATAATGCTACTTCTCAAATATGCTTTTTCGTAATATTATTATGGGTAGGTAATGCTATCTGGTGTCGTCCATTCGGTCAAAAAGTATGACCCCTGCTTTCCTGTGCAAATTAACCATGATTGATTTTTTATTTTATTCTCATTTTTTTATGTTAATATTTTTATTTATGTTTTTATTTCTTTTATTACTTATATATTTCCGAGCCGCCGACCCCAAATAAATGGGATATGGTGCAGAGAAGAGAGATTACTTATATATTTTATTTTATCTTTATATATTTATTTTGTACTTAACAAAAAAATAAAAAAAAAATCATTCACTCATTCAACATGATCCCTCCGGAAGAGTCTACTATTTCTTCCTATTATTATCTACCTACTGTTATCATTCATGACGATTTATTTGTTTTTTATTTGTATTTATTTACATTAATCATCTGTTTGAATAAAAGTTTTTTTTTCTGTATCAACGGGTAATTTTTTCGTGTGCACTGCGCCTCTTATCGTTTTACGGAAACCAAATATTATTATGAATTGTTTTTATTTTGACGAAAACAATGGATTGATAATTTAATATTTTTCTCATGAACACAAAAAATAATTGATAAAAACATGCAGGGCTTGTCAGAGAATATTTCCCTCAGTCTATAGAATCTCTCTCTCTCTCCTGTCGATTTCCTCACTGCTGAGGGTCGCGATCTCCAAACCCAAACACCCGTTGCTTGACTAATCCCCGCCACGCAGCTCTGTCCTCGGCAAGATGCACTGCCCTGTAGATGGAGGGGGCAACAGTCTGTGTAACTTGGTCCGTCCATCGCAAAGGTGATCGCCCTCTGGGTCTCCGTCCCGGCGTGTTCATTTCCCTCAGTCTATAGAATAGACTGAGGGAAATGAAAGTGCATACTAGTCCTATCATTCTGGCAAAATATTATTAAATTCTGTCCCGGGAGAGTCTCGCTATGGTCATTTTTGTCCCACGTTCCAGGATCAAATGATATGATTTTACATTATGCTCTTTCTCCTTTTTTGCTTCTTCTGTATTTATCAGATCTTTCAATAATTTGGAAGAAAACTTTGAAACTGGAGCAGTACATATTTATTATTTTTAATAAATAGATAACTTGTTCGGTGGTCCGATAGATGTAGCAAAAAAAGTTTCTAACCAGATAAGACACATTTGGGCGAATTTGAAAAAAAATGACATTACTCGTATGACATTTTGATATCATTAAAAAAATGGTGATAATACTCTCTGTCCAATATCGCACGGATACAAAATTAATACCCCCCCCAATTAGATAGAACGTAATAATAAAAAAATGCTTATATATATACATCGCCATCGCCATAATACATCGCCAGCGCCGGGGTTTGAACCTGGCACCTCCCGCTTGAGAGACTGCCGCCTCAACCAACTGCGCCAACCATTTCCAAAATAATATAAATTGAAAATATTCAATGTTTTATTTTCACAAAAATGTAGGTTGCTACTGTTTTCGCGTGTAGGATGAATGTAAATGAAAAAGTGCTTTCAGTGTCATCATAAATTAGGTTATTTTCAGGATTGCATATGAAAGCTGTCAACACTATATTCCCCAGGGTCTTTCGGAATGCCCTATAATATATTCTGAATTATTCTTCAATTGTGAATAACGCATCCGATCATGTCGACCAGATTCTGAAGGATGGACGCGTTTTGAGTAAAGGTAATCGGAGAGCGTGTATGATAAATTGCATGAATGTGACGGAGGTTAGGAGTGTGTGTAAGGATAGGGCTGTCTGGCGCTCTGTCCTCTCTGTCTACCTGTCTGATTGATAGAATGACGCGATGTCAGAAAATGTGGAATATTTACAGTTGTTTTGATAAGATTTGACAGTAAGGACTACCAACAAAGTAATAATGCAAAATATCATTTGGAGATAACTTCATAACTGACAAGTTATACTGAAATTAAAGTCCATTTATCACGAGATACGGGGCGAATTTCTGGCTAGCCTCCCCTCAGTTTTCCTCTGAAATTATCTTATCACAACATATTGTTATGATTTCCAAGGCCATATCAAAAATCCCAGCTCATTTTTCGACGTAAATATTGACATCAACCAACAAAAAAAAAAAACATAAAATATGGACAACAATGAAATAATAATTTTTAATGATAAATCACCTTTAGACGAATAACAAAGTATAAATAATATTTCAGTATGGGACGATATCTAAATGTCTTATTATTTTTATTGACAGACAAACTTCCAACGTGGTCGCTTTTGATAAATATGACGAATTGGTTGTGTAACTTTACTTCTGCAAGTTCTTTAAATATCTCTATCTATCTATCTATACCCTCACGCCACATCCCTTGCAGGGTAGGCAGAGAGGACAGAGCGCCAGACAGCCCTATCCTTACACACACTCCTAGCTTCCGTCACATTCATGCAATTAGTCATACACGCTCTCCGATTCCTTTTACTCAAAACGCGTCCATCCTTGAACATCCTTGAATATCCTTGAATATCTTTAAATATCCGGGAGTTAACATAGCGGCTCCCTATGAATGTAGAAACGCCTTGATCCTTTATTGGTTTTTGCTATTTTAATTATGTTCCTTTCGTAATTAAGTATATTTTTTTAAAGGCTCGTGAGTTGATTTCGCTTCAATCGAAAAACTTTTAGGTTCATTCCCTTGATTTCAATGTATATTATCAATGTGTATTGTTTGGCTATGTACAATTTAAACAATAAATAATACAATAAAAAAAATCTCCGCCTCCCTAAGAAATCTATACAAGATATAAAAATTCTTTTAAGGTGTTTCCCTAGATAGAGGTTCAATGTATCTACCCTATTTTTTTCAATGTATCCCGTCTTTAGAATTTTTTGAAATGTCACTATGGGTACTCTTAATCATAATTTTAAAATTTTGCCATTATTCTCGGATGACGAAATGCACGCAATTGTGGGGAGACTATAGAGTTACCAGGTGTCCCGATTAACCGGGATCGTCACCAGTTTTCAAACCCTCGTATCCTGATGTCCTAAACGAACATTTCGGCCACTCAAAAGTTCCGGTTTTCAAATTTCTACTATGCATACTTTTTAAGCAATTGTTTGTGCATGGTGTCGATGTGTAAAAGTGAGTAAAAGCAAATAGGCTTGAGTGTACTTTTGAGTCCAGAGAAACTATAATATTCGTACCTTATATGAGAAATCAAACAGCGGAGTTGCCGAGGAGAATAGGACTGAGCTGGGCTGCTTATGGAAAACTTAAACCCATCTTCGAGAACAAACAGATCCCAGTATGCCTAAAGCGCAAAGTGTACGAGCAATGTGTCCTGCCCGTGACGACATATGGACTAGAAACAATGTCCATCACCCAAAGAAGTTGCCAAAAGTTAAAATGCACACAACGATCCATGGAGAGACAGATGCTGGGTGTGAGCCTCAGAGACAGGATTAGAAATGAGGAAATCAGACGAAGAACCCGAGTTGTCGACGTCATGGATCGTACAGCAAGACTCAAATGGCAATGGGCAGGGCACATAGCAAGACAAGACGAGAATAGATGGACTCCCAGACTCGTAAAGTGGAGGCCATGGGAAAACTGAAGAGGTGTCGGAAGGCCCCAGAAAAGATGGGCGGACGACGTGACCTCGGTAGCGGGTAGACAGTGGGTCAGAAAGGCGAGGGATCGAAAGAACTGGAAACGAATGGAAGAGGCCTACATCCAGCAGTGGAGGGACCAAGGCTGACGAAGAAGAAGAAGATGAGAAATCTGGCTACCCTACACTGGCTAGGTGTCATGATTAACAAATTTCCAGCCACTATGAAATGAACAAACGTTGAAAGGAAAATACTTTAAAATCTCAAACATTTGTTCCGAAGGCCTCTTCTAGATATTCCTATTCCTCTTATCCTCCTATAACCCACTGTCCACTCATACTATCTGGTCTAATTCATTTTTTTTCGTTTACTCTGTCACATGATTTCATCAAGTATTCTTAAAGATGATGACATGTAAATATTTTTGTATAGGTAACTATAAAAACTATCATTAAAAATACATTAAACACCCAGAGACACGAATATCTTAATTGTCTGCTAATTAGGGAAATATTATGTGATAAAACTATATAAAATATAAGATATATAATCGCGTTATGTAATAATACTGAAATATATAAAAAAAACAATAGTCGAAACTCTATATTCGCGGAGATACCAACTTGAATACGTGGAGGAAAAAATATTGTACGGAACAATTGTGGATTACGGTTCCTGGAGAAAATTGAATATTGTTCAACATGAATAAATCCCAAAGAAGACAAAAATCCTTCAGAAATAATATCCTCAACGGATAAAAGCGAAAACTTTCTAGCTGGATTCCAGTATGAGGAATTATTTATAAAATTAATGTTAACTATTTTATTGTCCGTTTCATTTTAGATCCGCTTATTGATTCGTTTATTCTCTAACCTAAGCTAGTTTCTAACACATTGAAAGAAATCGTATGCTAATAGATACAATTAATTTTATTTTCAAAATCCAATTAGATTTGAGCTTTTGTCCCTTTAGCATATTTCTTAAAGGCTATTGTCTTTTTTGGGATTTATTCATGTTTTTTATTTATTTATTTAAACTTAAAGTAAACAACAAACACATATAAATATACAAAATGGACATTGTACAGATTATAAAACGTTGTTTACTAGGGCGAACTTATCGCAGAACTGCGATTTCTTCCAGTTGTTGAGCAATATTCTTATGGGTTTTCGTCCGGTTACGGTGGATTACAAAGATTTATTGGTAATCGGTCTGTACCAAGTACTCTGTCCTTTTACTCACCTGAGTCATCTCTGTCACCTTTATGTGTATGACTAATTGGGCGAATGTAACGGAGGCAAATAATGTATTTGAAGATTGGAAAGTCTGGCGATCTGTCGATCTGATCGTGACGTGAGAGGATAGAACAGATCAGCGAATTACGAATTTTTTGGGATTAGGGAACCTGTATAAAGGTAGGAAGTCTTAAAGGATATAGCCATAGACTAAACAAGAGCGCCGCCATTTAATAACTTAGCACTTCCGCTAGGTATACGCCATTCTTTCGCGATGGAAAGTACACTAATTTACCATTTAATTACATAGGTTATATTCCAAAGGTAATTTCCACACTGATTATACATAATGAGTCGCAAAAATCACTGAAATATCACCAGGATTAATGAAATTGTGGACAACCAATATGACACGCGATCATATGTTTAGAGACTTAATGGCGACTACCATAGATTTGTCATAGATATAGAAGGGGCTCAATGTTCAATAGTTCTTCCCACCTTTATATAGGTTCCTTATTTGGGATATACGAATTAAGAGAGTGGTTGAAAATATAGCCCGCGAATGCCGAAACCGTATGTAGTGATGAGCTTCGACTGAGCTGATTTCTAGAAAAACACGGAATCTTTGTATGTATTTAACATTAAAAAGATAACGGACAAAATATGTTTTTAATTACCCGTAGCAGACATCACCCTCCTAGGAAATGTGAGGTCGAAGATGAAAAGAAAATATATCGATAGGTTTTTAATTAATTATTCTCCAAATTACTTTTTATCAGACAATAATAAAAATATTTTTATAATTGAAAATAGAAAACAATTGTCATGGAAAAATATGACTAATTAATTTACTCGGATCTGCCAACACACTTCTCAATACCTATTATCATATCATCCTATTATGAGCCAGAAAAGTCTACATAGTTTATTGCGAAAATATTCACCTATCCAGATATCACGGATATTAAGGTCCTATATGCTGTCATCCGGCTTCGGCGCCCTGAATTGTTCTCAGCCAATACTGAGAGAATCGTCTTGAAACTGAAGACAGTGATAGATGAAAATATGGACTACAGATTGGCTGTTTTAGAATTACAATATTTGGAAATTCCTTGAATAAAAAAATATTTTTTAAGTACCCCTAAAATTTACGGGATCTGAAGATTATCCATCCAGTTTTTCAGATATAAAAGTGTAATTTAGCCAAAATACTGGTAATTATAATCTTAACAAATTAACTGTTTTATATTTTTAAATTTGTTAAAATTTGAAAAAGTTGAAGCGAAAATAGAACGATTTTTGCTCAGTGCATATAGGCCCTTACAAAATTAACACCCTTATGAAAATAACTGGATTGTTCTTTAGAAAAATATACTTTCTTTTCAATTCGTTTATAACTGAGCTTTTGAACTCAGAAATACTGAAAAAAATAAGAATGGGTTTAATTAGTTTTTATTGAGTAACAACACCCAATCAGCGAGTTTAATTACCTAATATCCTGGTGCATATCTGGCATAGTAACTACTTAGTCATCCAAATTATTATACTGAACTTATGTTCCATCTATCTGTAAGTTCAAATACTAACGTATGCATGGTGAGGCAGGTAAAATAATCCAATTTAAAAACTCTATATTTAGGTACAATCGCCTAATGATGAGGGTGCAAATCCTCGAATACTAGTCGCGAAAGCAAAAGTCATTTTTTGTGGATTTTAATCGAAATATTTAGTTTTTTCATTTTTTTCCTTAAAGATGGACTTCCATCAAGTACCAGCGGTCGGAAACATCGAGATCTTTAAAGGCGATTGGAAAAATTGCGCAGAGAAAAGTAAGATTATACTCAGCTAATACTAAAAATATCATCCTAAGACTTACAACATCGATAAATGACAATATGTTTTAATGACTCTATTGGTTAGGTATTTGATTTTCGTGAATTATCTCGATAAAAAAATATTCTAAAATTAGAACTGAAATTAACAGAAACTTGAGATTATTCCCGTAGTTTGTTAGATATAATGCTGTAATTTTAGTTCATAAAATGTTTAAAGTAAGACGCAGTGACTTTATCTGATATTTTTTTAGATATCTAATTCTGTTTTTGATACAATAATCTAAAATTCGCTTACGTTGTTTTCATTTGGGCTTACATTCTCATACAAAAGCCTAAAATAACAATGTGCTTTGAGGTAACATAGGAATTATTTTTTTATCGAGAAAAGTTACACAAATAAATTTCAAAACCGCTACAGCTACCAAATCACATACGCTGGATTACACCAAGGTATAGCGGAGATAGGAGCCACTTATCATTATTTTTCAAAATTTGTGCTAGGCAGCTCCTATCTCCACTATTCCTCACCTAGAAAGTTGGTGAAATCCAGCAATAGTCAATTATCTACGTTTTAAGTCTTGGGATGATATCTTTAGTATTAGCTGAGTAATCTTATTTTTCCCGACGCTATTTTTCTCATAGCCTTCTATGTTAATTAATCACCTATACAATAAGATACAACGAAGAAGTCTACAACCTGTATGATGAGCCCAACATTATAAAATGTATCAAAATAGGAAGGCTGAGGTGGGCTGGGCACGTGGAGAGAATGAATGAGGAAAGAGTGCCAAAGAAAATTCTCCATACAAGGCCACAAGGTAGGCGTAGTGTTGGAAGACCCAAACTCCGTTGAATGGATGGAGTACAGAAGGATGTGGATGCAGTTGGCATTAGGGACTGGAGGAGTGCATGCCAGGATAGAGGGAGATGGAGGCGAATGCTGGAGGAGGCCAAGGCTCATGACGGGCTGTAGAGCCACTGATGATGATGATGATGAATCATCTATACATTAGCGAGACAATAGTTTGTGTAGGTATCGCCTTTTTATTTAAAGAAATATCGGTTTATAAACCCCAATTACTATCGGCAATACAAGTATATTAACATGGTTTATTTATTAAATAATGCTTCCGCAAAGTATGACTGCGAGACCAAGACACAACTTATTAATAAAATACCTACAACAAAAAATATTATATTGTTTACGTCTCCAACTAGTACTGAAATCTATACACAAGTACGAGAATATTATAGAAACTATTTATTAGTTGCCGACCCGTCAAAATAAAAGGAAGAATGTTTACACAGAATGTATACTCAATTTTTTTTTTTTTTTTTTTTTTTTTTAATTTAAAAAATGAATCTGGGTTTATCGAAATAAACCCAAATACATCTTTGTACACTTCACAGAAAGCAGAATTTTATTGCAAGTATTCAGCTTATAACCCTTCAAAACAACGTTGCTCCATTAATATTTTAGTCCTTTTTTGTATTAAATTTATAGTAAATTGAATGTTCTACAATTTTTACTAATGTCATTTTCCTTTACAACGTACTGTTGTACAGAAATATACCTAATAAGAAAACTTCATAAATCGTAGAAAAATAGTTTTTTTTTTTTTTTTAATATGTCATTTTGGACGAGGCATAACTTTTTTAATAATAACATTACGAAAAAACTGTATAGAATAAAGTTATAGGAAATTTAATTTTCTATAATTATTACTTTAATATTTTTTCTCTAGGGTGCACTTGTATAAAATTATCATAATTAAACTGAAAAATGGCCCGAATTTCGTCTGTTTTTGGCTCGCCTAGTGAACGCACAAGGGTGGGGCATACTTGGATTCTGAACTACAAGACCGATCTATTTTTTTATTTTATTTTATATATCTATTTTACATATCCAAAAATCAGAAATACATCTCCACTATTGTAAGGCAAATTACTCGGACTAATTCTTTCCAGATTTGCAATTTCATTTTGAAGTATTACTGAAATGAAGTGCGCATTCCAAATTTGAAAAAATGTGTCACAAATTCTGCTCTATGGTCTCAAGGAAGCGCGAAGCCAGCGATAGTATACAAGCCTACATCCACGAATTCCATCACCACCATGAGAGGTGACGTCACCTTGTATCGGTGACGTCACCTTGTATCGGTGACAAACACCTTGTCTCGGTAACAAACACTTGAACTACGGAATATTTTTTCCCATACATTTTCATGGTGTAATCATCGTCAAATGTCAGTTGGGCCCGGCCTGTATGACCAATATGGCGACGGCCTCGAGGAAGCGTTATGCCTTATTTTTTGTTGTTTATTTTGTATTTTATTATATAAATGTATGATGAATTAGGTAGGTAGATATATTAATATAAAATTTAAATTATTATTATTTATCTTACGGTACACGCCGGCATGTCATGCTTCTTCTTATATAAAGCTCGACTACAAATAACGCAACCCATTCTGTCTGACAGAAGTCTGCAAGACGAACTACACGTTCCATAAATTCAAATCAATTCGAACAACAAAATTGTTCAAAATTCAAAATTAAAAATCGAACGAAATTTCATTCTGTGTCAAAAATTTGTTTCGAAAAAACGCACAGTGCAATCGAATAATAAATACCTATACTACTAAATCAAGTGGATCTTTTTTTTTGATTATCTGAATCTAGTGAAAAGTTTTTCATATTGTGAAACAGTGTTTTTGTGCTTTCGAGGATTTTTGGAGATAAACACATCACAACTCTTTTCAAAATTTCACTTACGGAGTTCAACACAGCAGCGATGGCGATCAAATTGTTTCACTGGAGCTTTTTAACGGTGAGAATACAAAATTTATTTATTTATTTATTTATTGAGACACTTACAGAGGATTGACAGATATACATAAATTAAAAACATCAAACACGAATTTTCGGTCAACCACCCAATTACGAGCGTCCACAGCATGCACGTAGATATATTATATTACGGGACAACAGTTTACTTATTAAAATTACAAATAACAAAACTGAGCAAAAGGTATAATAAGCGATCAGACATAAACTAGACAAATAGGTATGTATTGTATGTGCAGCCAAATAATTGTTAATCATAACCTGATGATATCAAAACACAAACACAATAACAACCAGTAATTAATAATATCAAAAACTCTATGCGCACAAAAATATTAATTAATTAATAAAACAATATTAAGCTTGTTTTACCATAATTTTTTTAAACGATATGATTTTTCTCCTATGATTTACGTGCGTGGGAATGCGACAAAATACCTTCTATTACATCTGCACTCTTTACTCATATAGACACAGTGTCAGTGTTGCATTGACTAGGTAATATTTTATTTGCAATCTTAGATGGATTATGTACTGGAGAAGAAACTGGGCGTAAAAACTGGCAGATAAAACCGTTTGCCACTATCGGTCGTTTGCCACCCCAGGTACTTCAAAGGTATCGCTAAGAGGTGATAGCACGCGGTCAGTATTTTTCAAAGTGGTTTAGCACAGAAAGGGTCACATTATTTCCTTTCTTCGTCAGAAGAATCTTTACCAGTTGTTATGAATTTGTCTAGATTATGCTTCTTATTTGGTGGATGCCAGTTTCAAACTGATAATTCGTATAGAATTGCTTCTCTAGTACCAATAATCTCTCTATGTTTGCAATAATACGATTTTCTTCAGCCCCGTAGGTATACGTATTTTTATGGTGTCCCCAATTTGTCGATTTGCCCCCTACAAATTTTAGATATATTTTCTATAGTGTCCTTAAAATCCGACATTCGTAAAATTCAATAAACTTTTTCACCGTCTTTAGTTTCATGAGTTTCGCCACCCATTCTGAATTGTACATTATATTTGTCCATAGAGAACGCTGTGTATGTTTTTAAGCACACCGTATCTACTAATTATCTCATTTTTGGTGATGGTATAGGTATTAGTAAAAATACTGAAAAATTTATAAAATTCTCGTTTCCAAATTTCGAAGTTCTCTTTATTTTTACGGTTAGCTGGCAGAGATGGCAGCACTGCGAAAAGCTCGCGCTAGTGAACAAATGTTGAGATTAATATTTGAATGATTTGTGTACACAAACCCTCATAACAATTTTCAGACTCCCGCAATCCACAGGGCCTCCTAGATTCTCCCAGATCACCAACTGATATTACTTACCGACAACATTACCCTGTTACCCTATAGTGCCCAGGGTTTCGGATACGTTAAAGACTCTCTTGACCGCATGCTCTTTTTGTAAGGGTTTGTATATAAATGACCGCATTCCACAAACAGCATCAGATGTCACATCCGGCTTGTCACATTATCGTCTGAGAGAAAGTAAACAAAATACAAGAGTTTATTGTTATTTCTCGAGCACTGACCTTATTATAAATCTGCATATTTTGCATAAATCTTTCCACGCGTTCTATCGATCAGTCGCTAACTGCGCAGAACACGAACAAAATCAAATACTTCTTTCTAATGATCAACTTCAATTATCATTTCGATTTTTTTCTGATTCGTCGAGTCTGCCAGTTCTCCCAGTTCTGCCAAGTCTATTTCACCTATTTTTGGGCATTAACTATGTTACTTTTCTAGAGATTTTGAAAAACAAAAGTTTATTTTTAACTATGTATTAGTTAAGATACTGTATATCTCCTAGGATTTACTGCAAAGATGGACTTTCCATCAGGCTTATGACTGATCATCGATTAGTTTGATGTGATCACTTTACACTTAAGCAGCATTCATCATTTCGAGTCCATCCATTTGCCGTGCCCGGGATTCGAACCCATACCTCCAGCCTAACCAGCCCATGATCAGTCATATAAGCCTGATGGAAAGTCCATCTTTTGCTGTATATTTGTTGGGGTAACTATTTGGTTATTTCAACTACATGTTTCTCACAAAATGAAAATTTGTTATATTCAAAAATATCACTATGTATTATAATATAATAGCGATCGAAGTCGCTTGTGGTTCAAACCGCGGTTTTGCAGTCAAAGGGTCCGGGTCGAATCCCATCCAAAGTAATACCTATTTTTCAGAGTGTTGTTATACTCTGAAAAATGAATTCCACAAGGTGTAAAACAACACACAGTTGTTATTGGGCTGAATGGCGAAGGTTTATTCTCCAGTGTAAAGTGATCACATAAACCAACCAATGATCTGTACATCAATTGAGATAGGTATCTATAACACAATCGTATCCTACGACAATACATAGGGTGGAATTTCGTAAGGGATACATTACATTGAAGGACTCCCATCCCCGGGTAGCGCAGGCGCATATAGCGTCCTCTTTACCCGCACTTCTTGGCAAGATATTTTTAAGAGGTGGGCTCAGGGTTAGCCATAAGGGAGCCCCCCGACAAACCCCACCCCTAACTGACATTCGTAAGAGATAGATAGATCGTAATCATTCATGACCTAATTATATGTCCGAGTATCAATACTCGTATCATGGAACGTGCGTTATATGTTTTTCTTATTGCTAATTATTAACCTTAGTATAATCTCGTGTTCATCATGTTGTAACCAGATTTTAATCATTCTTGTCATATCAGCTTATCATTCATGACTATGTGTGACCTTTGACATCGCTGTAAAATATGTAAACCAATAATATAATAGTACCTATGCATGATTAGTTATTACATATCTATGTAATTAATTAAGAGTGTGCATACCGACATTTCAAAAATTTGTAAAAACGGGAGACCTTCTATCTCGACAACCGTTACTAAATATGCTTTGAAACAAAATAGGGTAGATGCATTGAACCTTTATCTAGGGAATATCCGTAAAAGATTTTTTATACCTTGTATAGATTTCTCAAAAAAAAAAATTTAAAAACACCTCTGACCTTTTTTCCGAAAGACGGAAACTCCTTTCCTGAAAGTCGCGGAGTAAAAATTTTTTTTTGTACTAATAATATACGTTAAAATCTAGGGAATAACCGTAAAAGTTTTTTGATAGACACAAAATTGACCTCAAAAAAATGGAAAAAACGCAATTTTTACCATTTTATAATGCGATTGTCACGTGATTTTGAACCTTAATGCCGTGGGAAAAGACTGTGACGTCATTCCTGGTGCCAAGCCCTTAAAGAGCCATAGTCTATCTATACCCTCACGCCACATCCCTTGCAGGGTAGGCAGAGAGGACAGAGCGCCAGACAGCCCTATCCTTACACACACTCCTAGCTTCCGTCACATTCATGCAATTAGTCATACACGCTCTCCGATTCCTTTTACTCAAAACGCGTCCATCCTTGAGGATCTGGTCGACATGATCGGACCAGGTCAGTCTCGGACGGCCGCGCTTTCTCACCCCTCTTCGCTCATTCAGATATATCTTTTTTGTCATCCTGTCATCATTCATTCTCTCAACATGCCCAAACCATCTTAGTTTATTTACTTTCATTCTTGTCACTACACCAGTCTTGCAGTCACTCATTTCCCTAATAACCTCATTCCTTATCTTATCTCTCAGCGTTTTCCCGCACATTCTTCTTAATGACCTCATTTCTACTGCATTCAACCCTGATTCATCCTTCTTCATCCACGTCCACGTCTCACTAGCATACATCAGGGTCGGCACCAAGACAGCATTGTGCACTAGCACTTTTGCTTTCATAGACACATTGCTACTACTAACAATCGGACCGAGCGCACCATTCGTCCTAGTACCGGCCAGCTTCCTTCTTTCAATGTCTCCATCACAGCGTCCATCTCTAGTAAACAAACTTCCCAGATATACATACTCATCCACTTGCTCCAGACAGTCATTACCAACCTTTATCACACAATTTGTCCTTATTTCCTCTCTTTCGAACACTAATACTTTCGTTTTATTTACATTCATTTTCATACCATTCATATCGCAGCTTTCGTACACACAGGATACTATCCGTTGTAACTCACATTCATCATCAGCCATCAACACTAAATCATCTGCAAACATTAACGCACATACTTTCACTCCATTTAGGTCCACACCAACATTCAGCTCATTCAGAGGACGCATGCAGTAGTCGAAGAACAGGTTGAACAACCAAGGCGACATGACGCAACCCTGTTTAACCCCTTTTGTGAGAGTGAACCACTGCGACAACGCAGCATTCACCCTGACACAAGCAGAGCTCTCCGTATATAGAGACGCGATTGCGCCAATCAGTCGGTCGCTCACCCCATATTCCGACAGTACACGCCACAGTCTTTCTCGGTCCACACGATCGTATGCCTTCTCCAGATCCACGAACGCGCAGAAGAGCCTCTGGTGTTTAGCCAGAAGCTTCTCCACGACCATCCGTAGGGAGAAGATCTGATCGGTGCACCCCCTGCCACTCATGAAAGCACCCTGCACATCCCATACTTTACTTTCAGTCACTTTTCTTACTCTTTCAATCAATACCTTTCCATACAGTTTGCCCACAGAGCTCAGCAAACTGATAGCCCGATAACTGCCGCATTCCAACCTTGAGCCTTTCCCCTTGTACAAAGGGCAGATGACTGCCCTCCTCCAATCCTCAGGAGTGCAGCCACTCTCCCAGCACAAGTTGAAGAGCCTCAGGCACCACTCGAGAATCTTCGGGCCACCTTGCTTGATGAACTCTATGGCCACACAGTCATGTCCCGCAGCTTTACCATTCTTTGCTTTTTTCAATGCAAGCACAACTTCATTCATACGTATTTCCTCGTCCTCAGCAATATTTACATTCATACTATCTGCTACATTCGTCTGGTTTGTACTAGTACCACTTTCATACAATTCTTCGAAGTATTCTTTCCATCTTTCAACAACTTCTTCTCCATTCATCACTAAATCACCATTCTTATCTTTGATGCAATTCATACTGTTTTTCTCACTTCCAGATCTCTTTCTTTTTACTTCCTTCCAGAATATTTTCAAATTCTCCTCGGCGTTCCTCGATAATTTCATACATTCCTCTTCCTCAAGTTTTCTCTTTTTCTGGCAAACCATTTCTTTCACTTCTTTCCTACACGCTTTATATATATTCTTCTTTCTTTCTTTCTCACCTCCATCATCTGGTTTCGCACCAAGCACATCATTCCACGCTTTCTTTTTCCTCACTACAGCATCCTTCACCTCATCATCCCACCACGCATCACCTTTTTTCCTTCCTACCAACGCTTCTCCACATACTTCTCTTGCACTCTTTACTAGCACCTCCTTCATAACATTCCATAGTTCACTCGTCGAGCTTTCCTCATCATCATGTACTTCTAGCCTTTCGTTAGTCAGTCTTTCATATTCATCCCTAACATTCGTCTCTTTCAGTTTTTCGACCCTGATTCTCCGGACAGGCTCCAACTTCCGAGCCCTCGAGCGCCAACCGGAGAAAAGATCAATCCTTGTTATCACAAGAAAGTGATCCGTCCACAGTCCGGCGCCCCGAAATGCCCGGGTGTCCTTTGTCGCCTTCCGGAGCTCAGAGTCCACACATACAAAGTCAATCATCGACCTTTCAATACGATCAACTCTCTCTCTTTGCCAAGTGTACTGGTGGATCTCCTTGTGTGCGAAGAATGTGTTCGCCACAAAGAGATCCAACTCCAAACATACTTCTAACACTCTTTTCCCGTTATCATTCACCCTATCATCGCCATGCAATCCCAACACTCTCTCAAAATTCTTCCTTCTGACACCGACCCAACCATTCAGATCACCTGCCAATATTACTTTTTCATTCGCTCTTCTTTTATCCGCTGTCTCCCGCACTAAGTTCCAAAACTCATCCTTCTCATCATCCAAGGCATCATTCCCTGGACCGTAACCTATAATAAGGAACAGCCTGGTCATGCCTACCTTGAAACGAATCCAGATGAGTCTCGGTCCTACCAGTCCATACCCATTACGCTTCACCATACATTCAGTCATTCTTTTTGATAATATAGCACCCACTCCCTGACGTCCATGTTCATTTCCAGGCACTCCAGACCACATCTCTGCCATTCCATTCACCACATCACAATCTCTATCCTTTCTTTTCGTCTCACATAAACACAATATATCTAAGTTCCTCTCATGCAAAACATCACGCAATTCATTCATCTTACCTTCCATATCTCCTCTTATATTCCACACACCAATCCGGCATTCTGCCCTCCTCTTTGCGCCCTCCCTGGTACTTGACGCGGCGTGATGGGTGGCGAGCCTCATCGACTCCATGCGTCAAGACCACCACCTAATTTCTTACATCTTAGGACCTATAGGTCCCGTGTCTTGGTTTCCCTCCACCATGTTAGTAGAAATATATAAATATACAAAATAATATAATAAGAATAGAAATATAAATAGAATAAATAGAACTACCACCACCAGAAGTATCCCACTACCAGCCGTTGAAAGTCCTCAAGGTCAGCGTTTTCGTCGGAAGTGGCCCTGCGGGCCGGCACTGAGTGGGTTTTGAGTAAAAGCACTCGAAGACACACAAACACGATTTTGACTGGAAAATCACTGAAGGAACGACACAGAAGGTGGAATACACGAAATAGTATTAACGACAATATCGAGAAGAAACACGTGCGGTCACGACGGATGGTAGAGGGCTACTGATTTTGCGTTCAGTGGACGCCTGGGGACCACGCGTATGGAATAGTATGATAAAATGGCGTCTGAAAAACAGAGGACAAGATGGCGTACGAAGGCAAAAACCAGTAATACTAGGGGAAAAAGCTTATTAATTCCGGCACTGAGTGGGTTTTGAGTAAAAGCACTCGAAGACACACAAACACGATTTTGACTGGAAAATCACTGAAGGAACGACACAGAAGGTGGAATACACGAAATAGTATTAACGACAATATCGAGAAGAAACACGTGCGGTCACGACGGATGGTAGAGGGCTACTGATTTTGCGTTCAGTGGACGCCTGGGGACCACGCGTATGGAATAGTATGATAAAATGGCGTCTGAAAAACAGAGGACAAGATGGCGTACGAAGGCAAAAACCAGTAATACTAGGGGAAAAAGCTTATTAATTCCGGCACTGAGTGGGTTTTGAGTAAAAGCACTCGAAGACACACAAACACGATTTTGACTGGAAAATCACTGAAGGAACGACACAGAAGGTGGAATACACGAAATAGTATTAACGACAATATCGAGAAGAAACACGTGCGGTCACGACGGATGGTAGAGGGCTACTGATTTTGCGTTCAGTGGACGCCTGGGGACCACGCGTATGGAATAGTATGATAAAATGGCGTCTGAAAAACAGAGGACAAGATGGCGTACGAAGGCAAAAACCAGTAATACTAGGGGAAAAAGCTTATTAATTCCGGCACTGAGTGGGTTTTGAGTAAAAGCACTCGAAGACACACAAACACGATTTTGACTGGAAAATCACTGAAGGAACGACACAGAAGGTGGAATACACGAAATAGTATTAACGACAATATCGAGAAGAAACACGTGCGGTCACGACGGATGGTAGAGGGCTACTGATTTTGCGTTCAGTGGACGCCTGGGGACCACGCGTATGGAATAGTATGATAAAATGGCGTCTGAAAAACAGAGGACAAGATGGCGTACGAAGGCAAAAACCAGTAATACTAGGGGAAAAAGCTTATTAATTCCGGCACTGAGTGGGTTTTGAGTAAAAGCACTCGAAGACACACAAACACGATTTTGACTGGAAAATCACTGAAGGAACGACACAGAAGGTGGAATACACGAAATAGTATTAACGACAATATCGAGAAGAAACACGTGCGGTCACGACGGATGGTAGAGGGCTACTGATTTTGCGTTCAGTGGACGCCTGGGGACCACGCGTATGGAATAGTATGATAAAATGGCGTCTGAAAAACAGAGGACAAGATGGCGTACGAAGGCAAAAACCAGTAATACTAGGGGAAAAAGCTTATTAATTCCGGCACTGAGTGGGTTTTGAGTAAAAGCACTCGAAGACACACAAACACGATTTTGACTGGAAAATCACTGAAGGAACGACACAGAAGGTGGAATACACGAAATAGTATTAACGACAATATCGAGAAGAAACACGTGCGGTCACGACGGATGGTAGAGGGCTACTGATTTTGCGTTCAGTGGACGCCTGGGGACCACGCGTATGGAATAGTATGATAAAATGGCGTCTGAAAAACAGAGGACAAGATGGCGTACGAAGGCAAAAACCAGTAATACTAGGGGAAAAAGCTTATTAATTCCGGCACTGAGTGGGTTTTGAGTAAAAGCACTCGAAGACACACAAACACGATTTTGACTGGAAAATCACTGAAGGAACGACACAGAAGGTGGAATACACGAAATAGTATTAACGACAATATCGAGAAGAAACACGTGCGGTCACGACGGATGGTAGAGGGCTACTGATTTTGCGTTCAGTGGACGCCTGGGGACCACGCGTATGGAATAGTATGATAAAATGGCGTCTGAAAAACAGAGGACAAGATGGCGTACGAAGGCAAAAACCAGTAATACTAGGGGAAAAAGCTTATTAATTCCGGCACTGAGTGGGTTTTGAGTAAAAGCACTCGAAGACACACAAACACGATTTTGACTGGAAAATCACTGAAGGAACGACACAGAAGGTGGAATACACGAAATAGTATTAACGACAATATCGAGAAGAAACACGTGCGGTCACGACGGATGGTAGAGGGCTACTGATTTTGCGTTCAGTGGACGCCTGGGGACCACGCGTATGGAATAGTATGATAAAATGGCGTCTGAAAAACAGAGGACAAGATGGCGTACGAAGGCAAAAACCAGTAATACTAGGGGAAAAAGCTTATTAATTCCGGCACTGAGTGGGTTTTGAGTAAAAGCACTCGAAGACACACAAACACGATTTTGACTGGAAAATCACTGAAGGAACGACACAGAAGGTGGAATACACGAAATAGTATTAACGACAATATCGAGAAGAAACACGTGCGGTCACGACGGATGGTAGAGGGCTACTAGCCATAGTAACTTATTTATTTATTCTTTAAGTGAACTAAGTAAGCATACAAACATACATAAAAGTGGACATAGTACAGATTATAAAGCATTGTTCACTAGGGCGAACTTATCGCAGAACTGCGGTTTCTTCTAGTCGACCCCAAGAAAATAAAAAGAAATAGAATAAAAAAAACATATAAACTAACATGCGAAAAACAGCGTCGGAAAAATTAAGATTACTCAGCTAATACAAAAGATATTGAACTTGAGATTTTTAACGTATTTTGTGAGATATATGTACGTAATGCTGTAATTCGGTTGCTAAAATGTTTAAAGTAAGACGCAGTGACTCTAGCGGGTATACTTTTTTTATATTCGGTCCCCTTTTTCTTCTTCTTCTCTAGCTTCAATCCTGTGGATTGGTTTGCAGCAAATTCCTACATCTTGATCTCCACTCTTCTCTGTCTCCCGCAGCTCTCTTCAGCTCGACATAATAATCAATTATCTTTTTATACATAAAAAAGTGTGAACTGACTAAAATAAGGCGTACTTTTTTCAAAAATTTCATAGTAAAATAAATTTAAAGCATACTTTCTTTTAGTTCAAAATGTTATAGAAGCCAAAATCATTATTTTCGCATACGTTATTCTTGTTTTTGCAGTTAAACTTTCACACAAAATTTGAAGGAGTTGTAGCAATTTTAGAACCTATTTTACTCAGGGAATATTGGCTCCTAATAAATGATTGAGTATTTATACAGGGTATCCCGTAAATCAACGTCATCCCGTGAAATGGCGATAGATCCTAAATGTGGCAGAATAATTTTTATTTTGGACTATAATCAAATAGCTGGATTATTCAGGATTATGAATCAAAAATAATAATCCTATAACATTGAATTTTGTGACCGTGGCAATCGAAAAACTGAACGATGGAAGGTGTCGAATTTCACGAAAAACTAAAAAGTGCCGATATCTCGAGAACGAGCGATTTTTTACTAGGGTCATATTTGAATATTCTGATTAGTTATGAGATGATCTATCACCCCTGCACGGAATGACGTTGATTTACGGGACATCCTGAATATATTACAAGTATCTACTGAATGATTTATGTACATTACAAGTATCTATTGAATGATTTATGTACATTACAAGTATCTATTGAATGATTTATGTACATTACAAGTATCTATTGAATGATTTATGTACATTACAAGTATCTACTGAATGATTTATGTACATTACAAGTATCTATTGAATGATTTATGTACATTACAAGTATCTATTGAATGATTTATGTACATTACAAGTGTCTATTGAATGATCTTGTAACTTGTGTATGTAATTATAACATTAATGAGGCGTCAATGTAAAACCTTTTACATGAACCGTGGAAGTGATATCAGTTTGTTGTAATGTTGATTGATGAACTCACAGTAATTAACATTGTACAGTTATTCGATTGATTATTAATTATAATTTATTAGCATCGGTCAATAATAAGGACATATACATTAAATTACTCATATAGCGTACGGCCAATTCATTTCAAGAGTATAGGCATATTGACAATTCAAAAATTTCTAAAAAACGGGAGACACAAGATCTCGAGAACCTTACTAAATATGCTTTGGATAAAAATAGGGTAGATACATTGAACCTTTACCTAGGGAATAACCGTAAAAGATTTTTTATGTCTTGTATAGATTTCTCAAAAAAAATGTGTAAAACACCTCTGATCTTTTTTCCGAAAGACAGAAACTCGTTTCCAGAAAGTCGCGATATATATACTTTTTTCTATTGATAATACGCATTTAAATCTAGGGAATAACCATAAAAGTTTTTTGATTGAAGCAAAATTAATCCCAAAAAATTTAAACCGCGATATTCTCTGATCAAAAGTAGTTCTAAGCATCATCGTATCAACTCTTTCATAATTTGTATAAGCGTGAAACAATAACGTAACCGACAAAACCGTTGTCGGCTTATTTTTATAAAAAGGCAGCCAAATAATATTATCAAAAAAATATCCGCTAGAGTCACTACGCAACCAAAGAACGGAGCATTGTGTCTAACAAACTACAGTAATAATCTCAAGTTTCAGTAAATTTCTCACACCCATACACGGAGATACACATGCAAAACTACACCTGCTCTCGCTGCGAATGCAAAATTTTCACACTTCACTCACCACATCATACACAGCATCACAATCTGTGACCAAGGCGGCAGTAGGTTCGCCGAAACGTCGGAGCATCTGATCACTACACGATTAACCCGAAAAACAAATCTACATTCAGAGGCAGCTTTGGAACTATTTTTTATCGGATAAATTTACAAAAATCAAATTTCTAATCGCTGGAGACACTAAAACGTATTCTCATTCATCCATACTTTAAGTCTTAGGATGATATCTTTAGTATTAGCTGAATAATTTTACTTTTTGGCGCCTGCTTCTGCCAGCTATTTCTGGTGAAGCCCACTGGTCTTCTGTTTGCTCCGTTAGTTTCCAGAGCTTTTACTGGAAGCCGCTCTTCTAGCATCCGGATGACGACGCGTCCATGCCATATCTTCTCTTATAATTGCTCTTGATACGTCCCATGCAATAATTCGCTTTTTTTTACCGACGGCTATCGTATTTTTTGCGTCATTTTAAATAATTAGTCATCAAATTTATACATATTAAAATTTAATATTTTTTTTATCTCGATCACAATTAAGAGTACGCATACTGACATTTCAAAAATTTCTAAAAACGGGAGACCTTAGATCTCGACAAGCGTTACCAAATATGCTTTGGAAAAAATATAGTAGATACATTGAACCTTTATCTAGGGAATAACCGTAACATTTTTTATATCTAGTATAGTTCTCAAAAAAAAATATTGTAAAACACCTCTGATCTTTTTTCCGAAAGACGGAAACTCGTTTCCCAAAAGTCGCGGAGTATTTTTTTTATTTTTGTACTGATAATATGCATTAAAATCTAGGGAATAACCGTAAAAGTTTTTTGATAGACGCAAAATTAACCCCAAAAAATGGAAAAAAAACGCTATTTTTACCATTTTATCGTGCGATTGTCACGCAATTTTGAACCTTAATGCCGTGGGAAAAGACTGTGACGTCATTCCTGGTGCCATGCCCTTAAAATTTAATTATTTTTTTATCTCGATCACAAAACACTAACTTTTGTTATCATTTTTGGACAGTTTCTTCGTCAAGGACACTAAGAATTTACAAAAATTATCTAACCGTGTACTTAAAATATTTTTTTACAGATTTTTTAGTGTTGCTAGGTGAATTATTTCCTATTATGACGTCAAGTTATAGATTTTTGTTTATTTTAATAAAATTATGATAAGAAATAAATAATAAATGTGTGTCAAATTGTAATATGGCGCTGAAATCATGACTAACCTTATAAAGATATAGACTTTGACATTACGTAGTCAGAAGTCTAGTACCAGTAGTCAGATGACATGGTCAACCAGAATTCCAAAAGCCATCGATTGATAACTGTGGATCTTAAGGGCATGTCACCAGGAATGACGTCACAGTCTTTTCCCACGGCATTAAGGTTCAAAATCGCGTGAACAATTGAATGATAAAATGGTAAAAATAGCATTTTTTTGGGTTAATGTCGCTTCAATCAAAAATCTTTTACGGTTATTCTCTAGATTTTAATTCATATTATCAGTACAAAAAAAAATCTCCGCGACTTTCGGGAAACGAATTTCTGTCTTTAGGAAAAAAGATAAGATGTGTTTTACACATTTTTTTTTGAGAAATCTATACAAGATATTAAAAATCTTTTACGGTTATTCCCTAGATAAATGTTCAATGTATCTACTTTTTCCAAAGCATATTTAGTAACGGTTGTCGAGATCTAAGGTCTCCCGTTTTAAGATTTTTTTTTAAATGTCAGTATCATTGAAAACATTCTCTTTGCGACACCCGAAAAATACGACTCTGAGATTTCTACTCTTAACCCCCTCGAATTATGTGGTCCAACGGTCGGTTACCTACACGGGCAAAGACAAACGCCCCATCTACACGCTTTTTTGCGCATTAACACCCGCTCGGCCCGGCGCTTGCTAAGCGTGTGGCGTGGGCTTAAGAATACACGTTTCTTAACCGTGAAAATATTCTTGGGGCGTAGAACTTTAATTTAATTTAATTGCAGTATTTGTGAAATAAAACAAATAAATAAATAATATTGTGTAAATGTAAAGCTTATCACAATGGAAAAGTTTTATTTAATTAATTATTCAACATGGCAACACACTTGTGATAAATAAATTATGGTTGGACAGTACCGAAGTTTATCCATTTTTTTTCATGACTACAGAACCAGAAGTGTGGTCAGAATGAGTCATTGATGACAACTGCCCAAGGCGTTCCTGTCTCCGTAAATGAATTATTATTTGAGGCATTTGACAAAGACACGCATTCATTTGACGAAGAAAAGCATTCAGTTGATAAAGAAATGCACTCATTTGACAAAGAAATGCATTCAGTTGATAAAGAAATGCACCACTTTGGCTAAGAAATGCATTGAATTGACAAATAAATGCATTCAGTTGATAAAGAAATGCACTCATTTGACAAAGAAATGCATTCAGTTGATAAAGAAATGCACTCATTTGACAAAGAAATGCATTCAGTTGATAAAGAAATGCACTCACTTGACAAAGAAATGCATTCAGTTGATAGAGAAATGCATTCAATTGATAAAGAAATAGGTTAAGTTGACAAAGAAACGCATTTATTTGACAAAGAATCGACTGAGTTTTTGATTACAATGTAAAAATCTGACTACTTTGATGTTCCTCTCTGTTTGGTCGTTCATCAATTCTCTGGAGGCGGTTCTTCCAGGAGTTGTATCTTGAGGAGCTACCCGCTGCTGTCATCTACGACCTGTAAGTTGGACAATGTTCTGTCCACATTTTTTGTAGCTTTCTACTCCTCTTTTGTTGTCCCAAGGCCTACCCCTCTACGGTTGTCCCAGGGCTTTCACTTCAGGAGTCTAGGTGACCATCAAATATTGTCCTGTCTTGCCACTTAGCAATATTTGTTCTACATAATGTTAATCATAAAGAAAGGAAAACTATAAAGAAATACAGATAGGCAATAAACACAACTAGGGGGCAGTTATAATCCTAGTCACTCTTCTTAATTTTCAATACATAATTAAGTTAGTTTGAACCGAAAACATTGTAATTTTTTATTATCCAAATCAATTAATATTAAGGTAGATAATGTAGGTAATTAAGATAAATAATATTACTGCCAATTTAATTATTTTTTGCACTATTTGAAATTATGTATTTAATAAAACAATGGTTGATAAAATTCTCGCAAATTGTTGATACTATTTTTAGTTGTAAAGATTTTTTTTTGTTATACTTGTAATATTGTAAAAAGATTTCTAAATACTGATATTTTAGGCACAATGCTTGTATTTTATATACAGCCTAATCCTTTGATATCCATGATATAGGTGAATATTTGCCAGTATAATGCCTCAACCACACGCTTGCCAGACAGCGAGCCGAGCTGCTGTTCATGAGTAAAAAGGCGTGAACTGTCGGTTACCTACACGAAACAAGACAAACACTCCATCCACACTCTTTCTTTACTCATGAACATCTGCTCGGTCTGACGCTTGCCAAGCGTGTGTCGCCCATATTAGGCTGATGAGTTTACAACATAGATCTAATTTAGTCATAAATCTCATTGTTTGCAAGATGTGTTGCAGACGCCGTTTCTTGAAATAATTAATTTGAAATAATTAATTTTATATTTAAACATATATCTATTTAATAATTAATATAAGGTATGTGTATATATATGTGGGGTTACCGGAACGGGCAAATGTTATCTAGAGAGGTTGTGATTAAACTCGCTAGAGTCGTCTCCACAATAAACTATGTATACCACATACGTATACGTAGATACACTACAGTATACTATACGTAATAATATTTTTTATATAATATACAATCCATACTATTATCAGTACTACTATACTCGTTTATAGTATTTGCTACGTTCGTATCAATAGTATTTACGTGCATATAACCATGCACATTGCACAATTATTATTGTCTTAACTATACTGTAGGCATGGGCATCAAGGGGGGTCGATTTCCCTGGCCTCCATTCTAGAGAAATCAATAGGTAATAAATGCATTGTGAATATCTGTACTAAATGACAAAAAATTACAAAATATCACAGAAATTGGCAAAACAAAAACATTACCGGTTTTTCAGTACGTCTGAAAAGTAATTTTAAATTTCGTTACAAAACGGAACATTTTCATGGAAGAGGAATGGGATAGTCATTTACCAAAAAATAGAAATAATAGCTTCTTAAAAATTCTCTATACTTAATTGTAATTATTTTAAAGTTAAATTATAAAAATGTATTTTTTCTGTCTAGGCTAAAACATATTTAAAAAGCGCATGACTATTTCCACGAAAAAAAAAATTAATCATAAACAATAACTTCAAATATCAGTGCACAGCCTTTTTTGTCAGCGAGGTACAGAAAAAAATTGCAATTGGCGTACGTATTTCCGAAATACTTACCTCATTTTTCTATGGTTTCAATGGCGGCGCGTTGCTAATTTTTTCCGCGAATTTAAAAATATCGAGAATTCACTGAAATGTCGCAAACACAGATAAAAAAGGTGGAGGACCTATTACAAACTCGTTTGGATGAAATGGAGAGGAAGATTGACGCGAAGAAGCCTGTGGATATAGCGGATTACGATTCGCTTGTGAAGGAGTTTGCTGCCTTCAAGGCAGACATAAATCTGCAAGTACACAAACTCAAGGAGGAGCTCCGGATGCTGGAGGATCGTATGGACGAGCTTGAGTCTTCCAACCGCTCATCAACAATATTGGTGCATGGTCTGGAGGAGAAGGATGGCGAAGACTTAGTAGCGCGGGCGACGAACCTGTTTAAAACTAAGGTCGGTGTCAATTTGTCGTCTAATATATTAAATACTTATCGTTTGGGAAAAAGAGTTACGCAAAAGACGAGACCCATTGTCGTCCAGCTTGACTCGAAGAGTGATCGCAAAAGCCTACTGACGGAGAGACGGAGGTTGAAGGGTACGTCCATTATGATAACGGAATTTCTCACTAAAAATCGCCTGTGTATATTTAAAGAAGCCAGGAAGCTGGTGGGCTTCGACGCTTGGGTGTCTTCTGGGAGGGTGTTGGTCAAGAAGAATAATAAAATACTCACTATATCAAGATTGGCTGACCTTGAAGATTTTAAGCTGTCAACCAATATGACAGTTAAACCAAAACAAAATAACACAACACTAAAACAACCACAAGACATATCACATAACTTAAGATCTAAAACTAAAACTGGTGACTGAACTCTTATTACACTAAATACGGTGTTTTACTATTTACTGTTACACTACACTTAGTTTTTTATTATTTAGCCAGTATTCATTTTTCACATGTTTTGTTTTGATTCACAATTTTTTGACACTTCGATTATTATCTTTTACCCACTACGTTACTGTTATTGTTGCGATCCAATTTTGTTATCTTTCTTTTTTCCCTGGTATTTTTGTTTATCTATGGTCACTCTAATGTTGCCATATCAATAATGGGATTGCCAACTCCAAATTATTTTTCGCCATTTTGTCAATAATAGGATTGCCAACACCAAATTATTTTTCGCCATTTTGTACATTCCATCGATATGTTAAATCTTTGTGTTTTCTTTTTTCTTCCTTTTCTTTCTTTAAAAAAAAAAAATTACTGCTCATACTCACTTGTACTGACTTATTAATAACTGGAGACATCACTACTCAATATAATATTATGTTACGTGTATTCTGCCTCTAGTTATCTTTATATGTACCTACCTATTTAATTTTCTTTCTCGATATTGTACCATAACCATAGACTCTTCTATTGGTTTCTTTTCTTTAAAAGGATACCTGCTTTTCTTTTTTTTTCTTTTTTGATTGTTGCTTGCATATTTACCATATATTTACTAATTTATTTCCCTGGATTGCATTATTATTATTTTATTTTTTTTATATTAACATTTTGGAACCTACTAAGGGTATCCAATTAGTTATTTTTATTTATTATTATTTTATTTATATTATGTAATTATGTCCTTTTCGGATGAAGACTCTTTCCATTCCTTGATAGATTCCCCATCCTCTTCCCTACATCTCCTTGATGCTTTTTTTTATTCCAACTACACTTCTGATGAGTCTGATGATAGCAATACTTCAGGAAACTGCCCATCGCTACATGAAAATCTTCAGTCCGTTTTCTTAACCAAATCTAAGGATTTCCATGTCTGTCACATAAATGCACAGAGCATTGCTGGCCACTATGATGACCTTCTCACTACCTTCTCGGATGTCAATCTACATGCATTGCTGGTGAGCGAATCCTGGTTGAAACCATCACTACCATCTTCACAATTCGCTCTACCAGGATATCAGCTCATTCGCAATGACAGAACTGGTAGGAGAGCCGGTGGCGTGTGCTGATGACATCTCATTCAACGTCATTGAACAATCACCATCAAATTGCGCAGGCGAACCCGAGTACATCTTCCTAAAAATCCGTATTCACGAAACACCCATGTTACTTGGGGTTATGTACTGCCCACCTGGCATAAACTATTTCAATAAAATGGAAAATATTCTGGAGAACATCATTCCAGTCTTCAACGATGTCGTCATTATGGGAGACTTTAATACGTCTCTCCTAATTGATGACTCTCGTAGTGGCCACCTAAAAACTTTGACATATGCCGCTAACCTAAACTTTCTGCCTCTGCAGCCCACTCATCACACCGGTACATCTTCTTCACTGATTGATCTCATATTGACATCCGATACCAGTAAAATAAGATCCCACGGGCAGTTTCCAGCCCCCGCTTTCTCTAAACATGACCTAATTTTCACCAACTACATGATTAAAATTCCTAAACCCAAACCTACAATTATGTCCTTGCGCAGTTATCGCAAAATTAACACTGAAGCTTTACTCACCGATTCAATTGGCGCAAATTGGGATAGTGTATACCTAGCCTCCTCTGTAAATGATAAAGTGGAAATATTTAACAACATTATTCAGAATCTTTGTGACAAACATGCCCCACTAAAACAAGTACGAATAAAACACCCTCCCGCTCCATGGCTCACTACTGAGATTAAAAATTTGATGAAAAGGAGAGACAGAGCTAAGCAAAGGTATACAAAGTCCCCTTCTCCCACTAATTGGGAGTCATATCGCTCTCTCCGTAATCGATGCAACCAGCTGTGTAGAAACTCCAAGCGTGTCCACTTTAATCAGCTACTTACAAATCGTTCTTCTGCTGATGTATGGAGGGGCCTGAATGCCATGGGAATGGGTCGCCAGCCTGTTCCTGATGCATCTAAGCATATTGATCTCCAATCTCTCAACAAACATTTCGCTGCTCAACCATGTGATTTGGACTCGGTTACTAAAAATATCACGCTGTCTAATATTGGTTCGCTGACCCCTGTCAGAACGCCTGTATTCAATTTTTCACACGCGTCTAATGAAATAGTTCGTAAATGTATTCACTCTATTAAATCCAAATCGGTTGGAGCGGACGACATCAGTATATCTTTCGTTCTGCTTATTATCGAACAAATTGTGCCGGTTCTCACTCATGTTATCAATTGCTCTTTGGACTCGGGCTCTTTTCCTACTTCTTGGAAAAACGCATATGTCATCCCACTGCCAAAAAAGGCTGTTCCCTCGTCTGAAAAGGATTTTCGTCCTATATCAATTCTCCCAATTTTCTCCAAAGTTATTGAAAAAATAATTCATTTTCAATTAACTAAATATCTGAGTGCCCACAATTTACTATCACAGTACCAATCTGGTTTCCGTACTGGCCATAGCACAACTACGGCCCTTGTAAAAGTCACTGACGACATAAGAGGTGCCATGGAAGACAAGAAACTTACACTTCTCACACTTTTGGATTTCAGTAGCGCCTTCAACTCTGTCGACTTTGACATACTTCTCGCAAGACTCCAACATCTCAACCTCTCACAAAATGCTCTCTCTTGGTTCAGATCCTATCTTAGTGACAGACAGCAATGTGTCAAAAGCCAGAATAATCAACTTTCTAACTGGCTCACGCTGAGAGCAGGTGTTCCCCAAGGAGGAATTCTTTCGCCACTTCTCTTCTCTATTTTCATCAACACGGTAGTCGAAAACCTATCCGTCAAGTACCATCTATATGCTGATGATCTACAAATCTACTCAACTTTCGAGCCAAATCAAATAAATTCAGCGATTGATCATATGAGTGATGAATTAAGTCTTGTTTCACACTGGTCGCGGCAAAATGGACTGTTACTCAACCCTTCCAAGTCGCAAGCCATTCTTATGGGGAGTTCACGTCTTATTGCTAAACTTAATGTCTCAACACTGCCCCCTCTCCTTCTTGATAACGTTGTTATCAAATTATCTGATAAGGTGAAAAATCTCGGAATCATATTTGACCAGTTCCTCTCCTGGCGACCTCAAATGTCCGAGATTAGTCGCAAACTTTTCTACTCTCTGCATTCTCTAAGACGACACCAGAACTTCCTTCCAAAACCTATTAAAATACTTTTATCTCAAACTTTGCTTCTGCCTCTTCTTGACTATGCAGACGTTTCCTATCTTGATATTACCTGCGATCAAACCATGAAACTGGAAAGGTTACAAAACGTCTGCATTAGATTCATCTTTGGCTTGCGTAAATTTGATCATATCACTGAATATAGGAATGAACTTTTGTGGCTGACGTTGAAGCAGCGTCGTCATCTTCACATTCTCTCACTTCTCTACAATGTTCTCAATAATCCCTCCTCACCCGAATATCTAAAAACCAACTTCACACCCTTGGCATCTCATGGCTTACCTCTACGTTCGAGTGGACGACGCACGCTAGCCATTCCCTCGCACCATTCATCATTTTTCACTTCCTCTTTCACTACACATGCAGCTAGATTATGGAATGACCTCCCACTTCACATCAGACTCGCTCCAACTATTCACTCCTTCAAAAATAAACTGAAGCACCTCTATCTTTCTCAAAACAATTCCCATCAATAACTCCTTCTTTTCCTATTATCCCATCCCTTCCACTATCCCCATACCTTTTTATATGTATATATTATATCTGTATTTTTATATGTTTACTGTATTTATTTATTTTTAGTTTTTGCATATATATTTCTTTGATATGTTGTAAATATTATTATAACTATTTAATTTTAGACATTTCAGGTACATTTTTGTACGCACATTATGTTTTTTATTATTTTGTCAAGTGGTTGGTTGGCAGATATTGCCCATGGCAATAAACCCGCCATTTGTTTAATGCATGTCATTACTTCAATAAAGTTTTTATTTATTTATTTATTTATTTATCTTTTACTCATCACATCATAAACTGTCTAAAATTATTATGAAGTGTCATTAAAATTTTTATTCTACTAAAAAATATTTCCTGCGGCGCTATAAATGTTGTTCTCGGTTACGTATATTCTATAAAAATAAACTATTTTGTTTTTAAAATAAAAAAAAAATGTTATGGGTTTTTCATGAAATAGATTATGACGAGATGATATGGTACCTACTATAGAAAGACAATCAGGTTCATCTTTTGATTTTGTTTATTAATATCAATAATATCTAATTAAAATTAATTAAACCTTGTCGATTGTAGATGATATAAACTCTATGATTGTCTACATAATAAATCATTATACATAAATACTTAGTCAGCAATATATAAATACATCATTAACAATTTACAGACATTATTAATTGTGATATAAATCAATGCAACTGTAATCCGTACGAATATTGCGACAGAAATGCGGAGGCACGTGGTATTAATAAAGGAAAAATGTGAAAACTCCGGTAACTTTAGGAGTACCACTGCCAGAGGCTAGCCTTAATCGTAGCACATCGGTAGAGTACCGGCTTGTTAGGTTGGAGGTATGGGTTCGATTCCCGGCCGCGGCAGATCGATGGACTGAAATTGGTGAATGTTACTCAAGTGTAAAGGAATCACATTAACCCAGCCGACTCTCAGTCATAAGCCTGATGGAAGGTCCATCCTTTGCTGTGTATCTGTTGAGATAACTAATCAAAAACGACGATATTGCGTGCAAACGGGAAAGAGAATTGACTAAAACGACCAAACCGATTGGACATTCAGCAATTCGTGTCACGATGATTCACTTTCTCGTTTGCACGCAATATCGTTATCTCACTTTAAATATTGCCAACATCATTGCTATATATTTCGAAATAATATCAATCAATGCGATTTGTACGAGTTGCCTCAATTATTGCTCCAAATATTGCTCGTGAAAGCGCATCTTTTGACAATAAAGGCAACCATAACCCAAATAAAACGTTAAAGCCAAATAAATATTAACATACCTACCTAAAAAACATCACAAAATTAGACATGATTGAAAAAATCAGCTATAAAAGAATAGATACAATTACAATTTCACGTTTTGGCGTCTGTTTAAAATATAGTTTATAATATTTTGATATCCTTGAACGATTAAGTCTTTTAATAACAATTAAATATGACACACATTCCTAAAATACTCTGTTTTTATTTATTTATTTTAATTATTATTTTTGTGGCCCCTTTGGCACACTTATTGTTGTTTGTATATTTTATTTATTTATTTTTATGTAGCTATTTTAGTTATCGATAAGACATTAACCTTAATTGTAATTACCTATTATTGAATTAGTCATAAAGTACTTAAATCAAGACAATAACTAGGTAATTAATTTTACTTCGTGTGTTGAATTTAGTGCATTCCCGTAGGGGAAATGTTAAGTTTATGTTATAATTGTGTTAATTCCCGTAGGGGAGAATGATAATATTGAATTGAAAGTTGAATATCTGTTAAAAATAATTAAATGATCCGAAATTAAGCGATGCATTCCACACTTTGCGATACAGGCTTTTAGCCTAGTCAGTTATCAGTGCACTGAATGACTATATAAGAAGACCGAGAATCAGCGGCAAGGTAGGTGACAACAAATCTCAAGTTCATACAGTCCACTTTAAACATCATTATATTTCACTTACCTATCCTAGTTAAATGTGCGTACATAATTTTCTCTTGTTCCTACACAAGGAGGTCACCAAGCCAAGTATTTAGTCGCCATTTAATAAATTCAATGTCTGTGGAAGACACCAAACAATGCTTTTCTTTTGAATTCCATTCATCATAGTGAACTTCCATAAAGAAGCTTCAATCAAAACACTCAACATTATCATTATCAACCTCTATATATATGTTTTCCTAAAACAATTCCCGCGACTTTAAGGTTCAAAATCGCTAACACAATCGCACGCACAAATAAATATCGTAATTTAAGGGGATGATTTCGTTTTATTAAAAAAAATACGGTCACTCACTAGATTTTAATGCATATTATCAATACGAAAAATATTTTTTCTTTGGGACTCTCTGGAAACAAGGAATCTTTGAAAAAAAAATTAACCGGTGATTTTTTTTGAGAAATCTATTACAAGGTATAAAAAATCTTTACAGCCATTCTCTAGATGAAGGTTCAATGTACCTACTCTGTTTTTTCCAAAGCATATTTAGTAAGGATGTCGAGATCTAATGTCTCTCGTTTTTAGAAATTTTTGAAATGTCAATACGCCTACTCTTAATACGATTAGGTGTTTCTGCATACCGGACTTATAGAGGACACTCAAAACATTGGCAACAAAGTAATGTTGTTTTCATCACGTCAACGTTACAGACAAAACACCGTATTGGAATTATATTAAACACCTAAGAAGTATTTATTTATTTATTTATTAACAGTTTAAGAGTGTGCATACCGACATTTCAAAAATTTCTAAAAACGGGAGAGCTTCTATCTCGCCAACCGTTACTAAATATGCTTTGGAACAAAATAGGTTAGATGCATTGAACCTTTATATAGGGAATAACCGTAAAAGATTTTTTATATCTTGTATAGATTTCTCAAAAAATATTTTTAAAAACACCTGTGATCTTTTTTCCGAAAGACGGAAACTCGTTTTCCAAAAGTCGCGGAGTAAAATTTTATTTTTGTACTGATAATATGCATTAAAATCTAGGGAATAACCGTAATAGTTTTTTGGTAGACACAAAATTAGCCCCAAAAAATAGAAAAAACGCTATTTTTACCAATATATCATGCGATTGTCACGCAATTTTGAACCTTTATGCCGTGGGAAAAGACTGTGACGTCATTCCTGGTGCCATGCCCTTAAATGGCCATAGGCCTTTAGATACAATAATTAGAAATATAGCACAACTGATAAATACAAATTAATACAAGCAAATATGATCAAACCCAATACAAACAACAATAATAAGAAAGAAAAACCAATAAAAATTATATGGGTATAAATCAAAGTAACATATTATATGAATGTAATACAACACAAAATACAGTATTAAAAATATTCATCTGAATTTCTTCTCCAAAGCCCCTTAATATACGATACCACACATTACCCCACACAACCCTTGGATCCCCTCAAACGCTTTACAACTTTTTTGTCTTGACTAATATAATCCAATGCGATACAGAATCATAATGACATATCTAGTTTACACAATAGGTGAAAGTTTCAGAGCTTTGGTTGGTGCGGAAATGAGTTATAATTAGATTGCAAAAAGATGATGTTAAATAAAAACGTGTATAAAGTAGTTATATCAACAGATATACAGCAAAGAATTGACTTTTCATTAGACGTATGACTGATCGTCGGCTGGTTTAATGTGATCACTTGAGACTTAAGTAACAATCACCAAATCCAGTCCATCCATCATCCATCTATATCTGTAGAGATAGCTACCTGTCATTCAGCTAATACATGTAGAAAATTCGATGTTGTTACAAAATATACATTACATCTTTCAAGTTAACAGTGCGAAAAGTTTAAATTCAGGAGTGCATGGTAGAAGTAGATTTATGATATTCTAAGTTTATATAACAAAACATGGTCATTTTTTGTGGTAACCAGACAGAAACTCAAATGACAAAATCTCAACTGACAAAAGGGTAACCTACTATTGACAGAATCGCAACTCATCACCGGAAAACCTGTTGCCGCCAATTTAAATATTGTTGGGTTAGGTTCGTTAGGTTGTTTTTTTTACACACAAAAACAAAACAATAAAAAACAACGGCATCAGATTTCCCGGTGTTGAGTTGCGATTCTGTCAATAGTAGGTTAGCTTTTTGACAGTTGAGATTTTGTCACTTGAGATTTTGACATGGAACCATTTTTTGTAATGACTGCATTCTGTACTTTACCACTGGCAATACTGGTATGTTTTGTTTGGGAACATTCAAACACAACATACATACCTATGTCTATTATTTATAACAATTGTCGCAATTTTGATAAAAATAAATAATTTTTATTACAATAGGTACACCAATACTACAGACATTATATTTATTTATACATGTATAAGATGTTATTCGCACAAGATGGGCGAAGTTCAAAAAAATACAATAAAATTAGGTATAAACAACATAGTGGAAGAAAGAGAGTGGATACCTACATTGTGTAAATATATAGGATGTTTTTAAAATGAAATTAAACCCTTTAAAATTATTGTAATGTCTATAAAAATAGCTTAATTGAAAACATGAAAGTTTACCATGTATGATTTCGGGCACATATGCGCGGGTATTCAACATGCCACACATCGAGCGACACAATCAGTTTATTGCAGGAAACATTGGATCGGCGCATAATTTCACGTAATGGTTCGGTTAATTGGCCTCCACGATCGTGTGATCTCACCCCCAAGGATTATTTTCTGTGGGGATATGTGAAGTCTACTAGGGGGTCTACACAGATAAACCTGAGACATTGAATCACTTGGAAGCCAACATTTTCAGAGTTATTAGCGATATACGGCCTCAGCTACTCGAAAAAATTGACGAAAATTGAACTTCCAGATTATGTTTCCTTCGAACCAACCGCGGCGCACATATTCCCGAAATCATATTTTAACATCATCAATGGTATACAATAGTATTTTAAATAAAGCTATTTTTATGAGCATTGATTGATGAACATGATTTGATAATGATTAATTTCAACTTGAATTATTTTTGTTTTACAAATTATTCTTTTTCTACATTCCTTAGTACTATATACAATGCAGTATTCCTACAACAGTGTAGAAGAATTAAGGATGAACATTGTCATTGTGAATGGCAACAATACTTATATAGGTACTTAATGTATACGGAATTCGACAACACAGCCGTCACTCCTCGTGGTGTAGTGGATAAGATCCCTTCTATGCGAGACGAAGGTCTGGGTTCGAATCCCAGCCGGGGTGAACTGAAATGTCGAATGTTTCTCGAGTGTCAGCCGTAAGCCTGACAATGTTCATCCTTAATTCTTCTACACTGTTGTAGGAATACTGCATTGATTAATTTCAGTTTAAAAGTGTATCTATTCAAAAAAATCATCCTATATGTTTATTATTGTTGATGTCTGCCAGTTCATTGGAATCCTATAACCCCAATATATTAAAAAATATCTTAATTAATAAGAAATTAAGTTCACAAACAACATAATCTAATATCAGTATAGGTATACAGTCCATATACTGTCTAATGTGTGCCAAAAATACGGATTAATGCCCCCTTTGTGTGTCTTTTGTTCTGACTTTTGTTTTTTTAAAACAAAACGAAAATATTATTTGAATCTTATTTTTTGAAAATCACAATTTATGTTTTTTGTGAGAACATGACATTTTCTACAAATCGTAGTTGAATATAACAAGTAGTTATCTCAAAAGGTATACAGCAGAGGATGGACTTTCCATCAGACAAACCGAATATAGTAATTGTACGAAAATTATTTTTATTGTATTTAATTGTAAAAATGCAAACATCGGTAATATTAATATTGTAATTAATAATCAGATTTCTAAATGCTGATATTTCAGGCACTTAGCATGTATTTTATATAGAGCAGTATATGTGATATCCGTGATATCTGTGTAGGTGAATGTTTCCCAGTATTAGGCTGATGAGTTTATATATTAATCATGAATGACAATATGTAGACTCTTCTGGCTTGTTATACTGAGAAAAGTGTTGGCAAATCTTGCCTCCGCGTATAAAAATATATAATGAATAAAAATTAATAGGTAGTTATAAAAAGCTATCAAACCGAAGGGCGAGCTTATTACGAAACTGGAACACCTTACAGCCAATCCGAATATAAAGATTTCGATAAGTAATAACGGGGGCTTATTAATACAATTATACCGAGAAGTGTGTCTGCAAATCTTGTCAAAAGTCTACGTTTACTACACTATTTATGAACAAAATAATACAGAGATATGTAAATTATAAATTTGCCCACTAGGGCGAGCTTTTCGCAATGCTGCGATCTCTGCCAGCTAACCCCAATTTAGATAGGATTATCTACATATGTGTTATATTGAATAAATATAGAGAAAAAACCTTCCAGTAATTCTCAGTCAGCTGTAGGTAATAAATATTTATATGAGATCAAAATGTAAACACTTCTATAAATTAACAAAACACTTAGTGTGAAGTGTAATATACGAGTAATATATCAAATTAATCATTGTTTACGAGTACTTGGTTATTAATAGAAAAAGGCCATCGGAATACTAACAAGGTTTTTGTAATTCTGTAAACATAATAAAATTAATATGCGACGCGACGCCACGAAGCGATATTTATAATTAATTACTTACGAGTATACCTAATCGCTGCAATTTTTTACAGACATGGCGTAATAATTTACCTTAATAACTTCAGAAGTTTCATGGCGTTTAAGACTCTCCACACACGTCCGGAAGTTCAATTAACCGAATCGTCCATTTGCAAAAAAAGCTCCGACCAAAACCTCTCGAATTCAGTGTTACCCTGATTTTGAATTCAGAAAGAGGTTTTGGTCGGAGATTTTTGCAAACGGACGATTCAGTTAACTGAACTTTCAGACGTGTGTGGAGGTCCGCCCTTTTTACAAGTTACAAGATTTTATTTTAGGTTCACAAGCCAACTAGATTCATTTCCCACGGCATCAAGGTTCAAAATCGCATGATAAAATGGCAAAAATAGCGTTTTTCCCATTTTTTGGGGTTAATTTGGATTACTTCTTCTTCATATTTCGTATGCACACGACCATAATACAAGTTATCTTGGAGTCATAGCTCCGCGTCAATATTCTGCAAGTAATCTACTGCCCTTGGCGTCACCTTATGGATTTGCTCAAGAACAGGTCTACTCAGCGACATAATATATTAAGTACTACCTAGACAGAGTACTCAATGCTAGAAGTGTAACAAAACTGGTGCCCACAAACTGTCAAATCGTATGGAAAATTTTGACAGTTTGTGGGCAACGGTTTCAAATTTTGCTCTCATAGTTAAAAACTGTATTAGTTTTAACGTTATTTAGGACTAAAACGATAGTTTTAAGGATGTTTTAGATTTTATTAGTCATATCTTGTTAATAGTGTGAGCTTTGCGACTCTAAAATACCAAAAAGTGCCGTGCGTGAAATTGCTACACTTCCGTTCTATTAAAAATACATAGAATCAGATCTCTAGTACTTAATATGTAATCTCTTTGGGTCTACTATATGGTCAACAGTCTCGATGGTTACTGACACATCTCATTTTTTTTGTTTTACAATTTTTTTTCTTTTCCTTATTTCCAGATAAGCCTGTACGTCTTCCTCCTGATTGTGTGTCTCCTGATAATTGAAGGAGAGACGAGGCCGTCATGGACGATGCCTGACAAATTCTTCGAAAGGAAATTCCAAGAGAGCATGACAAGATGTGCACACGATGTAAGTTAAAAACCAAATTATAAAATAAATATGTTAGAAAAAACACTGTTTTATTTTTCACAAAACATCAGCTGTCTAGATCACAATCATACCAATGTTAATTTAGCATTTCGTACATTGACAAATTTTCTGTGCCTTTTATTTCAATTCAATTTCAATTTCAAAATTCTTTTTAATTTTCTTCAATATTTTACACATACAAATATGGTTACTTAAAACTATACATGTTTCGAGATACCTCCCCAATAGAGACAAGTCTCGTGTGTGGGGAGGGAATTGAATTCGTTTTTATGATTGAATAAACCTTTCTTCATGGAAATACTTAAAACACTTTTGAAAAATGTTCTATTTATTATACACAAAGAGTAATAGTTCCTAATTTATCTTAATAAAATGTCAACTTTAAAAGATAAATTATGAAATTGTACTATTTATTTGTAAGAAATAAAACATATTTAAAAAATGTATGAGTATTTCTTTGAAAAAAAGTTTTTTTCATGATAAACAATTAATTCAAAGTTAGAATAGAAAATTTGATAGTGTTAGATTTAGAAACTACCTAGTTACCTACACAAAGATTTTATAAAAGTTCTGTTTTCAATTTATGTTAATAATAATAATTTATTAATTCATACAAATGTTCTTAATTTAAAAGCATTTACACACATAAATACAACGTAATTTTATACACATGCTTTTTAGCACAAGAAACATAATTTAATACATTTACAAAGCGTAATTAATTCTCGAAAAGCTACTAGTTTTTTTTATAATATCATGAAAATTCTGAAATTAACTTAACAAGAATATGTAAATAAATAAATAAATAAAACTTTATTGGCGAGTAAATATATGTTACAACAAAAACAAGAGAATTAAAACAGTGTTTTTTTTTTAAATAATGGTGCGATGTTAATTGTAGCAATTTCAATTGCGTTATTTTTTCTAAATTTTTAGTACTATTATTATTTTAAAAAATATATAATAATTAATGCATAACAATATTAATTTATTTCTTTTGTTTTTCAGAGTGAAATTCTTGAGTTGTGCCAGAGGTGCGCTAAGGCGACCAAATCCAATCACGCATATCCAATGTGCTGCACAAATCAAGAAAACGCTGTTCAGTGGTGTCACGACTATGTTTACTTTGGGATCCAGTGACGGAAATCACTAAAAAAAAGTAAATTAAATGTACACAACGTCTAAAAGTGTACAATGGATTTAGGAAATCTAAAAAGAACAATTCGTCATTTGCTCAAAATTCTATTCATATTTATACAAAAAAAATAGCAATTTTGGGGCAAAGTTACGAGGGAATTGTGAAAAGTGTGACGGAAGCATAAAGAAGATGAATGATCAATGGTGAAGAAAGAAAGAAACGTGAAAAAGATGATAAAAATTGTGTTGAAAATAATTGGTATTAATTTCTTGCAATTTTTTATGCTTCTCATGTGGCAGATCTGGACACAATCGAAAACAAAATATTCATTTGTATTTGACCACTGGACTCAAAGTATTTATAGATTTCAAAAAAAGATTTTATGAAATTACTCGACTTAATATTAAAAGTGCGTCATTTAGTATACGCTACCCCGCAAGGGACGTGGCGTGAGGGTATAGTAGTAGTAGTAGTAGTACTAAAAAAAATTAACGCGGTTGCAATGTTTTATTTGGCACAGGAGAGCATATCAATTGTTTTAAATTGTCTTCTTATAAAGGAATAGAGTATCAGAAAATGTTTACTAATGTCAAAAATGAAATGATTTTAAACAAAAGTAAGATTTTTTTTTATTATTTCATGTTATCAATAACACCAGATCTAAAACTAATGTGTTATGCTGATACCAGATGCCAAACTGATATTTTATTCCGTGTTATCGATAGCACCACATGTTACAACTTGTATATTATTCCGTGTTATCAACAACACCACATTATTATAATTTCGTGTTATCAATAACATCAGATGCAAAACTGATATTTTATTCAGTGTTATAAATAACGTCAGATGCAAAACTGATATTTTATTCAATGTTATCAATAACACCAGATGCAAAACTGATATATAATTCCGCGTTATCAATATCATCAGATGCAAAACTGATTTATAATTCCGCGTTATCAATAACATTAGATGCACAACTGATATATAATTCCGTGCTATCAATAACATTAGATGTAAAACTGATATATAATTCCGCGTTATCAATAACACTAGATGCACAACTGATATTTTATTCCATGTTATCAATAACAACAGATGCAAAACCGATTTATAATTCCGCGTTATCAACAACATCAGATGCACAACTGATATTTTATTCTGTGTTATCAAAAGAAACTCCATTGCCAAGAAGACACAACACAATTTTATTATTGTCTATTATTTAAGAATTTATCTCATAATGTAGGTAAACTAATCTAACATTCTCATGGTGTAAAGTTCCTTCAATATTAGAATAAGAATATTATTTACTCTTTTAATTTATAGAATAAGTTCAAACAACAATAATTGTGTAAAAAAATATGTAGTTAATTATATTAAAAAAGAAGAACTACAAATCAATTTGTTATTAGGTGCAGCAAAATTTATAATGTTTGGTGAATTTTTGGTAAATTTTGTACCCCATTATTAGGTGTATAAGTGTGAAAGAGAATGTATGAAAAAGTGATTAAAATACTTCATGCCCATTTCTAAAAATTGAAATTTTTAACACAACTTTTATTGCAACAATACAAATTGTGGTATGAATTAAAAATTTTGGATGGGTTGTTGTATTAAAAAAAAAGTTATTTTGGTATTGTTTGTATCGACTAAAAATTGTATGAGTAATGGGCGTGATGGAGTAAGAATTAGCAGTATCAAAAGTGGAAAAAATACATTACATTATTGAATTAAAGCAACGCATATTTTATTATTGTATGTCATTTCTAAACATTCATCCTATAACTCACTTTCACCAAAATTTGTTTCGCAATTTTTCGCAAAGTTTTACGCAACGTTTTCGGCGATTGGTTTAGGTTTCCACTTTTGACACTATTATGAGCGTTTATTAGCTAATTATTTCATAATTTTGACACTAGAAATACCAAGTAATAATGTTACTAATTATGAAAGAGTTGTGGTACTAATATCGTTATTTATGCCAAAACTTTTTGTCATTCCACAACTTTAAAATTACAGTCGTAAATTGCAAACAATATATTTGTTACACGGAAAAATAATACTTATACTACAAATTGTTCGGCTTGAGGTGTTATATTTGCGTTATTCCATAATCTAAATTTTCACAACAATATCAGGGATGAGATTTGACATATTAATTAGTACCATAATTCTGCAATATGAGGAAATTCATACCACAACTTTTTAATATTTAGTAAAGCTTACACAAACTATAGCATTCGTTTTGAAAAATTGATTATGTTTTATTGATTTTAAATGCAAATCGCGTTCGTTTTTTTAAATTTTAATACAAGTATATCGGTGTTTTTATTTACTTTAAAATTGTAGAATATTTTTTTTATCAAATTGTGGTATGAGTTTCTCTTGGTATTTTTAGCGCCTTAGTGATAATATTTTAATATATATTAATTAGAATATTAAATATTTACAATTCTGTATGAATTGTGTGATTTATTGGATTCCTATAGGTTTTAAGGTTAGTTTAAATAAATATTTTTTTACAATTTAATGTAATATTTTTATGTCAAATTATTTGTGCAAGAAGGGATACTAAAATGAAAACCAAAAATGCTGAATTTCTCAAACTTTAAAAACTTCATTTTAATAGAGTATCTTTACTTCCGTTTCAGACTTTTATATTTCTGAAGCACAAATTTAAAATTACCAAGTCGAGAAAGAGTTGGTTTTCGTTATGCTTTTTACCAAGCATCTTTCTTCTTTCTTAGCCGTTTTAATCCCAATGCTGGACATAGGCCTCCCCTTTGAATTTCCACCGTTCTTTATTCTGGGCATGCTGCATCCACTTGCTTCCTGCGATTCGCCTCACATCGTCAGACCATCTTGCTTGAGGTCTCCCTACGCTCCTGTTGCTTGCCAGCATAGTGGCAACACTTGGAATATTTCAATAGAAATGTCATTGTTGCCAGCACATAATAATACCAAATTAATCCAAGGCCATCTCTTTCTTGACAAACTATGTAAATACTATTAAAATTATCTATACTAATAATGTTTTTCGAAAGCTTATGTAATGATTTTTAAAACACCTCAGATTTTGTGATGTATACCAAATAACCAAATTTATAATTGTAAAACAGTTTTTTTTAATATAATTAAAATGCATTATTAAACAGAAAATTATAATTGATGTTAAAATATGGCTGTGACATGAACTAAAAAATATAATATTTATTCCAATGTTGATTATAAAATAAAAAAAAAAAATTTTCGGTATATTATTGTTTTAATAATAATCCCATGAGAATAGAACCTTCCTACACCTTCCTCCTACCTACAAACATTGAAGGACTCCCACGGGCTTAAGGCCCTCCGCATCCCCGGGTAACACAGGCGCATATAGCGTCCTCTTTACCTGCACTTCTTGGCAAAATATTTATACTTAAGAGGTGGGCTCAGGGTTAGCCAGAAGGGAGCCCCCTGACAAACCCCGCTCCTAACTTACATTCCTTCAGTGTCCTTGTCCAAGGATGGAAACATACAGGAGGAAATAATAAGAAGCGTGAAATAATTTGTGTCAAGGTGCCAGTATGTGGTCATACATGAAGAAATATAGGGCCCCCTAAAGGCCTAGCTACGGGCCTGGCGATAAAGAATGAAAAAATATGAAAAAAAGTTTGATGAATGCATGACCAAAAATCAACCGTTTTGGAGATGTTGCCTTCTGAAAATTAAAGAATATGAAAATTTCTCTTGTCAAAATCTCAGAAACTGCTATTTAGATTTTGACAAAACAAATCAAAAATCATAGTAAATATTTTAGGCTTTTGATGAAAATTTTGTTTTGTGTTAGAATGAAGTGATTTTTTTTAATAAACATGTTTTTTTGTGAAATTTTCTGCCTATTTAAAATTAGTAACAAATAATATAAAATAAATTGCACTTGAATTAGTATGTGGTTGAATAAATAATTGATTAATTCGGATATAAATACTTTATTCTGAAAGAAATTTCCCTTAGTTTTAAAATAATTATTATTCATAGAGAAACTCCATACTAAATATGAAGGTTGTACTATTTTCATACTTTGTTTTGTGTAAGTATTATATTATATTGTAAATCATAATATTAACTTTCGCATAATATTAAATCGTGTCATCTTATCTCCCCTCCTCAGAGTGGAATCTTCGTCCCTTATCTGGACGTGTCCAATGTCCATACCACCGAAGTCAGGGCTCTCGCGCTTTTAGATCAATCGGGGCAACTTTCATAGTTCCTCTAATATATTCATTACAGATTTTATCTAATCTAGTTACCCCGAGTGACCAGCGCAGCATTCGCATCTCGGTATTATGGAGCAACTGCATTTCCTTGCGTTTCAAGTGCCAGCATTCCGCCCCGTAGAGCATGGCAGGTCTTACTACCGTTTTTACATAATTTTCCATTGAGGTTAACGGGCATTCTTCTGTCGCATAGAACACCTGAAGTCTCTCACCACTTTTTCCGCCCCACCTGCACTCTGTGCCTCACATCTTTTTCAACTTATTAATTGCAGACCAATACTCTAAAACCAAAAATAACTGAAGTGTATAAAAATACTCCATTGAGTGAATGTAGATACTTCTCGACTCCGTTGAGGTAGCATTTTAACATGGACATAGTTGGCTAATCTCATTGCTGAAAAACAATTCCGAATCTTGATTTTTCCCCGGTTTTTCAGTTTTTTTCACCATGTTTTCGGTGGCCACAACAACTGCTCAGTGTCCACAAGGCTGTCCAAGGAACTATTCTCCACTTTGTGCTGAAGATTCGTTTGGAAACAAAGTCGATTTCGGCAATGACTGTCTTATGGAAACCGCCAACTGTGAAAACAAAGTTGGTGAGTTCAAAAGTTTATCTATAAGTCTGTTCTCCTGCCTGTGGCTGCGGAGCGCCAGTGCAATCCATCAAGCACATTGTCGAAGACTGTCCTCTGAGAGCATTTCTTGGACCATATGCAGATATCCACAATGCCACATCCAATGCCCTTGAATGGCTTGGAAGCCTGGATGTTGCTCTGTAGGGTACATGTCTCCTGTATGTAACAGATAGCACATATAAAAATAGACTAAACTTTATGTATGTATATGTGAGATAAATTATACATGATTTCTAATTAAAACACGTACATTGTTTCAGAATACAAGGAGATACACAAAGGACATTGTGGGGCATCCTAAACTACTTTACCGTCACATAATGATTTCCTAATATTTCATAATATATTAACTACTAGCTGTATTACCCGTGCTTCGCAACGGCAAAATTTGTGTATGGATGGTGAAGTAGGTCGGCAGTGGAACCCAAAATCAGTGGTACCATCATGTTTAGTTAAAGTACTGCAGAGCCACTAAAACTCGCATCAGTTTTGGGGGGTCTGCATAATTTTTTTTTTTCAATTTGACCCCCCCCCCCCCCTATTCCCCATAACTCCCTCCCCTTATTCCTGCGGATGTCGGGAGGGTGACTATTCATCTTATTGAGGTGGAAAACTATGGATTCGACACCAATATCACTTTTTTCATTCCGACCCCCCCTAGCCCCCCTAACTCCCTCCCCTTATTCCTGCGGATGTCGGGAGGGTGACTATTCATCTTATTGAGGTGAAAAACTATGGATTCGACAATAATATCACTTTTTTCATTCAGACCCCCCCCCCTAGCCCCCCCTTATTCCTACGGATGTCGGGAGGGTTACTATTCATCTTATTGAGGCGGAAAACTATGGATTCGACACTAATATCACTTTTTTCATTCCGACCCCCCCAGCCCCCCCTAACTCCCTCCCCTTATTCCTGCGGATGTCGGGAGGGTGACTATTCATCTTATTGAGGTGGAAAACTATGGATTCGACACTAATATCACTTTTTTCATCCCGACCCCCCCCCAATCCCCCCCTCCTTATTCCTCCGGATGTCGGTAGGGTTACCATTCATCTTTTCGACACTAAAAATTATATATATTTGAAAAAAAAAGTTTTTTTCTAGCCCCCCCCCCCCTTTTGTGCCCCCCTCCTTGTATCCCCTACCCCCATTAGAACACTCCTTGGGGCAAGCACAACAATTTCCCAAAGTTTCATCTCAATCGGATGAACGGTTTAGAGTCTATAAAGGATATGGTGAAAGTGTTAGAAACATTGGGACGAACTAAAATATTTACAGCAGGTACCTACCTACTTACAATATATTTATTTTTTGTGGTATGGCAATTTTTTGTGGTGTAGCAACTTTGCATAAGATTTTAATAATTGTAGAACATCGATTAACAAATATTCGGAAGCAATATAATCTATGTCAGATAGAGAAAAAATACTGCACCCATCTAGAGAATATGACATCTGTGCAACAGAGAAAATATATGAAGTATTGGTATGACAAAAAGACAATATGAATATTTTGCTCTTGTCGTAAATTTTAATTTGGCAAATGGCAAAATTTCATTTACAAAACGTAAATAAAAGCCTATTTTACCATTTACATTGCAAATAATGATAATACTACCTCTCATTAGTTTAAAAACAACTTATCATTTTAAAAAGTGACATTTGGACTAACACAACTAATGGTGGAGATTTTCTTGAAAAACCTTGAATTTTGATGTTTTGTCTAAAGAAATATCTCATTCAAGACTACAAATTATTAAACTTTTTATATCCTAAGTGTATTTTGAGAATGTTTACTAAATGCACTCAATAAATGAATGCACAAAACCATTTCATATAAAAGATTACCCCGGAATGAATTAACTGGAAATTGGACACAAAGTACTCTCTGTTTCAAATATGTTGTACGCTGGATTAGTAGTAATTCTATGGAAAAAAATTGTATCCATGGAAACCCATGAGAGAAATGATATTAAATGGGAAGTGGTGATATAAACAAACGAACTAAAATATTTATGTGGGATTTATTAGTATCATATTTAAATAGGTATCTAAAAGTACCCTAAAGGGAAACATTCGCTAGATTAGTTATTGATGTATTAAAGAAAAACGTACTATTTATAATTATTTGTTATTTTTAAGTTGCATTATTGAACATTTATGAGTTTATAAATAACGAAATTAATTAAAATTACTACAAACAAATTGTTGTGTGTTCAAGAATTCTAATAAATCTTACTTGACTCTTTCTACACTCTATTGTTTCGTATTTTAAGATTATTTTAAATTTAAATAGGATTATACATAGCTACCTTAAAACGGAGTTGGGCAGGACACGTTGTCAGGCGCTCAGATTCTAGATCGAAAAATGAAAAAAAAAATACATAAACATGCAATAGACAATATGGATGCAATATGCAAAAGTAGAAATATTCTATGTAATCCTAATCCTTTCTGAGGTTATTCACCTTTTCTATGAGACGAGATTCATATTCTATGTTTCGAATTTTCTTTGATTTACACGATTCTTAATTTTTCCCACCTTTTAAACATTCTTTCTTTCTTCTTTCTTCCTTGCCTCTTCCCAGTTCACTTGAGGTCGCCCCTTCTGGTACGCAGTCTCCAAGTCTTTCTGTCTTGTGTCATCTCACTGGTCAGCTGCTTCTCCCTTAGGTCTTTCTCAATACTGTTCCACCAGGTGGCTTGTGGACGACCTCGACCTCTCGCTCGTGTGGGGTTGTCTAATGTCTAGTGCAAGTCTGACCACGTGATCGTCATTTCGTCTGTTCACGTGTCCGTACCATTGGAGTTTATACTTTCTTTTATTTTCTCCGGAATAGTCGCGACCCCAAAACTACCATACATATATATTCATTTCTACCACCTGAGCACCTTCATTCAGTAGTTATGAGAGTGTTAAATATAATTGACATTAAGTAGATGTAAAGTTCAATAAATAATTGATTTAATTGGTTATAAATACTTTATTTTGAAACAACTTTCACTCAGATATACAGTAATTACTCCATACTTAATATGAAGACTGTACTATTTTCTTATGGTGTGTTGTGTAAGTATTATATTTATAATCACGATATTTTAGACCATTGGTACTTGGTGGAAGTCCATTTTTAAGGAAAAAAAAATAAAAACTAAATATTCAGATTAAAATCCACAAAAAAATACTTTAGCTTTCGCGACTAGGAGTATATGTATACCATATCTTTATATTATGTAATCTCTCAAATGGTTGGTTGGCAGATATTGCCAATGGCAATAAACCCGCCATTTGTGTAATGTACTCATCATTATTGCAATAAAGTAAAAAAAAGAAGGGATCCATCCAGCTTCCTCCCCAAGGGAGTTCACATAATGCTACATTGTGTGAATGTAGATATCTCTCGCTTCATTTGAGGAATATCTGTAATGTATTTCCATCTGCGCAGAGCAGAAGAATCCAGTTCCAATACCTAAAATAATTTAGGTAGGTATATCTCCAGGTCTTTCAATAATTACGAGTATCCTCTCATTTTTCAGTTTTCTTCGCCACATTTTTGGCGGCCACAACGACAGCTCAGTGTCCAGTTTGCTCATCAAGGAACTATTCTCCAATCTGTGGTCGAGATTCATTTGGAAACACAGTAGATTTCCCCAATGTCTGTGTTATGAAAGCAGTCAACTGCAAAAACAGAGTTGGTAAGTTAAAAAGTTCATTCTGTATCTTCTTCTTATTGTGTCGGTCAGCACTCATTAGATTCCCCTCCGCTCCCAAAAAGTCACAACTTCTCCCGCGTCATCGTCCAAGGGGGAGCGATCAGCGAGGCTCTCCTATGTGCACCGCCTAGGAGCCATTGGACAGGCCAGGAGGTGCTCAGTGTCCTGCAGCTGCCCGCAGTCGCACGTCGCATCCTCAGTTATTCCCCATCTCTGGAGGTTCTTCATAGTGCGGCCGACCCCGGATCTGATCCTGATGTTGAGGGTTTTCCACGCTGGCCAGGGTAGATCGTGTCCTGGGGGTAGGGCTTCCATTGGCGTGTTAAATAGGGTCCCTTGTGCAATGTGCATCCTCTGTTGTGCCCCTCCACATGCTAGTTCTTGCAGTTTCAGGTATATCTGCTAAGGGTTTGGTCGCGTTTAGAAAGCTCCTCCTGGATTTGATTTGTGGTGGCAGGTGCCCATGTAGCAGTATAATAGATACGTAATAGACGTTGGTAATTATTAGGTAAAATACATATAAATGGTACCTAATGGCCTCTCCCGCCATCTAGCGAAAGTCGATTGTGAACATTGTTCTTCGTCTTAGCAATTATAGATGGAAAATGCGTTTAAAAAATACCACCCTATCCATCCAACAGTAAGAATGACAACAATAAGTACATAAGAGTAGGCAATGTAGGCATATTGACAATTAAAATAAGAGACCTTAGATCTCGACAACCGTTACTAAATATGTTTTGGAAAAATAAAGTAGATACATTGAACCTTTATCTCGTGAATGACTGTAAAAGATTTTATATATCTTGTATAGATTTCTCAAAAAAAGTGAAAAACACATTAAAATTTTTTTTCGAAAGACAGCCTGTATTGTTCAAAATCCAATGATTCGCACAAAAAAATATGGACTATTTTTGGCGCCGCTTAGCGATAAATATCGCCCCAAGTGCACCTAACATTTTTCTAAGCATAAATCACCACATAGGGTCGTCACCAGCGATGAAATGTGACCTTTATTTTTTTGTTTATGCTTGATTTTTTATACGTAATTTCTTTATATAATTTTTTCCATTGTTTCAGATTACAAGAAAATACATAATGGACATTGTGGGGCATCCTAAACTACTTCACAATCACAAAACATCATGTTCTACTATTTAGTGTTTCAATTTTCCTTATGTTTTAAGCATTTAATATGATATAAGGGATAAACTCTCTTTTTAACACAAGTTTTATTGTATAAGGTGCCCTCCCGGTAATAATTAAGCCCTACTCAGGAAATAAAAATTTGTGCGTACAAGACTGGATAACCTAGGATCTGGACTTTCTGAAACATCCAGAGGTGGAGGTGGATTTAATCTTGATGGTCTTGGTCTCCAGCTTATGAAATATCATATTATTAAATTACATAAAGTTTAGAAGTTCATGGAAGAAGGGTCGATAGGGTACAAGAGGTCAGGAAGGATTAAACTAGCGTGTTAAAAAAATAAATTTAAACTGTTAAATACTAAAGTTTTTTATTAACACAATATGGATTAATCAACTTAATCAAGAATTATAATTAATCTTACTCAACTCTTTCTAGACTTACGTGTTTTGTGTCAGTAATAATTTAATTAGGATTATACATAGGCAGACCACCAAAGAGATGGAAGGACAATAAGAATCACATTGCGTTAGCTGAGTAGCGATAAGCTCGCCCTAATTGAACAGTTACAAGTTCATGACGTTTTTTAAATTGATATCAGTTATCTGCAAGTGAGTTGTTGGACGACCCTAATGTATGCAAGCGAGACTTGGACATGGCTGAAGAAGGATGAATCCGGGCTGAATGCAGTGGAAATGAGGTCGCTAAGAAGAATGTGTGGGAAAACGCTGAGAGATAGGATAAGGAATGAGGTTATTAGGGAAATGAGTGACTGCAAGACTGGTGTTGTAACTAGAATGAAAGTGAACAAACTGAGATGGTTTGGGCATGTTGAGAGAATGAAGGATGACAGGATGACAAAAAAGATATATCTGAGTGAACGAAGAGGTGTGAGGAAATGCGGCCGCCCCAGACTGGACTGGACCGATCATGTCGACCAGATCCTCAAGGATGGGCGCGTTTTGAGTAAAAGGAATCGGAGAGCGTGTATGAAAAACTGTATGAGTGTGACGGAAGCTAAGAGTGTGTGTAAGGATAGGGATGTCTGGCGCTCTGTCCTCTCTGCCTACCCCACAAGGGACGTGGCGTGAGGGTATAGATAGATAGATAGAGTTGTTGGAAAACTGTAGGTATTGTTGGTAGCCCTAATTGACAAATCTTGTCATAACAACTGTATATTTTTTGCAAGTGAGTTTCAATGCCGAAAATATAACAGAGCGGTCCTAGAATATTAAAGGAAAATCCCGCGGGATTAAGGCCCTCCACATCCCCGGGTACTTCAGGCGCATTAATAACGACCTCTTTACCCGTACTTCTAGCAAAATATTATTAAGAGATGGGCCCAGGGTTAGCCTTAAGGGAGCCCCCCGGCAAACCCCACCCCTGAATCAATATCCTTGTCCAAGAAGGTTACAAAGTTACACCTAGGTCCTAGAATAATTATTTTTAGGTTTTTTCAGAGGAAAGGATTACTGAATGCTCGAATTTTCTTTTGAACAGAGAAGTAATGGTATCTCAAACTACCTCCACTGCAGGTTTGAAAAATTATGTTGCCAACTTCTCTATCAAAAAGAATGAAAAAAAAAGATAATATGGATGCAAGAATGTAAGTAGAAATATTCTATGTAATCCTGAATAATTTCTGAGATAATTAACCCTTCCCCTGAGATGAGATTCACATTCTATGTTTCCTATTTGCTTTGATTTACTTACATGATTCTTAATTTTAATAAATAACGTAAAGAAATAATTACGAAAGTGTTAAATATTATTGAAATTTGACATAGTTGGATAAATAATTAATTAATTCAGATATAAATACTTTATTCTGAAACGAATTTCCCTCAGTTATAAAATAATTAGTATTCGTAGAGAAACTCCATACTAAATATGAGGGCTGTACTATTTTCATACTTTGCGTTGTGTAAGCATTATATTATATTTTATATAACATTGAATATCATAATGCCTCATCCACATGCTGTCCGTCCTTCCACGAGTCCCGCGCGAATGAGTAAAAAGGCGTTAACCGTCGGTTACGTATACAGTTCAAGACAATCACCTCGTCCGTACGTCCTTTTACTCATTCTCACAAAACTCGTGGAAGGTCGCCGAACGTGAAGCGGCCCCATTATACTACCTCAATTTACTTACTCAAAATCATGTGATTTCAGTGACCCACCTAATTATGATTTACAGTAAATTCGACTAATACTAATTCGACCAATAATATCTAGTTCGACTAATACTAGTTCGACTAATAGCTAAATCGACTATTACTAATTCAACTAACGATCAGTTCGACTAATTTCGTACAATTTTACATTATTTTAAAATTAAGAACAACTGTAATTATTATGATGTGAAGAACTTAGGTATTTACTCATCACCATAATATTTACAATTGTTCTGAATTTCAAAGTATTGTAAAATGTATGAAATTAGTCGAATTCGCTATTAGTCGAATTAGTATTGGTCGAATTAGTATTAGTCGAATTTACTGGATACCCCTTATTACTGACCAATATCTCTAACTCTAACTGTTCTGAATTTCAAAGTATTGTAAAATGTATGAAATTAGGCGAATTCGCTATTAGTCGAATTAGTATTGGTCGAATTAGCTGTTAGTCAAATTTACTGGATACCCCTAATTACTGACCAATATCTCTAAAACTCAAAATAAACCAAACTTTTAGTAAAATTTTTAGTTTATTTCGCCATATTTTTGGTGGCCACAACAACTGCTGATGACTGCCCAACAGAAACCTGTTCTTACATCCTGCAGCCAATCTGTGCTGAAGATCCTTCTGGAGATAGAATCGAATTCGACAATGAATGCATGATGAAGATGGAGAACTGTGGATGGAATACTGGTGAGATTCTTTAGCTTTCAGGGGAGACAGTTAGGGCAGAACCCCATAACCCCTCTAATGTTTACGTATACTCCTTGTCTCCGTCTGCTTGAGAGTCATCATCATCATCATTATTGGCATTACAGCCAATTGTGGGCCCCGGCCTCCTCCAGCTGTCGTCGCCATTTCCCCCTGTCCTGGGCTGTGCTCCTCCAGTCCCTGATGCCGACCACTTGTGCATCCTTGTGCACTCAGTCCAACCATCTGAGCTTGGGCAACTATGACGACACAGACATATCTCGCGGCATTAATGTTCAAAATCGCATGAACATTCGCATGATAAAATGTTAATAAAAACATTTTTTCCATTTTTTTGGGGTTAATTACGCTTCAGTCAAAAAACCTTTACAGTCATTTCCTAGATTTTAATGCATATTTTCAATAAAAAAACAAAAATCTTGAGTTGCTGTCTTGCGGCAAAAAGATCTGAGGTGTTTTTCACATTTTTTTGTGAGAAATCTATATAAGATCTTTTACGGTCATTCCCTAGATAAAGGTTCAATGTACCTGCTCTATTTTTTCCAAAGCATATTTAGTAAGGTTGTCGAGATCTAAGGTATCCCATTTTTACATTTTTTTTTTAAATGTCAATTATCTATTGCTTCAGGATACAAGAAAATAAATGATGGAAGGTGTCCGGCAGTATGGATTTGGGGACACTAATATCGCTTTTTTGATAACATTATACTTACTCGTAAGTTGTATTAAGTATTGCAAATTTATGACTTCGTAAATAAAGAAATTTAATCAAAATTTGTAAACACAATTTCGTTTAATCAAAAATTCTGATTAATCATACTTAACTCTTTCTAGACTAACGGCATATTTAACAAACCAACGGAATACTTCATAGCCTTGAGCTGGACAAAATGTGACTTAAGATCTGAATTTCTTTTCCAACGCCCTTTCATACCATACCACACTCTACCCCACACAACCCTTGGATCCCCTCATCATCGTGGCATCTCCCAGAAAAAACTTTTTCTCCACAAACCAGCGACGTTAAGACACAGCCTATATAATCGCAAAGGTTATTCTAAATTTTCCCAGCAATCCATCGTAAGATGCGGGGGTTATGCGAACACTTACAAAAATTAGACTTTACTTTATATACTCGTATATAGATTATACAGAGGCAGAACACCAAAGAGATGGAAGGACCACAGAATCACTTTTGGATTACCTGGAAAGGTCGCTGAATAGCGGTAAGGTCACCTTAATAAAATAATTTAGTATTAACTGCTCTAAGTTTATTCGTCTTCAGCCCTCCTCACTTCACTGCTGAATGTAGGCCTCTTCAATCCCCTTCCATTCACTTCTACTCTCCCTCCTTCGTATCATGACTCCTCCGGCTTGCTGGAATATGTCGTCAGACCACCTTTTGGGCAAGTTTATCGTATTTTTGCAATAATTGCACAATTTAAAAAATATAGGTGCGCGAAAATTACTTTGGGGCTAACTGGAAGAAATCGCAGTTCTGCGATAAGTTCGCCCTAGTGTACAACGATTTATAATCTGTACTATATCCATTTTTTATATTTATATGTAGGTATTTAATGCTCACTTAAAGATTGAATAAATAAATAAATTACTAGAAATATTCTACATAATCTTTCTGAGATTATTTCTGAGATTATTTCTGAGATTTTTGATCTTTTCTATGAGATCATATTGCGAAGGGCTAGATCAAAAAGAGAGTTGCTGTCCAGTATAAAGATGAGAAAAATGTCATACTTGGGACACATTTTTTCGCAACCAAAAGTAAGATCTGCTGCACTGCTGATCTGCTGAGGAACATTGAGGGTAGGCAGATGTCCTGGCTGAGAAACATCAGAGAATGGACCGGATTTTTTACGGTGAGGAGTTGATCCGGTTAGCACATGACAGAGAAGCTTACACCAAAGTGATAGCCAACGTTGGGGGGACCTGACACGGCACTCCAAGAATAAAATGAGATTTAAATACGGGTGTAAAGTGTGACGTCACTCACGAAATACGGTGCAACTTTTCTGTCAAGTTTGACGGCGTTTTTCATACTAAACGCGCAACTTTATAGTCAAATATCGGTGTGTTTTACTTCGTAATGTCACGTAAAAGTGTGGCACAATGTATTTTTTTTATTAGGGAAACATTAATTAGCACGAAACTGTAAGAAAAATGGAATTAAATAAGTCATAACCTAATTGAACAAAAATTTGCATGAATCTGTCAGAGCTTTTAGGACCTCACCGCTAGGGGCGCTGCATTCATTTTACACCAGTATTCTACATTTCGTTTCACCTTACTTGTCACACTTTTTCTATAGAATTACTATGTAGCCAGTGGCCAAGTTATTTGAAACCAGGAGTATGTCTATAATATTATTTGCTTTGATTTTACATGATTCAAAATTTTTCCCAGCTTTAAAAACTATTAAAAAATAACGTAAAACAAATAGTTATGAGAGTGTTAAAAACAATTGTAGTAAAATTAGATGCAGATTAGTAAATAATTGATTAATTCAGATATAAATGCTTTATTCTGAAACGAATTTCCCTCAGTTATAAAATAATTAAAATTCATAGAGAAACTCCATACTAACTATGAAGGCTGTACTATTTTCATACTTTGTGTTGTGTAAGTATTATATTGCATTGTATATCATACCTAATATCTTGACTGGGAGGGCCTGATTTAGGGGGATTTAGGGAGGGGCCCCCACGATAGATACTTCGGAAAAAAAATAAATTTAGACTAGTAAACAACTTTTCCTAATTTTCAAAATAATCTATACTTGGTTTCACAATAAATTATTTATTGGAAAACTCGACTGAAAAAAATTGACCTTTTTATTTGGACAATAGTTTGGGGCCGGTGGGCCTCCACTCCTTTGTTGCCTCGAGGCCTCCACACCTCTAAATCAGGACCCATTGACTGGGTTCTGTGCCCAGCGAGCCTGGATTTGCAGTTTAGGTTTGATGCAACCATTATGCATAGGCAGGGTAAACTCCCTCAATTCCGTGATAGTACTTACATGTATGGGCAATGGGCATGTACTTACTACAACAGAAAATTGTCAGGTAGAGCAGGGCATGCTGATTTATTTGCAAGTACATTGTCGGCGTATAGGGCATCCCTATACAGATTGTGTGTTGAGCACTGATTATGTGCTTATGATGTTGGTAATGTAGTCTTGTTGCTTTGTTGATGATTAGTTATTAATGATTAATAATTAGTGATTGGTAATTACTCTTAAAATGTTATCTTATTGTTCTTGATATCAGTTCTTAACTCATCTTTCCTTGCTTCCTTCATTTTCCCCTCCTTTCTTCCTCTTCCCATGCTTCCTCCTTCCCTACCATAAATGTTGTATAGATATAGGATATATATTTTTAACTATGTAATGTGATCTATTTGTTTTGCGTGTGTGCTAATTGTGAACGGATGTTATTGGTCTTGTGTATGGATATTCTCGTACGAATGTACCTGTCAATGTTTGTTTTTGTGACTGTATCTGTTCCATGTGTAATAAATAAATAAATAGTTACAGAAAAATCACATATTATAATTTTTTGCAGATATCCAATTATCATTCTTTTGCCAATTATATACTTAATATCTGTACAAAAAATGGATGGTAATTATATGTAGAAAAATATACATATTCCCCAAAAACACACGTTTCGTATGACTCTATTCACTCACCTAATTTCCTGAGAGTCCTCTTAATTCCGTGACACCTACTCCCTATAAGGTTTGTACTCAAATATACTGAATAAAAATAATTCTATAATTATGTTTTATAAGAATGCAGACTATATTATCACTATGATGAAACAAAAAGTAGGAAAAAAGCAATATCTTCATATTAATTTTGATATTTTCTATCCGCTCTACACTCACACGCCTAAATGTCAAAATTCGCGGGAATTAAATGACAATATTTGGAAAATATCATTGACGAAAGAGATTTTTGAATCTTGCAATTTTCAGTTTTTTTCGCCATATTTCTGGTGGCCACAACGACTGCTGAGGATTGTACAGATATCTGCATGAAGGTCTATCGACCAGTCTGTACTGAAGATACTGCCGGAGATAAGGTCGAATTCCTGAATCAATGTCTTTTGGAAATCGCCAACTGTGAAAATAAACCTGGTGAGATCAAAACCTCATAGACTTTTATATATTAAATACCTAGATGGGGTACTCAATGCTAGTAGTGAAGTAAACTGGTGCCCACAACTGTCAAATCGTATAGAGAATATTTTGAAAAAATCAAGAAACGGAATAAAAGTTCTGTTTTTCAATACCAACTTGCACACAGTGGCGCAACAAATTTGTTAATTTGAGTTTTTTTTTTAAAAAATCAAAATTAACAAGGTACACATGCCTTTAAAGAGTTGCACATAATTTCATTGAAAATCGACTCGCCTTTAAATGTTATAATGAAGCCTCGTTATAAATATAGCTTAGTTTATGAGTTATTCAAGTAATTAAAACAAAAACCTTGGTGTTTAAAATACTTTTGTTTCAGGATTCAACAAAATACAAGATGGAACTTGTCCGAAATAAAGAACTTCTTCACAGGTACTATACATAACTCTCTGATAATGATGCGTGTTAAACAGGCGAAAGCGTTTGGCTCACTGTAAAAAGTTCCTACTTCTTATATTTTTTACAAAATAAATTCAGATAAAATGGAGATAGTGTTTCATTATAATATTTGTAAATCACTACACGGGGTCATCGAAAAAGATGGACCCTATTTTAAAAAGGTATAACTTTGGAACCATTCATGTTAAATGAGTAATTCTTTCACTGTATGGTAACCGATGAATGTAAGTTTTGTTTGATGTACTTCTTGGCAAAATATTTATAAGAGGTGGGCTCAGGGTTAGCCAGAAGGGAGCCCCCGACAAACCCCGTCCCTAACTTAAATTCCTTCAGTGTCCTTGTCCAAGGATGGAAACATATTTATTATATAATATTTACAGATACATACAAGAGTACATAATACATGAAATAAGAACAAGTAAATGGTGCCGCAGACGAAATATTTTTCTCTTCTTCTTATTCAGCTATCCCTCCACTGGTAGATATATAGGCCTCTTCTAACATTTTCCAAGTTTTTCTACTTTGGGCTTTGCTCACCCAGTTCCATCCTGCGACTGGGACAATATCATCTACCCATCTCTTTTGGGGTCGTCCCACAGGTCTTCTATTCTCCCATGGTCGCCATCTTAGGATTCTGGGTGCCCATCTATATATTATGTTGTCAGATAGTGTCATTGTTTATTTTTCTAAAACGGGTGAATTGATGAATCTGGTTGTCTTTCAATAGGAGGCCCCTCGGGTCGCGAGGCCGTAGGGGGTGGCTCACGTCGCCTACGCCTTGTGCCTCTGTCCCTTGAGATAACTCTTAAGATGTGTCCAATGAATTGTGATCCTCAAAATGTATAAATATCTGTTGTTTCAGCATACGTCATAGTGGGCTATGGAAAGATGAAACTTTGTGAAGGATTATGAACTGCTTCAGTATTAAGACATGTCCTCTTGTACAATAATATTAAATTAATTGTTGCTAATAAATAAATTATATTAAAATAGTACAGTTTTTATTCTTTTCTATTTATATGGCACTCTGCTCGATTGGCGAGTGATTTGTGTGTCGTAAATTAAGTGCTTGGCACCAGGAATGACGTCATAGACATTTCCTACGGCATTAAGGTTCAAAATTGCGTGAAAAATCGCATGATAAAATGGTAAAAATAGCGTTTTCTCCATTTTTTGGGGTTAATTTTGCGTCTATCAAAAACCTTTTATGGTCATTCCCTAGATTTTAATGTCAGTACAAAAAAAAATGTTTCCTCCGCTACTTTAGGGAAACTAGTTTCCGTCTTTCGGAAAGAGGATCAGAGGTGTTTTAATTTTTTTTTCCAGAAATCTGTACAAGATATAAAAAATCTTTTACGGTTATTCCCTAGATAAATGTTCAATGCATTTACCCTATTTTGCTCCAAAGGATATTTAGTAACGGTTGTCGAGATATAAGGTGTCGCGTTTTTAGAAATTTTTGAAATGTCGGTATGCATACTCTTAATTATTTTTTTTTCTATTTATATGGCACTCTACTCGATTGGCGAATGATTTGTATGTTTTAAATTAATTATTAGTTAAAAGTTGTAAATTATTGCATATTTATGGCTCCATAAATAATTAATTTTAATCCATACTGTAAACTAATTATTCTGTAATCAAGAAGTGTGATAAATCTTACTTGACTCTTTCTAGACTTTCTTGTTTCTTATTTAAAGATGAAATTTAAAAATTAAATTGGACAGTCATCACCAAAGAGATGGAAGGACAGTGGAGTCATCATGGATAAGCTGATGGTAACACTAATCAATCTTATATTAAGGGCTTGGCACCAAGAATGACGTCACAGTCTTTTCCCACGGCATTAAGGTTCAAAATCGCGTGACAATCGCATGATAAAATGGTAAAAATAGCGTTTTTTCCATTTTTTAGGGTTTACTTTGCGTCTATCAATTTTTTTTACGGTTATTCCCTAGATTTTTATGCATATTATCAGTACCAAAAAAATATTCCGCGACTTTCGGGAAACGAGTTTCCGTCTTTCGGAAAAAAGATCAGAGGTGTTTCTCAATTTTTTTTCTGAGAAATCTATACAAGATATAAAAAATCTTTTACGGTTATTCCCTAGATAAAGGTTCAATACATCTACCCTATTGTGTTCCAAAGCATATTTAGTACCGGTTGTCGAGATAGAAGGTCTCCCGTTTTTAGAAATTTTTGAAATGTCGGTATGCACATTGCACAGTTGCACACTCTTAATCTTTAATATTCAACAGAGAGTGCGATGGACAGGCCATACATCAGGCACCCCGACCTGCGCATCACCACAGCAGAAGGAATAGTAGAGGGCAGTAATGTGAGAGGTCGCCCAAGAAGCAGTTATATGGACCAGATTATTAAGAGCGTGCACTGTAGCACCTACACGGAAGTGAAGAGATTGGCGAGTGACGGGACGGCGTGGAAAGAAAGAACGAAAATGCTTGGTACAAACCATTCTGCTAGATTATGACCACGTCATCATCAATGCTAAGGAACCTATATAAAGGTGGGAAGAACTATTGAACAGTGAGTCCCTTCTATTATCTATGACAAATCTATGGTGAACGCCATTATCACTGCAAACATATGATTGCGTGTCATATTGGTTGTCCACAATTGCGTGAAACCTGGTGATATTTCAGCGATTTTTGCGACTCATTATGTATAATCAGTGTGAAAATTACCTTTGGAATATAACCTATGTAATTAAATGGTAAATTAGTGTACTTTCCATCGAGAAAGAATAGCGTTTACCTAGCGGAAGTGCTAAGTTCGTAAATGGCGGCGGTCTTGTTTTGTCAATGGCTATATCCTTTAAGACTTTCTAATCAATGCTCTTAGTCTATTGTCTTACCTTACTAATAAGTAACGATAAAAAAAATGATAAATTGAGGTGCCAGAATATCAGAAGTATTTTTCTGTTTTCCATATTTATATTCTGTTTCATTTGATTTAAATATTTTTAATAAATTTCTTAAAAAGAAATGGTTACGAGAGTGTTAATTTATGGTCGGATATAAACACAGGTACTCGTCTGAAATGATTTCATTCAGTGGTAAAATACCTAATAATTATTGATTATATACAGAAACTACATACTTAGTAAAATGAAGGCTGCACATTTTCCAATTTTAGTGTTGTGTAAGGATTAAATAATATTGTCTTTATTTACTTACTCAAAATCATGTGATCTAAGTGACACGTCTAATTACAGACCAATTTCTCTAAAATCATAAATGAGTACATATTTTAAGAGTATGCATACCGACATTTTAAAAATTTCTGAAAACGGGAGACCTTATATCTCGACAACCGTTACCAAATATGCTTTGGAACAAAATATGGTAGATGCATTGAACATTTATCTAGGGAATAACCGTAAAAGATTTTTTATATCTTGTATAGATTTCTCAAAAATAATTTTGAAAAACACCTCTGATCTTTTTTCCGAAAGACGGAAACTCGTTTTCCGAAAGAAGCGGATTTTTGTTTTGTACTGATAATATGCAATAAAATCTAGGGAATAACCATAAAAGTTTTTTCGACAGACGCAAAATTAACCCCAAAAAATGGAAAAAACGCTATTTTTACCATTTTATCATGCGATTTTTCACGCGATTTTGAACCTTAATGGTGTGGGAAATTACTGTGACTTCATTCTTGGTACCAAGGCCTTAAAGTGCTGCAATAATCTGATATGTGAATGTAGATACTGAGCAAAAGTTAGGGTCAAATCTGTAACTTATTAAGTGCGTACTATAAGTTAAATAAAACACACTTATTTTAGTTCAAAGTTATAGAATCGAATCTATGTAATCTAACCATATCTCTATAGATTGTACTTAAAAAAAATTTAAAGATTTTATTTTAAATTTTAGTTTATTTCGCCATATTTTTGGTGGCCACAGCAACTGCTAATAACTGTCAAACAGCCTGTCCCTACATCCATTGGCCAATCTGTGCTGAAGATTCGTTTGGAAGGAAAGCCAGTTTCGACAATGACTGCCTAATGAGAGTCGAGAACTGTCAAACGAGAGCTGGTGAGACAAAAACTTCATTCTTTATCTGTGTACATCCTCACGCAGGGTCGCTTTCAGGGTAGGAAGATAGCACAGAACTCCAGACTACCCAGTAGCGTCGAGCGGGAGAGGTGGGAGGAGAAGCGGCCAGCCTCGGGCGGCACTTTTTAGGGGGTGGCATTTTGTGCCAGTGGCGCAAGTTTTCACTTTTTATACTACACCAATATCTAAATTTTTGTTGTCCCACTCGAAAAAGCCCAATTTTTTTTTTATCTCTGTTTTATAGTTTTTGCCGAAAATTAGTTGAAGATAATGTACGTACAGCCTTAAAGTCTATCCTTAGCTGTACATCAGTTGAGATAACTATAAGTCGTGTCCAATGAATTGTGATCCTCAAAAGTATAAGTGAAACATATATGTAAATATCTGTTGTTTCAGGATACGTGAAAATAAGCAATGGATATTGTTGAAGATCCTGAACTGCTTCAGTCTTAAGACATGTCCTCTTGTACAATAATATTAAGCTAATTGTTGCTAATAAATAAATTATATTAAAATAGTACAGTTTTTATTCTTTTCTATTTATATGGCATTTCTTTTTCTCTCTCTTGTTCTTCTGATGATCTTGGCACTGTTCGCCTGCCAGAAAAGTGTGTACTTCAGCCGTCTGTAAAGACTTTCCCGGGGTGCATTACTTGGGAGCGTGCACAATTACACCCACACCTAACGAAGGGTGGTTTCAATGGCCACTCCCGATGGGGGGACGAATGGAGATCCTCAAATAGAGATAGTCGAGGACTGGTGCAGGAGGTGGGATTGCAAATGACTGGCTTTGATCTCCCCAGACGTCAATGGGTGGCATTAAATCGGTGGCATTCACGGCCGGTGTGGCCAGATGCTCCATAGATGGCAGATGCGGGAATCCCCTGCCTGCGACTGTGCAGAACCAATACAGACTATCCAGCGCATCGTGGAGACGCGCCCTCTAAGAGCGTTCTCTGGCATAATACCGACATACATAACGCCACTCCAAACGCCTTGCAAAGGCTTGATGATTTGGGTGTTGCTCTCTAGTGTCTCCTGGATGTAACAGCAAATATCTTTGACACTCTTTTCTTCTGACGCCAAACGATAATATTAAAAATATATGGCACTCTACTCGATTGGCAAATGATTTGTGTGTTACCATTACACCATAATCAGTCTACAAAATTCTTGAATAATTTACATGTTCTCCAGTATTTTTGTTATTTTTTCCATACATGTAGTCTTGAACTATATTGTAGTTAGTATTGCCCCAGAACAGGCTTTCGCCTAGTGGGGCAATAACATCCAATACTTGTTTCTTACTTATATTTTTTACTTTGTTATATATTTTGTGGATATTAAATAAATGAAATGAAATGAAATGAAATTAATTATTATTTAAAAGTTGTAAATTATTGCATGTTTATGGCTTTTAACGTCTATTAAAAAATAATTACAAATAATGTATGGTTATGAGAGTGTTAAATAGTTGTCGGATATAAATACTTTATTCTGAAATAAATTTCAATCAGTTGTGAAATAAATTGCATAGTAATAAGTAATCATGAAGGCTGCACTATTTTTATATTTTGTGTTGTGTGAGCATTATATATAATACGAGGGCTGTTTTTTTAATCAAGTTTCATTTGTGCTTGAGTAATACGAATGAGCAAGACCTGCACATTACGAGATTGCGCAACTCTCCCACCACAACCTCTGCAATTTTCTCACTTATCACATTTGGCGGGAGCACCGATCAAGGCGGCCATGTTCATTTGCCTGTAACTCGGCTGCGAGTGATGTATTTGATATGAAAATGGCAGAGGTTGCGGTGGAAGAGTTGCGCAATCTCGTGATGTGCAGAACTTACTCTTTCGTATTTCGTGCTTACATAGAAGCACAAACGGAACTTGATTAAAAAACAGCCCTCTACATTAGGTCTAATTCCGTAACTATTTAAGAGTATGCATACCGAAATTTTAAATATTTTAATTTAAATTTTAGTTTATTTCGCCATATTTTTGGTGGCCACAACAACCGCTGATAAGTGTCCACGAATCTGTCCCTCCCTCCATAAGCCAATCTGTGCTGAAGATTCGTTTGGAAGGAAAGTAATTTTCGGCAATCACTGCCTCATGAAAGTCGAGAACTGTCGAACGAATTTTGGTGAGATAAAAACTTAATTTCTTATCTGTGTACATCTTTACGACGCGTCGCTTTCAGGGTAGCCAGATAGGACAGCACACCAGACTGCCCTCATATGTCTACGTATACTCCTTGCCTCCGTCTGCTTGAGAGTCATGCTACTGTTCATCAGGAATGAGGGTCATGCGACTGTTAATCAGGAATGAGGGTCATACTGTTTATCAGGAATGAGGGTCATGCTACTGTTAATCAGGAATGAGGGTCATGCTACTGTTAATCAGGAATGAGGGTCATGCTACTGTTAATCAGGAATGAGGGTCATGCTACTGTTAATCAGGAATGAGGGTCATGCTACTGTTAATCAGGAATGAGGGTCATGCTACTGTTAATCAGGAATGAGGGTCATGCTACTCTTGAACGGTTTCATTTCTTAACACCCTCTCATTCACGCTTTTTGTTATTGGTTTTGTCTTTGCTTTCAGTAACTTTCAATATGTACTCGTATAAGGATTTTTATAACACAACGCTTTCTTAATAAAAAAACTGTTGTTTCAGGGTACGTGAAAATAAACAAAAGAAGATGTTATACACCCTGAACTGCCTCAATCGCAAGATATTTGTATATTTATTTATTTATCCACGGCGCAAGCCTTTGACAATAAAAAAAACACATAATATACATTTCATATAAATTTCAAATAGGCACTAGGATCCATATCTTCGTTGTTGGTTCTTCGGGTTTGCTTACTGCGTGTACAGTGGTTGAATAACCGAGATTTCGGCATACTGCTGCCATATTCAGGATGAAGTCCATGCTGAAGATGGCAGTAGTATCGCTTCCGAAAGCTCGGTTATTCAACCACTTTACACGCAGTAAGGAAACCCGAAGAACCAACAACGAAGATATGGATTCATCACGCTGCGAAAGCCTACAAGATTAGCAGGCATCAGGATGTTGAAAAATAGATTTGTAATAGGCACAAATAATAAAAAGTAACTTACATTTCAAATACCTACTAATAAAATAGGTACTAAAAAGTATTAGTGCACTTATGTTGGATTTCACAGAATTTTTAACTGAGTCTAGTGATCTCCCTGATGTGTTCCTTCGAAGAACTTTGAAGGGCGTGGTTGAGTGGCAGTATGAGTAGCAAGTTAATAAAAAATGCAAAATTTCGTGAATAATTTTCACGGGTACCTACTAGTTATAAAATAATATTGACCCAATTGTTAGTAATAAATTCGAGGGCTGTTTTTTAATCAAGTTCCGTTTGTGCTTCTAAGTAAGATCGAAATACGAATGAGCAAGATCTGCACATCACGAGATTGCGCAAAAAATTAAATCATAATAATAATAAAATAAAATAAATAATAATTAATTAAATCATATTAAAATTGTACAGATTTTATTTTTTCCTCCTTTATATATGATATGCGGTGACTGAATCATCTCGATCGCTCGGTGTCTCTCGAGGTTGGAACTGGACAAAATCTGACTTACGATCTGGATTTTTTTTCCAATGCCCTTTCATATGATACCACCCATGACCCCACACAAACCTTGGATCCTCCTGAAATCTGGCGGAATGGTGAAGAGTTCTGCTGGAGGCCATGGCTTTCGGTCTGTAGCGCCAGTGACGATGATTATTTTACACGACTTTATAATTTCTTTCCAATAACGTAAATGAAATGGTTATTAAACTGTTAAACATTTGTACCTGAGTGTAATTGCATAAATTAATTGATTAATTCGGGTATAAATACTTTATTTTGAAATAAATTTCACTCAGTAACTCCATCTTGAACATATTATGAAGGCTGTACTATTGACTGTAAGATATTGCTTTATTAGCAATAAGTCCCCGTTTTGACACACTACCATTGTCTTGTTTTTGTAACTATGCATATATTTTTCTTTGGCCAATAAAGATTTATTTATTTATTACTTATTTGACACTCAAGCATCCTTTAGCAAATGAGGTTTACTGCAGTACTTTTTTGACAATTAAGCATCCTAAAGGATCATTGCTAAAGCAAAGGAGGTGGTTTTCTGCAGTACTTATTTGACATTAGGGGATTATTATGAGGAGTTATTCTGCAGTACTTCTTCTTTCTTTTGGCAGAGGAGAAAATCTGCAGTACATGTCTGCACCCATAATAAAAATAAAAAAAAAGGAGGACCAACTTAAATCAATATCACGTTAAAAATTTCCAACATTTATTAAAGCTTGTTCACAATAAAACTGTGATTATTTAAATCGATTTAAAACTAAAACAAAAGTAAATGGAAAAATTATAAACACATAAAATGCATTATATTGCTTCACAAAAGATACTATACGTGTATAAAAATTATGAGATAAAATAATAGAGTCGGATTTAGTCTTGAGACACTGAATCATGAAGTCATTCCATTGTATTGCATTGGGTAAGCACATAGACTATTATATTAAGTACCCTAGACGTCTGACTCCATGTATTTTCAATAGAATATTGACGATATTTCACGCTCGGCACTTTTTGGTATTTTAGAGTCGCAAAACTCACACTATTAACAAGATATCAATAAAAAAAACTAAAACATCTTTAAAACTATCGCTTAGTTCCTAAATAACGTTATAACTAATACAGTTTTTAACTATGAGAACAAAATTTCTAAAACGTTACCTAAGAAATGTCAAAATTCTCCATACGATTTGAGCAGTGGGCGTTAGTCGGGCGGCCGGGAATCGACCTCTGGGTGGAGGTCTGGGTTCGATTCCCGGTTGCGGCAGATGGATGGACTGGAGTTGGTGAATGTCACATAAGTATAAAGTGATCACATTAAGCCAGCCGACGATCAGTCACAAGCTTGATGGAAGGTCCATCCTTTGCTGTGTATCTGTTGAGATAACTGCTTGTTATATTCAACTACGACATGAAGAAAATTCTGATGTTCTCACAAAATATAAATTGTAATTTTCAAAAATTCTTGCGTTATATTTTTTTTTTTAGTTTTGGTCGCCATATTTTTTGTGGCCACAACAACTGCTGACGTGGACTGGCCGAATATCTGTCCTGATTTTGCGCCAATCTGTGCCATCGATATATATGGACGTCGAATCAGTTTCGATAATGAGTGCATCATAAGAGTAATCAACTGCGCAACAAATGCTGGTGAGATCAATGTTCAGTTGTTATTTGGTCTTAATCATTTCTAGACCCCAAATAGGGTATACTCGTCAGATTTCTGACATTGCGGATTGGCAAAGCTGTCTAAAAGTTTGCCTCAGTGTGAGTCTGTTCAACAAGGCGCCTGATGGAATGTAGTCTCCGATAGGAAATTTAGGGGAGGAGTGAAATCGTACCTCGTTGAAAAATCGTTTTACTCTGTCGACGAAATGCTGGAATGAACCATTTACATTCAGTCCAGCATTGAAATGACTATATCATAAATTGTTTATTCTGCTTTAAGTATAAAATTATAGTTATCTTGCTTTATACTATGTTACTGTCTCTGACGAAATGCTAACAGAGCCCTTTACACTCTTTAGCATTGATATTGTGCATTATTACTATTACTTTAATTATTGTATGTCTAATTATGTTAAACTGACGAGTCCAAGTGACCGATATAGGGTATAAAAAATTCAAGTAAAAATTTATAATAATGTAATCTGTTGTTTCAGGTTTGGTAAAAATATACGATGGATATTGTTAGGTGTATGTTTTTTTTATGGGACTAGCATTTTAAGATTGTGTTTTTTATTTTTTTATTTTATTTACAATATTTAATAAAATAAAATAAAATAATCTTTATTGTACATAAAAAAAAGATACAAAGGGCGGGCTTATTGCCAAATGGCAATTTCTACAATAGAAATCACAATGAGACAAAACTAATTATAAACTTGGTACCGAAAGGGTACCTTAAATAATTGAACACATAAAAAAATACATACGTTATAAATACATAAACATATTATACATATATAAATATATACATAAATGGAATATGGGATGGGATGGGGAAAGGAAGAGATGCTGGGTTCATGAGGGACAGGTAGTGGGATTTGAAATAGAAAGGTAATGCTGCTTCAGTCTACTCTTGAAGGTGGAAATAGTTGGTGCGAGTCTGATGGGTAATGGAAGGGCATTCAACAAACGGACAGAACAAAGGCCAAATACAATATTTACAAAGGCATATAATATTCTTTATAGTATTTTACAATGTAATTTTATTATTACATTTTTTATTTATTATAATTAAATTACCAGCTATGTGTTATCTTTTTACATTATTTTGAAAACCATATTTTCCAAAAAATCCTTCTTAAAACAATGTGAGATTTGTACTTAAAACCTACACACGAACTTAAATTCTCATGGAAATAATACACGCTTCACTTTTCCATGGATCACTGGTATTATAAATCAGGGAATTGGGTCCTTGCATGAATTATTTCATAAAAGTGAATCGTGTTTCATTGGCTTTAAAATGTATTTCTTAGCAGTTATTAATATGCTGTCTGCCCATTGCATTCTGACATTCAGCTAATCGCCTCTCGTATGGCCACTGGCCAGGTTCTGGCATGTCTATACCAGACTTTATGATGGATGGACCCACACGAGGGTACCCAAGAAGGCGAACATCTACCCTACTTTTCATGGATCACCCTCAACAGACTAAGAGTGGGAGTTACGCGCTGTAAAAAGAATCTCAAACGTTGGGGGTACCTGCCTGATGACAACATCCTCTGTGACTGCGGAGCGACCCAGGACGACAGTCACCTACTAATATGTCCCCTGATGGGAGAGAGCTGTACCCGTGGAGACCTGATTCTAGGAAATGACAAGGCGATGTATGTCGCCGCATATTGGAGTGGCAGGGTATAACCCATCCGGACACGTAAAGTAAGTAAGTATTATAAGATTCGTCTATGTCTATTGTCTATGCATTATCATAAGGGCGAAAATGGGAAAAAAAAGGTTTTTGGTTTGGCGGAGACTTGGACCTGCAAATCTAGCTTCTCGAGGTGAAACAGATATATCAACTCCGCTGCTTGATTTCATACACTCTAAGATGGGCAGGTCATGTTGACATACAATGAATAGACATATGGGCACCTAGAGTTTTGAAGTGGAGACCGTGGACACAAAAAGTGGAATAGATAGACTGACCTCAGATAAGGTGTCTCCAAACTTAACCTGTATCCTTGAAATAATTTGCAAGAAGTTCTCTGTAACTATTTACGAAAGAGTGGTTAAGAAAATTCTGGAGTAAAAAGGTTATTTATTTATTCTGATTTTATTACAAGTAACAACCAATAAGATCAGGTGTAGCGTAGTATTTATTTATTTATTATATTAATAATCACAATCTTAATTTAATTTTATTCTGATAAATCATCTGGGATCAAACACGGTCCATCGTGTATTTTTGTATATCCTGAAATAATAGAGATAGTATTATTTTTAATTTATTATTTACACATACAAAGGGACAAAATATAAATAAAGTGTGATTTAAAATCATATTATCTGTTCCTGCGACAAAAATGACCATTGCGAGACTCTCTCGGGACAGAATTCGATAATATTTTGCCATCACGAATTTCCAAAATTTTATATGAAATTCCATCACCCTAAACGATTAAGTATTTCGTAAAAAAGTTGCCTGCGGCACTAATTGTATTTTGATTTAAGATGCTATGCTGTCATTTGGCTTTGGCTTCATATCTTTTTCTCAGCCAATACTGAAAGCATCGTCTCGAAACTGAAGACAGTGATAGATGAAAGTATTGACTACAAGTAGACTGTCCTAGAATTACAATATTTGGAAACTCCTTGAATAAAAAAATACTCCGAAATTACCTACCCCTGAAATTTACGGAACTTATGGATTATCCTTTCAGTTTTTTTTAGATATATGCTTACTTACTTACGAGTACATAGAAGTATAATTTAGCCAAAATACTGGTAATCATAAGGTTAAAAAGTTGACTGTCGTAGATTTTTTAATTTATTCCCAGGCTCTTTTGTAAAAAGGTATAATTCACATACCTTCATTCTGTGCACAATTATAAGCCAACATGTAGCACTCTCCTATGAAGTTCCTTTTGACACCATGGGAATTGATTGCACAAATTAGATTCAGACCATTGACAGTGCTACAGACAAGGTCCTTATGACACTCATTCGGGTTATTCATCTCCACTACTCTGACGATGCAGAATACTGAAAAAAAAAGAAAAAATATCCACTCTTTTCGAAATAGGGTTTTTTCAACATACTTGTAAATAATCTGCTCACCGGTATATAATAAGCTAGTGATATGTTAAGATAATAGTTCGTTTGTACCTCTTTCTAGTAAACAAAGCAGCGGCTATATTAGAATGCTTTAAGGATTTCGTCCGGGGAAATAAGCGAATGCACGTGGAAAGCCAAGTGCGAATTTACCAAACCTGTGTCCGGCCAATAATGACGTATGAAATCGAATCAAGGGCCGTCACAACCAGAACAAAAGCATTGTTCAGAAATTCGGAAATGAAAACATTCTGGAAAAAAACGCTGAGGGACAGAATCAGGAATAGTCATAATCTTACTACCTATGTCTTCCATAGTGAAGCCTGCACTATGGAAGACATAGGTAGTAAGATTGGGCAGGAAAAGAAGAAGATTCTGGCGCAATCAACGTGAAGGGAATGGATAACAACAGACTTCCACATGTGTGGTGGCTAATAGCATCCCAGAAGGCAGGCGCAAACCAGAAAGACCAGCAAAGAGGTGGCGAGATAGTTGGAAGGAGACCCCTGTGCAAGAAACCGATCCCCGTATCTAACACAAGTAGAACATGGCTCCACTGGCAACTCCGTCCAATACAGCTAGTACGTATGATAAAAAAATATACAATTAACGAAATTGCAAATATTTTTATTACTCGTAGGCCCTGCTTCACCAAACGCATTATACAATACTCGTATTTCACCACCAATGAAAACATGTATATATGAAAGAAGAAGAATGTGTAGTGTATTATGACTAATGACTAATTTAGTCAAAAAATAGTAAGCAGTAAGTAAGTACTTACACAATGCAACAGAAAGAAAAAGAGTCTTCATTGTTTTTAGTCCGTAGGACCAAGGTACTGATTACTGATCTAATATATTACTATGACTAAATGTATCTATCACACACCAACACTATTTATATCCAGATTAATCAATTATTTACTGTCAAGATCTCATCAAGTATATGCTTATATTATTACTGTTTTATTGGCATTTTTTTTTCTTTATAACGATACGGCGCAATTATATTTGGATTATAAATAAACTTTATGATATCTCGTTCCTCTCATATCCGGGTAGTGTCCGAGCATCTCAGCTGGGACCTTTTCCGTTGACCGTTGACAGTTTGACAGTTGACACCACAAACCCCTCAATCTCCATTAGGCCCTAGTTTCATGAGAATGGTTAAGCGGCTTGTGCAATATGATTGCGCTATGTCGTCATAAAGAAAATAGAGAGCAATAAAACAGTAATAATATAAGCATATACTTGATGAGATCTTGACAGTAAATAATTGATTAATCTGGATATAAATAGTGTTGGTGTGTGATAGATACATTTAGTCATAGTAATATATTAGATCAGTAATCAGTACCTTGGTACTTCGGGCTAACAAAAATGAAGACACTATTTCTTTCTATTGCATTGTGTAAGTACTTATCATTTATTTATTATTTCACTATTTTTATATTATTTTTTATATTTTTATATATTACTAGCTGACCCAACGTGCCTTGCTACGCCTCTAAAATCTGTGAATCCGTGCAAAAAAAAAAAATGAAAACAATCAAAATCTGATTTCTCGGTGTCTCCCACTAGCTACAGCTGGACAAATTGTGACTTAAGATCTGAATTTATTTTTCAACGCCCTTTCATAGAATGTCAAACATGACTCCACACAACCTTTAAATCCCCTCATCATCATGAAATCTCTCGGTGTCTCCCGATGGGTAGACCTGGCCAAATGTGACGTAAGATCTGGATTTATTTTTTAACGCCCTTTCATATGATACCAAACATGACCACACCCAACCCTTGGATCCACTGTGCGTCTTCATGACAACTCTTGGTGTCTCCCGTTGGCTAGAGCTGAACAAAATGTGACTTAAGATCTTTTTGCTAACATAAATACTTAATTAATATGGCAAAATCGATTAATTTTAAAATAAGCTATTGAAGAACAAACCTAAAGCGTTATAATATAAAGCATATAAGGATTTTAATCGCTTTTTAGTTTTAATTTTTCAACGATTTTTTTGCATTTGGAATAACTCTATAAGTTCAAGACAGCCCTATGAGTTTAATACAGACCTAGTTTCTAAACTACAAAATGGCGTCCAATCGTGTTATTTAGAACAAATTTCAGCATGTAGGACCTTAATGGAGAGTGGTTATTTTTTCAGTATTCTGCATCGTCAGTGTAGTGGAAATGAAGGACCCAGATTGGTGTAAGCTGCACTTGCTGTGTTCTAGTGTTGATCATATATGTGCAATTAATTCCGTTGGTATTCGTCGGAGTTTCGTTGGAGCGTGTTATATGGAGCAGTACAATTGTAAAGAGGATGACGGTACATATTTTAAGAGCATACTGACATTTCAAAAATTTCTAAAAACGGGAGACCTTATATCTCGACAACCGTTACTAAATATGATTTGAAAAAAAAAATAGAGTAGATGCATTGAACCTTTATCTAGGGAATAACCCTAAAAGACTTTTTATATCTTCTATACATTTCTCAAAAAAAAAGTGAAAAACACCTTTGATATTTTTTCTAAAAGACAGAAACTAGTTTCCCGAAAGTCGTGGAGTATTTTTATTTTTCATCTGATAATATGCATTAAAATGTCGGGAATAACCGTAAAAGTTTTTTGATTGACGCGAAATTAACCCTAAAAAATTGTTAAAACGCTATTTTTACCATTTTATTATGCGATTGTTCGCGCGATTTTGAACCTTATTGCCTTGGGAAATGACCGTGACATCATAGTTGGCTCGGAAGCCTTCCAAGCTTATTTCTTTCCTTTCTAGTTTCAATAATACGTCATCCATATTACCTCCCTGACATGCAGAGCATCCCTCCCTGTCCCCTTCCTCTTCCCCCTCTTCATCCTTTTATCCCGAACTCTTCCTTCAATTTTTTTTTCGAATTTTTTATATTCTTGTTTATTTTCTGTTTTTCTGCCTAAAAATTGTGAAAACTGATGTGTGCGTGTGCGATGGGTGAGTGTGTGAGCGAGATTGAGTATGGGTGTGTAGACGACCGGAATGAAATGATTAATTTAACTGTGGTGCATGCTTGTGGGTGACAGCTGAATTATGAATGAACTAATCTTCAATTACTTATATCTATAGTTGTTATCTGTTTTGCACTTATACCTGTAATAAAATAAATTAAAAAATAAAAATAAAATAATCCGTTTTTTTATTTTTGTGTTTTTCAGATTATGTCGTCTTAAATGAAGAGGGACCTTGTGAGGGCCTTGACCAGTAAACGTATAGTTCTGTATTTTGGAATATAGGATATATTTTAAATTTTTAATAATAAATTATATCTTTATAGTTGCACGAATATTCTGTGTTTTATTTTTATCCTCTAATTCAAATTAAGTCCACAAAAGAAAACAAAATGATTAAATTATATATCGATGGTCATATCTTTTTTTTAATTTTATTTATTTAAACTTAAAGTAAACAACAAACACATATAAATATACAAAATGGACTTAGTACAGATTATAAGGGCGAACTTATCGCAGAACTGCGATTTCTTCCAGTTAACCCCTCGTAACCGTCATTTTTACAAAAATTCAACTGAGCGTGAATTTTTTTTATTAAAAATACAAGCATAAAACAAACAACTACTATATAGATATAAGTAAGAACATGCAGATAAAACGACTAGTCCATTCAGCTGTCACCCACAAGCATGCGCCACAGTTAAATTAAAACATATAAGTTCATTCAGGTCGCTTCACACACCCACACTCAATCTTGCTCACACACTGACCCATCGCACACGTACACCTCAGATATTACAATTTAATTGGAATTCGGTCGTAATAAGCAGTTTCATTTTTTTATTAAAAAAGGATGCCTTACACAAACCAAAATACTTTCCTGAAAACTTCACAGTTAAGCTATTAGCTTGTGTCGTGATGTGAAAGAAACACCCTTTTTAAATACACCGTGACGACGGATATTTGCCCTACTTTTTGACATTCCAGATACTCAAACACACACGCAGGTAAGTGATTATAGTTTCTGCAGCCCAAGTGCAGTAGTCACGTTTTCGTGCATTGGTACAACATTAAAAATAATCTGAAATTACATAAACAAATAAATAAATCTTTATTGGCCAAAGAAAAATATACATAGTTAGAAAAACAAGACAGCCCAGCGGTAGTTCTTTATGCAAAAGCAAAATCTTACTTACTTACTTACTGCTAGCCACTTGCGTTCCACTGCTGGACATAGGCCTCTTCTAAACTCTTCCACTGTCTTCTATCTTGGGCTATCTGCTGCCATCTACGACCTGTAAGCAAAATCTAACCCCTCTGAATTAATCGTATTGAGAGTGCATTTACATGTGAACTCCAACCTGACTCACCTGGATTCTAGATCATGGCTCAGACTCCCGACTGTACTAGACCAATCCCCGATCCAGAGTGAAATGAGTGTACGCAATCTTTGACTTGTCTCCACCTAATCCCCTCTCAATAGATTTCTTCTCGTTCCTTTTCATTTTCGTAATATCGTTGTACGGAATGTACTGCGACAAGCCTTGAACGGGACTTTCTTCAACGAACATTGTTGTATATCCATGACTTCTTACAAATTAAAGCCCACAGACTTTAAAACTCCCAAAAATTTGGACGTCGGGACAACTTGGTGATATGCCATATATATATATATATTCGTCAGAGGTCCTCAGGACCTCTGACCACTCCAGGCCTCTCTCTCCACACACCTTTGTCACCTGCTTCTGCCAGCTATTTCTGGGGCGGCCCAATGGTCTTCTGCCTGCACCCTCGGCTTCTAGGACTTCTATTGGAAGCCGTTCCTCTGGCATCCGGATGACGTGTCAGAGCATCTCAGCTGGGACCTTTACCGTTGACCAATGACCATTTACAGTTGACACCACAAACCCCTCAGTCTCCATTAGGCTCTAGTTTCATTAGAATGGTCAAGCGGCTTGTGCAATATGATTGCGCTATGTCGTCATAAAGAAATGGCAATAAAACAGTAATAATATAAGCATATACTTGATGAGATCTTGACAGTAAATAATTGATTAATCTGGATATACTCGTAAATAGTGTTGGTGTGTGACAGATACATTTAGTCATAGTAATATATTAGATCAGTAATCAGTACCTTGGTATTTCAGACTAATAAAAATGAAGACTCTATTTCTTTCTATTGCATTGTGTAAGTACTTACTGCTTACTATTTTTGACAAAATTGGTCATGATATTCTTCTCCTTTCTGCTGTGTTAGATCCGGGGATCTGAATCTTGCACGGGACAAACTGAAATAGAGAATATTTCTCGAGTGTAAAGTGATCACTTAAGGTCGTAAGCCCGACAATGTTCATCTTCAATTCTACATTGTATTTATTTATCGTATGGTCAATAATGGTACATCACATCAATTTACAATAATAGAGCTCATGTTTGATAGTCAGAAATTAAAAATTAAATGTATTGTTTCTCAAATATTCGGTCGCCGATTCGTTGAGTGTCATGAAATCCTCCGGGTTTCCTCCATACGCTGTGAGACAGCACTCCGACACAATATGGCTCACGGTCTGCCTCTCCGCACCGCAATCACATCTTGGAGAATCCGACCACCTGCACTTAAAGAAGAAGTCGGCACACCTCTACATTGTTATAGGAATACTCAAACCCTGCATTACATTATTAGCCTATTATGCACCAGTGAGCAGATATTTATGTCAAGAAAACCCTATTTCGAGAATATTCCTCTAAATGAAGAAATGATATTTTTTCAGTATTCTGCATCCTCAGTGTAGTGGAGATGAAGGACTGTAATTCGATTGGTCTCTGTGACGGTCCGAGTATTTGTGCAATCAATTCCAAAGGAGTTGCAATGAATTTCCCTGGAGAGTGCTACATGGATGTTTATAATTGTGCAATGCATGAAGGTATGAAGCAATTTTTATTTATTTAAGTATAAAATTAACTGGAGCTTGTCAGTGACTATTGTTGCCTTAGCGCCAGTCCAGGTGTGGTACTTAACATGTAATAGACTAACATCAACCATATTACCTCCCTGACATGCAGAGGATCCCTCCCCTCCCTCCTCCTCCATCTCCTCTTATCCCGAACTCTTCCTCATTTTTTTGTTTTCTTGTTTGTTTTCTCTATTTTGTTTAATAAAATAGTAAAATCTGAGGTGTGCGCGTGCGGTGGGTGAGTGTGTGAGCGAGATTGAGTATGGGTGTGTGAGACGACCGGAATGAGCCTTTATGTTTTAATTTAACTGTGACGCATGCTTGTGGGTGACAGCTGAATTATGAATGTACTAATTGTTTTATCTACATATTATTACTTATATTTGTAGTTGTCTGTTTTGTGCTTTTGTTTGAAATAAAATAGAATAAAAATAAAATAATACACCGATGTAATAACAGACGTAAACAGCACAAACAGAACACAATAAACATTATCCTTGTACACAATTTAAAATTTAACTAAAAACAATTTTTCTTTAAAAACAACCAAAACGATACAATTAATAAAATTAATATCGCCACAACACTAACGATGACAACTGAGTAGACTGCCAATGTGTTTTATGGAAATAGTCATGAAGACCCTGGAACACTCACAGGCAGAATAAGGAATACCAGAATAAGAGAAACGTGCAAGGTCGCAAGTGCAAGCTGTGCGTAAAAGTATTTGGGATTGTGTGTGCAAGCCCAGATCCTTTTAAAAAAATGGTCATAATATTATCTATAGATATTTTTGCTTCTGTTCAAATTTTCTAGTCTAATGCTATTCTTTCCTTTGTAGTTTCTATAATCTATTTTTTATTTTTTATTTTTCAGATTTTTTCGTCTTGAATCCAGATGGGACTTGTCCAGTGTTGGACGATGTTGACAATTGAACATTGTGATGCATTAAAGGATATTTATCATCTTTGTATTCAAATAAATATTGCTTTGTTGTTCTATAGGATATATCCTGTGTTTCATTTCTATATTCTTCCTCATCTAATCAGCCTGTTTCTCCCCACTGCTGGATGTAGGTCTCTTTCAAAATTTCTCTCTGCTTTTATGAACTTTCATGAGGTCTCAAATTTACAATTATGAGGTACCTTTTCCCTTTTCCTGTGCCAGTCTGATCGGAATTTCTGAGAGGGGATGTATTTTTGAAACTATTAATATATGAAATCTCACAATTCAATGCATCCAAAACTAGAGGGTCAGGTAGCCAATACTCTCAGCTGCGAAAAGAATGAATTTTACACTAGAAGGAGACGAATTGGAGAAAGATCCTATTGGAGTACATACTCTGCAGAAATAGATTCTGCTTACTCCTCAACCAATGGCACACCTTACAATGAAGCAGAACTAGGGAAGATTCTGGAGGGATCACGTAAATAGACGTCGAATCCAGAATCCTATTCGTCAAAGCCAGTCAAATCCCAGCTGGTCAATTTCTCTCTGGAAGACCGCTAAAACGATGGAAGGGTGGCTGGACTTCAGTTTCCCAAGGATGAGGGCTTTCTAGACCAAACTAATCGTCAGATCTTAGAAAAGATTATGATGAAGGAGGACGTAAATCAATGGTATATTTTTTTATCGATGTTAAAATGACTAGGGTCTCTGATGGTTCTTTAATTGAAACATTTCGCCATATTATTTTTATGTATTTATTTACGGCTATCCACTCGTCTGCGAGTGACCTTAAATATTATTATGTAGATAAGGTGAAATAACCTTTTTTCACGGTTTTTATAGATATGAAACCGTGAAATCATTTTATTGAATAGCTACGTAGGTTCCTCAATAGATAAATTGGTAAATTGATTACATGGATTAAATGGGGGAAAATCACGGAACAAGATCGAAAACACAGGTTTTTAATTAAAAATTGAAATTTCTTATTGATTCATGACAGCAAAGGGTTATGTATGGAATAGCATGTCGGCTTTGCTGCCATATAGTATAGGAACTCTTTTGCCAAAAAAACACAGGAGCGTTTTTCAGAAATGTGACTGAATTTTTTGAAGCACCTCTCAATTACGTCCTTCAAGTATGTCGCTGGCTTGTTTGCACAAACCTTAGATATAAAAAAATGACCAAAATGTCTCTTGGTCTGGGCGGCCAATTCTGATAGCCAAAACGGTAAATTACACGACCAGGAAATAACTCATCCAGAACCTGGCACCTACAAGTTGGAAGTACGTGCTCTAACCAACTGTGCCAGGTACTCGTAATGTTGGATGTAAAGGCCCAGTTCAACTGAGGCAACACTAAATACCATGTGGCATGATACTTGTTTTTTAGTGTCGCTTAACTGTGGACGATCGGTCGGTGGGCGACAATGCGTCACATAATTACGAGCACATGGTTGGCGCAGTTTGTTGGAGCGGCTTGGAGTCACCCAAGCGGGAGGTGCTGGGTTCGAACTCCGGCGCTAGCAATGTATTCCAGACTTTGTGCGCAAAGTGTGCAGGAAAGTATTTGGGTTTGTATATGCCCTAAAAAAATGTCGCATGCTGTAAGTCGAAACTGTTGAAACGAATGTGACCGGGCGATAACATTCGACTTGTTTTGTGTCGCTTCATCTTCCTTCAACGGAAAGACTATGTGCGTCAATGTTGACTAAAAGTTGCCTCAGTGGAACTGGGCCTTAAGACGACACAGAATGTACGATTGTAGTACTTCATGTAGCTTACGGAGACGATATGAACGGAATGCCACTTGACACAGTTTTCTGTGTTACTAATATGTAAGGTACCTATACACAATTCTTATGAGTTTGTATTGCAAGATTCAAGTTCTTTGCGGCTGGTCGCATTCAGATATACGATTTTACCGGTAAGTGAAACATTTTAGTTTATTTACTCGCAATAGAAATTAAATTGTAGGTATTAAGAGTGTGCATACAGACATTTCAAGAATTTCTAAAAACGGGAGACCTTCTATCTCGACAACCGTTACTAAATATGCTTTGAAACAAAATAGAGTAGATGCATTGAACCTTTATCTAGAGAATAACTGTAAAAGATTTTTTATATCTTGTATAGATTTCTCAAAAAAAAATATTCAAAAACACCTCTGATCTTTTTTCTGAAAGACGGAAACTCATTTCCTGAAAGTTGCGGAGTAAATTTTTTTATTTGTACTGATAATATGCATTAAAATCAAGGGAATAACCGTAAAAGTTTTTTGATAGACGCAAAATTAACCCAAAAAATGGAAAAAACGCTATTTTTACCATTTTATCATGCGATTGTCACGCGATTTTGAACCTAACCGCCGCCGTGGAAAAACACTGTGACGTCATTCTTGGTGCCAAGCCCTTAAAATAAAAATTATATTCTTTTGTCTAAATGACCTTACTTTCAATCTCCTTTTTTTCTTCTTTTCCCGTGTATTAAAAAGTAAAATGAATCGTAAAGCGTGTATGACGATTGAGACAAATTTGACGGAAGCAAGAAGTGTGTGTAAAGACAGGGAAACCTGATGTTCTATTCTCTCTACCTACCCCGAAGGAACAGAATATTTATTTATTTATTTGTTTGTTTTAGATTCTTCTAAGAAGGCAGATGTATTTTGATTTATCCATATACAAGTGATACTAATTATGAGGTTGCTCCTGTTAACAATATTTTGTATGTATAAAAAATAATCATTATATATTAAATTTATTTGAGCTACATTTATACATAAAAATGCAAAAATCGGTCATTATTAATACTTGCAATATTGTAAGACGATTCCTAAATACTGATATTTCAGGCACAATGTTTTTTTTTAGGCCCCGCGTTGAGCCTAATCCTGTTATATCCGTGATATCTGGATAGGTGAATTTTTCCCAGTATTAGGCTGATGAGTTTATATGTGAATCATGAATGATAATATGTAGACTCTTCTGGCTGATAATATTGAGAAGTGTGTTGGCAAAGTCATACCTCCGCGTTTAAATAAATATACATTATAATTATTAGATAATATGGCTTATCTTATTGGAGATTTTGACTTTTTGTGTGAAGATCCTTTTCGCCGACAAAATCTATGAGTACAATTGACAATATGACCCTAAAGTGGTGTAGTGTGTGTAAATAACTACTAGAGACTAATAAGGTTCCATTTGTGTAAAAGTACAGTTTTTGAAACTTTGATCTCATTGGTTCCGACATGTTTGTTTCGTCAGACAAAACTTTGTTTTTAACCTATTTTCGAGTGGTAATTAAAAATATATTAAAATAAACGGAACTTGGCACTTATTTCCAGTGTATTATTATTATATTTTAAAGTATTAGATATGGAATCAGTAGCTGGGGTAATTGCACTAATACTAATTTGAAAAGGGTAATGTTGGCACAGAAATCTATATTGAGGCTGATAACAAGAAAAAACACCCGCGATGATATTTCTGTTTATTTTAAAAAATTGAATGTTTTTGACAGCCAAAGGATTGTTTTGGAATAAAATTATCGTAGACCAGTTTCAAAATGATGAATACAAAATAGTACCGCAACATGAGCACAGCACTAGATTTAGAGTGAATGATGGGTATTGTATACCCAAATGTAATAACAAATATGGTAAACGTACCCTGAGCTATAATGTCCCCAAATTGTTAAACATGTTGCCGACTACCATTAAGAACTGTAAGAGTAAACGTATGGTAAAGAAACTCATAAAAGAATGGTTGCAAAAATGTAACTTTATTTATACATAATCATTTCTCATTGTTTTCCTATATATGTTATACCTATGAGTATTTTTGTGGTGTGCAATGTTGATGTAATGAGTACGCGCCGACAAACCTGGATAAGGTTTGGCGTGACTCTGTATATCAACATGCATACTGTACACTGCTTGATGTAATTAGTAAATGTTTCACAGTTGTTACAATGTATGTGTATGTTAATATTGTTATTATTGTTGCAATAAAGTTTGTTTACATGCAAAAAAAAAAAAAAAAAAAAAAAAAAAAAAGTCTGTTTCTTCGTTTCAGTGTTTTGGATCGTTGACGTTGCAGAACTGAAGAAAACATGTGAGAAAGGTCGTCTCATGCCGAAAGACTGCGATCCGAAAGCCCCATTTATTTGCACGAAAAATTCTCAAAATGAATTGAAAACATTCATTGGCACTTGTTATATGGATTACTATAATTGTTTATACAAACAAGGTAAGTAAACATTCATTCAATGTTTCTAAAGTTTTTGAGTTTTTATCCATTTATTCTTGTACCCAGGATCTTAACTTCGCCAAATAAAAAAAAGATAACTATAAAACAAAAAATGTAATTTATAAAAATTCACACATTCACCCGTTGATTTCGATGATGCCCCCTAGGCAGTTTTTGATTGCTCATTTTTACCTATCATTTCAGTTACGTTTCGTTTGTGCCGGTCCTGGGTTTTTTTCCATACTAAATGAGCATTCTCTTTTCTGAGATAACTTTGGAAATATAGCATTTTTATCGAAAAAAATAATATTCTAAAAATCTACTTTCTCCCCTCTAGACCCGCTCACTAAAAGATATTCTAATTTATACATAGGATGCCTTAGCTAATAATAAATAATTAATAATTATTTATTATGTTATATTTCGTTTCAGATTATGCCTATTACTATGACGGAATATGTAAAATACATAATTCTACAACGACAAGGTAATATGAATTTCTCGGTTAAAAAATCAATACCGATTTATTGTAATAAATATAAGAAAGATATTCCTTTTTTTACTGTAACTATTTTAATGAAATAAATAAATAAAAATAATTAATAAAAAAATATTTTGTCCTTCGTCTGGCATTTGTCGTCGACGGCTGCCTACTATAGTATATATAGTTTTAGTATCTAAGTAGTAAAGTAAAGTACCTAACTTGAAATTGATTTGTATGGATATCAAATTTTATGAATAGGTAGGTAAGCAGATATATGAATATTCATAAAAGACATAAAAGTTATAGTTTTAATTTTTATCTATTGTGAAATTTATAATAATACTAATACTTATTTATTAAATTAAATTTATTTGTTTATAATTTTTACACTTTTATACTTTACACAAAATGCTGAAGGAGAAACAGACAAAAACAGTTGGGTACGTGACAGACAAACGAGACAAAAACAAAAGGACAACTCCATGGAACTAAATTTAAAAATGACTATAGACGAAGGACAGATGGAATAGTTATCCCAAACTTATGGAATTTCCCACCAAACTAAAAATGGGGCACCTGCTAAAAAAATTACAGAAAATGTGTGTACACACAATATTTACTAGTTACTTCATTATTGGGATATATTCTATTCTATTTTTACTTCGGAAAATCACTTTAAATAGAGTGATCTATTTATTGGGATATACCGTGATGATATTAGTATATCCATATCTGTATATATATGAAAATAAAACACAAGGAATTATTTAAGAAAAACATTTTATTTCCATTTGTAAAACATTATAGTGTAAACCATATATAATAATTGTGTAAACAATATAATTTTGGTGTAAACAATGTTTTTTTTTTGTTGAAATATTTTGATTACATCTACACATTTAATTTTACATATTTTAATAGGATTATTGAGTGTAAAATATAGTAAGTTATTAAAAATATATTCGTTGAAAGTAATGCAATGATGGAAATGTAAAATGTAAAACAAAATAATGTAAAAATTAATACTTTAAAAAACTATATTTTTTATTTAGATATTTTTTTTATTAAACATTTTTGTCTAATTATGAAATTGTAATTGTTTTTTTTTTATTTGGTAATTATGTATTAGGTATTATAATGTATTTCTTGACTAGTAAATTAAGATCAGCGTTTGAAGAAAATATTTTTTTATTTTACAACTTTTCTAAATTATGTGGAAAGTCGATACACTTACTTAAATTAATTAATTAAATAAAAAAACATCGTTTCACTTCCATATTCAATTTTTTTTTTAAATTCTTCAAATTTAGGAACACTGTAAAAACGTAGAGCAATGTTCATGAGTTCTATCTGATCCCTGGCTGAAGATGAACCTGGTACGAAAACGTTTCTAGGGTGTTACTAATTTGTTTTTAATAAATTTAGAGTGGTAGTGAAACTAAAATTGGTTTTATTTATTTATTTAATTAATTTTGTAAATGTCATAATTTTTACCATTGCTTATTTTTGGGATTGGAAGTGAACGCTATCAATACTATTTTTCCCAATACAGTACGTGATTCATCGAAATTATTGTTTTTTTTTCTTTTTTGATCATGCAAAAGCCTCATATATATTTTATAACAATCTTTAGCGCTATTTTATAATATATTCAAAATTATTCTTCACTCGTCAATAACATAATAATCAGAAAATGACAGAATGCAATGTTGACAACTCTTTTCACAAGATTTGACAATAAGGGCTACTAACAATACAACCATGCAATCTGTCGTCTGCGGATAACTTCCGAACAGACAAATTAGCTGTGACAGTCTTAAGTAATTCAATACATCGTATTTAAATATTTTGTACATAAATGGTTAAGTATTTAAAATGTTAAAATATTATAACAGATTTACTGCGCTCATTTGTTTTAATTTACTTAATAATAAGTACGTATTTTGTTAAATTAAATTACTATATTAAAAGTTATTGTAAATGTAAAATTGATATAACAGAAACAGTTTAATATGAAGAATTTTACTTTTTTTTATTTTTTCTTGTGATAGCTCATTTTTACACAAATAAAAAACACTGTTTTTAATTTGTTCCTTTCAGTGGTTCAGTAATTACCACATCATCAGTAGTTCAGAGTGAAAGTACAAACAATGTTTTAATTTAGTTTTTTTTATAGTACAGTTTAATTTAAAAAGACTAAATTGCGAACACATCATTTTTACAAATTTGCATAAAACTTAAGTATCTGTTTTTACAATTGTAAGTACTTATACAACATTAAAAATTGTTTTTAGATGCCGAACGACGTTTAGCATGCTAGCCAGATTTGTGGGTGGAGCTGGAATGTCACGTGATCATTGAAGTAAAATCCCGCGGGCTTAAGGCCCTCCACATCCCCGGGTAGCTCAGGCGCATTAATAGCAACCTCCTTACCCGCACTTCTGGACAAATTTAATTAAGAGATGGGCCCAGGGTTAGCCTTAAGGGAGCCTCCCGGCAAACCTCACCCTTAAATTACGTTCCTTCAGTGTCCTTATCCGAGGAGGTTACAATTCATTTTTACAAATGATCAAATTAAACCAATCATAATTAAGTGACGCATTGTGAACCCAATGTGAACCTCGTTCAGCATTTTATTAGCATGTAAGCGATCATAAGCTGATTACAAAATTCAATTAACTATCCATAGAAACGGAAAATATTATACGGATAAATAAGAATATATAAAATATTCTGCATGTAATACTTAATTTATTAGGTGGATCTTGATAGGTAATAATACTTAAAAAAATAATAAGATAAAAAAGATAAGAAATAATAAAAAAAACAGTATAAAGGATATTATATTCTACCCATTATTTAATTTTACTTACACTAAATTCAATGCAAGAGAAACGTAAAAAAATAAAAAAGATAAAAAATAAACAATGTTATTCAAAAGAAGTTCTTTAATTAATTATTTCAAATGGAATAAATTAAATTTAAAAAAAAGAAATGGAAAATATATTTAATATTATACAAAGCAACATATGATTATTATTAATATAATAATTAATTAATGTTTTAACTTATGTTTATAATTTTTTAATTAAATTTATGCCTAAAAATGAAAAGCAAATGACTTTAGTGATTCCAAAATAAAATTTGATGTTTTGTTTCTTCGGTCCGTTTTATCACCACGACGTTTAATCCTCAACCTGAAATAAATAAATAAATAAAAATATTAGTTGCTGTCTGCCCAATACAACCCGTAAAAAATGTATAGACTCCTTTTTATAGAAAATTTAGTAAGGATTATTTTTTGTAAGCTCTGGAAGCCGAGGGTGCAGGCAGAAGACCGGTGGGCCGCCCCAGAAATAGTTGGCAGAAGCAGGTGACAAAGTTGTGCGAGGAGAGACTGTGGTTGGAGTGGCCAGAGGTCCTGGAAGCTGCGAGTGACAGGGGCCTCTGGCGAAGATATGCAGATGCTTTGGGCCCCCGACCCAATCAAGGATAGACGGGGAAGAAGATAAATAAAAAAAGGATTATTTTTGTCACTGACCACTTTCTCTAATCTCTTACAACAATATGTAATGTTTATTTATTTTTTTTCTTTCATAACTTTGTTATATTGTTAATTTTAATTAATAAAAATATTGTTTATTGTATCATAAGTTGTTCTAAGGCTCACGCCGTTGATGTGAATAAATAAATAGATATTCCTAGGCAGGGAAAGTTGCGGCAAGATTTTGATAGGCAACTTTAGTGCAATGTATGACCCTATGTGTAAGCCAAATTAAACCACATTCCGATCAAAAAACAGATGGGTCATATTTTTAGCGGTCGGATCTTAAGCACTAGTACGGTTCATAGGAATTATTGCAGCATTTCTTTCTTTTCGGATCACGTAAAACCCTCGTATATTATTTTATATTATTTCTCTAGCGCTGTTATATACACCTACCACATAATTCTGCAATTGTGGTGAAAGCAATATCAGAAAATTACGGAATGTATGCAGATCTATGGACAATATTTGACTAAAAGGGCTACCAACAATACAATCAAGTAAAGAAGTCACGTAAGAATTTTGAGAAATTCCATCTCAGTTTAATATTTTTGATACTTCGGATAGTTTCAAAACTATGAAATATAAAATAACGTCCGCCCTTGGAAAGTTGATCGGCTTGGAAGTTTATATTTAGAATATCAAAGGTTTCAGGACATTTTAATATTCACACTATGTTTCGAACTCGGATCGATTTCTTAACAAACTCAAGTATTATTTATGAAGAAATTGTGAGAAAAATTTTCTATAAATACTTTTTTCAAACTTTCAAAGCCTTTGGAAATCGTAAAGGACTCTTGGGCTCAAGGCGAATTAAATTGTACTCAAATATAAAATCGGCTAAATCTGAATATTTATTTTTTTATTTACTGCAAACAGACATCACCCACATATAAATCCATACTAAAAACAATACAGATCATGTTCAAGTAAAGTCAAATTATGGAAATCAGACAGAAAATTGAAACAAGTCATTGAATATATAAGGCCAAACATTGGTGTAAGTCATAAATAGTTATTTGGAATGAGAATCATATATAATTTTTTAATTGCGAAAACCTGATCGCATTGACATGCTGATTAATCAATTTATTATCCAAAATGTTTCTTGAAATATTAAAAATTGACGCTTACCGCTAATGGATAAACGAATGTTTTAAAGATGTCTTCTCCTAGTGGGTTTCTAGCAACGCATGTGTATTGTCCCATATCTGCCCATGTCAGTTTGCGGAAGACCAAGTCACCGGAGCTGGTGATCTGTAAAAGAACAGAATAATTAGACTGGGACCAAGAAATTTTCAAAAAGAAACCTGTCTTGCTACGTAGAATGACGCTCTTGAGGTAATCAGAAAGGATCTTGGCAACATAGGCATAGAAATAAACGACAAGATAACCATTTCGTCATATGCAATCATAAAAATATAACTAAGTAAGCGAGAAAGTATCATTTACCATATGTCTTGGTCCATCTTGAGTAACTGGTTCACTGTCGTTGAAGAACCAAGCGATGTCAGACTTTGGAAATCCTGCTACTTTGCATGGAACAACTATGGCGTTACCCATGTCTTCCATGATTGTTTTGATGTAGGAAACGATTGTAGGTTTGCTAGGCTTCTGATGCATTTCTTGGTTCAATAGAGAATATTCGGCTGAGCTCAACATTGGATGAGTTTTATCTGAAATAAACAATATTGTATCAACAATGGTCCAAGAGTGTATCCTTGTATAACACCTTTTGAGAATCAGTTAAACATTGATAAAGAATTGATGAGAATGTGTCTGATCTTTATTTCTAGTATGACGTACTTGGGTAAATTTTATCGGAACTTACGATGATAAGTGTGAACAATGGTTGAGGATCTGGATACTGCAGGTCCAGCTCTGGCTAAACATGTGTAGACGTTGGTTCCAGCTGGTTGGAAGTTGTTGATGATGAGTTTGGATCCTACTTCCGCCATGGATGTGTAACTCAGATCAGAGATGAAGTTGTTTTCGAAGTCATCCTGTAAAATATTGGAATGAGTTAAAAAAAAATGCTGGGAACAAAATTGGCTGATAGAAACCTATTGCTGGCTTTTAAGCCGAACCAAAAACTGTTGAGTGATTTGGTTTAATATAAAGTTTGTTTATTACCTCAGCAATAGGTACACGATCTCTTAACCACGTGATGATTGGAGTTGGAGAACCACTGGCTTCGCATTTCAGCTCTACTGAGGTTCCAGACTCTCTTTTGATGATCTTTGCGGGAGAATGTGTAATTTTCAGCCAAGGTCCTCGACTGAACTCCATATTCATACCACCTGAAACGTCGAAATGAATGTTAGTTCATTTACATCGTAAATGATGTACCATGTCTCGATAATGGCTCTTAAATTACGAAGAACGTAAAAGCAAAAGTGCCAATGACAATTTATGAAACAAGTTGTGTCAGAGATGGAGAATGTGTCTTTAGAGATTGAAATATATTTAAAAAGATCAGATTGTGTGGTGCAATAGTGTATTTGCTCTTTACCATTTGCCTGGAGCGAGTTATCAGCCTGATTGTCATCTTCCATGATATCGAAGACTGGAAGACACAGGACCCTGAGTGACAGCAGGGCCACTACACCGAAGGCTACTACGATAGACTGCATGTTGGATTTTATCCTTATCTGTCAACAATGAAAAGAAAATATTATAGAAATATTATTTAAAAAAACAAGCCGAGTTTATGAATTGACGTCCTGGCTGTAGAGCATTCGAGAGTGGACGGAGATTTTGAGTTTAGATGACCTATTACGGGCAGCGTGAGACAAAGAAGTTTTCGCCAGAGTGATCGTTAATGTCAGGCAGAAAGCAGAAGCTACCAATCCCCATTATGTTCAAATCTATAAGAATCCATGACCTAACAGAGTCAAGTTATGAATCAATTGATGCTCTATCTCAATAGAATATAGGGCGGTGATTAGATTAACAGAGGTCATTAGACTCCAAAAGGGCGTAGGTAATATTTATCTTAGGTTTTTGAAAACATGCGTACAAAAGAGAAAGGACGAGGGCAAAGAATTGGCATCTGTATATTTCAATACGATTTTTCATTGGAATTTCAGAGTGCCACGAGTGACATAATTTATTCCCTTCTTTTTTGGCTACGAAAAATAAAAAGTGGCTAACGATTTAAGTGTTAGGTAAGCTAAATTTTAGTTATAATGTGGGCATAAGTACCCTCCTATTATTGTGAAAAAAAGCATTTTTCAGGCTTTGTAATAAAACTCGGCGCACAATTGGAATTATAAAATAAGGAATGTATTAGAGCCAAAGGCTGAATTACATTTTTGTGCCGCCGAAAATTACCCGAGCAGTAAAGATTTGCAGTGGGTTTGCGATTATTTCTGAGAAGACTTGATTTTTGGAATAACTGCATTAATTTATAGAAGAAATTGTGAACGTACATAGGTTTAACCGCTTGTCAATAAAAAAGAATACATTTTTCGGGCGAAACCAAAACTGCTGTTTCAGGCTAAGTTTGGATAAACCCAAGAAATTACGATTTCAATGAATTTATTGCATGTAAATAAATACATAAATAATTAAAACAATATTAATTTGTTTACACCACTTTTATTTTTGACCAGAGTCAACATGTTTCGGGAACAATGTTCCCTTCTTCAGGACTTATACAAGAATGTGGTGTAAACAAATTAATATTGTTTTAATTATAATATAATGTCGCCACAAAGTAAAACCTTCAAAATCAAAGAAAATAAATAAATCTTTATTGAAAAAAATAATATTTTTCAAATGGGGGGTTTACTGCAGTAGGCAATGCCTGCCAACCAACCACTTGTGACATTCATTTGATATACACAATACATACATATAATAAAGTAATATCAAAAAAGATTTCAGCATTAATAAATTATAAATAATGAAGTTTTGTTTAACTATTTTCATAACATAATCGATTTTTTCAGTATGTATCATCTCATCATGGTTTGTATGGTACGGGAATTCAAAAGGACATAAAGCATTTTTGTATTGTATGATCTGGAGTACCACAGGGAACTGAGTTGGGTCCACTTTTATTTAAAGGTTTCAAATATGTCTATCTAGTTAAAAACTTGTAGTAATATATATCCGAGGCACATTTCATAAAATGGGGTAACTAGTGACTGCTCTGTGGATAGTCTAGCACAGAAAGCTCGCTTTTCTGTGCTGGTATGAGGAGGATTGAACAAGAATGTATCTTAAAACTTACTTCTAATGCACTATTTAAAAAAAACAGATTTTATTTTAAGCACAAAACACAACGAAATAAAAAAAAAAACACTCGTGTTCTAACAATAAACAATAAAAAATAAACAAAGAATTAAACAATGATAGTTGAAAGAACAACTCGATCTTATTTCAAAATGATCACTGTAACGATAGATCGAGTTCGAAATTTGAAATTCAAATGAATATATTATTCGATTTTTTAAACACCTCTCAAAAGCATTTCACCGGAAGCTCGGTTTACTTCTGACACTGAACACCCGTCCGCTTAAATATATATTCAAGATTTCGCATACATACATAAATATAAAACACAATATTTAATTATATATAAGTACACACAATATGTACATTATATTAAAATTTATATATTATTCAGATTTATACAACACGATTTAGCATTAAAATATCGCAAATGATTTTATATTATCCGGGGATCGTAAAGAGATGGACGATCCTAAGTAGCGGCCATTTTGTTATAATTTGAATTGCAAAATGGCCGCAACGTGATCGCTCGACATCATATTATCAAATTCGAATGAGATATATAGGACTTCGATGAAGATTCATGATCTAAATAAATCATTTTGTTTACAAAACGTACGAGAAACTACATTTTTTTAGAAAAACGGCAAGCGTGTGTATAAATATTAATCGATAGCAGACGAAAACAAGTTTTTCTACAGGAATTGAAGTATTTTAGATGTCAAGGTCTTACCTAAGCACTGTAATGCAATCAATCAAACATTCATTCAAGATTCAGTGCTGTCTGTCCTAGCCTATTTTTAGGAACACAGAATTAGGTATATTTTAAGAATATTTTGCTTAATTTTACAATGCTTTGAAGAAATTATGGACTCTCAGAGCATAGATGGCATCAAAATTCAAAAAAATAAGGACACGAAAGAACCCGGAAGAGGCCTATTGTTTATCGTTTGTTTATAGTCCCTAGGTCCCTGTCATAGGCATTTGGGACTCGTCAAGTTTAACACGGTAACATGGTTACACAAATCTTTAAAAAAAAAAAGAAACAATAAAACAAATTATAATCGACGCCAATCAGATTGCAAAGAGTTCCGAAAAAGGCTGATGAGAAGAATTAAGAAGAGGAAGAATTAAATACAGATTACACAGTTTGTTAAGTTCCTATATGCTGTCATCTGGCTTTGGCACCCTGAATTGTTCCCAGCCAATACTGAGAGAATTGTCTTGAAACTGAAGACAGTGATAGATGAAAGTATGGACTACAGATTGACTGTTTTAGAATTACAATATTTGGAAATTCCTTGAATAAAAAAATATTCTGAAATTTAAGAGATCTGAAGATTTTCCGTTCAGTTTTTCAGATATGAAAATATAATTCAACCAAAATACTGGTAACTACAATCTAAACAAATTGGCTGTTGTAGATTTTTTAATTTGTTCTCAGGCTCTTCTTAAAAAGGTAAAATTCACATTGTCGCTTACGTTATTCTTATTTCGCGCTAACACTCTCATACAAAATTTGAAAATGTTGAATGAAAAATAGAACGATTTTATCTCAGTGCATAAAAGCTTTTAAGAAAAATATTTTATATCGTACGTGCATGACTTTTGTGACTGCTGTATATTTTATTAAATATGTAGGTACCTACTTGTAGGTGTGAGATGAGGTAAGTACCTAGATATTTAGGTGCGATACCTGATATATAATAATTCTAAAGAAATACGTAAGTACTGAATGAATTAGGTGCCTACTTTTACAGAAATTTGATCAATTCTGCGAACGTTCTGCATGGCAACAAATCCAGAACGAAATTTACCACACTTGTGGTTTGTAAATGGAATGAGAGCGAACAAGTTGAGACGGTTGGGACTTGGAGAGAGAGAATAATGAATGAAAAAGGGGACAACAAAGAACTCGGCCGTACAAAAATCACTTGGATAGCTTCGTAGATTTTCACGGTCCTTGTTAATCTCTTCTCCATTCTTCTCGGGTGTACCGTATGTAGATCGTGGATGTTGTCGAGCCTTCGGCCTACTTGCTGAGGCCATCTTCAGGACTAATGTAGACAATCTACACACGGTACACCCGAGAAGAATGGAGAAGAGAAAAATCACTTTGCTCGACCACTTATTTTGAGAAAAACTAATCGTAGAGCGTGTATGACGAATGGCATGAATGTAATTGAAGAGAGAATTGCGTGTCTGGCATTCTGTTCTCTCTGCCTACTTTGCAGGGGATATGCCAGGAGAGGATAAAATATAATAAATTCAAAGAGAACGCATAGTGATGTGACCTTTGATCTCAGGTTTGAACTGGTAGCTACATTTTGTATATTCAAATTATATCCGAAATCATGTAGGTTGGTTAGCAACAGATGATTTATACAAAGTAAGGTGACCAGTCAATATAGGGCTTTTGTGGTGTTGAAATTTAGAAATAAAACGTTCTGGAATGTTGAGATTGTAGAGATAAAAATGGTGAATTGTAACAAATTTTGAGATTCAACATTTTTTCATGGCACGATGGTATCAGATAGGCTGATGATTGTTTTTGTATCTGCAAGGTATGATAGTCACCTATTCTAGAAAAAAAAACAAGTATGTTATCTCAATAATTGATGTCTCTGTGACCAATAACGTCTTGTAAGTCAGGGTTTGACGAAAAAATAGGGAAAAAATCATAACTAGAACTTTCGCGAACATTCTTTTACAATTGGACTTGCCTTTGGAAATCTATAGAAAATTTCAGCCCTCTCCCCTCTTTTGAAAACGATGTCAATGTTAATGATTTGGTAGTGGTAGTTTAATTAGTGCCGCAGGTGATTTTTTTTCATAATACCTATAAAACCCTTTTCTTTCCTCTTTTTTTCTTATTTACCCCTCCTTTGTCCTCAGACAACAACTGTTTGAGGAGGATGGTGGTATGATCGAAAGCCGAGTCCTATGTTACCTATCTCTTCAGGAAGATGCGATGATCCTGGTTAGAGCATGTTTTGAGAATGCTAGACGATAGTTGGGCCGAAAATAGTGTTACAAGAAGATGAAAATATTACTAGTATTTAAATAAAGCGTGGTTACATGGTTAAGGAAAAAAGACAAAATATTTTTTAGAACATACAATTATGCTAATTGTGTGAAAAAGTGTTAAAAATGTCCAGGCCTATAATAAATATTCGAATAAATTATTTATTTATCTATTTATCCACTGATTATGTACTATGAATAGCCGATAATTTAGATGTAATAAAATTTATTATACGTATACATTGCATAAATTAATTTTATGTTGGCAACATTGTAAAACGTAATATAAAATGTATGTGCCATGCGGTATTTACTATTTATTACGATTTTACATAATTAGCAGTCATCGCTGAATAGTCCGCAAGATTTCATAATATCTGGGTTATGTGCTGCGTGGAGAGAAATATCACCTTCTCCAACTGCTATTGAAGGGGAAAATTGAGGGACGCCGAGGGCCCGGTAGAAGACAGATGTCCTGGCTGCGGAATATACGGGAATGGACTGGCATCCGGAGTATAGGGGAGCTGTTCCTAGCGGCGCAGGACAGAGACAAGTTCGCCCAAGTGATCGCCAACATTGAGGGGACCCGACAGGGCACATGAAGAAGAAGAAGAAGTAGTCATTATTGTGTGTTCTCAGTGGCGTAATATAGCTTTACATTTCGGAGGGGCCCGATACAGACGTATTAAAAATAATAACAGAGCCGCAGGTGAAAATTTCGTGAAGGTGAGTTTGAAAAAGGACGAGTTTTAGATTGGTATTAAAATTATTGCGTATAAATAACGTAATAATTAGAAAAATAGCGCCGCAGCCGATTTTTTTTTATTGGGGAAGTGATGCCAGATTTAATGTGATTATTTTATATTTCGGGAGGGGGGGGCAGCCCCTCTAGTCCTAGTAGACGTCTTACGAAGTCCAGCACTCGGAAGGGGTCTACGGTAGGAAAATATTCCACCCCTATCTGGTGCTTGAATAAGGTTCTCAACCTCATGTATCTTAGCGCATCGCAGTCTGCCAGAAGATGGTGGCGAGTTTCCTCCTCCTCCACACAAAATCTGCGGGTGCCGTCCTCTCCAAGTCCCAGTTTACGGAGATGCTGAACTTTTAGTTATATATGTAACTATTTATTTATTTGAAACAATTAAGACTAAAAAAGCTGAAGAATAAAAAGTGGGGAAAATCCTGAAACAATTTGATAGAGGAAAAAAGTCGTTTCTAAGGAAAATGTGCCTTCGGGTGAATATCTAAGATGAAATTTGAATTTATTAATAGATTTTATATTAAGTATTCTGAAAAAGTGAAGAAATTCAATTCAAAATTCTTAGAGACTTAAAAATTTCGCGTTATTCTCTTCGCGTCTTTCTGTTCGCGCTATTGTTTTTTTTTTGCCGAGATTCGAGTTATGATGGGTCTATCTTTCTATTCTATTCTAGCCTATTTTAATTTTCCTTTATTAATACATATCTACAAGTCTGCACATTCTTCGGCGCAAAGGCCTAAAAGCTGTCATGCCAGAGAGTTGATTATTTTAATAAATAAATAAATAAATTACTTATAACAATTTCAGCAGTTTTTAAGTAGTTAATAAGATTCTATCCAAAGTAAAAACCGAGATATCTTATCGCGAAAAACATCTATAGTATCTTCCTCAAATTTTGTCCATATACGTGGAAAAAGGGGTTGGAAAATAGGGGTTGCGTATGGAAATTCAGGCTACCTATCTAAGGTAAATACGCGTTTCGAAAAAAAAACAGAATACCTAAAGTTCGAGCATAAATAAATATTTATTGGCCAAAGAAAAATATGCATAGTTACATTTATAAACAAGAAGTGTGCCAATGAGGTGGACTTATAGCAAAAGCAATATCTTACAGTCAACCCAAATACGCGTTCTAACTTAGAACGATAGAGCTTAGAACATACTTTTACAAGCCGAAATTATTGTAGTGGATTCGCGTATAAATCGGACTCGTGCGATGGCGAAATTTACGTGTCTCTAAAAATATAGTATTATGTATATTAAGCATTAGATTTTGAATAAATCATGAGATTTCAGGAAAACTAGAGAGAATAATAAAATATTCCGTGTTAATAATAAAAATCATCACTTTCTTTGTGGTGAAATAAATTTCTATGCAAAAACAATAAACAAAAAAATGTGTTTACTTTTTTTTTATTAACTCTATTCTTAAAAACACTAAAGGCTTCTGTTTAATTCATGAGAAGCAGTCGTCGACTTTCTAGTGGGATTCCCCCGAGTTTTAGAATTGCTCCCCTTATTTTTATGGACGGCCACACACGCACTGATGTTCAGTCAACTGAATCGACCGTTTCCAAAAAAGCTCCGACCAAAACCTAGGGATTGAATTCAGAGAGATGTTTTGGTCGAAGCTTTTTTGCAATCGGTCGATTCAGTTAACTGAACATCAGTGCGTGTGTGGCCGCCCTAACTGTAGTTTTCCGAGTACCTTCTAAAGATGCGCTTACACGAGCAATTTTTCGAGCAATAATTGCGGCAACTCGTTTGGTTAACATTATTTCGCAATATATAGCAATTATTTCGGCAATATTTAAAGCGCGACAACAATATTGAGTGCACTCGAGAAAGATAATTGACTAAAATGACCAAACCGATTGGATATTCAGCAATTCGTCTCGCGGACATCATGATAATTAAAGCGACTAAATAAGGTGACACTCTTTTACAATCATTGAAACCTCGGGGTTTTTGACCGTCGGTACATGGTGCAAGTCCATTTTTAAGGTAATGTAATAATAATAATAACTTTATTGTAACAATAATAATACTATTAACATACACATACATTGTAACAACTGTGAAATATTTGTTAATGATTAATTTAATCATTTAAACCTTGAGCTAGAAAAATCTGACATTCCATTCGAATTTATTTTCAAACGCTTTACATCTTCTTTGTTTCTGGAAAAGGCTAATGCAATGTGGTATAGAATCGTAATGTCATCAACACTGTACACAATTGGTCAAAATTTCAGAGCTCTAGTTAGTCTGGAAATGAGATAAAATTCAGTTGCAAGATTCGGAGACAACAATGCCAAATGAAGGTAAATGAAAGCGTCTAAAAATACTAGAAAAGGCTGAGGTCCTATTCTATCGGGGATCTTAAGGGTAAAATATTTTAATGACAAACTTTTTGCAGTATACAGTGTAGAATAATCAAGTATGAACATTGTAGGGCTTACCACGGACCTTGACTGGCTTAAGTGATAACTTTACACTCGAGAAACATTCGCCATTTGTTCACCCCGGCTGGGATTCGAACCCAGACCTTCATCTCGGCTGGGATCTTATCCACTATACCACGAAGAGCGACAACTGTATTGTTGAATTTCGTATACATTTAGTACCTACATATTGTTTCCATTCTTACTGTTGAAGGGAGAGGGTGGTATTCTAATCAAGAAAATGTGAAAATGTGTTTTGAGGTGGTCGGTAGCCTGGTTGGTAACGCGCTCGACTGTTAATCCAGTGGGCGCGGGTTCAATCCCCGACCTACTCCACATCACAACACAAGCTTTTATAAGCTTTCTGTGAAGTGTGCGAAGATGTATTTGGGTTTATTTCGATAAACCCAGATTCATTTAATTAAAAAAAAATGTAAACCAAAAATAATTCTAATTAATATTTTTTATCACTATCTCCTAGATTATTAAAATTGTTTTAATGATAAGATGCCTAATTATATAACATAGTTTTATAATACAAAGAGTTGCTTAATTATGATACCATTATGAAACTTGAGCCCTTTGTGTTAAATAAAATCTTTAGTTAAGATTATTAAATTAATAAGAGAAGTAATTTATGTGCCTTGTTAATTATAAATAAGAACTTTAATGATGTAGAAAAACTAGGTTAGATCATTGCTCCCTTATTATTACCACCCTTTTATTAAATTCTTCTGTCGTTATCTGCGTCTGTCCCAGTACCTTGCAATTTTACACACATTTAGGTGACAGTTTAAAATTTTGTCACTGTTTTTTCAGAAACACGTTTTAGTTGGTAAATTTTAATTCATCTAATTGATTTAGATTTATATACTCAGTTAAAGCTACTACTGAATATAGGCAACCTCTATAACGTTTCTTTCCCCTCGCGCCGCATTCCTTACGGGGTAGTCAAAGAGAACAGAACGCCAGAGTTTCCTATCCTTACACTCACTTGCTTACGTCACACTTATGCAATTCGTCATACACACTCGACGATTTCTTTTACTCAGAACACGTCCGTCCTTAAGAATCGGGTGTACATGGTCCAGCCATGTGGTTCTTAGACGGCCGTGCTTCCTTAGACCTTTTCTGTGTCCTATGTATATTTTCTTTGTTATCCTTTCATCGTTCATTCTCTCTACACGTCCCAACCATCTTAACTTGTTCACTTTCATTTTAGTCACAACATCCGTTTTACATTCACTCAACTCTCTAATCACTTCATTTTTAATCCTATCTCTCAATGTTTTAGGAGCTATTGGAAAGTCTGGTGATCTGATCTTTCTGTCTATCCCGCAAGGGATTCGGCGTGAGGGGATAAAATAGAATAGAATAATTTTTATACACACCAACACGTGGGTGTTTAAAAAGTACCAACTCAATATGTATCTTTGTACATTTGTACTTTTTTATTATTTGACACCACAAATGACATTGGGTTATCAACCACAATTAAATTCGGTCATACATACTAGTACTAACAATGAATTACTATTTTTACTATTGAAAATTGGTCTACGTGACTAGATGTGCCCATGAAAAAAAGATACAGAAACATTTTATGAGTAGCTACATATCTTTACTAAGTACTATATGATGCAACAAGCAATGCACGTAACTGATAGATTCTATAGGTACCGTATTGTCAGTTAGATCCGTGCTACGTTGCACGTAGACTTGTTTTTTTAACTGTTATAACGTCAATACACGAAATAAATGCATTTTGACAGTTTACTTATTTTTTTATTTATTTCATACAGCACACACATAGACATTGAATACATATAGGAAGTGTCCTGTTAAAAAGAAATAAAACATAAAATTATGCGTAGATATTTAAAATGCGCGCAATTGTTTAATATAAGAATTAATAAAAAATTGTAACAAATAATTTAAAATTAGTTTTAATTAACTTAAGAGTATGCATACCGACATTCCAAAGTTTCTAAAAACGGGCGGCCTTCTATCTCGACAAGCGTTACTAAATATGCTTTGGAACAAAATAGGGGAGATGCATTGAAGATTTACCTAGGGAATAACCGTAAAAGATTTTTTATATCTTGTATAAATTTCTCAATAAAAAATTGTGAAAAACACTTCTGATCTTTTTTCCGAAAGACGGAAACTCGTTTCCCGAAAGTCACGGAGTAAATTTTTTTTGTGCTGATAATATGCATTAAAATCTAGGGAATAACCGTAAAAGTTTTTTGATAGACGCAAAATGAACCCCAAAAAATGGATGAAATGCTATTTTTACCATTTTATCATGCGATTTTTCACGCGATTTTCAGCCTTAATGCCGTGGGAAATTACTGTGACGTCATTCTTGGTGCCAAGCCCTTAAAAGGACAAAACATAAAATTATGCGTAGATATTTAAAATGCGCACAATTGTTTAAGAATTAATAAAAAAAATGTAAAAAATAAATAAAAAATTGTTTCAATTAACTTTAATACATACAATATTAAAACATAGAGTTACAACATTTTATTAGTAGGTAATAGATATCATTATAAATTATAAAATATTGAGTCATGTCATGAAACGTATTTAATTTATCATTATTTTGATTTATGTCACATTATTGTGAAACACTCATACGAAATATGATTAATAATTAAAATAGGCACTCATGAGATGTCAGATGATTTTTACAAACCGGATTTTTCAGGTTCTGTTCAGTCGGTAATTAAAATTACGTTATGAAAAGGATGTAAATGACCGTTGGTAGCTATTAATTTCATTTTGTTTCTGAAAATCGCACTTTTTTTTTCAAAGGATCTGGGCTTTCGTAAACAAACCCAAATACTTTTCTGCACACCTTGCACTAGGCTAAAAGCCTGTATCGCAAAGTGTGGAATACATCGCCAGCGTGGGGGTTCTAACCTGGCACCTCTCGCTTGAGAGACTGCCGCCTCAACCAACTGCGCCAACCATGTACTCTTTGCCTGAGAAGTATCGGTTTTCCTTCGTAATAGTAGTTTGCTCAACTGATATGCAGCGAACCAAGGTTGGACATCAGGCTTATTATATCGATAGTTATACACACTCTCGATTCCTTATACTTAAAAGACGTTCGCCCAAGAGAATCTGGTCGACATGGTTGAGACAAGGGATTCTTGACGGCCCCATTTCTTTTTCACCTCCTCTTTCACTTATGTATATTCTCTTCGAGATCCTTTCATCATTTATTCTCTCTACATGCCCAAATCATCGAATTGCTTACTCGAAGAATGAACGAATTTTAGCAAATAAATAATATGTTTTTTTTAACATAAGGATCTGGGCTTGTGAACATAAACTGACAAACCCAAATACTTTCCTCCACTTTTAAGCTAAAAGCTTGTGTCGTGAAGTGCAGAACACATCACTACAAGTAAGAATCGAATCCGCAGCTCCCGATTAGAAGCCCCACTAACTGTGCGAACTATGTAGTCAAATGGTACATACTTTAATTATGGAATTACTTAACATGGGAAACGAGTTACGACATCTACTGAAAAATTTATAACATTTGTAAGAAATTTATTGTAACCTACTTGGATAAGGACACTGCAGGAACGTAGTTTAGGGGTGGGGTTTGCCGGGGGAGGGGGCTCCATAAAGCTAACCCTGGGCCCATCTCATAATAAAATTTGCTTAAATGGTAAAGAGGTCACTATTGATGCGCCTGAGCTACCCGGGGATGTGAAGAGCCTTGAGCCCGCGGGATTTTCCTTCAATCTACTGAAAATATTGAAATATATGGACAGAAAACTGAAATTTTTAAATGGAAGTGAATCCAAAATTGTATTGCAACAATATTTAATGGTAATTTCACTTTAAACGGGACAAACCGATTCAGGATAATAATATTTATCATTTCAAATGTAAGATTGTCCCCAATCGTGTCACAAGATACAGTTTAACCTATAATAAATAAATAAATAAATAAATTACTTAATGCAGGTGAAACTCATTATTATTAAGTGATTACTAATAACGTTACAAAGTAGATCAGGTATTACAGTTAGATCTTGAATCATACTATTAGCAATTCATTTATTTGTAGATCATTATTATTTTATCATTAGCGGATGAGCAGTGACCATTTTTTAAATTTTAAATGGTTTATTGGAAGTGCTTTTAAATGATTAATATCATCTCCATTTTTCTCGGGTGTACCGTTAGAGAACATTAGTCCTGAATATGGCCTCAGCAAGTAGGCCGAAAGCTCGACAACATCGACAATCTACACACGTTGTACCCGAGAAGAATGGAGGAGAGATTAGTGCCTTATGTAATTGAAATATTTTTTAGGGAAGGGAGTCGTTAAGGTTACATTTAAAAATTAGAAAGGGCCAAAAATCCGTGAAAATCCTTGAGTTGTAGAATTTGCCACGCTCTCTTTAAGTTTTTTCCGGTAAGATTTGGGTGTTCGTAAAACTCCCGTAGGACATTTCATTTATTTTTCAGGAATGGGGTTTATTTAATTAATTTATTTATTTATTCAATGGTACACATACAGACAATGGAGCATTTTAATATACTACACGAAGATTTCAAGTAACGCCCAGTTACAAGTGCACACAATTACTTGATCGTTCAATAGTAACAACAAATATGTACGTAAAAATAAAATTATGACAGCAAAATATAATTGTGAAAAACGAGTTAATATAACTATGGTAAAAACTTATCGGACGGTCACTGCAACTTTATTAATGATTCAGGATAACAACAGATCACATTATAGATTTATATAGATCAGGTCAAGTATGAAAATCATTTATTACAAAGCAATTTTAATGTACAGATCTGAATACAAGATCTATATGGACGTCATATATTGCAAACAATTTTGTCTCGAACATTATACATAAAAAATAAATACCTCAAGTATAGAAGTCGCACGACTTTAAGACCCTTTTTTGTAGTGTTCCTGAAAGGACGGATATACCTGCCTTGAGCAACGAGCGCATATGTTTGCACTAATACTACTATAACTGCGTGTACGGACTTGCGTGTAGTTACGCTGTCTCACACTACGAAAAAAGCTCTTAATCTCCCGCCACTAGATATTGGGTTTAACTCACCCCTCACGACATCAATGATGTCTTTAAAAGACTAAAATATATCTTTTAATTTTGGAAAAATAAAGGTGAAAAATAGGGTTTGTTTATACACTTAACCCACCCTTTATATACCTAACTTTTTTAACGTGAAAAAGAGGGATCGAAATGTAAAAAAAACGGTATCGATGGAATTACGTTCACAAAGCGAATTTTCGAAAAGCATGTTTCTAAGTAGGTTACGATTCATTTGGGTTCGATCCCCGGCCACGATGAACTGGAATTGGTGAATGTTACATGAGTGTAAAGTGATCACATTTAAACCAGCAGACGATCAGTCATATAAGCCTGATGGATAGTCCATCTGTCGTTGAGATAACTACTGAAAATATTTCTATTTATTTCTATTATATTTATTATCGATTACCTAAACCAGACAAGACAAACGCCCCATCCACACGCCTTTTAACTCAATAAACACCCGCTTGGCCCGCCGCTTGCCAAACATGTGGCTTAGGCATAATGCGCCCTTCACTTAAAACAATAGTTTTTAGGAAAAAACTCATGCATCACCGGATAATTCGGGTACAAGTGATACCAGAATTCTCTGATATTAAATTTCCATTCATTATTTATCTAAAATTATTCTTCTACAAATGATTTCTCCATTGCTTCTCCTAAATCGAATGACGTCAATAGAACGATAGATACATGACTACATATTATCATTGAATTAAATTATATTATTAAAATTCAATAATGTATTGTACAATGTTTCCACTTAAGTAATCATTACTATTGTCAAGTAATCGCCAATCGTTTCTGCACGAGAAGAATGCCACACCTTAAAATTGTGATATTCGATTTGGTTTCTTATTTTTAATAGTTTGCCCATGTATGTATGCTGTAGACACTCCTAATTGGAGGGTTGACGGGAATAATATGTTTAATTTATGTTTGGTCAACCGTGTATCAGTGTCTCTTGTAATAAAAAAATGACAATGTTCAGTCGCGTAAATACATGACTGTAAGAGAGGTATAAGAAAATAACAGAGATTAATCAAAGCTTTTAACGGAGGAGTGTTTCTATTGCTGGATTTCACCAACTTCTTAGGTGAGTAATGGCGGAGATAGGAGCCACTTATCATTATATTTCATACAAAGTTTGTGCTAGGTATCTCCTATCTCCGCTATTCCTCACCTAAAAAAATGTGAAATCCAGCATCCATGTTTCATTTTTTAGACATCAGAACTCAGAATATGTGTATTTTCTCAATAGGTCAGTTTTTTAATATTCGACCCTCTTTTTTAAATTAAAATAGTACAAAGCGCGTAACGTCAAGCTCGCATCAAATGTTACGTTATGCAATTTTTTTGTAAATCTCCTTCTTTATATGATACGTACTATATAATTTAAATGTTATAGCATACACAAAGAGTATATACGAAGTCACAAAAATATGCGGAAAATGATAAAAACATTTTATTAAAAGGATTTTTTGAGTTGTATCATCGATTTAGACAACGAGCGATGTTTTGGAGACATATTTCTTTTTAGCAAAAATGACTAAAAATGTGCATGAATTTCTCAATTCTCCTCATGAATACAATGCTATAGATTGATTCATATATGATACATGGCTGCATATGAAATACAACGTAAATTGTTATTCATTCGTTACTAGGTATATAAGTTCAATTATTGTCGTGCGACCTTCAAAAAAGTGTGAATGATAAAACGTAGAAAAATTTAACCCGAACTCTGGCAATCACTAGAAAAATGGCTCGTCAAAGAGTTAGAAAATATTACACAGAAAGCATAATCCATTGTCTGATTATTGGGCATTATGCTCCTTGTCAACGTATTGCCAAACTAAAATGGCAATGGGCATTGGGCAGGTCATGTTGCTAGACAGGGAGTGGATAGATGGGCACCTAGAATCCTGAGATGGAGACCGTGGGACATGAAAAGAGGAATAGGCTAGCTTCAGAAAAGATGGGCCGATGATATTGTCCCAGTCGCTGGTAGTGGGTGGACCCGGAAAGTCCAAAGAAGAGAAGATTGAAAAAATGGAAAAGACCTACATCCAGCAGTAGAGATATGGCTAATAAAGAAGATGCTCTTTGTAATAATTAATACTGATCTTTCTTGTAATCAAAATACTATAGGAAAGCCAACCATAAACAAAGATCTTTTTAAATCCGTTGCTGGTTACCCAAACTGGTGGTTTTACACAAAAGTGGGCACAGATACACTCCTTGTGGCACTCCAGAACTAAAGGGCAAAAAAAAGATATTTAAAAGTTTTACGGTTCGCATCTCCTGATTTTTCATAATAATCGTTTTAAATATTATTAAATATTTTAAATAATTCTTTCTTTAATCGGCTAGTAAGTATAGAATTTTAATTTATATAAGTAATGCACTATGGAAATCTATTCTCAATTATATATTATGCTTCAATAGTGTTGGGATTTCAAAACGCGGTTCAAAACAACATTTTCCGGGGAATCGGATTTTTTTATCATGAAGCAAGTTTTTCTTGGAAAAGAGTTCTGGTGGCTTCAAATTTGTTCTGTGCATATATAACCATCCTTAAAACATGGCGTAACCTAGAAAAATAAAAATACGCAGAAAGATCTTTTCATATTAATATCTACATGAGATTTCTGAATAAAAATTTGAATATACCTAAATGTATGCAAATGTATACGTTTCAATTCTTTGTAATCGCAACTGGTACCTACTTGATTCTTTATAGCCAATGTAAAATGTGGATTTAATACTAATTATGCTCAATTATTTCCGAAAAATATTGAATTTCCAAATACGAAATTTGCGCATACTCTACAAAATTTGTGAATTGCAGTACAATAAGGTTGCATACAAGAGTACTCAATGTTATACAGAACATTAAGATAGGAAGGCTGCGTTGGGCGGGACATGTGGCAAGAATGGGTGAGGAGAGAGTTCTTAAAAAGGTGCTCTATTGCAAACCCCAAGGTAGACGCAGCGTTGGCAGACCCAAGCTCAGATGGTTGGACGGAGTGCAGAAGGATGCACAAGTGGTCGGAATCAGGGACTGGAGGAGCACAGCTCAGGACAGGGTGAATTGGCGACGACGACTGGAGGAGGCCAGGGCCCACAATAGGCTGCAGTGCCAATGATGATGAAGGTTGCATAAGTGCAAATCTCTTATATCCAGGAATAGGTTTTACATAGGAGAACTCTCAGAATACATATTTTGAAAAATGATAGAGCAGAATCCTGGCTGGTATATAGATTATTAAAAATCAAAACATGTCTGCAATAGTGGTTGCATAAAAGCTAAAATTGGGGCGCCGACCAGCCGGGCACAAAATCTAGTGCATAAATAAATAATTCCCTCTGGACTTGTTGAGGATTTTACTATTTTTCCGATCAATCTGACAGTTTTGTTTGACAATGAGATCAGAGCGTAAGAATGCGTGGCAAAATATAGTTACCTACATAATACGAATATGTATGACTTTCCTATGTTTTGTTTTGCGTTACTTTGTAATATTTGTAGCAGCATTACAATAGAAACATAAATATTACATATTTCCGGGTACCGGGAATATAAATTCTAATTTATAGTTTGAATTCATTGTTCTCTTTGTAATACGCCAGAATATTGTACAGTCTCCGGTCACTTTGTTGTACTCAAAACTAATTTTAGTAAAGTCATGTTAATTTGTTAGCAATCGCAATTCAAAGATAGGTCGTATCTAACCAAATAGTTTATTACGCTAAGACCGTAATTGCATAAACGTTGTATTGCAATTACCAGACATTTTTCTCTTTAACAGTAAACAATATGTCCCAGGATTCTGCTCTTTCGTTACTCAAAATATATAGTCTGAGAGTTCTCCCTTATAAAACTGATCCCTAGCCTAACTAAAATATTAATGGCGATTTTTTTTTAGCAATCAACAAAGACTGCATAGAATTTTTTTAGCCGGAACCGTTAGACATAATGCAAAATAGCAGAAATTGTAAGAATTCGTACTAAAAAAAAGAACAAAAAGTGAGTAATTTTTTAATTTATATATTTACTCACGAAATGTTTTAAAAATAATTAAACATAATTTCTCATCCAGCCGCGCTTATCGTAAAATCGCGATTCCTTCCAGCTAATCTTAGCTGTTCCAGAATCCTTTTGATCATTTTTCTTGAGTATCTTTAGTACACCTAATAATGTGGTCAGGAAGTGTACAAGATGTTCTCTTAGGAACTAATATGATGCAGAGAATATGTAATTGGGGGAATGCATCCGTTGCGGGGTGATTTCGAAAGTAGGATCCAACTGTAAAACAGAATAAATCGTATGGTGACCCTATTATGGGACGATGACGTAAAAAATACATACATTATCATCAAGAAATAATAATATTTTAATACCAAATTGTTGCAACTGTAATGTTGCTATGTGCGAAATTATTCACACTAGTTACGACATTGTTATATGATGAATATTTGTAATTCTTTGGTTACCCCAATTAATGATGATTCATCATCATTTGTTTCCCTAACCCTTGGAGTACAAAACGTGGAGAGGGTTGTGAGATCATTGTAGCATAGATTAACTTCTCTCAAAAGCTTTGAGCCCTTACGGCTTGAGGATCAGCGGGGGAAGGCAGTCGAAAAAGCACTTTCATTTTTCCCTTTAACAATGGACTTCTAACCTGCACCGTCGGTCGAATACCTCAGTAGAACAAAAAAATTGCTGCCTCTAGCTCGGTGGAATTGTTAAAATTATTTTGTAATGAGTCTTAATAAGTTATTATCTAATGTAGCACATTATTTGTTGTCCTTCTTGTAGCAGGGATATTGAAGGTGTCATTCCGGACGATGTTACTGGGGAGTGCCCTTCCGGCTAACCCTTGGGCCGTCTGAGTAACTTTGGGCTGAAAGAGCGAATAACAAGGTGCCTGTGTTATTCGGGTGTGCTTTAAAAAGAAAAACCTGGGCCAAACTGATAACACATCAGTCTGGGACTTTTTATTTAGGTGTTCGAAATCAGACCGTGAACAATTTCTTTATCCACCATTTGCGGACCATAACTCCGCAGCAGTCGTTACCCGCCCTGAACCCTGAACCTATTAAACATGCTCCATAAATTAGAGGAGGTCGGTAGCCCGGTTTTTATATAACGCGCTCGACTGTCAATCCAGTGGGCGCGGGTTCCATCCCCGACTTACTACACTTCACAACACAAGCTTTTAAGCTTTCTGTGAAGTGTACAAAGATGTATTTTTGTTTATTTCGATAAACACAGATTCATTTTATAAAAAAAAAGTGAGACAAAAAGAAGTCAGGTTGCTGGGAGGTAAACACGTTGGTTTTCATTGGTAGTATCAGATTCTATTCAGGAATATAACTTCTAAGCTAGAATAATTTTAAATGGAAACGCGAAACCTAGAGAGTCAAGCCGTATGTTTTTTGAAGCCAGAGCTTCAGTTTGGAATGGACTTCTTGTAGACATCAGACAGGCACAGACGTTATAATTCAGTTCAAAAGTTAATTAAAAACACTCCTATTTTTCAAATTTTGTCTGAGAATGTTAGCGCGAAATGAGAATTACATAAGCGACAATATGAATACTTTTTTAAGAAGAGCCTGGGAACAAATTAAAAAATCTAAAACAGTCAATTTACGAGGCATCCAGAAAGTACTGACCTTGTCATTATTTTTTGAAAAATGGTACTTGAAATAAATACTGAATGGAAAATCTTCAGATCCTGTAAATTTTAGGGGTGCTTTTTTTCTAAAACAGTCAATCTATCACTGTCTTCAGTATCAAGGCGATTCTCTCAGTATTGGCTGAGAACAATTCAGGGCGCCGAAGTTGAACGACAGCATATAGGACTTTAAGATTTAAGGGCTTGGCACCAAGAATGACGTCACAGTCATTTCCCACGGCATTAAGGTTCAAAATCCACGCGATTAAAATAGCGTTTTTTCCATTTTTTGGGGTTAATTTTGCGTCTATCAAAAAACTTTTACGGTTATTCCCTAGATTTTGATGCATATTATAAGTACAAAAAAAAAATTACTCCGCGACTTTCGGGAAACGAGTTTCCGTCTTTCGGAAAAAAATACAGAGGTGTTTTTAAATATTTTTTTTGAGAAATCTATACAAGATATAAAAAATCTTTTACGGTTATTCCCTAGATAAAGGTTCAATGCATTTACCCTATTTTGTTTCAAAGCATATTTAGCAACGGTTGTCGAGATAGAAGGTCTCCCGTTTTTAGAAATTTTTGAAATGTCGGTATGCGTACTCTTAATGAAATACCTATATAGACAGGAATGTATGGATGAGTTCGACATAATGCAAGATGGGAGTTTAATTTAAATATAATATAACTATCTATGTACTACAATATTAACTTGATACATTATACCGTGTGTGTTAATATTATTCCTCCTAGTATCTATACTGTACTTCTCTACTGATTATATGAATCTATAATCACAACAGGCAAACCCTATCAATAATCCTGACTGCTAGACTACTAGACTACTGTAATGCGATCTATGCCAATTCACCTAACTGCTTAACAGACAAGCTCCAGTTGGCGTTTAATGCGGCAGCTCGATCACTGGCGCGTCGAAACGAGATCACATCACTGAGCACCTTTTCAATCTTCACTGGCTCAAAAGCCCGCAGAGGATTGAATATAAGCTCTGCATTACAATTTTCAAAGCATTGCATGACATGGCACCTACTTACTTATCTGAGCTCTGCTGCTTTGTGCAACCAAATGCCAGACAGTCCACTCTTCGGTCAGCAAGAACGTCCGCTGTTAAAAAGTTAATCGAACCAGATAAAACGCGATTCACTTGCTTGGGAGAACGGGCTTTCTCATTTGCCGGCCCTGCAGCTTGGAATAAGTTACCAATAGATGTAAGAAACATAGATGATTTTCATAAGTTTAAAGTAGCATTAAAGACTCACTTGTTTAGATTATGTTATTCCACGCAGACATCTCAATAATTACTATTAGTCAATAATACTTTAGTCTTAAGGTAGTTCAGCGCACTTGAGGCGATAATTCGCGAAAACTGCGCTTTAGCAAATTATCCAATTATTATTATATTATTGCTATTCTTCCTTTTCAGCCCTGGACAAAGGCCTCTTCTAAACGTTTCCAAATTGCCCTTTCGTCTATATACACATCTCTTCTTTGGCTTTCCTATACCACTTTTGTTTGCCCATGGTCTCCATTTAATAAGTCTAGTTGTCAATCTACTATCATTTTGTCTTACCTTAGCGACTTGCCAATAATAGATGACGGGTGTGTATATACAAATATACCACCTCTTTCTACAACAGTGTGAATGGCAACAATACGTAAGTACTACTAATGTATACGGAACACAGCCGTCGCTCCTCGTGGCGTAGTGGATAAAATCCCTACTATGTGAGACGAAAGGCTGGGTTCAAATTCCAGCCGGGGCGAACTGAAACGGCGAATGTTTATCGAGTGTAAAGTGATAACTTAAGCCAGCCGAGGTCGGTCGTAAGACCGACAATGTTCACTGCATCCTTATTTCTTCTACACTGTCGTAGGAATACTGCATTGTATATGGGTACTACATAATGTAGAAAAATCCAACGCTTTACAAGGATAATTTGTAAAAACAAAAATAATTCTAGTACTCTGCCATCAATAAGGCCTCCTAAATAAATGATAATTTATCAATATGTAGCGATTCTATCTCTCTCACCTTGGATGTCTTTCATGATGTACTCATCCAAATTAGAAATTTCAAAAAATCAAAATGATTACTGTATTCGTTTCAGTCTCATTAAAGGCTGCGGCCAGGTTTTGACGCTGAGCGATGATTCTATAACACCAAGGCGAACTGTACTTTGAATTCGTCGATAGAAAATTCTGGAATACTTAAATATTACATAAATATAATATGGGATCTGTTGGTAAGAATAATTATTAGTCGATTTCGTATAAGTGCGATGCTTCTAGAACTAAGGGGGACGCTGGGGACAAATGAAACTCATGGGAATTGCGAACAAAATCTCTAAAGAGTCTCATGTATTAGATCTTGTATACACAATCCCAATTACTTTTCTGCACACCTTGCACTAGATTAAAGCCTGTACATCGCCACCGCTGGGGTTCGAACCTGGGACCTACCCGCTTGAGAGACTGCCGCCTCAACCAACTTCACCAACCATGTACTCACTGCATCTATACTAATAGGTAATCTGGAGAACTGTTTTACCGACATAACATGCAGTTTGCACCTCCAGGAAGTTTATGCATTCTGTTCCGTGTTCCTTATTATATTATGATCTTGACAATGTCGAAAAGAAGTACAGTAAATATGCATTAAACTTGACTAAAAATAAATATTTATCGTAGTTTATAATAATATCTTTAAAAAAGGTATTCCATTTTCCTAGATTCTAGTGAATTTCGTGAAGGTTAAAAGAAAGTGACAATAAAGTTTGTTCCACGAAAAATTCAAAATTTCTTTAATTCAAGCAGATTTTGCTTTGGTAATTAATCATTCGTGACGGAGCAGTGCTGACATAGTTCGGTATCGGTGAAAAAAAATAATCATGAATACAGTTTCTATAGACACACCTTTTTTATGAATGCAATTGTTTCGTTAAATAATTTGCCTGCGGCGCTATGAGGTAGTTGTATACAGGGGACCCTGGCTCTACTACATAACATGGTAACCTGATTTTTTAAAGCCAGTTCACCACTGGGTACAGATAAAAGAGATTACACTGTAGTTAGATTAAATTCTATAAATAATTATCAGAATAGATATTAAAGTTAATACATATTCATTAAGGGCATGGCACCAGGAATGACGTCACAGTCTTTTCCCACGGCATTCAGGTTAAAAATCGCGTGACAATCGCATAATAAAATGGTAAAAATAGCGTTTTTTCCATTTTTTGGACTTAATTTTGCGTCTATCAAAAAACTTTTACGGTTATTCCCTAGATTTTAATGCATATTATCAGTACAAGAACAAAAAAATACTCCGCGACTTTCGGGAAACGAGTTTCCGTCTTTCGGAAAAAAGTACAGAGGTGTTTTTAAAATATTTTTTTGATAAATCTATACAAGATATAAAAAATCTTTTACGGTTATTCCCTAGATAAAAGTTCAATGCATCTACCCTATTTTGTTACAAAGCATATTTAGTAACGGTTGTCGAGATAGAAGGTCTCCCGTTTTTAGAAATTTTTGAAATGTCGGTATGCACACTCTTAATTTATTATCCACAATATAATATGGCTATGCTATAATGAAGATTCTGCAAACAATAATAATAAGCATTGTTTATTTTGATTAAGACATATTACTATAATGTTGTGACGGCAAAGGTTAGCTGGAAGAAATCGTGATAAACTTGCCCTCTTCTGTATTATATCATCACCTCACATTGCTGCTGCTATATTTAGATTATTCAATACATCGCAATAAGTTGAGGTGGTCAATATTTATCTAAATTAATTTTCACCAATCAGTTATTGTTTATGATCGATAAATAAATAAATAAATCTTTATTAGCATAAAAATTATCAGTGGTTACAAAACAAGGCAATGGTAGTATGCTAAAAGGCGGACTTATTGTAAGAGCGATATCTTACAGCTTGCAGTCAACCTGTTATCCGAACCGATACACCTATAAAACGAAAACTTTTACACAATGTAGGGTAAACATCGACTGGCAATTAAGTACGCAAAGTATGCAACTGCGTAGGACCCTCGAGATTTTGGGGCCGCCGGATGCCCTAATCCACCACAGTCGACAGGTGTAATTTGAATTGTATTGTTCAATTGTCTTTTGTAACCTCCTTGGATAAGGACACTGAAGGAACGTAATTCAGGGGTGGGGTTTGCCAGGGGACTCCCTTAAGGCTAACCCTGGGCCCACCTCTTAATAATATTTTGCTAGAAGTGCGGGTAAAGAGGTCGCTATTAATGCGCCTGAGCTACCCGGGGATGTGGAGGGCCTTAAGCCCGCGGGATTTTCCTTCAATGTCGACAGGTGTGTCGATTTCTAGGATATTATTGTTGCCTGAACGAGAAAGAGAGCTGGTAGAGATCGTAGCATTGCGACAAGCTCGCCCTAGTGAACAAATGTTATGATTTATATTTGTAATGTTAACATTTTTCTGTGTCTTGTTCACCAAAAGTGTAAATAAATAAGTAAGTTTTAATATTATCCCGATTATGCCGATGTTCCACATACAAGGAGCAAAAAATATCCATTGATTTTTAAATCTTTATAATTATTTTTTTGATTAGTTTGCAGTATACTGTTGAGATAAAAAGTAATTTCTTTAATTAAGTGAATTATAAAATAAAATAAAATATAAATGTTATATTTCTCGTTTGATTGACAGAATGGATGTCATGTAACGTGACTGTTTTAAAATCATGTGTTTCGAGCATGTTCATCTACTTTGCATGTTTCAGGGGCGTCTCTAACTTTCAAGCTAGGAGTAAGGGCAAATTACATGCTGATATTGAAATCATATCTAAAGAGATTGGAAAATAAATTAGTTCAGAGAAAGATGGCTGACTGTATTAAGACGGGTGACTACAATGAAAGGGAATGAGATGAAATAGTTTGGGCATGTTTAGAGAATGAATGATGACAGGAAAATAATACATATGAGTGAAAGAAGAGGAGTAAAAAAGTGAGGCCATCCGTGACTGACCAGAACCGATCATGTTGAGCAGATCCTCAAGAACAGACGCGTTTTTGGTAAAAGAAATCGAAGAGCGTGTATGACATATGCGAGTATATATGCGATTGCATGAGTGTGACGGAAGCATTATAGTGTTTGTAAGGATAAGCCGGTCTGGTGTATGACATCAAGTTGCATGAATGTGACGGAAGCATGGAGAGTGTGTAAGGATATGGTGGTCTGATTTTCTATGTTCTCTGCCTACCCCGCAAAGGACGCAGCATGAAGGGTAATGAAGGAACAAATTAGCAGCAGCATAATGAAAACAGCATTATGAGTTGCTATTTGTAAATGCTATTATTATGATAGCAATTTTTCGTAGCAAATTGAAAATACCAATCGTCAAATATAGAAACCACAAATAGCAACTCATAATTCTAGTTCTCACATATGATTTTCCGTAATAGTATTTAAGACTTGTACATATGTGGATGAATTAGTATTTAAGTCTCTTATCTGTAAGTGTGAATTGTAACCTCCTTACGGGACACTGCGAAGGAATGTAATTTAGGGGTGGGGTTTGCCGGGGGGCTCTCTTAAGGCTAACTCTGGGCCCACCACACATGTAGATTTGCCTAGAAGTGCGAGTAAAGAAGACGCTATTAATGCGCCTGAGCTACCCGGGGATGTGGAGGGTCTTAAGCCCGCGGGATTCCTTCAATTTCCGTAATATTGCTATAGAAATAGCAAATTGCTCGGCAATAGCAAATAGCATAACAATAGCAAATAACATACTACGCAGTGCAACAGCACGTGCTATTCATATTATTTCCAAATAGCAATAATTTCCATCACTACACTAGTGAGGGGACAGCTAGATAACATCGCCAGCTAAATTAGCAACTTTGTATTATTTGTAAAACTATGTATATTACTGTGTGGCGTTTAATACTTACCCGATTCTCTTATTGTAATTATAAGTTTACCACATACCTATTACACCACTTTACACGCTTACCACATCTAACTTTTCTTCTTCATTTATAATGCATCCTTTTGATATGCCTATTTAATATGCTCTTCAAATTATTATTATTTTTTGGATGATTTTGCGTGGTATACCTACTCCCCTAATTTTCTACGGTCGCTGGAGCTAATAGGTACTTATTATCTTTCTTATACTTGCATATTGTAATTTTTCGTACTTCATAGTCATTTTTATTTTTTACTTATTTAATTATTTTTTTTCCGTGTTGTTTATCCATTTATTTATATATTATTTTATTTTATTTGTATTTATATACATCTTTTATATTAAGTATATATGTCATCCTCAGATGAGGATTCATTCCATTCCCTAATCGAATCTCCTCCCCCTTCCCCTACTCCAAATCCCCTTGATGTTTCTTTTTACTCTAACTATTCTTCTGATGAGTCTGATAGTGTCAATTCTTCAAGGAACTGTCCATCATTAAATGATAATCTCAAATCCGTCTTTCCGATGAAATCTAAAGATTTTCATGTCTGTCACATAAACTCACAAAGTATCCCTGCCCACTTTGATGACTTACTCTTAAATTTCTCAGATGTCAACCTTCATGCATTGCTGGTTAGCGAATCCTGGTTTAAGCCTTCACTACCGTCCTCTCAGTTCGTTCTACCAGGATACGAACTGATTCGCAATGACAGAACTGGTAGGGTAGGCGGTGGCGTATGTGTATACCTACGTAACGATATTTCATTCCAAGTCATTGAACAATCACCATCTAATTGCGTAGGCGAACCCGAGTACATATTCTTAAAAATCCGTATTCATGAAACATCCATGTTGCTCGGGGTCACATACTGCCCGCCAGGTATCAATTACTTCACCAAACTTGAACATATTCTGGAAAATCTTATTCCATCTTTCAACGACGTCATTATTATGGGAGATCTTAATACCTCCCTACTAGTTCATGACTTTCGTAGCACCAACCTGAAAAATCTTACTTATGCTCTAAACCTAAATTTTCTTCCTCTTCAACCTACTCACCACACCGAGACTTCTTCCTCTTTATTAGATCTAATAATGACATCTGACACCAACAAAATCAGAACCCATGGACAGTTTCCTGCTCCAGCCTTCTCTAAGCATGACTTGATCTATGCCACATATATCGCCAAATGTCCCAAACCCAAACCTTCTATAATTTCTCTTCGTAGTTTCCGCAGGATAAATAGGGAAACCTTGCTATCTGATGCGGAAGCTGCAAACTGGGATTGCATATATGACGCTGGCTCTGTCGATGAAAAGGTTGATTTGCTGAATGGTGTACTTCAGAATCTTTGTAATAAACATGCTCCACTTCGGCAAGTACGCATTAAGCGCCCTCCTGCTCCATGGCTCACTGATGAGTTAAAACACCTGATGAGGAGAAGAGACAGAGCCAAACTCAGGTATGTAAAGTCCCCTTCACCACCCAACTGGGAGTCTTATCGCACTCTCCGGAATCGCTGCAACCAGCTGTGTAGAAATTCTAAACGCGTCCACTTCAAACAATTACTCATAAATCGCTCTTCTGCTGACATTTGGAGGGGCCTGAATGCCATGGGAATGGGTCGCCAAGTTGTCCCTGATGCATCTAAATTTATTGATTCAAACAGTCTAAATAGGTTCTTTGCTGCCCCACCCTGTGATATTGATGTAACCACTAAAAATGCTACACTATCCAGTATTCAGTCCTTACCCCCTGTAAACACACCAGTATTCAATTTCGCACATGCCTCGACTGAAACCGTGAGAAGGTATGTTAATTCTATTAAATCTAAGTCCGTTGGAGTGGACGACATCAGTATCACTTTCATTACACTTATTCTGGACCATATACTCCCCGTACTTACTCATATTGTGAATTGCTCTATGGACTCAGGCTCTTTTCCCTCTTCTTGGAAGAAAGCATATGTTATCCCACTGCCGAAGAAGCCGGTACCTGAAGCCGAAAAGGACTTTCGTCCCATATCTATTCTTCCCATTTTCTCCAAGGTCATTGAAAAAATTATTCACTTTCAGCTAACCAGCTACCTTACCAAACATAATCTATTAACTCAGTATCAGTCTGGTTTTCGAACTGGCCACAGTACTACCACTGCCCTAGTAAAAGTCACTGACGACATTCGGGGTGCGATGGAGGAAAAAAAACTCACACTTCTCTTACTTCTTGACTTCAGTAGCGCCTTTAACTCTGTCGACTTTGACATATTGCTCGCAAGACTCCAACACTTCAATCTTTCAGACGTCTCACTCTCCTGGTTTAGGTCCTATCTAAGTGGCAGACAACAATGTATCAAAACTCAAAATAACAAATTGTCTAATTGGCTGTCACTTAGTACAGGAGTCCCACAAGGTGGAATACTTTCTCCACTTCTCTTCTCAATCTTCATCAACTCTGTAGTTGAACATCTTACCGTTAGACGCCACCTCTATGCTGATGATCTCCAAATTTACTCTCACTTCGAGCCGAATCATACCATATCTGCAATCGATCTTATGAATGGCGAATTAAGTCGCATCTCTCAATGGGCACAGCAAAATGGATTGTTACTCAATCCTTCCAAGTCCCAAGCCATTCTTATAGGTAGCTCTCGTCTTCTATGCAAATTAAATATCAACTCTTTACCCCCTCTACTTCTTGATAATGTTGTCATTAAATTATCTGAGAAGGTAAAAAATCTCGGTATTATGTTCGATCAATGTCTCTCTTGGCGACCTCAAATGTCCGAAATAAATCGTAAACTATTCTACTCTCTACATTCACTAAAGAGACACCAGAACTTTCTCCCGAAACCGACAAAGATCCTCCTTTCTCAAACCCTTCTCTTACCTCTACTGGATTATGCGGACGTTGCATATATGGATATTACATCCGAACAAACCATGAAACTGGAACGTCTGCAAAATGTATGTATTAGATTCATCTTCGGTTTGAGAAAATATGACCATATCACAGACTTTAGAAATGAACTAAAGTGGCTAACGATGACTCAGCGTCGTCATCTCCATATTCTCTCTCTTCTTTTCAATGTTCTGAATAATCCTGCTTCACCTGATTACCTTAAGTCCAACTTCACACCCCTGGCATCTCATGGCTTATCTCTACGTTCAAGTGGACGCCGTTTGTTAACCATACCCTCACATCACACATCTTTCTTCACTTCTTCTTTCACTACACACGCGGCTAGACTATGGAATAACCTTCCACTTCCTATCAGACTAGCTCCAACTATTCTCTCTTTCAAAAGTAAACTGAGGCATCATTACCTTTCCCTAAATAATCCATCTAACTGACAATCCCGTGGTTCCTTCCTTGTCCTTCATCCCATCCACTTATCTATTAATGTATGTATTTTCATGTATGTATAATATTCTTTATATTATTATTATTTTCATATTTATTTATATTTTTCTTATTTTTCATACACTTGTATGTAATGCGTATATCAAATTAATGTCACAAGTGGTTGGTTGGCAGATATTGCCTACGGCAATAAACCCGCCATTTGGAAGATGTGTTTTCTTTTCAATAAAGATTTATTTATTTATTTATTTATTTATATTAAAATGACGCAACTATTTAACGATTTCCCTTAGCAACTAACAGAGGTAAGGTTAAAGCTACGAGTGTGAACCTGAATATTAATCTTTTGATATTATCGGTCATTTCAACGTTTTTAACTCACGTTGCTAGGGAGAGGAGTTACATCAACCGTATCGAGATTATATTGTGCGTAGGAATAATAGTAATAATAAAAAAAATGAATAAAAATAAATATTGATAATTTTATTTCTCTAAAATATACCCGTAAATAATATAATTGGAGCCCCCTAAGTAGGCAAAGTCTAAAGTGCTTTAAAAAAATATTATTAATATAAATAAAATTAAAGTTGTATTAAAAATGTAGAAGAGAATTCATTGGTTATAACCAGCGACATAATATATTAAGTACTACCTAGACAGCGTACTCAATACTAGAAGTGTAACAAAACTGGTGCCCACAAACTGTCAAATCGTAAGGAAAATTTTGACAGTTTGTGGGCAACGGTTTCGAAATTTTGCTCTCATAGTTAAAAACTGTATTATTTTTAACTTTTTTAGGACTAAAACGATAGTTTTAAAGATGTTTTAGTTTTTATTATTGATATCTTGTTAATAGTGTGAGGTTTGCGACTCTAAAATACCAAAAAGTGCCGAGCTTGAAATTGCTACACTTCCGTTCTATTGAAAGTACATAGAATCAGATCTCTAGTACTTAATATGTAATCTCTTTGGTTATAACCAATGAATTCTCTTTGGTCAAACGTTTATATGGCCTTTGTAAATGGGTGGACAGTTTCGTTGTTGTATGAGATGTGAAATGTACGTAAGATTACTAGATAACTTACTACAGTATACTAGAAAAAAATATCAAAAAAGTGTGGGGGTAATTCCACAATCAAGGGGTCCTACGGGAAGAACATAAAATTTAAAACAATATGAAAAAAAAAAGAATTGGGCGATTAATTTAGAAATGTTACAGACAGTTAAGAGATAAAACAAATACAAAAATAAAAACATAAAATCATACAAAAACTAGTATCATAAAAAAAAACATTATTACATTAAAATTACTAAGTGGAAATATTCTGTTAGTCGATTTCGCAACACAGGTCACATTAGAAGATTCAATTCTAATCGTTCTCAAGTGGGAAAAAAATAATAACAACAAAAAAAAAACATATAAAATAAATAAATAACTTACCAAAAAAGAAACTGGATTGTTGAAAGAATATCTTGGTTTTGGTTTGTTTTAATTAAAAATGATTTTTCTGATTTATAATTCAATTGTGTGCGTTTTTAAGGATTATTTCTTTTATAAGCGTAATGTTATCTTTATTTTATTTTTTATATATTAATTATTATTTTATAGTACAATAACAATAAAATATTGTGTTGTCATTGCACGTCGGCATCTTGTTTATATTGTTTTCTTCCTTTCTTCTCCTTTCTCAAAAGCTGAGCGAAAAGAGCTGAGAAAACGTTGGCTAAAACCAACGTTCAGCAGCCGTAGAACGCGACGTAGAACGCAAACATTTTCAGATAACAAAAGACACACGATACAAAAAACAATAAACGATGCAAAAAAGATATAATTTGTAAAACGCAATGCTAAAAAAATATAATGAATTACTGTATATGTTTTGTTTTGTAGATGTTTATTTGTTTTGTAAACAACGATTTATTACAAAACGTTCAATTTAATTATTTTATTTATTTTTATATAAATTTAATTATATCTCGGATTAATTTATTATTAATTTAATATACGTGTTTCCTCTTGTGTGTCTTTTTGAATACTAAAACGATTTTCGAATCGCACGAGCTCTATGGGAACTGATTACAAAGTTATTCTTTTTCTTCTCTTTAATAATATGAACATGAGTGATAATGTGTTTCTTTTTTTATGACGAGTGTCGTGCAGGGTAGTCAAACATCACGCATTTATCACGGAACGTCTTATCTTAAGAGTAGGCATATTGATTTTTCAAAAAAAAATTAAAAACGGAAGACTTTAGATCTCGACAAGCGTTACTAAATATGCTTTGGAAAAAAATAGAATAGATACATTGAACTTTTATCTAGGGAATAACCGTAAAAGATTTTTTATATCAAGAATAGATTTCTCAAAAAAAAAATGTGATAAACACCTCTGATCTTTTTTCCGAAAAAACAGAAACTCGTTTCCCGAAAGTCGTGGAGATTTTTTTTTTGTATTGATAATATGTATTAAAATCTAGGTAATAACCGTAAAAGTTTTTTGATTGAAGCGAAATTAACCCCAAACATGAAAAAAAAACGAAAATGAAAAAAAAACGCTACTTATACCATTTTATCGTGCGATTGTTCATGCGATGTTGAACCTTAATGCCGTGGGAAATGACCGTGACGTCATAGTTGGACTACGAGTCGTAAAGTTTTTATGGTTATTTTCGCTCTGAAGGTTTTTCTGTGGGTCATCCAATTAAGTAGTTTAATCAGTACACCTAAAAAAACGAGTAGATTTATTTTTAAATAAAATCAAATTTCCGGAATATCAAATTCCGTTTAATAAATAATTTTGTTTTTGGCCACCCTGCTTAACATGAATATTCAAATGTATACCTATTTATCTAATCTATACCTATTTTATTATTTAAATAATACCTAAGTATTACAAATATTTTAATATTGGTAAGTCATGTTTCGTTTAGCAGATGCCTACAACATTTTTTTTCGGGAAATGTTGTGACAAAATGTCTGCAATGTGGTGCAATTTATCCCGAAGTTCCCTTTTAATGTAAAACTATTTCTAAAGAAATGTATGTAAATGTATCATTTTCAGACAGTGATGCTCGGCGCTAAATTTCAGTCTCAAATCTAGAATTGAGAAATGCGATCTCTTTCGTATGAAGGGTCAATGAGTGTGTTTCAAAGGATTTTAAGGTAGAGATAATAAGATACAAGACAGAGTAATACAGGAACGGAACATGAGAATAAGACAAGAACAAAGCAGAGTGTTACAAGAAAGAAACATAAGAAGACAAGAGCAGAACAGAATGCTACAATAAACTTTACAGAAGTCTTCAAGAAGAGGACATATGAGAAGACACTATATAACGGAGTAGAATATTACAAGAACAAAACAGAAGAAGACAAGAGAGAACATATAAAAAGAAGACACGAACAGAGCAGAATGTTACAAGAAGGAAATATTAGGAGACAAGAACAAATCAAAAGAACAAAACAAGACAACAACAGAGCATCAGATCAGATTTGGTGCGTAGAAAAACGTAACCATAAAATCATAGGTAACACAAAAAAATGCCAATGAAAGCTCTGAAGCTTAAAGAGTCATGGTCAGTAAACCGGTGATCCACCTCAAAATTACCTGACAGAAGTAGTTGGAAAATTTGTGTGGGCTGTCGCTGGAGTGGTCAGAGGGCCAGAAAACAGCAATAGACATTCTTTGGCGAAGATAGATAATTAGATGCTTTAAGTGAGATGTGGAATAGCTGAGGACGCGACGTGCGACTGCGGGCAGCTGCAGAACACTGAGCACCTCTTGGCATGCCCATGGGAGAGTCTCGCAGATTGCTCCCCTTTGGACGATGATGCAGGAGAAGTTGTGGCTTTCTGGGAGCGGATGGGGATATAGGGAGTCCCAACCGACACGATAAGAAGAAGAAGGGTAGTATGGAAGATAGTATGACGTATTATGGTATCTTAAAAAAAATACACATGGTTTCAAAGAAAATTACATAATACTGGCTCGTGTATAGTTTCGACCTTCGATTGTTAATGCGCCTTTGTTCTATAGGCTGCAATTTTTTTTTATTCAAATTGGTTCTTTATTTGAATTTACTATTTCACTAGAATGCGTATAATTTATTTCTCATTTCAAGCATTTTTTTACATTGTTATTCGTCTCTCGCCAGTATATTTTAATATTCCCACATACTGAATTCTATTGACCCATTTTATTCTCGCTACAAAAAGAGATGTGAAATTGTGGACAATTGTGTGGGTAATATTATCTTTGTATTTACTTATTGAATTTTAACGATTTTTTGCTTCACCCTTTAAGGTTTCTCTTAGTAACTTACTTTACTTGTCCAGTCAAACGTGGCACCCCAATATGTGGGTAATCTTTTTTTTATCCCGATGCGGATTATACTAAATATATGGTAAATGTCCACAAATACGTCCTTATTATACAGCCCCAATATTCAGGTGGTCGTGAAATTTCAGTATGTTTTATAGGTCGATTCGATAGTGAATAATGCAGTTTTGCACGATTTTCCTACCGCCGCCCCACCGCCACCATTAAAAAACCCTTTAAAAATCGCACTGTTTTACTTTATGCAATGTAACTTCGTTGTTTCGCATTTTATCATTTGCTCATATGTTAAGCAAGAACTGGATCTTTAATCCTTGATCTGTCTCCAACAATAATCAATTGATGGAATTCGGTTCTCATATTAAGTATACAAAAGTCATCACAGCGCCTGCACTATATATCGCTTTTTAACGATTGACTACCCCTGACTTGTGATAATATAAGTTATAATACACGGTATGGGTAAAGCAGTGTTAACCAGCCCTGATACTCTCAACAATTATTGATAAGAAGAAGAATTATCTCATGTTCTTCGTTTCACTTGGGAGGTAATACAGTCACTTGATATACAGTCAGTAATGACGTATACAACAAATTAAATAGGTTATTAATATAATAATCAATGTTTAATACATATTAAAAATTATATTATACCTTTTAAATTGTGCCTTTTAGCAGGGGCGAATTGAGGATTTTTGTTTATTTACTGTGTGTCATAAATTCGTAGGCCCCAAGCCCCAACGGAGCACTTGAATTCACCATAAGGATACGGGTGTCCCAAACATAATAAACACACAAGTGGAAGTCCGGAGAGAGAGCACCTCTGTGGTTATCCAAATACCCCAATAAACGTTATGCGAATTTTTATAGTTTTCGAGTTTTTTTTTTTTTTGAGAGACCAGTAGTGGTTTCTGTGACCAGCGGACATTGCTGGTCACAGGGTCCTAATTATTAAGATACCCTTTTTTCAAAATAGGTAAATAGTACACCTTTCAGATACCATTGCGCCATGAGTAAATGTTGAAACTCAAAATTAGTGACATTTTTTTTTGCTTTTGAGGACGTTTTAAAAAATATTATTAGGTTCATACAAAATATTGTTCTAAGTTTTTTCAAAAACTTGAAAATTTTATTGAGCTATCTTTAAAGCATCATACCTAAAAATTGTTTCAAAGCAAAAAGGGCGGTAACTCGCGAAAATAAGTTTTGATGATTCTCCATGTTATATGATCCGTTGTCTCAACGAGCTGTCACAGCATGTTGACATTTTCGCCGTTAGTTACGGCGGATTTGTCAAATTAATGGATTACCACTGAAGCCGAATTACTGTCCCTCATTGTTAACAGTGCTGGGGCAGCTCGTTGGAGAGATATTATGAGGGTAGTTGATATGTGTTCATCCCTTGTTTGTTGGTTATTTGATGTATTTGAGTGTTGATATTTTTTTTTTGTACATGTCTGCACATTCTCCGGCGCAAAGGCCTAAAGGCTGTCATGCCGGAGAGTGGAGTTTTTTAATTTAGTTAATAATAATATCTCCATGTCATTGCGATGGTCTAATTAGATTGCCGTACTTATATGAAAAAAAATCAGGAATTTAAGAATTACCATTCCACTCGCATATTTTTTTAAATCAATCAAATTGATTTATTGTTGACAAGTTTGGACTTGCTGTGATAAACTTTTAAGGCTCTCGACCCAACTATGACATCATGGTCATTTCCCACGGCATTAAGGTTCAAAATCGCGTACACAATTATAATATAAGATAAAATGATAAAAATAGCTTTTTTTCGATTTTTTATGGTTAATTTCGCTTAAATCAAAAAACTTTTACGGTTATTCCCTAGATTTTAATGCATATTATCAGCACAAAAAAAAATCTCTGTGACTTTCGGGAAACGAGTTTCTGTCTTTCGGAAAAAAGATCAGAAGTGTTTTTCAATTTTTTTTTGAGAAATCTGTACGAGATATAAAAAAATCTTTTACGGTTATTCCCTAGATAAAGGTTCAATGCATCTACTCTATTTTTTCCAAAGCATATTTAGTAACGGTTGTCGAGATATAAGGTCTCCCGTTTTTAGTAATTTTTGAAATGTCGGTATGCATACTCTTAATACAATGTAGGTATACAGCGTTCATGACGAGTGATAAAACATCATCTGAAGTGATGTATGCTCTACATGTCAACGTAGTGTTGTAACAATAAATAATAATGATAACTGATAATGTATATGTATGTAATAAAATAAAATTATATTAGGCCCTATCGTCGTGTTGCCGGCTTGAGCACTCGGACTCAATTTAAATTTTAGAGCAATAATTGCTCGGCAACTAGTATTGCTCCAACTGGAGCAATTAATAGGGTACTTGCATTTTTTTTATCGATCGAAAAATATATTTTCATTTGCATTTCATTTCATTTATTTAATATCCACACAATATAACAAAGTAAAAAAATATAAGTAAGAAACAAGTATTGGATTTTATTGCCCCACTAGGCGAAAGCCTGTTCTGGGGCAATACTAACTACAAGGCTACATGTATGGAGAAAAAAATAACAAAAATTATTAAATTAAAATTAAAAAATATTAAATCGATAGTTCTACTTACTACAATTGCAAATAAAATTATGAAATGTAATTTTAATCCACCGTTTATTTATAATAAATAATTAATTGAAAATGTTAATTTGACGAATTTTTCTCAAGTGCTCTGAAAGGAGCGGCCATTGGTTAACGTAATTGTGACGTCATGACGCCATGAAATTCATAGTCAGAAACTGGATTGTTCGTGGGTTAGGTATGGGCGAGTTGGGGAACGTGACGTCACAATATGGCGCCCACTCAAAAACCTGTTTTCGCGCTGTAATCGAATTGAGACTCCAAAATATATTAATCCTTAGGTATATCCAATGTTATCTCGTTTTTTCTAGTTTTTTTTTTGTGAATCAATTATTTCATTTTCATTCAATGTGTTTTATGATAACAACAACACAATGTTTGTGATTTTTTTCTCTTGCTGTAGGTACACGTAAGGTCACCATGGTGGTGTATACGAAATCACCAATTTGATATATAACTACTATAAGTAACTTTTTTATAACTTTTCATCAAACAATCCATTACGACAATTTTCACGACGTCAATTTAGCAAGTAGTTATCAATGTTATCACAACAGGTATACAACAAAGGGTGGACTTTCCATTAGGCGTATGACAAATCGTCAGCGCACTGAGCAAAAACCGTTCTTATCGTATGAGAATGTTACCGCGAAATAAGAATAACGTAAGCGATAATGTGATTTTTTCCTTTTTAAGATGAGCTTGGGAATAATCTAAAAAATCTTAAACGGCCAATTTGTTAAGATTATAATTACCAGTATTTTGACTAAATTGTACTTTTATATCTAAAAAACTGAACGGAGAAACCTCAGATCCCATAAATTCAGGGTCACTTTCAGAATACTTATTTATTCAAGGAATTTCCAAATATTGTAATTCTAAAACAGCCAATCTGTAGTCCATACTTTTATCTATCACTGTCTTCAGTTTCAAGACGATTCTCCCAGTATTGGCTGAGAACAATTCAGGGCGCCGAAGCCGAATGACAGCATATAGAACCTTACTTTACTTACACTTATGTAACATTCACCAATTCCAGTCCATCCGTCCGCACCACATAAAGCCAGCCGACGATCAGTCATATAGCCTGATCAGCCTGATAGAAAGTCCATCCTTTGCCGTATATCTGTTGAGATAACCACTTGTTATTTCAAGTATGAGATGTAGAAAATCCGATGATACTCAAAAATGAAAAAATAGTCAAATATGCAGTATTTTTTCAACAGAGCCTTGGTTCTCTACCTCTCGAGGTATCTAGATTCACACGATGCAGCATTGTGCGAACTCCCTTGGGGTGGACGCAAGATGGGTATTCCTACGCTTACGACATATGCCGATGGATTGGTTGGCTTAGATACGTACTGCTAGCAATAATAAGGCATCAATAAGACTTTCGCGTACAAATCTACTGTCTCAGAACAGACTCCGGTCTAGTGAGTCAGTTAAATATTTCCAGATAGTTGAGCGACTGGTGCCACGCGGCATTTTGTATTTATTTATGTCTATATATGTGTATATCAAAATTAATTGTTTTTGTAAGCTGTATGTACATATCTGGAAAAATAAACTTTTCATTCATTCATTCAAAATGAGTACGAATTCTGAAAATGGCTGGTTTAGAATAAAATTTCAGATTTTGTAGGTACTGAAACAACTTGAGTGATGAATGTCTAGAAACTTTTGGACAGTCACATCTATTGCTGGACCTAAATTAAAATAATCCATAATATGCAATAGGAACTTGATCTTATCCACAGCTCACCCAGTGACATGTTTATTGTTTAAGCAAATTGCAAAATAAATTACATTAACTTAAGTTGGAATCGTTGGAATTTGACAACTAACCCCCTCACTACAACTGTCCCTGCTGGACACGAAGATAAAATAAACAAAATCCATCACATTTATTGTCTATGACTAAATATGTTTACCCAGCGACATAATATATTAAGTACTACCTAGACAGAGTACTCAATGCTAGAAATGTAACAAAACTGGTGCCCACAAACTGTCAAATCGTATGGAAAATTTTGACAGTTTGTGGGCAACGGTTTCGAAATTTTGCTTTCATAGTTAAAAACTGTATTAGTTTTAACGTTATTTAGGACTAAAACAATAGTTTTAAAGATGTTTCAGTTTTTATTATTGATATCTTGTTAATAGTGTGAGTTTTGGGACTCTAAAATACTAAAAAGTGCCCAGTGTGAAATTGCGTCACTTCCGTTCTATTGAAAATACATAGAATCAGACCTCTAGTAGGTACTTAATATGAAATCTCTTTGGTTTTACCAGTAAATAACTACCAGTGTCCAGTGGCGTAACTAGCATTAGTGCCGCCCGGAGCGGACCCTGAAAATGCCGCCCCCTAAAGTACCTATATAAGTACATGTGTACCTAGGGGTGTATGTAGCTTTGAAGCTAAGCGAGAGCAACTAAAATTTTAATTTAGACGTGGCACAATAAATCATATAAATAGCGCCGCAGGCGAAATTTTTTCACAAAACTGAATGAAAATGAAGACCGTGTTGTAGTTTTGTTTACTTTTTTTAAATAAAAACATAAAATATACAAGTACGTTTAACAAGGTAACGTTTAAAAATGACAAAAAAGAGCGTCGCAGGCAAATTTTTTTAGACAAATGTGTGAATTGATGAACTTGGCTATCTTTCTATAGTAGGTACTTAACACGTATGGTTACAGGTATTGTATATACGGGAAGCGACTATGCAAGAAGTAACCAAATTTTAGTAATAATAAGATATCCTAAATCTAGCTTACTTATCATGAAATAAAATAAAACTTAGGCAACTAACACACAAACAAGTTTTGTTAGCGCCGCAGGCAAATTTTTTTTACGAAATCTTATAAAATTTAACATATTTTCATAATAATTAAAGAAAATACAGAGTTTTTTTTTAATTTGTGTTTTATCAAGATGTTTTTTATATGTTGATCCATTTTGCCGCCCCCTGAAATGCGCCGCCCGGGGCGGACCGCCCCCCCCGCCCCACCCTAGTTACGCCACTGCCAGTGTCCTCCGTGGACGACAGGGGGCTAAGTCCTGAACGGAAAAGGATTTTTATTTAAATTCATATAAACATAATATATAGATATTAAATTCATAGTCAAAAAATTCTACAACCCTTCTGGATATTCTGGTAGTGAGAGGGTTTTAAAATAATAAATATATCTAAATTTATAAACTAAAGTGTCCTGGCTGAAAATAAAACACTTAAACGAAATAAATAAATGAATAATTAGCATATTATATAATTCTGTTGTCGTTTTGTAGATGTGTAGTACTAAGGTTTGTCTGGAATTATACAGATCTAACGAATGTCATGTCCATCAACATGTTTTGACACTTTCTAACACTCTCATAATGAATAATAATCAAGAATATCCAGATTCTACTTATGTATGTACCAGTTTTTGATCTTAAAGCTAGGGATCCAAGATCCAACTATGACGTCACGGTAATTTCCCGCGGCGTTATGGTTCAAAATCGCATGATAAAATGTTAGGTTTTTTTTTTAACTTTTTGGGGTCGCTTCATTCAAAAAACTTTTATGGTCATTCAAACATACACTTTTGGTTTCTTTTACACACAAAATGCATCAGAGAGATATGCGAGGTCGAGGATGTCGTCAGATGGGGAAGGCAACGGAGGAGATATTGGTACGCGCATGTGGGGAGAATGGAACCATCCAGGCTCCCTCACATTGTGCTCCATGGCCAACCCCAAAGTAGGCGACCCCAGGCAGACCACCAAAGAGATGGATTAACAGCTGGGAGTCGACCTCGCAGGAGGATAACCGCTCTTAAATAACAGGTCATCAGGCCTACATTAAGATTAAGAAGAAGAAGACAAAATTCGTCCGTCCTTGAGTATCTGGTCGACATGAACTTTCCAGGTCAGTCAAATATCAAGTAGGTATATATTATAAGCTTTAGTGTTTGAGGATTCTAATACTCAACATCTAGCATTTCATGTAAATATTTTAGTTCGTAAATTTATTTATTCGTGTCACGTACTCTCAGTTTCACATTATTTGTCTCATGGATTTCCGTGGATACGAAATTTTTCCATAGAATTACTACTAAGAATCAAGTATCCAGTGGACAAGTTATTTGAAACACAGTGAAAGTGATGTTCTAATTTCAAACTTGACAATTACTGAAGCAAAAATATCTGCCATAATGTCAATCATAATACCTACCAAACGTATTTAGGAGTGTTGACTGCTGCTATTTGTAAAAAAATGTGGTCAAACAAATAGACATATTAGTCTATTATGTTTCAGTATTAAACTTAATCCTTCTGTATAAATAAATTATGCAAGAATCTGAAATTTACAGTCTTGGCTAAAAGTTCTTAAATGCACCTCTGTAGATGTTAAAGTTAATCGAACATTGCAATTGTTCTACTTCACCAACCAAATTTACAATCGCAAAGCACGGGTGATTCAGCTAGTTTAATATATTTCAGGAAGCCACAGTAAAAATACTAAAATAGCTTCCTGGAAGAGCCGAGGTACATTTTGATAAATTACAAAGAGTCGTAGATTGATTAGTGCCTGAGGAATTGTAAAAAAGGAGTGATGGAAGCAATTGTTGATGTAAATGAAATTCAAAAGCAACTAGACAGGTTCAATGTCGGGTTACATTATTAATAAGTAATGGTGTTTACAACTTTATGTCGGCGATATAAAACACCTAAACTTTATACAGCAGTATGGAATGGTAATATTTTCTGATTAGACGTGTAATTATTCAATTTCGTTTTTGTTAGACAGCCTGTCACCACAATGAGTATCTTAAACTAGAGGATATGCTCCGCAGTCACAGAGGATGTTGTCATCAGGCAGGTACCCCCAACGTTGGAGATTCTTTTTACAGCGTGTATAACACCCATTCTTAGTTTGTTAAGGGTGATCCATAAGGGGTAGGGTAGATGTTCGCCTACTTGGATACCATCGTGTGGGTCCATCCACGGCCTCACTCGGAGATCCTCTTGCTACAGTTACACTCTTCATTATTGTATAGGGTCGCCAGATATTTTTGACTTAAATCCGGGAAATTTTACAAATCCCCCCCCCCCCCCCCGCTCTAAATTTTGGCTAATGAGTTCTGAAGTGTTATGTATATTTTCCCTTTTCGAAATATAAAAAATATATATTCTTACGTAAGTTGTTCAAAACAGTGTTTACTAAGTATACGAATTTTATCTTATGAAAAAAATCCTACCTGTTTCAATCCTCAGATTTTCACAACGAATGTAGGTGCCAACTGGCAACTACGTATGAAAAATGATTATGTTACATTGCGGGACTTTATAAAAAATAGGTAATTGATGAGCCTATACAACTAATCGTGTTGAACTTGTTGAGGTCCGATAGGAAAACCGGACAGCCCTTTGACGGTTTTCCATGATTTGTTAAACCGGACAGATCTAAGAAAAATCGGACTGTCGAACTCTGTGGCAACCCTACCCACGAACCAAAGTCAGTAAGTATATAGTTGTGGCATGTGGTGATGTTAGTATTATGAAATAATGGGAATATATTGGTCATGCCATGTCATGATACAATCACATATCTCTGTATGTATCTAGTGAGTAGTGTTACCACAGAACAGTACAGTACGGTACAGTACAGTAAGCTTGGCTTGATACAACATGTAAGATATATACGAGATAACCCTGAATAGGGCATTGACTTACTGATAACAATTACTTACTACTTACAGCTTACTAATTATCTCTCAATATTCAATACCTACTCATATTATATTATAACAAGCTCTATTCTATTATATCCCCTATGGAGTAGGCAGAGAGCACAGATCGCAAGACATTCCTAACCATACACAGCAGCCGCGAAGCTACCTATTAAGAACATGATTCCCATCGAGTTACATTTTGGGAAAAATGATAGGTATTATAGTGTCTAATCTGACATAATCCTATAAAAAATTTAGCCCCGGCTTCCCTTCTGCAGAAATCCATCCTTTGCCACTGATACACAGTCCAGTGACGAAGGGTGGATTTTTGGAGAAGGGAAGCTGGGGCTAACATTTCTTATGAGATTACTATAATACCCATATTTTTTTCCAAAAGTTAACTCGATGGGTAACGTGTTCATGGGTAGCTTTGCGGCTGATACTCTCACATATCGTGCTTCCGTCACATTCATACAATTTGTCATACACACTCTACGATTAATTCTACTCAGAACACGTCCGTCCTTAAGAATCTGATCTACATGGTCAAGTCATGTCATGGTTCTTGGACGGCCGCGCTTTCTTACACCTCGTCTTTCTCCCAGGTATATTATCTTTGTCACCCTTTCATCATTAATTCTCTCTACACGTCCCAACCATATCAACTTGTTCACTTTCATTTTAGTCACAACATTACTTTTATCTAGCCTTTAGGTTCTATATATCTACCCTATTTTTTTCCAAAGCGTATTAGGGTTGTCGAGATCTATAAGGTCCCCCGTATTTCGAATTTTTTTGAATGTCGATATGCCTAGCTTTAAACGAATAAAGTGAGTGATGAAATATATGAAATGAAAATGAAATAAAGCCTTGGAGTATGAGTCACACCCCTCAAGATCCCCAAACTAATTACATGATGCAATACAAAACTCAAAACGCTAAGCTAAACGTTATATTTGTTCAGTGTGAATGGTTTATTGTATACTAAAGATAACTTTATTTGATTTCATGAACACACCTCCAAGATAAAATTGATTTATTGAGAGATTCACATTCGACAGTGCGATCATTGTGTGATGTCTCACCATGAGCGTCGCCAGCCTCGGAGCTAGGGGGGGGGGCAAAAAATATTAAAAATTGATGAAGCATAAAAAACGCGTTAATTGCGTCGCAGGCGAAATTTTTTGTGAGACATAGTGAAGAAGGTCGTGATGTGCTTTGTTTCTTTGAATATGTATATAATACTTTGCACAACAATATGTTATTTTATAAAAAAAGTAATAAATAATAGCGCCGCAGGCCATTTTGCTTTGAAACTGATGGATTTTCATACAGTATTTAGAAAATTTATGATATGATGAAAAAATGTATGGTAGTAATGTGATTTTTGTAAGGTTTTATTATTTAGTATGAAAAATGTATACCTATTCTAATCTCTAGGGGGGGCCGCTACCCCTCCTTGACGACGCCCGTGTGTCTCACGCATATATTTTTTATCTTATCGCAGTTGCTCTGCTAGGATTAACTTGTGTCAATAAAATATCAAAGTAGCGATTGACCAATCGGAGACAAGTTTAAAGAGGGATCGTCTAGATCTGTTGTAAAATTCTAGGGATTACGAGAAAGATCTATGAATGACATATAGAGAAGTTTCTTTATTTTTTTATTATGAACGAAGTAAACATACAAGCATATAAAAAATAGACATAGTAGAGATTATAAATCGTTGTTCACTGGGGCGAACCTATCGCAGAACTGCGATTTCTTCCAGTTCTCAACATTTCCCAAATGAAATTCAATTTTTAATGAATATATATATTTTTTATATTTAATGTCGTTGAGAAGAATGTGGACTCAGTGAGTAAGTGAGTGAGGTGATTAGAGAGATGAGTGGCTGGAAGATATTAAGTGTTGTGACTAGAACCCAAGTTAAAAACAGTATATAAAAAGGCCTGGGTCACTGCCACCTAGATAAGATTGCCTGGGTTCAATTCCCGGCCGATATGAATCGAAATGGCGAATGTTTATTTTATGCAAAGCGATCACTTAAGCCAGCCGAGGTCGGTCGTAAACCCGACAATGTTCATATTCGATCTACACTGTTGTAGGAATTATGCGATTATGAGTTGTGCGATTCATACTCAGTAAATATATTTTGGTTAGATGCTACGAAGCCATACGACATTTTTTTTTATCTAAGATGAATAGAAAACATGTTTTAAAATTCTCGATTTGAAACTACTCATCCAAAACTGAGCAAACATTGTATTTTTTGTGGTAGGTCGGTTATTCTGTGACAGAGAGACCTTGTCATGACGATTTTTTTATACGTGTTACCGGAAACGCATAAAATTCAGGAACTGTATACAATTTCTAGGAAATGTATAGAATGCTGGGACAATTTAGGAAATGTGTGAAATAATTTGACACAGATCCTTTATTTCATACCTACTTTTCTGAAAAATGCATGTTTTGATGGCTCAAAAACTTATTTGTTTCGGGTAAGCTGGCCCATGGATAAAATCGAGAATAAAAATAAATAAATCTTTATTAGCCACAGACCAAATAAATCTCATTAGACACAGTAGTGTGGAAGGGGCGGACTTATTGCAAATATCTTACAGTAAAAAAAAAGAAAACGTAATCAAACTGAATAACCTATATATTTTTACAGGTAAACTGAAATCGCACTTAAAATTACATAGTTTGGTATATTTCGGATTCCTGATTAAAAAATGTACATAATTCCTAGTAAAATTTAATGCATAATATATTAAGGAATGAGGAAGGAATGAATAATATAAGGAATGAGGCTATTAGGGAAATGAGTGACTGCAAGACTGGTGTTGTGACAAGAATGAAAGTAAACAAACTAAGATGGTTTGGGCATGTTGAGAGAATGAATGATGACAGGATGACAAACAAGATATATCTGAATGAGCGAAGAGGGGTGAGAAAGCGCGGCCGCCCGAGACTGACCTGGTCCGATCAGGTCGACCAGATCCTCAAGGATGGACGCGTTTTGAGTAAAAGGAATCGGAGAGCGTGTATGACAAATTGCATGAATGTGACGGAAGCTAGGAGTGTGTGTAAGGATAGGGCTGTCTGGCGCTCTGTCCTCTCTGCCTACCCTACAAGGGACGTGGCGTGAGGGTATAGTATAGATAGCATAATATATTAGATTAATGCATAAAATATAATTTATAATACAAAAAAGTTTCACGTCTTGAAGTAGTCAGGAAGTTGTCAAAATTTGCATCCAAAGATATAGACGTGCCAAACAACACCGCGTGAGATATAATAAAACCGTGTAAAAAAGAAATTTATTTCCTGCCAATATTATGCATTTTGCATACATTTTCTAGGGATTGCATACAATGACTGATTTCATACATTTCCGGTAACATATACAATATATTTCTTTGTATAAAATGTACGTAGTAATGTCTTATCTCAAATAATTTGCGACCCGTGAAAATCATCCTAATATGTATACATATTTTGTAAAATGAAATACAATGAGTCGCTTTTATAAAAAAACGTCAGCATATCTTATGCTTGTTTGAATGAGTGACTATTTTAAAATACAGCAATAAAACTAGCCTTGAAACGTACACGTAAAATGATAAGAACCTTATTAAGACATACTTAGGTCAGATGTGTTAACGCAGTGGTTCTCAAACTACCGTATGCGGTTAACTTTAACTAACGCGGATACCCTAATTGGCAATATAAAAAATGCACTGTAAAATATTATTTTAATGAAATATATTGAAAAGCTATAGTATCCAATAAAAATATTAAAATAAAATTAAAAAAAAAAAAACTTTTGGCGGCACGTCAAAAAATCTGTATTGTTATCATCGTAAGTAGTCGTTTTTCATTCTTTATTGTTTTGCTGTAAGTATGCTTATAGTCTGTCAAGAAACAGATCGTCTCGGATTATTTGGGACCTACTAATTTGTTTGCTCAATGACATTTTCATGGTTGCCAAAATCCACAAGCTATGCTTATAGTCTGCCAAGAAAGAGATGGTTTCGGACTAAATTGGATGACAAGATGAGGCCTACATCCAGCAGTGGAAGGAAGTGGGCTGAAGAATAAGACGATGATGACGAAATAATTGAAAAATAACGTCTTGTTAATTACAGAATTGACCCTACTATTCTTGCAATAACAAATTTCATGAAATACAAAAATTTGTATGTGTGTGCACATGTAATAGGGCGTTACTTGAACTTGATCTGTATTATTTTTATTTTTAATATGTGTTTATATGTGGGTGATGTCTGTTTGTGTGCCGTGCAGTTAATAAATAAATATGGTGGTACAATTTGTGTTTCTACACCTAAATAGTATGAATATGAATGAATGAAATCTTGTTTTTATTGTTAGATATGCTATCCAAAATATCTCTGTAATATGTACGAATTATCCAGTTATGTGTAATTGTGTATTATTGTCCCGTCTGTGTTGTTCTGTTTCGATATTTGTGGTCGTACATCAGTCGGCGAAAAAGCAATAAACTAATAAGACCGACTGGTGATATATTTTATTACAATAAAATAAAATAAAATCCATTTTTTGTGATAGGGATTTCCCAGTGTTCACATTCCAATTTTTTAAGTGCAAAAGGGGATCGCGGACAAATAAGTTTGAAACTCACTGTTAGAGCATAACGTATTTTAATAAATTGAACTTTGCTCGATGATAAGCGACTTGAATGCTTGTGTCTTCACGCCATACTATAGGTACTTCCCCACCGTTCGGAAGTTACTTGAAAGATAAGAATTAGTTAAATTATATTATCAATCCTATATAATTTATTACTACGCATATTGGTGTCGCCATTCATGATAAAACATAATCTGATAGTCGGTTACATTTTGACATCTATGGTAAAAGAACGTGTAAATTAATGTATGTGGAATCACTTATATATACTGTTACTCGTCGAAGTAATGCATCCTCTGTATCTCTTCATGTTGTATCCCTTTCTGGGTAAGCAGAATGGCAAAAGACCAGACTACCATGATATCTGCAAACACAGCTCGCTTTCGTTACAATCATGCAATTATTCATACATGCGTGTCGGTTCCTTAAATGCCCCATTCACACGCTTGCCAAGCGCCGGACCGACCCCTTACAAATAAATTTATTAAAAAAAAGGTTCTATCTTTATTATCCGCACACGCCGCGTCCCTTGCGGGGTAGGCAGAGAGAACAGAATGCCTGACTTCCCTATCATTATACATATATCACTCCTTTCTATCATGTTCATAATGGTACATTCACATTCTTCCAGACGTACCTACATATTGTCATTGTTACTTATCTAAGACATCCTCTCCACACGCACTGCACATCTCAACTTATTCACTTTCATTCTAGTTACGACATCCGTCTTACAGTCAATCATATATAAAACATACATAACAGCAGATATGTCTACATGTCAATAGAGAAATATTACATATTATAAATTACGTGCATTATAATCTATGGTATGTAGTTATGTATAATATACTGAGACTGATTGGTATTTATATAAATGTTTAATTAAGACAAAAGTAATATTGATTATCTAATACACCTCGTGACATAACACTAATAAACATTATATTATTAATAGCAAGAACTACTTTAAAATACTACTACTACTACTACTACTACTACTACGCCCTTTATGTCTCCATTCGGGAGCACAGGGAGGCTACCAGGCGTCTCCATTCAGAGCGATTTTGTGCGAGTGATATTACCTCTCTCCACGTCATTCCTAACGCTCTGATCTCGTTGTCATAGGAACGGTGCACTGTGAAAGAGGGTCTTCCGGGGCGTCGGGACCCCTGTGGGTGGAAAAACAGCGCTCTCTTTGGCCAGCTGTCGTTGGGCATTCGCAAAACATGGCCCAGCCACGACCAACGTCTTTCCTGTATTACTGACAGGATTGATCGTTGCTGGGAACGCCGTCGAACGTATTCGTTGGTTTTACGTTCTTGCCATGTGATACCCAGTATCCTCCTAAGACACTTATTCTCAAAGCTGAGTATCTTACGCTCTTGAGCCTTGGTTAAGTGCCATGACTCGCAGCCGTAGAGGAGGACAGGGATCACACAGGCGTTGAATAGGCGGCGTTTTGTCTGGATACTAAACCCGGATGCCTTCCAGATCTTGTCCATGTTGTTGAATGCCCCACTGGCAGCTCCGATGCGAATGGGCAGTTCTGTCCGAAGGTCACCTGCCGGGGTGATGGTGGCGCCCAGGTATTTGAATTTGTTTACCTGGGAGATTTGATTGCCGTTGACAATCATAGCTGTGACCCTATCCGGACATGCATCGTTACAGATGTACTCAGTTTTGCCAGTGTTGACCTTGAGGCCAAGGCGTGTCGCGTTGTTGTAGAGCATTGTAGTGCTGTGCTGTAGTCCACCCACAGACGTGTCGAATAGGGCGAGATCATCCGCATATTCTAGATCGTGTAGAGTTCCCACGTTTGTTTCGTTGGCAGGTCTTTGCAATAACGGCACTCCCCCTGAGTTCCCCGTGGCATACATAAACTATCCAAATACCATACATAAACTATCTTAACATTTATAATTAAACTGTCTTCAAAACATTTCAAGACGGCTCAGTATCGGACAAGACCAAAATGTTGAGAAAAATGAGATGAATGTTTGAAACACTCATATATTATTTTTACACACAGATGGAACCTTATTAGTCTCTAGTAGTTATTTACACACATTCTTCCATACTATGTTACTGTCTCTGACGAAATGCTAACAGAGCCCTTTACACTATAGCATTGATATTGTGCATAATACCTGCTCTATATTCCATTTAATTATCATATGTCTAATTATATGTAAAACTGACGAGACCAAGTGCCCGATATAGGGTCTAAGGACGATAAACAACAAAAAAAATTCACCATATTTATGTACATATTTTTACTCGCCGAAAGAAACATCAATTTGCTGTACGAAAAACCTACTAATTTTTCTCTATTTTAAACTACCGCATCTTTCCTACCAAAAGGTTTGCGGACCAACAAACCAAAACAGAACGCGCCATATGAGAACGTGGACAAAACAGAACAATGTCAATACAGAACTAACCATTACAGGTTAGTCTTAAACAGAATCCTTCATGTCATTTCATTGTGGTAATCCCTCTATCTATGTATCTATACCCTCACGCCGCGTCCCTTGCAAGGTAGACAAAGAATACAGAGTTCCAGGCATCCCTATCCTTACAAACACTCCTAGCCTCCGTCACATTCATGCAATTTGTCATACACCGTCTCCGATTTGTTTTACTCAAAACGCGTTCATGGTTGAGGACCTGGTCGACATGATCGGTCCATGTCAGTCTAGGACGGCCGCGTTTCCTCACACCGCTTCGCTCACCTAAATATTTTTTTTTGTCATTCTGTCGTCACTCATCTTTCAACATGTCAAAACCATCTTAGTTTATTTACTTTCATTCTAGTTGCAATCACTATTTCTGTGGTAATCCCGGCCCTTTGGAATGATGCAATTATCTATCTATAATTCATTAGCATTCTACTAAAGTATCTGAATAGCATCTACTATAGTATCTGAGTACTAAGTTAAGAATACCTACGTCATAAGATAACCTATGTCTAAGCAGTATTCATTTTAGGGCTTGGTACCAAGAATGACAGTCATTTCCCACGGCATTAAGGTTCAAAATTGCGTGAACAATCGCATGATGAAATGTTAAAAATAGCGTTTATTTCCATTTTTTGGTGTTAATTTCGCTTTTTTCAAAAAACTTTTACGGTTATTCCTTAGATTTTAGTGTATATTATCAGTGCAAAAAAAAGTTCTCCGCGACTTTCAGGAAACGAGTTTCTGTCTTTCGGAAAAAAGATCTGAGGTGTTTTCACTTTTATTTATGAGAAATCTATACAAGACAAAAAAAATATTTTATGGTGATTCCTTAGATAAAGGTTCAATGTATTTACTCTAGTTTTTTCAAAGCATATTTAGTAACGGACGTCGAGATCTAAAGTCTCCCGTTTTTAGAAATTTTTGAAATGTCGGTATGCATACTCTTTAATTCGTGCCGATGCTTAATTAGAGTATAGTCCCTAGAACCTTGCGTTTTTAAGTCAATAAAAAGATTGTCAAGTCAATATCTGCTTTGCTCAACGCTCATACTATTTGCACAATGCAATACAACAAACTTCTTTACAAACTTTGTACAGAGGAAGCATGATGTTAACACGTTCACGTATCAATGCTTTGCGAATGATTTAATAGCTGAAGGCGACATTCATTCACACTTCCGTATGCTGTAACTATTGGAAGTTGTAGAGTATTTAGTTTGGAAGTTCTACAAGTGTTATTAATTAATATTGAATGACATATGAACTAAAGTTCCTTTAGCAATCCAAGGTCAGTTGTAGGGTGGAACAGTGGCGGAATGGTTAGGTTGCCAGCTTGCCCGATGGCAAATGGGGGGCCTCCTGAGCCCGTTTTTTAATCCGCATAGTTTATTTAATAAAATATCTCTGTTAAAATCGAGAGTAGCAGAAATTAATAATATTTGCAACACTATCCTTATGGAAAAAATACTTAGAACATCACAAAATAATTGTCTGCGTCGCTGTTTACAAATTGTGATCGTAAATTAAAAATATGATACATAAATCATATTTGTACCACATCGTTGTTGGTCATACCTACATCAATTTTTTGTCATCAAGTGTGTTGACAAATCTTGCCTTTACGTAGAAAAATCACTCATTTGTGATATTTTTTTCAAAGGCCTTTTAATGCTGTTATGCCGGTAGATGTTAGTAATAAGGAATAAAATAAAAATAAAAAAATAAAAATTTTCGACTGTCCCACAATGTTTGGAGTTCAATTTAACACTCGTCTGCAACGCATTGTTGAAACTGGTACATTGTGTTAAATAAATATTTATAAGTGGTCCATATTTTACTCATTTTCTTTCTTATATTTCTTAAAAATGTCCTGTAAACCCATAATGTCATAAAAATATTCGCGCAAAGAGAATGCTTTATTTTTATCGAGAATCTCCCATGATTGGAATAGGTAGGATAGTGTAGTTGTAGTTATATTAAAGTCGAATATATAAATGAAAGGAAAATTCGAGTTGGCGTTTTCATTGAAAAGCTCAAATGTTCAGAATAAAGTAAAAGTGAAAATTTGCATATAAATGTTGGAACATAACACCTCTACCTACACACAGGATGCTGGGCTTTTTATCTGTCTGAAAATAGAAAAAAGTATTCAGGGAAACAGGACAAAAGTACTACGTTACATACCTTCTACAGAATTACAAGGAAACCTGAATATATTAAGTTGCTTATATGTAGAAGTATAAGATTAGTACTCCCACTTTTTTCTTATAAATATTTACCAAATCCACGCATAATCCTATTTTTACTAATAATTTATTTACGAGCTACAGGTTCGAATATAATAAAAAATCTATAAATAATCAATAATCGAAATAAAATATATTTGCCAGGAAATCTGTTTACAAAATTCCAAAAATCAGAAATTATTAATACTTGCAATAAGAAGGTTTCAAAATACTGATATTTCAGGCACAATGCTTGTATTTTATTAGGCCCCACGCATCTGAGCCTAATCCTTTGATATCCATGACATCTGGATACTGATGAGTTTATTTCCCAGACTGATGAGTTTATGTTGATACATGAACGATTATATGTATGTAGAATTTGTGTGATGGCAGGTCCTGCCTTAGGGTAAAAAATGTACATCTTTTAAAATTCACCCCACCCAACTAGGCTGTGCCCCTATTAAGTAGGATGCATCACATATAAAAAAAAGATCTTAAACGTACAAGGTTTAATTGTAATTACGGTTTGAGGCTGAGACACTTTTGAGATATTAAAAAAAAACACAGAGAGAAGAGACGAAATTCAAGGGATCAACAGCCTCCTTGACCGTTTGTTAAATTATAGGTTGTTTAAAATTCTTTCATTTTAAACAATTTAATCATAAACAATTTAAATTAATAAAAATATCGTAAAAAAGATTTCGAGCTCTTACCTTCTGTCCTCAAAGGATAATATGCAGATGAGTGATGAGTTGATTGTAAGAAGCAACACTTTAAGAGGACTTGCTGTGAATGTTGATATTCCTCCCTCAGCTACCCTTATATACTCTTCACTACTTAGTTAACAACCCCTCTTAAAGCAACCACCACCTAGACACCTACGCAACTCTTGCTCTTGTTAGATACTTTAATATCCATAATATTATAATATACACGCAGATACAATATGAATAAAAATATATCTACACTTTTTTTTTTCGAAATTGTCCTGGACGGGCGAATTTTATAACACTTGGTTTTCGAGGGAACCGTGTGTATTTTGATTTGTGATCCACGTTTCTTCTTCTCCAGAAACGTCGTTCAAAAGTCAATCTACACACGGTTCGCCCGAAAACTTTTCACTATAGAAGTGCCTAATCAAAGTTATTTTCATTCCATTGGACGTGAAAACATTCAACAATTATTTTTTAAAACACGTGAAAGTTTTGCCTTTCGCATAGTACTTCCGTCACGTTTCATAGATATAAAGGCCATATATCCACTGCTGGATGTAGGCCTCTTCTAATTTCTTCCACTCTTCCTTGGGCCTTTCTAATGCACCCACTACCCGCAACGCTGGCAATGTCGACGGCCCTTTTTTCCCTTTGTCTCCACCGCAGAATTCTGGGCACCCATCTGTCTATTCCCAGTCATTTTAATTTAACAATGTGATGTACCAGATCGACAACTTTTTCCCAGCGTTTGAATTCTTCGTATCTGATTCTATCTCCCAATTTTTTTTCCTACTTACGACCAAGTTTTCATGACCAGCGCAATAGTTATGAATACTTCCCTCAATGTAGTCCCAGTCCCATGAAGAAACTGATTGAGCAAAGCTCAGAGTATGTAGGAAAAAATAATGGAAAACGTTAGAAGAGCCCTATATCCAGCAGTGGAGGGACGGCTGAGGAAGAAGAACAAGATTTCCTTCAAGTTCTTTCATTTCCTATATCATTTTTATTACTTATTGGGTAATTCCTGGATAACTCAATGCTTCAAAATCCTGCAAAGAAACAGTATAGTTAGATAAAAGAAATACCCAGAACCGACAAAGATCCTGTAAAAGAGTCGATTTCAAAACTGTTTCCGTATGTTGCATTCTTTCTGAAAACGGGATATTCGGGACATCTGCGTCTGAAGCTGTATACGGGGCTAGCGGGATAGGTTTTTAAAAACGGGATGGTCTTATCCGAATTCGCATTGTGCACAGCCAACAGTGATTAGCGCCATTTGGTGGTGGGAAAATGACAAAACAGTTTAAAAATAATTGTCTGTTGGCGAAACGTGTCCAGTTTTATTTGTATGGAAACAGATACATATCATGGTGTAGTTTTTTATTAGGTATTATTAATAACTAAGCGACAGGGATGCTTCGCAACTCGCAAGATGTACAGCGCCCCTTTCACTTGACAACTAAACTATTATTACACTGTAAGGAACATTTTAAACAATGTCCTAGAACCGTTTCACGTTGCAAAGGACATTCAAGGACGTTGAGAACAAAGAGGAAAAATATTGCTTTGCAAACCTACATTTGTACCTACTATACCTCATCCAAGAGATCAAATAGTTGGTAATGTTTTGTTTCACAGCTGTTAATTTCTGACCATCGTCATCATCATCTGGGGTTAACTGAAAGAAATCGCTGTTCTGCGATAATTTCGCCCTAGTGAACAACGATTTATACCTAATCTGTACTATGTCCGTTTTTTTATGTCAATATGTATTTCTTGTTCACTTAAGGATTAAATAAATAAATCATCTACAGCCAGTTATGGACTTTGATCTCATCTAACATTTTTCGCCATCTCTCCCTATCCATGCAAATAACATGCAGAGACAAGACAAAGGTCACGGACGTAGCACATAGAAAGGCATCATTAAAATGGAATTGAGCTGGTCACATCATAAGAACCACAGATGATATATGGACCAAGCGAACCCTAGAATGGCGACCAAGAACCAGCTGCAGAAATCCAGCTGCAGAGATGGTCTGATAACATCAGGAAGGTGGCAGGATAGCAGTAGCATATAATGGCAATGGATATGGAAGTAGGAAAGGGAGGCCTATATTCAACACTGGACGAGGGAAGGCTGATAATGATGATGAAAAAATATTATCATCCGCACTTAGAATGACCTTGAATTCATAATTCTCGAGTAGCTATGACCTTGAATACTGTCGTCAATTTGAATCGACTATTCTTTGGGTTATTGTACTCCTTTTTTGTTGATAAAAAATGGTTTTCAACCCGCGGTATAAAGTCGCCTTTTTGAAATTTAATAACACGCCATCAAACTATTGAGTATTGCCTCTTTATTAAGGATCCATAAGGAATTTCCTCAAAAAAAAAGGTTTATAAAAATCTTTGTGATTGATCCATACATCTAAATACCTACCTATAGAAGATTTATATTTTCCGTATACTAATTATGTTGGTATAAAAAAACTTATGTTTAGGAAAATATGTGGGAAAAAGTCGACAAAGGATTTTTTTACGACTCTATCTTTTTTTCACAAGATCCTTAAAAAAGCTCATTAGCCTTAAAAAACTCTCAGCATCCTTATAATGAGCTGTATATAAAACTATATTCTATACTGAAATAACTAATATCTAAAAAATGAGCCTCAAATTAAATGAAAAAAATGAAAAACTAAGTATTTAGTAAATATAAGTAAAACTTTATTCACAATCGCCTGATGATGAGGGTGCAAATCCTCGAATACTAGTCGCGAAATCTAAGTCTTTTTTTTTGGGGATTTTAATCGAAATATTTAGTTTTTATTTTTTTCCTGGAAAAAAGGACTTCCACCGAGTACCGACGGTCAAAAACATCGAGATTATCAAATTAAATATTTTCATATATCTGATTTAAAATATTTAAATATCTTCCCGGCACAAGGCTATCTGCGAGTTACCTTACGCCGCATCCCTTACGGGGTAAGCTTCAAAGACCTTATTTCTACACACACTATTCGCTTCTGTCGCAACCATTCAATTTGTCATACACTTACTCAAAACTCAACCGTCCTAGATATTTTTTTTTATTGTATAACGACTTCGTTGTTTGGTAGTATTTTTGCTAGAAATGATCGGTTTAGTTTTTTTGTCAGCCTTTGTTGTTGGTACGTGCTGCGGGCGCCTTTAATTGGAAAGTCGACATGAGATTTTTTTATGTTGATGCATTCATTCTTGATGTCTCTGTGGGTGTAACATATATAATTTAACATATATAAATAAAATAAATAAATAAAATAAGCGGTCACTCTTTCTTACGGCTCTTCTTTCATCCATATAATAAGTCCGTTTAGTCTATCATTCATTCTCTCAACATGCACAAACCATCTTAGTTTGTTTAGTCTCATTCTAGCCACTATAGTCCATTTTTTTTTCAGAAGTCTCACGGAGCCAACATGGTTTAGTGTTGCTTGATGTGATAATAAGGGATGGTCACATTTTTTCGTTACTTTCAAATTATATTTCAGAACTGTTGTAAATTGGGCAATTTTTGAATTGTTAGAATAAACTGGCAACATCGTTTTTCTAACTTGTGATGGCGGTTTAAAGGGATTATCAGAGCAGTTTTTTTTTTTCTTTTTCCAACTCACAAAACCATCTTGCCTTTAGAATGATTTCTCTAGCGCTGCTCTGTAATATTTTCAGCATCGTAGGTTACTTGTAAAATATACGATGTGAGAATATTGCGGATATTTGACAGCTCTCATGACAAGTACGACAATCAGGGCTACCAACAATGCAATCTTGCAACCCCCCACTTGCAGCTAACGTCCGCCGGTTCCCAAGATATAGAAAATGCACTGTACAGTGTACACCCGTCGTAACACAGTTGTGTACAGCTGGCAATGAGGGAGAAATTAATTTTTGTTTTTTTTTTTAACAAAAAAAGCCATACATACGAGCAGTTTCTGCCAATCATTCCTCCCTTGAAGCCGTCCCTCTTATTCTTTCATTAACCACTTTATCAATGAACTACTGTTGCGCCCTCTGTTGATTGATTCATTAATTACAAGTCATCCTCGATTACAGTTTTAAATATAGAATATCTTTCATTCTTCTGTTCGCTATTCAAAATAAATCGAACAGTTTTTGCAATTTCTTATCTCGTCGTTTATATCATTAGTGCTTTTGTTTATAACTACTATCAAAGCTCACGACTCAACTATGACGTCACGGTCATTTCCCGCGGCATTAAGAGTCTAAATCGCATGAACAATCGCACGATAAAATGGTAACAATAGCCTATTTTTCAAGGTTAATTTCGCTTCAATCAAAAAACTTTTGCGGTCATTCCCTGGATTAGAATGGGACTTTCGGGAAACGAGTTGCTATCTTCAGAAAAAAAAAAATTTGAGGTGTTTTTCACTTTTTTTTTTGCGAAATCTATACAAGACGTAATTTTTTTACTAATATTTAGTGAGGATGCCGAGATCAAAGGTCTCCCGTTTTTAGACATTTTAAAAATGTCAATATGCATACTCTTAAGACTCGCGACCCAACTATGACGTCACCGTCATTTCCCGCGGGTTCAGGAGGGGCGTGTAGTGGGATTTGAAATAGAAAGGTAATGCTGCTTCAGTCTACTCTTGAAAGTGGAAATAGTTGGTGTGAGTGTGATGGGTAATGGAAGGTCGTTCCACAATCTCGCAGTCTGTACAGTGAAAGTAAACTACCTTGTTAGCTGGTACAATCTGGAATATCTACTATACCACCAAGGAGAAAAAGATCCACAAAAAAAGTTTTAGTGGACTGTCTGAGATTTGAACCTACAACCATAAATTATTGAGGCAGTGGCGTATATAGGGAAGGGGGCGAGGGGGCCCGGCCCCCCCCCCGAAATTTTGGACAATTCTTTAAAAAACGTTATTTTAAAACATGAAAGCTACTCAAGTTCATCATTTCACCCATTATTCAAAAAAATTCGCCTGAGGCGCTATTTTTCTTTATATTTTCTGCACACAATATTAATATCAACCTAAAAGTCGACCTTTTTCACTAAAATTCACGAAAAAAATGTGCCTGCGGCGCTATTATAATTTTTATGCTGTACGCCTACGTTCAAATTTTTGTTGCCTCCACCCCCCCCCCTAAGTCAAATATTAGTCGGCCCCCCCCCGAAATGAAATCCTATATACGCCACTGTATTGAGGTGAACCAGAAACACTAACTTCTCTACTTGATTTCATACACTCTCGCACAAATAGTGTGTCTTGTGTGCCTTGTTAAAATTTAATTTGTTTTTCGGTGTTTTCTTAGTAATATTTTTCTAGTAAAATCGACGGTCCTTCACTGGTTTTTCTGTTTTTTGTTGAATTCTTTGATATGTGCTGTTATAACTGATTGTGCCGATGTGACTAAATATTTATTTATTTATTTATTTATTTATTAACAGTTTAAAAAGCCGTAGGCCTTGAGATAAAATAAAACAATTAGAAACGCAGAATAGCAGAGCTGACAAATACAAATTAATATAAGCAAATATGATCAAACTCAATACAAACAACAACAACAAAAAAGAGAGAGAAAAAAAACTTTACATGGGTATAAATCAAAGTAACATATTATATGAATGTAATACAACACAAAATCGATTTTATCAATCAAACAACAATAAGTCATTTTTTTATAATAGATTGTATAGGAAAAAGTCAAAATTAAAAGAAGAAAGAATAAAATAAATAAATAAAACAATAAACAAATAAATTATTGTACTCAGTACTAACGTACGACCTGTTATATACGAATTTCGTTGTTCGTAAAATGACTGTATTGTCTGAATGTTTCTACGCGGAATTTTTTTTTTTCGATATCATTTTATTGAATTGTTGTATTAAAGAAGTATATATTCAACTGGGTACAATTAATTAATCTTTATTAGATAAATTCGGACTCCACAGGTTCCGAGTATTAACCAATTTCCTTTTCAGGCGTACAAAGAATGTCCCAAAAGTAATAAATTTATCCAAAGAAGAAACATGGTTACTATATAGTCGAAGACTCGTGTTCGAAGAAGGACCATCAATTATTAACATGGATTGTGCATAAGTAAAAGAGGAGATAAGGCAGATGGTCTGACGAAGTGACGCGAATCGCAGGAAGCATGTGGATGCAGCATGCCCAGGAAAGTGATCTGTGGAAAGTCAAAGGGGAGGCCTATGTCCTGCATTGGAATTAGAACGGCGGAGAAACATGAAGAAGAAGAACTGTAGGAAATAGGAAAACAAGAAAAAACTCTTTTTTCACTAGAATATGATTCATTTGATAGTTACCTCTATTTTTAGTTATGAATTTCTGTTTCTTCTGAGGTGGCCGGTAGCCTGGATGGTAGCGCGCTCGATTGTCAATCCGGTGGTCGCGACTTCGATCCCCTACATAGACTTACTCCACTTCACGACACAAGCTTTTCAAGTTTACTGCGAAGTGTACAAAAATGTAAGTATTTGTGTTTATTTCGATAAAATTAGTTTCATTTAAAAAATAGGCTTTTAAATATTTACCAATTCATAAGTTTGTCCGTTTTTTTAGATATAATTCATAATTAGGTATAGTTCTATACCTATGGATGTTTGTTATAGATATTACATAAACTATGTATGACCCTTCTTGGAGTCATTATATTGACATTTAAGTACACATAGGTATTATTAATATAAATTCTTCTACAGGGGTTGTCTTGAGAAAAATACAACATGACATACATAAGAGGACGAATAACAAGGGGTAGTAGGGGAAAGTGCTGTACTTCAGTCCCAACTTGACATCTTGACATTGCAGTTTTTAGATTTCACAATATTAATTGTAGGTAATCTTATCGAGGTAGATGGATGCAGTGTGCCCAGGACAGGGAGTTGCAGAGGACAAAAAGAGAGGCCTATATCCAACAAAGAATCTGAGTGGCTGAGGAAGAAGAAGAATATCACAGAACTCCTGTAAGTATAGATAAAAAAATCCCGTTCGCTTCAGGGTTTTCTCACGAGATACAAAAACTCAAACATATCGTATCTTACAGTTTTTTCCTCAACAGAGACGAGAGGCATCATCATTCACATAATGTAGCGTTATGTGAACTTCTTCGGGGAGGAATCAGGATGGGTGTTCCGTCGCTTATGAGTCAGCATTGGCTGGCTAAAGTGATCACTTAATGCCCGGGGCAACGTTCACCCATTTCACCACACCCTATGCTGTCAATTGTGTAGCTAATTTTTGGAAGTTCTTGTATCGATAAATATTGATATCTGAGCCATGGTTTCCTCTGTACTTCTCATCAGAGGAGAAAGAAATTCAAGCACTAAAAAAAAACTTCTAAACCGTCCATCGTTTTTTTGTGTTTTTAACATCTTGACAACGTTTATATTCATCCATATATTGTTTCTTAGAGAAAGATTTATACTGTTCATTGTTTTGGACAGTATTTTTAATAATAAAAATATATATTTTCGTCAAGTGTCCGAGGTAGGCAAGTTTCCTCTAAATGTAATTAAGGGTAATTGAGTGTATAATGGGGTAGTGGGTGGTTGTTAATCTTGGCTATTATATTAATAAAATAGAACTACATCAATTCACAAGCTGGGGTATGGTAAACAAATTATTAAAACGACATATTTAATTGATAAACGTGTACCAAAAGAGTTTCTTTTACACCTACATACATTCCTGACTTCGAGATTATGCTGGTGTTTCAAGTGACTATATTTCTCTTTGTATATTATTTTTTATCCTTCGACGCATACATCGAATCCGCACGGAGCATGGACGATGTGCTCAAATGCTCCACAGATGGCACATGCTGGATTCTCCTGCCTGTGACTGCGGAGAGCCAGTGAATCCATCAAGCACATTATCGATGACTGTCCTCTGAGAGCTTTCCTTGGACCATATGCAGATATCCACAATGCCACATCCAATACCCTTGAATGACTTGGAAGCCTTGATGTTGCTTTGTAGCAGTGGCGTATATAGGATTTCATCTCGGGGGGGGCTTGATCTAATTTTCGTACAGTATAAAAAGTATAATAGCGCCGCAGGCCAATTTTTTTCGTGAATGTAAGTGAAAAAGGTCATGTTTAAGGTTGGTTTTAATATTGTGTGCAGAAAATACAAAGAAAAATAGCGTCGCAGGCGAAATTTTTTTGAATCATGTAAACTTGAGTAACTTTCATGTTTTAAAATAACGTTTTTTGAAGAATTGTCCAACATTTCGGGGGGGGTCCCGGGCCCCGTCGGCCCCCCCCTTATATACGCCACTGCTTTGTAGGGTACACGTCTCCTGTATGTAACAGATTTCTGTGTGATAAATCTGTCATAATTCTGTGGCAGAAGGCATACGAAAAATAGTATTTAGGTACAAATATAAATAATAAGGTGTATAAGCTCGCCCTAGTGCCCTACCGCAAAATACTGAATTCACCAGACGTGTTTTATTAATATTTCTACAAAACTGTGTAAGGCTGGCCACACACGTCCCGAAGTTCAGTTCCGGAATCGACCGTTTTGCAAAAAAGTTCCGATCAAAACCTCTCTCTGAATTCAGCGTCACCCCGATTTTAAATTCAGAAAGAGGTTTTGGTCGGAACCTTTTTGCAAAACGGTCGATTCCGGAACTGAACTTCGGGACGTTTGTGGCCAGCCTAACATGTAATGCTGTCAATAGTTGCTGCAGGTTTTCACGATGACCCATATGTAGATTTGTTAATCGTGTAGATCACTACACGAAAAACAAATCGGCAAACAAAATGGCAGTAGTACTGCTGCCGAAAGCTCGGTTAACCAACCACTCGACCCCCAGTAAAACCCCAAGAACTAACAACATGGAAATGGATACATATTGTAATGTTGGGCCTAAAATTTCTATCCGGAATAAAATTTACCTAAAGTAGACATTTTTATTGAGAATTTATTTAGGAACATCAATTCCTATAGAGACGAATGACATGGTCCATATATTATTAGAGAAACAGTATTATTTATAGGCAAAATACTTGATAGTCCCACAGCGAGTTCACCCATCTCAGTATAAAAATGTTGTCTTATTGAAATTTTTTGTCCGTTAGTGATCTGTCGTTTTCTAGGAAAATAAATAGACAATTACGAGTGAGTATTCTCTATCATGAAACAGTATAAAAACAACGAATTATTTCAACCGTTTATTTGTTTCTTATTTACAGCCCAATATTTTTTTTCACAACTTTGGGAACTTCTGTATTAAGGGCATGGCACCAGGAATGACGTCACAGACTTTTCCCACGGCATTAAGGTTCAAAATTGCGTGACAATCGCATGATAAAATGGTAAAAATAGCGTTTTTTCCATTTTTTGGGGTTAATTTTGCGTCTATCAAAAAACTTTTACGGTTAATCCCTAGATTTTAATGCATATTATCAGTACAAGAAAAAAAAAATACTCCGCGACTTTCGGGAAACGAGTTTCCGTCTTTCGGAAAAAAGGTCAGAGGTGTTTTTAAAAATTTGTTTTGAGAAATCTATAGAAGGTATAAAAAATCTTTTACGGTTATTCCCTAGATAAAGGTTCAATGCATCTACCCTATTTTGTTCCAAAGCAAATTTAGTAACGGTTGTCGAGATAGAAGGTCTCCCGTTTTTAGAAATTTTTGAAATGTCGGTATGCACACTCTTAAGGGCTTGGCACCACGATTGACGTCACAGTTATTTCCCACGGCATTAATCGCGTGAACAATGATAAAAATAGCGTTTTTTCCATTTTTTTTGGGTTTTTTTGCGTCTATCAAAAAACTTTTACGGTTATTCCCTAGATTTTAATGCATATTATCAGTACAAAAAAAAAAATTACTCTGCGACTTTCGGGAAACGAGTTTCCGTCTTTCGGAAAAAAGATCGGAGGTGTTTTTCAAAATTTATTTTGAGAAATCTATACAAGATATAAAAAATATTTTACGGTTATTCCCTATTTAATATTTTTATTTTATTTTTATTTTTATTTTTATTTAATATAATTCACGGCCTACGGCCTTTGACAATATATAATATAAAATATTTGATCATAATCAATTAAGCAATACAAAACAAGGCATAATACAAATGAGAAAAACATAAATGATATAGAATTGTACGGCAAAATAATCATTAATACGAACTTTTATATTCAGCACAGATACAACAGAAAAGATTAAAATAATAAAATACAACTGTAAATGGCTAAAAACAACTATTCAGCCTGTATAGTAAAAAAAGACAATATAATAAAGTACAATTATAAAAAGGTCAAATAAATAAAATTAATCTGTCTGATGTATAATGGAAATGAATAAAATAATAATAAAATACAGCTATATAAGGTTAAATACAATCAATCTGTGTACTAAAAAGGAATAAAGTAATAATAATAATAAAATACAGTCATATAAGGCTAAAAAACAATCAATGTGTATAATGGAAAATAATAAAATAATCATAAAGTGCAATTATAAAAAAAGGTTAAATACAATCAGTCTGTCTGTATATAATGAAAAGAATTAAATAACATTAAAACACATTTTGTAAAAAGGTTAAAAACGATCAATCTGTCAATCTGTATAATAGAAAAGAATAAAACAACAATAAATACAATTATAAGGGGTTAAAAACAATCAGTCTCTGCATAATAGATAAAAATAAAGTGACAGTAAAACACAATTATAAAAGGTTGCAAAGAATAAGTCAATCACTCTGTACAGCAGAAAAGAATAAAAACAATAACAAAATACAATTGCAAGAGGTCAAAAAGTATCAATCCGTCAAATCAGTGGCTGGGCATGTGACAGTAGAAAACGGAGAACAATGAATCTAAACCTTAATAGAGTATCCCCATAGAAATCCGCAAACTCAGCGATCCCATTACCCATTCGCTGCAACCTATTCACAGACGAGTTGTAGTTATAAGCCGTGGTAGACGCACGAGTATAAAAAGGCAATGCCTGACGGGTTGCTCTCAAGGGTGCATGAAAATTAATCTGACCCAGAATTTCCGGGCAATCCATATCTCCATTTATTATTTTATATAAGGTCATCAGGTCGATCAACGTTCTACGATCAGAAAGCTTCAAAATGTTTAAATAAGTTAGCAAACAATTATAATCTAATTGTTCCCTTGGAATGCCCAATCTATAATTCACGTGCCTTAGAAATTTCCGTTGAACTCTTTCTAGACTCTTAACATGTACTTCAAAACAGGGGTTCCAGATAGTACTATTGTATTCTAGGATGCTCTGTACAAGCGAAACAAAGAGTATCTTAAGGGTATAAATATTTAAAAAAGATTTACAAATTCTAAGAATGAAACCAAAAAGTCTCATGCCCCTAGCACAGATACTGTCAATATGACTGACAAAGCTCATCTTACGATCAAATACAACCCCCAGGTCCCGAATCTCATCAACTGACTGAAGTGCAGAATCGTCAATAGTGTAATTAAAAATTTGTGGTTTTTCAATTCGGTAGAAACGCATTACCTGACATTTTTTGGCATTCAGCACCAGTCTATTGTCAGAGCACCATCTGCAGAGTCTATCCAAGTTGCTCTGAAGAATATGACAGTCCTCAGCATCCCTTATAGCCCTATAGATCTTTAAGTCATCGGCGTATATTAGAATTTTCACATCAGAGAATATATTCACAATGTCATTAATAAACAATATAAATAGGGTTGGACCAAGATGGGAACCCTGAGGAACCCCACTTGTTGCCTCAAACGAGTATGAGACAGCGTCACCAACACGTACCATCAGTCTTCGGCCAGTCAAGTAGTCAGAAAACCAGTCATACAACGAGCCAGTGATTCCCATAGCGGACAATTTATGCAAAAGAATGGAGTGATCAACCCGGTCAAATGCTTTGCTAAAATCAGTATAGATCGAGTCCACCTGAGTCCTGCAAGCCATACTTTGGGAGATATAATTCTCATAGACCATAAGGTTGGTAAGAGTTGACCTATGAGGCATAAAACCATGCTGGTATTCGGTAATAGTCCCATTTATGGAGGAAGATATCTTGTTTAGTATAATTTTTTCAAAGATCTTCGGTATAGTTGATTGCATACATATGGGTCTATAATTAGACACGTCATCCCTACTTCCAGATTTGAATACAGGTGTCAGGTACCCACTCTTCCAGTACTCAGGATATTGACCGGCAGAGACAGATCTGTTAAAAATTATATAGAGAGGGTACGCCAAGCTAAACATACAGTTTTTGAGTATTATCGGGGGGACCTCATCAGGACCACCATTCGTCTTAGGCTCAAGTTCTCTAATGGCAGAAACAACATCTTTAATCTCAACATTCAATGAGTATAATTGGAGATTGATTTGAGATTCCAAAGGTAAACAGGGCCGTGGGACAGAGGTACTATCATATACACTGTTGAAATAATCAGCAAACAAATTTACAACTTCCGGGAGGGTATTTGCTGATTTGCTGCCAAGCTGCATTGAGCAAGGAACAGGGGAGTCGTCGGATCTCAAAGAATTAGAGTATCTGAATAGTCGTTTAGTATTAGACCTGACACTATCCTCAACCCTACCAATATGGTTCCTGTAACAATCATCAGTCATCCTCCTACAACCCCTACGGAGATCCTGAAAGATAGTATAATCACCCAAACTTCCAGTATCCTTATAAGCTTTGTGAGCGAGTTTTTTATCCAATATTTTATTTTTTAGCTCTTTGCTAAACCAATCAGGATAATTTGAGGGAAAATAGGTTGACACGGGCACATGTCTAATAACCCTATCACGAATCACACTATAGAACTGAGCTAACCCCTCTTGAAGCGGTAATTCTTCCAAAAATGTCCAATCAACTTTAAAGAGTATTTCATTTATTATCCTATAATCAACGTTATGGTAGTTCAAAAACCTTCTCACAGTTCTAGCACCAGTGACATGTAAATCCCTGACCACTATGTGCAAGGGTGGATGATGGGGACCATCAAGACGAAGAAGGGGTTCATGTGCTTCACTCACATCTACAGATGGCTCACTACAGAGTACAAGATCAAGAATATGTCCATTGCCATTCACCACAAAGTTTCTTTGATACACATTCATATAATTAATAGTGTCGACCACCGTCCTCTCGGAGTCAGAAAGCGTTAATCCATCACGTCCTGCTGAGTTTTCAGAATCCTGATCCCACTGAAGCCTCGGCAGATTGTAATCGCCAGCAATCATGAAGTCAGCATCAGGGTACAGCTCCCTCAATCTCTCCAACTCTTCGCAGTGATGCTCATATAGGACGAGCGGGGCTGGTGATGGGATATACACACAGCCGATTACAAGCTTTCTCTTTTCTAACTTAGTCAGGACATATACCTGTTCCACGTCCACATGTGAAGTTTTAAGACGCTTAGCCGAGAGGTTTCTCTTAACTGCAATCAAAGCTCCACCGCCCCCTGACTTGTCACTAGTCTCAGATGATCTATCCTGACGAAACACATCATATCCAGTCAAGCCAAGCTCCGGCGTCCCCAGCTCAGGTTTCAGCCATGTCTCCGCAATGAGGAGTACATCATGAGAGAAAGTGGTAACCGCTAATCTAAGATCCTGTAACTTCGTGCACAATCCCCTTACATTTTGGTAGTAGGCGGTCAGAGACTTTATTGGTTTTTTGAATTTTTTTTCACTATGGTAGGTTTGCCAGATACATATTTGATAAATAATCCTTCCTCACCCTTACCCTTTCTTTCTGATAATTCGTCATTAAGAGCCCTGAGCTCATTTCGTTGTGTGATCGTAAGATCACTATAAATCCTAATATTGGAGTCTTGTAGTGTTCTTTTGCCTCTCAAAATAAAAATAAAATAAAATAAAAAAAAATTTATATACGTTTTATATAAAGTATTATGCAAGACCCAGGAAATATATCGAAATTAGTTTTCTTAGAAATTTGGGGTGATTCACTTCAAGGAATCACTATCATTAGGTGGCTAGGTGTTTGACAATACTATAGTGAGGGCGCCAGGCCGGTGCATACAAACAAAATCTATCAACTGAGTTTAAATTAGGTGGTCGGTAGCCTGGTTGGTACGAGGTGGTCGGTAGCCTAGTTGGTAACGCGCTCGACTGGTAATCCAGTAGGCGCGGGTTCAATCCCCGACTCACTCCACTTCACAACACAAGCTTTTCAGGCTTTCTGTGAAGTACATACAAATATGTATTTGGGTTTATTTCGATAAACCCAGATTCATTTCATATATACTTGAGTTTAAATGTCAAAAAAATAGTTCTTATTCTTTTCAGCTCCACTGCTGGATATAGGGCCTCTTCCTGTCTCTTCCATAGTTCTCTGTTTTGGGCGCTCTGCCTCCCACCCATGTACAACCGACTCGATAATATCATCGGCCCATCTCCACTGTGGTCTCCCTACACTTCGTTTACTTTCGTAAGGTCTCCAGCTCAGTACTCTGGGGGTCCATCTACCGTCCTTTTGCCTTGCCACATGACCCGCCCACTGCCATTTTAGTGTCCCTACTCTCTCCGCAATGTCTGAGACGCTTGACCGTCGTCTTATATCTTCATTTCTTATCCGTTCTCTCAAGGATACACCTATCGTTCGTCTCTCCGTTGCTCGTTGAGTGCATTTCAGATTGTGGGCGCTTTGCCGCCCCCTGAAATGCGCCGCCCGAGGCAGACCGCCCTCCCCCCCTAATTATGCCACTGACTTCTATGTAAATTTACACAGGTGTGGCAAAAATTCAGTTAGTAATTATTTACAGTCATGTGATTCAAATTCATTTATAGATTTTGGTTAAGTGCAGCACCGCTACAGTTTTTTGGATAAGAAGAAAATTCTCAGAAATCTAAATCATTCATAAAATTTCAATAAATACATGTATTTCTTTTGAAGATTTATCTACAACTTTAATATTAAAAGGGGGACGAATGATGTAACAAATAATAAAAAATTGGTTCCTGTAGATAAAAAAAATAATATGAGAAATATATTAATGATTCTACGAATTTTTTTGGGTATCTGGCGTCGTCTGAAGTGGAAATTATTTGTCGATGTAAAATTATTAATTCACAAGTTTTTTGTGAAATAATTTTCAGAACTAGTACTATAAATATGTAAGTAAGATATTTCTATCTATAATGACATCCGCCATTTCTACACATAAAAGGTAGAAAAACAGAAAAAATAACGAGAATTTAAAGTATTTAAACGACATTTTAGGCGGCCCTAGACATAAGATTTTGGGGCCCCCACCGGAAAGTAAATATCCCAGATAAACCTACCAGAGAATCAAATTGAATAGAGCAATATATATTTTTTTGAAGATTTATTTGATTGAAAATATGTTAATTATTCTGTATATTGTATCGATTTTTTCACATATTATAGGGAGTTTAACCTAATTTGGGGCCCTACGCAATTGCGTTCTTTTCGAATCGCATAATCCGCCATTGGCTATCAGTGTAACATTATAACACCTGAATTTATGCTATCAGTGTAACAATTTCACTCCTGAATTTATGCTATCAGTGTAACATAAATTAACATACATAGTCCACAGGGTCCACAGTAGAGACTGGAGGAAAACCCACAAGTATTACTTACTTACTTAGCCACTTGCGTTTCACTCTGGGACATAGGCCTCTTATAAACTCTTCCACTGTATTCTATCTTAGGCTATCTGCTGCCATCTACGACCCGTAAGCTGGACAATGTTATCTATCCACCTTCTCTGTGGTCTTCCTACGCCTCTTTTTTTCTCACAGGGCCTCCAATTCAGGATTTTAGGTGCCCATCTGACACTGTCCCGTCTCGCCACATGTCCCGACCACTACATTATAGCTTTGTTGTTCTTTCTGCGATGATGGCAACTTTTGTTCGACGTCTGACGTCTGAATTGGGAAATTGAAATAAAACAATGCCACTTATCAAAAGGAAACTAAAAAAATATAGTTTATTTAAATATATAATAAAGTTTTCAAAAATTGGTCCATAATATTAAATAATATCTATTTATATTATAAGTACTTAATAAAAACATTAGAAACATAATAGTTAATTAATTAAAGTTATAAAAAAAACAGTAATTCTCCATAAAAATCGAAATTATTATTTATGTTTTCGTTTCGAAAACGTTCGACAAACCATCGACTTACATAATTCTGGTGGAAATTGGGTAGTATGTTTGTACGGAGGCCGCGGCAACTTTCGCAAGCCGTATTTGTTTAAAACACTTCTCAATTGCAATGCTTTCAACTGCGATCAAAATGTGTTTAGTTAATACTACGTTTCATCAAATAATATTGCATAATGTCACAACCCTTGGAATTCATTGACATTTCGAGCCTACAAAATGTTTGGAGCAATCATCGATAGATGTGGAGCTCCTTCATATTAAATTGGTACGTTTTGATTTCTAAATTTAATTGGTAAACATGTATTGTAGTGGAAAATGTTATTAAGTATAATTGAAAATACTACGCTACACAAAAATTTCATTTAAATTTTATTTCATTTAGAATAAAGGTACAATATAAATATATATAAATATGACGTATAAACGTGTAAGGATATGGAAGTCTCTCTTCCTATCCCGCAGGCTGCTAAATTTTTTGATGCTAGTAATTAAGATTTTTGTGGAGTATTTCTGTATTATAACTTGAATTAATTTAATATGAATTTCCACTCTGTTAAAACACAAAATTTTAGAATTATTTATTAATAATGAACTGAATTATTTGTAGGTCCAATGCTGTAACATTTAGAACAAAAATAAGTGCGTCCTAAATTTATTTTAGCATGAAAAAAATAATAATTAAGGGCTTGGCACCAAGAATGACGTCACAGTCATTTCCCATGGCATTAAGGTTCAAAATCGCGTGAACAATTGCATGATAAAATGGTAAAAATAGCGTTTTTTCCATTTTTTGGGCTTAATTTTGCGTCTACCAAAAAACTTTTACGGTTATTCCCTAGATTTTAATGCATATTATCAGTACAAAAAAAAACTATTAATCCGCGACTTTCGCGAAACGAGTTTCCGTCTTTCGGAAAAAAGATCAGAGGTGTTTTTAATAAATTTTTTTTTGAGAAATTTATACAAGATATAAAAAATCTTTTACGATTATTCCCTAGATAAATGTTCAATGCATCTACCCTATTTTGTTTCAAAGCATATTTAGTAACGGTTGTCGAGATATAAGGTCTCCCGTTTTTTGAATTTTTTGAAATGTCGGTATGCATACTCTTAAGAACGTTCTTATTTTAGTTAGTGGGCACTATATAAGTTACAGAATTGGACCTGGAGTATAGAATGATATAGGTTTATACTTCGTACAGGGCCGTCCCTACCTAATAGGCAAGTTAGGCAAAGCCTAGGTTGGTGAAATCCAGCATTAAACTTGTATTTTTATAGATTTTTTTTAACATTGCCTAGATTTTAAATTGAGTATTTTATACAGAGTGTTATGCAAACAGATGGAACTTATCAGCCATTTAAAAATAAGCACCATCTGTTTGTAAACTCTGAAAACAAATTGCATCATTCTATTATCGCCTAAACTTTTTCAAATTTTGTATGAAAATATAGGTGCGAAATATGAATAACGTGTAAAAAATCAGGGCCCAAATTTCAAAATTCAAAACTGTCAAATTGTTGATCTCATATTTACCAACATTTTTGCTAAATTACACTTTAACATCTTACAAACTGAGCGGATAACCCATGTATCGCGCAAATATCAGGGGTACTTTCAAAGTTATTTTTTGATCAGGGAATTTTCAAATACTGTGATTCTGGATCTGTCAAGTTGTAGTCAATACTATCATGTTTACCTGTCTCCGGTATCAAGACGATATTCTCAGTATTGGCTGAGAAAACCATATATCGCTTAAGCCATTTCACAGCAGTTGGCGCCATAAGTGGAAAAAAACTCGAGAAGCGATTATGGTTTTATTTTACTTTTGTAGTAATGACTGGGAAATGATTTTAAAACAAATTTTCAGTTAGAATATTAAAAATTGTGTTCCTAAGTTGTGTACTAAAAATGAAATATTTTCTTCAACGTACTAAACATTTGCAGCCATTAACAAATGTTTAGTCAGTAAAAATAAACACAGTATACATCCACTGCTGAAAATATACTATCTGCCCTGTTTTTTTTTTAAATATTCCTTTTTTACATAAAAGCATTGTTTTGTATTTTAACTCTCAAAAAGTAACCATTATTTTTAGAATGGGAATAAGTGACTAAATATGGAAAATGTTATCACATGTACACAATTTACGTACGTATTTTTACACCTTGGCAGTAAAGAAACGTGGAGATTGTATAAATTCAGGAGTAGCGTATGATGAATATGTACATTCATTTGATTATTTATCACTGAAATCAATGATATTATAAAGAAAATACTTGAAATACAATCAAATTGCCACCATTTTGAATAAAGAATTCTATATTGGCTTCTTTTCTTCCTAAACCAATGAGTAGCCTGGATTTAATATTTCAGTGACAATGTTCTGATATTTAAATTTAAAAATAGAAGGAATAATTAAAGTTACATTGCATAGTCTATGGTTTTTAACAGATATATATTTCTATAATCATTCAACAGTTTATTAAAAATCCAATGCAAACATCTTAGGCATTTTATGATAACGAAAATAGATACAAAAATAGCCTTTTTAAAAGTTCAACATAATTTGTAAATATTTATATATGTAGGTATTAAGTACTTAATAAAATCTTGTATTTATTGTAAATATTCAGATTAAAATATATTTGTTTCAATCATTAAACAGTTGTTCTAAATTACAGAAAATATTGTAATTTGAAATGATAGCTCGAAGAAAATTAAATTGGCAGACAAAATATAATTCTCTATTCTCCAAAATCAGACTTATCAATCATGAAGACATTTTGGAACCAACATTGTAAAAATTTTACACACTTTTTAACATTTCAAACATGCAGCAGCCATTTTGTTAAACCTACACGTTAAATTGTTAGAAATTGGCACAAAATATTATTTGTTTATTTATTAATTATCAAAACAGAACACATCCATACAAAAATACTGAGTATATAAAAAGAATATAAATAGTTAAGTTAAATAAAGTAAATTATATAATAAAAATTAATGTAGGTGAGTATAAAATCATTTTAAGAAAACAAATTTGACGATAAAATTAGTTCACAAAGTTTTAATAATTTTAATTTTCAAACATCGTCAATGGTTTGAAACGTAACTAATATTAAGGAACTTAAATAAATAGTTATAAAATTGTTCCACAGAGGTCTCTTGTGTGCATTATTTTTCCCGTAGAAATACAGACGAACATTTCGTATATCATCAGCAAAAAACTGATTTTTAAGTGAATTTACGATGGTCAATTTTGAATTTCGAAAAGGTAAAAGTGTGCTAACAGCCATATTAGTCACAATTCTACTTTTAAATTGGGTTATAATTAACCCTGTATTGGTCACATCAAACAAGGTGACGCGATTGGTCGCGCTATGATCTTTTCCCCGTAAAGCAGATTAGTGAGAGAAAAAAGTGCTAAATAAACAAATAATTGCTGGATTTTAGTCACTCAAAGGCATGCATTTGTAAAGATTGATCTAAATACAATGAAAATTTAAGTACACTAAAAGTTTGATCATATTTAGTCATTATTTTTCTGAATATTATTGAAATGACGCCACATTTTATGATAAATAGAATGTGGTAGTAATGAAGGACACAAATCAAAAGAAATAATCAAAATGTCCAATTAATAATAGTCATAAAGATTTGATCATTGACCCATACACAATTAGCATATTTTGTAAGAATGTTGTGGTTATTTACAGCTGAATATGAAGAAGAAGTACCTACACGAGAGGATAAAACAATAAAATCTGAACTGATAAAATGGGACGGATTTGAAGAGCAAAAAATGGGGAAAGACCATATTGCGACCAACACAGGGTAAATATGAATCGATTGAGCTTATTTTTTCCAACTTAACTCGTTTGAATGAGTTTTTTTCATTCAATATGAACTTTAGTCAAATATGTCTGTCCAAAGACCATAGGGCAATAAATGGTCTTCAAGAACAGAGACAATTGTTCATTTTTTATGGAAAAATTGAACCCTAAAAATGCAGCAAACATCGATTCAAATTAACATAAAAAATACAAATTTTGTATATGACCTCTGTGAGTTGGAGCTGGCAACATTAGTATACTTGTGTTATTACTATTAAGATCGCAACATCTACTTGAACTGTACGAGATTAAGGAACTCCTCTCGGGTCTTGGGGTCGTCCCTGAAGACTCCCAGCATGGTAGAGGTCATGGTCTTGCTGTTGATCTTCTGGACTCCGCGCATCACCATACACATGTGACTGAAATTATAATAAAATAAATTAAAATCTTTGTTGCACCAAAGTCTTACAATCATCGAGTATTGAATCGATATATTGAATTATGAATGCTTCCTAAATAAATAAATAAATAAAATAAATCACAATAATTGATAGAAAATTAATAACTTTCAAAACTCAAGACAAGGGGGTTAGCTTTGCAATAAGCTTGCCCTAGTGAACGAATTTTCTTTATTCGCAATCGTCTGATGATGAGGGTGGAAATCCTTGAACACTAGTCGAATAATATAAAGTTATTATAGTGTATGCAGGATCCTTCAGCAAGCCCAGATCCTTTATAAAAAAAACGCATATTCATATAGTAATATATGTTCAGGAGTATCCATTATACTTACACTCCCTCAACCACCACGGCGACTCCGGCAGGCTGGACAGCTTTGGTGACAGCTTGCGCTATTTGTTTAGTCAGACGTTCCTGTACCTGAAGCCGGCGAGAGTAGATCTCTACAATTCTAAAACAACAACAATCGAAACGCATTAGTAGAAATAAAATAAAGCAAATATTGCAAATATGTAGGTATAAAGTTTTGTGAACACTTTAAAATCGTAATTTATTTGACATTTGCTGATTTGCTGGCGATAATTAGCATTTGATTTCTAGTGGCATTGCTGTCTTCAAGGGGGAAGGGGGACTCACATTATTACCACACGTTTTCTCATCATATCATATTTTTTTTTAATGTGTATAAATATCCATTAAAATGCAATTGTTTCGTAAAAATATTTGCCTGCGGTGCTACTAACTCGGTAGTTTGCTTCTTACAGTTTGGATCACCTACTTTTACCGTTTGGTTCATTATTTCACACATTAAGTATTCTTTAAAAATTTCGCCTGCGGCGCTATTTACGCATGTTTCGTAGGTACTGTATCATTTTTTAAAAATTTTGTTCCCCTCCAGCTAGCGCCGAGGCTGGCGACGCCCATGTGTAGCGCACTACACAATCATGCGATTCAACCTTACTAGGTCTTGGTTTTACTGCAAAAGATTTTCGAGTATCTTGTAATTACAAAAATAATTCATTTTTACTTCTGATTTCTAGAACATATAAATGTGAAAGAAAATCTATAAACAATCATCATAGTTTTTAAAATATTATACCTGGCAAGTTTGCTGAGTCCTAAGATCTTGTTGCAAGGAAGATATCCGATGGAGACTTTGCCATAAAATGGAACCAAGTGATGCTCACACATGGAGAACATTTCAATGTCCTTCACTACTACCATCTCGTCGTGGTCTTCATCGAAGATGGCGTCGTTTAACACTTCTGGAATGATTAAAAAATACACACAAATCAGTAATGAGTTGAAGTAAAAGTTATTAATTACAGGAGAAATCTCGGAAGATAGCAAAGGAAAATGTTCTTTAAAATAATACCAGTAATCAGGGAAGATTTTGTGCTAAATCCAGGAAAAAATATAGAATTTTTTTCACATTTTTTTATGTTTTAGGGGCGCTGATTCCGAATTTTAACTTCGCAATCTCGCAACTGTGATGCGTTCTGAGAAAATTGAGAAAAACTAAGAAAATATCCTCATTTTACAGATTTTTTTATCATAACTCAAAAAGTGTGCATTTTAGTGAAAAAAAAAATTCAAGACTAAAATAAGAAAATTTCACTTTTTGTCAAATACGAGTAAACCGATTAGGAGCGTGCTAAAAAATGGAGGTAAAAATTCCATCTCTGATAAAAAAAAATACAATCTTTCGCCGTGCTTCGCCTATAACTCAAATTCTACACAGTTTTAGGGAAAAATAAATTGAATTACCTACATTTAGAATATTTTTCTAGTCAGACGAATGGTTAAGGAGTCAGAGCGCATCAAAAATTGTTATGAAATTCGAAATTTTTCCGATAATTGCACGTTCCTTAGTTTTCCGCCTACGACTACCACACCATATTAGATATCCCCACTTCAACCAACCATGTATACTAATATACATAAGCATCAAACGCTTTTCTTTTACATAGAACAATTAACAAGAAATGAAAATATGAAGAAATGTGGAAATTGTTTTCCAGCATAATGCGAAATTTAAGGGTCGCTTCGTGCGTGAACGAAAAAGTTCATCAAATGACGTCATAGCGTGAATCACATTTTTATATTGATGACTGATGTCAACATCTTGAAGTTAGGTAGGACTGAAAGTAGATTTTTGTTTGCTGAACTATTGAGAATGTCAGAGAAGATTGAAAGAGAATGAAAGAGAATTAAAGATAAGTGGAAGTTGGAAAGCAGATTGAAGATGTTGGTAAACATCGCAAGGAGGTTTCTCGTCACTGCTCTCTTGAGATGTCAGAAAAACAGGAAGGAAATAGAAAGACTGACTGTTACTTATAGTTAAAGAATACTCGTATTAGGTCTAATTCTATAACTTTTTAGGTTAGTTTTAATGTTTAGGCTTAGCGTCACACAAAAAAAAAACTAATATATTATATAAAAAGCAATGGACGAAACAATTCCACAGAGAATGAAAACAAAAAACGAACCAGTTTCGTCATCAACGCCACCTTCAGTGTATGCGATGGAATAAAGTAAAAAAAAAACAGTATAATTTATAAAATCTGTTTGCTTAATAGTTTTCTGTAGCACAAAGTTTATAAATCTGGGTTAACTGGAAGAAATCGCAGCTCTGCTATAAGTTCGCCCTAGTGAACAACGATTTATAATCTGTACTATGCCCATTTTTTATATTTATATGCATTTGTTGTTCACTTGAAGTTTAAATAAATAAATCTTTGCAACAGCCGTAGGTTAAGATCTATTTGATAACACTAAAGTTGACAAGTTGACTAAACCAAATCAAAAGAAATTTAATGTTTTTTTTGATAACGAAAAAGAGGTCTAGATGAAAAATGAAAAGGAGATAATAATGTAAATGTGTGGTGGCATTGATCCCTCAAATACTCTACAGACTAAATATTATTTTGAGTTAGGATAGAGAAGAATCCTGCCTAGCTATTAAAAATCAAATGCCTCTTAGGGTAAAAGCTAAAAATGACTTTGATTAAAAAAAACTGATATGCAATAGTGGTTGCATCATACCTAGCATCCAGGCCTAGGCCCACAGGGATTCGGGAACATAATCTACTATAAAATATAATGGAAGTCTCTAGGACTCTAGTGCCCAATCCCACCAACTTTTACCTAGGAAGGAGAGCCCTAAGAAATTTCCATACAAAAACAGGGATAATATTCTATTTATTGAATAAAGAACATCAGCGTGCCCCACCACCACAGTCTAAATCCATACGAAATGCAACATGCAGCGCACCTACGTTAGGTGCCCAAATATCTCCGCCCAGAGTAGGTGAGCTGCATGTTGCATTTCACTCCTTCCTAGGTAAAAGTTGGTGGGATTGAGCATTAGTATACCATTTGATGAACGTCAACCGATTTTAATAAATTTCTGAAGAGGGTTAATAAAAGAAGTTTTGAATATTTACCTTCCAAACTTTGATCGTATCCCTTGGTAAAGAACAGCATAGCCTTTGCAGCTCTTTCGGGTGTCTTCAGCAATCCATGCCTGTCTGGATCCTCTCCAAGTCCTGAAATGCAAATAAAAAAGTTCATCAAAATGATCCATGTTCATTACGGCATATTCCGCAATTCAGGGTGCGATGCATCTTTTCAAAATATAAGAAAGAAAAGGAATAGAAAAAGATTTCAAAGCGGCCAGCAAAGAAAAGCGGCCGTCCAAAAATGACGCAGCTTGACCATGCAGACGAGGTTCTCAAGGATGGACGTGTTTCGAGTAAAAGCGATTGTAGAGTGTGTATGACGATGGACGAACTGCATGAATGTGACGGAGGCAAGAAGGAGATGGGATATGATAGAATAGAATAGTTTAAGTAATAAATCCCACACAACTCGTCACACGGTAAAATAAAGGAATTTAAATGAAAATTTATAAAAATAATTCTCTATATGTATCTATACCCTCACGCTACGTCTCTTGCATGGTAGGCAGAGAGGACAGAGCGCCAGGTAGCCCTATACTTGCACACACTCCTAGCTTCCGTCACATTCATGCAATTTGTCATACACGTTCTCCGATTCCTTTTACTCAAAACGCGTCCATCCTTGAGGATCTGGTCGACATGATCGGACCAGGTCAGTCTCGGGCGGCCGCGCTTCTTTACCCCTCTTCGCTCACTCAAATATATATTTTTTGTCATCCTGTCATCTTTCATTCTCTCAACACGCCCAAAGCATCTTAGTGTTAAAAATATAAAAAGATACAAATAAAATACCATAAGTAGAAATAAGTAATCTAATTAGAGTGAGACAAATAGTCAACGCCTTATTTAAAACTAATAATATAATTTAATCTCACAATATCGTATTTATTAATTACCTAGCTGAGTTACCCGCACTTTGCAACGGCAAATTTGACAAACCATCCCGGCATAGTTTATAGGCCTAAACTGGACAAAATGTGACTTAAGATCTGAACTTCTATTCCAATGGTCTTTCATACCATACCACACATGACCCCGCACACAACCCTTAGATGCCCTCAACATCATGGCATCTCCTATGAAAAGGCTTTTCTTCAAAAACCGGCAACGTTAGGACACAGTCTATATTATCGCAAATGTTATTCTGAATTTTCGCAGCAAACCATCGTAAAATGCGGGAGTTATGCGAACACTTACAAAAATCAAACTTGATTTTATATGTATAGATTAATTGATCAGAAGTTGTTTCAGAGTTGTAACGACAAGATATTCTCATTAAATCCTAATTCGAAATAAACGATCGTGACCTAAATGAAAAATGTAATAATTATGTTTACATTATTTTATAATTAATAATTATTTTAAAGCAGAGTCGAAACAATATCATAAGGCAGTGGTCTTAGAACAGCACCTTTTAGAATGCCACACTAAGAAATGTTGCAGAGAAATAGTCCCAGAACAGAATCTTTTAGAATGCCAGACTAAGAAATGTTGAGAAATAGTCCGAGAACAGCATTTTTTTAATGCCTCACTAAGAGATGTTGCAAAGAAATACTCGTAGAGTCTTAGAATAGAAACTTTTAGAATGCCATACTAAGAAATGTTGCAGAGAAATAGGCCAGGCCCAGAATAGAATCTTTTAGAATGCCAGACTGTTGCAGAGAAATAGTCCGAGAACAGCATCTTTTAGATTGCCAAACCAAGAAATGTTGAGAAATAGTCCCGAGAACAGCAAGTTTTAGAATGCCAGACTAAGAAATGTTGAGAAATAGTTCAAGAACAGCATTTTTTTAATGCCGCACTAAGAGATGTTGCAAAGAAATAGAGTCCTAGAATAGAACCTTTTAGAATGCCACACTGAGAAATGATGCAAAGAAATAATCCCGGCCCAGAATAGAACCTTTTAGAATGCCAGACTCAGAAATGTTGCAGAGAAATAGTCCTAGAACAGCAACTTTTAGAATACCACACTAAGAAATCTTGCAGAGAAATAGTCGAAAAAACGGAACAAGAGATTCTAAAAAGTTGGGCCATTTCGGCGTAAATTGACTAAATGTGCATCATTTTGGAGGATAGAGAATATTTTATTTATTTATCGTATGGCCAACATCACGCCTATGTCGTTATGTCAAAGTGTAAAAATAAAAGCTAAAAGCGCAGAGTGAACTGCTTGAATAAAACGGAGAAGAAGAAAACACAATTTTCAGCCTTGTTCAGGGGGGGTACTTTGTAAGCTTTCTCGCCCTAAACACGTAGATAAAATGTTTTAGGAAAATGACCCTTATGACGATATACATAAGGTCGTTTTTCGTGTGCATTTTATCTGCGTGTTTCGGGTGAGAAACCATTAGAAAGTTCCAGTACAGGTCCTGGGTGTTCAATGGAATAAATACAAATAGGTACTTATTATAAATATACGTAGCAAAATACCTACATCTAATTATCGCATCCAATTAAAATACCTTAAGATACTAGATAGGTGTCTCATGGGTGTCTCCACAACATTGTCAACAAGAAAAATCTATAATGCGTTCAAATGATTACTTGATATGTAGTCCATTTATTAAACCTGAATAGTTTATGGGTTTTTCTCTAGGTTTTACTTATCTCAATAATAAAACTTTTTATATTACTTTATTTACCTACCGAGTTATAAATACCTATATAATAATATTTTTTAGCTTGTTAAGAGACATTTAAATATCATCCCTTTTTCTTTATGTCCTTTTTCACCCCATTTAACAAAATTTCGAAAAAATGACCAAACAGCGTATGACTAATTTTGACAGTAGAATCTATGTGCCAAATCCAAAAGTTTGCACCATGTCTGGTTTCCGAAATATTTGTACACTCTAAAAAAACTTTCAACCCTACTTTTCACCCCCTTAGGGGAGTTTTTTGTTGTATTTACCTGATAGTAGTAAACGATATGATTTCGTCATGTCTGGGAGAAGCGCCTCTCTGGTCGGAGGTCTGTGGTCCAATTCCAGATCGTGATGGAATGTACATTTTTCGTGTCCTGAAACAAATAAAAAACACAGTATTTATTTATTTATTCTTTGGGCATACAACCAAATCCCTTCCAAAAAATCTGCAAAAAATGCACTAAACAGTTCGCAAGCGCTTGCTGCGAACATAATTTGATTTGTGAAAAGAGCTACACTCGATCGGATGGGCCACGAGTGCTTGCAAGCCTACACAATCCAAGCCAAACCCCCTCTCTGATGGTTTGTCGAGGTTTGGCAAGCTTGTAGACCCGGCATCGGCATAAAGATATCGCTTTTCCAATAAGTCCGCCCTTTAGTACACTACTATTATCTTGTTTTGTAACTCTTGAATATTTTTTATTAACAATTACATGTGCGAGTACGGTTGGCGCAGTTGGTTGAGGCGGCAGTCTCTCAGGCGGGAGGTGCCAAGTTCAAATCCCGGCGCTGGCGATGTATTCCAAACTTTGCGATACAGGCTTTTAGCCTAGTGCAAAGTGTGCAAGAAAGTATTTGGGATTGTGAATGCAAGCCCAGATCCTTTTATATATACTTATAAAAAAAATAATAGATGCAAAAACAAGACAATGCAGTGTGCCAAAAGGCGGACTTATTGCAAAAGCAATATCTTACAGTCAACCCAAAGAAATATTTGTTTATTTGCTAACAACGACAGATGAAGTTCAATGTTCACTCAACGCGTGGTAAAAATATTGTAATTATTTGCGTAGACACAAATCAATGCTATATCATCAATACGACCTTCACAAATGAATCATTGATGACCCCCATTCATTAGACTAGTTGACTCCTCTTCGACCGTACCTCGTTACATTTTAATAATCAATCGTCACACTTATCACTTAATGAAACGTAGTTGTTAATGGTACACATGTATTATTTTTTACTTTGTAATTGTTGCATCATTAAATATGCTGTCATCCGGCTTCGGCGCCCTGAATTGTTCTCAGCCAATACTGAGAGAATTGTCTTGAAACTGAAGTCAGTGATAGATGAAAGTATGGACTATAGATCGGCTGTTTTAGAATTACAATATTCAGAACTTCCATGAATAAAAAAATATTGCGAAAGTGCCCCTGAAATTTATGGGATCTGAAGATTTTCCGTTCAGTTTTTCATAGTAAAAGTATAATTTAGCCAAAATACTGGTAATTATAATCTTAACAAATTGACTGTTTTAGATTTTTTTAATTTGTTCCCAGGCTCTTCTTAAAAAGGTATAATTCACTTTGTCGCTTACGTTATTCTTATTTCGCGCTAACATTCTCATACAAAATTTGTAAAAGTTGTAGATTGTTTTTTTCTCATGCTATGGCGCCTCAAGCCTGCTGATTCTTGAAGTACTAAATATATGATTTATATATTAACACTATATAATATGCACTAAACTTATAGTTCCCTTTCTCTTTTAATGTGTAGCGATATCAATAATTATTATAATAAATAAACATAGGTATTTCAAGGATACTTTTCAAGACAAGATAAGTGCGCGGCCAGGACCGTGTATGAATGTAGGTAGGTACTGCATAAATATTATTAGTAAATTGAGATGTTAAGCCTCCCGACCCAACTATGACATCACAGTCATTAAGGTTCAAAATCGCATGAACAATCGCATGATAAAATGATAAAAATAGCGTTTTTTTTTTCATTTTTTGGGGTTATTTTTTCTTCAATCATAAATCTTTTATTATTATATCACTTATATCAGTTATTTCCTAGATTTTAATTCATAATGTCAGTACAAAAAAAAATCTCCGCAACTTTCGGGAAACGAGTTTCTTTCTTTCGGAAAAAAGACCAGAGGTGTTTTTCACATGTTTTTTTTTTGGGAAACCTATACAAGATATAAAAAATCTTTTAAGGTTATTCCCTAGTTAAAGGTTCAATGTATTCACTCTATTTTTTCCAAAGCATATTTAGTAACAGTTGTCGAGATCTAAGGTATCCGTTTTTAGGATTTTTTGAAATCTCAGTATGCGTACTCTTAACGCGATGGAATCAACAAGCGTTGGTAAACTATAAGAGATCCAGCCAACCAAATATCGCTTGGATCCGTTGTCATAATGTTGACCAGATTCGTGAGATTTTCGAGGAGAATTTGCAAAAAAGTCATTCCGGCAATATTGAAAAAAATCCTTCACTACAGCAATAAAAAGAACACATCGAAGCATGCAAAATACAAAATAAACACAAAAACAGTAAACGCAAACATAAAAACGGGTGTAATTATGAAAATCGCAATAGCCATACAAGAAATTGGACTATAACAGCTAGAGACTGAAATTCAAGATGTATTTGGTTGAACTAACTTCTATTAAAAGAGACATATTTTCAAAGACAAATAAACAGCAACTGATTGCCAAATAATGCCAAAACCAATGTGACATAGGCAACAATTAGGATTGCCAGATGTGCTGGACAAAAATACCGGACAAGTTCAGCATTCCCCCCCATTCCCGACTATAAAAAAGACTTCTAAATTTTCGAACGCAGTTTGACGCCGCAAGTGAAATTTTAGTCGAAATCGAACCGAAAAAAACGGACAGCCTTATTTGTCCGGTTTTCGACGATTTCTTCGACCGGACAGACTTAACAAAAACCGGACTGTCCGCTCCAAAACCGGACATCTGGCAACTCTAGCAACAATTCGTACAAAACACCATTTACATCGCTTGTCAATCTAAACATGAATATTCAAAACATTCTCTTTTACCTGGTGTTGTGGATGTCCTGGGTGTTAGCGGTGTTCCAGGTACTTCTAAAGAACTCTCCATAGCCCAGCTAGTTGTCCTTAATGCTAAAGCTCTCCTCGGGTTGACGCCTTCATCTCCTAATCTTCTGTCGTACAATCCAGGAACTTTCTTGACGCAACTACCAGCTGATCTGACTTCACATAATCCATTATTGCAGTCGTTGTGTTCTTCAGAGTCCTTAGTTTTTTGGCTATCATTGCTGCATACATCACATGCTCCATTTGTGTTTTTTTTGGAGCCGTCTGTGGAACCGTTGACTGGTGTTGATGGGCACGCGCAATTTATTACTATGTCTAAATCCTGGGGTTTATCAACTGTCTCCATTTTCCTAATTCGTTTACTTGATAATTCTTCTTCACATAGGCTGTTGAAAAACAGGAAAAATACGCTTATTTTTTAGTGTTCTCAGTGCGAAACTTTTTCGTTGAAAAACGAATTTGAAGTATACGCTAAAATATTGAGACAGATTGCGAATTTTCTGGGTACTAATTTGGATGAAAGTTGTTGTAATTTAAAGTAGATAATATTGAAGTCGTCAACAAGAAATGAATACATGGAGGGAACAAAAATTTCGTGTCCAACCCATGGCAGAATTGGATTTTTGATAAAAAACATTGAAGTCGCCAACGAATAACTTCTCGGGCACGAAATCAAGTCAGGGAAAGAAAACCGAACTGCGGAACTCCCACGGCGAATAGGACAAAGTTTGACTGTTTTTGTTAGGTTAAAATATATGTATTAATATGGGAAATATGTAGTTAAATCCACATGCTTTCCTCTCTCTCCCCATACCGTTATCCTCTCCATCTTCTTACCTTTCTGTGGTTTTTAATGTTACTCAATATTCATGTTCTATCAACTGTAATATACAGCATTCCTAATTCTATGGGTTTTAACCATGTTTTTCCTTATTTTTTTACTGCAGGTACTAAAAACGAATGTTTTTTCGTAGATGTGAGCACTGAGCGGAGAAACTAATAACGGGGTTTGATAATATAATATAAAATTTATAGGAACTAAGGAAACTGAGGTAGTTAGTCAGGTATAGTTGTGCATGTATAAGAGCTAAGACCGGGTAGTTATGATATTAAACTATGCACTATAATTATAAAGTTAGCAACATGTAGTATATGTAGTTGTTGGTTAGGTATTGAAGTGCACCAAGGTAAACATTCATGTTTAGTTATTATCTTGTTTACGAAACATTGACCATAGTATCACCATCGTTAATTATGTCGTGAGACAATTTACTAAGTCATATGATGACGATAGTTGTTGATCAGTTTCGGATCAGAATCCGAAACTCCTATATCCGTGGGAGCCTAGGTGTACACGACATCTCTGACAAAATTCAGGAGAGCAGACTGCGATGGTACGGGCATGTCAGCAGGAGACCGCCAGAGTCTGTTGGCAACAAGGCACAAATACTTAATGTTCCCGGTAGCTGATCCAGAGGAAGACCCTAGCGCAGGTGGAGGGAAGTGGTGAGGCAGGACATGAGAGAGAGTGACGTTCTACCGGAGGATGCGCAAGATAGAGCGAAGTGGCGGTGAAAGACCAGAAAAGCAGAACCCACCACCATGTGGGATTAATAATTGCTGAGGAGAAGAAGAGTTGTTGATCAGTTTATTAAAGCACGCTTATATCCAGAGGTGGGCACCGTTAATCAAAAAGTTAACTTCGTTAATCGTTAATCCGTTAACTTCGTTAATCGTTAAAGCGTTACATTTTTCAAAATGTAACGGAAGTTAACGTTAATCCGTTAAAGCGTTAATCTAAAAAATCGAGGTTGAGTGGCATAAAATAGAACTACATAAGTACTACTACTATCACACTATCACGATGTATCCCAACAAAGTGGGTACACAAATACTATGTGCCTACAAGAAATAAAACATACAGAATGGGTGGCGAGTCTCATTCTCGAAAATAAGTAAAATGTCTTTTTATAAACACCTAGGTACATTTTTTATTACACTCGCCCATGGACGTCGCTAGCGTCAGTGTTTGAAAGGCGCCGCAGCCGATTTTTTTTTGAGGTGGGGACATAGAAGGTCGTTATGTAGTTTGATTTATTTTGATGAAATAAAAATGCATAAAATATGCTGCAAATTAATATGTATTAAAAATGTTTTCCATTAGAAATGGATCAAAAACTAGCGGGGCATGGAAATATTTTGCCACAAGACAAAAGCATGTACATAAAAGAGGTCGTAATATAAATCTAGTTTATGTTCGTGAAATAAAATATACATATAAATAAAAAACATAAACATAAACCTATTTGAAATAAAAATATGTTCAGGCAATTTGTTTTAAAGAAACATTAACATTTTAATGGATTTATGGTAAATTTTTGAAAATTTTTGATACGATGGGAAAACATGTGGTAGATATGTGATTTTTGTGAGGTTGTATAATTTAGTATGAAAAAGTATATACGTCGTATTCCAGTCTCTAAGCTGCCACCTCCCCATAGATTGCTCCCCCTGAATTTAATAATTAATTATTATTTGAATACATCCATACACTTTCATGAGACACCAAACACGGCGGTCTGTGGTGACTGGATCCTCTCGACAATCTCGACCGCTCAGTCTCCCGATGGCTTGAGCTGAACAAAATTTGACTTTCGATCTGAATTTCTTTTCCAACGCCCAACAGCATACGATACCACGCACATAACCCAATACAACCCTTGGATTCCCTATGATGTCTATGCAAACAATCAAATATTAACGGACTAAATTAACGGAAGTAAAATGTTACGGAAGTTAAATAATCCGTTAACAATTTTTGGAGGTGAGAAAAGCGTTAAATCGTTAACCAAAATGTTAACTTCGTTAATTAACGATTAACGGATTAACGCTTTTCTGCCCAGCTCTGCTTATATCACAATATTGCAATTTCCCCCCTAATCTGGCATATACACTGAAGCCCCTAAGCACAACTGAATAACACAGGCGCCAGTTAGGCGTCTTTTTATTCGCCCTTTCAGCCCAAAGTTACTCAGATGGCCCCGGGGTTAGCCCGAAGAGCACCCCACAGCAACACTGTTCGGAAGGACTCCTTCAATAACCCTGCTACATACCAACTTAGGACTATATACACAAACAAATCTAAGAGCTAGAGGCAGTAAAAGTAAGAGACCTTGAGGACCTGACTGACCTAATCTGGCCCAGTAATGACATAGCTAGTAGAGGAAAATGTGACGCAAAAGGTCCAAGAATGCCTGCGACACACAGTCAGGATACGCTGGCCAAACATCACAAGCGATGTTGACGTATGGTGGTGGTGAAACATTAACCAAAGGCAGGTCGCTGAAGGCATACGAGAAAGAAAATGAAAATGAATTGACCCCGAGGCGAACCGAGGGAAATATCCCAAAAAACAAACATTGGACTGGAATCCCACAGGGTTCAACTCTTGGCCCAAACACTTTTTGGAGACGTTCCATGCTCAGAGTTGACGGAAGCTTATTTATACTGGACAGCGAGCAGATAAAGAATTTACCGTAATGTACAAAATGTATTGTGAACTCCGAGGTTCGAACCCGTTAAAATAATTGTATCAAGTACACCTAAGAGTTCCGGTTTTGTGAGCGCATATTGCAGTAAACCTACTATAAAACATAATTATACTGCATAATATACTTAATAAAAGTTGCACTCTTGCGGTTTAGTAAACTCCGATAATGAACGGACGGACATTGCAGACTGTATACATCAGCGATAATTTACCATCATTCCACGAGTATTTTACAATATTCGCTTACAGTTCTCCAAGCCTTTTACAATATCAATCTATCAGTTAACCATTCCCAAGTCTTACATAATATGAGCTTTTTGTTACCCATTTTTTTTTACAATAGTCGTTTAAGCTTTGGACAATTTTGAATTACCGTAACAGCAACTTTTTTACAATATTAGTTTATCAACCCCAGGCTTATCGGCCCCAATCATTTTACAATGTTAGCTTATAAGCCCTGAACATTTTACAATATTAGCTTATCACCCCCAATCCCAAATCATTTCACAATATCAGATTATCAGCCCCAAGCGTTTTACAATACTAGCTTATTGATATACGTATAATATATGTAGTTATACATAGATATAGAATGATAATTATTTATGTAAGTTGTGGTTATTGTGTATGTGTTGTTAACTCTCTGTCAGTGTCCCTTATATGTAAAATAAATAAATAAATTATTAGCCCCAAGAGTTTTACAATATTACGTTATCATCCATAAGATTTTACAATATTAGTTCATCAGCCCCAAGCGTCTTACAATATAAGCCCCCAAGAGTATTACAATATTAACTCCATCGTTACAATATCATTTTACAATTCAATATTACCCAATAACAATTACTTTCTACTTTTATATTAGTTATCGTTTTGTAATGACGAAATATCGATTGTATATTGGGCTAGCCGATAACAGGATAATCGATATCGATCAATTACCGGAACCGCAATCAAGTATCCGCCACACAACGGTTCGCGTTCACACCTGTATCTGCAGGATATAATGTAAAAAACCGACAACTCCAATGCGGAAACCATTATCACTCTTACGTACCTGTGGAGTACATTCTAGACATTCAATTATTTTATCCAATTCAGTAGATGCCGCTTATTGGGATCGTATTTATTAATCAAGTTCCTTAAAAAATGGCGATTATTACCATTCATAATAATTTTCTCTATATCTGTTTCTGATATTTAAATATTGTGTGCTGCTTTTGACCACCCAGAAATTGTAGTTAGGTAATATTTGAGTCTTCGCTGGTTTATTTGCTGTTGATGTTGTGATCTTATATTGAGTGTTACATTATTTTAAAAATTTAAGTGTATTTTGTCCCCCTTATACCAGCTACATATAAATATGCTGTCTGGGGGCGGCTAATTAACATTTGTGTCTTTTTTAAAAAATTAATATTGTGTTTTCATAAATTACTCAAATGTATAATAAGTATTTTGAGAAATAAACCGAATTGAAAATTGAAGTAGGTATATGTAATAACTGTGTGCACTAAAATTAATAAAGTAAATAAATTCGTTTGAATTAAAATCAAAATATTGTGTTTGCTATTTGCAAATTCGATACGAAATGACAGCGTTAATGAATTTTCTAATAAGATACTAATACTAACTAAGTAAATTTGAAAAAAAAAGAAAAACTATATATTTAGATTAAAATTCATAAAAAAATGACTTAAGATTTCGCGACTAGTATTTGAGGATTTACACCCTCATCATCAGGCGATTGTGAATAAAGTTTTTTTTTGTGTACGTTATTATGTATGTTTGTTAACTTTCTGTGTGTGACCCCAATAAATAAATGAATAAATAAATAAAACATGCATTTGTTTGTTTATAATCTATGATAAAATCCGGTTGATTTTTATAACTAGATAAGCGGCGCCTACTGTAATATTTCATTATTAATTTTTTCATCCGGTTTCTCAATTCATGGCCAAGCAATATCATAATTAAATCAATTATTATCTGTTACAGATAATAATTGATTGGTTTTGTATAACACTTGCCGTTCTTAGGTTTGGAGTGCAAAAAAATAATTCACGATCAGCGTAGATAACATTCAGTACAGACAAATCCGATAAAAATCTATACCAAATATGTATACTTATTAGCTGAGTTACCCGTGCTTCGCAACGGAAAATTCAACAAACCAACCCGGCATATTTTATAGGCTTGAGATGGACAAAATGTGATATAAGATCTGAATTTAATTTCAAACGCCCTTTCATACAATACCACACTCGACCTCACATAACCCTTGGATCCGCTCATAATCATGGCATATCCTATGAAAAGATTATTCTCCAAAAAACCAGCGAGGTTAGGACACAGCCAATATTATCGCAAATGGTATACTGAATTTTCGCAGCAATCCATCGTTAAATGCGGGAGTTATGCGAACACTTACAAAAATCAGACTTTAATTTATATATGTAGATACATGTAGATTAAATTTAATACATTACGAACGTTTGTTTGCATTTAGATTGATTTAGACTTTTTATATTGGGGTTAGCTGGCAGAGATCGCAGCACTGCGATAAGCTCGCCCTAGTGAAAAAATGTAATAATTTATATTTGTTTACATATCTCTGTATCTTGTTCACTAAAAGTGTAGATAAAAAAATAAATAAATTACAATATTTATTTATTTATTTGTTTTGCTTCTTTGTTGTTTCCCATTTTTTACAGAGGCTTTTTTGTTTGCTATCATTTTTACAAAATTTCTTTAAGTACTATATCATTTGCCTATATTTATTCAATTATAAACACTTTCAGTGAACAAGATACAGATGTAACATCATTACAAATATTAATTATAACATTTGTTCTCTTCTCGGAGTGCTGCGATCTCTGCCACACTTTCTTTAAAAATCTGTACATCCTAAACCGTTTATAGAATTTGATCCAGCATTGAATTATTTTTAGTAAAATTTGGCCGTCATTAGCTTGACTTGGAAATTATTTAACAACTTCTCAAAAGAACAAGAAAATATCAGCCTGTTGAGAAATAAAATCATATTTTAAGCCCCTGTATCTCAATTATATTTTTAAAAATATTGAGTTCATTTTGGGCTTACGCATTAGAAAGCTTTTTCACAGCATAATTTCTAGTTTCACTGGCCTAATTGATCTTAAAATATTTTACGTAACCCAGAGTAGTTAGGCACTTAGTTTTAACATCTTATCGTCAGAATTTTATGTAATTTTGGTAGGTACTAGGTAGCATGGGCGTCTCCAGCCTCGGAGATAGGGGGGCAACAAAAATTTAAAATAATAATATAGTATGCAAAACGCGTAAATAGCGCCAAGGGAATTTTTTGTGAGACATAGTGAAGAAGATCGTCATATAGTTTGGTTTATCTGAAAATGTACGAAATAATTTGCACAATAATATGAATGAAAAATATTTTTTTTATAAATAGTAAAAAAAAAGAATAGCGTCTCAGACAATTTTTTTACGAAACAATTGTGTTTTAATTGACTTTTTATACTAACTTTAGAAAATGTAAGACATGATGAGAAAATGTCTCGTAATATTGTGATTTTTTGTGAGGTTTTATCATTTAGTATGAAAAAATATATACATAACATGTATGTGAGAGGAAGATACCTAAATCATTTAGGTATTACTGGCTTTTCATGTCTGCATCTCGCAGATGGCATATGTTGAGAATTTTCCCAACGAAAGGCGGCAGATATCAACATTCACATAATAACTTATGCGAACTCCCTTGGGGAGGGGAGCAGGATGGATGTTCCGACGCTTACGAGTCAGCTTTGGCTGGCTTAAGTGATCACTTTATGCCCAGGGCAACGTTCACCCATTCCACCACATCCTGCTACCAAAATGAAATTTTTGGCCGTTGAGTATATAATACTCAACAACCTATTTCATATGCACCCAATTTCAGATACTACCGCCATCCGTTGAGGAGCGGTGTAACCTTTAGGAGTTCGCATAAGTTATTATGTGAATGTTGATATCTGCCACTTTTCGTTGGGAAAATTCTCATAACATGTATGTATTACATATTCCAATCTCTAGCGGAGGGCAGGGCTGGCGGCTGCCCCCCCCCCCCATCCCCCTTTTGACGCCCATGTTAGGTAGGTACCCAGTAATAAAACATTATTATATCGCGTTTATGCTTCAATAACAATATTTTACGATCAAATTATCAAAATGTGTTATTATTTTAATAACATTTAGTTCTGATACTCGTATAATATAGTGTAATGAACGTACATTACTCGTATCAAGTCAGGGTCTCACATAAAGAAAAGGTCTAGGGGTGAAAGAGGAAGTCGAAAGTTTTTATAACCCAAAATTAGGTAGGCAACAAGTGCAGGTCATAAGGTCCAGTAAGTTGGTATATATTCATATTCATAAATTATTTTATTTTTGAGATTATGTATATAGAAACGAAGAAATCAGACGCCGAACAAACCCCCCCTTCCCCCCACTTATATACTAGGCTATTCTGTTTGTATTTTATTCATTCTTGTATAAGTCCTGAAGAAGGGAACATTGTTCCCGAAACATGTTGACTCTGGTCAAAATAAAAGTGGTGTAAACAAATTCATATTGTTTTAATTATAATATAATGTCGCCACAAAGTAAAACCTTCAAAATCAAAGAAAATAAGGTTACCGACATATCAGAGAGTAAGTTAAAATGGCAATGGGAAATGAGAGAACCCAGAATTATAACATGGCGACCATGGGAAAACAAAAGACCAGTAGGACGACCCAAAAAAATATGGGTAGATGATGTAGTCCCAGTAGCAGGAAAGAACTGGTTGAACAAAGCTCAAAGTAGAAAATGTTAGAAGAGGCCTATATCCAGCAGTGGAGGGACGGCTGAGGAGAAAAAGATTGTGTGTATATTATTGCACCATTCTGGATCTGTAGGAACTTAGCTATGTAAGGGCATTTTTTAAAATATTTGGATAAAAAAACTGCATCCTATTAGATATCTTTTAAATTTTATTTGAGTGAGTGAAGAGGTGTGAGGAAACGCGGCCTCCCGAGACTGACCTGGACCGATCATGTCGACCAGATCCTCAAGGATGGACGTGTTTTTAGTAAAGTGAATCGGAGAGTGTTTGTGTATATATTGTATGAATGTGACGGAGGCTGGGGGGCCGTGTAAGGATAGGGCTGTCTGGCGCTCTGTCTACCCTGCAAGGGACGCGGCGTGAGGGTATAGATAGATAGAATATTCAACCTAAAGGACTAATCTTGAAAACATTACGTCTAACTTCGTAGAATTATATTTGGTAACAAAAAAAAAATATGCCGAAAAAGTGGCATTACATGCCAAATTTTCCCCACCCAATGAAAAAAAAGTATGTATTACAGTTAAAAGTTACTTAAAACCTTCTACCTAAAAAGCTGGGCACTGAGTAGGATTTATTCAACGATATATGATAGAAAAGCTCGCCCTAGTGAATCATTCATTGAGTTTTCAAATTCTGATGCAATTATGTGTAGTGTTGAAAGAGAATCTTGACACGAAGAATACATTGGGTAATCTATATATTTTGTTACTAAATTCTTACGATTATTATATTTTGAAGATATTATTATAAAAATTAATAGTATTATTATATTTTGAAGATATAATTATAAAAATTAATAGTTTTTCGAAAGAAAAAAACCACAATTTTCCTCATATTCAACAAGTAGTTGTACATGTTTAATTAAGAAAAATTGAACCGCAGAATTGTGAACGAAAATTTTATACATGATACTTCAAATTCGTTTTAAATCAATCATAATTAATTGTTACATAAAGTAAAAGAAACAATAATTATTGCTTTTTACGTCAGAGAAAAACAATAACAAAAAAATAATATACCTCCACACACTGAATCGTTCTGAAAAAAATAAAACACTTAAATCACAAACGAACGAACGAACGAACACAAAACCACAATACAATTCGAAAATTAGAACACAATTATTTCAATTGGAATGTTTAAATAAAATTTTGAAATTAGAATGTAAATAGTTATTGATCTGTCCACGAAAAAGACCGCCAAATAAAGAAATGAATAAACGAACGAAGGTGAAAAGCTTTTACGAGCAACTGAATGACGTGAAGTTGGCGACGTGAATGTCGATCGAATGTTCGCATACTGCGCACGCAACATGTTTTTATATGAAAATTGACAGAAGAGTAGATACACAATGAGTGAGTACTAAATCTAGAGCGTTTTCCTCTCGCGGAACAAAACCATCGAGAATTTACAAAGAGGCCTGGTCCAAGTGACATTTGATTTGAACACAATTTATGAAAAGATGTGGGGTTAGAATAATAGTTGTTTACACCTACGTATATATATATATAGATATAGAATGATAATAATTTATGTAAGTTGTGGACACTTCTAATTAGAGGGTTGACGCGTTTCATATTTTATGTTTGTGTATGTGTTGTGTATGTCTTGTTAACTCTCTGTCAGTGTCCCTTATATGTAAAATAAAATAAAATAAAAATAAAATGGCGTAGTAAATAGTACAGAGGATTAGCGATTCATTAAAACATCATGAAATTTTTTGATTTGTTTTTCGGGTTAATCGTGTAGTGATCAGATGCTCCGACGTCTCGGCGAACTTACTGCCGCCTTGGTCACGGATTTTGACACGGAGTTTCGGTAGTAGGTTCGCCAAAGCGTCGGAGCATCTGATCACTACACGATTAACCCGAAAAACAAATCTACATATGGATAATCGTGAAAACCTGCAACAACTATTATGAAATTTACTTTTATGTATTAAATATTATACCTATTAGTTTACATTTTGGCTCTAGAACTAACGTTTTTTTGCATGATTTTCAGAGCTCGCAACACTGCGATAAGCTCTTTTTTTTAAATGAATCTTGGTTTATCGAAATAAACCCAAATACATCTTTGTACACTTCACAGAAAGCTTTAAAAACTTGTGTTGTGAAGTGGAGTAAGTCGGGGATTGTCGGGGATTGCCCACTGGATTAACAGTCGAGTGCGTTACCAACCAGGCTACCGACCACCTCATCTTTATCGTTTTTTAACAGTCACTACTAGTAATTCAAAAAACAGATTATGTGTAGTGTTATTTCTAATTACGATTTATGGTGGATGTTCGCCATATTGTTTCAGTGTCATGGCTCGAATACACGATGGTCTGGCGCGGAACATAACCATAGACAATCAATGATAATATGATAATATTGAGATGAGTGTATACCAGCGACATAATATATGAAGTACTACCTATGTACTCCTTGTTTCATATAACTTGGCCACTGGCTACATAGTAATTCTATACAAAAAGTGTGACAAGACGGATAAAACGGAATGTAATCTCTTTGGTGTATACGTAGGTAAGGTTAGCTTAGGTATCATATACGCAAATTACATAGGTGCTGTTAAATCACAACAACATTGTCTCAAATGTTGGGCTTTTTGGGAATCCTAACAGAATCTTATGTCAAATGCGCATGAGTCATCGTAAAAAACAGAAAATATACAAAAAAATAGTGGACATACCCAATACCCACAAATAGTGATAACTAGATCTATATATGTATATAGGTTTTATTTAGTACCTAAATGCGCATGTATTTGATCGTAGGTACACCAAATAAAAATTCTCAGAATTTAGTTGATCAACCGTGTCAATCAGGATTTAAAAAAGGAATCATCAAGTAGTTATTTCAACAGATATACAGCGAATGATGGATTTTCCATCAGGCTTATGACTGACGTGATCATTAGGACATGTAGAAAAATGTGTTTTCACGAAAATATAATTTGTGACATTCCGAATAAAAACCAATATTTTTTATTTTATTATTTACACTTTAAATTATGGCTAGGGATCTCTTGTTCGAGTGCCCTGAAAAAGTCAGGTTTTCATAAAATTTACATGAAACATTTCAGACTTTTTTCATGTAAGTATGGAGGATGGTATGGAGCTTGTTGTTGCACAAAGTGTGAATGTATTTAAACAATGGACTTGACAGACTGAATGAGTGAATACTGTTGTGAGATCAGACATATCACCATAGCTGCCTGGCTGATAACACCTAATAATAAAAAAAACAGTAGTAACCACTTTCTCCCTACCGCTATCTTTAATCTTACTTTTCTTTAGATTTGAATGTTATACATGTGTAATTCTACGTATTATTACGTAAAGTACCGATTAAGGCAATCTACTCTGACCGCAGAAATGTGGTAAAATAAAATGGATAACTAGATTGCTGACCAAAAGGAAAATAATTAGTAATTATTATTGTACCTGCTATTATCTAACACTAGTTTGTTGGTAATGGTGCTAGTACGTACCCGAGAAAATTCACGGAGCGTTTTTATTTGTGTAGGCATTTCATATCTACTCGTATTTATTTAAAATAGTTTTTTTTTGTATTCTGTAAATTTCCTCTATAAAAGATAATTTCAAATTTACCTCTGATATCTTATGGAACTCGAGATTATTCCCGTAGTTTTGTTAGGTATAATGCTGTAATTTGGTTGATAAAATTTTTAAACTAAAGTAAGACGCAGTGCCTCTAATGGTCATTTTTTGATATTCGGTCCCCTTTTTGTAGAATAAAAGCCAAAATTTAGTCGCTTACGTATTCTTATTTTGCGCTTACACTCTTATACAAAATTTGAAAGAATTGAGCGATTTTAATTCAGAGAATATCGTCCCTTAACCATTGTTGAATCATATTGACGTAACAATCCCCATATAAGGTATTGTGATGCGTTTTGAGAAGAGAAAAACAAAACAATAAAGTTCCAAATTTAAATACATACGATATTCTGAATTTAAACATTCCCTTATATCGAAAACAAAGACTTTTGAATATTACGTGACATAATACATAATTGGTTTTGTACAAAACGTCTAAAGGTAATTACAAATGTCAATTAAACGTGATATAAAAATGATCATAGCCTTTTGAGGAACTGAAAATTAGATTAATTAATTTAAGATTGCGGTCATTACAAAATAAACGAGTAAAACAGTGCGGGAAAACAAAGCAAATTGGCGGGAATTACCGTCGTGTTACCATAGACATTCCATACCGGGAATATTGAACGGCCGATAAAACAGGAAATTTTCGCGAAATTACTTCAAGCACATATGTATTAGGTACTAATTATTTTACGTAATGCGAAGGTTCGAGATCAATTAAAATGGGTATGGGGCTTGCAAATACGTACATCAAAATGATAAATACTTATTTAAATGAAATGTACTATTATATCATCACGGACATAGGGTCGGACTTAGAGATCCAGGGGCCCAGGTCGCCCCCCCTCCATTGAGAATTAAAAATAAAATAAACAAATTAGGGCAAACTTCTACATACACTTTTGTATGCCTTCGTTTTTTTTTTTAATATTATTTTTTTATTTCATCTAAAAAACCATACAGTCAATACAAAAGTACATACAATACAATATCGTCAATTAATAGACCAGTGAAGGTTCTGCAAATTACCAAAACAATACAAAAACAATCCCTTAACTATGTAAAAGTGAATTAATGTTAAAGGAAGTCAAAGTTAATAACAGTAATAAAATCAATAAAAGGAAATTCAAGACTTTCAGTCAAAACCGTAAAATCGAATACTTAATCAAAAACAAACAGCAAATACTTTTGTCGAGTTTTACTGGACACTCGAAAAAAAAATAGTGGACGGGGAGTTATTCTACATACATCTTGGGGATTCCCATCCCATGAAGAACAACCTGGGAATCCCGTGAAATCTAGATACCGCATATTAGCTTTGTGGCGTTTTATGTGACAAAAAATAAAGAAAAAAACTGTAGTATGTACATCTATCTACCACTCGCGGTGTATTCCAACAGGTTTCATAGTCAATTCACATCATGACGTCAATCTGCGGGTGATAACTGATAAGACATACGCAATTACTCAAAATTTGGTTCACATACGTCATGTCGCCTGGTAAAATTGCGGACAACAGGTTAGTGGAATATTTGGTTAAAGAACTGGTTAAGAGTAGGTCTACATACCGACATTTCAAAAAAATCCAAAAACGGGAGACCTTATATCTCGACAACCGTTACTAAATTTGCTTTAGAATAAAATAGGGTAGATGCATTGAACATTTATCTAGGGAATAATCGTAAAAGATTTTTTATATCTTGTATAGATTTCTCCAAATATAATTGTGAAAAACACCTCTGATCTTTTTTCCGAAAGACGGAAATTCGTTTCCCGAAAGTGGCGGATTAAATTTTTTTTATACTGATAATATGCATTAAAATCTAGGGAATAACCGTAAAAGTTTTTTGATAGACGCAAAATTACCCCCCCCCCCCAAAAATGGAATAAACGCTATTTATACCATTATATCATGAGATTTTTCACGCGATTTTGAACCTTAATGCCGTGGGAAATGACTGTGACGTCATTCTCGGTACCAAGCTCTTAACGCAATGCTACTGGCGGTTAACTCATAACAGTCATAACTCTGACGCAAAGCATTAATACAGGTACAAGTATTTAAAAAAAACACCCATGACTCTTATCAGTTTAAATGTATCACTTGTGGTCGGGTTTGTCGACATAAAAAGTGAGAGGAATTGTCACTAAATGTTATACCATGAGATCCATGGAGAGGAGAATGCTGGGTATTTCGTTGAGAGATAGACGGACACATTAATGGATACGAGATAAATCCAAGGTCACCGACGTGGTAAAACGAGCTGCTGCCTTAAATTGGGCAGGACACGTTGCCAGACGCTCAGATTCTAGATGGACCAAAAAGATTCTCGAGTGGCAACCTAGAACAAGCAAAAGGAGCGTAGGAAGACCTCAGGCACGATGGTCTGACGATGTGAAGCGAATCGCAGGAAGCAGGTGGATGCAGCATGCCTAGGATAGAGATCTATAGATGGAAAGTCATAAAGAGGGGCCTACGTCCAGTAAGAAGTACTCTACAGCTTTTGTTAATGACTTGTTAATGGATTGTTAAAATAGAAATTTAATTTATTTTTAGTTTAAGATTATTCAGTTGGTTGGACTGTCATGAGGTGTCTATGGTACCAACATAGTGCTAATTAATAAAGCTATATCGTAATAGGTAGAGATGTGCGATTAATTATTTTAACTGCCACGCATACGTTATGAAACAAACATAAAAATAGGATGGAACGTATAGTTATATTTGAATTAGGTCCTCATATTTTTACTCGCTAAATAGTACCCGTCTCTCACTACCAGACAATTCCCTGTTAGAAGTCCCCTGGTGCAAACTTGGTTTAGTGTTGCTTAATGTGTTAATTAAATTTTTTCGCTAAGTACTTGTTTGAAACTAATTTGAAAGTACTTTCAAATTATATTTCAGAACTGTTGTTTAAAACATTTTGCCAATTTTTGAATTGTTAGAATAAACTGGCAACATTGTTTTTCTAACTTGTGGTGGCGGCTTGAAGGGATTATTGGAGTATTTTTTCTTTTTCCAACTCGCAAAACTATCTTTTCTTTAAAATAATTTCTCAAGCGCTACTCTGTAATATTTTCGGCATTGTAGGTTACTTGTAAAAGATACAAATGTGAGAATATTGCGAACCTTTGACAGCTCTTATGACAAGATTCGACAATCAGGACTACCAACAATACAATCTTAAATTCCACTTGCAGGTAACGTCCGCCGCTCGGTGGCCAAGACGGATGAAATTAATAATATATCGAAACGACGTGGTCGGGACTTTTCCTTAATTTTGAATGTTATACATATCCAATCAATTGTATTAATAATAATTATAATTATTCAATGGCTGTGCTAGACAAAATCATACAGGAAAATGTAAGAGGGAGAGAGTATAACAAGTTGTTACGTTAGTGAGTGATAGTGATCATAGGCGTCGTATGGGGGTGCAGGGAGGGGCAACTGCCCCCCCCCTAGAGATTGGAATAGGTATATATGTTTTCATACTAAACCTCACAAAAAATCACATAATTACCACACGTTTTCTCGTGATATCATAAATTTTCATGAAAATCCATCTATTTCATAAAAAAATTAGCCTGTGGTGTTATTTTTATTAAACTTTCTTATAAAATACATTTTTCATACATATTATTGTGCAAAGTAGGTATTATACACATTTTCAAATAAACCACATCACGACTTTCTTCACTATATATAATATATATCACACACACAAATTCGTCTGCGGCGCTGTTTACGCTTTTTTCTTGTTAAATCGATTTTTTTGCCACCCCCCCCCCCCCCCGCCCTCACCCCTAGCTTCGAGGCTGGCGACGCCCATGCTAGTGCTGCTGTCTTGTGTTGCCAGTCGCACTAGTAGTCGACCTCGGTGGTGTAGTGGTTATGGTCAGTGCCCTGCAAAGCGAAGGACAAAAGTTCGAATCTCCACCGAGACATAACAATAATTATGCAAATATTTGTTATTGAATGTTGATTGGAATGTGCAACTGATTTCGGTCACGTAGTCCCAACAATTACGCTAAATGAAAGTTTAATTTACCATAAGAATAAACGTACAATAAAACGTGTAAGGATTGCGTCTGGCAATCTATTCTCTCTGCCTATCCCACAAACCTGGTCACTGTTGACGCGATACATTACAGCCAGTTAATAAATAAATTTTATTTGTTTATCATTTAGCAACGTCGAAGTATTGTCACATCATCAAAGTCTGACATCCAGCGCCTCCAGCCACATCCAGGAGGAATTCAGGGTACAGGCTGGCAGCACTGTCAATGGTACCGGGATAAGCACGTATGGGGCAATCACGCAAGATGTGCTGCATGGTTTGCTACGGGTGTCCACAGTCGCACTGTGGATCATCCCTCATTCCCCACTTGTGGAGCATGTCACCGCAGCAGCCATGACCCGTCGTAAGCCTATTGAGTGCGGTCCACTGCCTGCGAGGCAGGTGGAAACCAGGCTGTTGAGTTTTGTGGTTTGTGACGGGTATGACGGAGTGGGCACGAAGGATAGACAAGCTTCGCGCGCTGTGCCTGATTAATACCAAAAGTCTGTCTTTTTGGCGCACGGACAGTCCATGACCTCCCGTCCACGTCGAAGTCACATACGAATTATAAAACCAATTGGAAAGTATTTATTTACCTACTGTAGTACTTGGTAAATACTTACTGACTGACGCGACAGTTTTGAAAGCTCTAGGAAGGTGAAATTGATATGTGACACAACATGTTACGTTAATCTCAATTGCTAAGCATTATTGGTTAGAGTGTTAACTTACGACTTATTGCTAAGTAGAGTAATATTGACGAGATACAGATGGGAACTGTTTCTTGTTTAATATTTTTTTATTCCGTTTTTATTTGGTTTTTTTCTCACATATGTATATATTTTCTACTTCGTATATTTTTTTATTCAATTTCTTTTTTCTGTTTTTTCCAATATTTTTGTTCAATTTCTTTTTTTCTGTTTTTTCCTGGGGTTAACTGGAAGAAATCGCAGTTCTGCGATAAGTTCGCCCTAGTGAACAACGTTTTATAATCTGTACTATGTCCATTTTTTATATTTATATATGTTTGTTGTTTACATTAAGTTTAAATAAATAAATAAACTTTTAATTTCTATTTAAAAGATGAAAATTTATAAATAAAAGCTTAATCGGATAATAATTCATTAAAACGTAGGTTTTCATCTGTAAAAATTATATATTCTGTGGTTCTTCTTCTTCTTCTTCTTCTTCTCAGCCTGGAACCGTCCACTCCTGAACGTAGGCGTCCTCCAAGCCTCTCCACTCTTGTCTATCCTGCGCCCTCCGCATCCATGTTCCACCTGCAAATCTGACGATGTCATCCCTCCAGCGGAGTTGGGGTCGTCCGGGGTTTCTTCGCGATGCTCTAGGGCGCCAGCACAAGAGGCGTTTCGTCCATCTTTCGTTTGAGCTACGGGCAAAATGACCAGCCCAGCGCCATTTTAGCGTAGCTGCTCATTCGATTATGTCCAACACGCCCGTTCTGGCTCTGAACTCTGAATTCTGTGGTTATTGGTTATAAATTGACATAAAACAGCTCCTATAGGAAGCAACAAGGTTCAACAACAAAGCTAGCATTCGCCACAACTATTCTGAGACTATAATTTACTCTCATAATGGTAATAAACAGCTCCTGGTGGTGGCTACGTCACTCTAAAGAGGCATTGCTCTAAATGGTCATGACCTAATAGTTTTGATGGAGTGTGTGTAGGGTGGGCCCTTTGGTACTATACAGAAGGTTCTGCAGCTAGCTACACGCAGCATTTCATGCTCACTAGGCCTAGCCATAAAACAGTTCTAGAACCTGAATTTGACCAATCGAGGAGCTAAATCGTTTCTTGGGATGTAGATTGTAGGTACCTACATGTAAAGGCAAATTAATCCGCTATATTGACGATTTCTACCAATCATTTATTTATTTTTTTATTTATTTAAACTTAAAGTAAACAACAAACACATATAAATATACAAAATGGACATAGTACAGATTATAAAACGTTGTTCACTAGGGCGAACTTATCGCAGAACTGCGATTTCTTCCAGTTAACCCCAGGACAAAACAGAAAAAAAAGGAGTTGAACAAAAATATAGGAAAAAACAGAAAAAAGAAATTGAATAAAAAAATATATACGAAGTAGAAAATATATACATACATACATATGTGAGATAAAAAACAAATAAAAACGGAATAAAAAAATAATAAACAAGATACAGAATGCATATATACATAAAAACATATACAGTTGAAACTACAATTAGTCCTACGATTCGGATTCAGATGCCGCATTCGACGCCAACATGCGATTTCTCACCGCTCGGCTCTCTTAAAGGAGTGTACTGACTCCGCAGTGCGAATGGTAGAGGGAAGACTATTCCAACAACGAGCACCATCCACCATGAAGGAGTGAGTAAGAAAGGCTGATCTATGGATCATCCCTATGATCAACATCTAAATTAAATATGGACTAAATATTCCACGTACATATTAAATAAACAAAATATAACAAATAAAATAAAACAATCTTTATTGCATATAAAAATGCAAATTGCGGGCTTATAGCCCAGGAAATTTAGCTTTGTAGCGTAGATAATTGTCGGAAAGCTGGAAACTGTTTTAATCTCTTCATTAACAAGCAAAGAAGGTTTCCTGAAGTTTGCACCAATTTTACGCTTGTGCTAAGTACAGGGTGTCCCAAAAACAAAAAAAAAATTAACTTTTTTTTGTTTCTGGGACACCCTGTACTTAGCACAAGCGTAAAATTGGTGCAAACTTCAGGAAACCTTCTTTGCTTGTTAATGAAGAGATTAAAACAGTTTCCAGCTTTCCGACAATTATCTACGCTATACCCCCTTTTTTAACGTTAAAACACCGGTCTATTATTGCTTAGTGGCAATTTTCGCCAGTTAACTCAAAACAGAAACTATATTGTGACAATTATATTTTTATAAAAAAAAGTAATAGATAAGAATGAGTAAATAAATAATAAAAATAGTTTTTTAAGATTCTAATGCTAAGTAAATAATTACCGCTCCGACTAATAAATTAAAACATTCGCATAATTTCCTTTTTTTGTAACAAATTAATAAGCAAATAAATTAATAATGCTAATTTATGTTAAAAACCAATAAAGTCCGAAATGGATCGATATAATAATTAGGTGGGTATGTGTAAATAATTAATACATAACCAGAGGTGGGCACCGTTAATCAATAAGTTAACTTCGTTAATCGTTAAAGCGTTGCATTTTGAAAAATGTAACGGAAGTTAACGTTAATCCGTTAAAGCGTTAATGTAAAAATCGCGGTTAAATGGCATGAAATAGAACTACGTAAGTACAACTACTATCATATTTACACTATCGTGATGTATCCCAACAAAGTGAAATTTCTTTTCCAACTCCCAACCCACATACGATACCACACATAACCCCATACAACCCTTGGATTATCTAATACCAGCGCCTCCAGTGGATGATGTCTATGCAAATAATCAAATATTAGCGGACTTAATTAACGGAAGTGAAATGTATCTAACGGAAGTTAAATATACCGTTAACAATTTTTAGAGGTGAGAAAAGCGTTAAATAGTTAACCAAAATGTTAACTTCGTTAATTAACGATTAACGGATTAACGCTTTTCTGTCCAGCTCTGTACAGTGTACATAACTATATAAATACTCGATTAGGATGTTATTTTGTATTCACGTATGTAGTTACATTAATTAATTAATTTGCTAACTAGGTACCTGTGTGCACGATGAATCACGCGGTCTTATCGTGTCTGCCAGATTTGGATTTGGGTGAATTGCTCCATAAGCATGAGAGTAACCACCCAAGAAACAATTAAGCCCAATCCCACCAACTTTAACCTAAGAAGGAGACCCCTAAGAAATTTCCATACAAAAATAGAGATAATATTCTATTTATTTACACGTAGGCCTACCAACCACACCCTAATTCCATACGAAATGCAATACGCAACTCACCTAGCCTGGGTAGATATTTGGGCACCTAACGTAGGTGAGATGCGTGTTGCATTTCATATGGAATTAGGGTGTGGTTGGTAGGCCTGCGTGTCAATAAATAGAATATTATCTCTGTTTTTGTATGGAAATTTCTTAGGGGTCTCCTTCTTAGGTTAAAGTTGGTGGGATTGGGCATTAAGTTCCTAGATCGGTTAAATTCAGGTTCTAGAACTGCTTTATGGCTAAGTCTAGTAAACGTGAAATGCTGCTTGTAGAATAATTACTCTTAGAATGACACTAGCAATGCTTCTTTAGAACAAAGTAGCCAGTGCCAGGAGCTGTTTCTAACAATTCTGAGAGTAAATAGTCTCAAAATGGTTGTGACTATGCTGATCTAGAACCATGTTGCTTCCTAGTATAGGTTTTTCATGTCAATTTATAATCACAAAACATATAATTTTGACAGATGATATAATAATATAATAACATTATCAATCCAAAGATGTACATATCAATAGCTTGGAGTGGCGGGGGGGGAGCGGTCCGCCCCGGTCGGCACTTTACTCGGGGCGGCAGTTTTTGGAACAATTTCATAAATCCATTAAGAGTATGCATATTGACACTTCAAAAATGTCTAAAAATGAGAGACCTTAGATCTCAACAACCTTACTAAATATGCTTTGAAAAAAAAATAGTGTAGATACATAGAATCTTCATCTAGAAAATGATTGTAAAAGATTTTGTATATCTTGTATAGAATTCTCAAAAAAAAATGTGAAAAACACTTCTGATACTTTTTCTACAAGACAGCAACTCGTTTTCCGAAAGTTGCAGATAATTTTTTTTAAATGTCAATATGCCTACTTTAAAAAAAATGTAGGTATTTTTTTAGACAACAAAAAGAAGTAGGTACCGTCGATAGATGGTATCAAAAAACGGATAAAGATTTAAGAATAGAATAGAAGACTAATCATAAAAATTCTTATCGTTGACTTCACAATCCCTGGAACCGCATTACGTCCAGGTCACGTACTCCCAGATATTTCCATTATCCGCAGACTTGTAACCAGATACATTTCTTGCGGTGTGAAGTACATTCAGAAAAGTAATATGTAGACGCAGATAATATACAGCTCAGCTATAGACATCTGATATGGATACTTTGATGGGAAAATAATCAAAGTCCAATAAACTATCAATTTCCATCGTGGTGTGAACTGGAGGTACCAACTCTTATGTAATAAAAGCATCAATCTATCTATATACCCTCATGCCCTCCTTTGCGGGTAGGCAGAGAGGACACACGTCACACACTCCTAGCCTCCGTCACATTCATGCAATCTGTCATACACGCTATACGATTCCTTTTACTCAAAACGCGTCCATCCTTGAGGATCTGGTCGACATGATCGGACCAGATCAGTCTCAGGCGGCTGTGGTTTAGTAAAAACATTTTGGTTGGTTAATATATATCTTTTTTGTCATCCTGTCATCCTTCATTCTCTCAACATGCCCAAACCATCTTATTTTGTAATAAAATAAACAAAACATATTGATTGTCTCACATGAAGATGGTGTCTCACTGTCCGCAGTATCATGCACAGACGGTGGTGGGAAGTTGCCTTAACTTTTCGCATGGATACAAAATTGGTATTGTTACGTTTGGTTTTGCTCAGGAATGAGGATATAATAACAGATGCTTATAATTGTTTGTTTCAGATATCCAGGAAATAATTTACAAAAAGAAATAAAATAACGTCTGGCTAGCTGTAGCCTGGTGGCTGCGGGTTCGATCCCCAATGCCGACTTACTCCACTCCACGACACAAGCTTCCTGTGAAGTGTACAAATGTGTATTTGGGTTTATTTCGATAAACTCAAATTTGTTAAAAAAAAATACAATTACAAATAAACATAGGTTATTTTTAGAATTGCAAGTCAACACTATTTTTCCAAGTATACAATGCGTTGTTCATGTACCTATAATTTGTTTACCTAGATCTGAAATTATAAAACTGGTGCCTAAACTAGGTACGATTACAAAAGTCGCCAGGAAGAACCTATGGATGACAAGCCATAACAAACAGTGACCTTACAAAAATAACAATTTTGCAAACTAAAAAATTGACATAGTTTTTATTTAATTAAAAGTCTACCACGGTCAAATTCTTCACGCATGAACAGATCTACATAATTTTTTTGCATTGACTAAACTTCCGCGCAAATAGGAAAAAACCTTTATAATAATATAATTAAATTCAATGTTTACTATGTGTATAATATAAAAACTTGCTGGATTTAAATAAAAACATATTTTATTAACCTAATTTGGTACATAGTACGAAAATAATTTGATTAGGTACTTCAATAATCAAAGGGTACATATATAATGAAACAGTGCTGTAGCCAGAAATTCATATCAGGGGGGAGGGTTCGAACTCTGGACCAGAGATTTTATTTTATTTTATTAGATGGGGTGTATTATGTACTGCGACCTATAAGATCTATTGTACTCCCCCTAATTTGCCCATCTGGTAACTACCCAGTTAGAGCAGCCCCTCTAGTCCTAGACGTCTTACGAAGTTCAGCACTCGGAGGGGGTCTAGGGTGGGAAGTGATTCCACCTCTATCTCGTGCTTGCCCAGAGTTCTCAACCTCATGTATCTTACAACATCGCAGTCTGCCAGAAGATGGTGGGGAGTTTCCTCCTCCTCCTCACAGAATCTGCATGTGCTGTCCTCTTCAAGTCCCAGTTTACGCTGGACCAGAGATAATAAATAACAACCATGAGCGTGGCCAGCTTCGAAGCTAATGGAATCAAAAATAGTAAATAGCACCGCAGGCGAATTTTTTTTCTTCAAGAATGGATGACTTGATGAACCTGGTTTATAGCATTAGTAAGCCATCTGGATATATTTCTGGGTAACTACATGATCAACAAGATAAAGGACTCTCGCCATAGGCATTTTTTTTTAATGAAACAACTGTAATAATCTAATAATCTAATAATTATTGAAAATTCATGACACGATATAAAAACGATGACGTGGTAATAATGTGATTAATTTCTCCTATGCATTATTAAACGGTGGGATGGCTGAGGAATTTCGGGGGGGGGGTTGAACCCAAAACTGTGTCCCAAAATGTAACGAAGTATAGTATGCGCTGCTGTACTTCGATACATTTATTAAAGATGTATACCTCCTGAATTTATGCCACGGTGTATATTTTTCTATTCCTTTGCGGGGTGCTGTAGCACAGTGTGTATGGTAATTTTAAATTCCTGCTTAGGTACTATTATATATAACACGGTATCTAAATAATTACACAGTACCTACTTAATAAATATGTAATAAAATATTCCTGTATACATCTAGGTAGGTACTAAAAAATCAGATTATATAAAATAGCAATGTCCTGTGTGTAGGATAATGTTGTACTGGACGTAGAGAAAAAAAATGTGGAAAGGAAACCCCAACTTAAGAAACAAAATTTTGTGCATGAAAAATTCATGGTCAAGTTGCGTTGCAGACCCTCCGATTCTAGATGGACCAAAAAGATTCTCGAGTGGGAACCTAGAACAAGCAAAAGGAGCGTAGGAAGATCTCATCAGGCAAGATGGTCTGACGATGTGAGGCGAATCGCAGGAAGCAAGTGGATGCAGCATGCCCAGGATAGGGATCTGTGGAAAGTCAAAGGGGAGGCCTACGTCCAGCATTGAAATTAAATCGGCTGAGAAAGAGGAAGATGTTCAAAAGTTTGAAGTGCATGGACGGCACAGTTGGTTGGAGGGCGGACATCTAAACAGGAGATGCCAGGTTCGAATCTTGGTAGCTACTGACGATGTACGAGTATTCTGCATTTTGCGACACAACCTTTAGCTTACTGTGAAGTGTGCATGAAACTCATGAAAGTATTTGGGTTTGTGACACAAGCCAAGATCCTTTAATAAAAATGCCTACGCAGAGTATGCCTAAATAGCTAGAACAATAAGGGATGACCGAAAAAATAAAAGGAAATAAGACACCCTTGAAGATATCTTGGAAACGGGCACTAAAGATTAATTATTATAGAAAAAAATTATAATAGATATATGGACTCAGGAAAACACCGGGTAAATGTGCTAGTAACAAAATAATAGATCTGAAATTGATATCTCTCGATGTTAATGATTAATTACAGAATAGTTGATTCACACGAAACAAACCCTGAATATTGCATAAGTCATTCTTAAAACATGTCGAGCGTGACGAAATATAGAGGTACATAATAACTAGAGGTGACCGGGCTGTAGAGAACAAACCAATACAGAACACGTTATAACAGAACCGATCATTTCAGAACAATCAGAACATAACGTCGTGGATACTGCAATAGGACGTATGTAAAAAAAAAATGGTATCGGTTTTATTGAATGAATGCAATCAAAATAGCCGCGGCTACACAGTACACACTGCAATTTGTCTTAAGTCTCTCGGCCAATCAGGCCAATCATAACATTACAATTCACAAATTTGATGTAGTACTAATAGTATGAAAAATAAAAATGTTTTTTGTTCCTCCTGTAAAATTGCAATAAAATGACATACACCCTATTGCAGTATCCACGACGATAATTAGTACGTGGGCATTTCACAAAACTACATGGTCGTTGCCAAGGGGGGGATGGAGAGGGCAACTTTCCCCCCTAGTTGGAATTGGAATAGTGTATATTTTTTCACACTAAATGATAAAACCTCACAAAAAATCACATCACTATCTATCTCTTCATACCCGCACGCCACGTCCCTTGCAGGGTTGGCAGAGGGTACAGAACGCCAGACAGTCCTATTGACACACTCCTAGCTTCCGTCACATTCATGCAATTGTCATACACGCTCTCCGATTCCTTTTACTCAAAACGCGTCCATCCTTAAGGACATGATCGGCCAGGCCAGTCTTGAGCGGCCGCGCTTTCTCACACCTCTTCGCTTGCTCAAATATATTTTTTTTGTCATCCTGTCATCCTTCATTCTCTCAACATGCCCAAACCATCTTAGCTTATTCACTTTCGTTCTCGTTAGGGGTTCTCGTAGCGTATTGGTACTATTGGTAGTGTTCTAAAATGTATATTTTCTGTATTGACCGTTCTAAAATGGTTGATTCTGTATTAGAGCGTTCTGTTTTGCCTTGTTCTGTACGGTTTGGGATTTTTGGAACCAATTTGAGAGGTACGATAATATACCAGTTTTATTTAGAAGAGTCTGGCCTGAAAAAAAAATCCAGTCTAGGCAACATATGGGGTGAACGAAAAACATATTTAAAAAAATGTACTTACCCAATTATTTACACTTTTTTTTTTCAAAAAGAACCGGTCAGTAAAATCAACCGCGTGACTCATTTTATATTCTGATAGGTTGATGAATAAATTTGAATACGTTATTGTACAAAACATCAGTAATTTTTTGTTATCATTGTTAATTTAATTCATTGATTAGGTAATTGATTCGATTTCAACTATTTATGACAGCAGGGAGTGTGTAATGTGTATAGTCTGTAATTCTTTCCTCTCTTCCCGCCCCGCAAGGGAATAGATACATAGATGAATACAGACTGTTTCATAGATGGATGCAGATCTCTTAAGCTCTTAAGCAATGGTAGAAGAAATCATTTTGAATCTTTCAAGCCAAACTTAGCTAAAAGTCTAAAGTTTCACGGATTTCGAGATATTCTAAATTTTAAATATCAAAAATATCTAAAAAAAAAAAAAAAGTATTACTCAAATGTGACCGTGAGAAACGTGATATTTTGGGTTTTCGTTGCAAAATATAAAATCGGCGGGTTATAACCCAAGCACAACACATCAGTTCACATCTGAATTTCAAAGATTATAGAAAAAAAAAGGGGAATGGTGGTAATGTAAAACAAATAAGCCCTGATGGTTTCTGATTTTCTGCTTTTTATATTGCTCTCCTACTAAATATAAACATAACGTATTATGTTTCCAAAAAGACAACAACGAACAAAAAATAATATTAGAGAAACTCACCGTTCATTTTATCACAGCATGCTTTTATGGATTTCCCTTTTGAAATTGGAACGAGTGCGGCGGAGCCATTTTGTTCCTTCACAGCGTCACCATTTTGTTGATATTCTTTCATATTGTTTATTTCGTATTTAAAAATCGAATCACTGAGATTTTTCTTTATTTATTTATTAAGCACTACACTACAGTTCGAGTTTTTTAATTAAAATTACATAAAATAACAGACCGTTCTCGATAAGAGAGAAACGAATAGTAAACTTCTAAGTACAGACTGCTTTAATTGTAATTTAATGTGTTTTAACAGTGGATAAGTAATAACTAAGTATTTATTAACCACAGCACTTAATAAATATAATATTTTAAACTAGGGCACCTTTAAAATAAGTGGCAAGTATAAAATTAAAACAATTATACAAAAACCAGCTTATTTACAATTATGTCAATAACACAAATACAACAGAATTAAAAAAATATTCAAACCGATTCTATTTTCAAAGCTTTTCATAGATTTGAAAAATAGTTCTACAATGTGCGCGCGCAAACTTCACCCAACCACTTCCCGCCTATTTTTGACATAACAATAAAAATGGCGATGATTTTATATTTCAGTACGGGTGTTTACGATGACTTTTACGGTTAAAACGGACGTTTTTTTGTAACAAAATCGTCTACCGTGTATCGCTTCAAAGTGTTTAATAAATAATTTTTCATAAATCTTTTTGTTCCGTGAAATATTAACATAAGTAGGCAATCATTACAACAACACAAGAAAATCCTTCACTATGGCCTTCAATTATTTATTAATAATTGTAAATTGTAATGTTTTATGTTATTGTATATCATTATTACTATTTTTATTACACGTTAATGAATCATTATTATCTTTGTTGCATAGATGTTATAAAATGAATGCAAAAATCTTGGACCATAAATTCTTATACTAGTACATTATTTTGTTGCCAACTGGATTTTTTGTTGACGTTATTAGGTCAATCAACAAAGGTATTATAATTTACCAAGTTGAAATCAGTCGAGACCGGGTGCACTGCCATAAAAAAAGAAGAAGATTTAGGCCAACCTCGATCTAGCGGGGGAAAACTGTGAGTATGAAAGAGGTGTGTGATTCAGGAATGGCACCACCTATCTTCTAAACTCACGTGTCAAAAAACTCACTCTCACATGAAATCACCACCACAGATTAATATAGTGATAAGTACTTCCTAACTTTTCTCATGTAAATTACGCATTATAAACTTTAAGAGCAACAGACAATTGCAGACAATTGTCTAACTCAATAAAGCTCCGTAAAACGTCATATTATTATTTTGGCCATGTCCTTAGAGGAGAAAAATACTCCATTCTCCAGCTCGTTATGAAGGGAAAGATAGAAGACCGTAGAGAGGTCGGAAGGAAGCAGCTATCCTGGCTTCGAAACATTCGGCAGTGGACCGGAATCAGGACTGTGGAGGAGCTGTTTCGCACTGCCCAGGACAGAGAGGCGTTCTCCCAAGTGGTCGTCAACGTCGGGGGGACCTGACAGGACACAAAGAGGAGAAGAAGAAACTTTAGTAATTTTAGGTAAGTACAGATTATTTTGTTAAATTGGTAAAAAAAAAAGATCAATAAGAAGTTTGTGACGTGGCGGGGATCCCCGTCAGTGGTGAACATCCAAACGAACGCTTACGCGCAGTACAGAATTCTGAATTAAACAATGTCTAGTGATAAAAAATTGACACAAAACAAAGCAAAGTCGTGGCCGTGTCGTCTTCGTAGCTTCATTATGTAACATTTTACCAGTTAAATCACTGATATAGAAAAAATGGTAATAGCAACATTATTAGAGTATTACTTATACAATGTTATAATAAAAATTACAAGTATAATTGAATTCTAAGGTTATTTCGTTGGTTCCTCTACAGTTAGTCATAGGAATAGTTCATTGACCAGCCATGCGTATCGTACGAGTATTGCAGTAATAATTCTAATAATTACATACTCATTACTCATGCTGATGACTGTCTTAGTAACCAATTTTATACATAATAACCATGGGCGTCGTCAGGGGGGCAGCTGCCCCTGATATCTGCCCCCTGCCCCCCCTAGAGATTGAAATAGGTACATAATTTTTCATACTAAAATTAATACTCATACTCACAAAAAGTTACATCATCATAACCACATATACTTTCTCATCGTACCATAAATTTTCTAAAATAAGTTTAAAAATCCATTAAAAAGCAATTGTTTCATAAAAAAAAATTAGCTGCGGCGCTAATGACCTTTCCCTATTTTTGTGTTACTTACTATTTTTTATATACGAGGGTTGTCCGTATAAAATGAATAAGGCACAAAACCTTCTTCCATGTCTCAAAAAAAATTCGCCTGCGGCGCTATTTACGCGTTTTATTGTACTATATTTAATTTTTTGTAATTTTGTTGCCCCTCCTAGCTCCGAGGCTAGCGACGCCCATGCATATAACCACAAATATTTGGGCGACCTCTTCAAGGTACCGCTGCAACGTTGAATGCAATTGTATGGTTATTGGTTATGACACATCTGATTGACTTGCAGAAGTTTTTTTACTTCAGTTAGTCCGCTATCACATCTTCATCTGAGAATAACATGGTTCTAGCAACTTCCAGTAACCAGTAGGTAAGTATTTAAGAATAAGCATATTGACATTTCAAAAATTTCTAAAAACGGGAGACCTTTTAGATCTCGACAGCCGTTACTAAATATGCTTTGGAAAAAATTACAGTTGATACATTGAACCTTTATCTAGGGAATAAACGTAAAAGATTTGTTATAAGTATCTTGTATAGATTTCTCAAAAAAAAAAAATGTGAAAAACACCTCTAATCTTTTCTCCGAAAGACAGAAACTCGTTTCCCGAAAGTTCCGGAGAATATTTTTTTTAATTGATAATATTTATAAAAATCTAGGGAATGGTCGTAAATGTTTTTTTATTGAAGCGAAATTAGCACAAAAAAATGGAAAAAAAACCCTATTCTTACCATTTTGTCATGCGATTTTTCGTGCGATTTTGAACCTTAAGAGTGTGCATACCGACATTTCAAAAAATTCTAAAAACGGGAGACCTTCTATCTCGACAACCGTTGCTAAATTTGCTTTGGAACAAAATAGGATAGATGCATTGAACCTTTATCTAGGGAATAACCGTAAAAGATTTTTTATATCTTGTATGTACTTTATGTATATATTATTTATATATGTATAATATGTTTATCTGTGTATGTATTTAGTATTCAATTATTGTTAAGTTAAGGTACCCTTTTGGTACTTATTATAATTAGATATATCTCAATTTAATCTCTGTTATGGGTTGGCTGGCAGAAATTGCCATTTGGCAATAAGTCCGCCCATTGTACGATTGTTTTTTTGGTACAATAAAGATTATTTTATTTTATTTTATTTTATAGATTTATCAAAAAAAAATTTTAAAAACACCTCTGACCTTTTTTCCGAAAGACGGAAACTCGTTTCCCGAAAGTCGCGGAGTAATTTTTTTTTCTTGTACTGATAATATGCATTAAAATCTAGGGAATAACCGTAAAAGTTTTTTGGTAGACGCAAAATTAACCCCGAAAAATGGAAAAAAAAGCTATTTTTACCATTTTATCATGCGATTTTTCGTGCGATTTTGAACCTTAATGCCGCGGGATATGACCGTGACGTCATAGTTGGGTCGCTAGCTTACGCGGCTACCCTAACTGGGTGATTTGTGGACCACTGAATACAAGTACAATATAATAATATATATAGAACAGGTATTTGAGGGTAATATCCGTTCTATATATTATTTTTAATAATGCTAATATTAATAGTATTGGCAAATTTTGTACTTAAACTAATTATTATGTATTTAGATCGATTCAACTATAATATCTTTTAAGTATCTCCCGTCTATTTAAAACTACAAGAACTAACACAGTGTTAGTATCAAGGTTCGACAGTTTTATTATTCTAAGTGTTTTTTCAACAATTAACTATATTAGGTACATTACCTGTGACCTTGGAGAATTTTTCATGTTCTACAATCAACATAGTAATAATTGTTGGTACCTACTACGACTATACCATCACGGTATGTTATATATAATAATGAGGTAACCAGTGAATGCTGTGTGTGTAAACATTGTGCAAACTTTGTGAAAACTTTTACAGGTACTTATATGACATTTTAAGGAATGGATGGTGAGCCTGATTGCTAAAAAAGAGGTGAAATGGCTTATGGATGTTTTGCGAACACTAAGGACAACGATAAGTATTTTTTTGTTTTTCTCAAATATTTATGTTTTCTTATATTGTTTTAGGGATTTTTGAATAAAATGTTGTTCACGATATTTTTTTTTTAAATATTATTATTTATTATATTAAAAGATGCGAATTTGACCACTTTAATTACCAGGGTAAATTGCTTTCTTTTATTAGTATGTTGTGTTGTTTTTTTTTCGTGTTTATTATTGTTTTGTTCGAAACTTGTTCTGTGTGCACTCTTCGGCGCAAAGGCTGAGCGGTGTAATGCCGAAGAGTGTAATATTTTTACTTAAATAAATAAATAAAATAAATAAATGTATATATAAAAATTACTCCATATTTTGCCAAAATTGCGAAAAATAACACCCCTTTTTGAAAAAATAACACCACATTTCCCAAAAAATTAAACCGATTTTTACCAGTCCCTTACCTTTGCAAATCCATGACCGAGGTCAATATCACTTGTGGATTGTACTACAGGGTTCTGGGGAAGAACGCATTATATGGCATGGATGTAGTATCATATACAGTAGGATATGTATGATATTGCATATTGCAACTACTATGAACTTGAAATGTCTTATGTGACAGAGGTGACACCAGGGAATGCAGCGCCTAAATCATCTGTGATCGTGCATAAATACATAAATAAATCTTTATTGGCCAGTAAATATGTGCAGCAAGAAAAACAAGACAATGCAGTGTGCCAAAAGGCGGACTTATTGCAAAACAGTGCATCAAGCTGATCTAAATAGGTAAACAAATAAAATTCCATGCACCAACCTGCGGAACAACATTTTTTGTCCAGTGCACGAAAAATGTAGTTTGCCAAGATTTTTTCATAGTTAATCCTATGAAATTTTGAAAAAGGAATGAGTTCTGTTCTGTAACTAATAAGGTGTGTACTAACATGGTACCTACTAATTAAAATAAGACGTCCTATACCTGTTTTCAAATATTCCGTAGTAAAAAAAAACTAGAAACAATTATTTTAATTCAAAAATTTATGAGCAGGAGACCTCTGGGCAGACCAAGACAGAGATTGATGGACAATGTTACCCGAGATCTGATGAGCGTACTAAATGTTAACGATGACTGGGAGTACGTTGCTGCAGACACGAAGCCTTGGAGATCCATTGCTCTGGAGGCCAAAACTCTACCGGAGTTGTACGGCCGTCGCAAGTAAGTAAACATTTATAGAATTGGACCTACCTACTCAGCATCTTTTCCTGCCTGCACTTTTCACATTTTTCGCTCTCCTGAGTAAACCTTTTGTCATATGACGCATATTGTCATATCATCGACCTATATTGTCATTTGGAAATAATGAACCTTACAAGTTACAGAGTTTTGAGTGTTTTTAACATATTGGTGAATGGTGAACAATTTTATATAGAACAAGTGGACATAATTAAGATATGAGTGTAATTCACCTAATACACTGTATGTCTGTAATTCAGCTCTAAAAAACATTACGTCTGGGGTGTGAGCCTGATATGGTTCACCCTGGTAGCGGCTCTGGTTTAAATAACACAAGTTCACATAATTCTACCAAGCTGATCCAACTGGTTATTCAGGGCTCTTCAATCCTAGAGTTCTATTCAGCATTTAGGTCCAGCATGATGAGAGAACAAAGCAAAATAATAAACAGAACAGTAATGTTTAAAAGTGTACAAAATTTAAAGGTGGGAAGTTATTAAAATTTGAATCGGAAACAGACAACGACAGTTGAAGTTGAATAAAATCGTGTAAAAAGTGTGCCTTCTACTTTATGTTTCATTTTAATCTGCGTCTGAAAGCTGCAAAAGCTGGAATGCGTTGACATTCGACAACAGCAAGGTTTGAACCGGGATAAACATGCATGAACATGAATCACAATATGTAAAAACAATAATAATAAACTTTATTTCTCTATACAACTACAATTTTGTCACCTAACTAGGCAAAGCCCGTACTTAGGTGGGTCATATATCAATACATACCTGCTTAATTTTTTTTATTGAATGAATTTGGGGTTACCGAAGTAAGCCCAAATGAGTACCTACATCTTCTTCACTTCACAGTAAAAGTTGGGAAATCTTGTGTCGTGAAGTGGAGTATGTCGGCCTCACGAATCGAAACAGAAACATACCTACATTAGATACTCTGTTACTAAGTTGTATTCCTGATTGGATAAAACGAGTTGTTCTTTATTCTGAAAGTATCGCGGGTCCAACATTGAATAACCCTGTTCCATCTTTCTTCCTACTACCATTTCTACTATCACCGGCTCAGCAAAAATCAGGGATGTCACTTTTTACGATGAATTACGAAAAAATGGAAACAAAGTGTAGAAATCTAAAATCCCAAGATTACGCAGTCGTCCAAAGACTAAAGAGGATTAAGCTGGTTCATCATTCGAAGACTGCTTTTATTCCGATTACGTTTTCAAAAATACCTTTCAATTGTAATAAATTGAATGAAAGTTGACGATAACGTACCTACCAGTGGCGTATATGGGAGAGTTGTGACGTTCTGACGAATTGTGGGTGAATGAAAATTATCCGACAAAACTACGAGAACGAGAGGAAATTCCCAAAAGCTAAGCTACCCGTTAGCTTCTAATATTATAAAGAAAGCAAGACTTTTATTGTTTTTCAAACGCAGGATCTAAGCAGGAAAATGTCCGATTAAATAATGTAATACCTTTTAACAATTATATAGTCTCTCAACTAACGAACAGTGTAAGATGGGCATAGTGGACTTACGACCAGCCATAGGTTGGTTTAGGTGATCACTTTACTCTCAAGAAACGTTCACGGCTGTGAAGCAAGGATTCTACCCACTGATCCACGGGCCGTCTCAGGCTAATCGCCCGTCTCTCCATCTTACACTCCGCATTAGTTGAGAAACTACACAATTGTTAAATGATAACTGCGTTGTAGATAAACCCAGTCATACTAAGTTTTTTTTTGAAATATCGAAATAAACCCAAATACATATTTGTACACTTCACAGAAAGCTTAAAAGCTTGTGTTGTGAAGTGGAGTAGGTCGGGGATTGAACCCGCGCCCACTGAATTAAGAGTCGAGCGCGTTACCAACCAGGCTACCGACCACCTCTCAGTATATTTGCTCTTCTCTGTAATGCAATATCTCATTAGAAGCGTTATAAAACACACTTTTTATTTATGTAAGTACTTTTTTTATTAATTTTGTCAACCCTATCCACGGAAAACTCTTGAAGTACATCTTCTAAACGAGTTTGAACCACAGCACACTTTACTTCTGGAGGTGTATTACGTAGATGCGGAATTTTTTCAAAGACTTTGTTATTTATTTGAAATCCCGACTTCTGGGATGACAGTGTTATCTGAAATATCAACCAATAAACAACATCCATCTTGAAAAACAGTTCATTTGTGAATCAAAAATAAATTCTAGTGTTAAATTTACTATACGGTAAGAATATTTTTTAAAGAACATCTGAATTTTCTACATGTCGTAGTTAAATATAACGAGTATATAGATATACAGCAAAGAATAGACTTTCCATCAGGCTAATGACTGATCGTGCAGCAGATGGATGGACTGGAATTGGTGAATGTTACTAAAGTGTAAAGTGAACACATTAAGGCATCCGACGATCAGTCATAAGCCTGATGGAAAGTCCATCCTTTGCTGTATATCTGTTGCTGAGATAACTACTTGTTATACACGGTGAGACTTTGATACTTAATTTTAAAAAAATGTAACCCCGGTTTGTAGAATTGACACCCCTGCTTTTGTATATTTTTTTCGAGTGTCCTGAAAAAACATTCGTAAATCTTCCATAAGAATCATTTTACATATCAATATACGTTAGTGTTTTAACGTTTCTGGGTGATACATTATAAATTATAATAAGTATAATTAGTATGGAGTGTATGGTGCCCCCGTATTTTTGCATACCAAATAGTGACCTCCCCTCTTCATACTGCTGTCTTCTTACTAAAATCAAGGTGTCAGGACTTTTCTTTAGTCTTGAATGTTAAATATGTTCTATCGGTTGTAGTAATATAACTAGCATTAATTCTACATATGTATATGTATCCAATTTCAGCTCTTTTTTTTGCAAAACGAAAAATATACCAACTGGATGGTTACTGGACTATAGGTCCAATTCTCTAACTATTTAAGTGCATACTATACTTAAATAAGGCGTTATTTTCTCAATTATCTATGTCATAGTATTATTCTTTTAAATGCTAATTTTAGTCTGAAAAGTTCCAGAGTTGGATCTAATAATATGTTCTGGGGCAATTCTATTTTTAAAAAATCTTATTAAAATGGAACTACATTTTTTTTTACAAATTGTCTACTAGAGGTTATTGCTCATCTTTATAATATTTTCAAATCTTAGATTATCGTCTCTAATGTATGTTATTTTTAGCAAATATAAAAACTAGTTAATTTTTTAATTAATTGCTGATTCGCCGGCGAATTTGCATTAATTTTGCTTGATTATTCACAATTCCTAAATATTTTTACGATTGTGAGGTCAACAGACCGTGAGAAACTTGTTTTTACTGTAAATTTGTCGCAACATTTGGTAAACATGGATACATTTGCATATAAATTTCCTAAAATGGAAAGAATTATGTTAATTATTCCGAATAATTTAGATATGATTACAAGTTCATGGATGGCCCGCATGGCTGAAGGTGAGTGTCACCTCAGCCTGAATTGTCAATCATTGCTTTGGAAATTAATTTAGTTTATAGGTCGAGTTATTTTGCCTTTCAACCCATTCTACTTTATCTACTCGTATCTTCGACTGTTACTAACTTAATTCTTCCTCAGCCTCTCAGATCCATTGTTAGATATACTAGGTCTCCCCTTTGGTCCTCCACAACTCCCTGTCCTGGGCACACTGCATTCATCTCCCTTCGGCACATTTCCTAACATCATCAGACCTCCTTGCCTGAGGTCTGCTGACGCTTCTTCGACTTGTTATTGGTCGCCATTCCAGTATCTTTTTGGTCCTTTGTAAGTCCTCATGGCACCTTGAAACATGTCTAGCCCAGCTCCACTTCAGACTAGCATTACTACCTCTTAGTAGAAAATGTTATATTATGTTGTTCAAAAGTTATTTTCGACGCAGTGATATTTTAATAACATGAACCCAAAGTCAATCATGATTTCTCTTTGTTTCAGCTCGGAGTATACTTACACAATGGGTGTCGTTCTGAAAATTACCCTTTGTTTGACAATAGTTCAGACTGCATTATCTGATCTGGAAACACCTAACGGAGTGTTCAAGACCAACTGCTTCACAGACACAAATGACGGAGAATGCGAACACAGCAGAATAAAAATATGCCACGACTTCTACGCTTGCAACCTCGTGGTTCATTTCCAATCAACAATCAAGAGAATCGGATTCATAGATGACGAAGTCTTAGTCGCAGAGGGGTTCAACACGTACTTAATCGACGATCGCAAAATGGAAGCCAAGAAAATTAAGAAAACTATTCCGCCTCTAAATGAATATGTCGATAAAAAAGGAAACAAGTATTATTCGGGAGAAGGGACGACATACGTGTCACACAAAGAATCAGGGAAAGAAATTGAAATAGTCACGACTGGAGAATACAGCTTCAATCAGCTGGCAATCGATAAAGAAGCTGATTTACTGTTCGTTCTCACGTTTGCTTTAGGAAACAAAGAAAAGAGGGAAGGCAAATTATACGGTGTCGTTTTAGACCCATTGAATATTACAGACGACTACAAGATTCGAGCAGAAGAAGTCAAAGGAGATTACAACATCACAGCATTAGCTGTCGCCGGTGGGGTTGATCGACTACTCCTGGGAATCGCGACTGAAAATGGTGGTAAACTAATTCGTCTGTCGCGCCAAGAAGAAGATCCCTGTGTCGTCTTAAAATCACCACAAAATGAAATAATAAACGTTATAAAAAATACAGAAAAGCAACTGCTTCAAATTTTCGAGGAAAACCTCATCAATATCAACGTTAGACATTCCCACACTGAGAAACAAAAAGATGCTGACTTCAAATTTCTGGAAGAACAAAGCGCTCGTTGTGAGGTTCAATTGAAAGAATCCTTTTCTAGTGCTGCGTTGTTTAGATCAAGCTTGAACTCTTACAGGGAAAGTCTGGAAACGTACAGCTCTTATCTTCTGGAATCGGAGACAACTTCATCAGAGACATTATCTGTAATACAGAATAATTCAAAACATGATGAACATTATCAATATGAGAAGGAATGCCTTCCTGCAGAAGATGTGAAGTACATGAGAGACAGGATCAAACAGCTGCAAGATAAAGAAAAAGAGTTGATTGAACGCTTGAGAAAATACAGCACAGATTTGAACGACATTTTAGCTGTGCGAGCTGATTTAAGATTCGGTCAAGAAGCTGAGGAAGACTCAATCACTTTTATGGAAAATCCAGTAAAGCCACAGAATACACCGACGTTTTTAACTAGGAAGTAATTTATAGAACCTGTTCTTTGGTAAAAACATTTTCACCGTATTATCATCTCAGCCTGCAAACAGCAAAACCATTCAACTCTTTTAGCCGAATTTTATTTTGATTGACTGTTGAATGTGAAAATTATAGTATGTGCGTAATTTTTTTATAGCGGTGTGTAACTTTTATTTTATTTGTAGTTTTATTTATTTGAATAGCTAATATAAGTTAGGTTAGTATACCTAGAGTACTTAGGTACTTTTAAAATTTATATTTTTGTATCTGAGAGATTCAAAGACTTGACAATGTAGGTAAGCAGGTGGTTCATCAAATTGAAGAATAGTAGAAAAAAAATAAAAATTTGATATTTTTGTAGTGTAGGACATGTAGGTGTGCAGGGTGTGCTTACTTTGTAGCTTGTACTTAAATACTTTGTAGCAAAAATATTGCAGAAAAATTGCCATGCTTTTGTTCATTTTGTTCTTTGGTAAATGATTTTTTTTATTGATAATAATAAATGAAAAAAAAGAATGTGTTTCATTGTTAAGACACTTGATTAATTGTACTGAGTGGATTGATTGATTTCCGTCACAAAATTATGTTAGCAAACTTTAGATTTGGATTCAGCACCCCAAAAAACATGTAGAATGAAAGAAATCCAAACTACTCCACAACTTTCCCGCTAGGGCATTTGGTTTTTAGCACAAATTGGCTGGACTATTTATTTTGAGTTGGTTAGAGATGGCTCTAGTTCGGCCCATTATTTTACAAAATACAAAATTTATAAACTTACTCTATGGACCATAGATGAACTGTCAATGTCACCCCATCTGTCAAATGAAAATCGATTTTCCGCGGAAAATGCAGAGTTCAAACAAATGTAAATAAAACTGTTTAATCACAATTTAAATCAATTTGTTTAACGTAAAACAATGTGTGAAATCGTACAACAGAATATTTGCCTTGAAAATGTTGAACTATTCAAATCTAAATGTCGTATTTGCCTTTTGGATGACGAAATCACATCGCCTTTATTTGAAACAACGGGCGGTACGATAAAATACTGTGATTTAATTGCAGAATGCACGGGATTCTCCATTTATTACAGCAAACTCTTATCCAATGATATTTGTCAACAGTGCATTGAAGAATTGATGACAACAAACAAATTTATAGCAAAAGTTAAGTATTCTGTAGAAAAATTCAAGCATTTTCTTTTTATAGACGCCTCTGCAACCAAAGGTGACAGTAAAAATGATGTTTCAAAAGACAATTCACGTATTTCAGATGTGCCTTGTGATCAAACGGTCGTAGAAGATGTATCTTTTATGGAAGATACAGAAGAAACTAAAAAATTAGAAGACGAATTGAGTTTCGGTTTGAAGTTTAATAAATCCAGACGATGTACGACTGAAAACAAAGAAGAAATACCAAAGATAAGGAATAAGATATCATATAGAAACATTAGCGTGTCTGAATTGAAACGTTTTAATATGAATTGTTATGTGGAGGAGACTACGCAATCTGTCGATTATGATTCGAAGTACGTAGTAGTTAAAAGGACTCCCGACGGTAAGAAGAAGATGTTGCAATGTATAGAATGTGGCGTTTTATCGCAGAATCAATCGGCGTTTGTTATCCACTACAGAAAACACATCGGCTTACGACCTTATCAATGCAAAAAATGTTACAAACTATTCACACAAATTGGCACGTTAAACGCACACATGAGACGCGGACATAATAAAACAAAGAAAGTTAAAGAAAAGAAAGTGACGCAAAACAAATTATATATCTGCGATGTTTGTAACAAAAGATACACGCTACGGTCTTCGCTCGTAATGCATTTACGCTCCCACAATACGGAGTTACAATTGCAATGTTATTTTTGTCCGCAGCGTTTCATAAAAGGCGGAGAACGAGCGGTTCATATCCGCGTCCACCACACGGGAGAAAAACCGTTTTTCTGCGACAAATGCGGAAAAACGTTTGCGGCGAGCACAAATTTAAACACACACATGTTGACGCATTCGGATGAGAGAAATTTCAAATGCGAATACTGTGAGAAGTTATTGAAATCTCACGACAATTTAAAACGGCATATTTTATCCGTGCACACTGAAAAGAAAGAAATCATTTGCGATTACTGCGGCGAAGCGTTTGCGTTGAAAAATAAACTGTTGCGTCACATTCAAGTGTGGCACATTAATAAGGAGTACGGTGTTTGTGAAATATGTAACGAAAATATCAAAGACATGGCAAAACATATGAAGAGTCACTTTGGTAATAAGCCGTTCGGTTGTACCATGTGTCATAAGTCTTTCTGTAATGAAAAATCTTTAATCGTTCATTATAATAAGCATGCCGCAGATGAAGCAAAGTTTAAATGTACCGTTAATATGTGCGATTCAATATTTGCTAAGAAATCTATGTTAGATTTTCACGTTAAGAAATGTCATTCTGAAAAGGAACCGTTCAGTTGCAGTCGTTGTCCAAAGCAATTTTATCGAAGAGGTGATCTCGGTAAACACATGGTTAGAATCCACAATACCTGGTTGTTACCTTTAAAGCAAAGGAAAAAGAGGAAGGGTCGATCATCTCAAAAAGATTTATTCTAAGAAGATTCGTGATGGGCTGAACCTAGAAGACAATTATCTGTATCTCTTATTGTATAATCATTGCTAGAATAAAAAAATAAAAAAAATATTATGCCTAGCCCAATTTATTGTAAGTCCAAATCCATGTTTTCCAAGCAAATCTACTCTGAATTATATATGAGAATAACGTTTTTTCAGAGAAAAGAAACAGAGGAACAGTAACAATATTTTTGCTGACCAAAATATTAGCTTTTTGGCCAACAAATGTTTACTGGTTCTGCACTAACAACTTAATGGAAACTGACTGAATTGAATAGCAAAAACTTTGCAACCTCCATACAAATTGCAGGGCCATCTTTCTAGACAAATTCTATACCAAGTATTCCTTCATTAGCTCAATGTTTAGGTTTGGACAATCTGAAGGCATTATGTATTTCAAGCTGTAGTATCTTGCTATGCCCACACAGACATAATAATGTGGTCAGTATTTTTAATATTTTTGGCTTAACTGTTGCAGTGGCCAACTAGCTTTATTTATTTTTTCTTTTTGATTTGAGTATTTCCTTGAATTTGAGTTGGGATTGAAAATCTGCACCACAGAATATTATTTTTGATATATTTTGAATTTGACGCAAAAAAAACTTACTACTAGCGCAACAGTGGCTAATTTTGTAACTAATGTAAATGTGAAATATACGAGAATGTTTGGATTTTTTTATGAATAGCGTGCAGTTCACACTATTTCACATGGGTGCCAACATAAATAATCATAAAAGTTACTATTCAAATAAAAAATGTATTCTTGCATTTGGGATATACAAAATCATTTTACGCGGCTAAATAGTAATTAAACTGGCTCATTTTCTAATCATTTTCTTACGTAGCGTGCTGCTAGCGAATGAACCATGAAATATCTACTTTATTTTTCAGCAATGTTGTTATGGTACATATAGGTAGGTACTTACATCCAACCAAAACCAAACCAACGCCATTTTGAAAATATGATTCTGCTCGGAAAATATCAATAATAATAAATTGTCAAATAATTGCACATCTGTCATTTTAATTGTCAGCGGAAGCAATTTGTTTATAAACAAAAAGTTTTGTTGGTTATATTTATACAAAAAGTTTGTGTTTATATACCGGAATGCATTGACTTGAAGATTTTATTATATAAACGAAGCAATGGATCAGAAAGACAAACTCATTTGCAGAATATGTCTCGCGGAATGCCACAGAAAAGTTATATTGTTCGAATACAAGAACGATGTAAAATACAGTGATTTAATTAAGGAATATATTGGCATTGCGTTAATCAACGAAGAAAATCTCCCGAAAGGTTTGTGTAAACAATGTCAAAGTGATTTAAATGCGGCTGTGAGGTTTATTTCCAAAATAAGAGTGTCAAGTGAAAAATTGAACAATGTTTTAACATGGAATACACCACTGATATTTTCTAACTTTATTAAATATGAAGAACCTCAACACGACACAGGGACAGCTGATATACAAGATGATGAGGATACTAAATTTGACACTCACTTTGATACAAATAATATTCCGACAGATAATTCCGATTCAGAATCAGAAGTAAGTCTTCAAGTCTTGAAAGCAAAAAGTTTTCAAAATAAGAATGATATCATTCTAAATTCAAATATGGAACAGTTGTCGCAGTATATCGATGAATTTGTTGTCAAAGTAGAAGAAGATGTCAAAATAAAACCTAACGAAGACTATTTAAAAACCAAATGTGTCGTTTTGAAGAAGGAAGAATATGGCTTACGAAAAGATATGGTGAAGTGTCTAACTTGCGGAATATTGTCTATTAATAAGTCTGCGTTTATCGTCCATTACAGAAAACATTCAGGCGAAAAACCACATCATTGTTCACATTGTAAAATGAGATATTCGCAAGTCGGAACCCTCAATGCTCACATCAAAAAAATACATCCCAAAGCTTGGGAGAAGATGAAAAGCAAAGCCAAGAAATTAAAGAAAATCAAAGAAGAGGAGGCACTGCGAAATTCTCAGCTATCTAGCGAATCTCAACAGGGAGGGGCCGAACAAGGAGATAATAAGTCACGGTTGAGGGTCACCTGTGAAATATGCGGCAAAAGTTACTATCATAAGTACGCCTTAAACGTTCATATGCGAGTACACAATGTCGACAAACAAGTACAGTGCCCGTTCTGCCCGCAAAGATTCATACAGTCAGGTGACAGGTTGATACACATAAGAATACATCACACGGGAGAAAAACCTTTCATTTGTCACGTCTGCGCTAAATCATTTGCATCAGGAACTAACCTAAGAGTACATTTGTTGTCGCATTCTAATGAAAGAAAATTCAAATGTGACATTTGTCATAAAGGAATGAAAACAAAAGACAATCTAAAACGACATTTACTGGTGATGCATTCGCAAACGAAAGGAAAAGTTTGTCACATTTGTGGAAAAGCGTACGCCTTGACGTATAAATTAAATAACCACATGAAAATATGGCACACGAGAAGCGGCGATTGCGATATTTGCAAGAAGACATTCAAAAATATAGAATCACACATGAAGACTCACTCTCCGGAAAAAATGAAAGCGGACAAATATTTCAAATGTCACATGTGTCATAAATCGTTTAGCAAACAGAAGAACCTAATGGATCACGTTCAAAAACATCAAAACGAAAAGGCGGCATTTAAATGTACGTACGAAAATTGTAATTCAGCGTTTGCTAAGAAACGTGTTTTGGACTTTCACGTTTTGAAATATCATCTGAAACAAACGCCTCACACTTGTCAATTTTGTAACCGAGGATTTTATCGCAAGGGTGATCTCGGACAACACTTGAAAACTAGTCATGTCCCCTACACTTTAAATGTGCCATAAAATAAATTAATGATTATTTTATCTAGGCTTTGTGCAATTGTAATATAACTGATTTTATACTTAAGTAATTCTTTTTTAATGTATCTCATATTTATAATTACGTAAAGCGTGTTTACAGAATTTTTAATCTTCGTACGAAATGTGATAATGTTTGTACTATTTTACCTTATGTTTGTACAGCAGAGCCTTTATAATCCGAACACTGAAACCTCATACCCCAATCGGATGTACGAAGCGTTCGGATTATACTATGTAGTGAAAGGCATTTTTCGAAATAAAACAAAAATATTTTACATTGTCATGTATTTATGTTAGATACAATCACACTTTTTTAAGGAATCCCAATATAGTGCTTTGACGAGTAGTGTTTGGCGACATATGTGCGTGGCACTGAGAGACAAGAGACTGTAAGAAACGGTGATTGCGGGGTCGTTCGGATTATCGAGGCTCTGCTGTACTATTTTACCTTATGATTGTACTATTTTACCCTATGTTTGTACTATTTTACCTTATGATTGTACTATTTCACCTTATGCTTATACTATTTTACCTTATGATTGTACTATTTTACCTATCTTTTGTACTATTTTAGATAATCAAGAAATGACTATTTTATTTTTATTAATATTTAAATAAAAAGTAGACATAATATTGATTCCTACTGTAAATAAATTACTAAAACATAATATACTTACCAAGTTTTCTTGTCATTTTTGTTTTTTTTAGTCCCAAAACTTTAAGATTTTTATGCTCTGAAGTCTAGAAATGTGGAGTACTAAAGTCACAAAATCCCGACTCTTTTCATCAGAATAATAATACACCTCAAGTCAACCAGAACTGGCAGACGCAGTCATAAAACATAGTCCGATTAAGGAGTGACACTTTGAATTAGATATCGATGCATCGAATTTTACCTTTTTGTGACTTAAAAAAGGTACAGGTACTTGTTTACGCATTTTAAAAATTAATTTGGTAATTTAAGTTAATTGAGTGGAAAGCGAATAATCGAAATACTATGTCGATGAATTGTTAATTTTATTTTATTTATTATTACCAATAATTTCCTTGTTTTGCCGCTATTTAACATAATCAAGTCCTACTGTATATATATTTTTTATATACTGTTGGATTGTGTGTATTCTTATTATTGTTATTCTAAACTCTGGAGTGATTTTTAAAATTCTCATATAAGTTAAATTCTATTTAACAACTCGTACCTAGTGTATTTTTTGAATTTGAATTCATTGTCTGTGTATATTACTTGATTTTTTATTTGAATATATAACAGGCGTATTTGTTATTAAAAAAAAAACATTATCTACAGAAGTCAACGAGTTCTTCGTGTCGATGTTAACTTACATCGATCACAATGTAAGCATCACTAGGGATTTACATAAGAGCCATAAGTGCGAATATAGCAGGTAGTCGCTCCTTTTCGGTCACATGATTTATGACTGCGTCTGCCAGTTCTGGTTGACCATACTATAGTTGCTTGATTGGTTGGTACCTTTCAGGTTGACTGAAAGATAGGTATTACTTTTGGAATAAGTAATTCACTCTTTGACTCGCTACTAAATTGTCTTGCATCATAATTACTTATGTATGTACTTTTTTGGCTTATAAAGATTTTTTGTTTATCTGATAAAATTCTTTTTTTTTTCAGTAAACCCCCTGAAAATAAGTACCTAATATAATAATATCCAATATAGGCAGTATTTTAAAGGGCTCCACAGAGAAAGCCACTGCTTTTTATTATACAAATTCAGTATACCTAGGTAGATAGTTTCGAGTTGATAAACCTTGTTAGTACCTATTTCAAATGCCTCGAAGTTTGTGGGACATAGGTATTTTATTGCAACATCTTAATAATGGACATCATTATTCTATATAGGGACAATAAACTCTTTTTTACGCATTGATTAGTTCCAGATACCTACCTAATATGCAAAATAATGTAGGTACCTACCTAATTTATTTCAATATCTTCGTTTCGAGTAGTTTCGAAAGGTTTCGCGGGTTTCGAGATATTGTTGTTTGTTGGCAACATTATATTTTAATTATTTTTCTATGGCGAAAAAAGTTACGCGTTTTCGTCTGTTTTTATCTATGATTCATTTCGTTTTTCATGTTTTTCGTTTCGTGTTTGCGTCTGTCTGGAAGATTTTGTTAAATAATTTGTGCCTCAAACTGCTAAATCATGGAGGAGGAGAATGGTAAGTTTTTAAAAATTCAATCCAATCACAATTTCAGGTAAATACAAAGCGGACCACGCCATTTTTTTATGGATTCATTTCAAAACTCCAGACATAACCTATATATAACAGATTTTATATTCCACAAAATTACAGGTACAAGCATTATGCTATTATGAATTCAACCGCTTATTCCGATACGCATTCTCTAAAACTTCCCGTGTATTATAAATCTCACAAATCTTAATTATTTTAGCAATCAGTTTTTGCATTTTGCGAATATTGTTACCGGTTTTTTTCGACACGCAAACATCGCCGTTTCGTAACGCCGTTTTAGTCATTGTAGGATCTGCAAGCTATATTTGTGATGATAACTACTTAACAGATTTTGCAAATATGTTATTAAACACAAGTTTGCCGCACTATTAATGAGATAATACGAAGATTTTTTGACAACATTAGCTAGTGGTATCGCGTGTATTAGATTGTTTGAGGGCCACCATGTTTGTTTACCCACTGCAATCTGCAATGCAAGGTCTCATGTTTTTCTTCATAACTATTCGTGAAAAATAGCTTGAATTTAATGCAATATAATATTTTCCCTGCGTATAAAGGTTAATTGGGCCTATTAGTTTGCTATAATTAGAACTATTTATTTAATACTGTAATTCAATAATTATATAAGTATTTTTTTTTAGTAAAATACTGTAAAAACACACCACTCAGCAGACATATAGAACTTTTTACCAGTCATAACTATTGTTTTGTTTTTTAAGCTTTAAAATGAGTTTCTCGTTTGGCCCGGCTGTGGCTCCCCTTTAAAGCTTAAAAAAGATCATTTTCAGCGCTTAAAGAAACTAACCTAACCAGTCAACATCGATTTTGTGCATGCATCTTTAGATGTCCCACGGCTGCTGGGTGACCTTGTAAAAACAAAAAAATGGAACAAGCTTGAATTTCCATAGAGTAGAAAACGTCACCAAGCAAAGAGAGTAAGCCTCTCCACACACGTCCGGAAGTTCAGTTAACTGAATCGACCGTTTGCAAAAAGGCTCCGACCAAAACATCTTTCTTAATTCAAATCAGGGTAACACTAAATTTAGAGAGAGGTTTTGGTCGGAGCTTTTTTGCAAACGGTCAATTCAGCTAACTGAACTTCCGGACGTGTGTGGAGAGCCTAAGAAATATGCAGTATGTCGAGAAAGAGTATGTCGAGAAAGAGATAGTTTTTGTTGAGTTTCAATAAAAATCTCATTGTTCCCAGCGAACAAAAATCTTGTTCCAATTTAACCCGAAACTATCTTGTTTCTTATTGTCTTTTGTTTCTTATTGTTTTAATTATAGAACATTCAAATTATCCGCTTTTCTGTTGTCATTTCCAGTTCTCCACCTTAGAGAAGTATTTGTGATTATGATAGATTATTAATATCATAATGATTTCTTTCCAGAATCAAGTGGTTTGAATACCTCCGGTTCTACAGGCATCAGGTCTAGATCTGGCAGTCCTAGGTCTGTTTCATCTCGTTCCGGAGGTTAGTATGCCATTTTGTCTTCTTTCACTGTAAACCGTTCTTAGCACAATAATGCAGAAGAGAGAATATGTACATAAGGAGTACAAGTCTGGCTTAAGTGCAGGTCTGCATGAAAAAAAATAGAATAAGTGCAGGTCTGGCTTAGAATTTGGAAAAATATTATCTATATGAGTATTTTATATTTAATTTTAGGGTCGGTATCACCAGCCAAATCAGTTGGAAGTCATTCTTCGAGACGTTCTGGGTCGCCGGCTTCTTTAAAATCCAGGTAAGACTAAATTCTTAAGACTTTCTCCAATTCACGACACAAGCTTTTATACCTTACTGTGAAGTACACAAAGAGCACAAGTGTACAAAGATGTATTTGAGTTTATTTGGATAGACCCAGATTTAAACCATTATAAAAAATTATAAATATATGGAAATGATGTCAATTTTTGTACATTCTTTTAGGTCACCGTCAATGGAATCACCCGAAAAAAATGGAAATCATTCTCGCTCCGGTTCCCCTGCGTCTATTAGGTCAAGATCTGGATCAAGAAAATCTAGATCCAAATCAATCCGATCGCGATCCGGTACGCCACGATCTAGGTCTGGCACACCACAGTCCGTATCTGCTAGAGTAAGATCCAGGTCTGGTACCCCTAAATCTAGATCTGTTACACCTAAATCTAGATCCGCTACACCTAAATCCAGATCCGCTACACCTAAATCTAGATCTCATACACCCAAATCTAGATCTGGTACACCTAAATCCAAATCGCGTTCACCCAGATCAAGGTCTCCGCAAATAAGATCTCCAAGTCCAAAATCTAGATCTGGCAGCGCTAAATCAAGATCCCGCAGTCCAAAATCAGTCCCTCAATCGCCTAAATCACGTTCAAGATCGAGATCACATTCTAGGAAATCCGGTAGTCATGCTTCTAGGGCAAGTGTTCATTCTAAAGCCAAATCTGCCAGTGTCCATTCCAACAGATCAGAGATTGAAAATCACAAATCAAAATCTAAAAGTGGTTCACATGACAAAACTTCCGCGTCACCTAAAGATTCTAGAGGAACTGATGGAGAAATTATATCAACGAAAGAATTGAAAAATGCTATTAAAAACCGTACACGAAATCTTAGATCCAGATCCAGGTCACTGGAAAAGAATTTAGAAAATGATACATCAATTGAGAAAGAAAACAAAGCCCCGAGTAGATCTCGAAGCAGGAGTGGTTCACATAAATCAGGTAGTGTTACAAGGAAATCTAGAAGCATGTCGCGTAAAAGCGAATCACCAAAAAAATCCAAGTCCAGGAGTGCGTCATCTAGGCGATCTAAGAGTGGATCTATTAATTTAAAAACTAAATCCAGAAAATCACGAAGTGTTTCTAGAAAATCAAGGAGTGGCTCTAGAAAATCAAGGAGTGGTTCTAGGAAATCTAGGAGTGGTTCCAGAAAATCTAGGAGTGGGTCTAGGAAATCCAGAAGTGGATCTAGAAGGTCAAGGAGTGGTTCTGGAAAATCAAGAAGCGGTTCAAGACGCTCTAGAAGTGGTTCTAGATCCAGAAGCGGTTCTAGGCGATCTAGAAGTGGATCCAGGAGGTCTAGGAGTGGATCTAGAAGATCACGCAGCGGCTCAAGGCGATCGAGAAGTGGATCTCGACGATCTAGGAGTGGATCCAGAAGATCGAGAAGCAGATCTAGAAGATCTCGTAGCGGGTCAGCAAAATCAGGAAGCAGGTACAAACTGATTTTTCCAAATTCTCTTACATCCTGTGATTAATTCACAAAAATATAAATATTTCATTAAACTATATGTATTTTTATTTTAGGTCACGATCTAGGTCAAGAAGTGGTTCCAGATCCAAATCAAGAAGTCGATCAAGAGGATCTAGGTCCAGGTACTTTTTAGTTTCATACTTTTTTTTTTCATATTTTTACTACTTAAAATGTTCTTGTCTACTTATTTTCAAAGTAAAACTTCGAAAAAAAAAGATGAATTGAGATTTCACTGCATTCTTTTCTTTAAGATCTCGCAGTGGATCCAGAAAATCGAGAAGCAGATCAAGGAGCAGGTCGAGGAGTGGATCGAGGAGATCCCGATCAGGATCTATCATTAGAACTAAAAAGAGAACAAGGGATGCTCTATCTGATTCTGACGGTGAAGGTATGCTTGTTTCTTCTCAGTCTGAGTAAAGAATGATTCTTGTCACTTGTCTTGTTCTACTCCCCCCTGTCCCATCCCTTGCGGGGCAGGCAGAGAGAACAATACACCACACTTTCCTATCCTTACACGCACTTCTTGCTTCTGTCACATTTGTGCAGTTCATCCTACACACTTATAATTCATTTTACCCGAAATACATCCATCCTTAAGAATCTAGTCGACATGGTCAAGCCACGCTTAGACGGCCATGCTTCCTTACACCTTTTCTCTCTTCCAGGTGTATTTGTTTTGTTATCCTTTCATAATTCATCCTCTCTACATGTCTCAACCACCTCAACTTATTCACTTTCATTCTAGTCACAACATCCGTTTTACATTCACTTGACTTTACATTACGTATCATTCATCCTCTTTGTATCCATTCACTCGTCTGTATTGCAAATTGTATTTTACAGGAGTGACTCCATCTAAGAAGAAACCCGTAGCCGGTCTGATTGACTCGGATCACGAGGGGGAAGTGGAGGGTGCTGAGAAGGAAGGGGAGGCGGGGAAGGAAGGAACGCAGGAGGGTGGGGAAGTAGAACAACCAGGGGAGCCAAAGAAGGATGATGACGATTCCGATGATGGCGTGGAGCCTGAAAGGGACTTGAATAGGTGAATACATTATTTAAGAGATGGGATAAGAAGTGAGGTTATGTGGCTGTAAGATGGTTGTAGTGACTAGAATGAAAGTAAATGAATATAGTAGTTTGAAATCCACGTAATGACTAGTGTTCGAGGATTCTCATCCTCATCATCAGGCGTTTGATGATAAAAATGGTTTGGGCACGTCGAGAAAATGAATGACGACAGGTTAACCTAAAACATTATATTAGTATGAGCCAAGGAAGAAGCGTGGCTGTTTGAGACTGACGTGGATCGAGCATGTTGACCAGATTCTCAATAACAGATGCATTTTGAGTAAAAGGAATAAACGGAGAGTTTGTATGACAAATTGCATGAGTGTTAAGAAGCAAGGAGTGTGTGTAAGAATAGAACTTTCTGCCTACCCTGCAAGGGAGACATGTTGTGAAGGGATTGATAGGAATTGGAATGATTCATCTTTCAGGGACACCACATACTTGTTCTCCACTCCCTGTATATTTTAATGTATGTATTGTTGTTTCAGCCGGGAAGCAGGAATGTCTGATTTTGAAATAATGCTGTTGAGAAAGAAGGAGGAGAAAACAAAACGCAGGAAGAAACGTGATATAGATATAATCAATGATAATGATGACCTCATAGCACAACTCCTGCAGAACATGAAGTCGGCTGCTGAGGTACGCTCTTCAATCTTCATATGTCATAATTAATTGAGATCGGAGCTGTTAGGAACAACAAGGGATGAATGCGGATGCTTAATTTTGCAACCTCCCTGTTCCCAATGTTTGCCCTATTTTGCGGGATCTGCATTGTGCAGTCGAAATCAACATCAATTTTTATGAATCTGCATTAACTGGCGTAAGTGATCACTTTGTGTTCACTCGTTCTGCAAAAATATTTCTAAATGACGTAATTTATGAGTGAATTAACAATATGACCCTAAAGTGGTGTAGTGTGTGTAAATAACTACTAGAGACTAATAAGGTTCCATCTTTGTGTAAAAGTACAGAGTGTTTGAAACTTTGACATAATTTTTCTCAACGGTTTGGTCTCGTTGTAATTCTTGGGCAATGACTTTTTTTATGCGGAGGCAAGACTTGCCAACACGCTTCTTAGTATTAACAGCCAGACAAGTGTACATATTATCATTCATGATTGACATAATATAAACTCATTAGCCTAATACTGGGAAACATTCACCTATCCAGATATCACAGGATTAGGTTCAAATATACTGCTCTATATAAAATACAAGAATTGTGCCTAAAATATCAGTATTTAGAAATCGTCGTACAATATTGCAAGTATTAATAATTACCGATTTTTACATTTTTATTTTGCTTGTACTATTGCAGGAAGATCGTGAATTAATAAAGCAGAACCAACCCGCAGTGAGGAAGATATCCATGTTGAAGCACGCCATGTCTCAATTGATAAAGAAAGATCTGCAGTTGGCTTTCTTAGAACACAATGTCCTCAATGTGCTGTGCGACTGGCTGGCCCCTATGCCCAACAGAGCCCTGCCCTGTTTGTTAATTAGAGAGAGCATATTGAAATTACTTCACGATGTAAGTTCTCATTTTTTTTTTACAATCACCTGATGGGTGCAAATCCTCGAATACTATAGTTAAATTATTTCAAACAATCGAACGCAGTCATAAAATGTGTGACCGAGAAGGAACGACTACTTGCTTTATTTGCACTTATGCCAGAGGCACAGAGGTTTTATGACTGCTTTAGACAGTTTAAAATAATTTCACTATAGTTTCCTAACTTTATGGCTATAGAGTATTCGAGGCCGACGCCATATTGTTCATAGAGGCCATGCCCAAATAACATTTGACGATGATTACACCATGAAAATGTATGGGAAAAAGTATTCTGTAGTTCAAGTGTTTGTCACCGAGACAAGATGTTTGTCACCAATACAAGGTGACATCACCAATCATGGTGGTGATGCAATTCGAGGATGTAGGCTTGTACTATACTATCGCTGGCTTCGTAATATTGTCGTCGTTTTTTATTATAGAATAAAATTTAAATCTTGCGCTTTTCTTTTGTCATTTCCAGTTCCCCACCATAGACAAGTCGTATTTGAAGCAATCTGGTATAGGAAAGGCTGTCATGTATTTATACAAACATCCTAAGGAAACCAAACAGAACAGGGAGAGAGCTGGAAGACTTATATCAGAATGGGCGAGACCTATCTTCAACCTTAGTGCCGACTATAAAGGTATACTATCACTTAATACACATTGCGTATTGTGTAAGTTACATGGTTGGGACATGTAGAGAGAATGAATGATGAAAGGATAACAAAGAAAATATGCCAGGGAGAAAGAAGAAGTGTATGGAAGCGTGGCCGTCCAAGAACCACATGGCTTGACCATTTAGACCAGATTCTCGAGGATGGTTGGCAGACTTGTTCTGAGTAAAATGAATCAATTTCTTGAATGGGTGTAACAGGTGTTAGTTAACACTATAAAAATTCGCTTTCACGAGGTAGTAAATTGCTTCACTGACGGGAATTTCACGTCACAACACAATATGCTTGAGGTTGTCATGATCTCATTGTGATGCGTAATTTTCCGGTAGTGGAGCAATTCATTGCATCGTGTAAGCGAACCTTTATAACAATTAAGATCACTTGTTGACAATTGGTAAAATGAGAGATATAAAAAAAAAGTATGACGTTTTTGACAGTGTTGTGCTTATAAATCGGCATTAAGTTGAATTTGTATGGACTTGTATTGCAACAATTGAATCACAACATGTCTATGCCAAATGGAATTATAATAATTTTCAAAATCTACGGTGTGTTGTCTCCAGCAATGTCCAGGGAAGAGAGGTTGGAGCGAGACATGGCGCAGATGTCCAGTGCCGCTAAGAAGAGATTACGAGACGAAGAGGACGGAGTGGGAGAGAGCAGCGGCAGTGGGAACAAGAAGTCACGAGACGTACATCTGGGACAACAGGAGGACAAGTGAGTAGTAGTAGTAGACAAACAGGGTTGCAAGGAATCATTATATACTTTCAACCCTGGTCAACATTACTGTCATTTCTCCCGAACATATGTTTACTTGTTTGTGTTTGTTTTCAGAGCTCTTCGACCGGGTGAAAAGGGCTGGGTGGCCCGAGCAAGAGTTCCAATGCCTTCTAGTAAAGATTACGTAGTTAGGCCCAAATCTACCTGCGAAATAGAAATGTCTAAGGTGGTTACTTTAACTAGATTATGTATGTAGTATATTTAAATGACCTCAATGATAATTACGTACGTTTAACATGTTTTTCTTTTTTTTCGCAGAATGTAAAGAAAAAATTGAGTAGATATGAGAAACACATGAAAAGATTCACTGATCAGAAGAGGTTGAATTCAGCAAGGCGAGCCGTAGAAATATCAATAGAAGGAAGAAAGATGGCACTTTAAATAACTACCACATTCTGCATGTAAATATAACAAACAAAAAGTATGCTAAATTTTATATCACTATGCAATTGTGTAATATTATGTTGGTAAGATTACCATATACTATTCGTTTAATGTTTATTTCGTTTCGAAACAATATTTTTATTTGTTATCATACATGGCTGGGTGACTGATGAATTTTTGTTTGTGTTTTCTCGACCGTTCTTCAGATTACTTTCCATTTTCAGTTTGTTTAGTCTGACATCCATACGTTTATTCGTAACTGAAATTATATCGCGAGTATTCTTCACGATTGTCCCGTATTACATAGTGGAATGTTAATTGTCTCATCTAAACAGACAGTACCTTCTACAGCAGAGCCTCTATAATCCGGACACTGAAAATTTATAGACGTACAAAGCGTTCGGATTATAGTATGTAGACATTTTGAAAGGCATTTTTCGAAATAGAACAAAAATATTTTACATTATAATGTATTTATTTAAGTATGTATGTTAGATACAAGGCACATAATCACACTTTTTTAAGGAATCCCAATATAGTTCTTTGACCAGTATTGTTTAGCGACATAGAAAATTTCTGTCCCCTACAAAAACGTAAATTTTAGGTTTCACTGCATATAAGTTTCTCGTACAACCATTTTTACAACTCTCAAAATTCATGTCGTCGTGATAGTCGTCACTTTTTTGTCCTGATTTGAACATAAGCAGGCCATTTGGAATAAAACCATTTTCTCCACCTGCATGCACTAGTGTGGTACGCATGTCCAGAATCATCACTCCAAGAACGCTGTGAAACGTGGTTAGAATGAATGTACGTTTTATTTCCCTTCCTAGTGTCCCAAAACGAGGATGTCTTTTAAAAGTTTTATCACAATGTCAGGTTTTTCTGCAAGGATTCTTCCATTTTCCTGTGCTTTCTTCCATTTAAACCCCACTTCGTGATTGTTTTTATGTACGTTTCTTTCCCCAGAAAATTTGTACTTTCTTTCAATGTTTGCAGTAGGATTTTTACAGCACTGTCTGGAATGTACAATTTTTTCCTGTGATTTAATTTGTAAAAATGGGGCCACTTTTCTAGTCGAGTCCTAGGCAAACAATATTAGTCTTTGACTAATTGGGGGCGTGGTGTTTTGAATTGTAAAATTTGTGTAATTTCTTCTTTTCTCTTATCCACGAGTTCAGCACCTTTCTTCATCCAACCTTCATTGGTGGGTGGTGTAGGCTGATAAAGCCACGAATTCAATGTTTTGATATTGAATCAAAAGTCGTATGAGAACTTATCTCCTTTGTTTGTACTTCCGATCTGGATGGTTTCCATTCAACTCCTTTTGACTTTTAAGATTCAACGAATGTGTAGTTTTGCCTCTGTAATAGAAAAAAGGCGCTGTGTGTCAGATACATCTGCAGGTGTTCCTTTGATGGAAAATTTAGCTTTGGATATGTGATCGCTGGGTTTCGACTCTTTGTTTTTTCAGTCTTACAAGTGATCGCAATTTTTAAATTCAAAGTTCCTACAAAAAAAGGCAGTTGTTCCTACTAACCAGCTCATAAACAAACACCTGTATGCTTGAAGTGTTCACTGCTATTTTAAGTGATACGTGCCCACGGCAATCAAAATTGGATTCTCGTATGTTAGTCTTGGGAAGTCTGTCGATTCTGGATCATCGGCTCGCATCCGTATAAATACCACCCTTTGTCTGTTTAAATTGTTTTCAAGCACGTAATCACATAAATGGTTCTGAGTAGTTACATTATTAAGTATGTCTATGAATTTAATAATCACTGCGGCTATCTTAAAATCCGCCATGGCGTTTGGTAAAGTACGATTAAATACTTTGTGCCTGAATAGTTTAAAGTCGGGATTGAATCGACCGTTGATTGTTTCCACGACCCACCTGCATAATGTGACTCTGCGTGATTTGTTTGCCAGATCACTTGTTAGCTGACTTTCACCGCGTGTTATATACTGAGGCATGTGTGCGACATATCCATATGACTCTAGACGAGTAATGCTATCGCGAAATCCTCTATCTAATACAAAAACTTCACCTTCTTCCAAAAAATAGTTAATGGGGGCTTCTTACATAGGAGCGTCATGGTTTTGCAAAATTTGCTGCATTATTGATGGATGGCTCTTTCACTCGAGTCCTTCATTTGTCTTAGTAGCTGCGTTGGCTTCTTATCGCCGAGCTCTAATTCCGATTACAGTTTAGTGACTCGCTTCTGTTGGCTGGCGGGCGGTTTCCACAGTGGCGTACAAGTCTTGTGTTAGTGGGGAGGTTATAATAGAAGAAACGCGCTCTGTGTCAGATACATCTACAGGTATTCCTTTGATGGACAATTTTGCTTTGGATGTGTGATCGCTGGGTTTCGACTCTTTGTTTTTTCAGTCTTACAAGTGATCACAGTTTTTAAATTCAAAGTTTCAAAGTTCTGTTGTAATGAAATGGATAATTTTTACTCACAGTATTTGCGTTTTATATGGAACATGTTCCACTAAGTCAATGAGTATGTTATCCTCTGAGTGTATGGGGGTGATCGTTTGACTTAGACGGAATATTAAATCGGGCTCTATAATTATGTGTCGCTCACTTGCGGAGGCTCGCTCGACCCTGAGGATATTGTACGCGAACTCTCAGAAGTTTGACGCTGAAATGAAAGCGTATGTAATAATTAGAATTTGTGTTTTAATACACATTTGAGAAGGTTGATATCTTGGAATGGGAATATGTTTGATTACCCTTGATGCTGTCCAAATCCAACTTCCAATGAAAAGTTCTGTGAAGAGTATGTATTTCATATTTGGGTATTGGATCAGCCGAGATTGATTTCTAAATAAATGATGTATAGCTTTTACACTGAACTCTACATACCATATGATTTCCATCGCTGTCATGTGGGTTACTGTCCCCTTCAAACTCCTGGGGAATAAGGGCCAACAGCTTCAAGTCCGCTGGTCTCGGGCTGGAAGGTCTAGGCCCGCCTCCAGTGGCCAGGCTTTGGCGGTGCGTCGCACCAACTTTGTGGTTTCTCCACTGTATTTGGAGTTGGGCCAACTCCCGTTTCCTATTGTTAAGCGTGTTAAATCTGTAAAGCAAAGACAGATTACATTACACCACAGACCTTATAATAAACTGAAAAACACTCCTCCCATTTGTGTTGGTGTCCACAGACTTATCTTCGATAAATCCAATACTATGCTCCTCCACACAATCGACCAAAAGAATCTGAAAGATGAACAAAACATGTTTTTTTTTTAATTATTACACATCTTTAGTGTCTTTCCATTTTATAGCTGCTACAGGATAAGAATATTGCTAAATGTAATCGCCAGGTTGCAGTTTATTTTTATTAGACATGTCATTATGGCTCAATTCCCGGACACAATTAAGTATAATCACTTCTAAAATATTACTATGAAAAATATGACTCGTGATCCAGTTCCCAACGATTCCATTTCTATATCAGGTATCGTGCATTTCCCTGTATAGAGAAGGAAATCTAAGGCAAGTCCATCTGGTCATAAAACTTTTTAAGCCTAGTGGATTAGTGGAAACAGAAGTTTTTTTCATTGGGCTTGGTGGAATAACCGCTCCAGGTTTTGTCCACTTATTGTGAAAATAATATATTTTTGACCTCGCAATGTTCAAATTATTACAAAAAAATAATCTGCACACTTGTATTGTTTCAATTTGGAAAAAAATATCAATAAACATACTTTTTTTGGCTTTTTGCGTTTTTCGTACGCTTTCTTTTGGGCAACGAGCGGTTAATGAATTTTCCTAGAAACTGTTTCTTTTTGGTGTCACTTAAATTGTAGTATTGCGCCTTTATTTTACTTCTATCCTCCTCTGAAAAGTGTCTTCTTTTTCTTCTGAAAAGTGTATGGGAGCATTTAAGGGGACATTTTTCTGTACAAGCCGGCTTTAGCATCGTAGCCGGGTGAAAGTTTCCCTTCACAACAGTGTATTCGTGTTCTTTTTCTCTTAGATTTTTCATAATATTCTTTTTATTACTGAAGGATCTATCTTTTAAAGTATTAGCCGTTAAATTACTAGCTACAGGTGTAATGGACACGACATCCTTATGTTTTCCAAACATACTTTTTATCGTGAAAACTTTTCAAGCAGTTTTCGCCGCTTTCTCGGTGGACGAGTCGTTGGCACGCCCGTAAATTGTGGTGCCTTTAAGATTTGATATGTTGTAGTTACAACCTGAGGGTCTCCTATACTCTCGCGAACATCCAGGTTATCTAGCCCCATCAACCCCAAGATCCTAAGGTTCAGTTGGTTCATTGGAGTGGAGGTGGATGGGCCACCACTAGTTCGGTTGAGAGACTCCCTCTCCTGCCGCGCATGGTTTTTTGACTTGAAGCTTGCGGTCAGTCCAAAACTAAATGAAACGAAACGACCGTCTTTCTTCTCATTTAAAAGAGTCTTATCTTTTCGTCCATCGAAGTGAATACTCTTCACTGAATTTTTTTCTATACGTGTTTGGCATACTATAATATGTTTGGCAAGCTAAATTTATGTTCAGTGTCTGCCCGTGAGCTTAGAGAATAAATAAACAAATAAATCTCATTAGACACCCCGTATAGTTACAAGTAAAAAAATTCTGTTTATTTATGTATTTACAAAGGCACACTGACAGACATTGTTTTTTTATTCACTTTGCATTCATTTGCGTCTTGGTACTCTTGCATACCCCAACTGGACAACAAATTACGCGTAAATAGGTCCATTGTAGCAATATATTACATATATGGTATTTGATTTTAGTCAGTAGGTATACTTATCACTGTATGCTTTCGAATACCAACGCACGCACTAAACTTAAAAAGAAACTACGAAAGCGAGAAGAAACTATCGTACAAGCACACTCGACGACAAACTTAGGCGACCTGTGGGGGCGGCGCGGCCAGCACATCAAGCTGTTTGTCGCGTACAGTAATTATTATTATTCTGTTTGTCACTATTATCATGATTTCTTGCAAAAATACGTGTACTACCAGAACAATTTAACCTCGTGTCCTGATAACTTATTTGTTCACCTACGAATTGTTGTTTTATTCATTCACTTGCATGTTGTATGTACCAAGTGGCTTGAAAAAAAGGCACATTCAAAAGCTGAAGACATTGTTTTGTAAATCCAGGATCTCATGCAAGAATGAATGCCTCCAGAATCGCAGACATTTCTTGATAATATTGAAATTGACTACATTCAACGTAATTTATTGTTAATGTAGTCAAAATATTTTGCAGAGCATCGTACAAACTCTTTTATTTGCGGATCACGTTTTTTTATTTCAGTCAGAAGTTCCGCTTCTTGCGAGACGCGATATTTATAAAATGTGCTTCCCTGTACACCCTTATATACTTGCGGTGTCCGTATTTTTATTGTGGATAGCAGATGTGTGGGGACTGACCGCTTCTCTAAGCGAAGCCTGCGACAGACAAAGCATGTTTGTTTATATCGTACTTTTCTCTGTGTACGCTTATACTAACATGAATTTATTAATGATTGATAATAAACGCTTACCCTTTCCTCGTCATCCCAGTTGAATGCTCGTTTTCTCGTGTTATCCACGCTAGTATTCTTCTAACTGTATTGTAGTGGGGGCAGCTTCTTGTTATGCCTGGTTTGTTACACCCGTAGTTATCCTCACCACCCTGTTTCCCCTTTAATTCTATTGTCATTTTACTGTTGGTTTCTCCCATGACAAAACGAAACGAAAGTTGCTTCTTGTTTTGCATTGGGGCTTTCCCAGGTTCTCTTTTCCGGCAGTCATCGGCGATGTGTCCTGGAACTCGACAGTGTAAAAAGTGTATATAGAGCATTTAAGGGGACATTTTTCCGTACAAGCCGGCTTTGGCATCTTAGCGGGGTGAAAATTTCCCTTCTCATCAGTGTATTCGTGTTTTCGTAATATTCTTCTTCCAATTCTTCGGTTGTCGTACTCTTTTGCTCGTTAACACTTTTCTTTCCATAAAGTTGCTTGTTCCTGGAGCCATTTCCAATTCTTTTGGCTGAACGCATTGTTCTCTGCTGTCTCCAGTAGTCTCCACAAAATTCAATTTTCTTTTCACCTATTCTAACCTAAAAAAAAAATTTGGAACTGATGTACAGAAAGTACTAGATTCTTATTTTTTATTCGTATTATTTAAATCAAACTTAAGATCTATTACGGAATATTGTAATAAATAAATTGCACTGTCGAGATAGTAAAAAAAAAGGTCAACAAATTATATAAAAAAGAGTGGGAGCCTATTCTACAACATGGGTACTCTGTGTTGTTTTTGTGTTGGCATCAAAATCGGGATACTTCACGACAATACCTTCGGAACGTTTACTCAACCAATTGTTTCTCACACATTTTATAAAATAGTGTGTCAAATATGTAAGACATTTGCCTGTTGGTATTAAAAGGATGTACAATCGAGGCTTACGTTTTTAAACGCTTTTCTGTTGACGGCGTTATTGTCGGATATCAATGATACCACCTGAACACCAATGTTTTCTACATACTGAAGGATCTTTTAAAGTGTTAGCTGTTAAATTACCTACAGGTGTAATGGACACGACATCCTTATGTTTTCCAAACATATTTTTAATCATGGAAACTTGAGCAGTTTTAGCCGCTTTCTCGGTGGACGAGTTGTTGGCACACCCGTAAATTGTGGTGCCTTTAAAATTTGATACGTTGTAGTTACAACCTGAGAGTCTCCTATACTCTCGCGAACGTCCAAGTTATCTAGGCCGTAATCTTGCCCCATCAACCCCAAGATCCTAAGGTTCAGTTGGTTCATCGGAGTGGAGGTGGATGGGCCACCACTAGTTCGGTTGAGAGACTCCCTCTCCTGCCGCGCATGCTTTTTGACTTGAAGCTTCCGGTCTGTCCAAAACTTCTTCTCATTTATAAGAGTTGTCTTTTCGTCCATCGAAGTAAATACTCTTCACTGAATTTTTTTCTATGTTCTTGAACTTTTCTTGACTGACGAACTTGATTTTGATTGAAGTGTAGCATCCGTGGTCTGTATTAATGCAGATTCCAGTGCCTTTCTTTCCAATCGTCTTTTTCAATTTTCGTTGTTTCTCTCTTATCTGTGGTACCGACTATCATTTTTCTGTTGGTCCTTTGATCCATCAATTACTTGTTGTCCTGTGGATTACATATGTGGAGTGAAAATAAACAAGGACGCTTTGGTATCTGTCGTCACCTGGAAATGTGGTAGCTAACAAGTTGTACACCTCCCTGACATAACATTCAGGGACAAATGCCAGCACAACTAATGACTTTATCTGCAACTTTATATCAGTGTTTGACTCGAAGTCTATTTTCAACTCCATGGTATTTTTTTCACTGAAACTTTGAGAACGGTGGAAATAACAGCCTTTTATTTCTACATCTGGGAATGCTGTTCTCGCCGCCGACATGCAGGCTAACTCAAAATCCAACAGAATTTTTTGAGGAGAAATACTTGGAATAATAATTTTTAAAATCTCGAACATCCTTAAATAATCTGCTGAATTCTTTATTCGCATTGGAAAATAAATGCATGGAGGATACGAGTTTCCAACTTTCCCGTGCCAAGTGTATAGTTGGTAAAACATGGATGGGACTTTATCAAATGTCCCGTCACCGAAGATACATCCATTCTGGAGCTGGAGAACAATTTCTCGGTCTCCAATCTCTAAAATTCTTTTGGGATCGCCCTCTCCTGTATTGTGTCCATTCGGAATACTTTTCAGGGATTGAAAAGTCACAACTGCTTGGATTCGGCGGGTGAACTTTGTTTATTTTTCTTCGAAGACTTCGGGCTATAGAGGACTGCAAGGGCAAATGTTGCATAGCATCTTTGCTTAGAGATTTCATCGTTGATCCAATTACATTTCACTGTGTAGCGCCAAAAATTTCCATGTCTTCCTTCATCTTGCTCATTGCCATGTTTGCTAAAGCCTTTTCTGGGTGAGAGTATTTGCAATGTGTTGGTGAAAGTTGCAGAGGATTTTGAGGATTGTGTCCGTTCGTCTTCAACAAAGCTTTGCATTTATATGTGCTGTATTGCCGACACCTCCAGGTATTAGAATTTTCAAAGGACTAGACAATGTCCCTCACTATACCCGCGGTTCCGCTCAACGCACTACTATATGGTCTTACACTACACGCGCCGTTTCACTGAACACACTATATTATTGTCGTCTTTATGATTCACAGCGGCCTAATCCCTCACCGGGTGTAAACAAAGAACTTTATGAGTCAATGTGTGGGCTTAATACGAGTAGTGTGTATTATCATAACTATATCCAAAATTCCTCCAGCATTATGAGTGCTACTTGCCACTGATTGTATCCTATTGAAATCCTCTAAGATTCTTATTAGTTTCACACAGTTACGGTCATTCAGTACATTAATGTCTCCGGTTATTACCACCGGGCATGTGTAAGATGTCAGAGATTCTAACAAGAGTCTGAATTCTTTAAAGAATTTGTTGCTAAGTGCTTCTGATCCAGGACGATAGAGAACTATAAGTATTAATTCAGAACTATTTGAGGTGATTTTGCATCCCACATGTTCGAATTTCGAATATTTCGTTTGCCTGATATTATTTAGTTTGTATGAACTTTGTGTTACTATGGCTACTCCACCGTGGTTCTTAAATTTTCTTTTATCCCTTCTACGGCGTGGGGAAATGTCCCGAGCTCTGTCGATGATGTTATAGTCCTCCTTCCGTAGATGTTGTAAGCAAAAGGACTGGCTATCTTCATGCCATGTCTCTGATAGTGCCATGACATTTAGACCATACCTGACACACGTAGTAATAACACCACTTATTAATACACAATTTTTATAGGTAATAATAATAATATTTGGACAATTTTGGGCGCCGTTTGCAGTTACAGTTACTCGAGTGCAGTTAATATGTAGCCTGAATATGGTCTTTGTAAACTAGCCCTAGCTACTTCCCTCTTCGTAGTTCCTCCAATGCCGTCACATGCATTCTTTCCGTGGCAAGAAGCGAAGAAATTCCACTCTGCTTGTAACCCAAAATCTTTTAAATGGTGGCAAATATTGACAATTTTTTTTTTGTTTTTGTACTTGCTACTGGCACCACTTACAAATACTCACTAAGAATAAAAAAATGTCTTCAAATATGGGAAAATATTTTTTGTCAAAGCGTTTTGTTTATTAAATTAATTTTATAAATGTTATACCTTACTCCATTCTTCAACGGACATATCTTTAAGATTTTTAGCCTTTTCCAGCCTCTTTTTGGCTATTACAGGAGTAATTTTTTGCTCCTTTCTCGGGCGACGTCCTTTTAAGCCAGATTCAAAGAGTCTCCTCCTTACAGTCACCGCAGATACGTTGATCCCAATGTCATTTAATTGATGTGACAAGACCTTAGATGTTGCTCTGCGATTACTCAGTGCCATTTGCACAAGTTTTCTTTGGGTTCTGCGGGTGATTTTTCTTTTCCGACCGCAGTTTCCAGTCCTGCGGTGCTTAAACTCCCCATCACTTTGTACTGATTTTTTTATCCTACTGACTGTTTTTTGTGAAACCCCAATTTTTTTAGCTATTGCAGGATATTTTTCTGGGTGTGACATCTCCTTTTTTACCCATTGTGAAAATAAAATAAGGCAATTTGTTTCTGACAGATTTCTTTTAAAAAATAAGTAATTCCTAAAAAAAGTAACAAATAAGGATAAAAACTACGAAAATATTCATTTTTAAATACAATTCTTAAATGAAAATAACAAAAACCAGTAAAAATTACCTTAAAATAACATTCACACAGCTGCTGCAAGGTCCGCTCACTTAAAATCATGCACTGACATGTCATCGCGTGTTGCCAATGCTCTGGCAAAAAAATAATGCAACATTGCCAAACGCATTATTAATTGAAATGTAAGCTAATGACCACATTTCATATTTAATAACAATTAGTTTCTATTCTCTTAAAAATACAGAAGATATTTTAGGTAGAATATTACTTGAATGAATCTTTAGTCTAATAATTTGAACACGTCTGTATATCAAGAGAAATGAATTGTCCACTGTGATATTGTTAAAAGGAAGGCAAGATGTTACAAGGTGAAGGAACAATATGTATGTAGGTATGCAGGATAAAGTGGAAGGGAAGGGATACATACTAGGAGTTGTACCCTACTTGGCCCATGCATATTTAGGTCAACCTACACACAATCCCAAACATCTCAAACACTCACATATACAATCATTGAAAAAATGTGCAAACAAGGTATATGTTTCACTTCACAGTTTTAAAAAGCTGTTAATCGTTTTAGGCAGAACTGTAAAACATTCTGAAATATTGAAGACAATGTTCGATTGAGAAATTCATCTCCAGACCAATGAGTTAATTTTGCCCTCAAAAAGCACTTCTCTCCCTCATTAGTCAGCCCAGCCATGTATGAACATATTATTAATTAGCAATTGTAAATATTGTACTAAATTAAAAAGATATTGTGTTTATTTTTATCATTCATAATTGTGATTCTTTGTCTTTTGGAACTGAATGTCACAAATGTTCGAGGTAATTTGCAGTGTCAACAAAGAGTTGGTTTTCGATGATGGCGTCACTTGTAATATTTCAATCATAGTATTTTATATTAAGTACCTAGATGGCGTACTCAATCCTAGTAGTGAGTACGCCATCTAGGTCAGTCGAATCGTGTGGAGAATTTTGACATTTCGTGGGCAACGTTTTCGAAATTTCGTAGTTTTTATTATCGATGTCTTGATAATAGTGTGTAACTTCCTTTCTATTGAAAATACATGGAGTCAGACGTCTAGGTACATACTCATTATAAAAGTCTATGATTTCAATAGAAATGTCATTGTTGCCAGTGACGAAAATTGTAGTTTTAAATTAATCCGAGACCAACACATTCTTGACACACTGTACTGTAATATAATATGGGACTTTCTACATACCATGTATGTATTATGAACTGCTAATATTATTTAATGTTTTATCGACTGGGTTGAATGCAATTTTTCGTGTTTGAAGATTATGTGATTACTGTTAAGGTATTGTATATAGATTAGATTATGTATTGAATGAATCAATTTATTAAGTCAATATTGTGTTAGAACTTTTATTAAATAAATTGTTTAAATTATGTAATCTTTTATTTCATGTTAATCACCATAGTATTTAAGTAAGGTTGCATAAGTATCATAACATAACATATCCTGGACATATCTCATATGTCCAGGATAAATAAATAACAGTTTTACATGGGAGAACTCTCAGACTAGTGCCCAATCCCACCAACTTCCACCTAGGAAGGAGAGCCATAAGTAATTTCCATACAATGCACAGAGATAACATTATTTTACAAGGGATACCAACAACAACCGGCAAAGTATAAATCTATATGAAATGCAACATGCGACTCTCCTGGAGAAATAATTTTAAAGGTAAGATGGTTTTGCGAGTTGGAAAAAGAAAAAACTACTCCGATAATCCCTTTCAACCGCCATTGCAAGTTTGAAAAACAATGTTGCCAGTTTATTCTAATAATCCAAAAATTGGCCAATTTTTTAAACAGTTCTGAAATATAATATTAAAGTAACGAAAAAATGTAACCATATCTTATCGTAAATAAATTATCACATCAAGCAACACTAAACTGAGGTGGTCGGTAGCCTGGTTGGTAACGCGCTCGACTGTTAATCCAGTGGGCGCGGGTTCAATCCCCGACTTATTCCACAACACAAGCTTTTATGCTGCTGTGCTTAAGCTGAAGTGTACAAAGATGTATTTGGGTTTATTTCGACAAACCAAGATTCATTTTTTCTGAAAAAAAAACAAAGATTGCTCCGTGAGACTTCTGAAAAAAAAATGGACTAGTAGTTTGTAATTTTTCACATTTAAATAAAACCACAAACAATTTGACATATTTCTTTTTATTTTTTTTCATCATATTTTGGCATTCATCATCAAATAATTCTGTTTTCTATTGTATTCTCTTTATTACACTTTATTATTTATAATTACATACATACATAGCACATTTATATTAACACAAATATTTTTATTTATTTAAAAACTGCTTCAATAAAATTAACAAAATGTAAATATCCTTTTAATTTTCTACACAAAATTGCGTAAATAAAATTTACATTGCGTAACACATCATAAATTATTACAAATATTTAATTTTTAATTACATAACAGTCAAGACAAATAATTAAAAATAAAAAACAATCATGACCTGGCGATATTTGAAATAATATTTTTTCATGTTTTTTAGAGAACGCCTTTAGCCAGGAAACTATTCTTGATAAGGTGTCAGATTATGGCAACGTACGCATCATACTGCTGTCTCTGTTGCGCATGCATCTGTCTTGCAATTTTATCTCAGTCGGCCTTAATATAGAACAATAAAAATTGCCGCTACAAAAAATTTAAAAACTCCATAATGGATTTGACCGGTCCCTAATTTTATTTAAAAAAAAAGTATAATTCATTGTGGTTTTAGTGAAATGTATTTTTATCTACTAAACGTAATTCCACACATTATTCATCAAATTAAGATGTGTTTTTAGACTTAATAATGGACTAGAATATAGATTAATATACTAACTCAACTAAACAACATAACTTTTCAGAAAATAGAGTTTTTTTATGCGAGAGCAACACTGGATTTTTTTTAAAGTTTAAAATTAGAACGGAATCTCTTGAATTCAAAAACGATAAACAAAATATATCTACAGCAGGGATAACTCCATTGTTTACAGACAATAAAATTTAAACATTTTATAATACAATAAATAGGTATTTTACAAATAATTTGACATTTATTTAAAACTAAGATATTGACGGTGTATTAAATATATTTAGTGATATGTAGAAACTATATTTAATAATAGAAATAATCAATATTTAAATACTGATGCACTATACTTTAATATCACTGAATAAAATTACCAAATACATACCATAGAATCGTAAACATATTACCACAATTGATAGAACATTGGAAAAATTCAACTGCTGTCCATGCTACTGAGAGAATCGTCTTTAAACTGAAGACAGTGATAGATGAAAGTATGGACTACAGATTGGCTGTCCTAGAATTACAATATTTGGAAATTCCTTGAACAAAAAAATATTCCGAAAGTGCCCCTGAAATTTACGGGAAGATTCCACTACTTTTTGCGATGTAAAAGTGTAATTTAGCCAAAATACTGGTAATTATAAGGTTAGCAAGTTTTTAATTTGTTCCCAGGCTCTTCTGAAAAAGGTAAAATTCACATTGTCGCCAACGTTATTATTATTGTACCTAGTACCTACCATGCGTGCATGCTGTGGACACTCTTAATTGGGAGGTTAACATGAATTATATATTTTGTGTATGTCATTATGTATAACATACATAATGACACAACTTTCTGTGTGTCCCCAATAAATAAATAAATAAATTATTTCACTCGTAACATTCTCATACAAAATTTGTAAAAGTTGAAGCGAAAATAGAACGATTTTTGCTCAGTGCATATAAGCGCTTCAAGAATCAAAATATGTCACAAAGAAAGAGTATTGGCTGCAAATAAATATCTTCTACTTGAATTGACGATTGTGGGTTTATTAAATGATAACAAAGTCCGTAACCCTTGAGTGGTAGGCAGAGGGGATGGAATGCTTAAATGCCCTATCCTTAATCCTTGCTTCCATAACATTAATGAAATTTGTCATACACACCCTCTTTTTATATTTAAGGAAAATGATTCGTAAAATAGAATTCTCAACTATTAATTATTCAGTGTATTTTGGTCCAACTATCCAGCACCTTCGCAGACTGATAAATAATCGGCTTTTTAACTTCAGAAAGAATAATTTCTAACTTCAAGGCTCTTTACAACATGGTTCCAGGTAAAGCTCGGTTTCCGACAACCCTTAACTCATAGACATTCTTCACTTAGACACAACCATGAAGTTAAAAATGATGTATTTATGTTGAAAACTTACCTTAACCGCAGGTTTTTCAGCTTGAAAAAGAACTTAACTAAACAATATCACTTTTCAGAAAATATAGATTTTTGAGCGAGGGCAACACTAATTTTTTTTTTATAAGTAATTTAAAATAAGAACAGAATCTCTCGAATTTAAAAACAACAAAACTATCATCAGACAGGCACAGATAGTTTCAGAGCCAATTTAAAACAGACCTGGTATTTCACAAATCTTTCCAGAATTAAGAATGTATTTTCATGTAAGTGTACAGAGCGCCTTTGTGGTGGTTAGGTACACCCACAAAACAGCACTACACAAGTTTAGGGAACGTACCCATACTGCGTGACCCGTTCGGGGGAGGGGGGGGGTCTTCAAAATACCACGCTTGGTCACAGGGGCGAGGGAGGGGGGCTTAGGTTTTCGCCACGTAGGTAATATCCTCTAAAGAAATCTCACGTTTTTCGAGATATATTCAAATATGACACGCAGCATTTAGTGCTTTTTAAAATCTATTTGCAAAAAAATGTTTAAACCATATTTATGGTAATCCATACTACGTGAAAACTAGGGGGGAGAGGGGCTTGGCATATGTTACAGGTGGTCACCGAGGGGGGGAGGGAGGTAAAAAATGGGTACGTTCCTGTATCAGCTTATTATTTCAAATTTTTGGGTGATTAGAAATTGTTAGGTTAGTTTTATTTAAGTAAATGTATGTACCTGGCAGTCTTCAATTGGTGAGGTTATGTAGTTTTGTTGTGTCCATCTCTCAAGCCTTGTGTTTGTTGTCATGTTTTTGTAATTAATGAATATTTCTGAGGTCCAACTGTGTTATATGATTGTCTCATTAAGCTGTAGAAGATTTGAACTGGATTTAGACAAAGCAGCAAAAATGATAGCACTATTAATGGAATGCGATATTTTATTGCTAAATTCACACTTGTCATTTGTCAAGTGTTTAGTATTGTTACAATGCTATCAACTTTGCTAATTTGTCTATGGTTTCTGGAGTCTCGTAGAATGTAAGAACTAGAACTTAATGACAGATTTTTTTTCCACCAGAGCGATCTGATAGGTAAGATGGGTCATACCAGCCAATTGGCTTGTAGTTTGTAATGTTGTTTTTTTTTAAACGCTAAAAAGCACTTTTTTTTAACACAGCCAACCAATACGCACCAAGCTGTCGTTTCATTGGCTGGTACGGTCCAATCAGATTGCCCAATTCAAAAAAAGAATCTTCTACCACTAAGGTTTAGTTTGTAGAATGTAAGGTGTGATTATATGAAAGTAATATACTGTTTAGTGTTGCCATGTAGTTTATTAATAATATAATTAATTACGATAAGATAATATAATGTTTGATAATGTCTTAGTGTGGCCATATTAATAAATAAGTTAATACATATTATAATATATACTAATATATAATTAACAGTACACACAAATAATGCAATAAGTATTTATATGTAAGTATTCATGATTTATTGTTTTTAAATTACAGTTTGTCAAGAAAGAGATCAATTTGAAACAAGAGTTTTGTTTACTGGCAATAATAACATCTGTATCACGAGTGTTGCCACTATGGTTGCAAAAAAGCTACACGTGGCGCCCTCGTTTTTTTCTTGACAAATTGCAATTTTCAGCTGTAAAAGTGATAAGTGTATGCAGAGTATGTTGTTTGCAGATTTTTCATTGATTCTGTGTTTATTAGTATGGTGGTACAATGTACATGAGTTTGAAAGGTTTTTGTAGTTTGTTTTTCATATATATATATATATAATCTGTTCACAGTTATATGTCCCACTGGTGACCATGGATACGAGATTTTACAATAGAGCCACTGAGATATAAATAAATCAGGGCAGTGCAGGTTCCATTTTAAGCCAACATGTGAAGTTGGACAAAAATCTTTCTTGTATGTGAATTTAGACGGTTTGTCTTGAATCTTGTAAAATTCTTAATTCACAAAGGTGCGAAACTGTGGAATAAATTAATGTATATATATTTTTATGTTAAATGCTAGCATCCCCTATCTATCTAATGATAAATTTCTCAATACACACCAATTCAAAAGTCTAATACGTTCTATTCAATTTTATATCTATGCTATCATTTTTCAAATTCAGAACTACATTATTACTTTTTGTCTATGAATCAAGCACAGGGTTGCCAGGGTGAAAAAAGAATGTCGATTATGGAGAATTATCATCGACGATGTTACTATCTACGGTACATAATAATATATTCAGTATTTTGATATTAAAATATAGACATTCAGTGGATAGGAAAGTTTTCTAACAATATAAACATGCTATAAATTTCAACACATAGATTTATGAATAGTTCCGATACAAAAAAATATTGAAGAAATTTTAGATTATCTGAATCTATGAATTAAGGTGTCCAAAGTGACTGATTGGTGATGGTATACGCACTCAGCAACACGCAGCACAAACGGCTAATTGTAGAGAAGCGAAATTTAGAATACAGATATGCTTTTTTCTTTTAACTTTCCATTAACGCGCCAACTGTTCTGAAATGACTTTGGCGATACGTGGTTTTCTCAGCCAATACTGAGAATATCGTCGTGATGCTGAAGACAGGCAAACGTGATAGTATTAACTACAACTTGACAGATCCAGAATTACAATATTTCAAAATTCCCTGAATAAAAAATAACTTTGAAAGTACCCCTGAAATATGCGCGATACATGAATTATCCGCTCAATTTAAAAGATCTAAAAATGTTGGTAAATCTAAGATCAACAATTTGACAGTCTTGAATATTCAAATTTAGGCCCTGTTTTATTTAAAAGGGTATAATTCATATTGTCGCTTACGTTATTCACATTTCGCACTAACATTCTCGTACAAAATTTGAAAAAGTTGAAGCGATAATAGAACGATTTTTGCTCGCTCAGTGCTTATAGGCTCTTAGGGAGGATTTTTGGGGTGAAAAATAGGGTTGATAATTTTATCAAACATTTTTTTGTATCGGAACTATTCGTTAAAACACAATTAAAACCGTTGATTAAATACATTAAACAAAAGCACGTCACATTACGAGTAATTAGATATTTTAATGAAACAATTTATCAGACATTTCAATTATTACAACAATTTATTATTTGAAGATATGTTTGTTTTATTGTCAAAAGCCTTAATTATTTATGCATACATTCAGAATAGTAATTACTTCATTTTCCATATAATATTCAGAATTTTCTTTATATGTCTTTGTAAAATTAGAGAGAAATCAATAAAAATACAACATTGAGTAATTTTTCCAATTTTAAGTTTGACAGTTCGAGACCGACATGAATACAGCAACTGAAGGAAGCCGGGACTCTGTGACATTTGAACACAGCTTATGCTAATAATACACGGTTTACTTTTACGGAATCCTAAGCCGCCTAAACACAGAAGTGATACAATTACCATAGGATTTGTCGTACATGTATTTAGGGATGGAGGAATTCCCTGATTTATAATACCGGTGACCCATGCAAAAGTGAAGCGTGTAATATAAACTTTACAATGATGTAAATGGTATGCAGGATTCGCGATCTATTTAAAAACGATTATGTAATTAACTTTCATTCATTAAATATCATATTAGTTTACTTTTTGCAATAATGTTTTTTGTATAATTTTAATGAAATTTTTGCTAGTTTGTTGTATATACGTGAAGCGGATTTATTATGTCGCTAACTGTAAGTGTCACACGAAAAATACATACATTAATCGAGGCCGGACGCAATAGTATTATCATACAGGCCCGGCTCAACTGACATTTGACGATGATGACGTCACCAAGATTGGGAAAAAATATTCCGTAGCCCAAGTATTTGTCACCGAGACAAGGTGTTTGTCATCGATACAAGGTGACGTCACCAATCAGGGTGGTGATGTTATTCGTATGTCCAGGCTTGTATACTATCGTTGGCTTCGCATTAATGTTTACCAAAAACACAGAAACATATTTCACAATAACAGCTTACATAATATAATTTCTAAAATGTATCGGTCACCGAATTGATTCATCAGTCTGCAGGCCTGTGCGACTAATATTCACGTCGGTCTCAAACGGTTGATAACATTAGAAAAAAGATAATTATTTATGAAATAGATTTAACACATTGTAAAACAGTTCAGAAATTGTCAATCTTGTGGACCCCAAAACGAATTCATTACAGGTTAAGAATTAAAAAAAAGCAAATCTACAGTCTTTTTAAAGTTGATAATTGCAGTAAATTAAAATATATTTAGATATTCTAACTTGTTTTCTACCTTTTTTCCAAAATACTACATTTTTACTTTTTAAAATGAGTTGATAAATAAAATGAATGGAGCTATATTTAATGCAATTTCACAATGAAAAACAAATTTCAGTGAGCTACACTAGATACATTACTATTTGGAGTGTTGGATAATTCCGCTATGAAAAAAGTTATAATAAAGTTGTAACTGTAGTTCAAAAATATATATTACAAAATGCATCTAAAAAAGAACTTATTGTATAGTTTGCCTATTTACTTGTGTATTTTAATTGGATGGTACGGATTAAAAAAAAAATCAGAAATACAGCTGTGTAAGTAAGATAGAAATACATTTGTGTAAGTCAGATAAATCAGAAATACAGTTGTGTAAGTCAGATAAACCAGAAGTACAAATGTGTAAGTAAGATAAATCACAAATACATTTGTGTAAGTCAGATAAATCACAAACATAATTGTGTAAATCAGAAATACAATTGTGTAAGTAAGATAAATCAGAAATAATATTGTGTAAGTCAGATAAATTAGAAACACATTCGTGTAAGTCAGATAAATCAGAAATACATTTGTGTAAGTCAGATAAATCAGAAATACAGCTGTGTAAGTAAGACAGTAAATGAATCATTGTATTAACTAGTGATCTACAACAATTTGCTAAACGTTATTACACAGAAATAGTTTTATTTATTTATTTATTTTATTATAATATTATTACACCTATTACATTATTAGTACAATAGATACAAAGATAATTCTTATGTTCATGTATTGTTTATTTTTATTTAGTAGTTGTATGCATTATAATTGACTTTTCTGATCACCTACAGTAGTATTAAGTAATGTAAGCGAATGATCCTTAAGAGTATAATTAGGTATTAAGTATAACATAACATAATACAGAGACATTGACAACATGTAGTAGATTCTGGTTACACTATAATAATATTTATTATAATGTCAAGGGTTTTCTATTATTATTATTATATTGTGTTGTGTATCAAAATATCCAAGACAGAGAAATATACCCATAAACAGTAAAGAACAGTAGACAACAGTAGATAAAGTACAGTATGGGACAGTTTGAACTAGTTAATTTAAAACGCATATAACTTTCGTATTTTTAATGTTTTTTTAATTTCGTTTTTTTGCAGGTTATAAAGAATTTTATAAAATACTGACTGAACAGTTTTAAAAATCCCAATTTTTCTTGGTTGCTAAGCTCCTTAGATTCGACAGCTACAAAACGCCAGGATGTCCTATCTAACACAGACACACTCCTTGCTTCCGTCACACCTATGCAAATTTGTAATGTTAGCTCTACAATTCTTTTTACTCAAAACGCATCTGTCTTCGAGGTCGACATGATTGATCCAGGTTCCGTTCTCCTATAATGGTTATTTTGATACAACACAAATGGTTTCATTATTTTTATTTTAATATTTAAGACTACAGATTGACATTGTGTTATTCTATTAGCCCAAAATATATTTATAAACATCGTATAGATTGCGGGACAAAAATATATATTGTTCTTAGAAAATAGACTTTGTGAAAATGATGACAAATATTATGTTAAATTACAAAAAACACAAAAGATGCATTAGGTAAGTATATGGCAAAATATTGGAATCAGAGTAAAAATTTTGACTATCCAAACACGCAATATGGTCAAATCTCTTTGTAACGAATACCGAAGTAATGAAATTCGCAGTATATCATTAATTTGTCTCTGAAAAACGTTAATTCAAAATGTACCGAAGCACATTCTGTAAATAATGACAGGAGTTTGAAAATAGAATATTTTTCAAATGGGGGCGTATTTTTTACCACTCACTAGATGGCGCTGCAGTAAATGGAGGTCTTCACAACTGTCAATACTGTCATAACAAAACAAACCATTTGTTTATTATCCATAGAATAATAATATATAGTACCTGCCGTATCTATGCGGACCTCCATTAACTGCAGCGCACTCTGGTGGTGAAAAAATAGAAGACGCCCCCATAGCAGATTCTATTTCAATATTCACAGCTCCAAAATAATGCATGGTGATTGAAAAGTTACGTGTCGTTAAACTGCAAATTGGCAAGACATTTTTGTACTAGCTAATAATTGTTCAATACTAACCTAACCTAATCTGTCAGTTAGGTTAGACTTGAACATTTTTAAATTAAAACATAACATAACATTGTTGCTGTATCTTACGTGGTTGTGAATTATCAACTTTTTTTTATATCTTACTGTGAATTTCGCCATTTTTAGTTCAGAAATAGTGAAATGGGAGTGACATAAAACAAGACATTTCGTACAAATTTTTGACAGGTGGCCATCTTGGTTTTTCTAACCTAAAAAATTGGTATAATTCACAGTTAGCACATAAAGTTGCAGTTTTTTAGCAGTTTTTCTACAAAGAAATGGCAATAAAGTCTTCAAGATGATAGAATGATAAACATATATGTATGTATTATATAGAATAATTAGGTTTTTGTATATATTTAATACTTATATTGTGAAAATAGTTTTTATTTTTAAACAGATATGTACTTATGAGATATAAGTTACTTAAAGTAATTGTTTTTTTACAATAAATAAATGGGTAATTGTTAAAATGTTTATGCTTTAATTTGTTCACATTGATCTTTCAGAATTCACTCAATTTCTCACAATAAAATATCTATACAGCAATTCTAGTGTTGCCAGTATGGTTGCCAAAAAGCTACATGTGGCGCCCTCGTCAAAAACCATCTCTTCCTTGACGTAATGTAACGAGTATTTTTGCGGTCAAACGACACATTTTACTGGCCTTAATAGTAGATCACTAAAGATATTTTGAATATCGAATTTGTAAGTCAAATTCTGATCAATCAATTTTGAATATTATATTTTGATGTCGACAATAATTTTGCATTTATGTAGAAAATTACCGTGTTTTTTGTAACTTAAGTTGATTTAATATGAACTCGGTTAACACAATAAGTTTAGAACCACAAAACAATTAAATGATTAACAAAAATTATTATAGTTAGAATGAACCATGCAACGATAAAACAGTTTGAAGTTTCTCAAAAGTTTGCAATACATATTTACCTGTGAAGAAATAACTGTGGCATCCAATCTTGCAATTTTCCCTATATTTGAGAATCTATTTTCATAAATGATTAACAGTGCGTTTGACAGCAGGGGTGAAAAACCTACGAACACAATTCCCATCGAGTTACCTTTAGATTTAGCAAGATAAGCTAACAGGTAAACTAATAATAATATCTAATCTGACAAAATGTCATAAAAAGTCTTAATCCTGGTTTTCCTGCACAGAAATCCATTCCTCATGTTCGCCCTAGTGAACATCACTCACTATTATTATATAGGTTAGTTTGAATATTTTGCTGAATAGCGACAAGCTCCCCCCAGTGAACATTTGTTGTAAGTTTAATTATAAATAATGCAGTTAAGGCTGGGAACCCAACTTTTACGTCACGGTCATTTCCCGCGGCATTAAGATTCAAAATTACAAATGTTAAAAATAGCGTTTTTTCCATTTTTTGGGGTTAATTTCGCTTCAATTGAAAAACTTTTATGGTCATCCCCTAGATTTTAATTCATATTATCAATAAAATAAAAAAAATCCGCGACTTTCGAGAAACGGGTTGCTGTCTTTCGGAAAAAATATCAGAGTTGTTTTGCATATTTTTTTTTGAGATATCTATATAAAAAATCTTTTATGGTGATTCTCTACATAAAGGTTCAATGTATCTACTGTATTTTTTTCCAAATCATATTTATTAAGGTTGTCAAGATCTAAGGTCTCACGTTTTTAGATTTTTTTTGTCAAACTCTTAGGCTGAAAACTCCCTGACTGACTCTGCAAGAATTTTAGCCAACATCGCAACCAAATGGTCAGGAATTTTAATACCATTTTTCTTCGATAGATGTTGTAAGAACGGAAAGTAGAAAATGTATAATATTTCGTGGCACCTTAGAAATAAAATGTAAAAAATAATTGTTAAAAAACATACAAATAAAGGAAATTAAAATAAAAACAAAATAAAATACTGACAAAGGTTTATTTAACAAATAAAATAATCCTTTATTTGTCGACTGGACATAACATTAAAATAATAACAAATACTTAGTTAAATAATATGTATTTGTAAACCTATTGAAAATTATTATCATTGACTGAATTGAAACGGCATGCAATTGTATTTGTCCTACTTAAAAACTAATGAAAGGAAAATGGAAACTAATTACTATTAATAGTAAAATATAAATTATCTAGAGAATATGGAACGAGTCAACTCAGAGATGAACCATTTCAGAACGGTCAATAAAGGACGCGAACATTTCAGAACACTGCCAATATATGAGCGGTACATAATCGTATAAACGGAACATAACAAAAATAAAGCAAAAAAATTCAGTATACGAACCTATTTGTGTATAAGTAGGTATATTCTTAAATACATAATTTTGTTGCGAATTGACCTAGTTCTGATTTATCATCATTCCGTATTAGCACTGTTCTGAAATGGTCAGTTCCGTTGTAACACATTCTGTGCTGGTTCGTTCGGTGCCGTTCGGCTTATAAATTGTAAATAGGATTTTCGATCACGGCAAGATTCCGGGTGCACCTTTTTAGTCAAATTCTTTTCATATATGTACCTACATTATGCAGTGAACGTTAGTGAACGTCGTCAGATAAAATATCAGCCTTAAAAAAATGCGAGTAATAAGCTAATTATTTTACACGGCAACTATGTTGAAATTGTGCTATTGACGTAGAAAATTAAACATATTATTGTCGACATCAAATTTAACATCCAGATAATTGTGACAAAATAAAGATACGGTAAATTGATGAAATTTGCGTAGATTAAAAATAATTAAGTAAATAAATCAATATCGTCACACACAGGAAACACAAACGTGACGAACTGTCAAAATGACTGACGATGACGAACGTTAATTACAAAAAGACAGATGACGAACGTCAATTACAAAGTTAGTGATGACGAATGTCAGTTACCATTTTGACAAATGACGAATGTCAGTAACAATTTTGACAAATGACGAGTGTCAGTTACAAAGTGACTGATGACGAACGTCAGTTGCAAAGTGACCGACGACATACAAATAATTTAATTAATCAATTTAAAGCTTGACTTACAAATATTTTTTTAATTAAATAAAATGATCTGGGTCCACAACCATACTGGAGTCCGCGCTCCAACCAACTGTGCCGACAATGCACTCAAATCTTGGAATTATAATTGTTAAAGATGAATCGCATTGTCACTTTTGCGTATCGTCACGATCATATTTTCTGTGTATGTTTCCATATTTCGTCACATAATCGTCACCGATAATAAATACATATTAATGATAATAATAAATATTCTTCAAAAAACTTGACGTGCTTCACACGACATCTTAAAAAATTGGTCAATCGTTTAGTTATATAATAATAATAATAAGTATGATATTATTACAATATAAATATACAATACATAAGAATAATAATTATACATAATAATATTACACGTACAACGTAAGAAACAAATTAATTTATTTATTTATTCCTAGCCACAATAATAACCTACAGTAGCGTGTATTGTTGGACATAATAACAATTAATAAAATCGTAAACATAAGGATTCATAATTCTTAATTATACTGGCGATATCAACTACTAAATTGGTCACGATTATTTCTTACATTCGTTTTTTGTCACCGATGAAAAAAAACCCAAAGAGACCCTCCCAATAGGAGTTGGCAGGGACCTCTAGCTTAGTCTGCGTTAACGCACTCTGTCCTGCATCGAACTAAACTTGCGCTTACCAGTTACCACACAGTGAAAGAATCACTCATTCAAAATTACTTTTTAAAATCAGAGCATTCTTTAGATGACCCTCTATATTTATTCTTTAAACTTCATTATTTCTTTGACGTTAACACTACTATGACAAAGTGAAAATTACCTTACCCCTATACTCCTGCTGATGACAGGAGTACAACTATTCATCTCATCAATACCGAAAAGTCATAGCTCCGAGTATTAAATTATGGCAGAATTTTTGGTGAATCTTCAGCTTTGTGCTCCCTATGGCCAAATTATCGCTATACTCTTACGATCTCTTCCGGTAAATCAAAATTTACTATTTTCTCAGTAAAAATGTTTACTGGAAATTAGGATTGTTACCTAGATCGCGTTTTTGAAGTTGGTATAACTCTAAATGTGCGGTTGTGGATAAAATTCAGATACGAAGGTGACAAATTCGTCCATGTCTAGAGTACTTTCAATATTTTTTTTAGAAATCGTAGCCATGGCTTGTTGACGTCGCCAGTGTAACGGAGAAATCACACCAAATTAAACCATAACCTAAAAATAATCAAAAACCCATATTGAGGCTCTACTAATTAAATATTATTTAAGATCTCACTACAGACTATGTATTTTTGAATTGGCTTATCGTCATTTTTATTTGCATAAGTCATCGGAATTTTTTCATCAAAATAAAAATATACATATTAGATACATATAGTATGTATAATATATTGATAAAATTATATATTATGTACACATCATAATGTGAAATATCCTATTGTATGGAAATTGTATAATAACGACGAAAAACGATATTTAAAAAAAAACATTGCGATAAAAATAATGCGAAAATTTATTACTTACTTTATTTATTTTGAAAACAGAAATTGTCAAAGAGTACAAAAAAAAATGTTTAAATTTAAAATGAAAAATCACAAAATACTTAACAATGTACACATTAAATTGAAAGTGTACATTAGACATGAGCGCCGCGCCGGCGCGCCGCCGCTAATCATGGTCGGCGCGCCGCCGCCGACAAAACGCTCACGCCGGCGGCGTGGGAACTGCGTGACCAAAAATATTTATCCTGTGTTTTTTGAGACAGAAATCGAAATAAGTACTTTTCCAGGTAAAAAAATGAAGCATTCAGATGTGCCGACGCTAGGATTCAGTAATTATATAAGATGTCGAATAATAACTAATGCATTGTTAACCCACTTCTACGTCTCACATATTTCGTTCATTTGGTTTGGAATAAAAATAAATCGGGGAATTTTCTGTACCTTATTTATTTGATTCTAAAACAAGAAATAGGATGGGATGGAGGCATTAATAATTAGGTTCCTCATGGTGGAAATTAAATGAACAAACGTTATTCTATGTTAACTGGAATCACAAGGAAAACTCAGAATTTATAGTTGATCGATTTTTAGGACACCGGTCAATTTTATCATACCACGCTGAAATTTTTAAACCACGTAAATTTTAGCAGAAGGCTATATTTTTCTTCCAGGAATATCTGACCAAAATATGCGGCCTTTCGTCTTTTCGGTCAACCGTTCTATCTTTTCATTAGTTTAACATTTGATTTTATCGAAGTACCTAATCGAAATTATTTTCATTCCACTTGACTAGATTCGCTATTCTCCAGATAACAGGTGCACTCACTGACCTGGAGGTTGTCGAGAGTTTCACATACCTCGGATCCGTGCTAAATGACGCAGGAGGATGCGAGGCGGAGATCAGAAGACGGATTGGGATGTCAAAGAACGCTATGACACGCCTTGATAAAATATGGAAAGACCGAAGAATATCCAGAGGGCTAAAAATTAAATTGGTGCGGTCGCTTGTGTTCTCTATTTTCCTCTATGGGGTGGAATCTTGGACCTTGCGAGCGAGGGACAAAGCTAGAGTTGACGCTTTCGAGATGTGGTGTTAGAGGCGCATGCTGCGGATCCCATGGACTTCAAGAAGGACAAATGCCTCTATCCTTCAGGAACTTGGAATCACATCTAGATTGTCATCTCCATGCTTAGAAAGAATTCTCCAATTTTTTGGACACATCGCTCGCAGAGGGGGAGATAGTCCCGAGAAGCTAATAATCACGGGAAACACGCCGGGATGGAGACCCAGAGGACGATCACCTTTGCGATGGACGGACCAAGTTACGCAGACTGTTGCCCCCTCCATCTACAGGGCAGTGCATCTTGCCGAGGACAGAGCTGCGTGGCGGGGATTGGTCAAGCAACGGGTGTTTGGGTTTGGAGATCGCGACCCTCAGCAGTGAGGAAATCGACAGGAGAGAGAGAGATGCTATATTTAATTTATTTTAATACAATAAGTACTGTAGAAATAGTTAAGACTCCTCTTCTCTTGACAAAAAACGATATTCATTTGGTAATTTTTACGTTTACGATCTTCAAAGTGTCAAAATGTGATTATATTTTGATATTAGATATTTTAACGTTAAAATCCAATTATTTCGCTCATCCAAGGCTGCATTTTAATAAAAAAATAATAATTTACTATCCCCTAACGTGGTTTCTCGGACTGTGATTACAGACTACTCTCAAATTGTAATTTATCTTTCCACCGGTAATCATTACGTATTTTGGTTGATGTCATTATTAATTTATGTACCTTTCGACTAAAAACACCACAATATATCTTTATTTATTTATTTTCCTTATTTTTACACCTAAAATAAAATCCAAAATAAGTTTTTTTTTTAATAAAATGAATCTGGGTTTATCGAAATAAACCCACATACATCTTTGTACACTTCAGAGAAAGCTTAAAATCTTGTGTTGTGAAGTGGAGTAGGTCGGGGATTGAACCCGCGCCCACTGGATTAACAGTCGAGCGCGTTACCAACCAGGCTACAGACCACCTCAAAACTTAAATTAGATAATTTTATTAAATTACCCTTCCATTCCAAGCAACAGCACATATAACACATATGTTTTTACAGCTTATGCTGAACCGTAGTTCTTGGTTACATAGGAATTTTGCATTTTGTGGAAGGTCGACCTCGTCATCGCAATTCTGGACTTTATTTCAGAGTTTGAATTCCACTCACCGTTTAGCTAACAGCCCAAATATTGACAAATGAGAAACCTGTTCGACTGCACTACTGCCCATAGTTAGGCTCATTCTGACGCGTTTGACTTTATGGATTTGTTTTTTTTTGACCTGCCCTCCAGCACCATAAAAAGGCAATAATGAATTTTTCCATTATTTTTCAAATATGAGCTTTTATTTCACTTTATTATTGAAATAATCATAGTTTTTCAAAATAAATAAATCGATTTTATCATTACCCTTTCCCATATACGTATTTAATCATTTAAAACAATATTGCAAAAAAATCCAATGCTTCCCCCCACTTTGGATCCACGCCGCCGGCGTGGCGCCGCCGCCGGCTATTTTAGACATGGGCGCCGCCGCCGGCTTTTTTGCAGCCGGCGCACATGTCTAGTGTACATTAAATTGAAACGGAAAAAAATTAAAACGATACAACAATTCAATGGACATAAAAATAGTTTCTTAACTACAAAGGATTTAAAACATTATTTATTAATTGTAAATTGTTTTCTAATTAATTAGGTACACACTAAAATAATAATTAAACAAAGGAATAATAATAAATGTTCTTACTATGTGAAAAAAAAAACACATCATTAAATGACAAACAATACCTATAAGAAATTTCCATGCAGCAAATGTTATTATCACTAAATAAAAACAAATAAATTATATCAATAACCATAAAAAAATCATTTTTCAATGTAGGTATATTTAGAGAGGTATGACCACCACATACTAATAAAATTTTATTCATTTTGGAGGCCTTTGGGATGAGCACAGTATTTCATCACAGTGAACTAACATCAATATTTTCCTGTCATGCCTTCATAATACCTAGTGAAAATGTTCCGCATATTATTATTTTGATATATTTTGTGGAAAATACTGTGTTTTTGTTGTATAAATTAGTTGACCTAACCTCGGTTAGGACTTCTATAAACCAATCGTCCATCTAGAACATTTACCGTTACTTCATTAAAGGGAACAAATCAACAAACTAGACTTATTACAATGTAGTATCGCAATATTTTTACACGGGCTTGTCAATTGTCCATCTCTAGAATCAAAACAAATGGTATTGTCATGGATAAACTACTTAAATAATTGACCAATCACCTTGGGGGTAATTGGGAGGCCCAATTGAAATTGATCATATCTCTCTAAGTATACCGACTTTGATTAATAACCACTAAAAAAACACATTTTTCACTGGACGATACCACCACATTGTGTCAAAATATTTAAAATTAAATTAAAATTAGAATTAACTCTACACATACATAAAATTTTAAACATGGAATAATAATTATAAATTTAAAAACAGAAATATAATTCGATTTTGCTGCAGAGAAATTCTTTCAACTCACATTTTAATGTGTTTTTTTTTTAATTACGAATATTTCCCTTTGAGCGTCCTATTTATTTTCTAAAAAAAAATAAAAAAAACTTACGACTACTGCATATTTTTTAATAATAAAAAAAGTGTGTGCATCACTATGTAAAATAAACATACTTATTTAGGCCGTTGCATTTCGTTATGTAGTGTCGCCAGGCTCTGTCGTAATATATTACAAATATTGTTCTGTTTAAAGACTGATATTTACAAGTGGGACAGCATGCTTATTCTCTCTCTCTCTCACACAATTGACATTTTAATTATAATTTAGTCATAGACAATCCTCCAAAAATTGGTGTTAATTTTTTTAATTTACAGAAATGTAGTTAAGTTTGAGATATTGGTACTATTCCACCCGCAGCCGAGCAAAAAAGTCATAGATTTTTTTTTTGTAAAATAAGAGATGTTTGACCTTACTCCATTTCATGACACAAGCTTTGTAGAGTGATTAAAGATAAATTTGAGCATATTTCGACAAAAAAAAATAACAGGGACAAAAATTATGGAAAATGACATTTGTCCAGTTAGGTTCGTTTTTTTAAGTGCTAAAAAACAGTCGTCAGCAGTCAACCCGAGCAAAAAAAAAACCCTTCTTTATAGAATAACCATGATGCAGTATCAAAGAGCCAACTGTCATTTTGCTATAACCATAGACAAAAGATACATTCATTGATTTTTCTATGATTTCTTTGCTCCGCGGCAAATGGGACCGCAATAGTGGAAAAGTACCAAAATATTTTCCTACGATTACGAAGAATCTTACAAAAAGATATACAGATTTCCATTCGCTAGTTGCCCGTAACCGCTACCTAATAACTTGATACATAAATGAGAGAGGCGTAATACAAAAAAAAAAAAGAGATTTGTGAACGAAATTAAGACGTGCAAAGAGAAATATCACAAAGAAAATTGTCACACGTTACAACTACATTGCGTTGCAGACCAGGGAATGAATGGAATAACCTAATATTGGTATAATTATAATAATAAAATTAATATTTCATATTACGTCTGAGACGAGACGGTCACCTCGGGGGGAAATGTTCAGAAGTTATTCTCTTCGTGTTTTATCCCGTCCTTATTGTTTACTTGTTGTTGTGGCGCTTTGTTGTTGCACATATTGTTGTCTTTGTTATTGAGTTGTGGCTGGGCTTGTTGCTGGTCCTGGTTGGGCGTTCGTCTGCCGACGGGGGGGCCGATTGAACGCGCCGACGAGAAACACAGCTTCATCAGGAACGGGAATTTGGCACCTGGACAAAAATATAACATGTGATATAGAAATTCACAAAGAGGCTTACACCCACAAACCAAAATACTTTCCTGTACACTAAAATAATACTTCGTCAGTACCAGGATTTGAACCTAATACCCCCCGCTTGGTAGACCCGAGCTTCAACAAACTCTGTCAACTATGCAATCGCAAAGCTATGTAAAGACGGAACGTAAATTTAAGGGTAAATATTCACATTGCGGGTAGGCAGAGACGACAGATTTCCACACACTTCTATCTTTACAAACATGTCTCGCTTCCGTCATGTTCTAAAGATTCGTCTTATACGATTCCTCCCCTCTTAGATTTATATATTTTCTTTGCAATTCTAACCTTATATGTTCTCTCCACACTTGTTCACTTTCATCCATATTTAATTAAGCTCAAAAGGCCTTTTGATTGTACAAACGACACACGAACAGAGTACCTAATTTAAGACAGATAATGAATGGCATCGGTGTTACCTGGGTGTACAATAGTAGCGTGGTTACAAGCCATAATGGCAGTGACAGCCTGTGAGATATTGGAGAACTCCATCAAACCTGATGAAGATCTGGAAACATTAACAACACATTATTATTAGGATAGACTAAACCTTAATACTGGCAGTCAGATGGTTTGACTTTGTCATTAACGATGAAGTCAGGAGTTGAACACAGCAGCCACTTATCACCCAAGTGATACAAACTTGTAGGCTAAACTGGTTCGCGCACATTCTACGTATGCCCGCTGATAGCATCAACAACAGCTGTCTCCAATATCGCCCTGTAGACAACAGACGTCTGGGCAGGTCTGCAATGACCATCCAGAGGCTGAACATATCGGAGCTGAGTCAGACTGGAATGACATGGGAACAGGCAGGGGAGTTGGGCCAGGATAGAAAAGCCTGGAAAAACTGAGTGACGACCACATGCTCCACATAGCTCCAGATATGTATGTAAACCTTTATGATGCAGTTATGTAAGAATATCTAGCTATTGTACTAACCTTTCACTTTTGAGTGGGAATTTGGATATCTGGAGAGGAGGCGTGACATTGTAGTCTGCAAAGACTTGTCTTAGTTGCTCCTCCGTCACATCTGGGGGGGTGTTGAAGAAGTGAATTATCTGGAAAATAATTGCATCATATTTTAACATCTATACTATATACACCTTTATTATTATGCTTTATTGACTACACAAAGGCCTTTGATTATGTAAATTGGCAGAGTATGTTCCAGATCATGATGGAGATGGGAGTACCCAAGCATCTCACATCACTTATACAGAACTTATATATTGAGGGCTCATCAAGAGTAAGAGTCGAAAATGCACTATCAGCCTCTTTTAAAGCAGAAAGAGGCGTGAGACAGGGTTGTATTTTATCACCGAAGCTCTTCAATCTATATGGTGAATATATTATGAGAAAGGCGCTGGATGGTTGGAATGGTGGCATTGCAGTGGGAGGTCAGCGGTTATCAAATCTAAGGTACGCTGATGATACAACATTGATTGCCAAAGATGAGACCGAGTTAGCAGAAGCCTTTTCCCGTATAGAGAGGGAGAGTGAAGCCCTGGGACTTAAAATTAATAGGAGCAAGACCAAACTCATGATTGTTGACCGAACTGGGAGCTTTCAACGGACTGGAGAACTACATGATTTGGAGCAGGTTGATGAGTTTGTGTACCTCGGCGCGCTGATATCTAATAACGGAAGTTCCAGACCTGAAATAAGTCGTAGAATACAGATTGCCAAACAAGCCATGACCCGACTAGAAAAGATTTGGCGTGACCGAGGCATAAGCATCAATACAAAAAAGAGACTGGTGGAGACCCTGGTATTCTCTGTGTTCCTGTATGGAGCTGAAACGTGGACAATGCGTGCCTACGAGAGGATGAGAATTGATGCATTTGAGATGTGGTGTTGGAGGAAACTTCTCCGAATACCATGGATAGAAAGAAGAACCAATGCGTCAATTCTATCTGAGCTACACATTACAACTCGTTTGTCTGCAGTGTGTCTGAAGAGATTGCTTGGTTTCTTTGGACACATTGTAAGACGTGAGCCAGGCAACCTGGAGAAATCCATATTGACTGGCAGAGTGGAAGGCAGGAGAGGTCGCGGACGGATACCGCTGAGATGGTCCAACCAGGTGGCAGAGGCCAGTGGTACGACGTTTGCGGAGGCACTGCGGCGGGCGGAGGACAGACCGGGGTGGGCCAGACTGATGACTCAAATAATACATGAAGGTCACGATCCTCAGGGACCGACTTGGATGATGATGACTATATACACAAGTGGTTGGTTGGCAGATATTGCCTACGGCAATAAACCCGCCATTTGGAAGATATGTTTTCTTTTCAATAAAGATTTTTTTATTTTTATTTATTTTTTATTTTATAAAGTAAAGTCAGATTTTTGTAAGTGTTCACATAGCTCCCGCATTTTACGATGGAGTGCTGCGAAAATTTAGAATAACATTTACGATAATATAAGAAGTTCCTAACATCGCCAGTTTTTGGACAAAAAACTTTTCCTAGAAGATGCCATGATGATGAGGGGATCCAAGGGTTGTGTGGGGTAGAGTGTGATATCGTATGAAAGGGCGTTGAAAAGTAAATTCAGATCTAAAGTCGCATTTTGTCCAGCTCAAGCCTATAAAGTATGCCGGGTTGGTTTGTTAAATTTGCAGTCGCAAAGTACGGGTAACTCAGCTAGTCTTTCCATAAAAATTTAACTGCAGCCTGGCGAGAAGGCGTCTCAACTTATTCTTATCCTAGTCACAAAACTCGTCTTACATCCACTCATCTCTCTAATTACCTCATTTTCATAATAAAAAGTTGGATTTTGTAAATAAAATGTGGAATTTTTTTACCTTAGACGGGGGTTGAATCCTATTTTTATGAATAGACGCTGGAGTAAGGAACCTATTATTCTTGTTACCCATGTACTCCTTGAATGACGGACTCTTGTCGGCCAGTGGGTATGGGTTTATTACCTCTGACAGGAATGTCTGCTTTGAGAATCTGAAATAAAAGCAATCAAATGAAATCCCTGTGTGAAATACTTACGCTAATGTCATGTAACTCTTTAAAATACCTATGCTAGTGTGATGTAACTGTATGAAATACTTACGCTAGTGTCATGTAACTGTGTGAAATACTTACACTAATGTTATGTAACTGAGTGAAATGCTTACGCCAATATCATGTACCTAACTGTATGAAATACTTCCAGTAATGTCATTTTGTAGTGTATTTATGCAATGTGATGTAACTGTTTGAAATACTTATGCTAACGTCATGCAACTGTTTGAAATACTTACGCTAACGTCATGTAACTGTATAAAATACTTCCATCAATGTCATTTTGCAGTGTATTTATGCAATGTCATGTAACTCTTTAAAATACTTACGCTAGTATGATGTAACTGTATGAAATACTTACGCCAATGTCATAGTGTGGTCATTAACTGTAACATTATTAAGATTTTGCACGCAGCGCTCCACTGAAAGAGAATCACCCATCTGTACCATGGCGGTGCCTTCTTTTGTCTTCAAGAATTTTATCTGAAAAAAAGATAATCATTATGTCTTTCATAAATTGTAGCTCATTTGTATCTGAGAAACAGATCTCTACCTCTTTCTCTCTATAAAAAGTTCTAAGAACCGGCTCAAGGCTCTTTCTGCTCATAGATAAAGTTTACCTTAACAGCTCGAAACTCTTTCAGGTTTCCAATTCTATCATTATTGATAGTATCGAGTGAAATACTAAATACACAGAAAGAACTGTGTACCATTGAGATGTAATGATAGCATCGAATCATTTGTCCACAATGTGACTGGATCCTCTCAATCACCCGAAGATAAAAAAAGATCTAATTCGCTGGACAATACCACATTCCGTGGAGGGGTGAAGAAGTACATACCTTGTTGATAAAGTGTTTTACTCTATTGACGATATGTTGAACAATTGATTTTTATGTATGACGAAATGTCAATCAGAGCCCTTTACACTTTGATTGGCATTGATCTGATAATGATTATTGTTTTTGATATTATTTGATCTCCATGAAAATTGTAAATAGGTATAATATGCTAAATTGTAAAAATTGACGAGTCCAGGTGCCCAAATGGACCTACGGACAATAGAAAACAATAAACAATAAAAAAAAAATCGTTATATTTTTACCCTTGCGACATTTCCATAGAGGCAGACGAGATTGAAGAGTCTGTCTGTGTTGGCAGTTTGTGGGTCCAGTCCGTACACCATCATGACACATCCATGGTGTGGGGGCGGAGGGGGTGGCGGGGCACCTCCTCCACCGTGGTGCTGGGGCCCACCTGGTCCCTGGAACATCTCCTGGAAGGAATACAATACAACCTCAAATACAAGACAGGATTATGTGTTCAAATCGGCCATTTTCAAAGACTTGTTTCTTTTTCATCTGTTATGTTTATCATCACGCAGGGGAAGCAGAGAGGACAAAATGCCATACTGCTGTACTCTTAGACACAGTCCTTGCTTCTGTCATATTCTTGCAATTTGTCATATATACTCTCTGATTTTTTTTCTGGATTTGGTCAACAAAGATAGAAATGGGGAAAGAAGAAAAAAAGGAGTAAGTAAGCGTGACCGTCCAAGATTGATCTGGATCAATAAATAAATAAATAATAAATAAAACTTTATTGGCCAGTAAATATATGTGACAACAAAAACAAAAACAAGATAATACAGTGTGCCAAAAAGCGGACTTATTGCAAAAGCAATATCTTACAGTCAACCCGAATCTTGTCGATCAGATCCACAAGGATGGACACGTTTTGAGTAAAAGAAATCAGAGAGTCTGTATGGCAAATTGCATGAATGAGACAGAAGCAAGGGGTGTGTGTGTGTGTGTGTAAGGATAGCTGAAAAGAAAGATCGGGTAGATTGGAACTATAGAATAGGATAATTTTGAAAATGGTGGTGGGAGACAACATGTATGAATCCTGAAGAAAAGATAAATACCTAATTGTAATTTAACAAATTCTCGTAATTGTAAATTGTAATTTACCTGGTGATGGGGGGGAGGCACCCCTCTGTGGGGGGGGCCTCTTATATCTTTGATGAGGCCTTGGGACATGCCACCTCCTCCGAATTCCATATCTGGAAAAATAATTAACGACTCGTGAGACGCTGAAAAATAATAATTTTATGTAAGTGTTAATACAATTCGTCACTAGAGAACAACAACGTTCTAACCGACAAGACCAATAGTCTCTAGTAGTTATTTACACACACTACACCACTTTAGGGTGATCCTGTCAATTGTACTCATAGACTATGTCGGTTAGAAACATTTTCACGCAAATACTCCAAATTAGCCCTAGTTGGAACGTTGTTATTCTCTGCTGATGAATTGTGAAATAAAACCTTTTATGTGGGCGCCACACGCTTGGCAAGTGTCGGACCAAGTAGGTGTTCATGAGTAAAAAGGCGTGTGGATGGGGCGTTTGTCATGGTTTGTGCAGGTAACCGACCGTTCGAGCCTTTTTACTCATGAACACCCGCTCGGCTCGCTATCTGGCAAGCGTGTGGTTGAGGCATTAGAACTAGGATCATGTGCGCTGATAGGTAAAGGAAAAAAATAGGGAAGAATTATGAGGGTTGGCTGAAAAAGCGTGAGTTCTCCCTAGTGAACAATTTTATATGAGAATTTGCTAAAATTTTTATAAGTATGGAAATTGAGGTTCTGTTACAAACAAGGACCACACTCGGACAAAACAAGAAAACAAAACATGTGACATTTACAAAAAAGTCTTTTTAAAATGTCAGACACTCAGTTAGGTTGTTTTATAATAAAATTGCCTTTTTTATTATTACGCCAAAATTAAAATATTTGGTTAAAAAAAATATTTATTTACACATGTACAAATTTATTAGAGAAAACAAAATTAAAACTAAGGGGAGGTATAACTATGAAAAACATTATTTGATTTATTTTAAATATTATTAACATGAATCAACAAAAGTACAGTAAAACCTCGTTTAACGGAATTAAATTAAAAAACGGACCACGTTTCAACAAATTGTATGTCAAATATTTGGACAGATAGAGGAACAAAAAATATTTTAAAAAAGTTCAATGAATGTTCAAAAATTACCCGTTTAGGAGATATGGCTTTTTGAAAATTGAAGAGCATGTAATTTTATTTTATTTTATTTTATTTTATAACACAACAGCTTGTAACATTTATAATATACAATTTATAATATAATATAATATAATACAATTTATAATATACAATAAATTTATTATTTAGCTTTTTTGACAATATCTTACAAATTACTATTAATTTGATTTTGACAAAACAAACCAAAAATCATAGTAAACAATTAATGCTTTCGAAAAAGATCCTAATTATGTGGGTTTTCCATTGGAATGTAAAGAAAAGTTTGTTAACAAAAATGTTTGTTGAGAAAAAAAAAACAGTATTTGTTCCAATAAACGTAAAAATACAATGCTCATTGGTATAAAAAAAAAACAGGCCCAGAACATTTAGCCATTAATTTCGATGATGCCCCCTATGCAGTATTTAATTACTAATTTTTACCTTTCATTTAAGTTACATTTTGTTTGGTCCTTTTCCCAAAAAAAAAATCTTCCATAATGTCTCCATTTCAACATTTTACAATGAAGCCTTAATAAGTTCTCAGTCTACTCGATCTACAATGTCTGGATGTCCAGACCATGGCTCAGGACAGAGACCAATGGAGAGGTGTTGTTGCCGCCCTATGCTCCCCCAGGAGTTAGAGGAACAAATAATAATGATGATGATGAATTTGAGTTAAAAAAACACGGTATTTTCTGACGATGGGGCCAGTGTCTCCGATCCAATAATGCCCCCCGTCTATATGACAGACAGCCGATTACTCAATAGTAATATTTTAACATTTTCGCGAATTAGAACTATTTTCTAAATTAGACTATTTAATCGAGGTTTCACTGTACAGTCAACATAATATTTACAAATAGTTAGTGGCGTTTTTGCGTTGTTTTAAATAAATAAATAAATAAATTTGGTCAGTTTGTATTGTTTTGTTAGTAATATAAATAATAATAAATAGTATCACCATTTTATATTGTTGTATATTTAAATAATGTTTTTAATATTTATCATGTTGTTTTATGATATTCAAATTAAACCATTCATTCCACACGCCATGTATACTAATGAATTTTGAAAAGCAGACATACCTACAAAATACATTATTCCATTCATACAAAATATCCTTTTCATTTCACATCATTTTGAACAAATATAAAGCAGATAAAAATGAATTAATATTTGTCGGTATAACTGAAAATTACCTACGACAAAACTATGAAACTCCACTTTGACGTGTCTGAGGAAAACAATATACAAGATCAGCGAAAAAGAATGCCGAGATTTTGAAAATGTTTGCGGTTTGATCCCCGATGCCGACCTAATTCACTATACGAGACAAGCTTTTCAAGCTTACTGTGAAGTGTACAAAGGTGTGTTTGGGTTTATTTCGATAAACCCAGATTAGTTAAAAAAAAAATTGAAAATGTTTTGTAAAAGTTAACATACTTTTTCTCTGCTGGGATTCGAATCCGCTAAATATGATTCTCGAATCGATTCGATTGACAAAATCGTCGATTACATACGTAAAAATTAATATTGAATTATTGAGACATAAAGATTGAAACAGAAAAAAAATAGAGGCACTCTATAAAAAAAATCCATGCTACTTCATCGCCAAAACTCACCCTCCTTGGATTTGGAAGAATCCTCGCTTTTCTGACCCTCCGCGTCCTCATCATGACCACTGTCTAATGAATTACAATATTGTTTTTACCTTGATACATACATGACCAACAAAAATACTTCTTAAAACACAATATATTTTTAAATTATATATTTTTTTAACTTTTCAATTTATTTATTTAGTGTTTAATTTTATACATATTTACATTTCATAAACGAAGCAAAACAAAATGTTAAAATTAGGTGATTTAAGAAAATAAAAACAAAACCCGAATGCACGAGTTGTGTTTCTAAAATAAAATCATGTTACATTTCAAACAAAAATGTGCCTGTGAAAACAACAAAAAAGAACAAAAATTGTGCAAATGTGTGAAAACTCAAACTTAATGACTAAATCAAGTTGCAAAAAACACCCAATTTACAAAATTGTATCAAAAAGGTTTGGAGTACCACAGGGTACTCTTTTCAGACCTAAACATTATTTACAGTATTGAATTTGACTAATTCGGTTCAATATCCAAAAATTGATTATGATCTGATAAAAGAAAAAAACTAGTGAATAACAATGAACTACTCGTAGTAATTTATGAAAATGGCATATTTAAATAATGGAGTGACGCAGGGACAACATTTTGGACCCCTATGACCCAACCTTTTTTTATGGTAAAACTACTTCCACCAACTAAAATTATATACAAAGAACAACAAACATAATCAATCAGCATTGGTTAAGCACAGCGACAACATACCTCTGAAGAAGTTCCTTTCCATCGGAGGCGGCGGCGGTGGTCTCCGTCTATCATCCTCATCTGTGCAGATTCGTTGAATGACGTGATGTGGTGAGGCGAAGCAGGGTATTTGGAAAAAAGAGCAGAGAAAAACAGAATAAATTAAACGTAGGTACAATTATATGGTCAACTGAGATGACCAGATCCTGTTGGGTTTTAATCACGACGAAACTGCTATGGGGATAAGCAGTACGCAGAAAATTGTGGATGACGACAAATAATTAAAGACAAGTTCGCCAACAGTTAATGAAAATTCGTACCGTCATGTTACTAACACGAATGTACCACATTTCTTTACACGTTTTTATTGGATTTGGTTTCAGCATTTCACGCACAAACGGAGATTTTACGAAAACGAAGAAACAAAATCGAAAAAATGACGAAAATTCAAATAAAACGACAAGACAAAATTTTAACGATGATGGGCGAATTTCTAATTAAGCAACAGAAGACAGACTAATGGAATAATAATAAAAAAATCTTTTCATTGGAATATTAGTTAGCTACATTATACGGTGATAGGCGTACAAAGAATGAAATACAATAGACAGAGAAGTAGTATGAAAGAATTGCCCCATTCAAGTGAATAGTTTGGTATTGTTTCAATGTGTTTATTGAAAAAATAATACAGTAATTTAAAATAACTACGTATTAGGGGGCAAACACGATCGCGTGCAGGAAATTGGGTAACTAACAAGTAATATCCCTCCAATGAGTTTAAAATTACAAAGGAAATAATATAAAGAATAACAGTATGTATTTTATAAGTTATCCTCGTGGTAGATGGGAAACTTTTTCTTTACGAGAAAGATGACAATATTTGAAAGCGTCATGCAAGAAACGGGTGAAATTCGGTGAAGAATATTCGTATGTTGTTAGCCCAAAAATAGTTTGCCATTCCCAACGACGGTGATTTGAAAATTTCGTAATACCTGTCATGGAATATAATGTATTGTACCCATTTATAGGGCTGCGATCAGCTGGTTGAATCTGGTGATAATTTTGGAAATATTACATTAAAAAAGTCGTTCCCTCAATAAACCGTGAGGCCAACGTTTTTCAGTTGAATTGAAACAAATGTTGATTGGGTAAGTCATGTAAAATATTGACAAATGGTTGAAGGAGATCCAATGGCGTCAGAGAAACTACAGGCTTGCTGGAAACAAGCAACAAACATATAGATAAGTAAATATAATTTTTATTTGTAAATGATTATATAATGGAAAAAAGGGCAAACTAAATTGTTAGTTTTCAAATACATAAAGAAAGGTAGTCGTTTCAATATATTATTATAATCGTAAGAGTTGGATTTGGAAATGTGAAGAAATCATTAATTTGACATGCGAATTCGGGCAACCCTGGATGAGACCGAATATTAATAGGTTAGGTCTCCACGCATAGAATTATCTAGGGTACCTACTTATATGTGAGCACGTCAAATTTGTGGGGTCATTAATCAAACTCAGTGACGTCTTGTCAACAATAATATGGAATAGCTGGAGATATTCAGCGATGGGTGCTCGGAGGGACGCGGCGGGGCGATCAGAGAACTGAGCTACAGAATGTCGCTTGCGTCCGACGACGAAGAAAATTTGCACTACAAACTTGTATTCTTAAGATTTTTTGTGCTGTAAGTTTTGGGGAATGTTTCATGTTCTTAAGGTCTTACTTTATCTGTATCACGCGTTAACTAACCAGAGATTTGGAGATTACGCAAGTTTTCACAGGGGCACTAATTTTAATTTTTCTGAGAACATCAGAATTTTCTTGATGTCGTAGTTGAATATAACAAGTAGTTATCTCCACAGATATTCAGCAAAGGATGGACCTTCCATCATGCTTAATACCAAAAAATAATCTCAATAAAGGGCCGTGTACAATAAATACACGTTTCATCTCGACTCAACTACCAGCCTTCATAGCACAGCGGCAGAGTACCGGCTTGTCAAGTTGGAGGTCTGGGTTTAATTCCCGACAGCAGCAGATGGATGGACTGGAATTGGTGAATGTTACTGAAGTGTAAAGTGATCACATTAAGCCAGCCGACGATCACTCTTAAGCCTGATGGAAGGTCCATCATTTGCTGTGTATCTGTTGAGATATAACTGCTTGTTATATTCAACTACGGCACTAATTTAAATCTATGGTAATAACTGAAATCAGTAACACGTAGAAATTCGTTTTGCCAGAAGAAACAGCGCAAGTTAAAAAAGGAGAACAAAAAATATAAAACCATACAAGTTACGTACGAAAAAAACATGTCTCCATACGAATTTAGTTATGCGAGAAAGAATTTGTTTGTTTCGATGACAGCATCGGTTATTCCGGCGTGACGCACAGCTGATCTATCACTAGACACTTTTACGCTAATTGGTCGGGGGAAATCTCCCAGAAATGTAACGCAATAAATAATATTAAATACTATACGGAGATGCGTTACCGAACACACCAACTGACAGGCAGAGGTAAGGGGACAAATTATTATTACACAGATACTTAATACGGTTGTGTAATTTCTTGCATAAATAACGAGCGATCCCCTATCTTGTAGGCACATCGCCACGTCATAAATATTTCACCACACGTCGGATAATTAGTAATGCGTGACCGGATAAAAACTCATATGAATATTGCTCAACATGAATAAATCCCAAAAAAGACGAAAGCCCTTCAGAAATTCGCTCAAGGGACAAAAGCTCAAATCTAATTGGATTTTGAAAATAAAATTAATTGTATCTATTAGTATACGATTTCTTTCAGTGTGTCAGAAACTACTATAGATTAGAAAATAACCAAATAAATAAGCGGATCTGAAATGGGATAGACAATAAAATAGTCAACATTTTATAAAGAATTCATCTACTGGAATCCAACTAGAAAGTTTGGGCTTTTATCCCTTGAGCAAATTTCTTAAGGGCATTTGTCATTTTTGGGATTTATTCATGTTGAGCAATATTCCTACGGGTTATAATCCGGGAACCTTAGTAATGGTGTAACAATCCATAATTCACATAACAGATAAACTAGGTAGAGACGATTCCTAGGAATTCTTCTGCAGACACTTGCCTCAAATCGGCAGGAAATGTATGAAATAAATTTCATTTCTTCAAAATTGTAAAATGTGTGACTATTTCCGTGCAAAAAAAGGGTTTATTTAATCACTAGCTGAGTTACCGTGCTTCGCAACGGTAAATAAAAAAAAACAACGTGCCATACTTTAAACGCTTAAGCTGGACAAAATGTGACTTAAGATCTGAATTTATTTTCCATCGCCCTTTCATACGATACCACTCACAACCCCACACAACTCTTGGATCATCTCATCATCATGGCATCTCCTAGGAAAAACTTTTTCTCCAAAAACCGGCGACGTTAGAACACAGCCTATATTATCGCAAATTTTATCCAAAATTTTCGCGGAAATCCATCGTAAATTGCGGTAGTTATGCGAACACTTACAAAAATCAGACTTTAGTTTATATATATAGGTAAATAAACAACTAATTGAAAAATAGTGCACAACCTTTTCTGTCAGAGGTACGAAAAATTTGGTAATGACCGATACACATTTTGGGTACAATGAATTATGTTCATTTTTTAAACACGAATCTGAAATATTATGTAATCAAAATTCAGTCAAATTATGTTATTTTAAGTGCGACTCCAGTTTACCTGGAGACAACGTGCCGTTGCGAAGCACGGGTAACTCAGCTAGTAACAGATATAATACTCAAAAGTACTGTAGTAATAAAAAACTATATTATTGCTCCACATACGAGTGAATAAATACGGAATCCTAGCTATACGAGTACATACGAGTAGTACGCTCGGAAATAGTCATAATTTCTCAAAATATTACGCACGTTCGTTTTATTTCAGTAATAATTTCAGTTGTACTATACAGTCACGGTGATATAATTTAAACAGCAAAATTTCAGATGATAAAACGTTATTATGTCAAAACGAAAAATATAGAGAATTATTACGCTAAACCTGTTATAGGCACAAACGATATACAGTGAAAAAGTCGGCAAAAAACTGTAAAAGTAAACATTTTACATCGACAATGAAATGTCGTGCAAACAATGGGATTCTGATTTTTATGGTTCTATGATTCATAAGTCCAGATAATTCCAATAAAACCAGATAAACTATACTTTATTCGCAAACTTCCACAAAACATAGTCAAGATCCTTAAATTAGTTGCTCCTCTAAGCCTCAAAGAAAACGATGCTCCTGGATGAGTCGAGTCCTGGATAGTCAAAAGGATACGCGAGACGTCTGTAGAAAGGGGATACGATCTTCGAATCAAGATTGATAAAAAAATGGACGGTGAACACGATCAATGAATGAAAGTAAAAATAAGCAAAGTTAGGGATACTCACTGTATGGCTGAGGTCTGCCTCCTGTGAACTGAGGTGACTGAAGCAATGGAACAGACCGCTGCTGCTGTGGAGCATTCTCTTCCTCTACTGAAAAAAACCATTAGAGAAACAAACAATTAAAAAACAAAAAATGTTAGAACATGTGACAAAAATCATTCCAAAAGAGGCAAAGCAATGAAAAAAAACGGTGATGGAGTTGAAGAAATAAAAACAGCTGCAAGAATCGCTTCTCCATTCTTCTCGGGTGTACCGTGTGGGGATTGTCGATACTGTCGAGCTTTCGGCCTACTTGCTGAGGCCATCTTCAGGACTAATGTTGTTAGTCCTGTTGTTATTCCTAATGACATTATTCCTGAAGGCGGCCTCAGCAAGTAGGCCGAAAGTTCGACAACATCGACAATCTACACACGGTACCCCCGAGAAGAATGGAGAAGAGATTAACAAGGACCGTGAAAATCTCCAAAGCTAGCTGCAAGAATATTTTGAAATAGTACTCGGCCACATTGATCTGAGATTGATCTTATAGAAGTAAAATTTCGGGAGTTTTAAATTAAAAAAATAATTCTTTCGCTCAGTAGAATCCAAAAAATAATAGAAAATTTCTTAAATATTTTGCTGTGTAGTTATAAAATATTATAGAAGATTACAGCGCTCAACACAGTTGGATGAACACATCCTCAAATGTCTCTGAACAAAAAATATATTTTGTCCGAAATCCTCGAGGTATGCTTCAAATCCTCAAGGATCATCTGAAAGAAACAAGCACTGCATGGTATGAGGATAAATTTCCATTAAAAGCATTTTGCTGTAAAATAAATCAGTGGTAGATTAAACGGGTCCACGAAGACTCCACCAGTGATTGGCAACAGTTCTCCAAGTCCTGTCTTAAAGAAAGTATGTATATCCCTACCTTTACTATCATAGACTTACCTTCTAAAACAAACGGCACAAGAGATGTAGGCGCACAATATCACCCCTTATCTCACTTTCACTCTTGTAAGAGGAAGAAGACACGAGTCGAGGTGTACAGGATCCGAAAGTGAATGAAGACCTCCAAGGCGGTAGGTCCCTGCACATACAAAAGACAAACACACTCCAATAATTTATCGATGGACCTCCAAAAAACCCCAACAACCGATATAAATTCATTCGGAATAAGCGTAAACCCCAACCCCTGCAAAAGTTGTACTCAAGTTCATCGAAGTTTTTCCTTTCAATGCGACGTTTATTTGTTTTTTTTTTCTATATAGCTTCCTTGATCACAAGCCATAACTGACAACAGCACAAGTTTCAAGTATATTTATCTGCATCGTTAAGGTTCGTCTACATCCAGATGTATCATAATAATCTCCATACAACACAATGTAAATAAGCACACTTGTTTCTCTTTGATAAATCTCAATTCTCAAGACTTCAGAGTCACCATGTCAAATAATAGACGTACAATTTTGAACGCGACACCACTTTTTGTTTATATAAAATATTTCCCGAAGATCACGAGAACCAAATAACAAATATCACCTTCGTGTTGGATGAAACGACGATAAGGTAAAAACAATAAAATTATAATTATAAATAAATCATAAAAACAATTAAAGAAAAACATAAACATAACAAAACATACAAAGACTCTTTTTTTTATATTTGATCAAAAAATAAATTAGCAAGATTGTTAAGGATGAATCTCAAGACATTGATTACAATGATCATTTGACTTTGGATGAAGTTAATCAGAATTTAAATTCCGCAGCAAATGACTGAAATATGACTGAAAGTGATATTTATTGTTCTCGTGCCTTAAGCAGGAGTTGAGGCGGCACATTGATTGGACGAGCACGGTTGTGAGGTGATGGTGAACCATCTTATTCAATATTAAATAATAAAAAAATAGTAAAATCTTTAATTAACATTATTCAAAAAAAATATTGTCTGACAGTAACAAGTTCAAAATACGTTAAACATCTTACGTTTCTCTCAAACGGTTACTTCAAAAATAATAAAAAAAAAAAAAAGTAAAAATCAAAAAAGTCAAAACATTAGCACTATACAATAGTAATAATAACAATAAAATATACAATAACAAAAAAACTAAAATATCACATTTTAAAGTTTTATTAATCAATTAATTATTGTACCAACTACCCAAAACAAGAAGTGATATTATTAATGATTATTCCAACACTCTTACTCGTAAATTGATTATCAAAAGTAAAAATAAATAAACAATAAAAAATAATACAAAAAAATATAAACAATACAATTTGGTTGTAATTATTTGAAAGCTACAACTGTCATAATATTTCAAAATGAGCCAAAAATAAAATATAAACAATAAATAATTAATTAGAAATAAAAAAAAAACAAATCCTTTTACATAATATTTTACATAACATTGTGTGGTGTTGGTTTTTTCTGTATAGTGTCCGAGCATTGCCAATATATATTTTTGAGAATTTCTCTTCTGTCCTACAAATACATTAAGAATTACTGACTTTTCTGATCCTAGGGAATGTATTTTTCATCTTGACCATCGTAACTTATTCGTCATCGTTTTGTAAGATGCTGAAGTTTGTATTTTGTATGCTGTATCATTGTTTGGTGATGATATTATTTTGTTAGTAGTGTTATCTGTGTGTCGAACAATCTCTTTCCTTGCTTAATCAATTAGTTTATTGTTCTTGTCTATGGATCTCTTTTCTACAATCTGTGCTGTGTTTTTGGATGAATAATGTCTTTTATCTATTATTTCTCTTCAATATTTGTTGTTTCTCTTGTTTCTGTTTCAAAAATTTCGCTCGATTCGGTTAATTGTTTGTTGTGTTTGTTTTTTCGCCTCACTGCGTTTGTTATGTCTGATTGTTTGTTGTGTTTTGTTGTATATATTTAATCTGGTGATGATTTGAGACAATATTATGTTTATATCCATGCAGAGAAATAATAAAGTTTACGCTAAACTTGCTGGTAGTATCGGTTATGTTGAAGCGATTATGTTTTACAAAATAGTACCAAGAGGCAAGCTTGATTACAAAAAAAAATAATATACATCTTTTGTGTGTTAAATTTACACCTAATAATACAACAGTAAAAGAAATGCATACTAGTTCAACAATGATATCATCAAATTCGTAATCTTGGTGATGTTTTTCTATTTTTCCTAAATACGAAACGTCATCGAAAATAATTCATAAAATTTTGTATGTTTCTGTGCTGTGTTCAAATGTTTTTTATTAGACTTGTGCTCTTGTCGATGGCTTTTGTTTCAACATTATCAAAAGAATAAATAAATAATAGTTTCGTAACATGAAACAACTTGAGATACAAATAAAAACAAATTATCTGTTTCGACAATGTCTTTTTCATGTATGTATTATTGTTGCTTGGGTCGTTTCCTACATAAATTACAATAACATTACATACAGACCGTTAGGCCCGTGTTTTCTTTTTTCTAAATTAAGGAATCTAACGTATCTAGGAAATAAACTAAACTAGACGAGTGTGTTTGTCTTTTGATGTGCTTGAAAAAAGATATATAATAAAGAGAATTATATAGAGGAGGCGGTATATAATATTATATAATTATGAGATAAGTTATATAATTATCAAAAAAATTGTATTAAAAGTAATAATATATAATATAAAAAGTAAAAATCATCTGTAAGAAGTGGTCAGTAACATTAATATCAAAAAAATGGTCAATTTATGGCAGTAGTTTCACTAGTACATTCATCGAGATGATCGGGTGGCATGTCCAAGTTATATATGCAATCATTATTTTTACTTTTTATTAATAATTAAACAAATCATGTGAACGTATATTGTCCTCACATTCAATTCGACAATATAAGTAAAGAGAGAGAGAGAGACAGAGCGAGATGTGTCATTCTATTAATAAAATATTAAAAATAAATCATTTAGGTATTAAATTTACACAAAAAAAAAACACAACCAAATCACAAAATACGTACCCACAATCAGCTAGATGAATAGTAGTAGTTGTAGATGTTGTTGATGATGTAGATGTTGTAGTACATGTCGGAATGATGAGAGAGAGAGAGTGATCTAAATGATCTATTTTGTAGTATTTTGTTATTTTTTGTAATGGACTCATGTTTGATCCCTGTGGTACACCCGATCTCGCTAGTGTATAAAATATAACTAAATGTTTTTTTTTAACTAACAACAATTCAAAATTAAACTACTACTAAAAACTACATTAATAAGTAATAATAAAACACATAAAAACACATAGAGAATATTATATTATATATGGCAGACGATTAAGTAAATGTATGTAAGTCAAATTATGATCTGAAAAAACAATCAAAAAGCGTATGGTGCAAAGTATGTTGAATAACAATATGGTGAGTATGAGATTGTATGAAAATAAATGTAAAACACAAAAATCTGTTGCAAATGCATTTATTGATTGACAAGTAAAACTGTGGAGTGTGAATAGTGTGACTAGAATGTTAGTAAACTATACACTTCTATACATGTCTGTACAAATCTACGTAATCCTTCCGTAACTATTTTATTGTAAACTGTGTTTTTACCGAGAAAACTCTCCAATGCCTTTCTGTGAACCTTAAATAGGTAGTACGTGGCATGCTTTCTAAATATATTTTTTCAGACGTAAAACCTGATTTAGGGACGTCATGGATCGTACAGCTATTATTTATTTATCGTATGGTCAAAAGAGGTATGTATATCACATCCCTCAAAGGAAAAAGTTTGAAGATTGGACATTGGGCAATCATAAATTTCGTACGGCTAAACTGAAATGGCAATGGGCAGGGCACATAGAAAGACAAAATGAAAATAGGTGGACTCAAGGACATCAAACGGAGACCATGATTAAGCAAAAGAGATGGCGGAAGATTACATAAGAGATGGGCAGACGATGCGACATAAGTAGCGGGTAGACAGTGGGTGAGAAAGACCATTGATGGATAAGAATGGAAACGTTTGGAAAAGACCTATATCCAGCAGTGGAGAGACTAGGTCTGAAAAAGAAGAAAAAAGAAGAAGAATATGCTCTTTCATTCGATCCAATGACCACGAAAAGTTATAGGTACACAAAAAGCAAGTCATCGACATTAATTTCAAATGGCCCAAGAAGAGGAAAAATCCTGTTACAAAATTTTGTTAGATCGAGTTGACATAACTCAACAATACAGAAACATATAAAAGCAGTAAAAAAAACTGTCTCGGGCTCTTTCTAGGTATGCCCGCTGATAGCATCGACAACAGCTGTCTTCAATATCGCCTTGAAAGCAACAGATGTCTAGGCGGGCCTGCAATGACCATCCAGAGACTGTACACATCAGAGCTGCGCCAGGCTGGAATGACATGGGAACAGGCAACGGAGTTGGCCCAGGAAAGAAAAGCCTGGAAAAACTGGCTGACGACCACATGCTCCACATAGGGAGCGGATGTGGATATGTATGTATGTATCTTCTTCTTTCGTATGCACACGACCATTGTACAAGTTATCTTGGAGTCATAGCTCCGCGTCAATATTCTGCAAGTTATATATTGCCCTTGGCGACACCTCATAGATTTCTTCAAGAACCCCCGCAAACTTCTTGTCAAGACACCTCTCTACTATACGGTAAACAGTCTCGATCTGGCCACATTCACAAAGGGGATGGTCTTTCTTGCCCCATTTATGGAGCAAGTATCCGCATCTACCGTGGCCAGTATGTATCTAAAAGTATAAAATAATAAAATACAGCGTCGAGGAAAGACATATCTAATAAAAGAATGATGAAAGACACTAATATTATAATACAACGTTACAAATGAAAGCTTTGTTTTGATTCCAACTAAGTTGTTGCCACTGCTAGTAGTTCTAGTTCGAGTTGTTGTTGGTGGTGCAATAAAACAGAACCGTTTGATAAACAATAATGAATATTTCATTCCAGTTAAACCGTTGAATTTGCATTTACTTCCCGACGTTAACATGCAACTATGTATAAATGATAATAACGACAATATAGGAACGTTGGCTCTAACGATTCAGATCGCTCTCAATATACCGTCGGTTCATTTATCGCTGCTTGATCGAAATAAAATCTGAGACCAAACGCCATCAACCCCACGTGTAAAATTTCGAAGCTAGGTAGGCTGCAACATTTAAAGAAAACAATCAAAGTTAAAGACAAAAACTTAACGAAAAATCTGTATTCATGCGCTGAATGAACAACTCCCTCCATAAGCAGATTTGGATTTGGTACATCTGAAGAAGTGCATATTATAGTTAAATATTTTTTTCAGAGTTTTGTACTAAAATATTCTCAAGTCGATCGACAAACTTGAATAGCACTGGTTAGGACACACAGCTTGATAAAATTATAGTAGGTTACCCAGACTTATTAAATAATGGAAACCACCATGGACAAACAAAAAAGGTGTCGGAAGGCCACAGAAGAGATAGGCAAACGATGTAACCTCTGTAACGAATGGACAGTGAATTTTGAAGAGGTCTATAAGAAGAAAGATACAGGAAAGATGGAAGAATATATCGAGGCGGTAAATATGAGTCAGTATTTTCACAGCGAACAAACGATACCGTAATACTGTATGGATTTTATTGTGGAAAGCCACGAAGCGAAATTGAATAGAATGAATACTCCGAGGCCTCAAGCGAGGGTGGATAATATGTTTGCTCAATGAGATTCTTTGTATCAAAGTGAAGCAATATATTGTATGTGGTGATGTAGTACCAGTTGATAGTTGGTTCAATATTTAAACTTGTCACGGTGGTGGTGCAATCAAAGGAAGCTACATGAATTACGCGGCAATAATTGCATCAGGGAGTCTCTTTTGTAAAGATGCTACGGAATGCTGTTACACTATAAGTACTTTCAAGATAGTGATGTCAGAGTTAGTGTATTCATAGAGAAAAATACATTTAGTTTGAAGGAGATCTGCGAGAAGTATTTTTCTCCATCGTTCTTTATGTTTTTGGGGGGTGCTGAATTCAAATTTTAGCTGTGCCACCTCTTAAATGTTACGCGTCCTGAGAAAACTGCGAAAAACTGCGAAAAACTGAAAATAGGATGCTCTTTTTACAAATTTTCGCTCATAACTCAAATAGTAAATATGTTTTGTAAATTTAAATATGTATTGTTAAATATGTATTTAAATATGTTTAGTCAAATAGTAAATATGTATTTTAGAGAAAAGAATCTAAACGCAAGAGTTATCTGCGGTAAATATCCTACAAAATGGTTATGTGATTGACGATAGCACAGAAAAACCGAAACGATTTTGTAATATTAAGAATTTCGAACGCCGAGACATGATGGGAGTCCGTTTTTTAAATATGAAAATGGAAGACTGGCATGGAGTTTAAAAACCACGTAAAGATTTTTATCACAAGCGACAAGCGTTTGAGAATGAGAATTTAAAAAAGTATATTTCAAATGTTGCACCCACTCCTCAGCAGATGGCGTTAGCATCGGAAACATTGGGTCAATGTGAAATAATTTCCAGCTGTAGCATAAACCTACAAAAATTACACGATTGACACCAGGATGTGGTGGAATGGGTGAACGTTGCCCTGGGCATAAAGTGAAAACTTAAGCCGACTCGTAAGCATCGGAACACCCATCCTGCTTTCTCCCCAAGGGAGTTCATATAACGCTACATTATGTGAATGAAGATGCCTCTCGTTTCTGTTGAGGAAAAACTGCAATATCTACTAGTATTTTTACATTTCGAAACGATTTTATGGTGATACATGGTGCAGAGAAGAGAGAGAAACGATTTTATACAACGGGGAGGGCTTGCGTATTATAGCAGACGATCGAATCGAAACGCGAGTTAAATTAATTATTTATTACCGCAGTGCAAATTTGTCATATTATTAAAATATTCCCACGACTCTTCGTCCGATTATATTATTATAATGATGATGCGCACAGATAATTCAATTACACGTGCAAGTTCAGCTAAATACACTCGCTCTAATGTCAAATTAATATTAGAAATGGACGTACCCACTCCATAATGTACGCATTATTTTCAAATTATTATTCCACACACGCACAATATATTTAATACACCACACATACATTCCGCTAATGATCGAAAATTTCCAACGGTAAACCGATTCTCAATATTTTTGGATATGTAGAAATTGTACGATATTCATAACTATTTTATCCTCTAATACCGAGGGTAGTACTTACGAGTACCAGAAGTCCGGATTTTCCTTTTCTTACAAACACTCCTAGCAGAAAGACGTGCCAGATGGATCGGCCACATAGTGATTCAAAGAGGGTCTTCTATTTGAATTAATTGAAGGAATGAACGAGGGGACAAACTACAAAGAACGAGCAAGAAAAGAATACCTGGAAGACCTGTGCCAGTATATGGGTTCGACTCATATAAAGAGTTAAAAAGAACTGCACAGGACAGGTATGAGCGGAGGAGCAGACAAGGCGCTCTACTGCAAATCAATCGTTACGATTGAAACTTTGATTGAGTTTCACAAAATATAATTCCCTTACTAGAATTGGATGCTTTGAGAATCGATGCATTAACACAGCACAGATAATACAATTAATCTAATTATTATTGATCGTGAGTTACATAATAGAATTACCTACGCTTATAATAATAAGCGCATTGTGAACAATAATTATTACGTATTGATAATTTCACCAATAACTATGTTAAAGGGTGCTAATATAAATAATTTAATCGTTCATTAATGGATTGATTAAATCATACATATCGTTCATACACGAATTGCTAAATCATACATATCGCCCACTCACAAATGTCTATAAATCTCACATATCGCTGACTCTCAACTAGCTAAATCATACACATCATTCATGCAGCATTGACTAAATCAATCGTTTTTTCCTGGGGTTAACTGGAAGAAATCGCAGTTCTGCGATAAGTTCGCCCTAGTGAACAACGTTTTATAATCTGTACTATGTCTATTTTGTATATTTATATGTGTTTTTTTGTTTACTTTAAGTTTAAATAAATAAAATAAAAAATACATATCGCCCACTCACAACTGACTAAATCATACACATCGCCCACTCACAACTAACCAAATCATACATATCGCTCATACATTAATGACTAAATCATACATATCGCCCACTCACAAGTGACTAAATCATAAATTAAATCTCACATAACACTGGAACACAACTGACTAAATCATACATATCATTCACACACTATTGACAAAATAATACATATCGCGCACTCAAAAACCGGTTTACCCATCAACTACTGAAATGTTAGGTGTCATGGTCTAAAATAAAAACATTAATTTCCGCGTGCAATCGTAAAACAATTTTGACACATTTGCAGGAAATTCATCCTGCGGTACGAATTCATATTCTCTTTAGTACAGTAATCAGAGGAAATTGGATGGCATTTCTAGGAAAGAACTATAGACATTTTTTTCTCCATCATGCTTTACGTATTTGGGGGTGCTGAATCCGAATTTTAGCTCGCTCTGACGCCTGAACGGTTTATGCCACAAAAAAGATTTATATGTCATTTTGTAGGAAATTTAGTGAAGTTTATTCTTGTCCTTAGCTTCTTTTCTCTAAAATGAATACTTTTTGAATTATCAGGCAAAGTTTGTAAAAAAGGCATTTTTTTCTCTTTCTTTCTGAGATGTCTCAGAACGCGTCACATTTACGAGGTGACTAAGTTGAAATTCGGATTCAGCGCCCCCAAATACGTAAAGAATGATGGAGAAAAAAATGTCTATAGCTTTTTCTCCTCGATAACACCATATTATTGCACTACTTCGGATATTGAATAATATAAATCAATTGTACAATAGTTATAATAGGTCTATCCGTCTAGATTATTCAGTATAGTATAGTATAGTATACATATATCTACTTCCCTTTGTCCGACCGCACTTTAATCATGTTTCAGTAATTTATTGTTCACTCAATGAAATGTTTTATTCAGGTTCTCCATTGTGATGTACTGATGCCGACCACTATACAGGGTGTTTGATAGACGGATTCATATTATATCCTTCAACTTTTAGCTCAGAGGGGCCTTCTGCCTGGAATGAACTTCCTGTACACATCAGAAAAGCGAGAACAACTGCTGAATTTAAGAGCCAGCTTAAAACTCACCTCTTTAAAAAATCGTTTAGGATAGTTTAGAATAAGTAGATGTAAGTACTTAGGTTAGCTTATTGAATCGTAAAAGGCGCCCTTGAGGTGGACTTGCTCCACAAAATGGCGCATTATTAAATTGTCCATTTTATTATTATATATATCCTCAGAGGTGATAGTTATACTGCCGTCCTAACGAAAGAACCACGTATAAACCAAAATCTTGAAACTTAGATAATCGCGAAAAACGTCTTGCGGCGCCCATGTAAGTCTATACATTTGCATGACATATACGGCTTGAAAAATAGGGGTTGCGTATGGAAGCTCAGACATTTTATGATTGAAATAGGTGGATGTAAGGTGGAAATACTCATTTTGATGGAAAACTCAACATAACTAAAGTGGCGTATACGTGGTTCTTGCTTAGGACAGAGTAGAGGTCATTTAGGATCTTTTGAGCTAAACTTAGCTTAATCCAAAGTCTCACGGTTTTCGAGATTTTCACTTTTTATCGAAAAATCTCGAATTACTCAAGTTTTACCCCAAGAGCATCGTAATAAAAGGTACTTAATTAGTTCTATCATTAAATTTTTCCTCAACAGAGACGAGAGGCATCTTCATTCACTCATTATTTTTTGTTATTTGAGTATGTGTTTAGTCGATTTAACGCATTAGTTTCATTCTGAAGAAACAAAAATGAAAAAAAATTGGACTAAAATTTCGGTAGTTATTTCAAAAACGACTTACGACTTTGGAGGCAATTTTCGTTAAGAAACAAATCGCTCTCTGAAGATATATGCATCCAACTATCAAACACTCTGTATATTATACAGTATTGAACCAATATAAAAACTAACACATAAATTTATCTATTCGAACAATTATCGTAGGTGAACATTTGTAATTTAGAACAGACATTCAAATGTCAGAGTTGAAGGATGAATGAAAAAATGAATCAGGAGTGACAATGGATCGCTCATGACTCACAATCTTTATGAAAAAAACGGAGGCGAGAATTGGAGATGAAGAGACTTAAGGGGAAGAGAATCAAGAAAACATTTCCAGTGTCTTTAAAGTTTAAAATCGCAATGACGGAATTACGGTAATAAATAGAGTACCTCAGAGGGGTGGCAGAAGTAACCCTGAGAGACCGAATACGGAACGAGTATGTCCGGGAGTTCTCGATGCGGAAACCACACTCCTCGTCATAGAGAGGTGTCAGCTGAGATGGCTCGGACACGTCGTTCGGATGCCAGAGGACCGGCTTCCGTTAAAAGCTCTGGAAGCTGAAGGTGCAGGCAGAAGACCGGTGGGCCGTCCCAGAAATAGCTGGCAGAAGCAGGTGGCAAAGATGTGCGAGGAGAGACTGTGTTGGAGTGGCCAGAGGTCCTGGAAACTGCAAGTGACAAAGACCTCTGGCGAAGATACTCATTTGAGCCCCTGATCCAACCAAGGATAGAAATGAAAGAAGATGTATCTATGTATAAATAAAGTTTGTTACATTTTTTTGGGTCACTTTCGCTTTATTTGAAAGACAAAAATTGCCGGCGCCTGAATAGGTTTAATGCAACCTATATAATGCAAATAATAATTAAATGCATTTTCATATATACATTTTTTCATTTTTCTTTTTCATATTTCGAGCATACATGACATGTAGCTAGAGGTCGCTAGTTCGTCATCTATGGCTGACGTAACGGGAATTAGATAAGACGTTCCGATATGATATGGTCGTGTATGTTGACGAGCCATTTAGTGGATAAATGTGTATTCTAAAAGTGGCATTTGGTATTTAAATAGCCTAATTCCGAGCCTCTCTATATCCGTAAATTCGCATACTATATTGCTTTTTATATTTTTTATCTATATGTATTATATTAACGGGTACATTAAGTACATTAGTATGTTATTTTTTTAAATTTATGTTTCATTTTATATGTCAAAGTTGGGATGGTTGGCAGAAATCGCCAACAGGTGATAAATCCGCCCTTTGTGTGTAAATTTATGTGCAATAAAGTTTTTATTTATTTATTTATCGTTACTTAGAATATGTAATCTGAAAGTTCTCCCGTGTAAACCTGATTCCTGAACACAGTTTAGAGCCGACGTTCTTTCTTCCATCGTTTCCTCACTGCTGAGGGTCACGAGTCGTGGAGCTACCCACGCACAAAACAAGACGCCTCCAGTCTTCTGTGTTCTCCGCAATCCGCACTACCAAGCACAAGTCTCTCCCAGTCATTTCTCAAAGAGCCTATGTAACCTGATTAAAATATTATGGTGATATTTTCAGTAAGAAGTGTTCGGCGTTGACACCTTCTAGATCAAAAGACGACATCTGTTAAATGTTGTGGAAAGTTCATCCTATCAAATGAGAATAGCTGGTTACTATAGACTTTTATATTAAGTACCCAGATGGCGTACTCAATGCTAGAAGTAAACTGGTGCCCACAAACTGTCAAATCGTATGGAGAATTTTGACATTTCGTGGGAAACGTTTTCGAAATTTTGTTCTCATAGTTAAAAACTGTATTAGTTTTAACGTTATTTAGGAATCAAGCGATAGTTTTAATAATGTTTTGGTTTTTATTATTGATATCTTGTTAATAGTGTGAGTTTTGCGACTCTGAAATACCAAAAAGTGCCGAGCGTGAAATAGTGTCACTCCCTTTCTATTGAAAATACATGAAGTCAGACGTCTAGGTACTAATAATAATAATATAAAAGTCTATGATGGTTAACAACTGAGTCGCAAATTGTTCAAAGTTTTACCAATTTGTCAATTATATTACCAAAATCAATTTATATGCATACATTTGTGATCGATTTCAGTTTAACAATAATCACTTTATATTTGTTTGAGCGGTTTGTTAACACAGTGTGTAATATGGCCAGACATTTATTTCCGTATCCATAGAAAACGTTGTATTATTTCGTTATTCATTTTTCTCTTGTTGAATTGAAATTTTCAATACTGGCAAATATTTTTATCTGCGTCGGCGAATTTAAACAAAACGATTTTCGAGATTCTGTTCCAAATTTTTAAATTTGAAAATTTATTCGTATTGATTTCATACTTCGGTTTTTAGTGCATGGCTACGTCTCGTGGAAAATATGAGTTTTTTTTATGAAACCAAAATCGCTAATGGGTTCGAATCGAAAAAAATGGGTTGGGTTTTTATGGCCTTATCAAAGAATAAGTACCTATCACGATTTTTTATAATTTCAATACCTTAGGCTAGAAGGCTATCGTAAGAATTTGGAAATCTTGCATTTGGGACTTTTAGCATTAAGATGTCAATTTTGTAGAATGAATTTCCTCCCCAGCACACGAGATTCATCCCAGGCTGGGGAGAAATAACAAATCTTATTTATTTATTATGGTTTCTAATTGTAATAAGTTGCAACTTTGTATTTTTTTTATCTTAATAAAGATTTTATTATTATTAATGCAAATTTTGCTACTTTTAAAGTCCTTTCACATATTTACAAGCTATCTCACATTATTTTGTTATACACATATCGTGATACATGGTTAGTGTGGGAATTTTCGGTGATCGGTGTAGCAGGTGGTGGTGTTAGGTTCCTACATGTAATTATGTGAAATAGAGCCTCTGGTGAATAATAGAGGAAGCTTCAGCGCAGTGTGATTAATCATCAATTTCAAAAGGGACCATACATTATAACACTAACTACAAAATGATTCAAGTTTGAAACATAATTTGCTACAACAAAATCTCTACCGTAGGGATATAGAATAAATAGTGATTTTGGCTAAAATATCTACATTGCACAGACGAAAATACATTACAGTTTTCACAATAAAAAGTAGGTTGCTAAATGTTGCATCCACTCCTCAGCAGATGGCGTTAGCATCGGAAAATTGGTTCAATGTGAAATAATTTCCAGCTGTAGCATATACCTATTACACGGTTGACAGTAGGATGTGGTGGAATAGGTGAACGTCGCCCTGGGCAGTGATCACTTAAAACAGTCAATGCTGACTCTCAAACGTCGGAACACCCATCCTGCTTCTTCCCCAAGGGAGTTCACATAACGCTACATTATGCTAATGAAGATACCTCTCGTTTCTGTTGAGGAGAAAACTGTAGAATAAATAGTACTATTGAGTGCTACGGGATTTTTGGGACAGTTGGGTGATTGACTCTATTTCAATGCACACCCTTCTTATAATGACAATGAAATCAGAGCTTTAGAAGTAATGTGGAGAGACAGTCACCGAGCTTTTATCAACTTCAACGGTCGTTGTCTCCGTCTGAATTTTAATAACTTCTTAAATTACAGATTAGAATAAGCACAAAATTCGATCACGATTACTAATTATAAGCAATACAAAGGGGGCAGCCACACATTGCCTTGAGGAACGTTTAAGGGCGAAGTAATGGGAATAAAGCTTTAGTTAATAATGTCCAATACACTCATATTTTGAATAGTGACGTTATGGTCATCTCGCACGCACGTTGATCGACATTCGACACGAATAAAAATAAAACAAACCCCCAACAAATAATGACGACTCCATCACCTGTGAAATATCCGTTTCCGGTTATGTTAATTCAAAGATGAAGGGTATCACTTAACGGAGCGGCGCAGCCTTCACTAAATTCACTTCCGGTTACATTAGCCAACCCACACACACACAAAACATTTCGTCGGCTCAATTAGTAAACTTCAAATTCATTTCCACGTCAAAAGTCTAACAGCAAATAAAAGATAAACTAATCAAAACTGACGTATTCGAAGCTGACAGATAATACATTTGGGTTGACTGTAAGATATTGGTTTTGCAATAAGTCCGCCTTTTGGACCACTATAATTGTCTTGTTTTTGTAACTATTAATATTTTCTCTGGCCAATAAAGATTTATTTATTTATTTATTTAATAGATATCTTATAAAGCCAAATGTACAAAGGGTGGTAAGACAAAAATTGGCAATGGGCGGGTCACGTGGCGAAACAAAAAGGGTGTAAAGTGGACCCCCAAGATTCTTAACTGAAGACTCTACGAATGTGGGAAAAGGAAGGTAGGGAGACCTTAGAGCAGATCGAAGACACCGAGAAACCATGGGGCAGGCATAACGGCAAAGCCCCAATGATAGAAAGATATAATAGAGGAATTTATATTCAGTGACGGAAAAAAAGACGCTGATATGAAGAAGAAAAATTCCAAGTAAGAAACGAAAAATAAATAAAGAATTAAAACTAAGAATGAATGAGGAATTGAATGAATGTAACGGAAGCCCGAAGTGTGTGTATAAGGATAGGAAAGTCTGGCGATCCGTTCTCTCTGCCTTGCCCGCAAGGGAGGTGGCGTGAGGGCATAGTACGTAAGTATACTTTCAACAACAACTGTAAACGTATTTAAGAGTAGTACTGGAACGAGTACTTTTTGAGTTTTAAGAAGCAAAATTCTTCTAATCTGCGTTTACTATGTCAGTAAATGTGTGTATGGATTCAACGTGTTTTCAACTACAACTACACGACAACAAAAAACTAAAACGAAAGCGGTTTCATTAAAAAATGGTAGTTGACTGGTTTTCCAATCGAGTCAATTATTTGAAAGCTACCAGAGAAAGCTTTTTAGCCAAACTTCCTGTTAATTTTGTAACATTTTCCAAATAACATTATGAAGGGGCTGGAAAAATACAACGAAAAGAAAGAGTCGCAATTATCAAATCACTCCACAACAAAATAACAAAACCATAAACCAAAGGGGATGTTTCCTAACGTATAATTTATAATTCAGTAAATATCGTCATCAGCCCTCGTCAATCCAATGTTGGATCTAAGCCTCCACTGGTTCTGGCCACTCTTTTCATATCATCGGACCACCTTGACTTTGGTCTGCATGCATTTCTGTGTCCAGTTCTCGGTCGCAAGGTTCTTTTTGTTCACGGTTGTCTGCTATCTTTATTATATTTCCAGCCCAATTCCATTTTACTGAAGCTGTTTTTAAGGATTACATCCTGAATGAAATATTAATTTTAAAATCATAGCATAGCAGAATCCAAACAATGCGGAGCATACGAATCCTTATTACGACTAAGGCGGCACAAGAGTTGGAAATTAATAACAACAATACCATTAGTCGCGGGTGTTCCTGGTCCTTCCTCTCCAACCTCTCACCCTCCTCCAGTCACGACGGTTGGATCCCTGTTTGTCTTCGCTTATATTAAACTACTTAAATCCGTAGTCTTATGTAACGTCTACATTTGGTCTTATGGCAGTTGATGTCAACATTTTCTCAGAAACTAATTTGTAAAAAAATCAGAAGACATGTGCTAGATTTTACCAACTTTTTTTGAGAGGAATATCGGAGATAGGAGCCACCTATCATTATTAAAAAAAATGTGCTAGGTGGCTCTTATCTCCGCTATCCCTCACCGAAAAAGTTGGTGAAATCCAGCAATGGATTCCTAAGTTTACAAACTTTTGAGCCTCATTTTTTAAATGCCAAAGGGTATTAATAATTTCAGATATACAGATGGATAACATCAGAGGTGTAGGAAGACCACAAAAAAGATTGTCAGATGACACTGTCCAGGTCATAGATGGCCCAAAACAGTAAGCATTGAAAACAATGAGAAGAGACCTATGTCCAGCAGTGGAACGCAGGTGGCTAGCAGTAAGTGAGATGTACATCGGTCGCTTGTCTGAAATGGAACTGATCTGGACGTGTTGCCAAAGAGAATTCACGGCGTACCAACAGGATTATTGAATTGGCTGCCTTGAAGAAGTACAAAAAGTCGGCTGACTCCAGGCGAGGTAAGTCAATGCTGTTTTCTCCTATGAATCAATTTGCTATATTCCAGGGCGATGCCCATCCCAGTGCCCTTTTTTGTGATAAGTCTTTAAAATTTGTCAAACAGTCATCCAAATGCATAGTTGTATATCTCTTTCACCACAGGCTTAAACCACCCTCCCATCTCTCCTTCTTCTACAAGATATTAATATTAAGCCTAGGTACTATATATGCCTACCACTATTAAAATAGGACTAAATTACACTCCATTGGTTTATATCTACTCTGTTACCTAATAATAATTACAATAAATATGAGCGTAGCACAGATGGCGGTAGTTGTCAAATCAACTAACATTTGAAACAGGTTATGAATTCGTGTGTTTCTTACGGTATTTTGAACGGCCATTGCGGGTAAACTGATAGTCCTGTGAAAAAATGTATGGAACATTTTTTGTAGAGAATTTAGTAAAGATCATTTTTGTCAGTGACAAATAAAAGGTCTAAAAACCGCGTAGGGGGGCTAAGGGGTTGACGCGGCAATATTTCAGTTAGATCTAGGCAACCCTATGGCGATGTATGACCTTATGTTCATTTAAATCACATTGCGATTAAAAAACATATAGGTCATATTTTTAACGGTGGGCTCTTAGACTATAATGATTCTAATATAACGAAGCTGAGTTGGTTGTTAGTTGTTTTGCCTTTAGTTTCTCTAAACTAGTCTCATGTGCACTAAACTCAAAACGACATGAACGTGCCTCAAAATCTCCTTGAATAGTAAAACATTATTACTTCCCTATTACAAAACTCATTTAATGACATTCCAAACAATCTGTGTATTTCTACTATCACCCTTCAACCCCCCTGCACAATCTCATATTTTGTGGGTACACATATAACCTAACTGTGTTATTAATACGGTTGAACATATTATTATGTTTCAATAGGAGAAATTTATGTACTGAACCAAGTAAGAATCTAAATTAATGATGAGATCTAAACATTTGTATTTATTAGCCAATATGGTCGGTTCGGGTTACTTTTTTTACTTGACTGTACACCTGTTGAGATAATGACCTATTTTCAAGTCTTTAATATTATTCCTCCCGAAAGATAAAATAATGGGGACCAAGAACGAGCCGAAGGAGCGTCGGTAGACTCCAGGAAAGGTGGTATGATGATAATTAGGAAATGTGTCGGAGGGAGATGGATTCAGTGTGCCCAGGACAGGGAGCTGTGGATGACCAAAGGGGAGGCCTATATCCAACAATGGACCTGAGTGGCTACAGAAGAAGAATCCAAACTGATGCACACTGTAAAATGGACACTCACGATCGGTCATTAGTTGGCATAAGTGACCACTTTACAATAGAAAAAACGTTCGCCATACACCTCATTAACAACTGTGTGCTGTCTTACGCATAGCGGAATCAATTTACAACGTGTCCACTGTCTAGCGAGATACATGGGCACCCAGAATTCTTCAGTGGAGGCCCTGGATAAAGGATAAAAGTGTTGAAACCTGGATTCGAAGGAGGAAAAACAAAGACAAAAGTAAGTGAAGAGCGGTGAAGAGAGAAGGGTCAGCAGAATAAAAAGAAGAAGAAGGAAAAGATGGATGCAAAAAGAATAAAACCTCTTATGGTAATGGTCACACTTCAGTGGGTCGCCGAGTTTATGAGTTTATAAGAGAAAAGTTTTCACTGTATAGCAAAATGTAGGTAAGTAAGAGAATTATATGGAAATATGCATAGTATAGTTTCAAACAAGTTTCCATTTTTAAAAGCGAGTTGATGCTCCTTTCTCGGCGCTGAACTTTTTCGTATTTCGTAACTAGGTGAAAAATTCTGATGTCGCAATTTTCTTCTTCGCCGCGACGTCTGTTTCTGAAGTGGCGGCGTAGTGGTGGCGTAGGAAGAGAGGCTACGCGAAAACAATTGAAAAAGTCGCGAGTGCAGCGTATGAGAAAAGTTTCAAGTCATGACAACCTCGTTATAATATACGAGGCGGGTATCTGACTCTATCTTTTGTAGTATCATAATACGTACTATAGGCCTGGTATAAGTACTTGTATGCAGTGGGTAATATGCATTTTCAATATCTGGTGCGTACTGTCACATGCAAAACTTTTTTTTAAAAAAAACATTGCTATATAGCAAAACTCTTTGCAAGGAATTCAATTAATAGGAGATAGTAACTAAACATGCGAAAAACTGCGTCGGGAAAAGTAAGATTACTCAGCTAACACTACAGATATCATCCTAAGACTTAAAACGTGGATAAATGACATTATGCTTAAGTTACTCTAGAAGTTAGAAATTAGATTTATGTAAATTTTCTCGATAAAAAATAATTCCAAAATTATCTCTGAAATTTACTGAAACTTGATTATTCCCGCGGTTTTTAAGAAATAATGCTGTAATTTGATTGATAAAATGCTCAAGGTTAGACGCAGTGACCGTAGATGATATTTTTTGATATTTGGTCCCCTTTTTATACAAATAGCCCAAAATCGATTTCGTCACTAACGTTATTCTTATTTCGCGCTTACACTCTCATACAAAATTTTAAAAAAATATAGCGATAGTAGGAAAATTTTTGCTCAGTGCATAAAATGGATTGCCAAATAGTTATATTGGACTCCTGAGAAAACTTGTTTTGTTTTATGTTGTAGACTTGTAGAGAGAATTAATAGAATTGCATCTCATGTCGATAGGTTCGCAAATCGCAATATATTTACTGAACGCACAGCTCGTTTATCATTTCATATTGCGTGTCATTTGTTCCATTACTCACTTGTCTTCCCGGCGTTCTATTTTCGAAAAACATTAACTGCACGTCAACACGCTGTCATCACTGTACAACTGTCATTTGTTTATCCGAGACCATCGATATAATTTACATAGAGGCCCGGTCCACGAGACATTTGATCGCGATTTATGGTGAAGTAAATAGTATGCAGGATTAGCAATTTACTTATAAAAGATTATACAATTTACTTCATCTAGTAAGTACTATATTAGTTTAATTTTGGCACTAAAAATGATGAATATTTTGCTAGTTCGTTGCGTAAATGTGAAGCCGTTTCTTATGTCGCAAACTGTTAGTGTATCACAAAAAATACATAAATTAATTTATTCTTACCAACATTAGAAACAAGTATTTATCGTTTTCAAATAATCATGATTAACATAATTCAGAAAAACAGATTTCATAGTGAGTATAGTTATTTCAACAGATATACAGAAAAGATGGACTATCCATCAGGCTTTTGACTGATCGTCGGACGGTTTAATGTGATCATAAGCCTGATGGAAAGTCCATCCTTCGCTGTGTATCTGCAGAGATATAACTACTTGTGATATTCAACTACGACATGTAGAAAATTCCGATGTTCTCACAAAACATAAATCGTGATTTCCTAAATAATTTTCATTTCATAGTGTTATTTCTAGTGGTGCTGGAGAAGAATGCTTCGTGTGTCCTGGACAGAACATAGAACCAACGAGTCCATATTACGGGAGCTCCGCGTAGATACTTCGTCTCTTCGGACATCTATCAAGAAGCGAAGACACCAACCTAGAAAGAACGGTAATGTTGGCGGTGTACAAGGCAGGAGACCGAGAGGCAGATCGCCGATGCGTTTGAGCGACCAAGTGAGAGCAGCCACAAATACCACTCTACACGAGGCCGCACATCTGGCCATGGATAGAGGCTCGTGGAGGAGGATCGTTAACTGCGGGAATGAGAGTCGCGATCCTCAGTCATGAGGATATACGACACCAGCAGTGTTATTTTCTAATTACGATTTATGGTGGACCTCCGTCATCTTGTTTCAGTGTCGGGGCTTCAATTCACGACGGTTTCGGTTTATTTATCTATTATTAATACGGCAGCTTATTTTGCAATGTTGTCACCATCTAAATATCTTAATTATTATTGTCTATGTGCCTATAATACTTATTGATGTTTCGCTTTTGCAAATGCCAAAAGTCTCAAGTATCATGTAACACCCATT